>CM071847.1:2719879-5119879 GCA_036507275.1 Sicyos edulis
AAACTAACAACGAAGTCGTAACTCGCCTCGCCTCCGCCCACAACTCTACACAAGGCATACACTAGATGAAAAGTATTGTAAATTCTTACCCTTTCTTTTAAAACAGAAACTTAGGAAGCACTGGCGACCGCCGGAGGCCGATGATCATGGAAAAACGACCTACAACAAAGGTAAGTCTACAGACCCATGACTCGAAGCTCGATACCAACTCAGAACGAACCCACCCGAAGGGTTCTAGCTTAGGCCGCACTCTCAATGCATGCATTACAAATCTACTGTAAAATTTGCAAGATTTTGTTCTGGATTCTAAGTAAAAACTAAAACATAAAACATTAATTTAAAAATCAACATCAATTCCTCGAACTCGCCCCCTCGCTTCCAAGCACTGCTCCAAGTCAAATACGTTTACAAAACTTACTCCGATCGTAGATTCATTTAAAACATACAAACTTTACAACAATGCTAGAATCCTAAATACATCTCTAAAACAACCTAGGCTCCGTGCCCAACTACATGCATTGCACCAGCAGAGAACATTTAAATCATAAACATAAAACTCAGAGTTGAACAACGTTTCCATGATCATAGCTCCTTCTCCACCCATCCTGCCTCGCGCCATGGCTACCTCGTGGAAAAACCACATAATAAGGGTGAGTAACGAATTACTAAGTAAGAATCCTCAACCGGTACAATACGATATAATCTACCATCTAGTACCAAAGCATGCAAGCAAATAGCTACCAACACAGATCATGGCTCAACGAGCTCATAAAACAAGATCCGAGTCATCAAGTCTCTTTCTTCCGCCTCTAATGGATTGATACATTGACTAATCTGGTGACATCACCGAGGTATCCGTCACACTCTGGGAATACACCGATCCCTAGAATGTCCTCAAGGGCCTCCTTGCCCCTGCACTAATCGACTTAAGGAGAGTACCCAAGTCGCTCTAACTGGAAGGAATGGTGTACTCACGACATTAGCCCTGGGAGCTTCTCCGAACCTGGCACCACGCCAGGCGCGACACCGCATGCTCCTCTCGCAACCTGGCAGAAATGCAGGGGCCTAAGGGCAACCACGCGGGCCAGGTGCACATGCCTATGACTCGGAAGCTGTCACTCGATCACAGAGCGAGGCCCTCCGCGCCATCCGCAAACCGATCCACCGACCAAGCTAAGAACCCGCCAAGGAAGGCTTACACCGCTGGTGTGGTTCCGCCTAGCAGCAGTTACAACTAGGAATACGCCAATGAGGTAGCTAAGTCTCATTGGTCACGGGAGGGGGAGAAAAAGCAAGGTATGTTATGCTTTGCCTCAATATCCACCATCGGGGGACAAAGTACGTTATGTCCGCTCTCAACCTCAAGTAATGCCAGCCGCCACACTCCTGACTCTGGCTGTAAAGACCCGACCCAAAAAGGGGGCTCTAAATGGGCCTTACCCCAATGCATGTAGTGAAAATAAAAGATATTATGAAAATACATTTCGGATCCCAAGTAAAACAGTAAACATTCAACAACCAAAACATACATTTCTAAAAGCATACTCGATCAGAGATTTATTTAAACCATTAAACAAACCACAAGTACAAATATGCTGGAATCCATAAAACGTAAGAAAACATCTCGGGGCTCTATGCCCGCTTACATGCATTCAGGGAAATAACCTAAAAGTCAAGAGTCATGATAAATAAAATAGAATAATCGTGAGATGACAGCAGGATTCCATGATCACACTCCTCCATCACCATCCTGCCTCCCGCTTGATTACCCGTGGAAAACCACAGTAATAAAGGGTGAGTAACGAATTACCCAAAGAAGAATCCTCAACCGGTACAATACGCATATACATGATCATCTAGAAGAATGTATGCAAGCTATGAGTACAAACACAGAGCGAGCACATAGCTAAGTCCACACTTGGACCTCTGATGCCAACTCGTGGTCTTAGTCCTGAAATACCACAACACACTAAACGCACTATACGGAACAAGTCCCGGGCCACCGCTTCATCGCCGATACGTAAAGGTGCACCGCTCAAGATCCCGAGGAGCTCTCCACTGGGCGCCTGTAATGAGCGTGGCGATGCACCGCAGGCTTTTGCTGCACTATGGGGTGCCGGCCCAGTGGCAAGCCGCCTATCCGATACCACGCCAACAAATTCCGGATCTGTCACCGACATAGGGGTGTGAGACCGACACGTGAACTATGTCACTGCGTACTCACCGCACTGAGGCCAAGGAACGGTCATGGTAGGCTTACACCAGAAGCCGCCCTTACCTTAACAGTGGCAATCAGGGCCACCGCGAACACGCCGAGGACGTGCGGCCGCCGGACTAGGCATTGCCAAGTCATCATCCCACCATTGGGGCATCGCTTAGACTACCACCTCACCCAAGATTGCAGTGGCCTACCGCTGGGATAGCTAATCCTCACGGTGGGTCCAAGGACTGAGAATCGTCTCAATCGCCCTTGCCATAGATGCAAGATACTTTATGCATCGGGGCCCGATGATGCTATCTACCCGAATTCTAAACCTTAACAATAATAACGATCCAATCAATGCACCCAATACGTGCTCAACAGATACAAGGAACCTAGCATGGTACTACGAAGCAAGACAGATATCGAACATGCCGTATCGGAAACAACCTAGCATGGGCCAACATGAGAAACAATACAAGAGTTCATGCCACCAGAATACGTAACAGAGCACCTAGGGCTAATCATGCTAGTAATCATACACAGCATACAAAACAACAATCACAAATATACCGCAGGGCCCACACAACTCCTGGGTAAGAAATCCTTACCTTGGTCGGGAGGCTTCTACACACAAACTAAGTCAAGCGAACAATCCCGAAGCCAGCGAAAGCGGAACCTAGCAAACCAACAATAATCAAGATCTAAAATATCTAAACAACAATAGAACAAGAAGCTCGCTCTGGGAACTCACGCGCGCGACGATACGAAGCTTGGGATCACTGGCGAAGCCGGCACGGCAAGGACGCTGCTACCGCGCGCTACCGCACGCAAGACGGGCAGGACGTGCGCGCTGGCGGCGAAGGTCGGGCGGCGGGCGCTGGCGCCGGGCGCGGCGCGACACGCGCGAAGCGCGGCCGGTGGACGCATACGCGCGCGCGAACGTCTCGCAAGGCGCGCGCGGCGTAGCAGCGGCGGCAGGACGCGCGCGCGCGTAACGTTCGCGCGTAAGGCGCGGCGGCGAGCAACCGGCAAGCGGACACGGCGAGGGCGCGCGAGAGCGCGGGCGAGGGGACTTCCCTCGGGCGCGAGCGATCGGGCGACCGTGGCCAGGCTGGGCGAACCCGCAAGGCCGCTGGGACAGATTCGGGCGTGGCGAAGCGACGGCCGGACGCGGCGATGACAGTGAGCGATCTGACCAGGCGCCGGGCGAAGGCCGGGCCGGGACAGATTCAAGATGCGAGCGATCGGCCGGACGCGGCAGCGACGGCAAGCGATCGGGCGATATGATCAGGTCGGCCGGCTCGCATACACCTCTACCGGGTCGCAATCAACACAACACACACAACACACCTCTTTTCACTTGGCCAAACGCACACCAAACTGGGATGAGAAGAAGAAGAAGAAGAAGATCAATACCTACCCTAATGATGATGATCGAACCCAAGGAGATGCAAGGATGAAGAATCGCAAGGCTATGGAGATGGAGAGCTTGGGTGCCAAGAGATGTTGTTTTGAGAAGAAGATGAAATAACCTAATTCTATTTCATTTAACCAAATGCACCAAAACTCCAAAATCCAAGGTTAACTAAGATGTGATGCGTAAAGAGTAACAAGAGCACCTAATGGCTCAATTGGCACACATCTCTACAAGCTTCCCAGAGACCTGGTTCAAACCCCACCGCAAAGACAATTTCCTTTATTTTTACTTTTGCATCAAACCGTGCTCAAACCAAAACCACAAACTCCTCCAAAAACCTACATAAAACCATCCAATAATTTTAGTAATCGAAAGGATACAAACGACTCGACGCCCGACTAAATTACCAAATTACCCTCTAGGGCATACCGGAAGACCGGGAAGAAAAACTGGCTGCTATAATATTCTCCTTTTTATGACTTTCGCCCTCGAAAGTCCTTAAGACGTAAAACACTCAGTGGTAATGCAATCTCTCATCTCGCCTTTCCCGCCTCCCAAGTGGCTTCCTCGTAACTCCCGACTTCTTCCATCAACCTTACTAAACGTAATCTCGCGATTACGCAACGCCTTGGTCTCAAAGGCAAGGATCTCACCGGCTTCTCCTCAAAGTTCAAATCCTCATTCACCGCAAAGGCTCAAAGTCCACAATGTGCGACGGGTCCCAGACATACCGCTCAACATCGATACATGAAAACACTATACAACCACTGATAGAGACTGAGGTAGGCTAACTGCAAGCAACTCGCCAATCCTCTCTAGGATCTCAAATGGACCAACAAAACGGACTCAACTTCCCACGCTTACCAAACCTCGTAACACCTCAGACGGAGCAACCTTAAGGAACACATGTCACTCAACCTCAAACTCCAACCCCGACGCCAACATCTACAGAACTCTTCTCGCTCTCGCTCGAAGCCTGAAATACAACATACGAGCTTTAATCTTTCAGATCGCACTATTGGTCAATCGCAGAAATTTCGACCCAAAACTCCGTTTATCACCGACCTCTTCCTGTAACACGTGGGACCGGATAACGCTTACCATACAATGCCTCGAATGGAGCCATCCGACCGCCGATCGTAATCGTTGTTATAGGCAACCCATCAAGTACGTATATCGGTCCTAATCGCTCGAAATCCAACACACAAGCCTCAACATATTCCTCGAGAATCGATTCACTTTCTCGGCCCATCATCCGCTCGAGGGTGAAAAGTCAGGCTGAAATCGCACTGCGGCTCAAACCCTTCTCGGAGCGCTTCCGTAAACGAGAAGTGAATCATGAGTCACGACTGGACACAATCCTCACCGCATACCATGATAACTGATGATTCGCCTAAAAACAAACCGCGCCTTCATCGCTCCACTCAGATAAGTGTGTCTCTACCGGGAATGAAGTGCGCGCTTTGGTCAAACGGTCGACTATCACCCAAATCGAGAGAACTTCCTGAGTCCTTGGCAAACCGTATATAAAGTCCATAGAGATCTCTTCCCATTTCCACTGGGTACACTCTGGTCGTGAATAAAACCAATGCTTCCGCGGGTGCCTTCACTCTGTCGACAAGTGAGACACCTACGACAAATCTCACATCTCTCTTCATCCCCATCCACCGTAAAGTCCGCGCTAAGGTCTCGATACATCTTGGTACTCTGGTGCCAAGCAAAAGGGGAACAAGGCCTCCGAGCAACTCGGCCGCAAACCCGCAATGTCCGAACACACAACCGGCCTCTATAAGTCAACCCACCGTCTCGTGAATACACAAAGTCAAAGTCACCACAAGATCGACACAACCACCTCTTGCGCGGGTCACCCAACCGGGCCGTTTATAACTGGCCGCAATCGATCACGAATAGCCTAATCGAGCACCTCGGGCAGAATCTCTCCCAACAACATCGCAACCTCGCCCGCCGAACTTTCTCTCGCAAATCGGCTGAACTCAACAACGCCGCAGAGTGCGACGCCTTTTTTCGCCAAAGCATCGCGCCACTACATTGGCTTTACCCGATGGTACAAAATTCGCATTATAATCTCTTACTTTCTCTAACCATCTCCTCTCGCTCATATTCAACTCCTTCTCGAGTAAAACAGATACTTGAGGCTCGTGATCGCAGAAACATCCAATCCGCCACCGCATGTAATGCTCCAAATCTTCAAGCAGCAAACACCATCGCCGCTAACTCCATATCATGAGTCGTAGTTTCTCGCTACATACGCTGCCAATGACGGAAGCATAGGCAATGACCTTCCCGTGGCCGCATCAACACACAACCTAATCCAAACTTGGAAGCATCATCAGAGACCACTTAAACCACTCGCCTCTCCGGATCGCCAACATCGTGCCGGCCAAGTCAAATCGCGCTTGAGCTCGCAAAGCTCTCATCACACTCGCCGCTGGCCCCAAACAAACTCGACACCCTTTCCTCGCCGACGAGTGAGGGGCGAGGCTAAAGCGCAGAAGTTCTGACGCAACCGATTTGAGTAACTCGCCAAACCTGTAAAGCCGCTAATCTCGCTGCAATCAAGCTCGGCTTGGCCTTCAAGAACTCACGCCCAATCTTCGCGGGGTCCACGGCTATACCATCTCTCGAAACTACGTGGGCCTAGGAAGGCCACCGCCTCCAACTGTGAATCACATTTGGAAAATCTCGCATAAAGCCGGGTTTTCTCAAAGCCGCCAATACTCGCCTCAAATGCTCGCATGGTCTTTTAGACCTTAATAAATCGGGACATCGCCAATGAACACGATGACGAGCCGCCCAAAAATGATTTGAACACCCTATCCATCATGTCCATGAACGCGGCCGGGCATTGGTCAATCCAAACGATATGACCACAAACTCATAGTGACCATATCTAGACTCGAAGTCGTTTTAGGAATGTCTGCAAGATCCCCGATACGCAATCGATGGTAACCGATCTCGATCTATCTTGAGAACACCGGCTCTCAAGCCGATCGAACAAATCATCGATACGGCAACGGATACTTATTCTTCATCGCCACCTTATTAAGCTCGCGGTAATCAATACATAAGCGCATAGAACCATCCTTCTTTTCACAAACAGAATCGTGCTCCCACTTGGGACACACTTTGGACGGATGAACCTCGATCTAACATCTCCGCAATCAATCTTCGCCTTTAATCACTGGCGCCATACGATACGAGCCTTCGAGATAGGGAGGGTCCTCGCTCGAGCTCACCTGTGAAGTCAACCTCTCTCTTCGGGGCAACCCCTGTGAATCTCTCCTCAGAAACACGCCCGCAAACTCCCGCACGACGGCACTGATCAACAGACAACGAGGGGCGCTTTTTCCTGCATAACTTGGCTAATAGCCCCAAGCTCCATGAGCTAGCAAACGATTTGAGCCATACCGACACCATCGGCGGCAACTTCCACCTCGACTCCACGAAACTTAAAGTCGGCCGACCGCGGCCCGAACACTACTTCTTTTCGGCTGGCAATCAACGCGTGGTTGTTAGCAATGCCCAACCACCCATACCAAGAATCACATCAAAACCACTCATAGGCGTAACTATGAGTGTGGCTACAAGCAACTCTCCTGGATATCTCGATCCGCCATCCTTAATTTTATCTCTAGCTAACATACTAACTCCCGAAGGAGTTGCAACAGATAACTCAAAACCTAGAGGCTCTAGCCTCAACTTAGCATGCTCAAGAAACAACACAGATACAAATGAATGCGAGGAACTGTAATCAAACAAGACAAATGCGCAGTTGATCTAAAACAAGAAGCGCACTCGCCATACAGCATCCGTCCCAGACGCGGCTCCCGACGGGTCGTAGAGCAAACACTGACCGCCGGCCGCTACTGGCCGAAGCCGCTTATAGCCGGGCCGAGGATGTAAACGGATCATATGTCCTCTTTACTACAACGAAAACACACTCCGGCCCCCGCTCGCAAGCTCCAGCGGTGGGTCCTCCCGCAAGAAGCACAAGCAGAACTCGCTCGGGACGCCGCCGGGGCGAGGCTGAAAACGGACGGGGCCCTATGCCGATCCCCGCTTTGGAATCGCTTCTTGGCGACGCCGGGCCGCCACCCCAAAGTCAAACTTTCTTCTCGCCCCACACGCTGGGACAGACGCTGAACAGAGCGGCAACAACTCCGCCAAGCAGATACTTCCATTATAGATCGTGGCTAATCGATGCTCTAGCATAAGTGTCGTGGGCCCGAGCCCCGACATCTCCGGGAAACACCGCTCAAACTGGATATGAACTTCCGAACCTTCACTGGGGTGGCAATCAATCGAGGAGCAAAATATCCATACTCGAGAACTTGCGCCATATTCTCAATGGAATCGTAACTCCGCTCGTGTTCTGGAAGAGCTCCACCATCTTCTCCCGAGCCTCATCACCGATGAACTTTACCTTGAACTCACTTGAAGAACTCCCTAAGTAGCGGGTGGAGACCCACCGGTCTCTCGCTCAAGGTGGACTCCCACCACCATCTCGCCGTGCCTCCTAGCACATGAGCCGCACATCTCGCCTCTCGAATATCGGGGCACACCATGATCGTGAAGGTGTACTCCAAATGGGCAATCCACCTGGCCGCCGATAACGCATCACCGGTGGCATCAAACTTCAAAGCTTCCACTTCACAAAATCCTTCACCACCTACCCAATTCCTCGCACACCTCTCGCCATATATTCCGCCTGGGCTACTTGCCTCGTGGAGCCGAGGTGCTATCGAAGCTCACTGAACCAATCGAAGTCACCGCTTCGATCTGGGCGCTCGGACTTCTTCCCGCCGCTACGCTAACAAGGCTCTGGTCTCTCGCTCGGTCACTCAACATGCCGACCATAAAGCCCTCATCAGACTCAAGAAATCTCGCTCCAGAGCGCCTCACTCACGGGCCACGCCTCACGCCCGCCTAGGCGTAACAGAGGAGCCGCGTGGAATGCCATCGTTGTCGCTTTGGGACGATGTCCCCGCAGACGATCCGATCCCGATACTCGACCGCCTCGAACCTCCTCTCCTGCACGGGTGATCGCATGTCATGGCGATCTACATCCAAACCAACAACGAATCAAAACTCGCTCACTACCATTCCACAACACCAAACAAGGCATACACTAGATGATAGGTATTGTAAATTTTAACCCTTTTCCTTTCTAAAACAATAAATCTAGGCGCACTGATGACTGACCGCTTCTGAGGCCGATGATCATGGAAAACGACCTACAACAAAGGTCACTTTTTGTAATCTATGACTCGAAGCTTTGATACCAATCAGAAAGACCCGACCCAAAAAAAGGGGCTCTAAATGGGCCTTTACCCCAATGCATGTAGTGAAAATAAAAGATATTATGAAAAATACATTTCTGATCCCAAGTAAAAATGTAAACATTCAACAACCAAAACATACATTTCTAAAAGCATACTCGATCAGAGATTTATTTAAACCATTAAAACAAACCACAAGTACAAATATGCTGGAATCCATAAAACGTAAGAAAACATCCTGGGGCTCTATGCCCGCTTCTACATGCATTCAGGGAAATAACCAAAAGTCAAGAGTCATGATAAATAAAATAGAATAATCAGAGATGACAAAGCAGGATTCCATGATCACAGCCTCCTCCATCACCCATCCTGTCTCCCGCTTGATTACCCGTGGAAAAACCACGTAATAAGGGTGAGTAACGAATTACCCAAGAAGAATCCCCAACCGGTACAATACGATATACATGATCATCTAGAAGAATGTATGCAAGCTATGAGTACAAACACAGAGCGGAGCACATAGCTAAGTCCACACTTGACCTCTGATGCCAACTCGTGGTCTTAGTCCGAAATACCACAACACACTAAACGCACTATACGGAACAAGTCCCGCTTCACCGCCTACTATCGACATTTAAAGGTGCATCGCTCAAGATCCCGAGGAGCTCTCCACGGGCGCCAGAATGAGCGTAAGGATGCACCGCGTGCTTCTGCTGCAGACTATGGGGGGTGCCGCCCAGTGGCAAGCCGCCCATATCCGGATACCACGCCTAACTAAATCTCCGGATCGGTGTCACCGACATAGGGGTGTGAGACCGACACGCGGAACTATGTCACCACTCACCGCACCGAGGCTAAGGAACGGGTCATGGTAGGCTTACACCAGAAGCCGCCTCTACCTTAACAGTGGCAATCAAGGGCTACCGCCGAACACGCCGAGGACGCGTTGCCGGCCGCCGGGGACTAGGCATTGCCAAGTCATCATCCCGACCATTGGGGCATCGCTTAGACTACCACCTCACCCAAGATTGCGTGGCCTACCGGCTGGGATAGCTAATCCCTCACGGGTCCAAGGACTGAGAATCGTCTCAATCGCCCTTGCCATAGATGCAAGATACTTTATGCATCGGGCCCGGATGATGCTATCTACCTGAATTCTAAACCTTAACAATAATAACGATCCAATCAATGCAGTCCAATACGTGCTCAACAGATACAAGGAACCTAGCATGGTACTACGAAGCAAGATAGATATCGAACATGCCGTAATGGAACAACCTAGCATGGGCTAACATGAGAAACAATACAAGAGTTCATGCCAATCAGAATACGTAATGCAGAGCACCTAGGGCTAATCATGCTAGTAATCATACATGTGCATACAAAACAACAATCACAAATATACCGCAGGCCCACACAACTCCCAGAAGAAATCCTTACCTTGGTCGGGAGGCTTCTACACACAAATCCTAAGCTGCGGAACAATCCCGAGCTAGCGAGCGGGAACCTAGCAAACCAACAATAATCAGCATCTAAAATATCTAAACAACAATAGAACAGCAAGCTCGGCTCGGGAACTCACGCGGGCGCGACGATACGAGCTTGGGACTCATCGGGCGAGCCGGGCACGGCAAGGACGCTGCATACCGGCGCGCTACTGCACGCAAGACGGCAGGACGCGCGCGCGCGCGCAGCTGCATGGCGCGCGCTGGCGCGCGGCGCGGCGCGGACACGGCGAGCGCTGGCAGGGACGCGCGCGCGGCGAACGTTCCGGCGAAGGCGCGCGGCGAGCAGCGGCAGGCAGGACACGCGCTGGCGCGCGAACGCTCGGGCGAAGGCGCGCGGCGAGCGCGGCAAGCGGACACGGCGAGGGCGCGCGAGCGCCGGGCGTGACTTCTCGGCGCGAGCGATCGGGCGATTCGCGGTTGGGCGAACGAACGCGCCGGGACAGATTCTGGCGCGGCGAGCGATCGGCCGGACGCGGCGACGACAGGAGCGACCAGGGCCGCCGGGCGACGGCAAGGCCGCTGGGATGATTCGGGCGCGGCGAAGCGATCGGCCGACGCGGCGAGCGATCGGGCGATGGGCGATCTGTGCCGCTGGCCGGCTTACACTCACTGGCCGCAATCAACACAACACACACAACACACCTCTTTTCACTTGGCCAAACGCACACCAAACGGATGAGAAGAAGAAGAAGAAGAAGATCAATACCTACCCGAATGATGATGATCGAACCCAAGGAGATGCAAGGATGAAGAATCGGCAAGGCTATGGAGATGGAGAGCTTGGGCGCCAAGAGATGTTTTGGAGAAGAAGATGAAATAACCTAATTCTATTTCATTTAACCAAATGCACCAAAACTCCAAAATCCAAGGTTAACTAAGATGTGATGCGTAAAGAGTAACAAGAGCACCTAATGGCTCAATTGGCACACATCTCTACAAGCTTCCCAGAGACCCTGGTTCAAACCCCACTGCAAAGACAATTTCCTTTATTTTTACTTTTGCATCAAACCGTGCTCAAACCAAACCACAAACCTCCAAAAACCTACATAAAACCATCCAATAATTTTAGTAATCGAAAGGACACAAACGACTCGACGGCCTAAAAATTACCAAATTACCCCTAGGGCATACCGGAAGACCTGGAAGAAAAAACTGGTCGTTATAACGGTGGGGACAAGATACGTTATGTCCGCTCTCACTCTAGATGATGACAAACCCTAAAACTCTATCTAAGAGTACAGAGCAAAAATCAATGATTCCTGGCTAGCAAACAATGACCGACATCAATCACTTTTACCTAGCATGATACTACGAGCTTAAGCAAGAATCATAAGCATGTTGGCAGAACAAACCTAGCATGGCACTAACATGTAAAATCAAGCAAACATGCTAGCGTAAATCAATCAAAGTCGATCTATTACTATCATGCTCATAATAACAAGCAAAACAAGCAAGGCATAATCATGAAAATATCGCAGGCCCACACAACTCCAGAAGAAATCCTTACCGGTCTCAAGGCAACAACACACAATAAAAATAATCGCGATCAACCCGAGCAACCTATATCGAGCCAAACAAACACATCAATAATCACACAATAGGCGTAAATAATAATAAAATAAACAGAGATCGCTCGGCAGAGCAACTCACGAGGCACTACGACACGCGAACGAGCCACACAGATGGGCTAGGCAGCCCAAATGGGCCGGGGGCTAGCCGGGCACGGGCGCTGGGCATCGCGTTGCGCAAAGCGACAGCGACATTTGCGGCGAGGCTCGGCCGACACGACGCGACGGGCGAGCTCGGGCGACACGGGTGCGTACGAGACCTGGCGACACTGTGCGAGGCTTGGGCGACACGAGCTGGGCGACGCGACGCGGCAATGTGCGCGGCTCGGCACAGTGCGCAGCTGGGCGACACGGACCAGGGCAGGGCGAGCTCGGGCTGGTGACGCGACGGCTGGGCGACGCCGCGAGCTCAATCGGGCGATGGCACGACCGGGCAGTGGCGAGGGCGCGCGGCCGCTCTGGGCCGGGCCGGGTTGGGCGACCAAAAGGGGCTCGTGCTAGGGGGCTCGGGAGAGAGAGAGAGAGAGAGAGAGAGAGAGAGAGAGAGAGAGAGAGAGAGAGTGAAAATGGATTTTGGGGAAAAATAAAAGAAAAATGGGAAATAAAAGGAAATAAATAGGATTTTATCCAATTTTCCATACTTATCCACATTTTATCCAATTAAAACCTTAAAATCCCATTTCCCGGCTTCCTCCTCTGAGACCCGACCGAAGCAATCTTTTCCAACAAATAAAACTCACTTAAATCCAACTCCCAAAGCAACACTAAGGGCCTGGGCTCGAATCCCAATGGAAGCACACAACCAACCATCACTTTGCCAAAGCCCAAACCACAACCGAGCATCCAACCGACTAGCCCAAACACCTCGGGACTCGCAGCCCACCAACAAACAAGCCTCGACAAAGGCGTGAGAGCTACCTCGAAGCCCCAAAACTACAAATCCCCCGCCCGGGAGCCAAAAGACCAAAATACCCCAAGGGTCCAAACGGCTCTAAAACCCAACCAAACAACTCGAATCTTGACCCAAGGCACCTCAAAAATCGGAATAGGAAATCGGGTCACACAAATCCTAAACCTAGGTTCTCACCAAAGATGCAAGTTAAATACTCCATCAAGCGGTTTAGTGCTCATAATTAAAACCTTTCAAAACATTTAAAAGTGGGGAACACTTAAAACATAAATAACAACCTTCATTTAAGCAAAACTAACAAAGTAAAACAAGCTCCTGCCAAAGTGTTTATAAAAACATAGAATACAATTTAAACAACTTTAAAAACGTCCCCTAGGACTCCTCGGGCCCGCCTACATGTCGAACAAATTATGCAAACAATAAAGACAGAGTGTGCGCATGTCCCATGATCAATCGCCTCCTCCGCTAGCCGTCCCGGTATTGCCCCTAAGTTACTTGGTGGAAAACCACAAAAATAAGGGTGAGTATAAACATACTTAGTAAGAATCCTCAACCAGGGGTACAATACGATACATCAATCATCCGCACCCTAGTATACATGCTAACAATTACCAACACAGATCATAGCTCAACGAGCTTACAAGGCGAACCGAATCTCGAAAGTCTCCTACTTCCGCCTAATGATTGGTTCTCATAACCAATCCCGTGACATCTCCGAGGGTCTTTCTCCTCGCCAATTGATTAGTTCAAAAACCGATCCCAAAGATGTCCGACACCTCGAGGGTCTTTCTCCTCGACCATATGATCACCGAAAGCCAATCCCAATGGGTGTCCTCAAGGGCCTCTTACCCTCGCCAACAACTGGACTATCGGGAGAGTACCCAAAGTCCCGCTCTAAATCGAAGGAATCGTGTACTCACGAACATTAGCCCGGGAGCTCCGAACCGGCGACTAACGCTGCAGAGCTCACAAGACACCGCTTGTCGCCGCAACCGGCTTAAATGTGGGGCCTAAGTACAAACTACGCGCGCCGTGCACGCATGCCTAAAGACTCGAAAACGGTGTCATCGAACATAGTAGTGCGAGGCCCTCGACACTCATCCGTGCACTTATACCACCGACTTGAAGCTAAGAACCGCCAAGGCAGCTTGCACTGCTGGCGTGTGTAACGCCCGCTTTTCCATTCCAGCTTTCCTGTACTCTCGGTTAAGTATTGGGGCAACCGGTTGGGCCGTTAGAGCTTTTTAACCTTTAAGGGTATTTTGGTCTTTTGCTCCCTACGAGGTTGAAAATTTTCGTGGCTTCAGAGTCATTTCGCCTTCGTTGAGACTTGATTAATGTTGGTTGCAAGACCCAAGGAGTTTGGGTTAGTTGATTAGAAGTTCTGAGTCATTCCGCTTGATAGCAAAATTAATTGGAATTTAATTGGTCCCAAAGTGAGATTTGAACCCTTGCCCTAATGGTGGAATTGGAGTTTTTAGAAAAAGAGATTTAGTTAAAAAGAAAAGAATTTCTTTAGTAGGGACCCGCAAGAGAAAGCCTTGGGAAGGGAATTTTAGGTCTCCTAACCCTTTTAAAATAGGAAAAGAAGGAAATTAGGAAAACCCTCTTTGTTCCCTTTGGTAGTCTCTCTCTCTTTCTCTCTCCTAAAACCGAGCCACCCTAACTCCTGTACGGCACCACTCATCCAAGCCACCCCACCACACACCGCACCACTCCCGCCCGCACACCACCCAATGCGCTGCAGACTAACCGCACCAGCCGCCACCCTCTTTGCCTCTCCCACCGCCGATCGTCTCAGAGTCCAGACACCCCCCACCAGCCGCCGCCGCGACCAAGGCGCCATTGTTGGTCGTCCAAGACGCTGCCGCACACGGCCACGCCTCGCGCCGCCGCCAAATTTCTCTGTGCGCCAGACGCTGCCGCGCCTGCTCCGCACCAGTCGCTTCAGACGCGGCCGCGCTGGCTTCCGCTGGCCGCCGCCAGACGTTGCCGCCTCAAAGACTGGGCCGCCAAGACAGACGCTGCCGCCGCCGCATACTGCCCCCGCGACCCGACGTCTCGCCCGCGCTACCGACCCAACGTGTTCACTCGTCATCGCGATAGCCTCGCGTCTCAGACGCCCTCGCCGCTAGCGCCAAGCGCCAAGCAGCAGTTCCAGCGCGCAGCTAGCTGCCATGCCGCGCTACCGCTTGTCCTTGCCGACGACAACCCGCCCTCGCCATGCGAAAGTTGGGGTGTGACATTGTGTCTTCTCGGTCGGTAATTCCCGAGCCTTATCTCCTTTGGGCACTAGGTCGTTGGTCGGTTGCTTATTTAGTTAGGTTGTTTTTACTAAAATGCTTAGGTTGCTCTTGCCGCATTAAAGCTCGAGGGTCATTATTTGATTGTGAAAGATATTTTTCGCTCGCTTTCCAAGTAAGGATTCTTACCGTGGTTGTGTGGACCCTACGATGCTTTCTTGATCGTGCCTTATATGAATGTTTACTTGTATGAACATGATTAGTGGATAGGATGACTTGTGATCGCACTCTTGCTAGCATGTTTGCCTGCTTGTACATGTTAGTGCCATGCTAGGATTGTTCTTCCAAAGATGCTTGAGATTCCCGCTTTAAGTTCGTAGTATCATGCTAGGTTATGTGTGATTGATGTTGATATGTATGTTTAGCCAGAATCGCTTATTTTGTACTCCTAGCTAGTATAGTAGGGTTTGTCATCATCCAGCAGGCCGAGAGCGACATAACGCATTTTGTCCCCACCGGCCGGGTGTAGAGCGAAGCATAACGTACATTGCTTCCCCGGCAAATGATGTGGATTTAGCTACCCCATCGGCATAAGCCTAGTTTGTAGCTCGCTAGAGCGAACCCGCCGCGGTGCAAGCGCCGCCTTGGCCGGTTCTTAGCTTCGTGTCGGTGGTACAGCCGCACAGATGAGTGCCGAGGGCCTCGCACCATCGTGGTTCAAAGTGACACCGCCTCCGAAGTCTTTAGGCATGCGAACCTCGCCCGCGTAGTTTGTACTTAGGCCCCACGTTTACGCCCGGCAGCAAAGAAGATGCGGTGTGCGCGCACACGCGCTAGTCGCCGGCTCAGAGCTCCTCTGCTAATGTTCGTGAGTACACCCGCTTCTTTCCAGCTTTAGAGCCGCATTTCGGGTACTCTCCGATAGTCCAGATTTGTTAGCGAGGGTAAGAGGCCCTTGAGGACACCCATTGGGATTGGCTTTTGAGTCGATCATATGGTCGAGGGAGAAAGACCTCGAGGGTGCTCTGACATCTTGGGTTCGGGTTTTTGAGCCGATCAATTGGCCGAGGGAGAAAGACCTCTGAGATGTCCCGGATTGGTTATGAGAGCCAATCATTAGGCCGGAAGAAGGAGACTTCCGAGGATTCCAGATTCTCGCTTTGTAAGCTCGTTGAGCTATGATCCGTGTTGGTAATCGCTTGCATGTATACTAGGTGCCGATGATTGATGTATCAGATTGTACCCCGCTTGGGGATTCTTACCGAGTATGTTTATACTCACCCTTATTTCGTGGTTTTCCACTGTAACTTGGGAAAACATCGGACGGCTAGCGGAGGGAGCCGATTGATCATGGAGCCGCCAAGACTGCCTTTATTGTTTGCATATTTGTTCAAGATGTAGATGGACGGAGTCCTAGGGGAAACATTATTAAAAGTTGTTTGAACTGCTTTTGAATGTTTTTAGATACTCGCCAGCTTGTTTTACTTGTTGGTTTTTCTTAAACAAAATTGTTGATTTTGTTTTAAGCATTCCTCGCTTCTAAATGTTTTGAAAGGTTTTAAATATGAGCACTAAACCGCTCGGTGAAATATTTAACTTGCATGCCGAGTGAGAACCTAGGTTTAGGACCGTATTTTGGGTCGGGTTCTTACAGCTTGGTATCGAGCACAGAGTCATAGATTCTCAGAGACTAACCCGCTTTGTAGGTTGTTGCCCTCATGATCATCAAGACTCCGCGGCCGCCAGTTTGTCTCGAGTTCATTAAGCTAAGGGTTTTATTTTACAATATCGCATCTAGTATACATGTGTTACCCTTTGTTTGGCAAAGCTGAGAGCCCAGGCATGTGGGCTAGCTTTTTTATGCTTTGTGTGGATCGCTAGTAGGTTGATTGCACTTAGAGGAGCAGTGGACGCTTGGTATTTCCAACCGAGGAGTTGGACTGCTCATGTTGATGATGAGATCGCGCTGTGGGTTGTCTAGACCCGTAGGCCACCTTTGGCCCCCGCGCATGAGTTGCCAAGAGTAGGGGTTGAGGCTAGCACGCCTCGCAGTGAGACTCCTTGAGCAGAGTGTGCTCCAAACCATGAGGGAGTTGATGGCGTGTCTTTTAGCTAACAGAGAGCGGAGACCTGTGCGCAATTTGTAGCGGGTAGTGAGGAGTCTTGGGCACAGATAGCCCAAATTGGGCAGAGTTTATTTAGAGACACCCTAGTAGCTCCAAAGAGTCCCTGAGGTTTCCGAAAGGGCTTCATTAGCGGTGTTTATGCCGAATGAGTAAGTTGGCGTTGATTGATCCGCCAAGTTTGGCAAGTGGAAGCCTCAGAGAGTGGATGTTTTTAGACCCATCGCTAGCAAAGCAAGGTGGTTGGCCAGATCGAGTTTATCATCCAAGTGCCGGGATGACTCGTGTTCAGAGGCCGATGACCAGATGTTTAGAGGTCGAGGCGCCGCTGCTCGTGTTGTTTGATGCAAGCAGTGTGGTGGTGGAAGTCCCCGTGAGAGGCGGACCAAACAGAGTCTCCACCACCACCCGGCCGATTGGCAAGTCGCCAAGTTAGTAGCTTTTGAGGAAGATGTAGAGACATCTTGTCCTCCCCGCAAGCCTACAATGCTTTTGCACTGGGGCTTCTTTTAGTACCCTCGTGAGCTGTGGGTAGTGTGGAGTTTGCTTGTCGTGACTTAATCCGTCCGTGGTTTTCACCGGCTATTAGTGAGAAGCACCTTCTGTTAGCATGTTCCGTGTGTGGAGTTAGGTGTCGCCACCCGAGGGTTGGCCTCGAGTATTCGTTGAGCATCGAGTGGGATGCAGGAGTGGGCCTTGGCTTGTCTCGTTAGACGTGATGTCGAGAGTAGTCTACTCGATTGTTGAGACTCTTGTGTTGAGTGCCATTGCCCCACACCGGAGTGTGACCTTCCCTACCCTCGAGGGGCTTAAAGCCCGTGAACGGGATGTTTGTGTTGTAAAGGAAGTAGTGCTCGTTGGCACCAAGCTTTGAGAGGAGGCCTAGATTCAGCCGCTTGGCACTTTTCGTGTGTGGTTCCAGGACCCACCTGAGTTTAGCATCCCCACAAGTCTTGTACCCATTCCCGAGATTGCACCTATTTGGGCCGCATAAGAGATCTAGCCGGTGGTGGTAGCCGAGAGAACTACAAGTTTGAGGTCGTTTGAGGGATAAGTAGAAGCCTTCAGTGGTCACCCAGAGTTGGGTACAAAGGATGTTGTTGGTTGTTAAGGGCTAGCGCGCCCAGTTCTCGCTACCGTGTTGTGGGCTTGTGAGCCGCTTGGATGGTAGTGTGATTCGACTACCCCGGAGTTACCCTAATATGAGTAGGGTTGGCATCGATGATGCGTGGTTGATCCACCGTTAGAGCCATGAGTTGATGGTTGATCGGAGCACGCTTAGTGGACCATCGGTATGAGGTAAGTTAGCTTGGTGTGGCTATGCTCTTGTAAGAGTGAGTCGACCAATGTGGCATTCCGTGGTCGCTTGACCCCGAGTGGGTTGAACTCTTGTTGCTCCTTTGCTAGATGTGGTTTCATTGGGAGGCAAAAGTTGCCTTGTGTGAGAATACTTGTTGGTTTGGATCTTAAGGAACCAAGTTGAGCCAGACACGCCGGTGTACTTTGTGTAGCTCTGTTCCGTGGTGTATTTTTCAAGAACCACGAGGGGTTTCTGGTTGTGAAACCAAGTGCTCAGCTCCGAGGAGTTAGGACTTTAGTTCTGGCAAGTGCCCTAACTTGGGTTGAGAGGTTATCGTGTCAGAGTCGGGTTGTTGCGTGAGGCAAGTTATGCTAGTTGGCCCTTGACCGGTAGAGGCATTTCTTGTTGATCGATGGTTGGAGTTCAATTGAACCGATCCAGGCGATGGTAGTAAAATCGCGGAGTTTTCGGCCGCCATGGCTAAGAGAGTTGTTCGGATCCTTATCCCGGTAGAAGCTACGATGTGGTCGATGCTTTGAGCAAGAGGAAGTTGGGTCTTCCGGTTGTTCCCGCCAGTGGATGGCGCATCGCCGACAAGGCCGCCTAGGGGTCGCGATCACACCGACCGCAGTTAGAGCTCGTGATCGCCAGGCGGGGCCGTGCACCCGCCATTGCATCAAGTGTGGTAAGGCGCCGATTGTGTGGAGCATCGCCGTGCTTGCTACATGATGTGGCAAGGAAGAGCTTTTGGCCAAAGACACGCTTGAGATGCTATAGGAGATGTGCTCGTGTAGCAAGTTGTCGCTTAGATCGCTTGACGACACAGCAGTGTGTCGGAGGGAGATCGGAGGAACCCTAATTTGTGGAGAGCCTCACCAGAGTTTTCAATGCATCGAGGCGTTGTTCCTCGGTTGAGTTGTCTGGATGCTTGTTGCCTGCTAACAAGCCAGAGTTGTTCTTAGTAGCCTCCACGCTGGTTTTCGGAATTCTTAGCAAGGTGGTGCTTGGTGTTGACCAAGGTTTGGTTCCCATGTTGTTTCTAGAGCTAGCTTGGTTCGAGCAAGTCGGGCGTTGTTCTCGAGGACTTGTTCCTAGTCGTGAAGTTTTGGGAGTTGACCCCGCCCTCGGCAATTGAGTAGGCAACCGCTAGTTCCAAGTTGGTGGTTCAAGCGATTGAGGATCTCTGATGTTACTTCCGAGAGAGTTGGTTGTCGCTGCTCCTTGGTTTTGGGCAAGACAATGAGCGTGTGTGAAGTTCATTGGCCCTTCTGATGTCCGCTTGCGGGTAAATCGTTCCTCGCTGAGGAGGAGTCACTTAGCTCCCGAGTTGTGTAGTTGATCGAGTAGCGCAAACGGTCACCCCAAATGAGAGTGTCCTCGCGTTTGTTTGTTAGCAAGCGGAAAGTTGTTTGTTCCCGCAAGGGCGAGAGCCCGCCAGCTTCAAGGGCTTGAGTTGTTGTTGGATCTTTGGAGTTTGTAGAACCCCTTAGTTCTTTGGTAGTTGAGTTGCACCGTGGATGTCGACTCAAGTTTTAACTTTGAGGTAGTCTTGCCGACTCGTGTTGTTCAGCTCCGCAAGCTTGTGGTCGTCGCTATCCTTATTCCTCGCGATGTTTCGTGGGTGGAGTTTCTAGATTGGAAGAAGAGTTAGGTCTAAGCTATAAGGAGGAAGTCCTTGGAGCAGCCAGATGGGCTTAAGAGTTGAGTGGCAGCTTGGAGGCGAGCTTTGCTCGTTATGAGCTTGGTTTGAGTTTCGCGCAGCAAGCCTTTCTCGGCTTTTCTTTTAGTCACAGCATTCGCAGTTGGCATTTTAGCTGAGCCACAGTTGAGTGAGTTGGCACAGAGGTGCCGTGGCATTGGTTGGTAAAGCCCTTGAGTTGCGATCCTCAAGCTTTTGTGTTGCTAGTAGCCGCGTGTTGTTTTTATTCCTTGTCGCCGAGGTTTCGTGAGAGGAATGTTGTTTGTTTTCCCGTCTGCCGATGTTCACCTAGGCCGCTGGCTGATGGGATTGCATTGGAAAGTTTGTTGTCGGCCATGAGGGGCTCCGCTTATTAGTTTGGCCGAGTGGAGCTTGTTCCCGACCTTGTCGCTCGTGGTGGCCGGTCAAGTATCACCTAGTGTGAGTGGTGTAGCCGCTTGGTGAACTGTAAAAGTGCCCTTGGCTTTGGTGCTTCGATTTCTCGTAAGATGGTTGCTTTAGTGTTGTGGACGCATGCTAGTTGGAGAAGGTTGCCTAGGGACTACCACCATTGGTGGTTCGAATTGGATTTCGTTAATGATTGTAGGCAACCGCTGGGGTTCGCAGGTCTCTTGCGAAGTATGAGTAGGTCGCTTAGTTTCAAACCCGGGAGGTTCGGGGCTTGTTTGGTCAAGATGGTGAAGGGTCGAGGTCGTTTGATAACAAACTATGAGCATTCAGAGAAATTACGCCTGAGCGTGGCGTAGAGTTTTAGAGCTTGTGACCCGCCCACGAGTTTGTCGAGAGTAGCGCCAGAGAGAGGCGCTCCGAGTTGGGCTAGCAGTGGTTAAGTGAGCCCTAAGATTTTAAGATCGCTTGAGAGCTAGTGCGAGTTTGAGGATGTGTATTACCGCTAGCACTATCACATCTATTTCTTCAAGTTCGGTGTATGCCCAAATTTTTGGTTGAGATAGTTTGTAGTGCATCGATGGCTTGTGGCTTGAGCCTTTGGGAACCCAAGGGGGTTTGGATTTCAAGAAGATTTAGTGTTGTCTCGACCGGGAGTTTGGTTGGTTAAGGATCGTGGAGATTTCCTAGAGTTGTTTTTTCGTTTTAGGACTTTTCGAGGACGAAAGTCTTAAAAGGAGGGAGTATTGTAACGCCCGCTTTTCCATTCCAGCTTTCCTGTACTTGCTAAGTATTGGGGCAATCGGTTGGGCCGTTAGAGCTTTTTAACCTTTAAGGGTATTTTGGTCTTTTGCTCCCTGGTCGAGGTTGAGGATTTTCGTGGCTTGTGGTCATTTCGGCCTTCGTTGAGACTTGATTAATGTTGGTTGCAAGACCCAAGGAGTTTGGGTTAGTTGATTAGAAGTTCTGAGTCATTCCGGCTGATAGCAAAATTAATTGGAATTTAATTGGTCCCAAAGTGAGATTTGAACCTTGCCCTAATGGTGGAATTGGAGTTTTTAGAAAAAGAGATTTAGTTAAAAAGAAAAGAATTTCTTTAGCCTGGACCCGCAAGAGAAAGCCTTGGGAAGGGAATTTTAGGTCTCCTAACCTTTTAAAATAGAAAAAGAAGGAAATTAGGAAAACCTCTTTGTTCCCTTGGTAGTCTCTCTCTCTCTTCTCTCTCTCTCTCTCTCCTAAACCGATCCACCCTAACCCAAACCAGACCACTCACCTAAGCCACCCCACCACACAAAGACCACTCCCGCCCGCTTTAGCCACCCAATGCGCTCGCGACTAAACCAAGCACCAGCCGCCGCCGCTTGCCTCTCCTGGGCCGGCCGATCGCTTATAGCCCCAGACACCCCACCAAAGCCGCCCAGCACCGCGCGCCGTTGTTGCCCACACGCTGCCGCCGGGCCGCCGCCGTGCCTCTCACCTGTGTGCGCCAGACGCTGCCGCGCTGCTCCGCACCAGTCGCCCAGACGCGCGCGCTGGGCCGCTTGCCACGCCACCCAGACGCTGCGCCGGCTACTGCCCTCGCAGACCGGGACGCTCGCCACGCTACCGACCCAACAGAGTTCGCTGCTCGCGAGCAATACCGCGTCAGAGACGCCCCCTACTCGCTAGCGCTTAGCGCCCGCCAGCTGGCCGCCGCTGGGCAGCGCTACCGCTTGTCTCTTGCCGACGGACACTCTGCTCGCTGCATGAGTTGGGGTGTGACATTGTGTCTTCTCACAAGAATTCCCGAGCCTTATCTCCTTTGGGCACTAGGTCGTTGGTTGCTGCTTATTTAATTAGGTTGTTTTTACTAAAATGCTTAGGTTGCTCGGGTTTCGCTTTAAAGCTCGAGGGTCATTATTTGATTGTGAAAGATATTTTCGCCGCTTCCAAGTAAGGATTCCTTACCGTGGTTGTGTGGACCCTACGATGCTTTCTTGATCGTGCCTTATATGCATGTTTACTTGTATGAACATGATTAGTGGATAGGACAAATTTTGTGATCGCACTCTTGCTAGCATGTTTGCTCGCTTGTACATGTTAGTGCCATGCTAGGATTGTTCTTCCAAAGATGCTTGAGATTCCTACTTTAAGTTCGTAGTATCATGCTAGGTTATGTGTGATTGATTGTAACGACCTGTGTTTTTCTTCCCGGTCTTCCGTGTATGCCCTAGGGGTAATTTGGTAATTTGGTCGGGCCGTCAGTGGTCGCTTGTGTCCTTTCCAATTACTAAAATTATTGGATGGTTTTATGTAGGTTTTTGGAGGGGTTTGTGGTTTGGTTTGAGCAAGGTTTGATGCAAAAGTAAAATTAAGGGATTTAGGCCGCACTGGGGTTTGAACCCGGTCTCCCGGGAAGCTTGTAGAGATGTGTGCCATTTGAGCCATTAGGTGCTCTTGTTACTCTTTCTCGCATCACATCTTAGTTAACCTTGGATTTTGGAGTTTTGGTGCATTTGGTTAAATGAAATAGAATTAGGTTTATTCCATCTTCTTCTCCAAAACTCCTCTTGGCCGCACAAGCTCTCTCCTCTCCATTGCCTTGCCGAATTCTTTTTCTTCCTTGCATCTCCTTGGGTTCGATCATCATCATTCCGGTAAGTCTTCATCCTCTTCATCTCCTCATTTGGTTTTTGATGTCGCCCAAGGTAAGATGTAGAGTGTGTGTGTGTTTGTGTTGGTTGCAACCAATGAGAGGAGCAGCGATCATCGCCACTCACTCACCAGACGCTCAGATTCAGAACTACCGCCAGACGCCAGATCCGCTTAGCACTTTGCTGCTTCGTCCAAAGAAGACAGACGCTTCGCTGTCGCGACGCCCAGCCGGCCGATCGCGACGCCGGATCGCGCCAAAGAATAAAGAATTTCAGATCGCCGCTCTCGCTCTCGCCCGATCGCCGCGACAGAGAGGTCTCGCCAGCGCCTGCGCGTCGGGCCGCGTCGCGCCGCGCCGCACGCCGTCGCGCGCTGGCCGCCGCCCAGACGTTCGCTCGCGCGGCTCCCTCGCCGAAGCCGCCGCTGTGTCCGTGATCGCGACGCTGGGGCGCGCGCCGCGCTTCGCCAGACGCTGCCTCGCAAGGCTGCGCGCCCGCTCCTCGCCTGCCACGTTAGCAGGCAGCCAGCGCAAGCGGCCCTCGCTGCTGCAATGCGCGTTGCACAAGCACAAGCGCGCGGCCCTCGCTGCGCGTGCAGCGCCCAGGCATGCTACAGCGCCTTCAAAGCCAGGCTTGCCAGAGCCTCCAAGCTCGTGGTCGCCGTGCCGCGTGAGTTCCCGAGCCGAGCTTGTCGTTTCTATTGTTGTTTAGACATTTTAGATGCCGATTATTGTTGGTTTGTTAGGTTCCCGCCGCTAGCTCTGGATTGTTCCGCAGCCTTAGGTTTTGTGTGTAGAAGCCTCCCACCAAGGTAAGGATTTCTTACCGAGTTGTGTGGGCCTCTCGCGTATATTTGTGATTGTTGTTTTGTATGCCCGTGTATGATTACTAGCATGTTTAGCCCTAGGTGCTCTGCTCGTATTCCCGATCGCATGAACTCTTGTATTGTTTCTCGCGTTAGCCCATGCTAGGTTGTTCCATCTCGCATGTTCGATATCCGCCTTGCTTCGTAGTACCATGCTAGGTTCCTTGTATCCGTTGAGCACGTATTGACCGCATTGATTGAATCGTTATTATTGTTAAGGTTTAGAATTCGGGTAGATAGCATCATCCGGGCCCGATGCATAAAGTATCTTGCATCTATGGCAAGGACGATTGAGATATTCTCCGCCCTTGGACCCCGGAGGGATTAGCTATCCCAACCTGTAGGCCCCCGCAATCTTGGGTGAGGGTGGTAGTCTAAGCGATGCCCCAACGGTCGGGACGATGACTTGGCAACGCCTAGTCCCCGGCAGCCGCACGCTTCTCGCCGTGTTCGGCAAGAGCCCTTGATTGCCACCGTTAAGGTAAGGACGGCTTCTGGTGTAAGCCTACCATGACCCGCCTTAGCCTCAAAGTGCGGTGGTACAGTCGACATAGTTCACGTGTCCGTGTCTCACACCCTATGTCGGTGACACCGATCCGTAGATTTAGTTAGGCGTGGTATCCGGATATGGGCGCTTGCCACCAGACCCGCACCCCATAGTCTGTAGAAGCACGCGGTGCATCCTTACGCCATTACAACGCCGATCGAGAGCTCCTCGGGATCTTGAGCGTGCACCTTTCGTGATCGTCGAGAGACAGCCGAGGCCGGACTTGTTCCCGTGATAGCGCGCTTAGTGTGTTGTGGTATTTCCGACTAAGACCCCGAGTTGGCATCCGAGGTCCAAGTGTGGACTTAGCTATGTGCTCCGCCTCTGTGTTTGTACTCATAGCTTGCATACATTCTTCTAGATGATCATGTATATCGATTGTACCCCGGTTGGGGATTCTTACATCGGGTAATTCGTTACTCACCCTTATTCTCGTGGCTTTCCATTGTGTAATCAAGGCGGAAGACAGATGATGGTCAAGGAGGAGTCGTGATCATGGAAACTCTTTGTCATCTCGACTATTTTATTTTATCATGACTCTTCACTTTTTGTTATTTCCGAATGCATGTAGACGGGCACAGAGCCCCCGTGGATGTTTTCTTACGTTTTATGGATTCCAGCATATTTGTACTTGTGGATTGTTTTAATGGTTTAAATAAATCTCTCGATCGAGTATGCTTTTAGAAATGTATGTTTTGGTTGTTGAATGTTTCTGCTTTTACTTGGGATCCAAATGTATTTTTCATAATGTCTTTTATTTTCACTACATGCATTGGGGTAAAGGCCCATTTAGAGCCCCTTTTGGGTCGGGTCTTTACAGCTTGGTATCAGAGCTCAGAGTCATAGATTCTCAGAGACTCGACCTTTGTTGTAGGTCATCCTTCCATGATCACCAAGACTGGCATACCAATGTGTACGCCTAGATTTATTGTTTTAGAAAGGAAAAGGGTTAAGAATTTACAATACCTATCATCTAGTGTATGCCTTGTGTGGTGTTGTGGAATGGTGACAGCAGTGTTTTGATTCGTTGTTGGTTTGGATGTAGATCGCCAAAGATGCTACCACCCGCATCGGGAGAGGAGGTTCGAGAGCGTGTCGAGGTATCGTGGATCGGATTCGACATCGCAGGACATCGCCCCAAGCCGACATCGATGGCATTCCACCAAAGCCAGCCTCCCGTTACGCCTAGAGCGGGCGTTGAGGCGATCGAGCGCCGTGGAGATCGCCTCCCGGAGCAGAGTTTGTTGAGTCTATGAGGGCTTTTATGGTCAGCATGTTGAGTGACCAGAGGCGAGACCTGTGCCTTGATGATGGCGCGCAGCCGGGAAGAGTCCCGAGCCCAGATCGAGCAAACGACTCGATTGGTTCAAAGAGAGCTCAAGAGCACCTTCCAGCTCCCTCGTCAGAGCAAGTAGCCCCCGAGGCAGATGGCAGAGGGTGCCGAGGAATTGGGTAGGTGGTCAAGGACTTTGTGAAGTGGAAGCCTCGAGAAGTTTGATGCCACCGGTGATGCGCTAGCGGCAGCCTGTGTGGATTGCCCATCCGGAGTACACCTTCCCGATCATGGTGTGCCCCGATATTCAGAGGCCGAGGTGTGCGGCTCATGTGCTAGGAGGCACAAACGAGATGGTGGTGGGAGTCCACCTTGAGCGAGAGACCACCGGGTCTCCACCCGCTACTTGGGAGTTCTTCAAGGGTGAGTTCAAGGTAAAGTTCATCGCTGATGAGGCTCAAGAGAAGATGGTGGAGCTCTTCCAACTCAAGCAGTGGTTCTGATTCCATTGAGGATTATGAGCGCAAGTTCTCAGAGTATGGATATTTTGCTCCTCGCTTGATTGCCACCCCTGAGTCAAGATTCGGAAGTTCATATCTGGTTTGAGGCGTGGTGTTTCCCAGATGTCGTGGCTCGTGCCCCCGACACTTATGCTAGGGTCTGTCCAGCTTGGCCACGATCTATAATGGGAAGTATCCGCCGAGCGGGTGGTTGCCGCTCTGCTCGGGGCGCCCTGTTCTAGCCGTGCAAAAGCGTAAGAGAAAGTTTGAGTTTAGGGGCGCGCCGCCGCCAAGGGCGATTCCAAAGCCGGGATCAAAGATAGGGCCCCGATCCGCTTTCAGCCGCCCGCCAGGCGGTCCCGTGCGAGTTCGCGCAGGCTTCTTATGGGAGGACCCACACCGAGCTTGCGATATCGGTGGCCCGAGTGTGTTTCGTTGTGGTAAAGAGGACATATGATCCGTTTCGTCTCTCACCACTATGGCATTTTCAACAACAAGCAGCAGCAGCAGGTCGAGTGTTTGCTACGACCGTCAGAAGCCGAGCGACGGATGCCGCTGCGGCGGTGTACGCTTCTTGTTTTAGATCACCGCGCATTTGTCTTGTTTGATTCTCGTTCTACGATTCATTTGTATCCGTGTTGTTTGGTCGAGCATGCTAAGTTAAGACTAGAGCCTCTAGGTTTCGAGTTATCTCTGTGCAACTCCTTCGGAGTTGATATGTTGGCTAGAGATAAGATTAGGGATGGCCGGATCGAGATATCAGGAGAGTTGTTAGTGGCTACGCCATAGTTCCGCCTATGAGCGGTTTTGATGTGATTCTTGGTATGGAGTGGTTAGTCGCTAACCACGCGCTGATTGACCGCCACCGGAAAGAAGTAGTGTTCAAAGCTACCTGGTCGCCCAAACTTTAAGTTTCGTGGAGTCCAGTGGTGGAGTTTGCCCGCCGATGGTGTCACCGTGTGAAAGCTCGTCGCTTGCTAGCTCATGGAGCTTGGGGCTATCTAGCCAAGTTGTTCGGGAAAGCCGCCGCCGCCTGTCTGCTGATCGTGTACCGGCCGTGCAGGAGTTTGCGGACGTGTTTCTCGAGGAGTTACCGGTTGCCCTCAAAGAGAGGTTGACTTCACAATTGAGCTCGAGCGTGGACCCTCCCTATCTCGAAGGCTCCAGATCGTATGGCGCCAATGAGTTAAAGGAATCAAGATTCAGCTTGCACGAGATGTTAGATCGAGGGTTCATCCGTCCGAGTGTGTCCCCGTGGGGAGCACCGGGCCTGTTTGTGAAAAGAAGGATGGTTCTATGCGCTTATGTATTGATTACCGCGAGCTTAATAAGGTGACATGAAGAATAAGTATCCGTTGTCCCGTGATCGATGATTTGTTCGATCGCCTTCGTGGGGAGCTTCTCGTGTTCTCCAAGATAGATCTCGAGATCCGGTTACCATCGATTGCGGATCGGGGATGCCGACATTCCTAAGACGCCTTTCTGTGTCTAGATATGGTCACTATGAGTTTGTGGTCATGTCGCTTGATTGACCAATGCCCAGTGCGTTCATGGACATGATGGATAGGGTGTTCAAATCATTTTGGACAGCTTCCGTCATCGTGTTCATTGACGATATATTCGATTTATTCGAGGTCTAAAGAAGACCATGCAGAGCATTTGAGGCGTAGTATTGGTAGCTTTGAGGAAAACCACTTTATGCTAAGTTTTCCAAATGTGATTTCTGGTTGGAGCAGTGGCCTTCCTAGGCCACGTGGTTTCGAGAGATGGTATAGCCGTGGACCCCGCCAAGATTGAGGCCGTGAGTTCATGGGCCAAGCCGACTTCAGCTGCCGAGATTCGCAGCTTTCCTGGTTTGGCAGGTGTTACTACCGCTTGGTTCGTCAAGGACTTTTTCGCTTTAGCCTCGCCTCACTCGCCCTGACGAGGAAGGGTGTCGAGTTTGTTTGGGGACAACAGTGTGATGAGAGCTTTGCCAGGCTCAAGCGTAGTTTGACTTCAACACTGAGTGTTGGCGCATCCCTGAGGGGACAGTGGTTTCGTGGTCTACAAAGTGATGCTTCCAAGTTTGGATTAGGTTGTGTGTTGATGCAAAGACGGGAAGGTCATTGCCTATGCTTCCCGCCACCAAGCCGTATGAGCGTAACTACCCGACTCATGATATGGAGTTGGCGGCGAGTGGTGTTTGTAATCAAGATTTGGAGGCATTACCGTATGGTGAGCGGATTCAGATGTTTATCGATCACCAGAGCCTCAAGTATCTATTTACTCGTAAGGAGTTGAATATGAGGCAGAGGAGGTGGTTAGAGTTGGTAAAGGATTATGATCTGCGAGATTTTGTACCATCCGGTAAAGCCAACGTAGTGGCCGATGCTTTGAGTAGAAAGACGCCGCACTCTGCGGCGTTGTTGAGTTTCAGCCCGATTTGCGGAGAGAGTTCGAGCGGGCCGAGGTTGCAAAGTGTTGTTGGGTGAGGTTACCGCTGCAGTGGTAGCTCGATTGTCTGCTCACCGCCGATTAGGGCAAATGGATTATAGACACCCGATTGGGTGACCCCGCACTTAAGAGATTGGTTGATGAGTTAGTGCCGACGGTGACTTTGACTTTGTATATTCACGCATGTTGGGTTGACTTATAGAGGCGGTTGTGTGTTCCGGACATTGCGGTGCTCATGCGAGCGAGTTGCTCTCTGAGGCCCACAGATTCCCCTTTTGCTTGGCACCCCGGGGTACCAAGATGTATCAGACCTTGCTGCACCTTCCGTGGATGGGAATGAAGAGAGATGTGGCAGAGTTTGTCACCGGGTGTCTCACTTGTCGCCAAGTGAAGGCACCCAGCAGAGGCCACCTGGTTTGTTGCACCACCGAGTGTGCCCAGATGGAAATGGGACGAGATCTCCATGGACTTTATCTCTGGTTTGCCAAGGACTCCGAGGAAGTTCTCTCTGCATTTGGGTGATAGTCGACCGCTTGACTAAGAGCGCACACTTCATTCCCGGTAGAGACACTTATACCGTGGAACAAGTGGGTGCGCTTGTTTTTGGAGCAGATCATCCGTTATCATGGTGTGCCGGTAAGGATTGTGTCCGATCGTGACTCGCGGTTCACTTCTCGCTTTTCGAGAGCGCCCGAATGGATTGGGCACAGAGTGCGATTTCAAAGATGACTTTTCACCCTCAAACGGATGGTCGATCGAGAGAGTGAATCGATTCTCGAGGATATGTTGAGGGCTTGTGTGTTGGATTTCCTGTGATTTGGGACCAGATCTCAGATTTGATGGAGTTTGCCTATAACAACGATTACGATCGACGATTCTGTGATGGCTCCATTCGAGGCATTGTACGGTAAGCGTTGTCGGTCCCCCCGTGGTTCGGGAAGAGGTCGGTGATAGACAAAGTTTTGGGTCCCGAATTCATCGCAGATTGACCAATGGTGCAAAGTGCAGTAAGATTAGAGCTCGTATGTTGACAGCTCAGAGCAGCAGAAGAGTTACGCCGATGTTCGGCGCCGAGATTTGGAGTTTGAGGTCGGTCGCATGTGTTCCTTAAGGTTGCTCCAATGCGAGGTGTTCTGAGGTTTGGTAAGCGTGGGAAGTTGAGTCCCCGCTTTGTTGGTCCATTTGAGATCCTAGAGAGGATTGGCAGAGTTGCTTACCGGTTAGCCCTACCTCCGTCCCTATCGCGTGCATAGTGTTTTTCATGTATCGATGTTGAGGCAAGATGTGCTGCACCCGCCGCACATTGTGGACTTTGAGCCTTTGCACTGAATGAGGATTTGAACTTCGAGGAGAAGCGGTGAGGATCCTTGCCTTTGAGACCAAGACGTTGCGTAATCGCGAGATTCGTTTGGTAAAGGTTGATGGAAGAGTCGGGGTTCTCGAGGAAGCCACTTGGGAGCGGGAAGACGAGATGAGATTGCATTACTCGAATTTGTCAAGCTGTTTTAAGGACTTTCGAGGACGAAAGTCATAAAAAGGAGGGAATATTGTAACGACCTGTGTTTTTCTTCGGTCTTTCGTGTATGCCCTAGGGGTAATTTGGTAATTTGGTCGGGCCGTCTGTGGTCGTTTGTGTCCTTTCCATTACTAAAATTATTGGATGGTTTTATGTAGGTTTTTGGAGGGGTTTGTGGTTTGGTTTGAGCAAGGTTTGATGCAAAAGTAAAAATTAAGGGATTTGTCTTTGCAATGGGTTTGAAACCCGGTCTCCCCGGGAAGCTTGTAGAGATGTGTGCCATTTGAGCCATTAGGTGCTCTTGTTACTCTTTCTAAATCACATCTTAGTTAACCTTGGATTTTGGAGTTTTGGTGCATTTGGTTAAATGAAATAGAATTAGGTTTATTCCATCTTCTTCTCCAAAACTCCTCTTGGCCGCACAAGCTCTCCCTCTCCATTGCCTTGCCGAATTCTTCTTCCCTTGCATCTCCTTGGGTTCGATCATCATCATTCCGGGGTAAGTCTTCATCCTCTTCATCTCCTCATTTGGTTTTTGATGTGGCCGAAGGTAAGATGTAGAGTGTGTGTGTTTGTGTTGGTTGCAGCCACCGAGAGGAGCACATCATCATCGCCGACTCACCGCGACGCCCAGATCTGTCGAACCAGCCACCGCCAGACGCTGATCCGCCTAGCACTTTGCTGTTCGTCCAAAGAAAGACAGATCGCCTCGCTGTCGCGACGCCCAGCCTGGCCAGATCGCAAGACGCGGATCGCGCCAAAGAATAAAGAAATTTCAGATCGCTCGTTTCGTCTCGCCGTCGCTCGCAGACGCCAGAGGGTCTCGCCAGCGCCGCTGGCGTCTACCAAGGTCTGCGCGCGTCGCCGACGCCGCCGCGCGCGCCTTCGCCAGACGCCGCTTCGCGCAAGGCGTCCTCGCTGAGCCGCTTTCGCCGCGGTCGCAGATCGCACGCCACGCCGCCGCGCGCGCCAGACGCAGACGCTGCGCGCGCGCTCCTCGCTGCGCTCTGCGTGCAGCGCAGCAGCTGGGCACAAGGCGTCCTGCCGTCACCGTGCGTGCCACAGCAGCGGCCAAGGCGTCCCTCGCTGCTGTGCGTGGTGCACAGCATGGGCAGCACGCCAGGCCCAATTTTTGCGCAGCTCCAAGCTCGTGTCGTCGTGCCGCGTGAGTTCCCGAGCCGAGCTTGTCGTTCTATTGTTGTTTAGACATTTTAGATGCCGATTATTGTTGGTTTGTTAGGTTCCCGCCGCTAGCTCGGGATTGTTCCATGACTTAGGTTTTGTGTGTAGAAGCCTCCCGACCAAGGTAAGGATTTCTTTACCGGAGTTGTGTGGGCCTCGCGGTATATTTGTGATTGTTGTTTTGTATGCCGTATGATTACTAGCATGTTTAGCCCTAGGTGCTCGCTCGTATTCTCGATCGGGCATGAACTCTTGTATTGTTTCTCATGTTAGCCCATGCTAGGTTGTTCATTCTCGATACGGCATGTTCGATATCCGTCTTGCTTCGTAGTACCATGCTAGGTTCCTTGTATCATGGAGCACGTATTGATCGCATTGATTGAATCGTTATTATTGTTAAGGTTTAGAATTCGGGTAGATAGCATCATCGGGCCCGATGCATAAAGTATCTTGCATCTATGGCAAGGACGATTGAGACAGTTCTCCGCCCTTGGACCCCGTGAGGGATTAGCTATCCCAACCGGTAGGCCCCGCAATCTTGGGTGAGGGTGGTAGTCTAAGCGATGCCCCAACGGTCGGGACGATGACTTGGCAACGCCTAGTCCCGGCGGCCGGCACGTTCTCGGCGTGTTCGGCAAGAGCCCTTGATTGCCACTGTTAAGGTAAGGACGGCTTCTCGGTGTAAGCCTACCATGACCCGTTCCTTAGCCTCGCAGTGCGGTGGTACAGCCGACATAGTTCACGTGTCCGTGTCTCACACCCCTATGTCGCTGACACCGATCCGTAGATTTAGTTAGGCGTGGTATCCGGATATGGGCAAGCTTGCCACTAGACCCGCACCCCATAGTCTGTAGAAGCACGCGGTGCATCCTTACGCTCATTACAAATACGATCGGAGAGCTCCTCGGGATCTTGAGCAAAGTGCACCTTTCAGATCGCCAAGAGACAGCCGAGGTAAGGACTTGTTCCCGTATAGCGCGTTTAGTGTGTTGTGGTATTTCCGGACTAAGACCCGAGTTGGCATCCGAGGTCCAAGTGTGGACTTAGCTATGTGCTCCGCTCCGTGTTTGTACTCATAGCTTGCATACATTCTTCTAGATGATCATGTATATCGTATTGTACCCGGTTGGGGATTCTTACTGGGTAATTCGTTACTCACCCTTATTCCGTGGCTTTCCTGGTGTAATCAAGGCGGAAGACAGGATGGTTTGAAGGAGGAGCCGTGATCATGGAAACTCTTTGTCATCTCGACTATTTTATTTTATCATGACTCTTCACTTTTGTTATTTCCCCGAATGCATGTAGACGGGCACAGAGCCCCGGGATGTTTTCTTACGTTTTATGGATTCCAGCATATTTGTACTTGTGGATTGTTTTAATGGTTTAAATAAATCTCTCCGATCGTGAGTATGCTTTTAGAAATGTATGTTTTGGTTGTTGAATGTTTCGTTTTTACTTGGGATCGAAATGTATTTTTCATAATGTCTTTTATTTTCACTACATGCATTGGGGTAAAGGCCCATTTAGAGCCCCTTTTTGGGTCGGGTCTTTACATTGATGTTGATATGTATGTTTAGCCAGAATCGCTTATTTTGTACTCCTAGCTAGTATAGTAGGGTTTGTCATCATCCGCAGGTCGAGAGCGGACATAACGCATTTTTTCCCCACCGGTCGGGTGTAGAGCGAAGCATAACGTACATTGCTTCCCCGGCAACCGATGTGGATTTAGCTACCACATCGGCATAAGCCTAGTTTGTAGCTCGCTAGAGCGGAACCCCGCCAATCTGTGCAAGCCCGCCTTGGCGGTTCTTAGCTTCGTCGGTGGGTGGTACAGCCGCACAGATGAGTGCCGAGGGCCTCGCACCATCGTGTTTAGTGACACCGCTTTCGAGTCTTTAGGCATGCGCGACTGGCTCGCGTAGTTTGTACTTAGGCCCCACATTTACGCCGGTTGTAGCAAAGATGCGTGTGTGCGCAAGACACGCGTTAGTCGCCGGTTCGAGAGCTCCCCGGGCTAATGTTCGTGAGTACACCCGTTCTTTCCGCTTTAGAGCCGGACTTTGGGTACTCTCCGATAGTCCGCATTTGTTAGCGAGGGTAAGAGGCCCTTGAGGACACCCATTGAGATTGGCTTTTGAGTGATCATATGGTCGAGGGAGAAAGACCCTCGAGGGTGTCGGACATCTTTGGGATCGGTTTTTGAGTGATCAATTGGCCGAGGGAGAAAGACCTCGGAGATGTCCGGGATTGGTTATGAGAGCCAATCATTAGGCCGGAAGAAGGAGACTTCCGAGGATTCCAGATTCTGCCTTGTAAGCTCGTTGAGCTATGATTTGTGTTGGTGCTTTGTTTGCATGTATACTAGGGTGCGGATGATTGATGTATCGTATTGTGTACCCGGTTAGATTCTTACCGAGTATGTTTATACTCACCCTTATTTCTCGTGGTTTTCCACTGTGTAACTTGGGACAAAGACAGGACGGCGAAGCGGAGGAGCCGATTGATCATGGAGCCGCCAAGCACTCTGTCTTTATTGTTTGCATATTTGTTCAAAGATGTAGATGGGCCGGAGTCCTAGGGGAAACATTATTAAAAGTTGTTTGAACTGTTTTGAATGTTTTTAGATACTGGCCAGGCTTGTTTTACTTCGTTGGCTTTTCTTAAACAAAATTGTTGATTATGTTTTAAGCATTCCCCGTTCTAAATGTTTTGAAAGGTTTTAAATATGAGCACTAAACCGCTCGGTGAAATATTTAACTTGCATGCTGAGTGAGAACCTAGGTTTAGGACCGTATTTTGGGTCGGGTTCTTATAGCAGGGTTCCGCTCTAGCAGGCTTCAAACTAGGCTTATGCCGATGTGGTAGCTAAATCCACATCGGCTGCCGGGGGGAAGCAATGTACGTTATGCTTTGCTCTACTCTCGAGCGGTGGGGACAAGGTACGTAATGTCCGCTCTCAGCCTCTGGATGATGACAAACTCTACTATACTAGCTAAAAGTAGAAAATAACTGATTCCTGGCTAGACATACATATCAACATCAATCACACATTACCTAGCATGATACTACGAACTTAAAGCAGGAATCTCAAGCATGCTGGAAGAACAATCCTAGCATGGCACTAACATGTACAAATAGGCAAACATGCTAGCAAGAATGCAATCACAAGTTGTCCTACCCACTAATCATGTTCATAGAAGTAAACATGCATATAAGGCACAATCAAGAAAGCATCGCAGGGTCCACACAACCACGGTAAGATAACCTTACCTGGAAACAAGTGCAAAATAACTATCGCGAATCAGATAACGACCCTCGAGCTTAAAGCGAACCCGAGCAACCTAGGCATATGATAAAAACATCCTAAATAAATAAACAAAGAATGAGCAGCCTTTAAATCTAAAAGGGAAAGGCTCGAGAATTACCAACCGAGAAGACATGCGGTCTCGCAGCAAAGGGCAGGAGGGCGCCGCTGGTGCGGGCAGGGCGCTGGGCGCTGGCGCTGCTCGGCGCGCGCGGCAAGGCGAAAGCAGACAAGCCTGGAGCGACGCAGGCGGGCGAGACGCCGGGTGCGAGGGCGGCGCGCGGCGACGCGTCTGGCGCGCGGCGGCGGCGACGGTGGGGACGACGGACGGAGGCGATCTGGCGGCTGGTCGACGACGAGAGACGCTGGGCGGCAGCGTGCAGCGCGTCTGGGTGGAGCGATCTGGGCGTGGGCATGGCGGTGGTCTGGTGCGGGGCGGTGCAGGCGCGATCGGGCAGGGCCGAGGAGGGCCGAGCGGCTCGTGTGGGGTGCGGCTAGGGTGTGGTGGCTCGGCTGGGGTTGGTGCGGCAAGGGCTGGGCATGGTGCGGCTAGGGTTTAGAGAGAGAGAGAGAATCTTGCAAAACAAGGGGGAAAGGGATTTTTCTTGATTTCTTTCCTTTTCTTAATTTAAATGGGTCTAAAATCCCTTCCCAAAGCTTCCTCTTTCAAAACCCGGCCCAAGCAAACTTTTCTTTTTTAATAAAACTCTTTTTTCCTACAAACTCCCAAAACCATTTAGGGCAAGGGTTCAAATCCCAAAGGAAGCACTAAAAAACCCATTAATTTTGCCAATAACTAAAATACCTCCAAACTCCCAAACAACTTGCCCAAACCTCTTGGGTCCTGCAACCAACAGCAGACAAGCCTCGACAAAGGCAGGAGTGACCCTGGAATACTGAAAATCCACAAAACCCTGACCGAGGCAAAAAAACCAAAATACCCCTAAGGGTTAAAATAGCTCTAACGACCCATCCGAACATCAGAATAATGTCCCGAAAACACCAGGGAAACCGAAATAGAAAACTGGGCCGTTACATGTATGGTAAGCGTTGCCGGTCTCTTGTGTTCTGGGAAGAGGTTAGGGATAGACTGGTTTTGGGTCCTGAGTTGCTCTGATTGACCAACAAATGCAGGCGTAAGATTAGAGCTCGTATGTTGACAGCTCAGAGCAGACAGAAAAGTTACGCCGATGTGCGGCGTCAAGACTTGGAATTTGAGGTTGGACAACATGTGTTCCTGAAAGTGGCACCGATGCGTGGTGTGTTGAGGTTTGGTAAGCGAGGGAAGTTGAGTCCCAGATTTGTTGGCCCGTTTGAGATTCTTGAGAAGATTGGCAGAGTTGCGTACCGGTTAGCCTTACCTCCGTCGTTGTCAGCATTGCACAGTGTTTTTCACGTATCGATGTTGAGGCAGTATGTGCCGGACCCGTCGCACATTGTAGACTTTCAGCCGTTGCAGCTGAATGAGGATTTGAGCTTCGAGGAGAAGCCTATGAGGATTCTAGCATTTGAGACTAAGACGTTGCGTAACCGAGAAATCCATTTGGTAAAGGTTCAGTGAAGGAGTTAGAGTTTTGAGGAGGCTACCTGGGAACGGGAAGACGAGATGAGATTGCACTATCCTGAGTTGTTTCAGTCTTAAGGACTTTCAGGGACGAAAGTCATAAAAGGAGGGAATACTATAAAGGCCCAGGTTTTCATCCCGGTCTTCCAGTTGGAGTGTGGTGGCATTCCGGTGGAGTTTGAGTGTTGGGGGTTGCAAAAATAAAAATGGGGTTTTGCTGGAGTAAAGGTGCAGCAGTTGAGGCTTGAACCAGGGTGGCCTGGTTAGATAGCAGTAGAGCCTTGCCGGTTGACCGGTAGGTGATTTATGTTTCTCTTTGCACAGGATAAATTGTTTGGCAGTGGCTTCAGGACTTAAGTGGGATTTATTTGGTAAATAGGTTTTATTCTTTTCTCTCCCAAATCCCAAGATCATTCGCCGTTCTCCTCAAGCTCTTCGTGCTTTTCGATTCCACCATCTACCGAGAACAGCCCCATCGTCGCTCGTCACCGCCCAGCTGCAAGCGCCGGCCCGTCGCTGTTCATCGCCCGCAGCCTGCCCACCGATCGCACCATCGCAGCCGCAGCCCCTCCCCGTCGGTCGCATGCTCGTTGGCTCTTGCCTGCACCTTGCCGCCCAGCCGCTCGATCGTCAGCCCTACAGCGCCCCATCGCCGATCGGAGACCCTCGCGATTGCTCGCCAGCCCTGCAGTGCCCCATCGCCGATCGCAGCCCTCGCGATCGCCCGCACCCCTGCGTCGCAGCCCCTTCGCACGCGAGCGCAGCCGCCAGATCGCCCGTTCGCTAGCGTTTGCACCGTGCCGCACGTCGTAGTCGCTAACCCGCACGCTGCCCAGTCGTGCAGCAGCGCAATCGCACCCCCTCGCACCCGCACACCCCGTGCCGCACGCCCTGTCGAGCCCTGCCACTCACGCCCACGAGCAGCCTGTCCGCGCGCCAGCTCCCTGCCGTGCGCCTTACAGCCGAGACACACTGGTGCTTGGCCGAGTTGTGTGAGTTGCTTCCGAGCCGAGCTTTTGTTGTATTTTATTTAGGGCCTATTGTTAGTGATGTAATTACTGTTTTTTTGTTAGGGTCCGTTAGCTAGCTAGTGTTCGTTTGCAGCTTGGGAGTCCTCTTGTGTGTTGTTTGCCTTCCGATTCAGGTAAGGATATCTTACCGGAGTTGTGTGGGCCCTACGATATTTCTATGATTTTGGTGTGTATGTGTTGTTTATGATTACCAGCATGTTTAGTTGATAGGTGCCTTGTTCTGAATTTTGACTGGCATGATTCCCGTGTTTATGCTCATGTTAGTTCCATGCTAGGTTGTTCTGTTCTGGCATGTTCGTATTCTGTTCCGTTCGTAGTACCATGCTAGGTTCGTTGATTCTTCTAAGCATGTGTGGTATGTTTTACGGTTAGCTGTTTATAGTATAGTGTTCTGATAGGTAGCATCATCCGGGCGAGGATGCATAATGTAACTTGCATCCGTGGCAGGGACGTGCGAGGCAGTACTTCGTCCATGATCCGTCGTTAGGGTTTAGCTAACTCTAACGGCAGCCCAGTTGTAATCTTGGGTGAGGGTGGCAGACTGTTAAATGCCCCAACGGTCGGGGGAATGACGAGGCATTGCCTTGTCCCCGACAGTCGACACGACCTCAGCATGTCGGCAGTAGCCCTTGATTACCACCCTATAGGGCAAGGACCGGCTCCTGGTGTAAGCCTACCATGGACGGTTCCTTAGCCTCAGGTGCGGTGGTACAGGCTGACATAGTCATAGTGTCCTGGTCTCACACCACTATGTTCAGTGACATCGATCCAGAGATTCTTTAGGCATGCGTACTGGACCAGGGCAGCCTGCCTTAGACCCATCACCTCCCTGGTTTGCACCAGCATGCGGTGCGCGCGAACGCTCATTACAGCGCCGACTGGAGAGCTCCTCGGGATCTTGAGTTCATTGCACCTTTCATATCGAAAGTAGTAGTAAAAGCTGAGGCCGAGACTAGTTTCTCCTAGAGTACCGAGTTTTGATGTAGTTCCTGGAGTAAGACCGTAAGATGGCATCCGTTATATTTATGTATGGAATAAAGTAAAGCGCTCTCTTCAGTGTTTGTATTTATATCTTGCATACATTCTACTAGATGACCAGTTGTATCGTATTGTACCCCAGTTGGGGATTCTTACTGAGTAATTCATTACTCACCCTTATTATTGTGGTTTCCACAGGTAACCAGGGCGCGAGATAGGATGGCTGAAGGAGGAGCTGCTGATCATGGAAAACCTGCAATTTTACAAACTCTGAGTTTATGTTTTATGTTTTTGACCTTTGAATGCATGTAGTTGGGCACGGAGCCCTTAGGATGTTTTATGGATTGTATCTGGATTCTGTTTTACTGAACTGATTTGGAACTGTATGCTTAAAATAAAATCTCTGATCAGAGTATATTTGAACTATTTTTAGCTTGGAACAGGTGCTTGGAAACAGGGATAGGTTTCAGGATGTTTTATAACTGTTTGTTAAATGAATGGTTGCAACTTTTACATTTTATTCAGAATCTGGATGACAATCTTGCATAACATGTTTAAGTTTTAAAAGCATGCATTGAGGTAAAGGCCTAGGTTAGGACCGCTTTCAGGTCAGGTCTTTACATGCTGTCTGAGCAGCATCTCTATTCGTAGTTCCGAATGGGCCTGCTCCACTGCGTGTAACCGGCATACTGGCGATCTACACGGAAACCACAACTGGTTAGTCCACCCTCGGACTCTCATTTCCAACAAAGGTAACTCATGTGTACTACATGCAGTATCGTAAACAAACCCTTAACTTAACAAACTTAGACAAACCTGACGACCGTGGAGTGCTGGAGATCATGGGAACACAACGTACAAACAGATTAGTCTACAAAATCTATGACTCTGTGCTCTGATACCAACTGTAAAGACCCGACCCGAAATACGGTCCTAAACCTAGGTCCTTACTCAACATGCATGTGAAAAGCATAAATGACACAGTTCAGAGAACCAATTTAAAACTTTTCAAACAACAAGAGTGGGAAACATTTAAATCAAATCCAGACATTGATTAAGCAAAGCAATCAATTTAAAAACTGTGACTGATCAGTACTTTTCCTTAAAACATAAAAAGTAGTTCGGAACAACAGTAAACAAGTTTTCCCTAAGGACTCAAGTCTATCTACATGCTGAATCAAATAAATGCAAATAAGACACGACAGAGTGTCAGCAGCTTCCATGATCTCCCAACTCCCTCCGCTAGCCGCCCCGGTGCTATCCCAAGTTACCTGGTGGAAAAACCATAGAAAGGGTGAGTTCAAACATACTTAGTAAGAATCCCCAACCTGGGTACGATACGATACAATCAATCATCTAGCAACCTGGTACACATGCATACAGTTACCAACACAGGTCTTAGCTCAACGAGCTTACAAGGGAAAAATCTGGAATCCTCGGAAGTCTTCTACTTCTGGCCTAATGATTGGTTCTCATAACCAATCCTGTGACATCCCCGAGGGTCTTTCTCCCTCAGCCTTATGATCAGCTCAAAAACCGATCCCAATAGATGTCAGACACCCTCGAGGGTCTTTCTCCCTCGACCGTATGATCAGCTCAAAAACCAATCCCAATGGGTGTCCTCGAGGGCCTTTTACCCTCGGCTAGCAAAAATTGGGTTAATGGGAGAGTACCCGAAGTCTGGCTCTAAACTGGAATGGAGTGGTGTACTCACGAAGATTAGCCTGGGGATAGCTCTCCAAACCAGCGACTAACGTGTGTGCGCACACACCACATGCTGCTGCAACCGGGGTAAATGTGGGGGCCTAAAGACAAACTACGTGGGTTAGGTACGCATGCCTAAAAACTCGGAAGTAGTGTCACTGAACACAGTAGTGCGAGGCCCTCGGCACTCATCTGTAACAGCATGTACCACCGACCTTAAGTTAAGAACCGGCCAAGGTAGGCTTGCACCGTTGGCAGGGTTTCGCTCTAGCAGGCTACAAACTAGGCTTATGCCGATGAGGGAGCTAATCCACATCGGCTGCCAGGGTGGAAGCAATGTACGTTATGCTTCGCTCTGAATCCAGACCGGTGGGGACAACGTACGTTATGTCCACTCTCATCCTCTAGATGATGACAAACCCTACTCCTCTAGCTACGAGTACAAAATAATTGATTCCTGGCTAAACATACATATGCAACATCATTCACACACAACCTAGCATGGTACTACGAACTTAAAGCAGGAATCATTGGCATGCTGGGAGAACAAACCTAGCATGGCACTAACATGTACAAACAGGCAAACATGCTAGCAGGAAGTCAAACACAAGCTGTCCTATCCACTAACATGCTCATAAAAGTAAACATGCATACAAGGCATAATCAAGAAATCATCGCAGGGTCCACACAACCCCGGTAAGAAACCCTTACCTCGAAACAAGAAGAAAATCACTATAATGCTCCTTGAGCTGCAGAAACACACGACCTAGAAACAACAACTTAAATACATTAACATCTCTAACTAGCTAACCCTAACTACAAACCAAGAGAAACAAGAGCCGGGAAACTACATAACTAGTCCCACAAGCTCTCGGCCAAGCTTGGCTTTCTGTATCGGCCCAGTTTTCTATTCCGGTTTCTCAGGTGTTTCCGGTTCGATATTTGGATGTTCGGTTGGGCCGTTAAAGCTATTTTAACCCTTAGGGGTATTTTGGTCTTTTTGCTTCCCGGTCAGGGTTTGTGGATTTTTAGGATTCCAAGGTCATTCCTACCCTTTATCGAGGCTTGATTGTTGTTGGTTGCAAGACCCAAGAAGTTGGTGCTAGTTGTTTGGAAATTTGGAGGTGATTTGGTTATTAACACAATTAATGTTAATTAAAGTGCTTCCATTGGGATTTGAACCCTTGACCTAATGGTGAGTTGGAAGCTTGATTTAAATGAGTTTTATTAAAATGAAAAGATTGTCTCAGCGGGGACTCGAAGGAGGAAAGCTCTGGGAAAGGATTTTAGATCACCAAGGCTTATTTAAAATTAGGAACAAGGAAAAGAAGGGAAGGAGACATATTTCTCACCTTGCCGTCCTCCAAGAATCAAGAACCGAGAGCCAAGACCAGCAGCAGGCCGTCGCACCAGCAGAGCCGCACCAGCGCATCGGACCCGGCCGCTCGCCGGTGCACTAGCCCCAGCGCCGCACGCTGCTGCCCATCCCGATGCCGCACCAAAGATCAGCAGCCCCTCACTGTCGATACCACCCACCGAGCAGCCCAGACGCCCAAAGACGGCCCTCGATCGCGCCCAGACGCGCCCTCGCCCGGCCAGGCGCGCCCTAGCCCGTTCGCGTACCCAGTCCGTGTCGCAGTGCTAGCGCCCGTCCTCGCGCTTCTTCTCTGTCGCGCCCAAAGTAGTCCAGTGTGAGCCCGGCACCGCTCGCCTCTACCGCTCGACTGCGCCGCCTTTCTTTGCCGAGAGCCTATTTTGCCGAGATAGTTGGGCCGAGACCTAGTGCCTTCTCGGTTGGTAATTCCCGAGCCTCCATTCTTTTGGACCTTAAGATATTAGTTGTTGTTTGCTTAATTAAGATGATTTTATTGATTGCTTAGGTTGCTCGGGTTCACTTAGAGGCTCGAGGGTCGCTTGTAGGTTGTGGTTGCTATTTTCTGCTTGCTCCCAGGTAAGGATCTCTTACCGTGGTTGTGTGGACCCTGCGATGCTTTCAGGATTGTGCCTTGTATGCTTGGTTACTGTTTTGAGCATGTTAGCTATAGAACAACTTGTGTTTTGAAATCTTGCTAGCATGTTTGCTTGTTGTTCATGTTAGTGCCATGCTAGGTTTGTTCTTCCAGCATGCTTTTGATTCCTGCTTGAGTTCGTAGTATCACGCTAGGGACATTCCTTACCCTGGCATATCCATGTTTCCTGCTCGTATTCTGTTGGTTTCTTGCTAGGGTTAGACAGGTAATGTTGATTGTCTGATTGTTAGGCTAGTTTGTGTCCTTGTACTTAGGAGACCGTTAGGGGTTGTTAGTTTAGGTTCCGCTTGGGTAAGTCCCCGATGGGCACCAATGCGTTGCTAGTGTATGTAAGTCCCCGATGGGCACTACACTGTTGGCTTATGTGTAAGTCCCCGATTGTAAAGACCCGACCCGAATGGGGCTCTAAATGGGCCCTTACCTCAATGCATGCATACAAATCAACACTAGAATTTGCAATAGGGTTGTTTCGGATTCTAAGTAAAAACCAAAAATCGGCAAGAGTTCATTTAAAAAGTCAATACAAAATTCTTGAAACCTGTCCCTGTTTCCAAGCACCTGTTCCAAGACAAATACATTTCCAAAACTTACTCTGATCAGAGATTTATTTAAATCATACAAGCTTTAGAACATTTACAAAAATGCCAGAATCCGGAAATACATTCATAAAACAACCTAGGGCTCCGTGCCCAACTACACGCATTCAGAGGACATTTAAAACATAAATACAAGACATAAGACTCAGAGTTGAACAACGGGTTTTCCATGATCACGGCTCCTCCTCCGGCCATCCCGCCTCGCGCCATGGTTTCTGAAAGATAAGTAAGGGTGAGTAACGAATTACTCAAGAAGAATCCCCAACCGGGTACAATACGATATAATCAATCATCTAGTACCAAAGCATGCAAGCAAACGGCTACCAACACAGATCATAGCTCAACGAGCTTACAAAGAAAGATGCGGAGTCATCGGAAGTCTCCTACTTCCGCCTAATGATTGGTTATCCTAACCAATCTCGGGACATCTCTCGAGGTCTTTCTCCTCGGCCCGCTTGATCACTCAAAAACCGATCCCAAGGATGTCCTCAAGGGCCTCTTACCCTTGCTAACTGGACTTACGGAGAGTACCGAAGTCGAGCTCTAACGGAAGGAATGGTGTACTCACGAACATTAGCTTGGGGAGCTCTCCGAACCGGCAACTAACGCGCGTGTGCGCGCACACCGCATGCTCTTCTCGCAACCGGCGTAAATGCGGGGCCTAAGGGCAAACTACACGGGCAGCACGCATGCCTAAGACTCGAAGCGGTGTCACCGATCACGATGAGCGCGAGGCCCTCGGCGCTCATCTCATGCGGCTGGTCCACCGACACGAAGCTAAGAACCGGCCAAGGCGAGCTTACACCGTGGCGGGGTTCCGCTCTAGCGAGCTACAAACTAGGCTATGCCGAAGTGGGTAGCTAATTCCACAACCGGCTGGTCGGGCGGTGTAGCAAGATACGTTATCTTTGCGCGCACACTTTATTCCCGACGAGCTAAATCCACCTTAGTGACCGGGGAAGCAAGATACGTTATGCGTCGCACACTACTCTCGATCAGTGGGGACAAAGTACGTTATGTCCGCTCAGCCTCTGGATGATGACAAACCCTACAACTCTATCTAAGAGTACAGGGAAAAAGCAATGATTCCCTGGCTAGCAAGCAAAGACCGACATCAATCACACTACCTAGCATGATACTACGAGCTTAGCGAGGAATCATAAGCATGCCTGTGAGAACAAACCTAGCATGGCACTAACATGTAATATCAAGCAAACATGCTAGCGAGAAAATCAATCAAAGCTGCTCTATTATTATCATGCTCATAACAGTCAGCAAACAAGCAAGGCAAAATCATGACAATATCGCAGGGCCCACACAACTCCGGTAAGAAATCCTTACCTGGTCGGAAGGCAACAACACACAATAAATTAATTGCGATCGAACCCGAGCAACCTATATCGAGCCAAACAAATACATCAATAATCATAAAATAGCCCTAAATACACTAAAATAAATAGGGCTCGGCTCGGGAGCAACTCACGAGGCGCGGCTGACACTCGAAGCAGGACGGGCCAGACAGGCTAGGCAGCGGTGATGGCGCATGACAGAAGCGTACTGGGCACGCCTGCTGGCTCGGTGCTGGGGCGCTGGCGCGACACGGGGCGAGCAGCAGAGGCGAGGGCGCGCGGGACGCGACTCGGAGCGGCTCGGCACAAGGGACGCACGACTGGGACCTGGGCGACACGGGGGCGCGCGACAGGGACTGGGCTCGGGCTGACGATGGCGCGCGACGCTCGGGCTGAGGCGACTGGTGGCGACGCTCGAGCCGGGCGACTTCGACTGGGTCGCGACGCGACTTGGCAGGCGAGGCTCGGTCACTGGCGAGGTCGGCTCGGCGCCCAGGCGAGCTAGGTCGCTTGCTCGGGCAAATTTGGGCGAGCCAAGGGCTAGGGGCTGGGCTAGGTGGGGGGTGCTCGGGGAGAGAGAGAGAGAAAAGAGAGAGAAAGTTGATTTTGGGGAAAAATAAAAGAAAAAATAAATAAAAAGGAAAAATGGGAAATAAAAGGGAAAAATGGGATTTAAATTCCATTTTCCATCCTTATCCACTTAAAACCTCAAAATCCCATTTCCCGGCTTCCTCCTTCGAGACCCGATCAAAGAAATCTTTTCCAATCAATCAAACTCACTTAAATCCAACTCCCAAAGCAACACTAAAGGCTCTGCTCGAATCCCAAAAGAAACACCCAAACAACCATCACGTTGCCAAAACCCAAAACCACAACCGAACTTCCAAACGACTAGCCCAAACATCTCGGGACTCGCAGCCAACAACAAACAAGCCTCAACAAAAGCAGGAGCTACCTCGAAGCCCTGAATACCACAAATCCTGCCCGGAGAGCCAAAAGACCAAAATACCCCCAAGGGTCCAAACGGCTCTAAAACCCAACCAAACAACCGAATCTTGACCCGAAGGCACCTCGAAAACTGGAATAGGAAACTGGGCTGTTACAATACTCCCTCCTTATAAGACTTTCGTCCTCGAAAGTCCTAAGACGAAACAGCTCCAGGAAAACTCCACTGATCCAGCCAACTGAACTTCTCGGCCAACAACACTAGCCCTCTTCGAGAACCAAAACTCTCTTGGGTTCTCAAAAACTCAAGGCCACAATGCCATCCATACTGGGCATACTGCTTTGAACTCCAAGGGAACAGACGGCAAACCACGTCCTCAACTCGCACCAACTCTAAAACGGTGCTACTCTCAGCAATCTCGAGGACTGGCCACAAGCTATGAAGCTCTACACCACGCACTGGCAAAACTCCTCTAGAAGCTCACAGCTGACAACAAACAAACTCAACCCTTCAACAAACTGGCCAATCAACTGAACCTTCCAGATTCCAGAAACCAAACGGCCGCAACACTCACACCAGCTGAAACTTCAGCTACGGCCACCTCTAAAAGACAAGGGCCAGGCACAGGCTCAACTCGGCCAAGCCAACAAACAGCAGCCTCTCAACGGCCGAAAGCAAAGTTTACCATGCAAACCTACTAGCAACTGGCCAAAGAAAATACTGCCAGGCCAGGAAACCACCAAAATTCCTCTCAAGGAAAACTCGGGCTGCAAGGACTAAACCATCACGCAGCTCTCTGCGGCACAACACCTTGAGGAAAACAGCTCAACGGCTTTACCAACCAAAGCCACGGCACCTCTGTGACAACCCACTCAAATGGCTCTACTACTCCAACTGCGAGCGCACAACAAGGAGCAAAGCCCGAGAAGGGCTTGCTCAGCAGAACTCAACCCAAACTTATAACGAGCGACACTCGCCTCCAAGCTACCTCTCAACTCTTAAAATCCAACTGGCTACTCAAAAGACTTCTCCTTTTCGCTTAGGCCAAACTTATCTTCCAACCAGAAGCTCCACTCCCGAAACCTCACAAGGAAAACGGATGACGACAACCTTCAAGCTTACGGATCGTGAGCCACACGATTCTGCAAGACTACCTCAGAAGCTAACACTCGAGGCTGACATCCAGGGAGCAACTCAACCACCACAGAGACTAGGGGGAAGGGAAATCTTCAATCCCCAAAAAACCAACAACTTGCCAGAAACAACTCTTACTGGCTGGCCACCGCCCTTGCGGGGACAAACAACTCTTGCTTGCTAACAACAGAATGCAGGGACCCTCTCACTAGGCTGACCGCTGCGCTCCTCTGACCAACTACACAACTAAGGAGCTAAGCTGACTCCTGCCAAACGGGAAACGACTTTCCCAGCAAGCAAACTCTGAAGGGCAGCGAACTTCACACAAGCTCGCTGACTAGCTCAAACCCAAGGCAACAGCAACCAACTCTCTTGGAAGCAACACCCAAGGGAAAACTCAACCAATCGGATCACAAATCCGGAACCAACAAAACTTACTCAACTGCTGAGGGAGGGGTCAACTCCCAAAACTTCACGACTAGGAAAAGACCTAAGAGGCAACGCCCTCGGCTAGAACCGAACTAGCTCTCGAAACAACAAGAGAACCAAATCTTGGCCAAACACTCACAAGAGGCAGAACAACCTTTACTGCAGCCTCTAGAACACCATCCAAGAATCCGCTTAACTGAACAAACGACTACTTCCAAGTAGCCAACAAATTTTTCCCTCTTGCTAGCACCACTACCATCAATTCCAAGACCAAAGGAGTAACCTGACAAATCCCCGAAGGAAATGGCTCTTACAAGCAGACAACCAAAGGACAGAGAGCTCCACATACGCTCACTGTCATGCTCCACTAGAGCAACAACATCTAAATCTCACGGGGCAACAACAGGGGCAACTCAACATCCTGGAACAGAAAACAACCAACCGGGCACGAACCATTCGTCCCACGAGCAAAGCAAATCACTAGCAGCTCCAAACCACACCTTGGTCAACACCAAGCATCAACTTGCCACCTCACCGGAACCAATCCGGACTTTACTCCAAACAAACACTAGCTAGCTAGTCTACCAAGACTGCTAGCAACTCAACCGAGGCTACAAACTACACGGCTCGACTTGCCAAGCTGAAACTCACTACACAGGCTCGACTGAGCTTTGGAGAGGCTCTCCACAACCTAGGGATCCTCCGATCACCCTCCGACACATACGGCCGACAAACGAGCTAATGACCAAATGCCCGAGCAGGCACAACTCTCTCAAACATCTCAACCATGCAGCCAACTCCAATTCCTTGGGAACCAAGAGGATCCGAAACGCTACCGAATGCGTCGTCCTCCTACTCAAACATCAGCCTCTCAACAAGGCTTCTACCCAAGGAAAGGTTCCAAACAACTCTCTTAGCCAAGGCGATCAAAAACTGAGCGGCTTTTCTACTATCAGACCACTGCTCGGTTTCCAATGAACTCCAACCGAAGAAACACCAAAAGTTCCAACTCCACACAAAGCTCAAAGCTGAGGCAACCTTGCTCTACCAAAAGCATAACCATGCCACACCGAACTTACTTTATACCAAGCCTCTACCAAGGGTGCTTACCCATAAGGCATCCAAATCCTCTCGCAAGGCATCAGCTCATCTCGCCTCAAAAGCATCCAACTCGTGGTCCCTCTCTTTGGACCAAACTCGCATCTACGATGCTCAACTCTCCTCAGATAAAGGCACTCGAAGGTAGTTGACCGCACTACCAACCACAAGAAAACTCTTGGCCTTAACACTAGCGCGAGGCTCAAGCGCACCAACACTTACCAACCAATCACCTGACTTACTCAACCTCCAGAAACATTGGGAAGAGGCTCCGGCTCCTCTCGAGCATCCTTTCGCTTGTAATCCATCGACTACCACTGAACTAGCCCTCTGGCACGACCTAAACGGGTGCAACTGCCATAAACGGATCCAAGGCTAAACGAGTGCGCTGAACTCCGAACGGCATAGAACCATCTACTATGCCCAAGCCAAACTCAAGCCTCAACCAGACTTAGTGCCAAAGTGGCACACCAACCAATGCGCCTCAAGTGCTACTACTACCAAATCCACATCATACTACAGATGGGGCCAACAAGGTCACCACCTCAAGTGACAACAACTCTGGCTAGGCATACAAGGGCTCAACTCAAACAGCCATGCCTATGGCATCTCAACAAACCGAAGGCTCACAGCCTACACTAGCATCTCCTCATGATGCTCAACAAGCTCTGGCCGGATCTCTACAAGCAGCAGCTAGCTCCTCTCTAGGAGCTCACCAAGGAAGAGTGCTCAACTCTACCAAACATCTGAGGAAACTGGGCTGTTAAACAACAGCAGGCTTGCAAGGGGGCAAAGATGTCTCTACATCTGCCTCAAGCCACAAACTCGGCAACTCGCCAATCAATCGGGCGACTGGTGGAAACTCTGCTAGTCCACCTCTCACAAGGGACTACCACCACCAACTGCTGTACCAAACAGCACAGGAACGGCACATCTCGGCCTCTGAACAGCAGGGCATCCCACACACGGATGCTAAACTCAAACCTGGCCAACTACTTTACTACTAGCAGCAGGACTTACTAAAACATCGAGCTCTACAGGCATCCATTTGCCAAACTGGGCGGCTCCATCATCGCCAACAAACTCATCTGAATAAACCTGCTGATCATGCCCTCCCGGGAACCTCCGGGGCTACAAGAGCTACTGGGGGAAAAATGCTGAAACAAACTCATCAATTTGGGCTATCTGTGCCGGGACTCCTCACTACTGCGCTACAAAGCTGCGCTGGGTCTCCGCTCTCGATAGCTAAAGACTCGCCATCAAATCTCTCATGGTGGAGCACACTCGCTCAAGGAGTCTCACTCGAGGCGCTGCTAGCCTCTCTACCCCCTCCACTAGGCAACTCAAGCGCGGGGCCAACTCGCCAGCGGGTCTAAACGACACTCGACGCGGCCTCAACATCAACACGATCGGTCCAACTCCTCGGTCGGACATGCCAAGCGTCCCGCTCCTGCAGGTGCGATCAACATATCGCGGCAATCTGCACAAAGCACCTCCACCCTCTCACTAGGGGAAAAGCGACAAGAATCGGGCGAAATGGCCAGCAGAGTCCAAGCTCTACCTCCCACGAGGACGATGTCGTGGGCATCCGAATCTATCTCGGATACCTCAACAAATTTGCTAAAACAAATCGCTGCAGATCTGCGGGAAAGTTGGCATGATGGCTCACTAAGCCCAAACCAACAACGAGTCAGAACCTGATCGTCTCCGCTCCACAACTCTACACAAGGCATAAAAGCTAGATGAAAAGTATTGTAAATCTTACCCTTTTCTTTAAAGCAAGAAACTTAGGCGCACTGATGGACGTCAGAGGCCGATGATCATGGAAAAACGACCTACAACAAAAGGTCAGTCTACAGAATCGATGACTCTGAGCTCTGATACCAACTGTAAAGACCCGACTCGAATGGGGCTCTAAATGGGCCCTTACCTCAATGCATGCATACAAATCAACACTAGAATTTGCAATAGGGTTGTTCCGGATTCTAAGTAAAAACCAAAAACCGGCAAGAGTTCATTTAAAAAGTCAATACAAAATTCTTGAAACCTGTCCCTGTTTCCAAGGACCTGTTCCAAGACAAATACATTTCCAAAACTTACTCTGATCAGAGATTTATTTAAATCATACAAGCTTTACAACATTTACAAAAATGCTAGAATCCAGAAATACATTCATAAAACAACCTAGGGCTCCGTGCCCAACTACATGCATTCAGAGAACATTTAAAACATAAATACAAGACATAAGACTCAGAGTTGAACAACGGGTTTTCCATGATCACAGCTCCTCCTCCAGCCCATCCGGCCTCGCGCCAGGTTTCCTGAAAGATAAGTAAGGGTGAGTAACGAATTACTCAGTAAGAATCCCCAACCGGGGTACAATACGATATAATCAATCATCTAGTACCAAAGCATGCAAGCAAACGACTACCAACACGGATCATAGCTCAACGAGCTTACAAAGAAAGATGCGAGTCATCGGAAGTCTCCTACTTTAGGCCTAATGATTGGTTATCCTAACCAATCTCGGGACATCTCTCGAGGGTCTTTCTCCTCGGCCCGGTTGATCAGCTCAAAAACCGATCCCAAGGATGTCCTCAAGGGCCTCTTACCCTTGCTAATCTGGACTTACGGGAGAGTACCGAAGTCAGGCTCTAACGGAAGGAATGGTGTACTCACGAACATTAGCCCGGGGGAGCTCTCCGAACCGGCAACTAACGCGGCGTGTGCGCGCACACCGCATGCTCTTCTCGCAACCGGCGTAAATGCGGGGCCTAAGGGCAAACTACACGGGCAGTACACATGCCTAAGACTCGGAAGCGGTGTCACCGATCACGCAGAGCGCGAGGCCCTCGGCGCTCATCATGCGGTACTGGTCCACCGACACGAAGCTAAGAACCGGCCAAGGCGGGCTTACATCGTGGGGTGGTTCCGCTCTAGCGAGCTACAAACTAGGCTATGCCGAAGTGGGTAGCTAATTCCACAACCGGTGGTCGGGCGGGGTAGCAAGATACGTTATCTGCGCACACTTTATTCCCGACCGAGCTAAATCCACCTTAGTGACCGGGGAAGCAAGATACGTTATGCGTCGCACACTACTCCTCGATCGGTGGGGACAAAGTACGTTATGTCCGCTCGGCCTGCGGATGATGACAAACCCTACAACTCTATCTAAGAGTACAGGGAAAAAGCAATGATTCCTGGCTAGCAAGCAAAGACCGACATCAATCACACTACCTAGCATGATACTACGAGCTTAAGCAGGAATCATAAGCATGCCGGTAGAACAAACCTAGCATGGCACTAACATGTAATATCAAGCAAACATGCTAGCGAGAAAATCAATCAAAAGCTGCTCTATTATTATCATGCTCATAATGATCAACAAACAAGCAAGGCAAAATCATGACAATATCGCGAGGCCCACACAACTCGGTAAGAAATCCTTTACGGTGGAAGGCAACAACACACAATAAATTAAGCGCGATCGAACCCGAGCAACCTATATCGAGCCAAACAAATACATCAATAATCATAAAATAGCCCTAAATACACTAAAATAAATAGGGCTCGGCTCGGGAGCAACTCACGAGGCGCGGCTGACACTCGAACGGGCTACGCATTTGCAGGCTAGGCGGTGATGGGCGCAGGTCGGGCTGGGCGCTGGCTGGGAAGCTGTACTGACACGCTGGCGGCAGCAAAGAAAGGCGAGGGCGCGCGGGATCGACGACGCGCTACCGAGACGCGACTCAGAGCGGCTCGGCACACAAGGGGCGCGACGACTCGGACACTGGCGACACACAGCGCGCGACAGGTGGACTCGGGCTCGGCCGACGATGGCGCGCGACGGCGGCCGAGGCGACTGGTGGCGACGCTCGAGCCGGGCGACTTCGACTGGTCGCGACGCGACGGCAGCGGGCGAGGGCTCGGTGGCGAGGTCGGGCTCGGCGGCTGGGCGAGCTAATTTCGCTCGGGCAGGGTCGGGCGAGCCAAGGCTAGGGGCTAGGCTAGGTGGGGGGTGCTCGGGGAGAGAGAGAGAGAAAAGAGAGAGAAAGTTGATTTTGGGGAAAAATAAAAGAAAAAAGAAATAAAAAGGAAAAATGGGAAATAAAAGGGAAAAATGGGATTTAAATTCCATTTTCCATCCTTATCCACTTAAAACCTCAAAATCCCATTTCAGCTTCCTCCTTGAGACCCGATCAAAGAAATCTTTTCCAATCAATCAAACTCGCTTAAATCCAACTCCCAAAGCAACACTAAAGGCTCGGGCTCGAATCCCAAAAGAAACACCCAAACAACCATCACTTTGCCAAAACCCAAAACCACAACCGAACTTCCAAACGACTAGCCCAAACATTTCGGGACTCGCAGCCAACAACAAACAAGCCTCAACAAAAGCAGGAGCTACCTCGAAGCCCTGAAGACCACAAATCCTGCCCGGAGAGCCTAAAGACCAAAATACCCCCAAGGGTCCAAACGACTCTAAAACCCAACTAAACAACCGAATCTTGACCCGAAGGCACCTCGAAAACTAGAATAGGAAACTGGGCTGTTACACCGATGGGCGTCATAAGGTTGCTAGGGAGTGTAAGACCCCAATGGGCATCTCCGTGATCCTAGCTGGAGTAAGACCCCGATGGGCATCCTAGATGTGTAAGACCCCGTTGGGCAGCATTGATGGCTAGAGGTGTAAGTCCCCGATGGGCATCCATATGTGTAAGACCCCGATGGGCATCCGTATGTGTAAGACCCCGATGGGCATCATTGATTTGAGGTGTAAGACCCTGATGGGCATTCGTATGTGTAAGACCCCGATGGGCATCATTGTTAGCTGGAGTAAGACCCCAATGGGCATCCTAGATGTGTAAGACCCCGTTGGGCTGCATTGATAGCTAGAGGTGTAAGACCCCGATGGGCATCCGTATGTGTAAGACCCCGATGGGCATCATTGATTGAGGTGTAAGACCCCGATGGGCATCCGTATGTGTAAGACCCCGATGGGCATCATTGATTGAGGAGTAAGACCCCGATGGGCATCCGTATATGTACGACCCCGATGGGTATCATTGAATTGTGGAGTAAGACCCCGATGGGCATCCTTGTGTGTAAGTCCCCGATGGGCATCCTTAGGTGTAAGACCCCGATGGGCATCATCGCATCCTAGGTTGTGTAAGACCCCAATGGGCATCAAGGTGTAGAACCTAGTGTAGGTTGTGGTTGTAAGTCCTTGAATAGGCAATTTTTAGACCGACGGTTAGCCTGAGCCAACTTGTTGCTTCTGAGATCGTATTTGTTTGCATGTATACTAGGGTGCTAGATGACTGATGTATCGTATTGTACCCCGGTTGGGGATTCTTACTGAGTATGTTTATACTCACCCTTATTTCTGTGGTTTTTTCCACCAGGTAACTTGGGACAGCACCGAGATGGCTAGCGGAGGGAGCTGTTTGATCATGGGGGCTGCCGGCACTCTATCGTTTATTGTTTGCATTATTTATTCAGCATGTAGATGGACATGAGTCCTAGGTGAATGATGTTAAAGTCGTTTAAACTGTTTTGAATGTTCTTTTATAAATACTGGCCAGGCTTGTTTTACCTTGTTGGATTTGCGTTATGAAAATTGTTGGTTATGTTTTAAGTGTTCCCCATTTCCAAATGTTTTGAAAAGTTTTAAATATGAGCACTAAACCGCTTGTTGAAATATTTAACTTGCATGCTGAGTGAGGACCTAGGTTTAGGACCGTATTTCAGGTCGGGTCCTTACACTTTCGGCCTTCACACACAACAACTTTTCAAAACTTGCGCGGCTTCACCTCTACAGGAAAGAACACAAGTTAGCTAATCAGGAAATCAAACAACACACTCCTAAACATACCATCATGCTCTCGGCTAGGATGGAGATTTCACCTCGGGAGTGTGCTTGGCTTGGCTACTGCTCACGGCTACTAGGGTTAGTTGCGGGAACTCTTACGGCTTCGATCGGAGCTTGCAAAATAAAAGAGAAAGCACTTAGGAAACCAACAACCAGCAACCTTAGGCTGTCGGCCAAGGGAAGGAGAACTCACCTCAACAAGAATCGGCTCCAAGAAAAGCTTGAGAGGAAGGTGCGGCTACAAGGCTTCACTTAGATGGAGTTTTCGGCAACAACACTTCCAACTAGGGCTTGCGGAAACACTTCCCGAGAAACCTTCTTGATCTAATCTTGCGGCTACTCAAGGAGAAGAATCAAGGGAGGTCTCGACTGCAAGGGAGAAATAATCTCCTCGGTTAGGGCTTGCACAAACAACAAGGGTTAGGGTTTCGGCAAGGAGAAGAAAAGAAGGAGAACTCGCCTCTCGGCTCTTGGTTCTTGAGCTAAACTTGCGGCTACACCAAGGAATGAACAAGAAGACAATCGGCACCACAAGAATGGAACCTCAAGGCTCGACAACTCCAAAGAAGCACCAAGAGGGTCTCGGCTACAAGGAAACATCAACTCCTCGGTTAGGGTTTGGCCAAACACCAAAGGGAAACAATTCAGCTATGAGGGGAAGAAGGAGAAGAGAGAACTCACATGATTCTTGATCTTGATGGAACGGCAAGGAGATAGGGAAGGAGGAGCAAAAATTCGGCAAGAAGGAGAGAGAGAGAGAGAGAGAGATGCGTGCGGCAGGCCAAGGGATCGAATTCTCTTCTTTTTTTTCTTTTCCTTTTCCTAATTTAATTAGGTTTGGCGACCAAAAGTCCCTTCCCAGGGCTTTTCCCCTTCGAGTCCCAGCTGACGCATCTATTTCACACAATTAAAATCCTTATTTTACAAAATAACCGGAAGGCTTCCAGAAACCCTAACAACTTCAACCACTCTTGGGAACCTGCACCAACAACCAAACCAACCTTAGCAAAGGTCAGAAACAGCCTCGGAACTCTAAGATCCCATAAGGCTAGCCCTAAGAGCAAAATGACCAAAATGTCCTTCAGGGTTAAAAAAACCCTAACGGCCCAACCAAACAACCGAATACTGAATCAAACATACCAGAGGAACCATAACGGAAGTCTGGGCCATTACAATTTATATATCTCTTGAATTAAATAAACTACAAGTGGTTTGATTCCCTCCTAAGTGAGTTTCCATGAAGGACGTGGGAGTTACATTATAAATGTAACTTTTAAAATTCATGCCATGTAAAAAAGTTGCAAAATTAAAAATTAAAATAGTATATAAATATACAAATTAAAAAAATAAATGAATTAAAAGTAATAAAGAAATATAAATATAAAATAATATGCATTGCAAAAAAATTATAAAGAAAAGAGTACACAATTATGATCAAACCAATGAAGCAACCAATTTCTTTTGTTAGCAAAAAGTAGCAACAAACAACAAAAGTAAACAAACGCTGGCTAAAAAAAAAGAATCAGAAGCACTAGATACTACATTTAGTAGTTTCCCATATTTTCATATAATTTTAGAAACGTTTCTACAATTTTTATGAACACAAAAAATAGGAACTGTTATCAAACAAGTTTGTTTCTCAAAAAACAAGAAACAGAAACGAGAAACAGGAAATATGAACGTTATCAAATGAACCCTAAGGGATTAACTCCACCATTCTCACTAGGTAAGTTTGTGCTTCACTGAGCACTTTTTAGAAGGGAGTTTGGAATAACCCTTTCACTAGCTGCATGTGTAAGGCTAGAGTTAGCAGTAAACCTACGAGCATTGTATCGGCAGGTTGCAGTCAAGCACTTTGGAAGGGGGCTTGAAGTATAGTCTAGAATGTATTCATTTTCTCATGACAACTCATCTTGCTTAGATTAATCGTCAACATATCTCTTTCCACAGTTTGCATTCATGTAAAATTAAGTAACATGTTTAATTAGAATTAATACAAACTCACATGTGGGTGATCAAATTTATAATGTTTTAATTTAAATAAGTGTGCGTCGGCTCGCTACCCACATGCTATCCTCAAGGTTACTCGAAAGAGGAACCTGGCATATGACCTAGTAGGTTACGTTAGTATTGCACGAAGACTCTTCGCGCTATGAAATTGGAGTTACAGTGTAACCCTGCTAATGCATGCGAAACCCCAAACTTATCCTTGTAGCGTTGCTGCAGAAGCTAAGTTCTACACTCATAAATGCGGAAGAATTTGTGCAATTGGATAGCGTGATTTTTGCATCACCAAGCAACGTAGTGTGTCTGTACTAATTGCTAGTTAAAGAAAGTAACTTAGATTTACAATAGTGTCAGCATCTGCATTAGCATAAGTGTTAGCATTAGTATCTACATTAGTAATTTAATTCATGCATGAACCAAACTCAACTTTATCAACCCTATTCATGTCATTTTACATTTTTTACCCTTAATATATATTATTGTGCTTCAAATTCTCTGTGGGATCGATAAATTTTATATACTTGCTACTTACTGCAATTCCTGACCGCGTATACTTGCGAGTAAGTGATTTTGAGTGTACTTATCATAAGGCTACTTAGAAATAATTATTATTTAGTATATTAGCTTTGGAATCGCAAACACACCAGTCAAAGATTCAGCAAGTCCAAGCAATGCTGGAATTTGCTATGCGACACTTCCTTCGTAAACATATCAGCAGGATTATCAATAGTACCCATTTTTAGAACCTTTATCCTTTTTTCATTTCTCAGAAAATGATACTGCAAATCTATGTGTTTAGTTATTTCATGATTAACGTGATCCTTCGCACGGCATATAGCACTCAAACTATCGTAGTCCACAACTGCCCGATCATGATGCAAACCAAGATCACTGACTAATCCTTTCAACTAGATTCTCTATTTAGCAGCTTCTGTCAATACCATATACTCTACCTCAGTTGTAGACAAGGTTACTGTAGGCTGCAAAGTAGCCTTCCAACTCACAACAGAACCGCCCAAAGTTAAAACAGAGTCAGTCATTGATCTTCTACTGTCAACATTCCAAGCATAGTCCGAGTCAGAATAACCAATCATTGAGCATTGCTTCTCATTCCCATAAACAAGACCAACATCAGATGTACCTCTAAGGTACTGAAAAATTCTCTTCACAGCCTTCCAATATTCTTTTCCAGGTTGGCCCATATACCAACGGACAACACTAACAACATAGGCGAGGTCAGGTCTAGTGCAAACCATAACATACATTAAGCTACCAACTGCATTAGCATAAGGAACACAAGATTCCTTCTCAGCTTCAAATTGTGGTGCAAATTCCGAGGATAGTTGAATATTAATAGCATTTGGGGTATCTATAAGCTTCGTGGTCATCATGCCAAATCTTGACAAGATCTTCTTAATGTAACCCTTCTGAGACAAGAAGTGCTTTTTCTTTTCTCTTTCGGATAAATCTCCATACCTAAGATTTTCTGAGCGGCACCCATATCTTTCATTTCAAACTCAGCACTCAGCAGATCTTTCAACCTCTAAATATCAGATTTCATGCGACGAACTCGACCCAAAACATGGCCCTAAACCAGGGTTCTCACTCAGCATGCAAGTTAAATATGATATCAAGTGGTTTAGTGCTCATATTTAAAAACCTTTCAAAACATATGAGAAGGGGGAACCCTTAAAACATAAACAACAGTTTTCATTTAAACAATCCAATGAAGTAAAACAACCTGGCCAGTATTTATAAAAATATACAATACAATTTAAACCACGTTTTAAACAATGTTCCCCTAAGACTCCTGTCCATCTACATCTTTGAATAAACAATGCAATAATAAATGACAGAGTGCCGGCGGCTCCCCATGATCAATCAGCTCCCTCCGCTAGCCATCCTGGTGTTGTCCCAAGTTACCTGAAAGATAAATAAGGGTGAGTATAAACATACTCAGTAAGAATCCCCAACCGGGGTACAATACGATACATCAGTCATCTAGCACCTCAACATGCAAGCAAACAGCTATCAACACAGATCATAGCTCAACGAGCTCATAATGCAAGATGCGGAGTCATCGGAAGTCTCCCTCCTACTTAGGCCTAAGGATTGGATACACTGACCAATCCTGGGACATCACCGAGGTATCTTTCACTCGGGGGGAATACACTGATCCCAAGAATGTCCTCAAGGGCCTCTTGCCCTTGTTGCAAATCTGGACTTACGGGAGAGTACCCGAAGTCAGGCTCTAACGGAACGAATGGTGTACTCACGAACATTAGCCCGGGGGAGCTCTTTGAAACCGGCGACTAACGCGTGTGCGCGCACACCGCATGCTGCTGCAAGCGGCATAAATGCGGGGGCCAAAGGGCAAACTACGCGGGCCAGGTACGCATGCCTATGACTCAGAAGCGGTGTCACTGATCACAGTAGCTCGAGGCCCTCGGCGCTCATCTGCGCAGCCTGATCCACCGACCTGAAGCTAAGAACCGGCGAAGGTAGGCTTACACCGTTGGCACGGTTCCGCTCTAGCAGGCTACAAACTAGGCATACGCCAATGAGGTAGCTAATTCTCATTGGCTGCCGGGAGGGGGGAGAAAAAGCAATGTATGTTATGCTTGGCTCTATATCCGACCACTGGGGACAAAGTACGTTATGTTCGCTCTCAACCCCTGAAGCAATGCTTCGCTTTACTCCCGACCGGTGGGGACAAAGTACTTTATGTCCGCTCTCAGCCTCTGGATGATGACAAACCCTACAAATCTATCTAAGAGTACAGAGCAAATAAATGATTCCTGGCTAGCAAGAAATGACCAACATCAATCACAGTTACCTAGCATGATACTACAACTTAAGCAGGAATCATAAGCATGCTGGCAGAACAAACCTAGCATGGCACTAACATGTAAAATCAGGCAAACATGCTAGCAAGAGGTCAATCAAAGCTGCCCTATCAATATCATGTTCATAACAGCAAACAAGCATACAAGGTACAATCATGATATATCGCAGGGTCCACACAACCACGGTAAGAAATCCTTACCTGGGACAAGCAGAAAACAATAATAAATCATCAAGTAATCCTCGAGCCTCTAATCGAACCCGAACAGCCTATACATTTCAAATAAAGCACCCAAATCAAATACATAAAACACCCCAATTAATCAATAACCAACTGCCAACAAATCAGGGCCCAACGAAATCCCTCTGGTTGGGTCATGTAAATCTCTTCATCCAACTCTCCAGCAGAAAAGTTCTCTTCACATCTAGTTTCTCAAGTTCTAAATTTTCATGTGCCACCATAGCTAGTAGCACTCTGATAGAAGTGTGTCTGACTACTAGTCAGAATATCTCATTATAGCTAACACCCTCCCTCTGAGTGAACCCTCTTGCAACTATACGAGCTTTATATTTTAAACCCTCGATAAGCGATATTCCTTCTTTTTTCCTGAAAATCCATTTGCATGTCACAATCCTCCTTTCCTTTGGTTTTTTTACTAACACCCAGGTCTGATTCTTATCAAGAGACTTCATTTCATCAACCATTGCAACAAGCCATTTCTTTGACTCACTACATGAAACAACATTTTTATAGGTAGACGGTTCATAAGTATCGACCTCTTCAATGACTTGTAGTGCATATGCATCCATATCTAACTGAAGCTCGAACACCAGTTCTTCTAGCTCTATCAAGAGCTATACTCGGATTATTGATTTCCATATTAGAAGCTTGACTAGTGGTATGAGTTTCTGTAGCAATATCTGGCTGATCAGTAAGCAACTCTGACTGATCAGTATGCATATCTGACTCACTTGTACCATGTTCTAATTGTCCACCTTGATGCTGTAATTCAACTCTATCTCGAATGAATTCGGCTCCACTGCTTATCAACGATTACTAAGTTTCCTCATAATCGTGGATCGCATGCTGTCTGATTAAATATAGAGTTCTCATCAAATGTAACTGTAACAGCCCGAATTTTAGTTAAATGAAAAAAAAGAAGTTTAAAAAAGAAAAGAAAAGAAAAGATGTGGTTTAGGGGGGGGGGGGGTCAAACCCTTAGCCTCAAGAGGGTTGGGAGTTTGGAATTAATTAAGGGAAAAATAGATGCGTTGGCTGAGATTTGAAGAAGGGAAGTCTTGGGAAGGGGGTTTGGAACACCAAGCCTATTTATTTTAGGGAAGAAGGAAATAGAAAAAAAAAGGCTCCATTCTCACGCAAAACCCTCACCCCAGTCGCACTCCAGCCACGCCCTCGCCGTCGTCACCCCAGCCGCACTCCAGCCACGCCCTCGCCGCCCTCGCCCCAGCCGCACTCCAGCCACGCCCAGGCCGCCACATCAGGCCGTCGCACCAAGCCGCACCAGCCCACCACCGCGTAACACGTCGCGACGCTCGTGACGCATCGCCGCCGCGCCGCCGCGCGCGCCGACAGCAAGACACCAGTGCGCCACGTCTGCATCGCCGCGACCCCCAGCCATGCCCCGCCATGTCGTCCCGTCCGTCCACGTCGCTCCGCTTGCCCGCGCGCCATCCCGGCGAGACCGCACGTCAGTGAGCCGTCTTCGCAGCCCAGGTTGCCCGCACGTTGCCCCGCCATTCCGTAGCCTTGCCGCACGCCCGCCCCAGCGTGCCTGCTAGTCTTGCTGCGCGCCCGAGCCAGCGCCAGCGCCCCTACCGCACCAGCAGCGCCCATCCCTGCCTCCTTGCTACCGAGACCGCGTGTCATCTCAGTTGCTCAGGTTCGCTTTAAGTTCGAGGGTCGTTGATTGATTCGTGGTAGTTATTTTCCCACTTGTTTCCATGTAAGGATTTCTTACCCGGGGTTGTGTGGACCCTCGAATACTTGATAGCATATTGATTTTTTTTGTAACTGTATGAGTTTCTAGTGGATAGGATTCATGCTTGCTTTTGATTTCGTGTTCGTGTTATGTCTGCGTTCCGTTAGCTCCATGCTAGGGTTCTCCTATCCTGACATATCCATGCTTTATCTTGTATTCTATTAATTCCATGCTAGGTCCTTCCATCCTGGCATATCCATGTTCCCTGTTGTATGCTGTTAGATCCACGCTGGGGTTAGGCAGGTGATGTACGGTGCAGAAGGTTGTAGGGGTAACTAGCTTAGGTCCCGCTCGGGTACGACCCCGATGGACATCCGGAAGTGTAAGACCCCGATGGGCATCGTAGGTGTATAAGTCCCCGATGGTCATCACTGAGTTGGAGGTGTAAGACCCCGATGGGCATCCTAGGTGTATAAGTCCCCGATGGGCATCACTGAGTTGGAGGTGTAAGACCCCGATGGGCATCCTAGGTGTATAAGTCCCCGATGGGCATCACTGAGTTGGAGGTGTAAGACCCCGATGGGCATCCTAGGTGTATACGTCCCTGATGGGCATTACTGAGTTGGAGGTGTAAGACCCGATGGGCATCCTAGGTGTATAAGTCCCCGATGGGCATCACTGAGTTGGATGTGTAAGACCCTGATGGGCATCCTAGGTGTATAAGTCCCCGATGGGCATCACTGAGTTGGAGGTGTAAGACCCCGATGGGCATCCTAGGTGTATAAGTCTCCGATGGACATCACTGAGTGGGAGGTGTAAGACCCCGATGGGCATCCTAGGTGTATAAATCCCCGATGGGCATCACTGAGTTGGAGGTGTAAGACCCCGATGGGCATCCTAGGTGTGTAAGTCCTCGATGGGCAGCACTGAGTCCTAGGTTGAGTACGGCCAAAGGCACCCATGTGTAGAACCTAGGGTAGTTTGTAGCTGTAAGCCTTCAAATAGGCAAGCTCTAGAAGGGCGTGTGGTTTAACCCAACTGTTTGCTCTAAGTCATTGTATGGTTGCATGTTCCTGTGCTAAATGAGATGTTTTCGTATTGTACCCCGGTTGGGGATTCTTACTGAGTAACTTGTTGCTCACCCTTATTTTTCTGTGGTTTTCCACCAGGTAACTCGGGACAGAAGCTGGATGGCTAGGAGGAGGCTGCTGGATGATCATGGATGGCTGACTCTGAGTTGCACGTTCTTTTGTTGTTTTTATGAATTAGCATGTAGTGGGAATTGAGTCCCTAGGAAAACACTCAAAAACTATTTTATGTTTCTCGAACCGTTCCCTTTGATTTGTTTTAAGAAAGTATTGATCAGTCACTAACTTGTTGGTTTTATTTATTGGAATTACGGTTTTTTTTTAAATGTGTTGATTGCAAAGATTTAAATTTAGGAACTCTGAATGATGTTTTACATTCTTAATCATGCATGCTAAGTAAGGATCTAGGTTAGAGACCGTTCCTCGGGTCAGGTCCTTACAGTTGGTATCAGAGCTTAGAGTTATAGGTTATGTAGACTGACCTGCAGTTGTAGGTTGTTTTCCATGATCATCGCTCCCGCGACCAAAGCAGTATGCTGTAAGTTTAAGGTTAAGGGTTAAGAATTACAATACCGTTTGCACCTTGCATGTACATGACTTGTTGTTGTAGAGCAGGAAAACAGGTTCTGACTCATTGTTGGTTTGGGTGTAGATTGTCAGTATGCCAGTCAGTCGTAGAGGGCAAGGAGGCTCGAGGCCGACCAGCCAGGGCATTCGTATTGATTCTGACACGGGAGGGACGTCGTCCCCAGCCGGCGTCCGATCGCCGATGTTAGGCCGTCTACAGCCCTTCTCGCATGTTGCCCGAGAGGGCGTGGAGGCAACTGAGCCTCGGGAGGCTACACCGGGAGTTACTTTTGTGGAGTCCATGAGGGCTCTTATGGTTAAGTTGCTGTCTGACCAGAGGGCCGAGCAGAGAGCTGAGACGCAGGCTCTGTTAGCTGCACAGAGGGAGGAGTCCCGAATTCAGCAGAGAGTTGGTTCAGCAGAGGACTGCAGTGCCACCAGAGGGCCGAGCAGAGAGTTGGTTCAGCAGAGGACTGCAGTGCCACCAGTACCGCCAACTCCGCAGGAGCCAATTGTGAATGAGGCCGTTATGGCAGAAAGTGCTGAGGATTTAGGCAAGTGGCTGAAGGATTTTGTGAAATGGAAGCCCGAGAAGTTTAGTGCCCCTGGAGAACCGTTGGTAGCTGCCAGGTGGATTGCTGAGTTAGAATATACATTTATGGTGATGGCTTGTCCTGAGGTGCAGCGAGCTCGATGTGCAGCTCATGTGTTAGCTGGTACTGCTAAGTGGTGGTGGGATTCCACTCTGAGTGAGAGACCGGCTGGGTCTCCACCTGCCACCTGGGAATTCTTCAAGGCCGAGTTCAAGGCAAAATTTATCAGTGAAGAAGCCCAAGAAAAGATGATTGAGCTGTTTTCAAACCTTAAGTAGGGGTCTGACTCGATCGAGGTGTATGAGAAAAAGTATTCGGAGTATGGGTACTTCGCGCCGCAGTTGATTGCTACCCCTGAGCTGAAGATCAGGAAGTTTATTGCGGGTTTGAGACAGGGAGTGTCTCAGGATGTTAGGGCACAGGCCCCAGAGACTTTTGCCAAGGCAGTACAGTTGGCAACGATTTATGATGGGAAGTATCCTCTAGAGCAGGTAGCTAGTACCGTTGTGCAGAAGGCCCCAGTGTACTAGGGTCAGAAGCGTAAGTTTGACTCGGGAAGTAATGGTCGGGGCGGTCGGTGCGCCGCGTGGTGCTTATCATGGCGAGGACCAAAGATCGGGATCAGAATCGTGATCAGCCTCGCCAACAGGGCGTAGGGAGGCCGCCACCGTATTGTAGACCCTGTGGGAAGCAGCATTGGGGACCTTGTGGTGGTAACCCTAAGGCTTGCTATAACTGTGGTAAGGAGGGGCATCAGGCCCGACATTGCAATCAGAAAGCGGTGTGGCGCAGCCAGCTCAGCAGCAGGGGATAGTGTATGCTACGACCCTCCAAGAGGCTGAAAACGCCGGGGCCGCGGTGGCAGGTACGCTCCTAGTTCTTGACCACCTTGCCTTTGTGTTGTTTGATTCGGGTTCTACACATTCTTTTATTTCTGCTGTGTTTGCTGAGCATGCTTGCATGATTTTAGAGCATCTAGGATTTGAGTTGTCTGTTGCTACTCCCTCGGGAGTTAGTATGTTGGCTAGCCAGAAGGTAAGGGATGGTCGAATACAGGTATCTGACGAGTCCTTGCAGGTTACGCTCATAGTGCTGGCTATGAGTGGATTTGATGTAATCCTTGGCATGGATTGGTTAGCTGATAACCACGCGATGATTGACTGCCGCCAGAAGGAGGTAGTGTTCAGGCTGCCAAGAGGGCCTAGCTTTAAATTCTAGGGCACCCAGGGGGGGGGTGTGTCCCCCTGTGATATCGGCAGTTAAAGCCCACCGTTTGCTAGCTCGAGGAGCTTGGGGCTTTTTAGCTAAGTTGTCCGGAGAAGGCCGTGATCAGTTAGCTGTTGAGCAAGTGCCCATTGTGCAAGAGTTTGCAAATGTATTTCCTGAAGAGTTGCCTGGCCTGCCGCCAAAGAGGGAGGTGGATTTCTCAATAGAGCTTGAGCCGGGGACTCGTCCTATCTCGAAGGCTCCGTATCGTATGGCGCCAGCTGAATTGAAAGAGTTAAAGGAGCAGTTGCAGGAGTTGCTTGACAGAGGACTTATTAGACCGAGTGTGTCCTCGTGGGGAGCACCCGTGCTGTTTGTTAAGAAAAAAGATGGCTCGATGCGACTATGCATCGATTACAGGGAACTGAACAAGGTAACCATCAAGAACAAGTATCCACTGCCTCGTATCGATGACCTGTACGACCAGCTCCAGGGAGCTTGTGTGTTTTCGAAAATTGATTTGAGGTCGAGCTACCACCAGTTGAGGATTCGGGATGCAGATATTCCCAAGACAGCGTTCAGGTCAAGGTATGGTCATTATGAGTTCGTAGTCATGTCTTTCGGACTGACGAATGCCCCCGCTGCATTTATGGACATGATGGACAGAGTGTTAAAGGCGTTCTTGGACCGCTTTGTCATTATGTTCATAGATGATATTCTTGTGTACTCTAAGTCTAAGGAGGATCATGCTTCGCACCTAAGACAGATTTTGACAGCCTTGCGCGAGAACCAGCTCTATGCAAAGTTTTCTAAGTGTGACTTTTGGCTTGAGGAGGTAGCTTTTCTGGGACACGTTGTGTCTAAGGAGGGAGTGGCTGTGGACCCTTCAAAGATAGAGGCCGTTAGTTCATGGGCGGACTCAACGATCGCGTGTCGGAGATTCGTAGCTTTACGGAGTGCAGCGGGGATATTAATGTCGCCGTTCGAATTTTTTTCGCTATAGCAAAGACCGCTTACTCGATTGACGAGAAAGGGCGTCGATTTCGTTTGGGATAAGAAGTGCGATGAGAGTTTTGCTAAGCTGAAGAGCAGTTTGACGTCTGCGCCAGTGTTGGCAGTTCTAGAGGGAACAGGGGGTTTAGTGGTGTACAGTGATGCCAGCAAGTTTGGTTTGGGTTGCGTTCTGATGCAACACGGTAAGGTGATAGCGTACGCCTCGAGGCAGTTGAAACCGCACGAGCAGAACTATCCGACTCATGATATGGAGTTGGCAGCGGTCGTCTTTGCGCTTAAGATCTGGAGGCACTACTTGTATGGGGAAAAGATTCAAATTTTCTCGGACCACCAAAGCCTCAAGTATTTCTTCACTCAGAAGGACCTGAACATGAGACAGAGGAGGTGGTTGGAGCTTGTAAAAGATTACGACTGTGAGATCCTGTATCACCCTGGAAAGGCAAACGTTGTGGCAGATGCACTAAGTAGAAATACCTCGCATCTAGCAACGTTGGCAAATCCCAACAGTATCATAAGGAAAGACCTCGAGAGAGCGGAAATAGCAGTGCTATTAGGGGATGTTACAGCCAGGGTAGCTCAGTTGACCATCCAGCCTTCGATAAGGCGAAGGATTATCGACGGCCAGTTGAACGATCCTAAGTTAAAGAGTTTGTATGAGAGGGTTCAGGCTGATGGTGACTTCGATTTTGCGATATTTGCAGATGGTGGCTTGAGGTATAAGGGTCGGCTATGTGACCCAGCCGATGCCGGTATTCGCACAGAGTTGTTGACCGAGGCTCACACCTCGCCTTTTGCATGGCACCCAGGGGGTAACAAGATGTACCAAGATCTTAAGCAGACCTTTTGGTGGATGGGGATGAAGAGAGAGATTGCCCAGTTTGTCAGTCGGTGTCTCACTTGTCAGCAAGTGAAGGCGTCGAGGCAGAAACCAGCAGGGTTGTTGCAGCCGCTTGGGGTTCCACAGTGGAAGTGGGAGGAGATTACCATGGACTTTATATCGGGGTTGCCCAGGACTCCTATAGGCTATGCACAGATTTGGGTGATCGTTGACAGGTTGACCAAGTGTGCACATGTGACGAACCCGACCCAAAACATGGTCCTAAACCTGGGTTCACACTCAGCATGCAAGTTAAATTTGATAACAAGAGGTTTAGTGTTCATATTTAAAACCTTTCAAAACATATGAGAAGGGGGAACCCTTAAAACATAATCAACAATTTTCATTTAAACAAACCAACAAAGTAAAACAAGTCTGGCCAGTGTTTATAAAAAACATACAATACAATTTAAACAACTTTTTAAACAATGTTCCCCTAGGACTCCTGTCCATCTACATCTTTGAATAAACAATGCAATAATAAATGACAGAGTCTGGCGGCTCCCATGATCAATCGGCTCCTCCGCTAGCCCTCCCGGTGTTGTCCCAAGTTACTGAAGAAAGATAAATAAGGGTGAGTATAAACATACTCAGTGAAGAATCTGGCAGGGGGTACAATACGATACATCAGTCATCTAGCACCTCAACATGCAAGCAAACAAGCCTATCAACACGGATCATAGCTCAACGAGCTCATAATGCAAGATCGGAGTCATCGGAAGTCTCCTACTTTCGGCCTAATGATTGGTTATCCGACCAATCACGGGACATCACCGAGGTATCTTTCACTCGGGATTGTTCGACTCAAAAAGCGATCCCAAGGATGTCCTCAAGGGCCTCCTTGCCCTTGCTACTAATCTGGACTTACGGGAGAGTTCCCGAAGTCTGGCTCTAAATTGGAAGGAATGGTGTGCTCACGACATTAACCCGGGGGAGCTCTCCGAACCGGCAACTAACGCGTGGCGCGCGACTGCGCATCGCTTTGCAACCGGCGTAAATGCGGGGCCTAAGGGCAAACTACGCGGGCGGTATGCATGCCTATGACTCGGCGTGGCGGTGATCGCGATCACGATGCGCGAGGCCCTCGGCGCTCATCAATGCAGCCTGAACCACCGACCTGAAGCTAAGAACCGGCCAAGGTAGGCTTACACCGTTGGCAGGGTTCCGCTCTAGCAGGCTACAAACTAGGCTTATGCCGATGTGGGTAGATCGGAGGGGAAGCAAGATACGTTATGCTGCGCACACTTTACTCCCGATCAGTGGGGATAAAGTACGTTATGTCCGCTCTCAGCCTCTGGATGATGACAAACCCTACAACTCTATCTAAGAGTACAGAGTAAAATAAATGATTCCTGGCTAGCAAGCAATAACCGACATCAAAGACGCTTACCTAGCATGATACTACAAACTTAAGCAGGAATCATAAGCATGCTGGAAGAACAAACCTAGCATGGCACTAACATGTACAATCAGGTAAACCTGCTAGCAAGAGATCAAACAAAGCTGCCTATCACTATCATGCTCATAACAATCAATAAGCAAACAAGGCACAATCATGATATATCGCAGGGTCCACACAACCACGGTAGGAAATCCTTACCTAGAACAAGCAGAAAACAATAATAAATCACAAATCAACGAGCAACCCTCGAGCCTCTAATCGAACCCGAACAGCCTATACATTCAAATAAAACACCCCAATAAATACAATAACCAGTAGCCAACAAATCAAGGCCCAACGAAGAAAAGACTCGGGAAATACCATCCGAGAAGCCACAAGGCTCGGGCCAACCAACACACAACAGGCAGGCTGGGCTGGCTGGGCGCAGGGCAGGCGCAGGCACGGGGACGGCGCGCGAGCGCGAGCTCGGCAAGCTACAGGCACGCGCGCGGGCGACCCGACGCGACGGGCTTAGGGCGCTCGGGATGGCACGACGAGCTACAGGGGCGTGCGACTCGGTGCGGCTCGGTATATTGCAGGGCGGCACGGACCTGGGCGACGCGGGGCCTGGGCGAGGCTCTGCTACGTGGGGACACAGGCGACGCGACTTCGGCACTGATGCGGCTGGGGCGACGGGGCACGGGCGACGCGACACTGGTGTTGGGGCTCGGGCGACTGAAATTTGGCAGGGTGGGGCTCGGGTTGGAGGAGAGAGAGAGAAAAAGAGAAAAGGGAAAAAATGGGGAAAAATGAGGAAAAATGGGGATTTTAATAAAAAAAGAAATTTCCTTTTTCTTTCTTTTATTTTATCCTTATCCATTTTTCCAACCTTAAAAAAATCCATAAAATCCCATTTCCCGGCTTCCTCCTCGAGACCCGACTGAAGCAACCATCTCCAAAGAATAAAACTCACTTAAATCAACCTCCCAAATCAACACTAAGGGCCCGGGCTCGAATCCCAAAGGAAACACCCAAACAACCATAACTTTGCCCAAAACCCAAACCACAACCGAACCTCCAAACGAATAGCCCAAACATCTCGGGACTCGCAGCCACCAACAAACAAACCTCGACAAAGGCAGGCGATGCCTCAAAACCCTGAAAATCCACAAATCCTGCCCGGGGAGCAAAAAGACCAAAATACCCCTAAGGGTCAAAACCGCTCTAACGGCCCAACCGAACAACTAAATCTGAACCGAAAGCTCCTCGAGAACTGGAATAGAAAACTGGGCCGTTACAGCACACTTCATTCCCGACCGGATAAGCTATACCGTGGAGCAGTGGGCACAGTTGTTCGTTGAGCAGATAGTTAGGTACCATGGAGTGCCAGTTAAAATTATCTCCGACCGAGATTCCCGTTTTACATCACGATTTTGGAAAGCCCTCCAAGTAGGTTTGGGCACAGAGTGTAGCCACAGTACAGCCTTCCACCCACAGACCGATGGTCAGACGGAGCGGGTAAATCAGATCTTAGAAGATATGTTGCGAGCCTGTGTGTTGGATTTCCCACGTAGTTGGGACCAGTACTTATATTTGATGGAGTTTGCCTACAACAATAGTTTCCAGTCGACCATTCAGATGGCACCGTTTGAAGAGTTGTATGGTAAGCGCTGCAGATCCCCGATATTCTGGGAAGAGGTTGGAGACCGGCAGGTATTGGGTCCGAAGTTGCTCCAGTTGACCAATGAGGTCATCCGAGAAAATCGAGCTCGTATGTTGTTGCCCGGCGCAGCAGAGAAGAGCTACGCCGATGTCAGGCGTAGAGAGTTGGAGTTTGAGGTTGGCCAGCATGTGTTCCTTAAGGTAGCTCCGATGCATGGAGTTCTGAGGTTTGGTAGGAAGGGGAAGCTGAGCCCTAGGTTTGTTGGACCATTCGAGATCCTCGAGAGGATTGGGGCTGTAGCTTACCGATTAGCATTGCCGCCATCCTTGGCTACAGTGCATAGTGTGTTCCATGTTTGATGCTCCGCCAGTATGTGGCAGACCCTTCGCATGTCATAGATTTTGAGCCTTTGCAGCTGAACCGTGACCTGAGCTTTGAAGAAAAACCCATAAGGATCTTAGCATTTGAGAAGAAAGTCTTGAGGAACCGAGCTATTGATTTAGTGAAAGTGCAATGGCGGAATTAGGGAGTTGAGAAAGCTACTTGGGAGTTGGAAGGGGAGATGAGGAGAAACTACCCGGAAGTTGTTCTAGTGCAGCGACTTCCGGGGACGGAAGTCCTCCAAGGAGGGAGTATTGTAACAGCCCGGATTTCAGTTAAATGAAAAAAAAAGAAGTTTAAAAAAGAAAAGAAAAGAAAAGATGTGGTTTGGGGGGCTCTAACCCTTAGCCTCAAGAGGGTTGGGAGTTTGGAATTAATTAAGGGAAAAATAGATGCGTTCGCTGAGATTTGAAGAAGGGAAGTCTTGGGAAGGGGGTTTGGACCACCAAGCCTATTTATTTTAGGGAAGAAGGAAATAGAAAAAAGAAAAAGAAAAAAAAAGGCTCCATTCTCACGCAAAACCCTCACCCCACCGCGACTCGGCCACGCCCGCCGCCGCCTCACCAAGACCTCCACGCACGCACGCCCGGGCTGCGCACCAGCCGTCGCATCAAGCCGCACCAGCCCAACCTTCGCGCCGCACCAGGTCGCCCAACCCAGGCCGCCGCACCAGGTCACACGCCCTGCATCGCCCACTGCAGCCCGTCGCGGCTCCCGCACGACAGCGCTCAGTGCCGCCACGTCTGCATCGCCAGCGCACCGGCCGTGTCGCCCCATCCGTTCGCGTCGCTCCGCTCGCCCGCGCGCCATCCCGGCGAGACAGCACGTCCGCGAGCCGTCTCCGCAGCCCAAGTTGCCCGCACGTTGCCCCGCCGTTCCGTCGCCTTGCCGCGCGCTTGCTCGTCTTGCTGCGCGCCCGAGCCAGCGCCAGCGCCCCTGTCGCACCAGCAGCGCCCATCCCTGCCTCCTTGCTACCGAGACCGCGTGTCATCTCGGTTGCTCGGGTTTGTTTAAGTTCGAGCGTCGTTGATTGATTCGTGGTAGTTATTTTCCCACTTGTTTCCAGGTAAGGATTTCTTACCCCGGGTTGTGTGGACCCTGCGAATACTTGATAGCATATTGATTTGTTTTGTAACTGTATGAGTTTCTAGTGTATAGGATTCATGCTTGCTTTTGATTTCGTGTTCGTGTTATGTCTGCGTTCCGTTAGCTCCATGCTAAGGTTCTCCTATCCTGACATATCCATGCTTTATGTTGTATTCTATTAATTCCATGCTAGGTCCTTCCATCCTGGCATATCCATGTTCCCCGTTGTATGCTGTTAGATCCACGCTAGGGTTAGGCAGGTGATGTACGGTGCAGAAGGTTGTAGGGGTAACTAGCTTAGGTCCCGCTCTGGTACGACCCCGATGGACATCCGGAGGTGTAAGACCCCGATGGGCATCACTGAGTTGGAGGTGTAAGACCCCGATGGGCATCCTAGGTGTATAAGTCCCCGATGGGCATCACTGAGTTGGAGGTTTAAGACCCCGATGGGCATCCTAGGTGTATAAGTCCCCGATAGGCATCACTGAGTTGGAGGTGTAAGACCCCGATGGACATCCTAGGTGTATACGTCCCCGATGGGCATCACTGAGTTGGAGGTGTAAGACCCGATGGGCATCCTAGGTGTATAAGTCCCCGATGGGCATCACTGAGTTGGAGGTGTAAGACCCCGATGGGCATCCTAGGTGTATAAGTCCCCGATGGGCATCACTGAGTTGGAGGTGTAAGACCCGATGGGCATCCTAGGTGTATAAGTCCCCGATGGACATCACTGAGTTGGAGGTGTAAGACCCCGATGGGCATCCTAGGTGTATAAGTCCCTGATGGGCATCACTGAGTTGGAGGTGTAAGACCCCGATGGGCATCCTAGGTGTGTAAGTCCCCGATGGGCAGCACTGAGTCCTAGGTTGAGTAAGGCCGAAGGCACCCAGGTGTAGAACCTAGGGTAGTTTGTAGCTGTAAGCCTTCGAATAGGCAAGCTCCAGAAGGGCGTGTGGTTTAACCCAACTGTTTGCTCTAAGTCATTGTATGGTTGCATGTTCCTGTGCTAAATGAGATGTTTTCGTATTGTACCCCGGTTGGGGATTCTTACTGAGTAACTTGTTGCTCACCCTTATTTTTCTCGTGGTTTTCCACGGGTAACTTGGGACAGATTTGGATGGCTAGGAGGAGGCTGCTGGATGATCATGGATGGTTGACTCTGAGTTGCACGTTCTTTTGTTGTTTGTATGAATTAGCATGTAGTGGGACTTGAGTCCCTAGGAAAACATTCAAAAACTATTTTATGTTTCTCGAACCGTTCCCTTTGATTTGTTTTAAGAAAGTATTGATCAGTCACTTACTTGTTGGTTTTATTTATTGGAATTACGGTTTTTATTTTTAAATGTGTTGATTGCAAAGATTTTAATTTAGGAACTCTGAATGATGCTTTACATTCTTAATCATGCATGCTAAGTAAGGATCTAGGTTAGAGACCGTTCCTCAGGTCGGGTCCTTACAGTAACATTCCGGATGAGGATAACTCTGTTCTCAGAAGGAGACCATACTCGGTATCCCTTAACTCCATTTCCATAACCTACAAAAACACCCTTCCTAGCTCTAGGCTCTAACTTTTCCTCACTGACATGATAGTAAACATCACAACAAAAAACTTTTAACGAAGAGTAATTTGCATGCTTACCAGACCATACCTCGTATGGTTGTTTACAGTCAATACTTGTGTCAGCCCACAGTTGATCAGATAGCATGATTGTAAGAACCCGACCCAAAATACGGTCCTAAACCTAGGTTCTCACTCAGCATGCAAGTTAAAATACTTCATCAAGCGGTTTAGTGCTCATATTTAAAACCTTTCAAAACATTTAGAAACGGGAATGCTTAAAACATAATCAAGCGATTTTGTTTAAGAAAAACCAACGAAGTAAAACAAGCTGGCAGTTTATATATAAAACATTCAAAAGCAGTTCAAACAACTTTTAATAATGTTTCCCCTAGGACTCTGTCCATCTACATCTTTGAACAAATATGCAAACAATAAAGACAGAGTGTCGGCGGCTCCCATGATCATTGACTCCTCCTCCGCTAGCCGTCCGGTCTTTGTCTTGTCCTAGTTACACGGTGGAAAACCACAGAAATAAGGGTGAGTATAAACATACTCGGTAAGAATCCCAACCGGGTACAATACGATACATCAATCATCTAGCACCCTAGTATACATGCAAGCGATTACCAACACGGATCATAGCTCAACGAGCTTACAAAGCGAGAATCTGGAATCCTCGGAAGTCTCCTACTTCCGGCCTAATGATTGGCTCTCATAACCAATCCCGGGACATCTCGAGGGTCTTTCTCCCTTGGCCAATTGATCAGCTCAAAACCGATCCCAAAGATGTCAGGACACCGCGAGGGTCTTTTTCTCCTCGACCATATGATCGGCTCAAAAGCCAATCCCAATGGGTGTCCTCAAGGGCCTCTTACCCTCGCTATAATCCGGACTATCGGGAGAGTACCCGAAGTCCGGCTCTAAACAGGAAGGCTGGTGTACTCACGAACATTAGCGGGGAGCTCCGAACCGGCGACTAACGCGTGTCTTGCGCGCACACACCGCATCTTCGCCGCAACCGGCGTAAATGTGGGGGCCTAAGTACAAACTACGCGGGCGCAGTGCACGCATGCCTAAGACTCGGAAAGCGGTGTCACCGAACACGAGTGAGTGCGAGGCCCTCGGCACTCATTTGTGCAAACTGTACCACCGACACGAAGCTAAGAACCGGCCAAGGCAGGCGGGCACCGTTAGCGGGGTTCCGCTCTAGCGAGCTACAAACTAGGCTTATGCCGATGTGGTAGCTAAATCCACATCATTGTGGGGGAAGCAATGTACGTTATGCTTCGCTCTACTCCCGACCGGTGGGGACAAGGTGCGTTATGTCCGCTCTCGGCCTCTAGATGATGACACCCTAACACACTAGCTAGAGTATAGAGTAAACGATTCTGGCTAAACATACATAATCATCATCAATCATACATAACCTAGCATGATACTACGAACTTAAAGCGGGAATCTCAAGCATCTTTGGAAGAACAATCCTAGCATGGCACTAACATGTACAAACAAGCAAACATGCTAGCGGGAATGCAATCACAAGTCAGTCCTATCCACTAATCATGTCCATAAAAGTAAACATGCATATAAGGCACATTCAAGAAAGCATCGCGAGGTCCACACAACCACGGTAAGGAATCCTTACCGAAACAGCGAAATAACCTTCACAATCAAATAATGACCCTCGAGCTTTAAAGCGAAAACCGAGCAACCTAAGCATTTTAAAAGCATCCTAAATAAATATCAGTGACAGCAGACTTAAAAATCTAAAAGGGATAGGTTCGGGAATTACCAACCGAGAAGGCACGGGGTCTCGCAGCAAGAAGCGATTTTAGGCGCTTCTTTGAGTGCGGCTGGGGCCGCGCTGGCGCTGGCACGCGCTCGGGCGCTAACGGGCCTTCTTGGCTATTTGGCGCCGTGGCAGGAGGCGGGCGCGTTGCGCTGTACTTTGGCGCGCGGCGGGCGGACGCGACGCAGTGGCACGCACGCAGACGCTTGCTGGCGGTGTTAGAGCGCGCGCGCGGCAGGGGCGCGGCGGCAGCGCGCTGTGTGCAGTCTGAGGCGGCTTCAGTGCGGACGGCGCGCGGTAGCGTCTGCGGCGACGATGATGGTCGGTCGGGCGCGGCGTCTGGGCGCACTGGTGCGCTGGCTGGACGGGCAGGTGCGCTGCTGCGTCTGCGCTGGCAGGTGTCTGGTGGAAATTTGCGCTGGTGCGCCTAGGGCCGAAAGCAGTGGCCGAGCGTGAGTGCGGCTAGAGGCGGCTAGGGTTTCTTGGTGAGGTCGGCTAGAGAGAGAGAGAGAGAGAGAGAGAGATTGCAAAACAAGGGAGAAGGGATTTTCTTGATTTTCTTTCCTTTTCCCTAATTAAATAGGTCTAAAATCCCTTCCCAAAGCTTCCTCTTTCCAAACCCGGTAGAAGCAAACTTATTTTAAAAATAAAAATCTCTTTTCCTCTGAACTCCCCAAGACCATTTAGGGCAAGGGCTCAAAACCCAATGGAAGCACCAAAATTACAATTAATTTTGCCATTTTCTAAAACACCTCCAAACTTCCAAACAACTTGCCCAAACCTCTCGGGTCTTGCAACCAACAACCATTAAGCTTCGACAAAGGCGGGAATGGCCTGAAATCTTGAAAATCCTCAAAACCACGGCCAGGGGCAAAAGACCAAAATACCCCTAAGGGTTAAAATAGCTCTAACGGCCCATCCGAACATCCGAATAATGACCGAAATCACACGGGTAGCAGAAATAGAAAAGCGGGCCGTTACAATACTCCCTCCTTTTAAGACTTTCGTCCTCGAAAGTCCTAAGACGAAAAAACAACTCTAGTAAAACTCCACCGATTCTTAACCAACCAAGCTCCGGTTAAGACAACACAAATCCTTCTTGAAAGCCGAACCCTCTTGGTTTCCCAAAGTCTCAAGCCCAAAAGATACCGAGTGCGCCACAAACTATCTCAACCAAAGCCGAACTAACATCGAGCTTGAAGAAATCATGCGATAGCTAGTCGGTGAGTCACACCCTCGACTCGCACCAACTCTCAAAGCGGTCTCACGACTCTAGGGCTCACTTATCCTGCTAACCCAACTCGGGCGCCTCTCTACGGTGCTACTCTCGGCAAACTCGTGGACGGGTCACAAGCTCTAAAACTCAACGCCACGCTCGGCGTAACTTCTACGAATGCTCATAGTTTGTTATCAAACGACCTCGACCCTTCACCATCTTGACCAAACAACTGAACCTCCGAGTTTAAGAAACTAAACGGCCTAGGTGAACATCGCCCGACGGAAAACAAACAACATTCCTCTCACGGAAACCTCGGCGGCAAGGAATATAACATTACGTTGCTACTAGCAACACGATAGTTGGAGGATCGAAACTCGAGGGCTTTACCACCCAATGCCACGGCACCTCTGTGCCAACTCACTCAAGCGTGGCTCGGCTAAAATGCCAAGCTGCGAATGCACTGCGACTAAAAGAAAAGCCGAGAAAGGCTTGCTTAGCGCGAAACTCAAACCAAGCTCATAACGAGCAAAGCTCGCCTCAAGCCGCCACTCAACTCTTAAGCCCATCGTTGCTCCAAGGACTTCCTCCTTATAGCTTAGACCTAACTCTTCTTCCAATCCGAAACTCCACCCACGAAACATCGCCGGGAATAAGGATAGCGGCGACCACAAGCTTGCGGATCTGAACCACACGAGTCGGCAAGACTACCTCAAAAGTTAAAACTCGAGGCCGGCATCCACGGTGCAACTCAACTACCAAAGAACTAAGGGGGTCTACAAGCTCCAAAGATCCAACAACCTTCCGCCAACAACTCAAGCCTTTGAACTGGTGGCCTTCGCCCTCGCGGGAACAAACAACTTTCCACTTGCTAACAAGCAGACGCGAGGACACTCTCGCTAGGGTGGCCATTGCGCTACTCGATCAACTACACAACTCGGGAACTAAGGCGACTCCTCCTCTACTGAGAACGATTTCCTAGCAAGCGGACTTAGAAGGGACGGCGAACTTCACACACGCTCATTGTCTTGCTCAAACTCAGCGGTAGCAACCACCAACTCTCTCGGAAGAAACATCCAAGGATTCCTCAATCGCTTGAACCACCAACTAAGCACTAGCGGTACTACTCAACCGCCGCGGGGGTGGCCAACTCCCAAAACTACGACTAGGAACAAGTCCTCGAGCGACGCTTGACTTGGTCGAACCAAGCTAGCCGTAGAAAACAAAAAGGAACCAAACCTTGGCCAACGCCAAGCACCACCTTGCTAAGAATTCTAAAAAAACAACGCGGAGGCTACTAAGAACAACTCTAGCTTGTCAACCGCCTACAAGCATCCAAAGCAACTCAACCGAGGAACACGCTGCACGGTGTGGTGAGCTCTGGTGAGGCTCTCCTCAAATTAGGGTTCCTCCGATCTTCCTCCGACACACACTTTGTCGTCAAGCGGTCTAAGCCCGACAAGCGGCTACACGAGCACATCTCCCTCTGACATCTCAATTGTGGGCGGCAAAAGCTCTTCCTTGCCACATACGTAGCAAGCACAGGCGATGCTCCACACAATCCGAAAAGCGCCTTACCACACTTGATGCAATGAGTGGTGCTGGCCCCGCCTGGCGGCGATCGAGCTCTAACTGCGGTCGGCGGCGATCCCGACCCCTAGGCGGCCCTGCCGGTGAGTGCGCTAACCATCAGGCGGGAACCACCGGAAGACCCAATCTTCCTCTTGCTCAAAGCATCAGCCCACATCGTAGCTTCTACCGAGGTAAGGATCCGAACAACTCTCTTAGCCATGGCGGCAAGAAACTCCGCGATTTTACTACCATCGCCTGGATCGGTTCAAGCGAACTCCAACCATCGATCAACAAGAAATGCCTCTACCGGTCAAGGGCCAACTAGCATAACTTGCCTACGCAACAACAACGGACTCTGCAACACAGTAACCTCTCGACCCAAGTTAGGGCACTTGCCAAGAACTAAAGTCCTAACTCCTCGGAGCCGAGCCTTTGGTTTCACAACTTGAAACCCCTCGTTGTTCTTGAAAAATACCATGGAACGAGCTACACAAAAGTACAATGGCGTGTACGGCTCCAACTTGGTTCCTTAAGATCCAAACCAACAAGTATTCTCACACAAGGCAACTTTTGCCTCCCAATAGAACCACATCTAGCAAAGGACCAACAAGAGTTCAACACACTCGGGGTCAACTCACCACGGAATGCCACATTGGTCGACTCACTCTTACAAGAGCATAGCCACACCAAGCTAACTTACCTCATACCGATGGTCCACTAAGCGTGCTCGATCAACCATCCAACTCATGGCTCTAACGGTGGATCAACCACGCATCATCGTTGCCAACCCTACTCATATTAGGGTGACTCGGGGGTAGTCGAAACACACTACCAACAAGGTGGCTCACAAGCTCACACACAAGCGCGAGAAACTCGGGCGCGCTAGCCCTCACCAACCTACTCTGACATCCTTTGTACCCAACTCTCGGTGACCATGGAAAGCTCCTACTTATCCCTCGAACGACCTCAAACTTGTAGTTCTCTAGCTACCACCGAGCTAGATCTCTTATGCAACCCAAATAGGTGAAATCTCATGAATGAGTGCAGGACTAGTGGGGATGCTAAACTCGGGCGGGTTCTGGGAACCACTGCACATAAAGTGCCAAGCGGCCCTGAATCTAGGCCTCCTCTCAAAGCTTGGTGCCAACGGGCACTACTTCCTTTACAACACAAACATCCCTTTACGAGCTTTAAGGCACTCTGAGGGTAGGGAAGGTCACACTCCAGGTGATAGGGCAATGGCACTCAACACAAGAGTCTCAACACTCGAGTAGACTACTCTCTGGCATCACGTCTAACAGACAAGCCAAGGCCCACTCCTACATCCCACTCGATGCTCAACGAATACTCAGGCCAACCCTCGGGTGGCAAAGCACCTAGCTCACACACGGAACATGCTAATGTAAGGTGCTTCTCACTAATAGCCAGTGGAAACCACGAGCAGATTAGGTCGACAAGCAAACTCCACACTACCCTCTGGCTACGAGGGTACTAAAAGAACTGGCTGCAAAATGATTGCAGACTTGCAGGAGGACAAGATGTCTCTACATCTTCCTCAAAAGCTACTAACTTGGCGGTGGCCAATTCGGACAGGGTGGTGGTGGAGACTCTCTTTGGTCCGCCTCTCACGGGGACTTCCACCACCCACCTTCTTTGCATCAAACAACACCCGAGCAGCGCGCCTCGACCTCTAAACATCCGGTCATCGGCCTTTGAACACAGTCATCACAACACTTGGATGATAAACTCGATCTGGCCAACCACCTTCTTTGCTAGCGATGGGTCTCAAAACATCGGCTCTGAGGCTTCCACTTGCCAAACTCGGCGGCTCGATCAACGCCTAACTATCTTATCGGCATAAACTCCTTGATCAAGCCCTTCCGGGAACCTCTAGGGCTCTTTGGAACTACAAGGAGGGTGTCTCCTAAATAAACTCTACCGGTGGGCTATCTATGCCCAAGACTCCTCACTTCGCGCTACAAGCTGCGCACTGGGTCTCCGCTCTCTATTAGCTAAAGGACACGCCATCAACTCCCTCATGGTGGAGCACACTCTGCTCAAGGAGTCTCACTGCGAGGCGTGCTAGCCTCAACCCCTACTCTTGGCAACTCATCTCGCGGGGCCAAAGGTGGCCTCACGGGTCTAGACAACCCTAGGCGTGGTCTCATGATCAACATGAAGCAGTCCAACTCCTCTGTTGGAAATACCAAACGTCCTGCTCCTCTAAGTGCAATCAACATACTAGCGATCTACACAGAGCACCTCCACCCTCTCACTAGGGGAGAACCACAAGCTGGGCCACAAATGGCCTCACGGAGTCTAAGCTCTACCTCCCTGCGGGTGCGATCGACACCTGCTGGCGATCTGCACAAAGCATAAAACCTAGCCCACGCTGGGCTCACTTTGCCAAACAAGGGTAACACATGTATACTAGATGCGGTATTGTAAAATAAAACCCTTAGCTTAATGAACTCGGACAAACTGACGGCCGCGTGAGTCTTGATGATCATGGGGGCAACAACACCGCAAAGCGAGTTAGTCTCTGAGAATCTATGACTCGTGCTCGATACCAACTGTAAGAACCCGACCCAAAATACGGTCCTAAACCTAGGTTCTCACCAAAGCATGCAAGTTAAAATACTTCATCAAGCGGTTTAGTGCTCATATTTAAAACCTTTCAAAACATTTAGAAAGCGGGAATGCTTAAAACATAATCAACATTTTTGTTTAAGAAAAACCAACGAAGTAAAACAAGCTGGCAGTTTATATATAAAACATTCAAGCAGTTCAAACAACTTTTAATAATGTTTCCCTAGGACTCTGTCCATCTACATCTTTGAACAAATATGCAAACAATAAAGATGAGTGCCTGGCGGCTCCCCATGATCATTCACTCCTCCGCTAGCCGTCCGGTCTTTGTCCCTAGTTACGGTGGAAAACCACAGAAATAAGGGTGAGTATAAACATACTCAGTAAGAATCCAGCAGGGGTACAATACGATACATCAATCATCTAGCACCCTAGTATACATGCAAGCGATTACCAACACAGATCATAGCTCAACGAGCTTACAAGGCGAGAATCTGGAATCCTCGGAAGTCTCCTACTTAGGCCTAATGATTGGCTCTCATAACCAATCCCAGGACATCTCGAGGGACTTTCTCCTCGGCCAATTGATCACTCAAAAACCGATCCCAAAGATGTCAGACACCGCGAGGGTCTTTCTCCTCGACCATATGATCACTCAAAAGCCAATCCCAATGGGTGTCCTCAAGGGCCTCTTACCCTCGCTTATAATCTGGACTATCGGAGAGTACCCGAAGTCCGGCTCTAAACAGGAAGGGCTGGTGTACTCACGAACATTAGCCCGGGGAGCTCTCGAGCCGGCGACTAACGCGTGTCAGGCGCGCACACACGCATCTTCTTTGCAACCGGCGTAAATGTGGGGGGCCTAAGTACAAACTCACGCGGGCTAGGTACGCATGCCTAAGACTCGGAAAGCGGTGTCACTTGAACACGAGAGTGCGAGGCCCTCGGCACTCATGCATGCGGCACTGTACCACCGACACTGAAGCTAAGAACCGGCCAAGGCGGGCTTGCACCGCTTGGCGGGGTTCGCTCTAGCGAGCTACAAACTAGGCTTATGCCGATGTGGTAGCTAAATCCACATCGGTGCGGGGAAGCAATGTACGTTATGCTTCGCTCTACTCCCGACCGGTGGGGACAAGATGCACGTTATGTCCGCTCTCACCTCTAGATGATGACGGCCCTAACACACTAGCTAGAGTATAGAGTAAACGATTCTGGCTAAACATACATATCATCATCAATCATACATAACCTAGCATGATACTACGAACTTAAAGCGGGAATCTCAAGCATGCTAGAAGAACAATCCTAGCATGGCACTAACATGTACAAACAAGCAAACATGCTAGCAGGAATGCAATCACAAGTTTGTCCTATCCACTAATCATGTCCATAAAAGTAAACATGCATATAAGGCACATTCAAGAAAGCATCGCGAGGTCCACACAACCACGGTAAGGAATCCTTACCGAAGCAGCGAAATAACCTTCACAATCAAATAATGACCCTCGAGCTTTAAAGCGAAACCGAGCAACCTAAGCATTTTAAAAGCATCCTAAATAAATATCAGCAGCCAAAGCAGACTTAAAAATCTAAAAGGGATAGGTTCGGGAATTACCAACCGAGAAGGCACGGGGTCTCGCAGCAAGGGGCGATTTTGGGCGCCGCTGCAGTGCGGTAAAGCGCTGGCGCGCTGGCGCTGGCGCTGGCTTGGGCGCTAACGGCCTTCTTGGCGCGGGCTGGCGCAGGAGGGGACGCGCGCGCGGATCGCGACAGGCGCAGCGCGCGTGGCGGCGGACGCGATGCGAGTGGCACGGCACGCATGCGACGCAGTCTTGGCTGGCGCGCGCGCGCGCGCGCGGCGACGCGTGCGGCGCGTGCTGGCGGCTGGCGTCGCGGGGCGCGGATGACGGCGCGTCTGGGCGACCGATCTGGTCGGTGCGGTCGCGTCTGGGCGACTGGTGCGGAGCGTCGTGCAGGCGGCTGGTGCGCGCTGGCTGGGCCAGGTGAAATTTGCTGGTGCGCTGGGTGAGCAAGGTGAGCGTGGAGTGCGGCTAGAGCGGCTAGGGTTTCTTGGTGAGGTCGGCTAGAGAGAGAGAGAGAGAGAGAGAGAGAGAGAGAGAGAGAGAGAGAGAGAGAGATTGCAAAACAAGGGGAGAAGGGATTTTCTTGATTTTCTTTCCTTTTTCCCTAATTAAATAGGTCTAAAATCCCTTCACAAAGCTTCCTCTTTCCAAACCCGGCCGAAGCAAACTTATTTTAAAAATAAAAATCTCTTTTCCTACGAACTCCCCAAGACCATTTAGGGCAAGGGCTCAAAACCCAATGGAAGCACCAAAATTACAATTAATTTTGCCATTTTCTAAAACACCTCCAAACTTCCAAACAACTTGCCCAAACCTCTCGGGTCTTGCAACCAACAACCATTAAGCTTCGACAAAAGCGGGAATGGCCTGAAATCTTGAAAATCCTCAAAACCACGACCAGGGGGCAAAAGACCAAAATACCCCTAAGGGTTAAAATAGCTCTAACGGCCCATCCGAACATCCGAATAATGACCCGAAATCACCTGGGTAACCGAAATAGAAAACTGGGCCGTTACAATGATGTATTCACTGCTTCTGCCCAAAATCTTCTAGCTAACCCAGCATTAGAGACATGCATCTTGCTTTCTCCTGTAAAGTTTGGTTCATACGTTCCACTACCCCATTCTATTGAGGTGTGTCTCTGATAGTATGATACCGAACAATTCCTTCAGTTTTGCAGAATTCATTAAATTTAGAACTGCAAAACTCAAGGCCATTATCAGTTCGAAATCTCTTGACCTTCTTCCCTATTTGATTTTCCACTAGAATCTTCCACTGTTTGAAATTCTTGAAGGCTTCATTATTGTGCTTCATCATGAAAATCCAGGTCATTCTTGAAAAATCATCAATAATAGACAAAAAATACCTACTACCTCCAACTGATTCAACTCTAGAAGGACCCCAACAATCAATGTGGATATAATCAAGTGTACCTTTGGTACAATGGACTCCCTTTGGAAACTTGTTGTGGCATTGTTTCCCAAATACACAATGTTCACAGAATTCCAAATCTTGCACTTTGTGTCCACATAGAAGATCTCTCTTCGACAGAATCTGCATTCCTCTTTCACTCATTTGACCAAGTCTCATGTGCCACAACTTAGTCATGTCTTCTTTTTGAACTACAATCGATGCCACTACAACAAAACCAGTGAATGTTGAACTTGCCAGAAAATATAGAGTTCCACGTTTTGTACCTTTCAGAACTAGCTTTGAATCCTTGCAAACATATATGACTCCACCTTCACCTTTAAAGCTGAAACCTTTGTTGTCTAGTGTACTGAGAGATATCAAACTCTTGGTCATTGATGGAACATGCTTTTATCATTCAAAACATAGAATAACCTGTCGTGCGTTCGTATCCTGATTGAGTCAATCCCAACTACTTTGCAAATTGAACTGTTTGGCATTGATACATTACCACCATCAATCTGCTCATATGTTGAAAACCACTCCCTATTCGGACACATGTGATACAAAGCACCTGAATCAAGGACGTACACACCTTTCGAAAAAGTGTGATCATCTTCAACTAGGGCCAGATCTTCCTCTGAGCTACCACCGACCTCAACGACAACTGCTGAACAATCCTTTTTATCAGATTGGTAACTGTTACTGTGAGGACAATCACGCTTCCAATGTCCTTTTTTCTTGCAGTAAGCGCAAGTGTCGTTAGCCTTGGAATTATACATCTTTGAGCCTTTAGAACTTGGTGCAGATACCTTCGGCTTCTTCTTTCCAGACTTTCGACCTATTTTTCCTGTTGCAACCAAACCAGATGCTCCACCTTCTATTATATCGGTGACCTTGTGGCGGTCTTCTCTAGTAAGCAATGCATTTTTCACTTCATCTAGAGACAGCGTATCTTTGCCATAAATAAACGAATCCACAAAAAACTCATATGACAGCGGCAACGATACCAACAAAATTAGAGCGACATCTTCATCATCTATCTTAACTTCGATATTACATAGATCCATTAATATCGTATTTAATTTATCAAGATGATCCTTTAGAAGCGTACCTTCAGACATACGAAGGCTGAATAACCATTGCTTCAAAAGTGACTTCTTGTTCAAAGAATTCATCATATACAAACTCTCGAGCTCCAACCACAAATCAGAAGCGTTAACTTGATATGTGACTTCAGCGATAACATCGTTAGCAAGACAAAGCATTATCGTCGAATACACCTTTTCTTCTAGGCTCATCAACTCCTCATCTTCGTTAAATTTCGCATCCTTGCATTTGGAGGCAAGAGGCTTCCACAAACCCTGCTTCTTCAATAGTGCACACATCTTAATCCACCATAGAACAAAGCTGCTTCCTCCAGTAAATTTTTTGACTTTCACGTTAAACGCTAGACATTTTGGAATCGGTTGCGAAAAAATAATTGTGGAAATACGAACCCTAGGCTCTGATACTAGATTGTTATGCAAACAACAATCAGCAACCAATATAGAAGATAAAGAGAAACATGAGAGAAGAAGAAGAAACACGACACTGATTTACGTGGTTCACTAACGTTGTGTTAGCTAGTCCATGGGCAGAGAGGGAGACCATTTTTTATTGAGAGAGGCGAAAAACAGATACATAATTACAGAGTGAATGCCATATTACGGCTAGACCTCCTGACTGGGTTTGCGAAACTGCTTTACAAACGTTGAGTATTATGAGTGTGAATTGATCCCACTACACGCAAGTATATGTGGTCTGCAGCAAGTAATAAGTAAATTATTGATCTCCACATGGATTGGAAAATTATTCGAGGTGATGTCTAGAATTGAATATAAATTGCATGAATAAGTTGTGTTGATAGGATTTTGGTTTTGTATGAAAACGAGGTAAATAAGCAACGAAACAGTTTTGTTATGTTAAGGCTAAACTAGGATACTTATGAACTCAGTAGCAACGCAATAGCAAGAAATACGCGGTAAGGGAATCTATCATACTACGCTTTCAAACTACTGCTTTCGCTTTCATTAAGCACCTAGCCCAGATTCCGTTGCGACTAAATGTAATTGTGAACCGCACTAAGTATGTAATAATTACGCGTTTATTCCTAAACTCCAATTTAAAGTGTCACAGCTGTAACACTGCCTATTAAACATGCATGATAGACTTAGATCGTTTCCTCATTCGATTTACAATCTATTAGCTTGTGTGGATGGCCGGTCAACACTTACTATTTTAATGAAGTACTTATCTTACATGTTCTTGATTAAACTCTTCCAAAGTTTGTCCTACACATGCTACTAAAATTCACATTATCCCAGTTTCACCTTAAGAGAATTAGTTCATAATAAAAATAGGAAACACAATTCAAGATATTGAAAACATCATAGAATTAGAATACTGAAATAAAATGAGTCTAACAATATAAATTAATAAAACAAAAATAGATAAACAGTAAATTGTAGCTTAGATCGAATCTCTGAATTTCTCCGAGAAGAAGAATAGGGAAAAGATCCAGCTCTCGTTTTTATAATGCATCACATTGTTTTATTGTAACGACCCAGGTTTTTCTTCCCGGTCTTTCAGGTATGCCCTAGGGGTAATTTGGTAATTTAAGTGGGGCCGTCGTGAGTCGTTTTGTGTCTTTTCGATTACTAAAATTATTGGATGGTTTTTTTAGGTTTTTGGAGGGGTTTGTGGTTTGGTTTGAGCAAGGTTTGATGCAAAAGTTAAAATAAAGGAATTTGTCTTTGCAAATGGGTTTGAACCGGGTCTCCAGGAAGCTTGTAGAGATGTGTGCCAATTGAGCCATTAGGTGCTCTTGTTGCTCTTTCTGCATCACATCCTAGTTAACCTTGGATTTTGGAGTTTTGGTGCATTTGGTTAAATGAAATAGAATTAGGTTTATTCCATCTTCTTCTCCAAATCTCCTCTTGGCGCACAAGCTCTCCCTCTCCATAGCCCTTGCCGATTCTTCATCCTTGCAGCTCCCTTGGATCGTTCATCATCATTAGGGTAGGTATCGATCTTCCTCTTCTTCTTCTCATCCGTTTGGTGTGCTTTTGGCCAAGTGAAAAGAGGTGTGTTGTGTGTGTTTGTGTTGATTGCGCACCGGAGAGAGAAGCCCGCCCAAGACCACCATCGTCGCGACGCCCGGCGGATCGATCGCACGCCGGTCGCCCTGCCGTCGCACGGATCGCCCTGCCGCCGCACGGATCGCCCGGATCCGTTGAGCGGCCGCGCGACGCCATCGCTCACCAGTCGCCCGGATCTGTTGAAGCGGCCCTGCCGCCACGCCATCGCTCGCCGGTCGCGCCAGATCCACCGTCGCAGCCCTCCCGCCGACGCCATCGCTCGTCGTCGTGCGGATCCTTAGCAGCAGAAGACGCCAGCGGCGCCCGCGCGCCCGCGCCGCGTCGCGTCGCGCTGTCGCCGACGCCAGCGCCGCGCGCGCGCGCGCGCCGCTCGCCGCCGCGCGCCCAGACGCTCGCCGCGCGCGCGCGTCCTGCCGTCGCTCCGTATCCGTGCCGTGCGTGCGTGCATACATGGCAGCGCCAGCCCTGCCGTGCAGGCGCGCGGCTGCGCCGCGCCACCTGCCGTGCCCGGCTTGCGGCAGCTCCAAGCTCGTGTCGCCGTGCCGCGTGAGTTCCCGAGCCGAGCTTGTCGTTGTTTTTGTTGTTTAGACGTTTTAGATGCCGATTATTATTAGTTTGCTAGGTTCCCGCTCGCTAGCTCGGGATTGTTCCATGACTTAGGATTTGTGTGTAGAAGCCTCCCGACCAAGGTAAGGATTTCTTACCGGAGTTGTGTGGGCCCTGCGGTATATTTGTGATTGTTGTTTTGTATGCTGTGTATGATTATTAGCATGTTTAGCCCTAGGTGCTCATTTCAATTCCCGAGTGGCATGAACTCTTGTATTGCTTCTCATGTTAGCCAATGCTAGGTTGTTCCATTACGGCATGTTCGATATCTGTTCTTGCTTCGTAGTATCATGCTAGGTTCCTTGTATCCATTGAGCACGTATTGGATTTGCATTGATTGAATTGTTATTATTGCTATGGTTTAGAGTTCGGTAGGTAGCATCATCGGGCCGGATGCATAACGTAACTTGCATCCCCGAAGCGGGGGCGCACGAGATGGTACTCGTCCACGATCCCGTTAGGGTTTAGCTAACCCTAACGGCTGCCCGCAATCTTGGGTGAAGGTGGCGATCATTAAATGCCCCAACGGTCGGGATGATGACTTGGCATTGCCTCGCCCCCGGCGGTCGGCACGTCCTCGGCGTGTTCGGCCGTAGCCCTTGATTGCCACTGTTAGGGCAAGGACCGCTTCACGGTGTAAGCCTACCACGACCGGTTCCTTAGCCTCGGTGCGGTGGTACAGGTGACATAGTTCACGTGTCGAGTCTCACACCCTATGTCGGTGACACCGATCCAGAGATTTAGTTAGACATGGTGGATCGAACACAGGCGGCTTGCCACTAGACCCGGCACCCCGAGTTTGCGGTAGCATGCGGTGCGCGCTTACGCTCATTACAGCGCCGGCCGGAGAGCTCCTCGGGATCTTGAGCGAGTGCACCTTTCGATCGGCGATGAGAGCGGCCGAGGCGGGACTTGTTCCCGTATAGCGCGTATAGTGTGTTGTGGTATTTTAGGACTAAGACCACGAGTTGGCATCCGAGGTCCAAGTGTGGACTTAGCTATGTGCTCCGCTCCGTGTTTGTACTCATAGCTTGCATACTTTCTTCTAGATGATCATGTATATCGTATTGTACCCCGGTTGGGGATTCTTCTTGGGTAATTCGTTACTCACCCTTATTCGTGGTTTTTCCATGTAATCAAGCGGGAGACAGGATGGGTGAAGGAGGAGCTGTGATCATGGAATCTCTGCTTGTCATCTCGACCATTTTATTATATCATGACTCTTGACTTTTGTTATTTCCCTGAATGCATGTAGACGGGCACGGAGCCCCGGGATGTTTTCTTACGTTTTATGGATTCCAGCATATTTGTACTTGTGTATTGTTTAAATGGTTTAAATAAATCTACGATCAGAGTATGCTTTTAGAAATGTATGTTTTGGTTGTTGAATGTTTCTGTTTTTACTTGGGATCCAAAGCGTATTTTTCATAATGTCTTTTATTTTGAATACATGCATTGGGGTAAAGGCCCATTTAGAGCCCCCTTTGGGGCGGGTCTTCTGATTGGTATCGAGCCCGAGTCATAGATTCTCAGAGACTCGACCTTTGTTGTAGGTCGTCCTTCCATGATCACCAAAGACTCAAGCGAGTCATCAGTACGCCTAGGTTTATTGTTTTAGAAAGGAAAAGGGTTAAGAATTTACAATACCTATCATCTAGTGTATGCCTTGTTTGGTGTTGTGGAATGGTGACATGAAGCGAGTTTTGATTCGTTGTTGGTTTGGATGTAGATCGTCGGCATGCGACCATCCGTCATCCGGGAGAGGAGGTTCGAGAGCGGTCGAGGTATCGGGATCGGATCGTCATGCGCAGGACATCGTCCCAAGCCGAGATCGATGGCATTCCACCGGCAGCTCCTCTGTTACGCCTAGAGCGGGCGTTGAGGCGATCGAGCGCCGTGAGATCGCTACGGAGGCGAGTTTGCTTTGAGTCTATGAGGGCTTTTATGGTCAGCATGTTGAGTGACCAGAGGGCGAGACCTGAGCCTTGTTAGCGGCCATGCAGGCGGGAAGAGTCCCGAGCCCGGATCGAGCGGTGACTCGATTGGTTCGTGAGCTCGATAGCACCTCGGCTCCACGAGAGCAAGTAGCCCCAGAGGCGATATGGCAGAGGTGCCGAGGAATTGGGTAGGTGGTGAAGGATTTTGTGAAGTGGAAGCTTCGAGAAGTTTGATGCCACCGGTGATGCGTTAGCGGCGGCGGTGGATTGCCCATTTGGAGTACACCTTCACGATCATGGTGTGCCCCGATATTCAGAGGCCGAGGTGTGCGGCTCATGTGCTAGGAGGCACGGCGAGATGGTGGTGGGAGTCCACCTTGAGCGAGAGACCAGTGGGTCTCCACCCGCTACTTGGGAGTTCTTCAAGGCCGAGTTCAAGGTAAAGTTCATCGGTGATGAGGCTCAAGAGAAGATGGTGGAGCTCTTCCGGAACAGGCGTGGTTACGATTCCATTGAGGAATATGAGCGCAAGTTCTCGAGTATGGATATTTTGCTCCTCGGTTGATTGCCACCCCGAGTGAAGATTCGGAAGTTCATATCCGGATTGAGGCGAGGTGTTTCCCGAGATGTCGTGGCTCGGGCCCCGACACTTATGCTAGGGATGTCGATTAGCCACGATCTATAATGGGAAGTATCTGCTTTGAGCGGGTTGTTGCCGCTCTGTTTCAGTCTCCGTCCCAACAGTGTGGGGCGTAAGAGGAAGTTTGATTTTTGGGAGGCGGCGGCGCCGCCAAAGGCGATTCTGCAAGCAGATCTGCGGAGAGCTCGATCCGTTTCAGCCCGCAGCGAGGAGGACCCGAGCGAGTTCCCGCTTGTGCTACTTGTGGGAAAGTCCACGCCGGAGCTTGTCGACTAGACCTAGATTGTGCTTCCGTTGTGGTAGAGAGGGGCACATGGCCCGCTTTTTGTGATCACCCAACTATGGCGGCTCGGCCCAATGGCAGCCAGCAGGTCGAGTGTTTGCTACGACCGTCAGAGGCCGAGCGTCACGGATGCTGCGTGGTAAGTGCACGCTTCTTGTTTTAGATCACTGCGCATTTGTCTTGTTTGATTCTGGTTCCACGCATTCATTTGTATCCGTGTTGTTTGGTTGAGCATGCTAAGTTAAGACTAGAGCCTCTAGGTTTCGAGTTATCTGTTGCAACTCCTTCGGGAGTTAATATGTTGGCTAGAGATAAGATTAGGGATGGCCGGATCGAGATATCGGAGAGTTGTTTGGGGCTACGCTCATAGTTACGCCTATGAGCGGTTTTGATGTGATTCTTGGTATGGAGTGGTTAGTCGCTAACCACGCGTTGATTGACCGCCACCGGAAAGAAGTAGTGTTCCAGCCGCCAGTCGGCCCACTTTAAGTTTCGTGGAGTCAGGTGGAGTTTGCCCGCCGATGGTGTCACTTCGTGAAAGCTCGTCGTTTGCTAGCTCATGGAGCTTGGGGCTATCTAGCCAAGTTGTCGGGGGAAGAGCCGCCCTCATTGTCTGTTGATCGTGTACTGGTCGTGCGTGGAGTTTGCGGACGTATTTCTGAGGAGTTACGTGGTTGCCCCCGAAGAGAGAGGTTGACTTCACAATTGAGCTCGAGCAGGACCCTCCCTATCTCGAAGGCTCCGTATCGTATGGCGCCGGTGAGTTAAAGGAGGCCGAAGATTGATTGCAGGAGATGTTAGATCGAGGGTTCATCCGTCCGAGTGTGTCCCGTGGGGAGCACGATTTTGTTTGTGAAAAGAAGGATGGTTCTATGCGCTTATGTATTGATTACCGCGAGCTTAATAAGGTGGTGATGAAGAATAAGTATCCGTTGCCCCGTATCGATGATTTGTTCGATCGGCTTGAGGAGCTTCGTGTTCTCCAAGATAGATCTCGAGATCCGGTTACCATCGATTTGCGGATCGGGGATGCCGACATTCCTAAGACGACTTTCGTGTCTAGATATGGTCACTATGAGTTTGTGGTCATGTCGTTTGGATTGACCAATGCCCCAATTTGCGTTCATGGACATGATGGATAGGGTGTTCAAATCATTTTTGGACAGGCCGTCATCGTGTTCATTGACGATATTCCGATTTATTCGAGGTCTAAAGAAGACCATGCGAGCATTTGAGGCGAGTATTGGCGGCTTTGAGGGAAAACCACTTTATGCGAAGTTTTCCAAATGTGATTCTGGTTGGAGCGGTGGCCTTCCTAGGCCACGTGGTTTCGAGAGATGGTATAGCCGTGGACCCCGCGAAGATTGAGGCCGTGAGTTCATGGGCCAAGCCGACTTCGATTGCCGAGATTCGCAGCTTTACGGGTTTGGCGTGTTACTACCGTCGGTTCGTCAAGGACTTTTACGCTTTAGCCTCGCCCCTCACTCGTCGACGAGGAAGGGTGTCGAGTTTGTTTGGGACGGCGAGTGTGATGAGAGCTTTGCGAGGCTCAAGCGTAGTTTGACTTCAACACGGTGTTGGCGATCCGGAGGGGACAGTGGTTTTCGTGGTCTCTGATGATGCTTCCAAGTTTGGATTAGGTTGTGTGTTGATGCAAGACGGGAAGGTCATTGCCTATGCTTCCCGTCACCAAGCCGTATGAGAGAGAACTACCCGACTCATGATATGGAGTTAGCGGCAGATGGTGTTTGTAATCAAGATTTGGAGGCATTACCGTATGGTGAGCGGATTCGAGATGTTTACCGATCACGAGCCTCAAGTATCCATTTACTCGAAGGAGTTGAATATGAGGCAGAGGAGATGGTTAGAGCTGGTAAAGGATTATGATCTGCGAGATTTTGTACCATCCGGTAAAGCCAATGTAGTGGCCGATGCTTTGAGTAGAAAGACGTCGCACTCTGCGGCGTTGTTGAGTTCCCAGCCAGTTTGCGAGAGAGTTCGAGAGCGGCCGAGGTTGCAAAGTGTTGTTGGGTGAAGTTACCGCGTAGTAGCTCGATTGACTATTCACCGTCGATTAGGCAAATGGATTATAGATGACCAGTTGGGTGACCCCGCACTTAAGAGATTGGTTTGTGAGTTAGTCCGACGGTGACTTTGACTTTGTATATTCACGAGACGGTGGGTTGACTTATAGAGGCGGTTGTGCGTTCCGGATATTGCGAGAGTTTCTGAGCGAGTTGCTCAGAGGCCCACTGATTCCCCTTTTGCTTGGCACCGGGGTACCAAGATGTATCGAGACCTTAAGCAGACCTTACGGTGGATGGGAATGAAGAGAGATGTGGCAGAGTTTGTCACCGGTGTCTCACTTGTCGCAAGTGAAGGCACCCAGCAGAGGCCACGGTAGTTTGTTGCACCACCAGAGTGTGCCCCAGTGGAAATGGGAAGAGATCTCCATGGACTTTATCTCTGGTTTGCCAAGGACTCGAGGAAGTTCTCTCGATTTGGGTGATAGTCGACCGTTTGACAAAGAGCGCACACTTCATTCCGGTAGAGACACTTATACCGTGGAACAAAGGCTGATTGTTTTTGGAGCGAGATCATCCGTTATCATGGTGTGCCGGTGAGGATTGTGTCCGATCGTGACTCGCGGTTCACTTCTCGTTTCGGAGAGCGCTCTAGAAGGGTTTGGGCCGTGAGTCTTTGTTTCAACACTGACTTTTCACCCTCGGACGGATGGTCGACCGAGAGAGTGAATCGATTCTCGAGGATATGTTGAGGGCTTGTGTGTTGGATTTCCCGAGCGATTGGGACGATATCTGTACTTGATGGAGTTTGCCTATAACAACGATTACGATCGGCGATTCGAGATGGCTCCATTCGAGGCATTGTATGGTAAGCGTTATCCGGCCCCCCGTGTTTCGGGAAGAGGTTGGTGATAGAGCGAGTTTTGGGTCCCGAGTTACTGCGCAGTTGACCAATGGTGCAAGCGAGAAGATTAGAGCTCGTATGTTGACAGCTCAGGCAGAGCAGCAGAAGAGTTACGCCGATGTTGGCGTCGAGATTTGGAGTTTGAGGTTGGTCGGCATGTGTTCCTTAAGGTTGCTCCGATGCGAGGTGTTACGAGGTTTGGTAAGCGTGGGAAGTTGAGTCCCCGTTTTGTTGGTCCATTTGAGATCCTAGAGAGGATTGGCAGAGTTGCTTACCGGTTAGCCCTACCTCCGTCACTATCGGCGGTGCATAGTGTTTTTCATGTATCGATGTTGAGGCGGTATGTGCCGGACCGTCGCACATTGTGGACTTTGAGCCTTTGCGGTGAATGAGGATTTGAACTTCGAGGAGAGCCGGTGAGGATCCTTGCCTTTGAGACCAAGACGTTGCGTAATCGCGAGATTCGTTTGGTAAAGGTTCGATGGAAGAATCGGGGTTACGAGGAAGCCACTTGGGAGCGGGAAGACGAGATGAGGTTGCATTACCACGAAATAAGCTGTCTTAAGGACTTTCGAGGACGAAAGTCATAAAAAGGAGGAATATTGTAACGACCCGTGTTTTTCTTCCCGGTCTTCCAAGTATGCCCTAGGGGTAATTTGGTAATTTGGTCGGAGCCGTCAGAGTCGTTTGTGTCTTTTCGATTACTAAAATTATTGGATGGTTTTGTAGTTTTTGGAGGGGTTTGTGGTTTGGTTTGAGCAAGGTTTGATGCAAAAGTTAAAATAAAGGAATTTGTCTTTGCAGTAGGGGTTTGAACCAGGTCTCTGGGAAGCTTGTAGAGATGTGTGCCAATTGAGCCATTAGGTGCTCTTGTTGCTCTTTCTGCATCACATCCTAGTTAACCTTGGATTTTGGAGTTTTTGTGCATTTGGTTAAATGAAATAGAATTAGGTTTATTCCATCTTCTTCTCCAAATCTCCTCTTGGCCGCACAAGCTCTCCCTCTCCATAGCCCTTGCCGATTCTTCATCCTTGCAGCTCCCTTGGATCGTTCATCATCATTCCGGGTAGGTATCGATCTTCCTCTTCTTCTTCTCATCCGTTTGGTGTGCTTTTGGCCAAGTGAAAAGAGGTGTGTTGTGTGTGTTTGTGTTGATTGCAGCCAGCCGAGAGAAGCCCAGCCAGCAGCCATCGTCGCACGTCCAGCCGGCCAGATCGCACGCCAGATCGCCCCTGCCGTCGCACCAGATCGCCCCTGCCGTCGCACCAGATCGCCCAGATCCGTTGAGCAGCCCCTGCCGCACGCCATCGCTCACCAGGTCGCCCAGATCTGTTGAAGCAGCCCTGCCGCACGCCATCGCTCGCCAGGTCGCGCCAGATCCACCGTCGCAGCCCTCCCGCACGCCATCGCTCGTCGTCGTGCGGATCGCAGAAGCAGCGAAGAGCGCCAGCGCCGCGCGCCCGGCCGCGTCCGCGTCGCGCTGTCGCGCGCCGCTGGCGCGCGCGCGCCGCGCGCGAAGCTGCTCGCCCGCACGCCAGACGCTTCGCCAGCGCGCGCGTCCGTCCTGCCGTGCATCCGTCTGCATCCGTGCGTGCGGTATGCGCGCGCCGGCCAGCAGCAGCCTGCCGTGCGGCCGCGCAGCTGCTGCGCCCAACCCTGCGTGCCCAGCTTGTTGCAGCTCCAAGCTCGTGTCGCGCCGTGCGCGTGAGTTCCGGCGAGCCGAGCTTGTCGTTCTTTTGTTGTTTAGACGTTTTAGATGCCGATTATTATTGGTTTGCTAGGTTCCCGCTCGCTAGCTCGGGATTGTTCCATGACTTAGGATTTGTGTGTAGAAGCCTCCCGACCAAGGTAAGGATTTCTTACCGGAGTTGTGTGGCCCCTGCGGTATATTTGTGATTGTTGTTTTGTATGCCTGTGTATGATTATTAGCATGTTTAGCCCTAGGTGCTCATTCAATTCTGATGGCATGAACTCTTGTATTGCTTCTCATGTTAGCCAATGCTAGGTTGTTCCATTACGGCATGTTCGATATCTGTTCTTGCTTCGTAGTATCATGCTAGGTTCCTTGTATCTGTTGAGCACGTATTGGATCGCATTGATTGAATTGTTATTATTGCTATGGTTTAGAGTTCGGGTAGGTAGCATCATCCGGCCGGATGCATAACGTAACTTGCATCCCCAGCGAGGGCGTGCGAGATGGTACTCGTCCTCGATCCCGTTAGGGTTTAGCTAACCCTAACGGTGGCCCGCAATCTTGGGTGAGGGTGGCGATCGTTAAATGCCCCAACGGTCGGGATGATGACTTGGCATTGCCTCGTCCCGCCGATCGGCAGCACGCCTCGGCGTGTTCGGCCGTAGCCCTTGATTGCCACTGTTAGGGCAAGGACCGCTTCGGTGTAAGCCTACCACGGCCCGGTTCCTTAGCCTCAAAGTGCGGTGGTACAGGTGACATAGTTCACGTGTCCGTGTCTCACACCCCTATGTCGGTGACACCGATCCAGAGATTTAGTTAGACATGGTGATGAACTCGGGCGGCTTGCCACTAGACCCGGCACCCCGAGTTTGCGGTAGCATGCGGTGCGCGCTTACGCTCATTACAAATACCGACCGGAGAGCTCCTCGGGATCTTGAGCGAGTGCACCTTTCGATCGGCGATGAGATGCAGGCCGAGGCCGGGACTTGTTCCCGTATAGCGCGTATAGTGTGTTGTGGTATTTTCCGGACTAAGACCCTGAGTTGGCATCCGAGGTCCAAGTGTGGACTTAGCTATGTGCTCCGCTCTGTGTTTGTACTCATAGCTTGCATACTTTCTTCTAGATGATCATGTATATCGTATTGTACCTCGGTTGGGGATTCTTACTGGGTAATTCGTTACTCACCCTTATTACGTGGTTTTCCACGGGTAATCAAGCGGGAGACAGGATGGTGAAGGAGGAGGCTGTGATCATGGAATCTGCTTTGTCATCTCTGACCATTTTATTATATCATGACTCTTGACTTTTGTTATTTCCCCTGAATGCATGTAGACGGGCACGGAGCCCCAGGATGTTTTCTTACGTTTTATGGATTCCAGCATATTTGTACTTGTGTATTGTTTAAATGGTTTAAATAAATCTCTGATCAGAGTATGCTTTTAGAAATGTATGTTTTGGTTGTTGAATGTTTCTGTTTTTACTTGGGATCCGAAACTGTATTTTTCATAATGTCTTTTATTTTGAATACATGCATTGGGGTAAAGGCCCATTTAGAGCCCCTTTTGGGTCGGGTCTTTACAAGAGCTAGGTTGTCGAGTCTCCAATTATCCAGAATGGTAAGAATCAATTTGCGTGCTATCTTCTCCTTTTTTTTGCCATATATGTTTGATTCGTCTAAGGTAGGAATCCCATAATTTCAGCAATCCGTCTATTAATTGTCTTGTTAGTCAACTTCTCGCTGGCGGATATTTCCTTCCTTATTTACTTGTAGTGCTACTGACCTTGATCTTCCGAGCTTAAGTACCCGTGCTCGCGCGTCTTGATTCCCCTTGCAGCAATGCTCCCCTAGCGTTAATCCTGCAAAACAGAAATGGACATAAGTTTCTGTAAACCTATGCTAAACATATTTTTTGGGTCCTTTTTAGCATGATAAAGGATATTTAGCATTTAACTCCGCTGATGCGCAAAGATTAGCGAGTTACACTTTTTTACTCCTAATTTGACTTCCCTGGCGCTTAAAATAAATTAAATAATATGAATAATGATCCGAAGTTAGGCTAAAATTTGACTCTATTTTAAAGTCATCACCCCCAACTAACTAATCATGGGGCATTTAACATTTAAGGCGTATCTTAACACATCTCTTTTGGATGACATGAGAAAAACCCAAGTATAACAAGAAGAGTCACGGACCAAAGTGTGAAAGTATCTATATCCTTTATAAGTTGGAATCTTAAATTGGCCCCATACATCACAATGTACTAAATTAAATACATCTTTAGCTACATTGTTGTTAAATGGAAAAGACAATCTTCGCTGCTTAGCTAATAAGCATATGTTGGAGTCTTTAGATGGGCAACCTGAAAATTGCATGAGATTCTTCATTACTTTAAGTCTTTTAGAAGAAAGATGTCCTAGCCTCTTATGCCATATTTCAACATATATTGAGCAAGCAAGGGGTTGAATTTGAGGACTTATCAGTTACAATCCATTTAAGCAATCAACCTTGCCAATCATGTGAGAAGTCTTCTTGTCCTATATATTACAAATATTTCTAGAAAACTCCAACAATATATCATTTTAGGCTAACAAATAGCTTACTGACATTAGATTGTAGCTAAATTTAGGAATAAACAAAACATCGTATAGGGTCAGATCAGTATTGAAACGGATGTCTCCAGCATATTTAATGACTACCAGAAAACTAGTAGGCAAAACTATGATTGTGTCAAATACTTTATGCAGATTAGAAAATAGTTTCTTTTCAAAGCATATATGTCTCGATGCATTGGAATCCTAGATCCAAGAATGAGAAAACTTAGATAAGGGAGCAGAATGAATGGCAGATACATGATTTATTGAAGAGGCAATGGTTGTTGATTTTTTTGTTTGAGATCCTTGAATTGAGCAGTTCAATCAACTGGGAACACTGATTTGTGTTAAGATTATTCAAGAAACTTGATGGACTCTGTGAAACAGAGTTAGAAGCAGCATTGTTGAAGTTATTTTCTTAATTACTGAAGTTGCTTCTTTTGCTCTTAAAGCCTGGAAGAAAGTCATTAATTCTATAACATTTTTCCATTGTATGTCCTTTGAATCCACAATGTGTGCATATAGATTTAGGCGTTTCTTTCTTTTTGTTAGCATTTGTTGTGAAACTCCTTTTGGTAGCATCCACAACCATTAATGTGATAGCTTCATTGGAAGAGCTTTCAATGCTTCTTTTTCATTCCTCTTGTATAATGAGAGAAAATGCTTTATTGATTGCTGGTAAAGGATACATCAATAATATTTGCATTCTAATAGTAGCATAGGATTCATTAAGTCCCATGAGGAAGATCATTACATACTATGAGTCTAGGGAGTAATGAGAGTCTTCAGATTTCTGCAAGTGCATTCAACAGCAGAACGAAAATCTACAAGATCTTTGCCAAATCGTTTTGATTTTGGTAAAATAGGCTTCTATGGACATACCTCCTTATACTGTGTTTGATAATTCCTTTCTCAACTGGAAAATGCGTGGTTCATTAGATTCCTTGAACCTTTTTGTCAATTTATCCCATACATCTTTTGAAGTACCGGTGCAGATGATACTGGTTGCTATTTCTTTGGATACAGAGTTCAAGATTCAGTAAGTATCATATGATTGTTGCATTTCCAAGATGCGAAAAGCTTTTCATCCTTCGGCTTCTTGATATCTTCATTGGCAAAGCCTTCTTTGTTGTTCCCAGCCAAGGCCATGAGAAAAGCTCTTCTCCATGGCGTATACTTGTCAGCTCCGACGAGTGGCTGAGTTACGAGTGTGGAAGTTGCAAAGAGTGAATGATGCATCAGAAAGGGGTTGAAATGTCGATCGAAATCTGTGAAATTGATGCTTTCTATTGTGTTCGTGTTCTTGGCCATTGAATCAGAGTGTTCTCGGCAATACACTGGAGAGTCTGCTTTAAGGCAGCTCTGACACTATAACAATGGAAGAGATTGAACTGGGAAAAGATTTTCTTATTATTCTGAGATGAGCTTCCTTCTCTTTTAATGGAGAATCGGTAAGCTCTTGGAGATGTAGAAAACTGCCTAAGAACACAAGCAAACTTGAGCAAAATACAACGAAATGCATAAACCTCCAACACAGTAAGACTAATTCAGTTTAATCTTCTAAAAATTACTTCCAATAGAATTATTGAAAAAATTACAAAAATAAACTATCTGCTCTTTTTTTTAAATCATACATTTTTACCTACTGGCCCTTTTAATTAAAAAAAAAGTTTATGTCGGTGAGACGTTACAAATAACAAAAAAAAAGTTAAATCATGTACTTTAGAATGATTATTTTTATGTTTTGTATTTGAAGTAATTTTTAAAATTAGTCCTCTCTAATTTTAAAATTGGATCGGTAAAAGTATTTAAATGAAAAGAGTGATCAAGTTTAAAGACCATAATTGAAAGGAGATTTTTTATGTATAACGAAAACAAAATACGAAGAAATTTCAAGAATAGAAAACTTTTGAAATAAAATTGTATATAATAAAAATAAATGGAAGCATTCCTATAAAATGACTAAATTTCTCACGCTTAAAATCAAGTAAAATGATAGCCTTCACTCAATTCAAGTGATTGAAAAAAAAAAATTTAGCTGATTGTAAGGAAGTAAGTTCAATTACTTAAAAGAAAAGTAAGTATAACTTGTTGAAAATAAGTAAGCCGATTGAAAACAATTAACTAAAACTAATTAAAGTCAATTTATTAAATTATTGAAGCTAAAGAAGAGAATGAAGTGTTCAATCAGTGTTACAAATAGTCTTCTATCAGTGCCACAAATATTTTACAATTATTGTCATAGATAGTTTTTAATTGGTGGAACTAATCCTTTTAATAAAATAACTAAAATGCACACATTTAAAATTGATCCCACCCACTTCTCAAACATTCTCAATGCACACTAATAACTTTAATCAAGTGAATTAATTGTTTTCAATCAGTTTAGTTCAATTTCAATTGGAAAGTGCAATTTATGTAAAAAAAACATCCCTTTGTAAAATCATTATTCCTATTCTCAAATTAACAAAACCTTTTTTCAACTACAAATTACTACAAAAGCTCAACCCCCAATCTATGAATTCAAACTATAATTAGCAAGACACAACTAGGTGTGCTAATAAAGTAGGGGAGTAACTGTAACGCCCCAAACCTTCCAACCTTATATTTTAATTTGTTCCTAGGCTTTCTAGTAGTTTCTTAGAGTTAGATTCCCTTTAATTAAATCCTTAGAAATATTATAGAGTTTTTTGGCATTCCTAATTTTAATATTATATTAGAGTTTCCTAATTTTAAAATGAGTCTTAAATTATTCCATTATAAATATTTCCTTTTGCGGGAAAACTTAGATCCAAACAACATTCTCAAACACCCTTAAACTCAAAGCTTAGTCGCGCCATCCACTACCTCCAATAAAAAATCGTCGTTCCATCGCCACCTCTCCCGACTTGTATTTGCCGCTTGCAATGAAGTTGGGCATGACCACAAAAGCTTGAGGTTTCGCCCGCGCTGCGCTAGATCGTCGGTATCGAGTTTGCTAGAAAGAATCCAATTGCAAATCCTTCTTTGTCCACTGTGCTGTTGCGCATGTTTTTGACTAGCCGTGTTGCAGCCATTCCTCCCAGCAATTTGATGATTGTCAATTAGAGTCAATATTTAAAACACTTTAGAATCATTGTTATACTTTATTTAGGAAAATCTTATGCGAAAAAGGTGAATACAATGATCAAAAGGTGGAAAAGGCAAATGTTCACGCATTAGGTAAAGAAATGAAGGAATATTAATTATAATGCGAAAACTGCCTAATTCTTAGTCTGAATATGTGATAAAGATTAGTTGCACACTAATAAATAATTTTTGCTGGAAGATTTATGTGGAGCAGGCACTAAAGAAATGCGATGGAAAGAGGAGAACGAAATGAAGTAGTGCGGAAAGGAAGAAATGTGAATATAAAGCAATGATGTGGGAGCAATAGATCGGATCCGATACAGAAGTCTCGAGCAACATATAAGGAAAGAATCAGAGAAGAGCGAATGTCAAATATCCAGCTGTGAGTGAGAAAAATTGCGGTAGTCATGGGATTCTTACCTTAAGAAGCAGAGACATAATTGACGAATCAATCAAGGGAAATTCATCACGAGAGCTCGACAGCCGATGGACATGGAAGTTTTCGGTGGAAAATTGAAGGAGCCTTTATAATGTAGACCAAGACAACAATTTTAGGAAGGGTGGACAAAAAAGAGTTCACACTCCATTTTTAAGAAATGTTTACTTGTTTTCATTTCGCTTTGTTAAGACTCCTTTTTTCAACTTATGAATACAATTTTAGCATGATGTTTTCCATGTCGTCACCTGTATTTTTCATTTGCCATTATGAACTAAGTACGTTAGGGTAACACCAAGGAAAATGGAATAGCCGACACACGTGCTAATAAGATTTAGGGAGGAGTTAACTAGAGTATGTTAATTAAATGTTAATTTTAATAGTAAGTGTCGACCGACCATCAACACGAACTAATAGATTGTAAGTTGGAAGAGGAATGATCTAAGGCTAGTTGCATGGTCAATCGCTTAGCATGAAGAGAGTTTAGGAATAAACACTTAACTACTGCATAAGTTGCGCCCATTTGAACTACATTTAGTTAGAGCGGAAGTTGGGCTTAATGCGAACGGAAGCGAAAGCTAACGTTGGTAGCGAAGTATGATAGCTTTTCTCACCGCATTATTTCTTTGTAAACACTACGAGGGCATTTCATGAGTATTTTAGCTACACATTTCTTCTTAAATTGATTATCTAAGTGTTTTCCAATTCTTTTTGTTTCCGTTAAGATAAACCAAATCACCACCCTTTTGTTTCGTTTAATTCTAAACAATCTTCTTTTAGTGAATCACAGTCTCGATGGAGATCATTTACTTATTACTTACTGCGTATACTTGCAAGAGTATGGGTTAAATCGCACACGAGTCTGAACCACGAGTCATGTTTTTGGCATCGTTGTAGGGGACTGTGTGAATTTATTAATTTCATTGATAGTTTAGAATAGTTTTTATTGTTAAAATGTGAATAACTTGTTTTCAAACATTCTAGTGTGATTTGTGCATGAGCACAACTCTCTCATTTGATAGAGAACCTGAGCGAAATCTCCACAAGAAAAGTCGCGATTGGAGAAGGAGACAACAAGAAAGGATGAACCCAAATATACAAAATCACCCTGGAGTGATTGATCCTCCAGGAGTAAGAGAAGTGGGAGCAGGTTCAAACCTTAATGCTATTCTACCCCCAGTCTAACGTGTAGATGAAGAGACATAGTGGTTAATCCAGGTATGGTTAGGCCAAACGGTGAAGGTAGGCATTCCATTTTAAATAATAACATGTATAACATGCTTTGCGTTAGTGATAATTTTTGCAGATTACCTACGGAAGATGAACATCAACATTTGTGAACCTTTCTATCTATTAGTGATGCTAATAAAGAAGTCGGTGTTTCTCTAGAAGACACTGGAATATTGCTGTTCCCTTATTCCTTATGGGATAAGGCCAAATACTGGGTAAATACACTTCTGCTAGATTACACTTGGGATCAAGTCACCGAAAGGTTTTTGGAAAAGTACTTTACTATTTCATGAAGTATGAATTCCAACCACAAAATTACTAGTTTTAAGCAATAGAATGACGAAAATATTGGAGGTTCATGAGAATGATACAAAGAGCTTATAATGAAGTGTCTGTACCATGGTATGTCATACATCCTCCAAATGGAGCACTTTTATAACAGTTTGTTCAATTAGGAAAAAGCAATCGTCAACGCGGTTGCAGAGGAAGCCTCATAGAGAAAACTTATAATGAAGCTCATAAAATTATTGAAACTACAACTAAAAATATCGGGACTGAAGTAAGCCAAAAAATAATTCAAGAGAAAACTGTCAGTAAATTACTATAGCTTAATGGCATGGCGAAAAAGCAAGCAAAAATTGCTACGCTAGCAAAATCATTGAAGACCATGCAAATGAACCCACCTGCAAACATAAAAAATGTCGCCTTAGTTGGTTATTCACCTGCTGACTTCAGCACATTATGCGGTGGAAATCATATGTATGAGCTTTATAGAAAAAATCATGCATCAGTCATGTATATCATAAATATAAACACCTCATGAAACCATAACAATCCCTACTTAAATACGTACAACCAAAGATGGAGGCAACATTCAAATTTTTCTCGGGGAGGACAGACCAGCAACACAACCCAACTGGGGCAGAAGCAGGGAAGTCAACCACCAGGATTTGGGAATAATCAGCAAGGATTTTCCCAAATGTAAAATAATTCTAGAGCTACGCACGGCATTATGCTGAAGAACTGCATGATTAAGAAAGGCGTTGTGGTAGCAGAAACGCAAACTTTGATGAAAGCGCAACAATCAACGCTTCAAGAAATGGAAATTCAGCTTGGTGAAATCGCTTCTGGTCTTAAAAATAGACCTCTAGGACACCTTTCGTCGGACACAGAATGTTCCCATCAAATTGGAAAGGAGCAAGTCCAAGCGATTAAGTTGAAAAGTGGAAAGCCTTTGGTGGAATATGAGAGGATAAAAAGGTATCAAGAAAGGTTGAATAACCAACTGCTACGTTAGAAAAATAGGTCGAAAACTTGGAAAAAAAATTGTGAGTAGAAGGAACATGATCGAGGACTCTATGATAGATTACGAGGCCAAAGATACACACACATCTCTACCAATTTTTCAACCGCCTCCACCACCTTACCCGCAAATATTGAAAAGAAAGAAAAACGAGTCACAATTCAACAAGTTTCTAGAAATCCTTAAACAACTCCATATCAACATTCCCTTAGTAGATGCGCTACGGTAAATGCTGAACTACATGAAATTTTTAAAAAATGCTCTTAGCTAGAAGAGTAAATTTAAATAATTCAAGGTGGTAGCAATGAATGAAGAATATAGTGCCATAATCTAGAATAAAATTCCTATGAAAGAGGTTGACCAAGGAAAGTTCACTATTCCTGTAAAAATTGGAGACAATCACCCTTGACATGCGCTCTGTGATTTAGGCACTAGCATTAACATTTTCCTCTATCCATCTATAGGAAATTTTGGATTGGAGAAGCACGACCCACGAGTGTCACGCTTCATCTGGATGATAGGACAATCACGTGCCCTGTGGGAAAAATAGAGGATATTCTGGTGCAAGTAGATAAGTTCATTTTTCCAGCGGATTTCATTATCCTTGATTATTAAGCAGATAATGATGTCCCAATTATTCTAGGGAGGCCATTTTTAAAAAAAGGTCACACATTAGTCGATGTGGAACGATCATCTTAAGAATGAACGAGCAACAAATTTAGTTCAACATCTTCGACTCTATGAAATAGAATGACACCGAGGAAAGTATGAATGTGAGTTGTATCGAAGAATTATTCAAAGAAGCGATCGAAGACGTGCATAGACATGAGATGCTAAGCAGTACTAATGAAGATCAAGAAGCAGTAGGTATTGTGCAAGAAGAATTAGAAGAAATTTATTAATTCGATACGCTTAACTATTTGGGTCGAGTTAACAAACCAATGCGCCCTTCAATAGAAGCACCCCTGACACTTGAATCAAAGCGACTCCCAGAAAACCTAAAGTACGCTTATCTTTGAACTGAGAAAACCTTACCGATCATCATTTTGTCCCAATTAACCCCAACCAACGAGCAACTACTGCTACAGCTTCTGAAGCAGCACACTAAAGAGATTGGGTGGATGCTGGAGGATATAGAAGGCATCAGTCTAGTAGTTTGTATGCATAAAATCATTTTGGAAGAAGATGATGAGAGATTGGCAAAATATCAAAAAAGATTGAACCCATCCATGAAAGAAGTGGTGAAAAAGGGAATTATCAAATGGCTCGATGGTGGAGAAATTTATCCGATCTAGATAGCCAGTGGGCCAGTCCAGTGCAATGCATACCAAAGAAAGGAGACACTACTGTCATCCAAAATGAACGACATGAGTTAATTCCTACGTGGACTATGACTGGATGGCGAATGTGTATGGACTATATGAAACTGAATAAGATGACGAAGGAAGAACATTTTCCTCTGCCTTATATAGACTACATTTTGGATCACATAGCAGGGAAAGAGTATTATTACATATGTGGTAGATATTCGGGCTACAATCAGATTATCTTTGATCTAGGATCAGAAGAAAACAACTTTTACTTGCCCTTCCAAAATATTTTCATTTAGGAGAATGTCATTCAAGCTCTATAATGCCCCAAAAACTTTTTAAAGATGTATGATATCCATTTTTCTGACATGATTGTGTCGCAATGTCATCGCGACGCGGGGCGGCCGACGTCCATCTCTAAGGGTCTCTTTCGAGGTGAGAGGTTTGGAGTGGCCACCAATCATATAGCAGATGTGATTGGTCACCCATAAAAATAGAAAACGGTCTACGAAATCAGATTTAAAGTTCGGGAGTCTATTGAGTGTAGGGAAGGTGTTAGCACCCCTACAACACCCGTTTTTAGAAAAACGGTTACCACAGTTTATTTTTAAATTATCCTATTATTAAAAAAAAGAAAATATTTTTGTATTTTATTTATAAATGTCCCAAATGATATTAATTCACATTTATCGAATAAACATGAATTAATAAATATACGTGGCTTTAGGCCATGAAGAAAAATATTGAAAATTACTTGGAAATAAAAAAAACTTTGGATTGAGGATTTAAAACGAAGGGTTCTTATTTCAGAAATTCGTTTTAAATAAAATTTTAAAAAAATCATTGAATAATTGGAGGATTCTTATTTCAGAAATCCAATTTCGAAATTTAAAATAATTTGAAAACAATTGAAGGGTTCTTATTTTAGAAATCCAATTTGAATAAAACAACTTAGAAAAATTGAAGGGTTCTTATTTCAGAAATTCAATTTGAAAATGGTAAATTAAAAACATTGGAGGGTTCTTATTTCAGAAATCCAATTTTGAATAAAATAACTTGGGAAAATTGAAGGGTTCTTATTTCAGAAATTCAATTTTAAAAACAATAACTTGAGAAAAATTGGAGGGTTCATATTTCAGAAATCTAATTTTGAAAATAACAACTTGGGAAAATTGAAGGGTTCTTATTTCAGAAATTCAATTTTAAAAACAATAACTTGAGAAAAATTGGAGGGTTTTTATTTCAGAAATCCAATTTTGAAAATAACAACTTGGGAAAATTAAAGGGTTCTTATTTCAGAAATTCAATTTTAAAAACAATAACTTGAGAAAAATTGGAGGGTTCTTATTTCAGAAATCCAATTTGAAAACGATAAATTGAAAACAGTTGGAGGGTTCTTATTTCATAAATCCAACTTTGAAAACAATCAACTTGAAATAAATAAATAAATAAAAATTGGAGAGTTCTTATTTCAGAAATCCAATTGTAGAATCGTTGAAAAAAATGGAATAAAGCAAGTTAAAAGTTGCTAATTTAATTTTGAAGTCAATTCCCAGGTAGAGGTATTCTCTATAGATACTTATAAACCCCAGCCTAGACAGAATTGGCAAGAGAACTATATTTGAGCAATTTTTATCTGAGACTAATTAAGTGTTTGAGTTAAAAGCAAAATTTCATAATGAAAATATAAAATTCTCCAATGAAATATCTTTTGAATTTTTCTTTTTGAAAGAAATTGAGGCAAATAATGTCAATTAGAATTACAATTAAGTAACTCATTGAATTATTAAAAAAAATTTGATGTTTGACAATCAATGATATTAAACAACTATATATCATAAATTAAATGACATGTTATGAATCAATTTTAAATAGACAACATATCTTGAATCAATTCAATAAGCATACCTTTATGACCAAAATAACAATATTAAACCAATGTGTTATGGTTAAAGATAATGTTATGCGAAGAGGCAATTTTAAAATTAAACAACATTCGTCAAATTGCCATTAAAACAATATACTAATTATCAATAAAAGATCAATCGATTACAATTCAAAAAAGGTATTGCGAAGGAATCACAATTTTACAATAGCAAATCATAATTTTAATTAGAATGAATCATGATTCAAATTACAACGAAAAATTATTGTAATTTAAATTGCATTAAAGTTAGTTCTAATTTGAATTACAACATACTTGAAATTGATAAAAGTGTCAAATGGTTTGATTGAAAATTATCATATAAAAAGGGAAAGATGAAAATGAATCACAAATATAAAAAGTAAAATAAGATTGGGAGGAAGAAAACAAAGTCTTTCTTCCTCCCTCACCTCAACTTCAACTTAGATGTAATAAGTTGTTTAGGTTGCCTTTGAGCTTCTCGGGGAATTGTGTTGATCCTTGCCGATATCAATAGCCAAGAATTCTAAACACTTTTTTAATCTCAAAAGTTTTCTCTCCCAACAATTCTTTCTTGTCTTCTTCCCTACAAACTAAATTGCCTTTCTATTTCTCTCATTTCCTTGTTTTTGTGTGGTTTTTTGTGCCTTTTTCTATGGCTTTCAAGCCTCTATTTATACTAAAATTCACAACCAAAATAGCAATTAAAGTAGTGGGAGTGTGGATGAGAGATTTAATGGTAGTGGGAAATTGATATGTGGATAAAAAAATGGGAAAATAATCCATAAGGGTTGGGAAGAGGAGAGAGAAACATGAGATGGGTAGAGAGAGAGTGAGGTGTGATAATTTTCTTTTTTTCATTTGACTTGTAAAACTAAAGATAGAAAATCTCTTTTTATTTCAAATTTCCATGTTTGTAAAACCAACATATTTTCCATTTAAAGTCGAGCCGTACAAAATGCATTAATAATTTATTCCATCATTCAAAATCAAATTGTGAAATATAACTTTATTATAAAATCGAGCCGGACAAAATGCGGTGTCAACAGTTTGCCCTCATTTGTATATTCTTGAAGAAATGAAAGAGTAGACAAATGAAGAAGACAAAGCATTGGGAAGTTGAAGATTTTATAATGTTAGGCTCATGGAAACGATCAAGTTTGCCTAAGAAAAATAAAAATTATTTCTTAATTCAGAAATTTGATTAGAGGAAGACAACTTGACTAGCAATGAAAATATGAGACAACTTATTTTATTTCAGATTTCGTTGTAAAAAATAAAGCTTAAAAAAAATTGATTTCTTTTTTAACCCATTGGAAATTCTCGTGATGTAGAATACATTCACGTATGAAATGTGACTGTAAATTCAAAAAATAAAAACCATCCTAAAATGATAAGTAACACTCAATAGAGGTCGTGGATGCATAAATGCAAGTAAATTATTAATGCATGATGCAATTGATCATTTATCCTATGAACGACTTATGTAAACAAAATGCACATTTTCCAAAATAATGGATAAACTATATACTCATTTCAAGGAAATTATAATGTGATTCTCCATGTATGGAAATATATGTTTAACTCTTGGCTCCACTAAAGAGTTTGACTCTAAGTACATGGTGGAGTGATGTATACATGCTAGGACTAGACATATAGGCATCATGAATGCAATATGCATGATGTTCATATGACTCATTTTCTCAGTCATGATAATAATTTTTTTATGAAATAATGATGTTCAATTTAAATTGGTCATTTGAAGCCGAAGTTGTATATCAAAGTTTCAATCAAAGACCACTATTGTCTACTCTGATATTTCATATCCGCTAAGACTTAACAATGAATTAAAAGAAAAAACAATGTCATCGTCGGAGGAAACATGTGTATTTTAATTTCTCTCTCATTTTTTTTAATGCTTTCACTTAAAATGATCGTACATGTCCATCAAAATTTGGTTAGATATACCAAGATAATGAGCTATTCTGGAAATGTCTCATGTGCTAGCTTGGAGCAACAATCAAAAGTATTTAATAGAATGAACATCTCATTTGATTAAACTGCTTCATAACATTGGTCTTGAAATAGACAAGAATGATAGATATAAGAAGATAAGCTTAACTTTAAAAAAAAAAAGTGTGAGGTGAATAAGGATAAAGCTTGAAGATCTCTCTCTCTCTCTTTTTTGAAGAAAGGAAGGGTAGCAAATTCAACAATGGTTGCAAATAAATTACCTCTTGCTCGATAAGAGATTGAGTAAACAATTTTAATATTTAGGTTGTTAAAATTTGATCCGAGCAACTAGATTAACTTAAGTGACAATATTTTTTGGACAAAGTTTCGAGAACTAGAAGTAGCTTCTCAAGAGTTTATCTCATATATCTCATACTTTCTTCGAGTTTGCTCATAGTCTTTGATTAAAAATCATATTTATGATTTTCATTTCCATCAAGTTGAACTTTCTATCATTGTAGGATCCTTTGTAAGAGAAATATGCTTCTCTAAACTTTCTTTAGGCTTTGTCCCAGTTTTAAAAACAATCTTGCACAACAGAAGATAAAGGTTCTGGTTCAATGTAGCAAAAATGAAAGCTTTGCTCCAATTTAACAATAATGATTGTACAATGATGCAGGAAATAACGATATTTTACGTTTATGAGATTTTGGGTCAATTAGCAAAGATGCAGGCTTTTGCCCGAGTTTAAATAATGCTCCAATGTGGTATTTATGGTTTTTTTGTCTTAGAGAGACAAATATGATGCTTTTAGCTCAATGTAGCAAATGTATAAGATTTTTTCCAAGAAAAAGATGATGGTTTTGCCCAGTGTGGTGATGGAGACTTTGCTTCGGTGAAACAAATATGAGGTCAGGTTCAATATAACAATGATAATAGTTTTCCCTTAATATAATGATGAAATTTTTTTCTCCAATGAAGAAAATATGCGGGTTTTGGACTTGATACAACAAAGAATAAATTTTCCCTCCATATAATGATGAACATTTTTCCTTAATGAAGCAAATATGAGGAATTTTCCCAAATTTAAAGAGAATGGCTTAGCAATACACCCAGAGAGCCTTAGATATGAGATCGTTGGCTCAATGTAACGAAATGAAGGCTTTGCTACAATTTGGTGATTGTGGTTTTGCATTGATGAAGCATATATGATGGATTTGCCCAATATATAGACAATGGCTTGGCAATACATCAAGAGAGCCTTAGATATGAGATCTTTGGCTCAATGTAACAAAATGAAGGCTTTGCTACAATTTGGTGATTGTGTTTTGCATTGTTGAAGCATATATGATGGCTTTGCCCAATTTATAGACAATGGCTTGGCCTCAATGTATTAAGGGAGTCTTAGATATGAGATCCTTGGCTCAATATAGCAAAGATAAAAAAAAATTCCACTATTTAAACATGGTTGAAATTTGACACAGTTTTCCCCCAATATTGTGGTCAAGATTTTATCTCATTGTAGCAAAGATAAAGTATTTGTGTCTATAAAGTGAAAGGATGGTTTTGCCCAAATTTAGCAATGAAGACTTTACTTTATAGTGTGGCGGTTTGCACAAATGACCTTAAAATATTTGGAAGTCAAGTGACTGATCCATATTAATTGCTCAAATACAACAATTTTGACACTTTCCATAGTGCCAAGACATTTTTTCAATTTTCCATGTCTTTTTCCTTTTTCATTATTGTTTTTGGCTAAATATAATTTCTATATGACTACCGGATATGGTGGTAATCAAGTATAGCAAATTGATCATGTATAAGACATCATTTACACCTCAAAAAGTTGTTTCTTCATCAATTCTCTTCAGTACCATGTTGATGCCCTCAAGTAAACTCAATGAAAGAAATTGAGATTTCGAGACTATTTCTCAAGTTACTAACTTCTTAGCTCTTAAACTTTTATCCTTAGTCAAGTCACTTTATATTCATAAAAGAAAGTTGACAAATTATGGAAATGAAAACTTGAGCTTGGATCACAAGAAAGAAGAAATTTTTTTTTGAGAAACTTACAAATCTTAGCTATGAAGTAGAAAATCATAAGAGTTCAACGCTGTTTTAACACCTCTGAAGCTCTCCTAGCTATTTTTTGTGGGTAAATTTTGAATGTTGTCACATAATTATGTATGACAAAGTTTAGCAAAAGGCTTGGTAGGTAGACGAATATTGGGATGCACCATACAAATGTATATAGTGAGTTCAATAAATGGTTTTACAATGCAAAATGGCTTACCCCAAAATTGCTCGTGGCTAATTAAGCTCAAAATTTATGGTGAAATAATAAAGTTATTTTTTAAGTGATGTGAGATGTATTATAAAATAAAATACATGAAAATGCAATTCTAGACTCTTTAATGCATTTTAGAAAGATAAAAGAGACTCAAACTATAATTATGCGTGGTTTTATGTGAGAGCCAATGTTTTCATAATTCTACCCTGAAATGAGTTTGAGCAAAACTACAATGTCACCTTTATGCTAAAGGGTGGATTTTATAAATCTTTCGGAAAGAATGAATTTTTGTTTTTGAAATCCATAAAGAATGAATTCATAAAAAGTTTTTGTACGCCCATAATGAAGGTAGTAAAGATGTGCCTTATTCTAAACATACTCAAGATCAGATGTGTCAATATATGAAGAAGTAATATAATGCTATTTTTTCTTTTTTTTTAAAAAAGGAATATGATTAATGTAAAGATGTGAATAAATTATAACCACGAAATATCAATGGAATCAAATCAATTTAATGTAATAAAATAACAATTAAATTAACGTGTGAGGGAAGTTGGTGTGAGGATAAATTCTAATCCTATAAAATTAATGATCTCAAATTAATTTAATGCTATAAAATAATAAATTAATTAATTTTAGAGAGAATCTTTCGTGTTCCTGCACGTGGGCAATTAAATCCCCTCGAAGGTCGACACTACTTCATTCTCAAAGATACATGCATGATGCCAAATTTTATGAGATTTCTAAAGCATTCATATAGAAGATGTATCAAAATGACAAAATAAGTTATTTTTATAAGCTTTCAAAATCTCTGGTAAGAAGATGCAATCAAGATGTCAGAAAACAAAATCAAAGGTTAAAACGAATAAATAGGATCAAAATATTTTTTAAAAAAAAACTCATCTATTTTTTAAAATTCTTATGGTAAAAATTTAGAGGGAAAAAAACATATATAAAACCTTTTAAGAGTTTTCTTAATGTTTTTATTAAGACAATTTATTTGGAAAAATAATAATAAATCTCTAAAATAAAAGATACTAATGGTATAATTATAATCCTACAAGATCTCAAAATTAATTAAAATTATTAATAATTAACTAATGAGTTAATTTGAGTGAGAATCTTTCGTGTTCCTGCACGGGATCAAGTATATCTCCTCGAATGTCGACACTACTTCATTCAAATATATGAGGGTAAAGTTTAGGTGTAGAGTTGTCTATGGAATGTATGACAGTTATACTTCTAATTGTTCATAAAAAATGGAAAAAATCAAATGGATGTTTATTATTAAGTTAAAAACGTTGGGTTATGAATGAAATAATAAACACGCATTAAACTCAAATAAATTATATACTATAAATGTATCATAAAGTGCAAACTTATAATAACAATAAGACGACTCTAAAATGTACAATAGTGTGAGTTTAGGTTCTAGCACCCTAAGGATAATTAATGTTTTTCAAACATTTCCACTTCTAAATATATATATATATATATGGTTAACCTAAGTGGATAATTTGTGTGCCTTCATGAAAATCAAGATTCTATGAAGGTAGGAATATTAAGTCCTTAAATTTAGTTCAAAAGGGTAACACCTACTTGTGAGTGTATGTGTATCAAATGTATAAATCTATGTGTAAAAAAATGTTGAAAATCACTCACAATAAAAATGTATGAACCAAATAATATAAAAGATTGATAAAGTGAATGTATAATTGTAATTCTAAAAGGATAAGGGTCCCCAAATTAATTCAAATGTTAATAACTAACAAATGAATTAACTCGAGTGAGAATCTTTCATGTTCCTGCACGAGGGCAATTATATCCCCTCGAAGGTCGACACTATACTACATTCTCAATTCTAATCCTACAAGGTAAAGCTCGGGTATAGAGTCGTGATTTGTGTGTGAAATATGCATGACCATAAAACGAAAATAAGTTAAACATTAAATGATGACCATAAAGTGAAAAAATAAATCAAATAAATAATAGGATAATAGAAAAACAAAACCTTTGTGGCTTGACTCTCTAAACTCCCCAGTGGAGTCGCCAAGCTGTCGCAACGTCATCGCGACGCGGAGCGGCCGACGTCCATCTCCAAGGGTCTCTTTCGAGGTGAGAGATTTGGAGTTGCCACCAATCATATAGCGGGTGTGATTAGTCACCCATAAAAATAGAAAACGGTCTATGAAATCAGACTTAAAGTTCGGGAGTTGATTGAGTGTAGGGAAGGTGTTAGCACCCCTACAACACCCGTTTTTAGAAAAACGGTTACCATAGTTTATTTTAAAATTATCCTATTATTAAAAAAAAGAAAATATTTTTGTATTTTATTTATAAATGTCCCAAATGATATTAATTCACATTTATCGAATAAACATGAATTAATAAATATAGGTGGCTTTAGGCCATTAAGAAAATTATTGAAAATTACTTGGAAATAAAAAAAAAACTTTTGATGAGGATTTAAAACGAAGGGTTCTTATTTCAAAAATTCGTTTTAAATAAAAATTTTAAAAAATCATTGAAAAATTGGAGGGTTCTTATTTCAGAAATCCAATTTCGAAATTTAAAATAATTTGAAAACAATTGAAGGGTTCTTATTTTAGAAATCCAATTTGAATAAAACAACTTAGAAAAATTGAAGGGTTCTTATTTCAGAAATTCAATTTGAAAATGGTAAATTGAAAACATTGGAGGGTTCTTATTTCAGAAATCCAATTTTGAATAAAATAACTTGGGAAAATTGAAGGGTTCTTATTTCAGAAATTCAATTTTAAAAACAATAACTTGAGAAAAATTGGAGGGTTCTTATTTCAGAAATCCAATTTTGAAAATAACAACTTGGGAAAATTGAAGGGTTCTTATTTCAGAAATTCAATTTTAAAAACAATAACTTGAGAAAAATTGGAGGGTTCTTATTTCAGAAATCCAATTTGAAAACGATAAATTGAAAACAGTTGGAGGGTTCTTATTTCATAAATCCAACTTTGAAAACAATCAACTTGAAAAAAATAAATAAATAAAAATTGGAGGGTTCTTATTTTAGAAATCCAATTGTAGCATCGTTGAAAAAAATGGAATAAAGCTAGTTAAAAGTTGCTAATTTAATTCTGAAGTCAATTCCCAGGTAGAGGTGTTCTCTATAGATACTTATAAACCCCAGCCTAGACAGAATTGGCAAGAGAACTATATTTCAGCAATTTTTATTTGAGACTCATTAAGTGTTTGAGTTAAAAGCAAAATTTCATAATGAAAATATAAAATTCCCCAATGAAATATCTTTTGAATTTTTCTTTTTGAAAGAAATTGAGACAAATAATGTCAATTAGAATTACAATTAAGTAACTCATTGAATTATTAAAAAAAAAATTGATGTTTGACAATCAATGATATTAAACAACTATATATCATAAATTAAATGACATGTTATGAATCAATTTTAAATAGACAACATATCTTGAATCAAATCAATAAGCATACCATTATGACCAAAATAACAATATTAAACCAATGTGTTATCTCAAATGTCAAAATTAAATGTGTTATGGTTAAAGATAATGTTAAGCGAAGAGGCAATTTTAAAATTAAACAACATTCGTCAAATTGCCATTAAAACAATATACTAATTATCAATAAAAGATCAATCGATTACAATTCAAAAAAGGTATTGCGAAGGAATCACAATTTTACAATAGCAAATCATAATTTTAATTAGAATGAATCATGATTCAAATTACAACGAAAAATTATTGTAATTTAAATTGCATTAAAGTTAGTTCTAATTTGAATTACAACATACTTGAAATTGATAATAGTGTCAAATGGTTTGATTGAAAATTATCATATAAAAAGGGAAAGATGAAAATGAATCACAAATATAAAAAGTAAAATAAGATTGGGAGGAAGAAAACAAAGTCTTTCTTCCTCCCTTACCTCAACTTCAACTTATATGTAATAAGTTGTTTAGGTTGCCTTTGAGCTTCTCGGGGACTTGTGTTGATCCTTGCCGATATCAATAACAAAGACTTCTAAACACTTTTTTATTCCCAAAAATTTTCTCTCCCAACAATTCTTTCTTGTCTTCTTCCCTACAAAACTAAATTGCCTTTCTATTTCTCTCATTTCCTTGTTTTTGGTGCCCTTTTTCCATGGCTTTCAAGCCTCTATTTATACTAAAATTCACAACCAAAATAGCAATTAAAGTAGTGGGAGTGTGGATGAGAGATTTAATTGTAGTGGTAAATTGATATGTGGATAAAAAATGGGAAAATAATCGATAAGGGTTGGGAAGAGGAGAGAGAAACATGAGATGGGTAGAGAGAGAGTGAGGTGTGATAATTTTCTTTTTTTCATTTGACTTGTAAAACTAAAGATAGAAAATCTCTTTTTATTTCAAATTTTCATGTTTGTAAAAAACATATTTTCCATTTAAAGTTTTCTTTATTCCATCATTCAAAATCAAATTGTGAAATATAACTTTATTATAAAATCGAGCTGGACAAAATGCGGTGTCTACATTTGAAAACGTCATGGAATTTTTCACAAACGACTTTGAAGTGTTTGGAGATAATTTTTCCAACTACCAGGAAAATCTGTGGTGCGACGGTTCTAGGTGCTAATATAATCGTACAATAATTAACTTAGAGAAACTTAAAGCTAAGTATGACTCGGAATCGCTTACGCGCAAGTATACGCGGTAGAAACTGTAGCAAGTAATAAGTATATATTTTATCGATCCCACAGAGATTGATGTCTATGAGTGATAGCTCTCAAATATAGCATTATTTGTGCATTATTTGAATAAATTTTAGATTTAGAATAGCATTAAGATGGGAAATTCGTATAAATACGATGCATGCATGATTTATAAGCCGAGACATAAAAGGTTAAGGTAATTAGCTCATTTTAGAGTAAAATGTGAATGTTGAATGCTTTTTGTACATACCAAAGATTTCATGCTGCGCTAATTTATTGCTATATCTACATGAATTGGAAACATGGTTAGCATCGCATTCAAAAGAGAAGCGGAAGGTCAAAATGCTTATCTAGAAGCTTTGGAGGTTGCAGACCGCAGGATCTCCAAAATAATATTTGCGATAGACAAATACCTGTTGCAAAATAGATTAGATGCAAAAGCCTCAATAATGAAAGAATCGAATGTCGAGCTAATGCAACCTATCAGATTGCAGAATAAACAAACTGCAATAATCATGGGATTCATACCTTAATCAGCAAAGATGTGATTGACAAAATCAGAGGAAATCTGTAGCAAGAATCAAGGGATATGCAATAAAAGGAAATAAAAGTCCAAATCAAATTCTTTCCTTCCGAGACGATTTCTTAGTCCCCAAGTATTTCAAGCCTATAAAAAGGAGAAGAACAAAGAGTAAAAGTGCGCTTGTTTTCGAAATTCTTCTCCCACACTTGGGATGAAGGTTTCGAGGCGAAGTTTGTGTTCCTATTGACACGGAGTCCTGTTCTTCAAGTAGTCGCCACCATATACCGCTTTCTAGTTTATCTTTCTTATTTCTTTTATGCTTTAGTTATTTTCAGCATCATTTTTCCCCTTCGAACTGTTCTTGCATTTTAATTAATTCAGTTTCTTTTGCAATGAATTTCATTTTATTCTTCTTTATTCTCTCCCCTTCTTTCATGTCTAGCTAAGCATTTTAGGAAAAGGTTAAGGGTTCGGGTTCTAGAAATCATGTACTAGGGTAAATGGAGTTGTTAATTGAAGCATGTTAAATTAGGATCTTAATTAAATTGAAAATGTCAATCGATCATCCACATGTGCTAATAGGTTGTAAATTTGAAGAGGAAATATCCTAAGGCTAGTTTACATGTTCAATAGGTTAGTATTTTGACGACTGTAGTACTTTGAATCAGAGTTTAGGAATAAACGTGTAACTATTGCATACGTAGCGCTGGGTTATCATTACATCGAGTTGCGACAGAAGTCGGACTTGATGCTGAACGAAAGCGGAAGCATTAGTTTGTTAGGTGAAGTATGGCAATTACTACTTACCGTATTTTATCATAGGAATTGCTAGACGCATCCCATAACCTTAACCTGTGCCTTACTTAGTTCATTTCGCATTTTATTTTTACTTTCGCATTTAGATATAAAACAAACCAAGAATCCCAACACCATTCATTTTACTTTTCTTGCACGACTCTTAGATTAATTAACTAATTGTAGACATCAATCCCTGTGGAGAACGATAAAGTATAAATACTTATCGCTTGCTACATACTCGACTGCGTATACTTGCGTATTAATGCGATTCGAAGTGTAGAACTTAGTTTCACTCTTAGAATTAATCATTTGCTTATTTATACCACACCAAAATATCGCATCATGGCGATGTTGCTGAGGATAGATTTATTTATAGTTACTTGTATTAGTTTAAGAGTAGTTCTTAATTGTCAAAAGGGTAATTACTCTGTATTTTCAAGGTGTACTTCAGAACACTGCGAAGCGCGGAGCACACTAGCCAACCAGGAAGAAGTCCTAAACATATTATCCACCACAAGCAACGAGTTTAATGGATGGTTGGACAACACTGTGACGAACGATATTGAAACTGTGCTGCAACTTAATTCCATCGAAGAAACCAATTGAATTACTATCAAGATCCATGGAGAGCAGCAGAACCAACGGTTCAAATGAATGCAACAAAATTTCAACTAGATCACCATGAAACCAACATGGGAGTCCAATCACACCTATATTGGAGAAGTCAAGAAAATAAACTTCAAACGTCATCGGAAAAGCATTGTGAGAACCAACAGATGGAGTATTGGAATTATAACAAAGCAAGTTATACAAAGGATTATGGGTATCATGAGTCCAATTATCCAGTGTATAACTATGAGCCATCTTTGGAAGATGTACTCAGGAAAAGTGTAGCCCAAAAAGACGCTGCAAGTCAAAGCAATCGGGCCATGATGAAGGAACTTACCATTATGATGGAACGATTAACTACCATGTGGAAACCTTGGCAAGCAGAAGAGATCTCAGACTATGCACACGGAAACCAAGAGCACAACACACTAGTGCATAGTCTTGAACCATCTTTGGAGGACTTCATGGCCAGGAATGATGATGCAATGCAAAGAAAACAAGCCTTGATGCAAGATTTAAATGATCAAATAAGACGATTGGTGACAGGGCTGAAAACTTTGCATTCATAAGTGCTTTCATTAGTTTACGCATCTCCAACAACAACCAACGACGAATGGTATGAACAAGAACCTGAACCGAGGAGTTGTGAGATTCCCACTGAACAAAGTGGAGTTAAAGAGAGCCAAATTGAGGAAGCAATTCCTCAAACAAATATCAATGTTGTGGAGGAAGAACATGCGATTGTGACAGAAGAAGAAAAGCATCAATCCCTTAAGAAAGAAGTGATGAAGCAAGAGTTGCAGAAAACCAAAGATAGTTTTAAAAGTGTTGAACCCCTAGAAATTATGCAAACTGCTTTTAAACTAGCATGCTCTCAATAACGCAACCAAGAGATCATTCAAAAATCTAATGAGAGGGCAATTCAATTGAGCTTCAATGTCATGCTCAACACCCTATCAACTCTGATATTGATAGGAAGTACACGCATTAAGGCGCATAATGGAGTAAGGCAAGAGCAAGCTATCAAAGATGCTTTCCTCCAAAGATTATTATATGGCCAAAGGTAGAGTGTGCATAATGCATTCCTGGAATGCGACGCTCGGAGCATGCATGTCGGTTCAATTTAAATTTTGGCTCCGAGCATTTACAAGTTTTTGTTTTATTATTGCTTCCTTATAAGTTATTGCATTTTTGATAGATTAGGTTTTCTTTATTAGTTTGTTAGGATAATTTAATGTTTGTTTTGGGAAAGCAAAAAGGTATTGGCTACCCAAAGATGAACATGCGATAAGCAGCAACCTAGACAGGAAGCGATTGAAGTAGTGCGATCATAGCAAATTCCAGATTGAAAGCAAAAGGAAGTTTCTGTCTTCTCGGTCTTATTTCTTACGTTCATATATCTATGCTAAAATTTGTTCAATGCTTTTGTTTACCTTGGCATAGGAAGCGCATTAGGACTAAATAAAAAATCTTTTTGCTCAGATTCATGCATCTTTAGGCTGAACAATGAATGCTATATATAAATGTTTGTTCGCTATGCTCTATAATGTTGTAGTGTAGTATAGTCACAATATCTAAACAATCTAAAACACCCACCTTTATTCTTAGAATTTTAGGAGAATGGACTAGGAAAAATATGGATTGAGTTGATAATGCACTAATCCTTGGTGGGAATAAAAAATGAATTAACTCTCAAGGTTAAAACTAAAAGCTTGAAACATGGAATTCAAACCCTAGAACAAAGTAAGTTTGGGGGAACTAAGCCTCACCTTCATTGAGGACAATGAAGATTTTAAGTTTGGGGGTGAGGGCAAGCCTGAGGAGTGAAATGCTGAGAAAGAAAAGAGTGATCGAGAGCAGCATTGCAAAAAAAAAAAACAAATCAACAAAAAAAATATTACGAAAAAATAAAGATCAAAACATTCTGGGTAAAATGAAACAAAAACACGAGCGAATGAGCCATGGGTGATCCAAGTATTTTGCTAGCACTGCTACACAACCTTTTAACGGCTAGTGGAACATTTTACTCAGAGGTACCCAAATAAATAGGCTCGGACAGAATGTTTTAGACAAACTTAGGATGATCGAGGGTTTGAGTGAAGTGGTTCGAGTCATAGGCATTAATCTCTAGGCGGGCTCAATTTTTAGTCTAACTTGGGAAAACATGTTATCAATAAGAAAAGTGTTTTAGCAAGACTAGGACTCTAAAATCTATGGGATAGAAGTTGATGCATTTCGCTTGTGACGAAATTTTGCTTAATTAGACTGCGATATGTAGAGCATTGTTGGAAGCATTTGCTTAAAAGCATTTATATGAATTTCCTTGCACGTTAATATATGGAGCATTACTCGGGACGAGCAATGATTCAAGTTTGGGGGTTTGATAGCTCTCAAATATAGCATTATTTAGGCTAATATTGTAATATATTCTAAAGGTGTGCATTAATTAAATAAATTTTAGATTTAGAATAGCATTAAGATGGGAAATTCGTATAAATACGATGCATGCATGATTTATGAGACGGGATATAAAAGGTTAAGGTAATTAACACATTTTTGAGTAAAATGTGAATGTTGAGTTCTTTTTGTACTTGAATGCCAAAGATTCCATGTTGCGCTAATTTATTGCTATATCTACATGAATTGGAAACATGGTTAGCATCACATTCAAAGAAGAAGTGGAAGGTCAAAATGCGCATCCGAACTCTTTGGAGGTTGCAGACCGTAGGATCTCCCAGATAATATTTGCGATGGACAAATACCTGTTGCAAAACAGATTAGATGCAAAAGCCTTAATAAGCAAAGAATCGGATGCCGAGCTAATGCCAACTATCAGATTGTAGAATAGACAAACTTCAATAATCATGGGATTCATACCTTAATCAGCAAAGCTGTGATTGACAAAATTAGAGAAAATCTGTCGTAAGAATCAAGGAATATGCAATAAAAGGAAATAAAAGTCCAAATCAAATCCTTTCCTTCCAAGTTGATTTCTTAGTCCCCAAGTATTTCAAGCCTAGAAAAAGGAGAAGAACGAAGAGTGAAAGTGTGCATGTTTTCAGAGTTCTTTTCCCACACTTGGGATGAAGGTTTCGAAGCGAAGTTCGTGTTCCTATTGACACGGAGTCCTGTTCTTCAAGTAGTTGCCACCATTTACCGCTTTATAGTTTATCTTTCTTATTTCTTTTATGCTTTATTTATTTTTAGCATCATTTTTTCCCTTCTAACTATTCTTGCATGTGAATTAATTCAGTTTCTTTTACAATGACTTTCATTTTATTCTTCTTTATTCTCTCCCATTCTTTCATGTCTAGCTAAGCATTTTAGGCAAATGTTAAGGGTGCGGGTTGTAGAAATCATGTACTAGGGTAAAGGAAGTTGTTAATTGAAGCATGTTAAATTAGGATCTTAATTAAATAGCAAATGTCGAAATAGGTTGTAAATGGGAAGAGGAAATAACCTAAGGCTAGTTTACATGTTCAATAGGTTAGTCTTTGACCACTGTAGTACTTTAAATCGGAGTTTAGGAATAAATGCGTAACTATTGTATACGTAGCACTGGTTATCATTACATCGAGTTGCGACAGAAGTCGAACTTGATGCTGAACGAAAGCGGAAGCGTTAGTTTGTTTGGCGAAGTATGGCAATTATTACTTACCGCATTTTATCCTAGGAATTGCTAGACACATTCCATAACCTTAATCCGAGCCTTACTTAGTTCATTTCACATTGTATTTTTACTTTCGCATTTAGATATAAAACAAACCTAATATCCCAAAACAATTCATTTTACTTTTCTTGCACGACTCTAAGATTAACTAACTAATTGTAGACATCAATCCTTGTGGAGACCGATAAAATGTAAATACTTATCACTTGCTGCATACTCGACTGTGTATAGTTGCGTATTAATGCGATTCGAAGTGTAGAACTTAGTTTCACTCTTAGAATTAATCATTTGCTTATTTATACCGCCCCGAAATATCGCATCAAGAAGTAATACTATTAAAACGAGAGTTATGCTGAAAAGTAAATAAATGGGTTATAAAAGTGTGTTTGATTGGATTTTGAATGCTTAAGTAAAAGATGCAAATGCTTGACAGAAATAAACATGAATACAATGAGTAAAGATAAATAAAAAGTTACAGATGTTAAGAACGCGAGACTAGTTATCGAGTTTTTCGCTTCCCTCAACTAAGAAGTGCTTCCGCACTTAGTGATTTATGGAAGGGCATCTTCCACTATGATCTCCATAGTAAAATGAGGAAATGCGAGCAATAGTGAGGTAATTCCTAACTCCCTAAATGATGCAAAGACTTGCATTCAACCTATAGTAGCATACTAGATCTCCGTGTGGTTCCTCTTTCCGACTCACCACAAGTCATATACGTGGGTTGCTAAGCGATGCATATATATATATATAAATAAATAAACAAATGCATTAGTGTAAAACTCTTTAACCTACGCTCCAAAGCATGATTCTACTCGTGAGAATTCATTCAAGAATCGCATAACTCAGCATAACAATGAACACACCATAAGAAGTTTAAATCAGAAGATTTTATTACGACTAATAAATGTTTATTATTATAACTACTTCTAAAAAAATAGTAAAATGGAATTGGCACGGCTGTGGAGTGTGCAACCCCCTTGTCATCGGCTCCTACAGTCACCACGAGTTGCTTCTCAAATGAATCGGGTTTCAACCATTTGGCTTAGCCCCTTTTTCACTTGGATCGGCTTCTGGCCATACGACCAGCTCACCAAACTTTGGCTTCCTTCTTACAATTTATAGAGTTAATTTACTTGGTCAACAAGCCTAGATGAGCTGGAAAATCTTCATTAATGCAGGATTTCTTGATTTTCCCTTGAATTTATTTGATTGACACCACTTTAATTGCTTACTTGATTCTTATTTTATTTCCATGTTGGTGTGATTCTCGAGCGCGACTGCCTTGTTAACGCATGATTCTTCTATGTGCGTCACCGCTCGCATTGTTTCGTACCTCTAGCATCAGTGTTTAGCATTTCCTACATTTTATAGCTTTTTTAGTGCGAAATTGTATAATATTTGTATCTATTTCGCATAATGCGTTGATGATGCTATTTTTTACACACACGCTGATTTCTACACTTTTATTCACAAAATTCTCCTAATAGCTCAAAAAATTTCCTGATACCTTACTAAAATGGTTAATAAATTATCCTAAATAATGACCTATTTGAGAGCTATCAATCTGAAAAAAAGTGTTATGGCACTGCGAAGAAACACATCTAGTTTTAAATTGTGAAAATTTTCATTTCATGGTGTGCGAAGGTATTATTCTTGGGCATAAAATTTTGAATGCATGAATAGAAGTTGACCAAGCAAAGATTAAGGCCATTGAAAAGTTGGATCCCTCGAAATTCGTTAAAGGAGTGCATAGTTTTTAGGACATGCTGGTTTCTACAGGCAATTTATTAAAGACTTCTCTAAAATTGCAAAACCAATATGCGAGCTCTTAGAAGCTGACCGACCCTTTAACTTCGATCAAAGATGTCTTCAATATTTTGAGAAACTAAAGAAAGTTTTGGCCACTGCCCCAATCATGATATCTCTTACTTGGGAATAGCTCTTTGAACTCATCTGTGATGCAAGTGACTACGCTATAAGGGCTATTTTTGGTCAAAAAGGAGAAAAATTAATCCATCCTATTTATTATGCCATGTGCACACTCAATGATGTGCAACTCAATTACACAACTACATAAAAGGAGTAGTTAGCGGTGATCTATGCATTGGAAAAGTTTCACTCTTACTTGGTCAGATCAAAGGTAATTATATTTATTGAGCATGCAACAAGTATATATCTTATGAATAAAGCGAATTCGAAACTGCAACTAATTAGATGGATTCTACTTCTTTCAGAGTTTGATATAGAAATAAAAGATAACAAGGGATGCGAGAATGTTGTTGTGGATCATCTATCTCGATTGAAGAGTAAAATAATGATGTGACGATAGTCAGCATGTCGGAAAGCTTCTAGGATGAGTAATTATTTATGGTAGCTACAATAGAAAAGAATGACAATTCGTGGTTCGCAAACATTGATATCTACTTCGCAAGCCATGTTATACCAATAGACTTAATAAGATAGCAAGCAAAGAGGTTTTTTCATGAAACTCGATTCTACCTCTAGGACAAGCCATAATTATATAGACAATGAACAGACGGTCATTCGACGATGTTAGAGCAAAAGGAGATGAACACTATACTAGAAGCATGCCATGCATCACCATACGGAGGACATTTTGGAGGAATGTGCACAGTTGCAAAAAAATTTCAGTCCGACTATTTCTGGTAGGGCATTTTCAAGGATGCAGATCATTATGCAAGAACATGCGAAAAATGTCAAAGGAAGGTAAATATAGGAAAAAGGGATGAAATATCATTGAACACAATTGTGGAAGCCGAATGATTCGATGTCTGGGGTATTGACTTCATGGTACCTTTCCTCCTTCACATGGAAATCAATACATTCTGGTAGCAGTTGACCATGTTTCAAAATGGGTTGAGGCGATTGCCACTCTTTCAAATGATGCCAAAACAGTTATAAAATTCCCGCATAGGAATAATTTTACCATGTTTGGTACGCCACGAGCATTACTTAGGGATGAAGGAACGCATTTCATAAACAAAGCGATGGCTCATATTCTGCAAAAGCATAATGTCAACCATCGCAACCCCCTATCGTAGACCAACGGTAAACAAGAAGTCTCCAGTCATGAAATCAAAAGTATATTAGAAAAATTTGTTGGAAGTGCGCGAAAAGACTGGTCTCTACGATTGGATGATTCGCTCTAGGCTTATTTTACCTCATTTAAATCTCCACTAAAGATATCCCCATACCGAATTGTGCACATAAAAACTTGTCATCTGCCATTAGAGGTCGAGCATAAAGAATTTTGGGCAGTTAAAAGATTAAACTTAGACCTTCAGAAAGCTAGACCTGTTAGAGTGCTGCAATTGCTCGACTAGGAGGAATACAGACACTTTGCATATGAGAATGCGAAGCTATACAAAGAAAAGACCAAAAAGTGGCATGACCACAGACTCAACAAGAGAACATTTTTGGTAGGTCAGGAATTTCTTTTGTTTAACTCATGGCTTTGTTTATTTCAAGGAAAACTCAGATCCAAGTTCCGCATTACACATGTTAATTCAGGAGGAGCAATCCAGATAAAGAATGAGTCAAATGGGAATGAATTTGTAGTGAATGGCTAGAGACTCAAGCATTACTGAAATGAGGATATTTAGCATGAGTATATTTAGCACAAAATATCTTCATTATCTCTGACTGAAGAATGAAGTGCAAGAGCATGCGCTTAAAGCCAATGTGTATCAATACATTTATATTTTCGCTCCAAGCATACTAATTATAATATTTCCTATTTACTTATGTGAGAAGTATAATTATTACTTAGAATTTATTTTATTTTATTTTAAATTTAAAACCATTTTGTGTGAATGTTTGGACTTCTAGTTTTGTAACTTGACTTGATAGAATCAAATAAGATCGGCGCGCGAGAATTTGGAACACAATTATTTCAGAGCATAAAATTTGGCTAGGTATCAAGAAGTCAGATAAAGGGTTTGATAATCCAATGGTTAGCAATAAATGCATGGCCGCCTAAACCGAATCGCTGTCTTGAGATAATTGCGACAATCGATTTCCATTAGATTTTGTCCCTTCACAGTGTTATTTAAATACCCATAAACCGTACTTTCTCCTTCCATTCAACCAAAGTAGTAAACCTTACCTACTCTTGTCCCATAAGCCAAGACCATACCATTCAGCAATGGCTAGGATGACTGCACAAAATTACAGTACATGGTTGAACTTACAAAGGGAAATAAGAGGTGTGCTCAACCCACCTCCCAGTTATGAAAGAGAAAATGCCGCATGTAACAGCCCAGTTTTCTATTCCAGTTTTCGAGGTGCCTTCGGGTCAAGATTCGGTTGTTTGGTTGGGTCATTAGAGTTGTTTTGACCCTTGGGGATATTTTGGTCTTTTGGTTCCCCGGGCAGGATTTGTGGTTTTCAGGGCTTCGAGGTAGCTCCTGCCTTTGTCGAGGCTTGTTTGTTGTTGGTTGCGAGTCTCGAGGTGTTTGGGCTAGTCGGTTGGAAGCTCGGTTGTGGTTTGGGCTTTGCCAAAGTGATGGTTGGTTGAGTGCTTCCTTTGGGATTCGAGCCCGGGCCCTTAGTGTTGCTTTGGGAGTTGGATTTAAGCGAGTTTTATTTATTGGAAAAGGTCGCTTCAGTCGGGTCTCGAAGGAGGAAGCCGGGAAATGGGATTTTAAGGTTTTAATTTGGATAAGGATGGAAAATGGAATAAAAATCCCTATTTTCCTTTTATTTCCCATTTTTCTTTTATTTTTCCTTTACTTTTCAAAATGCCCATTTTTTTCTCTCTCTAGTGTAGGCCGTGAGCCTTCAGTTTGATGAGATGCCATAGGCTTGGTTGTTTGAGTTCGAGCCCTCGTATGCCTAGCGAGAGTTGTTGTCACTTGAGGTAGTGACCTTGCTGTCCCCATCTGTAGTAAGATGTGGATTTGGTAGTAGTGGAACTTGAGGTGCATTGGTTGGTGTGCCACTTTGGCACTAAGTCTGGTTCAGGCTTGAGTTTGGCATGGGTATAGCAGATGGTTTTATGCCGTCCGGAGTTCAGCGCACTTCTTTAGCCTTGGATCCATTTATGGCAGTTGCACCTGTTTAGGTCGTGCTAGAGGGCTAGTTTAGTGGTAGTCGATGGACTACAAGCGAAAGGATGCTCGAGAGGAGCCGGAACCTCTTCCCAGTGTTACTAGGGGTTGAGTAAGTCAGCAGATCTGCGGTTGGTAAGTGTTGGTGCGCGTGAGTCTCACGCTAGTGTTAAGGCCAATAGATCCTTGTGGTTGGTAGTGCGGTCAACTACCTTCGAGTGCCTTAATCTGTGGAGAGTTGAGCATCGTAGATGCGAGTTTGGTCCAGCAGAGGGACCTTGAGTTGGATGCTCATGAGATGAGCTGGATGCCTATGAGGCGAGTTGGATGCCTTTGAGGCGAGATGAGTTGATGCCATGCGAGAGGATTTGGATGCCTTATGGGTAAGCACCCTTGGTAGAGGCTTGGTATAAAGTAAGTTCGGTGTGGCATGGTTATGCTTTTGTAGAGCATGGTTGCCACAGCTTTGAGCATCGTGTGGAGATGGAACTTTTGGTGTTCCTTTGGTTGGAGTTCAGTTGGAAACTGAACAAGTGCGGTGGTAGCAAAGCTGCGCAGTTTCTGATCGCCTTGGCTAAGAGAGTTGATCGGATCCTTTCCTTGGGTAAAAGCCTTGTTGTGGCTGATGTTTGAGTCGGAGGACGACGCATTCGGTAGCGTTTCGGGTCCTCTTGGTTCCCAAGGAGTTGGAGTTGGCCAGCATGGTTGAGATGCTGGTGAGAGTTGTGCCTGTTCAGGCAGTTGGCTGTTTGCTCGTTTGTCGACAGTGTGTGTCGAGGATTGCCGAAGAACCCTAGGTTGAGGAGAGCCTCTCCAGAGCTCAGTAAGCCCAGGTAGTGAGTTTCAGTGGGCAAGCTGGAGGCGTGTAGTTTGTAGCCTCGGGTGAGTTGCTAGCAGTCTTGGTAGACTAGCAAGCCAGTGTTTGTTTTGGAGTAGAGTCCGGATTAGTTCCGGTGTGGTGGCAATTTGATGCTTGGTGTTGACCAAGGTATGGTTTGGAGCTGCTAGAAATTAGTTTTACTCATGGGGCGAATGGTTCGTGCCATGTTGGTTGTTTTTCCTGTTTCCAGGATGTTGAGAGTTGCCCCGTTTGGCATTTGGAGGTTCAGTCTGTGGTGGACCCCCTGTTGTTGCCCCGTGAGATTTAGATGTTGTTGCTTTAGCGGAGCAAGACAGTGAGCGTATGTGGAGCTCTCTGTCCTTCGGTTGTCTGCTTGTAAGAGCCGTTTCCTTCTGGGAGTTGTCAAGTTACTCCCGTAGTCATGAGTTGATGGTAGAGGTGCTAGCAAGAGGGAAGAGTTTGTTGGCTGCTTGGAAGCAGTTGTTTGTCCAGCTAGGTGGACTCTTGGATGGTGTTCTAGAGGCTGCATTAAGGGTTGTTCTGCCTCTTGTGAGTGCTTGGCCAAGTTTTGGTCCTCTTGTTGTTTCGAGAGCTAGTTCGGTTCTAGCTGGAGGGCGTTGCCCTGAGGTCATGTTCCTAGTCAGGAAGTTTTGGGAGTTGACCCCTCCCTCGGCAGTTGTGTAAGTGCTGTTAGTTCTGGATTGGTGATCTGATTGGTTGAGTTTTCCCTTGGGTGTTGCTTCCAAGAGAGTTGGTTGTTGTTGCCTTGGGTTTGAGCAAGTCAGCGAGCGTGTGTGATGTTCGCTGCCCTTCAGAGTTTGCTTGCTGGGGAAATCGTTTCCCGTTTAGTAGGAGTAAGCTTAGCTCCTGAGTTGTGTAGTTGATCAGAGTAGCGCAGTGGTCAGCCCAGCGTGAGGGTCCCTGCTTTGTGTTGTTAGCAAGCGAGGAGTTGTTTGTCCCCGCAAGGGCGGAGGCCAGCCAGTAAGAGTTGAGTTGTTCTGGCAAGTTGTTGGTTCTTTGGGGATTGAAGATTTCCCTTCCCCCCTAGTCTCTGTGGTGGTTGAGTTGCTCCATAGATGTCAGCCTCGAGTGTTAGCTTCTGAGGTAGTCTTGCGGATTCGTGTGGCTCAGGATCCGTAAGCTTTGAGGTTGTCGTTATCCGTTTTCCTCGTGAGGTTTTGGGAGTGGAGCTTCTGGTTGGAAGTTGAGTTAGGCTTAAGCTAAAAGGAAGAAGTCCTTTGCGTAGCAAGTTGGATTTTAAGAGTTGAGTAGTAGCTTGGAGGTGAGCTTTGCTCGTTATAAGTTGGGTTGAGTTCTTCTAAGCAAGCCCTTCTCGGGCTTTGCTTCTTGTTGTTATGCGTTCGCAGTTGGAGTTATAGCAGAGCCTCGTTTGAGGGAGTTGGGACAGAGGTGCCGTGGCATTGTTGGTAAAGCTGTTGAGCTATTTTCCTCAAGGTGTTGTGTCGCAGATAGCTGCGTGAGGGTTTAGTCCTTGCAGCCCGAGTTTTCCTTGAGAGGAATGTTGGTTGTTTCCTCGCCTGGCAGTGTTCTCTTAGGCCAGTTGCTGGTAGGTTTGCTCCGGAAAGTTTGCGTTCGGCCGATGAGGAGTACTAGTTTGTTGGTTTGGCCGAGTGGAGCCTGTGCTTGGCCCTTGTCTTTTAGAGGTGGCCGTAGCTGAAGTTTCAGCTGGTGTGAGTGTTGTTAGCCGTCTGGTGTACCAGGATGGTGCCCCTTGCCTTTGGTTCGGCGATTTCTCCTTAAGATGATTGCTTAAGTGTTGTGGTCGTGTTCTAGTTGGAGAAGTTTGCCTTTTGGATCAGTCGCCAGTTGGTGGTTCGATTGTGCCTCGTTAAGGCTGTAGGCAAGATTTGAGGTTCGCTGATCTCTGTGAAGTAAGAGTAGGCCGTTTGGTTTTCTGGAACCTGGGAGGTTCAGTTGTTTGGCCAGCTTGTGTAGGGTTGAGGCTGCTTGTTAGCAGTTGTGAGCTTCCAGAGGAGTTTTGCCAGTGCGTGGTGTAGAGTTTTAGAGCTGGTGGCCAGTCCTCGAGTTTGCTGAGAGTAGCACCATTTGAGAGTTGGTGCGAGTTGAGGACGTGGTTTGCCGTCTATTCCCTTTGGAGTTCAGTGTATGCCCAGTCTTGGTTGAGATGGTTTGTGGCAGTTTGGTTGGCATTGTGGCCTTGAGTTTTTGAGAACCCAAGCGGGCTTGGTTTTCGAAGAAGGTTGGTGTTGTTTTAGCCGAGAAGTTCGGTTGGTTTGGTTTCAGTGGAGTTTTCCTTAAGCTGTTTCGTCTTAGGACTTTCGAGGACGAAAGTCTTAAAAGGAGGGAGTATTGTAACAGCCCAGTTTTCTATTCCAGTTTTCGAGGTGCCTTCGGGTCAAGATTCGGTTGTTTGGTTGGGTCATTAGAGCTGTTTTGACCCTTGGGGATATTTTGGTCTTTTGGCTCCCCGGGCAGAATTTGTGGTTTTCAGGGCTTCGAGGTAGCTCCTGCCTTTGTCGAGGCTTGTTTGTTGTTGGTTGCGAGTCTCGAGGTGTTTGGGCTAGTCGGTTGGAAGCTCGGTTGTGGTTTGGGCTTTGGCAAAGTGATGGTTGGTTGAGTGCTTCCTTTGGGATTCGAGCACGGGCCCTTAGTGTTGCTTTGGGAGTTGGATTTAAACGAGTTTTATTTATTGGAAAAGGTCGCTTCAGTCGGGTCTCGAAGGAGGAAGCCGGGAAATGGGATTTTAAGGTTTTAATTTGGATAAGGATGGAAAATGGAATAAAAATCCCTATTTTCCTTTTATTTCCCATTTTTCTTTTATTTTTCCTTTACTTTTCAAAATCCCCATTTTTTTCTCTCTCTAGTGTAGGCCGTGAGCCTTCAGTTTGATGAGATGCCATAGGCTTGGTTGTTTGAGTTCGAGCCCTCGTATGCCTAGCGAGAGTTGTTGTCACTTGAGGTAGTGACCTTGCTGGCCCCATCTGTAATAAGATGTGGATTTGGTAGTAGTGGCACTTGAGGTGCATTGGTTGGTGTGCCACTTTGGCACTAAGTCTGGTTCAGGCTTGAGTTTGGCATGGGTATAGCAGATGGTTCTATGCCGTCCGGAGTTCAGCGCACCTCTTTAGCCTTGGATCCGTTTATGGCAGTTGCACCTGTTTAGGTCGTGCTAGAGGGCTAGTTTAGTGGTAGTCGATGGACTACAAGCGAAAGGATGCTCGAGAGGAGCCGGAGCCTCTTCCCAGTGTTACTAGGGGTTGAGTAAGTCAGCAGATCTGCGGTTGGTAAGTGTTGGTGCGCGTGAGTCTCGCGCTAGTGTTAAGGCCAATAGATCCTTGTGGTTGGTAGTGCGGTCAACTACCTTCGAGTGCCTTAATCTGTGGAGAGTTGAGCATCGTAGATGCGAGTTTGGTCCAGCAGAGGGACCTTGAGTTGGATGCTCATGAGATGAGCTGGATGCCTATGAGGCGAGTTGGATGCCTTTGAGGCGAGATGAGTTGATGCCTTGCGAGAGGATTTGGATGCCTTATGGGTAAGCACCCTTGGTAGAGGCTTGGTATAAAGTAAGTTCGGTGTGGCATGGTTATGCTTTTGTAGAGCATGGTTGCCACAGCTTTGAGCATCGTGTGGAGATGGAACTTTTGGTGTTCCTTTGGTTGGAGTTCAGTTGGAAACTGAACAAGTGCGGTGGTAGCAAAGCCGCGCAGTTTCTGATCGCCTTGGCTAAGAGAGTTGTTCGGATCCTTTCCTTGGGTAGAAGCCTTGTTGTGGCTGATGTTTGAGTCGGAGGACGACGCATTCGGTAGCGTTTTGGGTCCTCTTGGTTCCCAAGGAGTTGGAGTTGGCCAGCATGGTTGAGATGCTGGAGAGAGTTGTGCCTGTTCAGGCAGTTGGCTGTTAGCTCGTTTGTCGACAGTGTGTGTCGAGGGTTGCCGAAGAACCCTAGGTTGTGGAGAGCCTCTCCAGAGCTCAGTAAGCCCAGGTAGTGAGTTTCAGTGGGCAAGCTGGAGGCGTGTAGTTTGTAGCCTCGGGTGAGTTGCTAGCAGTCTTGGTAGACTAGCAAGCCAGTGTTTGTTTTGGAGTAGAGTCCGGATTAGTTCCGGTGTGGTGGCAATTTGATGCTTGGTGTTGACCAAGGTATGGTTTGGAGCTGCTAGAAATTAGTTTTGCTCGTGGGGCGAATGGTTCGTGCCATGTTGGTTGTTTTTCCTGTTTCCAGGATGTTGAGAGTTGCCCCGTTTGGCATTTGGAGGTTCAGTCTGTGGTGGACCCCCTGTTGTTGCCCCGTGAGATTTAGATGTTGTTGCTTTAGCGGAGCAAGACAGTGAGCGTATGTGGAGCTCTCTGTCCTTCGGTTGTCTGCTTGTAAGAGCCGTTTCCTTCTGGGAGTTGTCAAGTTACTCCCGTAGTCATGAGTTGATGGTAGAGGTGCTAGCAAGAGGGAAGAGTTTGTTGGCTGCTTGGAAGCAGTTGTTTGTCCAGCTAGGTGGACTCTTGGATGGTGTTCTAGAGGCTGCATTAAGGGTTGTTCTGCCTCTTGTGAGTGCTTGGCCAAGTTTTGGTCCTCTTGTTGTTTCGAGAGCTAGTTCGGTTCTAGCTGGAGGGCGTTGCCCTGAGGTCATGTTCCTAGTCAGGAAGTTTTGGGAGTTGACCTCTCCCTCGGCAGTTGTGTAAGTGCTGTTAGTTCTGGATTGGTGATTTGATTGGTTGAGTTTTCCCTTGGGTGTTGCTTCCAAGAGAGTTGGTTGCTGTTGCCTTGGGTTTGAGAAAGTCAGCGAGCGTGTGTGATGTTCGCTGCCCTTCAGAGTTTGCTTGCTGGGGAAATCGTTTCCCGTTTAGTAGGAGTAAGCTTAGCTCCTGAGTTGTGTAGTTGATCAGAGTAGCGCAGTGGTCAGCCCAGCGTGAGGGTCCCTGCTTTGTGTTGTTAGCAAGCGAGGAGTTGTTTGTCCCCGCAAGGGCGGAGGCCAGCCAGTATGTAACGACCCAGGTTTTTCTTCCCGGTCTTCCAGGTATGCCCTAGGGGTAATTTGGTAATTTGGTCGGGCCGTCAGGGTCGTTTGTGTCTTTTCCAGTTACTAAAATTATTGGATGGTTTTTGTAGGTTTTTGGAGGGGTTTGTGGTTTGGTTTGAGCAAGGTTTGATGCAAAAGTAAAAATAAAGGAATTTGTGCCGCAGTGGGGTTTGAACCCGGTCTCCCTGGGAAGCTTGTAGAGATGTGTGCCAATTGAGCCATTAGGTGCTCTTGTTGTTCTTTCTCGCATCACATCTTAGTTAACCTTGGATTTTGGAGTTTTGGTGCATTTGGTTAAATGAAATAGAATTAGGTTTATTCCATCTTCTTCTCCAAATCTCCTCTTGGCCGCACAAGCTCTCCCTCTCCATAGCCTTTGCCGATTCTTCTTTCCCTTGCATCTCCTTGGGTTCGATCATCATCATTAAGGGTAAGTCTTCATCCTCTTCATCTCCTCATTTGGTTTTTGATCTTTGGCGAAGGTAAGATGTAGAGTGTTGTGTGTGTTTGTGTTGATTGCGGCACCGAGAGAAGAAGCGACCATCGTCGCCGGCCCACCGCCAGCCCCTCGCCAGATCTGTTGAAGCAGCCCCCGCCGCGACGCCAAAGCCGACAAAGAGCCGCCGCCAGATCCACCGTCGCAGACTCCCGCGACGCCATCGCTCACAGTCGCCCAGATCCGTTGAGCAGCCGCCTGCCGTCGCACGATCGCCAGATCGTTGAAGCGCCTCCCCCGACGCCATCGCTCGCGATCGTGCGGATCGCGCCAGCCAGAGACGCCAGACGCCGCGGCGCCGCGCGCTTCGCCGAAGCACTCGCGCCGCGCGCGCCCGGCCGCGTCCGCGTCGCCGTCGCGACGCCATCGCCCGCGCGCCGCTCGAGCGGCGCGCGCCGCGACGCCAGACGCTCGCCGCGCGCGCGCCTCGCCGCGCAGTTGTGCCAGCGCCAGCAGCGCCAGCCTGCTGCGTGCGGTAGCGCGCGGCTGCGCGCCTGCCTGCCGTGCGGCTTGCTGCGGCTCAAGCTCCAAGTCGCCGCCGCGTGCGTGAGTTCCCAAGCCGAGCTTGCTTTGTTCTTTTGTTGTTTAGACGTTGTAGATGCCGATTATTATTGGTTTGCTAGGTTCCGCTCGCTAGCTCGGGATTGTTCCGCAGACTTAGGATTTGTGTGTAGAAGCCTCCCACCAAGGTAAGGATTTCTTACCGGAGTTGTGTGGGCCTGCGGTATATTTGTGATTGTTGTTTTGTATGCCTGTGTATGATTATTAGCATGTTTAGCCCTAGGTGCTCTGCTCAATTCTCGATGTGGCATGAACTCTTGTATTGTTTCTCATGTTAGCCCATGCTAGGTTGTTCCATTCGGCATGTTCGATATCTGTTCTTGCTTCGTAGTATCATGCTAGGTTCCTTGTATCTGTTGAGCACGTATTGGGTGCATTGATTGAATTGTTATTATTGCTATGGTTTAGAGTTCGGTAGGTAGCATCATCCGGCCGGATGCATAACGTAACTTGCATCCCCGAGCGAGGACGTGACGAGATGGTACTCGTCGTCTCGATCCCGTTAGGGTTTAGCTAACCCTAACGGTGGCCCCGCAATCTTGGGTGAGGGTGGCAGATCGTTAAATGCCCCAACGGTCGGGATGATGACTTGGCATTGCCTCGCCCCCGGCAATGCACGTCCTCGGCGTGTTCGGCCGTAGCCCTTGATTGCCACTTGTTAGGGCAAGGACCGCTTCTGGTGTAAGCCTACCACGGCCGGTTCCTTAGCCTCGGTGCGGTGGTACAGCCGACATAGTTCACGTGTTTCGAGTCTCACACCCTATGTCGGTGACACACCGATCCAGAGATTTAGTTAGGCATGGTGATCGAACACGGGCGGCTTGCCACTAGACCCGGCACCCCCGAGTTTGTAGTAGCATGCGGTGCGCGCTTACGCTCATTACTGGCGCGCCGATCGAGAGCTCCTCGGGATCTTGAGCGAGTGCACCTTTTCGTATCGACGATGAGACAGCCGAGGCCGGGACTTGTTCCCGTATAGCGTTTAGTGTGTTGTGGTATTTCCGGACTAAGACCACGAGTTGGCATCCGAGGTCCAAGTGTGGACTTAGCTATGTGCTCCGCCTCGTGTTTGTACTCATAGCTTGCATACATTCTTCTAGATGATCATGTATATCGTATTGTACCCCGGTTGGGGATTCTTACTGGGTAATTCGTTACTCACCCTTATTCTCGTGGTTTTCCACAGTAATCAAGGCGGGAGACAGGATGGCTGAAGGGGAAGCTGTGATCATGGAATCTGCCTGTCATCTCTGACTATTTTATTTTATCATGACTCTTGACTTTTGTTATTTCCCCTGAATGCATGTAGACGGGCACAGAGCCCCAGGATGTTTTCTTACGTTTTATGGATTCCAACATATTTGTACTTGTGGATTGTTTTAATGGTTTAAATAAATCTCTGATCAGAGTATGCTTTTAGAAATGTATGTTTTGGTTGTTGAATGTTTCTGTTTTTACTTGGAATCCGAAATGTGTTTTTCATAATGTCTTCTATTTTCAATACATGCATTGGGGTAAAGGCCATTTAGAGCCCCTTTTGGGTCCTGGTCTTCTGATTGGTATCGAGCTCGAGTCATTGATTCTCGTAGAGATCGACCTTTGTTGTAGGTCATCCTTCCATGATCACCAAGACTCAAGACAGTCATCATGTGCACGCCTAGATTTATTGTTTTAGAAAGGAAAAGGGTTAAGAATTTACAATACCTATCATCTAGTGTATGCCTTGTTTGGTGTTGTGGAATGGTGACAAAGTGTGTTTTGATTCGTTGTTGGTTTGGATGTAGATCGCCAAACATGCTACCACCCCGCCGGAGAGGAGGTTCGAGAGCGGTCGAGGTATCGTGGATCGGATCTCGATCACTGCAGGACATCGTCCCAAGCCGAGATCGATGGCATTCCACCGGCCAGCCTCCTCGTTACGCCTAGAGCGGGCGTTGAGGCGATCGAAGCGCCGTGAGGCGCTCCCGGAGCAGAGTTTGCTTGAGTCTATGAGGGCTTTTATGGTCGCATGTTGAGTGACCAGAGGCGAGACCTGTGCCTTGTTGGCGCCGCAGCGGGAAGAGTCCCGAGCCCAGATCGAGCGGTGACTCAATTGGTTCAAAGAGAGCTCAAGAGCACCTCCAGCTCCTCAGGAGCAAGTAGCCCCTGAGGCGAGATATGGCAGAGGGTGCCGAGGAATTGGGTAGGTGGTGAAGGATTTTGTGAAGTGGAAGCCCGAGAAGTTTGATGCCACCGGTGATGCGTTAGCGGCAGCCTGTGTGGATTGCCCATTTGGAGTACACCTTCACGATCATGGTGTGCCCCGATATCCAGAGGCCGAGGTGTGCGGCTCATGTGCTAGGAGGCACAATGAGATGGTGGTGGGAGTCCACCTTGAGCGAGAGACCGGTGGGTCTCCACCCGCTACTTGGGAGTTCTTCAAGGCCGAGTTCAAGGTAAAGTTCATCGGTGATGAGGCTCAAGAGAAGATGGTGGAGCTCTTCCGGAACTCGAAGCGTGGTTACGATTCCATTGAGGAATATGAGCGCAAGTTCTCGAGTATGGATATTTTGCTCCTCGATTGATTGCCACCCCGAGTCAAGATTCGGAAGTTCATATCCGGATTGAGGGGGTGTTTCCCAGATGTCGGGGCTCGTGCCCCCGACACTTATGCTAGGGATGTCGATTAGCCACGATCTATAATGGGAAGTATCTCGCTGAGCGGGTTGTTGCCGCCTGTTTGGTCGTCTGTCCCCAAGGTGTGGGGCGTAAGAGGAAGTTTGATTTTTGGGGAGGCGGCGCACGCTAAGGGCGATTTGAAGCAGAGATCTGCGGAGAGCTCGATCCGTTTCCACCCGACAGCGAGGAGGACCCAGCAGTTCCCGCTTGTGCTACTTGTGGGAAAGTCCACGCCGGAGCTTGTCACCGACCTAGATTGTGCTTCCGTTGTGGTAGAGAGGGGCACATGGCCCGTTTTTTGTGATCAGCCGGCTATGGCGGCTCGGCCAGCCAAGCAGCAGCAGAGGTCGAGTGTTTGCTACGACCCGTCAGAGGCCGAGCGCACGGATGCAATTTGTATGGTGTACGCTTCTTGTTTTAGATCAACTGCGCATTTGTCTTGTTTGATCTCGGTTCCACGCATTCATTTGTATCGTGTTGTTTCTTTGAGCATGCTAAGTTAAGACTAGAGCCTCTAGGTTTCGAGTTATCTGTTGCAACTCCTTCGGGAGTTAATATGTTGGCTAGAGATAAGATTAGGGATGGCCGGATCGAGATATCAGGAGAGTTGCTTTAGGCTACGCTCATAGTTACGCCTATGAGCGGTTTTGATGTGATTCTTGGTATGGAGTGGTTAGTCGCTAACCACGCGTTGATTGACCGCCACCGGAAAGAAGTAGTGTTCAGCGCTGTGTCGGCCCAGACTTTAAGTTTCGTGGAGTCCAGTGGTGGAGTTTGCCCGCCGATGGTGTCACCGTGAAAGCTCGTCGCTTGCTAGCTCATGGAGCTTGGGGCTATCTAGCCAAGTTGTGCGGGAAGAGCCGCCGCTCGTCTGCTGATCGTCAGTACCGGCGTGCGGGGAGTTTGCGGACGTGTTTCACGAGGAGTTACGTGGTTGCCCCCGAAGAGAGAGGTTGACTTCACAATTGAGCTCGAGCCGGGACCCTCCCTATCTCGAAGGCTCCGTGATCGTATGGCGCCAGTGAGTTAAAGGAATCGAAGATTCGATTGCAGGAGATGTTAGATCGAGGGTTCATCCGTCCGAGTGTGTCCCCGTGGGTGCACGATTTCATTTGTTAAAAAGAAGGATGGTTCTATGCGCTTATGTATTGATTACCGCGAGCTTAATAAGGTGAAAGTGAAGAATAAGTATCCGTTGCCCCGTATCGATGATTTGTTCGATCGGCTTGAGGAGCTTCGTGTTCTCCAAGATAGATCTCGAGATCCGGTTACCATCGATTTGCGGATCGGGGATGCCGACATTCCTAAGAGGCGACTTTCGAGTCTAGATATGGTCACTATGAGTTTGTGGTCATGTCGTTTGGATTGACCAATGCCCCCAGTGCGTTCATGGACATGATGGATAGGGTGTTCAAATCATTTTTGGACGACCTTCATCATCGTGTTCATTGACGATATTCTCGATTTATTCGAGGTCTAAAGAAGACCATGCAGAGCATTTGAGGCGAGTATTGGCGGCTTTGAGGGAAAACCGACTTTATGCGAAGTTTTCCAAATGTGATTTTGGTTGGAGCAGTGGCCTTCCTAGGCCACGTGGTTTCGAGAGATGGTATAGCCGTGGACCCCGCGAAGATTGAGGCCGTGAGTTCATGGGGGCCAAGCCGACTTCGATCGCGAGATTCGCAGACTTTGCAGGTTTGGCGAGTTACTACCGTCGGTTCGTCAAGGACTTTTCCGCTTTAGCCTCGCCCCTCACTGCGTCGACGAGGAAGGGTGTCGAGTTTGTTTGGGACAGCGCAGTGTGATGAGAGCTTTGCCGTGCTCAAGCGTAGTTTGACTTCAAAGACAGTGTTGGCGATCCGGGAGGGGACAGTGGTTTCGTGGTCTCTGATGATGCTTCCAAGTTTGGTTTAGGTTGTGTGTTGATGCAGCAGGGGAAGGTCATTGCCTATGCTTTCCGTCACAGTGGCCGTATGAGCAGTAACTACCCGACTCATGATATGGAGTTGGCAAAGCAGTGGTGTTTGCAATCAAGATTTGGAGGCATTACACCGTATGGTGAGCGGATCGAGATGTTTACCGATCACCGAGCCTCAAGTATCTGTTTACTCGTAAGGAGTTGAATATGAGCGAGAGGAGATGGTTAGAGTTGGTAAAGGATTATGATGCGAGATTTTGTACCATCGGTAAAGCCAACGTAGTGGCCGATGCTTTGAGTAGAAAGACGTCGCGCACTCTGCGGCGTTGTTGAGTTTCAGCCCGGTTTTGCGGAGAGAGTTCGAGCGGGCCGAGGTTGCGATGTTGTTGGGTGAGGTTACCGCTGTGGTAGCTCGATTGGACTGCTCACTGCGTCGATTAGGGCGTGGATTATATAGACGACCGGTTGGGTGACCCCGCACTTAAGAGATTGGTTGAGTGAGTTAGTGCCGACGGTGACTTTGACTTTGTATATTCACGACGCGGTGGGTTGACTTATAGAGGCCGGTTGTGTGTTCCGGACATTGCGAGTTTGCGAGCGAGTTGCTCGGAGGCCCATTCCTTCTTTTGCTTGGCACCCCGGGGTACCAAGATGTATCAGACCTTAAGCGGACGTTCGGTGGATGGGAATGAAGAGAGATGTGGCAGAGTTTGTCACCGGTGTCTCACTTGTCGCAAGTGAAGGCACCTAGACAGAGGCCACTGGTTTGTTGCAAACGACACGAGAGTGTGCCCAAAGTGGAAATGGGAAGAGATCTCCATGGACTTTATCTCTGGTTTGCCAAGGACTCGAGGAAGTTCTCTCAGATTTGGGTGATAGTCGACCGTTTGATCAAGAGCGCACACTTCATTCCCGGAAGAGACACTTATACCGTGGAACGATGTGGGCGCAGATTGTTTTTGGAGCAGATCATCCGTTATCATGGTGTGCCGGTGAGGATTGTGTCCGATCGTGACTCGCATGGTTCACTTCTCGTTTTCGAGAGCGCCCAAGCAGGTTTGGGCACAGAGTGCGATTCAAAGACTGACTTTTCACCCCTCGACGGATGGTCGACCGAGAGAGTGAATCGATTCTCGAGGATATGTTGAGGGCTTGTGTGTTGGATTTCCCGTGCGATTGGGACGAGATCTGTACTTCTGCCGGAGTTTGCCTATAACAACGATTACGATCGACGATTCGGATGGCGCCATTCGAGGCTTTGTATGGTAAGCGTTGTCGGTCCCCCGTGTTCGGGAAGAGGTTGGTGATAGAGCGTGTTTTGGGTCCCGAGTTACTCTGATTGACCAATGGTGCAAGGCGTAAGATTAGAGCTCGTATGTTGACAAATGCAGAGCAGCGAGAAGAGTTACGCCGATGTTCGGCGTCGAGATTTGGAGTTTGAGGTTGGTCGGCATGTATTCCTTAAGGTTGCTCCGATGCGAGGTGTTCGAGGTTTGGTAAGCGTGGGAAGTTGAGTCCCCGTTTTGTTGGTCCATTTGAGATCCTAGAGAGGATTGGCGAGTTGCTTACCGGTTAGCCCTACCTCCGTCACTATCTCGGTGCATAGTGTTTTTCATGTATCGATGTTGAGGCAAGATGTGCCGGACCGTCGCACATTGTGGACTTTGAGCCTTTGCGGTGAGTGAGGATTTGAACTCGAGGAGAAGCCGGTGAGGATCCTTGCCTTTGAGACCAAGACGTTGCGTAATCGCGAGATTCGTTTAGTAAAGGTTCGAGTGGAAGAGTCGGGGGTTACGAGGAAGCCACTTGGGAGCGGGAAGACGAGATGAGATTGCATTACCCCGAGCTATTTCTGTCTTAAGGACTTTCGAGGACGAAAGTCATAAAAAGGAGGGAATATTGTAACGACCCAGGTTTTTCTTCCCGGTCTTCCAGGTATGCCCTAGGGGTAATTTGGTAATTTGGTCGGGCCGTCAGGGTCGTGTGTGTCTTTTCCAGTTACTAAAATTATTGGATGGTTTTTTGTGGGTTTTTGAGGGGTTTGTGGGTTGGTTTGAGCAAGGTTTGATGCAAAAGTAAAAATAAAGGAATTTGTCTTTTGCAAAGGGGTTTGAACCGGGTCTCTGGGAAGCTTGTAGAGATGTGTGCCAATTGAGCCATTAGGTGCTCTTGTTGTTCTTTCTGCATCACATCTTAGTTAACCTTGGATTTTGGAGTTTTGGTGCATTTGGTTAAATGAAATAGAATTAGGTTTATTCCATCTTCTTCTCCAAATCTCCTCTTGGCCGCACAAGCTCTCCCTCTCCATAGCCTTTGCCGATTCTTCTTTCCCTTGCATCTCCTTGGGTTCGATCATCATCATTCCGGGTAAGTCTTCATCCTCTTCATCTCCTCATTTGGTTTTTGATGCTGGCCGAAGGTAAGATGTAGAGTGTTGTGTGTGTTTGTGTTGATTGCAGCCAGCCGAGAGAAGCAGCCATCGTCGCCGTCCAGCCGGCCAGCCCCTCGCCCAGATCTGTTGAAGCAGCCCCTGCCGCACGCCAGGCCGGACAGCAGCTTCACCAGATCCACCGTCGCCCAGATCCGTTGAGCAGCCCCTGCCGTCGCACCAGATCGCCCAGATCTGTTGAAGCAGCCCTCCCGCACGCCATCGCTCTCCAGATAGTGCCAGATCGTGGCCCCAGAGCGAGACGCCAGACGCCGCGCGCCGCGCGCGCCGCTTCGCGCCGCCGCGCGCGCGCGCAAGGCGCGCCGGCGTCGCGTCGCCGCGCCGCGACGCCCGCGCGCCGCGCGCCGCGCGAAGCGGCGCGCGCGCGACGCTTCAGACGCTCGCCGCGAACGCGTCCTCCGTCGCCGTGCAGGTTGCGCCGCAGCGCTGGCGCCAGCCTGCCGTGCGGTGGCGGCAGCGGCGCTGCGCCACCGCCCACCTGCCGTGCCGGCTTGCCAGCAGCTCCAAGCTCGTGTCGCGCGCCGCGTGAGTTCCCAAGCCGAACTTGCCGTTCTTTTGTTGTTTAGACGTTGTAGATGCTGATTATTATTGGTTTGCTAGGTTCCCGCTCGCTAGCTCGGGATTGTTCCGCAGACTTAGGATTTGTGTGTAGAAGCCTCCGACCAAGGTAAGGATTTCTTACCGGAGTTGTGTGGGCCCTGCGGTATATTTGTGATTGTTGTTTTGTATGCCTGTGTATGATTATTAGCATGTTTAGCCCTAGGTGCTCGCATTCAATTCTCGATCGCATGAACTCTTGTATTGTTTCTCATGTTAGCCCATGCTAGGTTGTTCCATTCTCGCATGTTCGATATCTCTGTTCTTGCTTCGTAGTATCATGCTAGGTTCCTTGTATCTCATTGAGCACGTATTGGACCGCATTGATTGAATTGTTATTATTGCTATGGTTTAGAGTTCGTAGGTAGCATCATTCGGGCCGGATGCATAACGTAACTTGCATCCCCCGAGCGAGGGACGCACGAGATGGTACTCGTCTCTCGATCCCGTTAGGGGTTTAGCTAACCCTAACGGCCGCCCCGCAATCTTGGGTGAGGGTGGCGATCGTTAAATGCCCCAGCGGTCGGGATGATGACTTGGCATTGCCTCGCCCCCGGCGATCGGCACGTCCTCGGCGTGTTGGCCGTAGCCCTTGATTGCCACTGTTAGGGCAAGGACCGCTTCACGGTGTAAGCCTACCACGGCCGGTTCCTTAGCCTCAAAGTGCGGTGGTACAGCCGACATAGTTCACGTGTTCAGTCTCACACCCTATGTCGGTGACACCGATCCGGAGATTTAGTTAGGCATGGTGATGAACACAGGCGGCTTGCCACTAGACCCGGCACCCCGAGTTTGCGGTAGCATGCGGTGCGCGCTTACGCTCATTCTGGCGCACGATCGGAGAGCTCCTCGGGATCTTGAGCCAGTGCACCTTTCGTATCGGCGTGAGACAGCGGTGGCCGGGACTTGTTCCCGTATAGCGCGTTTAGTGTGTTGTGGTATTTCCGGACTAAGACCCTGAGTTGGCATCCGAGGTCCAAGTGTGGACTTAGCTATGTGCTCCGCTCCGTGTTTGTACTCATAGCTTGCATACATTCTTCTAGATGATCATGTATATCGTATTGTACCCCGGTTGGGGATTCTTACTGGGTAATTCGTTACTCACCCTTATTACGTGGTTTTCCACAGTAATCAAGGCGGGAGACAGGATGGGGTGAAGGGAAGGCGTGTGATCATGGAATCCTCTTTGTCATCTCTCGACTATTTTATTTTATCATGACTCTTGACTTTTGTTATTTCCCCGAATGCATGTAGACGCACACAGAGCCCCGGATGTTTTCTTACGTTTTATGGATTCTAGCATATTTGTACTTGTGGATTGTTTTAATGGTTTAAATAAATCTCTGATCAGAGTATGCTTTTAGAAATGTATGTTTTGGTTGTTGAATGTTTCTGTTTTTACTTGGAATCCGAAATGTGTTTTTCATAATGTCTTCTATTTTCAATACATGCATTGGGGTAAAGGCCATTTAGAGCCCCTTTTGGGTCGGGTCTTTACACAGTAAGAGTTGAGTTGTTCTGGCAAGTTGTTGGTTCTTTGGGGATTGAAGATTTCCCTTCCCCCCTAGTCTCTGTGGTGGTTGAGTTGCTCCATAGATGTCAGCCTCGAGTGTTAGCTTCTGAGGTAGTCTTGCGGATTCGTGTGGCTCAGGATCCGTAAGTTTTGAGGTTGTCGTTATCCGTTTTCCTCGTGAGGTTTCGGGAGTGGAGCTTCTGGTTGGAAGTTGAGTTAGCCAGTTGGATTTTAAGAGTTGAGTAGTAGCTTGGAGGTGAGCTTTGCTCGTTATAAGTTGGGTTGAGTTCTGCTGAGCAAGCCCTTCTCGGGCTTTGCTTCTTGTTGTTATGCGTTCGCAGTTGAAGTTATAGCGGAGCCTCGTTTGAGGGAGTTGGGACAGAGGTGCCGTGGCATTGTTGGTAAAGCTGTTGAGCTATTTTCCTCAAGGTGTTGTGTCGCAGATAGCTGCGTGAGGGTTTAGTCCTTGCAGCCCGAGTTTTCCTTGAGAGGAATGTTGGTTGTTTCCTCGCCTGGCAGTGTTCTCTTAGGCCAGTTGCTGGTAGGTTTGCTCCGGAAAGTTTGCGTTCGGCCGATGAGGAGTACTAGTTTGTTGGTTTGGCCGAGTGGAGCCTGTGCTTGGCCCTTGTCTTTTAGAGGTGGCCGTAGCTGAAGTTTCAGCTGGTGTGAGTGTTGTTAGCCGTCTGGTGTACCAGGATGGTGCCCCTTGCCTTTGGTTCGGCGATTTCTCCTTAAGATGATTGCTTAAGTGTTGTGGTCGTGTTCTAGTTGGGGAAGTTTGCCTTTTGGATCAGTCGCCAGTTGGTGGTTCGATTGTGCCTCGTTAAGGCTGTAGGCAAGATTTGAGGTTCGCTGATCTCTGTGAAGTAAGAGTAGGCCGTTTGGTTTTCTGGAACCTGAGAGGTTCAGTTGTTTGGCCAACTTGTGTAGGGTTGAGGCTGCTTGTTAGCAGCTGTGAGCTTCCAGAGGAGTTTTGCCAGTGCGTGGGTAGAGTTTTAGAGCTGGTGGCCAGTCCTCGAGTTTGCTGAGAGTAGCACCATTTGAGAGTTGGTGCGAGTTGAGGACGTGGTTTGCGGTCTATTCCCTTTGGAGTTCAGTGTATGCCCAGTCTTGGTTGAGATGGTTTGTGGCAGTTTGGTTGGCATTGTGGCCTTGAGTTTTTGAGAACCCAAGCGGGCTTGGTTTTCGAAGAAGGTTGGTGTTGTTTTAGCCGAGAAGTTCAATGAGGTGAGAGTAGCAGATCTTATCAGAAATAGAAGTCTCGACCAACAGATAAGGAAAGAATGGGATTCTTATCTTAAGAAGCAAAGACGAAATTAATGAAATCAATCAAAGGAAATCCATCACGAGAACTCAGTAGCTGAAATCATGGAAAGTTTCAATGGAAATTTAAGGAGCCTATATAATGCAGACCAAGACAACCATTTTAGAGAGGGTGGACACATAAGAGTTCACACTCAAATTTGTAGGCATTTTTACTTGTTTTCTTTTCACTCTGTTAAGACTCCTTTTAGCAACTTATTAATACAATTTCAACATGATGTTTTCCATGTCATTATATGTGTTTTTTATTTGCATTATGAACTAAGTACGTTAGGACAACACTAAGGAAAATGGGATAGCTGAGGCATGTGTTAAGAAGATTTAGAGAGGAATTAACTAGAGCATGTTAATTAAAGGTTAATTTTAATAGTAAGTGTTGCCCAACCATCCACACGAACTAATAGGTTGTAAGTCGGAAGATGAATGATCTAAGGCTAGTTGCATGTTTAGTAGGTTAGCATGAAGTCTTTTATATTTTCATTAGAGTTTAGGAATAAACACTCAACTACTGCATACGTTGCACCCATTTGAACTACATTAAGTTACAGTCGAAGTTGGGCTTAATGTGAACGGAAGAGAAAGCTAACGTTGGTAGGCAAAGTATGATAGTTTTTCCTCATCGTATTATTTCTTTGTAACCACTATAGACTGATAGCTCTAAATTAGTGCTATTTTAGCTTCCAAACCACAAAATTTCACTCGATTTATAAGTACAATTCGCATTCTAAGATAAGCAGATCACAAATATTCGTATAATTTCGCACCTTAAGCTAAAAGTGGGTACAAGTTAAAAGATGGATAACAATGCTGTTAAATGCATCAATTTATATGTATAAACGGGAAAAACACATTATTATATGAAAAGCTTGCTAACATGCTAAATGCACATGAAAGAATTGTATTTCACATTACGACAGACCTACAGTTGGTGCAAATAACTCAAAGACAACCGGAAAGAAAACTTTGGTCGTAATTTGAAAAGCAGAATCAAAGAGACAAGGATGGGAAGAATAGCCAACCACATAATTAAGCTAGTAAACTTGCAAGATTGAACGTGTTTCCAAGAAACCTTAGACGCCTATAAATTGTTAGAGATTGTGCCCTAAAGGCCTAGTAGTTTGTAATCTTCTTATGAAAAAGAGAATAAGAGAGGATGGACCCAAATATGCAAAATCATGCTAATCCACCATTCAATGAAGGTGTGGAAGTTGCAGTGGGACCAAGTGTAAACCTTAACGCTAATCCACCTCCAGCCCAGACTGTGGTGAAAGAGACCAGGTCATGAGAACTTCAACTGGACTTCTGCAACAAGTGGCATACCCAGGTATGACTAGACCAGATGGAATAGGTAGGCGTCCTATTTTGAATAATAATATGTATAACATGCTTCGCGTAAGTGAATCTTTTAAGGGTTCCCCGTCAAAAGATCCACATCAACATTTGCGATCTTTCCTGTCTATTAGTGATGCTAACCAGGAAGCCGGTGTTACTCTAGAAGATACTCCACTATTTCTATTCCCTTATTCATTAAAGGATAAGGTCAGATATTGGGTAAACACGTTGTCGAGTGAGTACACTTGGGAACAAGTTGCCGAAAGTTTCTTGGCAAAATATTTTTCTAGTTCACGAAGTATGAATTATAGGCTTTAACTCACTAGGTTTAGAGAAGAGGACAATGAAACTATTGGAGGAGCATGGGATCGGTAAAAAGAGCTTATAGCACGATGTCCACGCCATGGTATGTCATACACCACCAAATGAAAAACTTCTATAATGGTTTGTTCAATTATGATAAGGCAACCCTTAACGCAACTACTGAAGGGAGCCTTATGGAGAAAACTTATAATGAAGCTTATAAAATCATAAAAAAAACTGCTGAAAACATTCGACCGAAATTAAGTCAAGGAAAAACTCCAATGCCAGGTAAAATATAACACGATGTCATGGCCACCATGCAAGCGTAACTTGCTACGCTCACTACTTCAATGAAAAATATCAAGATGAATGCGCCTAGGAAGGTTTAGAACGCATCGCTAATTGATCATACAACTCCAGAATTCTATGCACTATGTGGAGGAGACCATGCATACAAGTGTTGTAGCGAGAACCTAGATTCAGTAATGTACATCGGGAATCAAAATTCGCTACCTCAAAACAATTCCTACTCGAATACTTATAATGCAGGTTGGAGGAATCACCCAAATTTCTCTTGGGGTGGGTAGAACAGCAATGCTAACTAATCTGAACAACAGCGAATAAATCAACCACCTGGATTTGAGAATGCACAGCATCAAATGCAAGACTTAATGTTAAAGGATTACATAGCTAGAAATGATGCTGACATGTTGGAACAACGAACCTTGTTAAAGCACAACAAGAAACGCTGCAAGCGCTAGAAATGCAAATTGGCCTGATCGCAACAGATATTAGGAAGAGACCACAGGCCAGCTTCCATCAGACACAGAAAGTTCGAGGCGAACTAGGAAGGAGCAACGTTGTATGCCAGATTCTGATTAAAACAAAAGGCAGTAAACTTAGAAAAAAAATATGCAGTAAACAAATAGGCCTTTACCTCAATGCATGCTTTTAAAACTTAGAAAAATAATATGCAACGTTGTATGCCAGATTCTGATTAAAACAAAAGGCAGTAAACATCCATTCAAAACAACAACAAAATGTCCTGGAACCTGTCCCTGTTTCCAAGCACCTGTTCCAAGCTAAATACAATTTAAAACATACTCTGATAAGAGATTTAATTCACATTCAAATCCAAAAATGGTTTACATCAGTGTTAGAATCCGGGCAGCAACCAGAAAACAACCTAAGGGCTCCGTGCCCAACTACATGCATTCAGAGGACATTTAAAACATAAAAACATAAATACAAGACTCAGAGTTCGAAACAACAGGTTTCCATGATCATAGCTCCTCCTTCAGCCATTCTGTCTCGCACCATGGTTACCTGTGGAAAACCACAAAATAAGGGTGAGTAACGAATTACTCAGTAAGAATCCCCAACCGGGGTACAATACGATATACATGGTCATCTAGCAGAAAGGTATGCAAGCTATGAATATAAACACAAAAGAGAGCACATAGCTTAAATCCACACATAAACTTCGGATGCCAACTCAGGGTCTTACTCCGGGATAATCCACCTCATGATACGATCCTATACGAGAAACAAGTCTCGGCCTCAGCCTGTCTACTGTCGATACGAAAGGTGCACTGGCTCATAATCCCGAGGAGCTCTCCATTCGGCGCTATAATGAGCGTATGCGTGCACCGCATGCTACTGCAAACCATGGGGGGTGCCGGGTCTAGTTGCAAGCTGCCCAGGTCCAGTCACCATGCCTAACTAAATCTCTGGATCGGTGTCACTGACATAGGGGTGTGAGACCTGGACACGTGAACTATGTCAGCCTGAACCACCGCACCTGAGGCTAAGGAACCGGTCGTGGTAGGCTTACACCAGGAAGCCGTCCTTGCCCTATCAGGTGGCAATCAAGGGATACTGCCGAATACGCTGAGGACGTGCCGACTGTCGGGGAGAAGGAAATGCCATGTCATCATCCCGACCGTTGGGGCATTTAACAGTCTGCCACCCTCACCCAAGATTGCAGGGCCTACCGTTAGGGTTAGCTAAACCCTAACGGGGTCCAGGAAAGAAAATCTTGCCCTCGCACGTCCCTCGCCGTGGATGCAAGGTACTTTATGCATCCTGGCCCGGATGATGCTACCTATCTGAACTCTAAACTATAACATCAACAGCAAACAATCCAATACGTGCTCAATAGATACAACGAACCTAGCATGATACTACGAAGCAAGAACAGATACGAGCATGCCAGAACGGAACAACATAGCATGGACTAACATGAGAAACAATATAAGAAATCATGCCAGTCGGGAATTCAGAACAGATCACCTATCACTAAACATGCTGATAAACACAAACAAGCATACAAACAACAATCGCATAATACATCGCAGGGCCCACACAACTCCGGTAAGAAATCCTTACCTTGGTCGGGAGGCAACTACACACAAGAATCCTAAGCTGCGATCGATCCTGAGCTAGCTAACGAGAACCTAACAAACACAACAATAATCACAATCCATAGGCCTAAATATAATAAAATAAATAGGGCTCAGCTCGGAAGCAACTCACGCAGATCGCGACGACGCGAGGACGACAGCGTGACGCGGCGTGGTCTGGCGGTATTGCTCGGCGGTAGGGCTGCACGTTCGGCATGCTGGGCTGAGCGGCTGGGCGCGCTGGCACAACGCTGGGACGCTGGGATGTGCGGCAGGGCGTGCTGGCGCGGACGCGGACGGAAGAACGCGGCGTGCGACACGAAGCGGACTGGGCGCGCACGGGCGAACGACGCGAAACGGCGGCGATCTGATGCGCGCGACGGCTGCGACGGCCTGTTGGGCGATCTGGGCGTGCGACGGGGCGACAGCCTGCTGCTGGTGCGAGCGACAGAGGGGACAGGCTGGGCGTTCGGGCTCGGCTGCTGGACTTCTCTCGGCTGGCTGCAACAAAACACACACACACAGAACCTCTTTTTCACTCGGCCAGCAAGAACCCAAATCGGAGAAGAAGAAGAGACGATGAATCTTACCCGGAATGACGATCGAACCACGGAGCTGCTAAGGAGATGAAAAATGGCTTGGGGATTGGGAGAGAATGGCTTGGGCCGCAATGGTAATTTGGGAGAAGAAACACCAAAAACCCTAATTTCTTTTTTTTTAATCAAAAGCACCAAAACTCCAAAGATCCAAGGCTAACCAAGATATGCCGCAGAAAGAGTAACAAGATCACCTGGTGGCTCAACTAGCCACACCACCCAGCTGACTTCCTAGCACCCCGGGTTCGAATCCCAACAAACACATCTTTATTCCTCAATTTTTCTTTTGCATCTCACCATGCCCAAACACATCCACAAAGCATCAAAATCCTACTTAAGTCCATCCAATAATTTTAACAACTGAACAAGACATAAACGACCCTGACGGCCAGACCAAATTACCAAAATACCCCTAGGGCATACCTGGAAGACCGGGATGAAAACCTGGGCCGTTACAATATTCCCTCCTTTTTTATGACTTTCGTCCTCGAAAGTCCTTAAGACTGAAATAGCTCACGATACTGCAATCTCATCTCGTCCTCCCTACTCACGAGCGACTTTCTCTAAACTCTGACTCCTCCACAGAACTTTTACCAAACGGATCTCATGATTACGCAACGTCTTCGTCTCAAAGACCAGAATACTCAAAGGCTTCCCCTCGAAGCCCAAATTCTCAATCAGCTGCAAAGGCTCAAAGTCCACAATGAGCGATGGGTCCGGCACATACTGCCTCAACATCGATACATGAAAACACTGTACAGCTGGCAATGACGGGAAAGAACTAACCGATATGCAACTCTGCCAATCCTCTCGAGAATCTCAAATGGTCCAACAACACGGGGACTCCACTTCCCTCGCTTACCAAACCTCAACACACCTCACATCGGTGCAACCTTAAAAACACGCACTGTCCAACCTCAAACTCTAAAACTCGACGCCGTACATCGGCGTACCTCTTCTGCCTGCCATGAGCTGACACAAACGAGCTCTAATCTTCTGCACTGCATGCTGGCCAACTGCAGCAACTCAGGACCCAAAAACTGACGGCCACCAACCTTTTCTCACAACACTAGAAACCTGCAAAATTTACCATACAACGCTTCAACGAAACCTCATGAACTATCAGCTGGGGACTGCTACCCAAAGCAACCTCATAAAACCAACACTGGTCCCCCGCTGCCCAACCACGAAAACACCAACTCGAACAAGTTCTGACGGATCTGGCTCACTCCTCCCAAAAGACCATCGGTTAGAGGGTGAAAACACCACTAGGACTGAACTCGGCTCATAAGCCTCTTAACAATGCTCTCCAGAACCACAGTTCATCAACACACTGCCTAGAATAAACCTATGTTGCCACACCCTGGTGCCAACAACTCTAGCCTGAAACCGCCATGTCACTGCTCCATAGTAATGACATCTCCACTGGGACGAGGTGCGAGCTCTAGCTACCACAACTAATTCGCCAAACATCCGAACCCACTCAACAACCTCAATCAGCTACCGGCTTCCACACGAAATCCTACAAACCAACAACTTGAGTGCTACAAAGTCGGTAGCCTAACCAACCGCACACTGTATAACCACGCCAATCTACTCAACTCCAACTCGACCTAGATCACTGATTGGAAAAGTCAACCTGCTATTAACAGGGCCCCAGAGGGCTCCCTCCACCAAACTTACCCCCATGCAAGCAACGGAACGAAGCTTGCCTCAAATATGAAACACATCTCACAAGTCCAAACGATAACACATACAGGCTTAACCCTCTAGCTTAGGCTTATTGCACCTTCCCACCAAAACTTCACAAACGGGACGCCACTACCCGGTTAACACCAACTACCAAGAACAAGAATACCAACAATGGCTGGCAGAGCACAAGCTACACTAACCAGCAAGGATCCCTCAATAGGTCAAGACCCTAATCCAGCCACAATGGTGCAACCTCATCCCACAACTAATACAAAGGGGGTTCCTCAACTACAAAGGTGCAACAGCTCCCAGGCCCAACACTCACAAGAGGCAGAACAACCCTTACTGCAACTTCTAGAACACCACTCAAGAGTCCGCTTAACTGGACAAACAACTACTTCCAAGCAGCCAACAAACTTATCCCTCTTGCTAGCACCACTACCATCAACTCCAAGACCAAGGGAGTAATCTGACAACTCCCAGAAGGAAACAGTTCTTACAAGCAGACAACCGAAGTACAGAGAGCTCCACACACGCTCGTTGTCTTGCTCCTCTAAAGCAACAACATCAAAATCTCACGGGGCAACAACAGGGGGGTTCCACCACAGACTGAACCTCAAACAGCACACTAGCCAAAACTCACCTCCAAACGCCAAAGGGGGCAACTCTCAACATCCTAGAAACAGGAAAAGCAACCGACAGGCATGAACCACTCGCCCCACGAGCAAAACTAACTTCTAGCAACTCCAATCCACACCTTGGTCAACACCAAGCACCAACTTGCCACCACACCAGAACCAAACCGGACTCTACTCCAAACAAACTCTAGCTTGCTAGTCTACCAAATCTTCCAGCAACTCACCCGAGGTCTACAACCTACACGACTCCGGCTTGCCAACTGAACTCACTATCTGGGTCTGACTGAGCTCTGGTGAGGCTCTCCACAACTAGGGTTCTTTGGCAACCCTCGACACACACTATCGTCTAACGGTCTACAGACAACTGCCTGAACAAACAACTCTTTTTCCCAACGTTACAACTATGCTGGCCTGCTTCGAACCTCGAAACCAAAAAGACCAGAAACGCTTCAGAATGTGTCATCCTCCTACTCAAAGCATCAGCCACATCGTAGCTTCCACCTAGGGTAAGGATTCCGAGCAACACTCTTAGCAACTACGGTCAGGAACTACGTGGCTTCGCTACAACCACCATTTGTTCAGTACCATCTGAACTCCAACCATGATCAACAAGAGATTCCACCAACCAAGCTTAGGTCCAACCTAACAAAACTTGCCTAAGCAACAACCCGACCATGAGCACGGTATCCTTACAACCTCAACTAAAGCCTTACAACATCCACCTGGAGTCCAACTTCTCCAAGAACTGAGCACCAGTTCTCCAATGCAAACCCTATATGGTTCAGAAACTCTCGCCACCAGAACGAACTGCACAAACACACTTATGTGCACAACTCTCAACGTTCCTTCAGAGATCCAAGACTAACAGGTGCTTTTCAAAAAGGCAACACTAACTTCTGGCAGAGATACAATCAACCAAAGGAACACCAAAAGTTCCATCTCCACACGATACTCGAAGTTGTGGCAACCTTGTTGTACTAAAACATAACAATGCCAAACCGAACTTACTTTATACCAAGTCTCTACCAAGTGTGCTTACACATAAGGCGTCCAACTCCTCTCATAAGGCATCCTACTCATCTCATAGGCATCCAACTCTCCTCATAGGGATCCAACTCATGGTCCCTCTGCTGGACCAAACTCGCAACTACGATGCTCAACTCTCCACAGATTTAGGCACTCGAAGGTAGTTGACCGCACTACCAACCACAAAGATCTCTTGGCCTTAACACTAGCGTGAGACTCACGTGCACTAACACTTACCAACCGTCAACCTGCTGACTTACTCAACCCCCAGTAACACTAGGAAGAGGCTCCAGCTCCTCTCGAACATCCTTTCGCTTGTAGTCCTTCGACTACCACTAAACTAGCCCTCTTGCACGACCTAAACAGGTGCAACTGCCAAAAACGGATCCAAAGGCTAAAGGAATGCGCTGAACTCCGGACGAATTATAGAACCATCTGTCCTACTCATGCCAAACTCAGGCCTGAACCAGACTTAGTGCCAAAGCGGCACACCAACCAATGCACCTCAAGTGTCACTACTACCAAATCCACATCTTACTACAAATGGGGCCAGTAGGGTCACAACCTCAAGTGACAAAAACTATGGCTAGGCATACAAGGGCTCAAAACTCAAACAACCCCGCCTATGGAATCTCATCTAACTGAAGTCTCACGACCTACTCTTGCATCTCCACATGATGCTCTACAAAACTCTGGTCGGCTCTCTCTCAACATGCAACAGCTAGCTCCACTCTAGGAGCTCACCATAAGACGAGTGCTCGACTCTACTAAACCACTGGGAAACCACCAACGGATCAAGTCCGATGGGTACACTGCTCGCTGCACCCTTAACCACAGGGTTCCGACTTACTGGCTGCAAACAACAACACTTTACAAGAGCGCAAAGATGTCTCTACATCCTCCACGAAGGCTACTAACTCTGCAGCCACTCTCTGGGCAATCAAACAATCTGCTAAGGTTCAAGATCAACACTTGAACTACCCAGGCTAGTCCACACTGGGACCTGCTCCACAAGCATCAACATGAGCAAAGCCATAGCTAACTCCTCTCCTGGAGTGGTACTCCAGGGCAAACACCTCCACCCTCTCTCTAGGGAAAAACTAACAACTGGGCCACAAGTGGCCTACGGGAGTCTATTCTCTGCCTCCCTCTGGGACGAGGTCCCAGCGGTATCTGAATCTATCTGGATACCCTGACTAGCTGCTATCATACTTCTTACACTGCGGGAAGTTGGCATGATGGTGCTCTGGACCCAAACCAACAACGAGTCAGAACCTGCTCGTCACCGCTCCACAACACTAAACAAGGCATACACTAGATGAAAAGTATTGTAAATTCTTAACCCTTTTCTAAAACTGTAAACTCAGGCGTACCTGATGACTGTCAAAGTGCTGATGATCATGGAAAAATGACCTACAACAAAAGGTCAGTCTACAGAATCTATGACTCTGAGCTCTGATACCAACTGTAAAGACCCGACCCGAATGGGGTCCTAAAATAGGCCTTTACCTCAATGCATGCTTTTAAAACTTAGAAAAATAATATGCAACGTTGTATGCCAGATTCTGATTAAAACAAAAAGCAGTAAACATCCATTCAAAACAACAACAAAATGTCCTGAAACCTGTCCCTGTTTCCAAGCACCTGTTCCAAGCTAAATACAATTTAAAATGTACTCTGATAAGAGATTTAATTCACATTCAAATCCAAAAATGGTTTACATCAGTGTCAGAATCCGGGCAACAACCAGAAAACAACCTAAGGGCTTCGTGCCCAACTACATGCATTCAGAGGACATTTAAAACATTAAAACATAAATACAAGACTTAGAGTTCGAAACAACAGGTTTCCATGATCACAGCTCCTCCTCCAGCCATCCTGTCTCGCACCATGGTTACCTGTGGAAAACCACAAAATAAGGGTGAGTAACGAATTACTCAGTAAGAATCCTGTAAGAACCCTACCCAAAATGCGATCCTAAACCTAGGTTCTCACTCAGCATGCAAGTTAAATACTTCATCAAGCGGTTTAGTGCTTCATATTTAAAACCTTTCAAAACATTTAAAAGCGGGGACACTTAAAACATCAACAACAACCTTCATTTAAGCAAACCAACAAAGTAAAACAAGCCTGGCCAGTGTTTATGAAATCATACAATACAATTTAAACAACTGTTAAAAACATCCCCCTAGGACTCCTGTCCGTCTACATGCTGAACAAATTATGCAACCAATAAAAGACAGAGTGCCGGCGGCTCCCATGATCAATCAGCTCCCTCCGCTAGCCATCCTGGTGCTGTCCCAAGTTACCTGGTGGAAAACCACAGAAATAAGGGTGAGTATAAACATACTCAGTAAGAATCCCCAACCGGGGTACAATACGATACATCAATCATCTGGCACCCTAGTATACATGCAAACAGTTACCAACACAGATCATAGCTCAACGAGCTTACAAGGCAGAATCTGGAATCCTTAGAAGTCTCCTACTTCCGGCCTAATGATTGGCTCTCATAACCAATCCCGGGACATCTCCGAGGGTCTTTCTCCCTCGGCCAATTGATCAGCTCAAAAACCGATCCCAAAGATGTCCGACACCCTCGAGGGTCTTTCTCCCTCGACCATATGATCAGCTCAAAAGCCAATCCCAATGGGTGTCCTCAAGGGCCTCTTACCCTCGCTAACAAATCTGGACTATCGGAGAGTACCCAAGTCCGGCTCTAAATCGAAAGAACGGGTGTACTCACGAACATTAGCCCGGGGAAGCTCTCCGAACCGGCGACTAACGCGTGTGAGCGCACACCGCATGCTGCTGCAACCGGCGTAAATGTGGGGGCCTAAGTACAAACTACGCGGGCCAGGTACGCATGCCTAAAGTCTCAAAAGTGGTGTCACTGAACACAGTAGTGCGAGGCCCTCGGCACTCATCTGTGCAGCCTGTACCACCGACCTGAAGCTAAGAACCGGCCAAGGTAGGCTTGCACCATTGGCAGGGTTCCGCTCTAGAAGGCTACAAACTAGGCTTATGCCGATGTGGTAGCTAAATCCATATCGGCTGCCGGGGGGAAGCAATGTACGTTATGCTTCGCTCTACACCCGACCGGTGGGGACAAAGTACGTTATGTCCGCTCTCAGCCACTGGATGATGACAAACCCTACTATACTAGCTAGGAGTACAAAATAACTGATTCCTGGCTAAACATGCATATCAACATCAATCACACATAACCTAGCATGATACTACGAACTTAAATCAGGAATCTCAAGCATGCTGGAAGAACAATCCTAGCATGGCACTAACATGTACAAACAGGCAAACATGCTAGCAAGAATGCAATCACAAGCTGTCCTATCCACTAATCATGTTCATACAAGTAAACATGCATATAAGGAACAATCAAGAAAGCATCGCAGGGTCCACACAACCACGGTAAGGAATCCTTACCTGGAAACGAGCAGAAATAACTTTCACAATCAAATAATGACCCTCGAGCTTTAAAGCGAAACCGAGCAACCTAAGCATTTTAATAAAAACAACCTAATTAAATAAACAATGACCAACGACTTAGGGTCCAAAAGAGTGGAGGCTCGGGAATTACCAAACGAGAGGGTACTAGGTCTCGGCCTCAACAATCTTGGCAAAACAGGCTCTCGGCGGCAGAAGGGCGGCGGGGCGTGGTGGTGGGCGAGCAGCAGCTGGCGCTATCGGGCTTCTTTGGCGCTGGCTGGCGCTGGGTTGCGCGCGAACTGTGACAGGGCGCAAGCGCGCTGGCAGGCGGACGCGGACGAGCGGCACGGGCACGCAGACGCGGGCGGTCTCTTGAGGCGCGGCGCGCGCGGCGTGCGGGGCGAGCGGCAGCGCGCGCGCAGTCTGGGCGGCTTTAGTGCGGGACGGGAGCGCGTCTGGCGACTGATGACTGCGGCAGTCGGTGCGGCGCGATTGGGCGAATCTGAGTGCTGGCGCGGCGCGTCTGGGCAGCCTGGTGCGGAGCGGCTGGGTTTCTTTGTGAGGTCGGTTAGGAGAGAGAGAGAGAGAGAGAGAGAGAAAGAGAGAGAGGATTTTGCAAAATAAGGGGAAAAGGGGTTTTCTTGATTTTTCTTCCCTTTTCCTAATTTAAATGGGTCTAAAATCCCTTCCCAGAGCTTCCTCTTTCAAAACCCGGCCCAAACAAACTTTTCTTTCTAGAAAAACTCTTTTTCCTACAAACTCCCAAAACCATTTAGGGCAAGGGTTCAAATCCCAAAGGAAGCACTCAAAAACCCATTAATTTTGCCAATAACTAAAATACCTCCAAACTCCCAAACAACTTGCCCAAACCTCTTGGGTCTTGCAACCAACAACCACCAAAATTCGACGAAGGCAGGAAAGGCCCTGAAATCTTGAAAATCCTCAAAACCCTGACCGGGGGCAAAAAGACCAAAATACCCCTAAAGGTTAGAACAGCTCTAACGGCCCATCCAAATATCCGAATAATGACCCGAAATCACCTGGTCAACCGAAATAGAAAACTGGGCCGTTACAAATCCCCAACCGGGGTACAATACGATATACATGGTCATCTAGCAGAAAGGTATGCAAGCTATGAATATAAACACAGAAGAGAGCACATAGCTTAAATCCACACATAAACTTCGGATGCCAACTCAGGGTCTTACTCCGGGATAATCCACCTCATGATACGATCCTATACGAGAAACAAGTCTCGGCCTCAGCCTGTCTACTGTCGATACGAAAGGTGCACTAGCTCACAATCCCGAGGAGCTCTCCAGTCGGCTCTATAATGAGCGTATGCGCTGTAAAGACCCAACCCGAAAAAACGGTACTAAACCTAGGGCTTTACTTAGCATGTAAGTGAAAAGCATAAAAGGACCCGGTTGGGGTCGGATTGAAAAACTTTTCAAACATAAGAGCGGAAAAACATTAAAAACAAAGTAAACATTCATTCAAATAAAAAGCAGTGACTGATCAGTACTTTCCTTAAAAACAATAAAATAGTTCAAATCCTGAGTTTTCCCTACGGACCAAAGTCCAACTACATGCTGAATTCAAAAACAGTAAAATAAGACATGACAGAGTGTCAGCAGCATCCATGAACCCCCTGCTCCCTCCACTAGCCGCCTCAGTGTTGTCCCAAGTTACCTGTGGAAGAAACCACAATAAGGGTGAGTATAAACATACTCAGTAAGAATCCCCGACCGGGGTACGATACGATGCAATCAATCATCTAGCAACCTAGTACACATGCAAACAAATATCAACACGGATCTTAGCTCAACGAGCTCACAAGGAAAATCTGGAGTCCTCGGAAGTCTCCTACCTTCGACCTAATGATTGGTTCTCATAACCAATCCCGGGACATCTCCGAGGGTCTTTCTCCCTCGGCCAATTGATCAGCTCAAAAACCGATCCCAAAGATGTCCGACACCCTTGAGGGTCTTTCTTCCTCGACCAATTGATTAGCTCAAGAGCCAATCCCAATGGGTGTCCTCAAGGGCCTCTTACCCTCGCTATAAATCTGGACTATCGGGAGAGTACCCAAGTCCGGCTCTAAACTGGAAGGAATTGGTGTACTCACGAACATTAGCCCGGGGGAGCTCTCCGAACCGGCAACTAACGCGTGTGCGCGCACACCGCATGCTACTGCAACCGGCGTAAATGTGGGGGCCTAAGTACAAACTACTCGGGCCATGTACGCATGCCTAAGACTCAAAAGCAGTATCACTGAACACAGTAGTGCGAGGCCCTCGGCACTCATCATGCGCTGCACTGCACCGACACGAAGCTAAGAACCCGGCCAAGCGAGCTTGCCGTTGCTAAGGGTTCCGCTCTAGTGAGCTACAAACTAGGCTTATGCAAATGAGGTAGCTAATCCTCATTGGCTGCCGGGGGAAGCAATGTACGTTATGCTTCACTCTACTCCCGACCGGTGAGGACAAGGTACGTTATGTCCGCTCTCAGCCTCTAGATGATGACAAACCCTACTACACTCGCTAAGAGTACAAAATAAATGATTCCTGGCTAACATACACAATAATCAGCAACCATACATAACCTAGCATGGAACTACGAACTTAAAGCAGGAATCTCAAGCTTGCTGGAAGAACAATCCTAGCATGGCACTAACATGTACAAACAGGCAAACATGCTAGCAAGAATGCAATCACAAGCTGTCCTATCCACTAATCATGTTCATAGAAGTAAACATGCATATAAGGCATAATCAAGAAAGCATCGCAGGGTCCACACAACCACGGTAAGAAATCCTTACCTGGAAACAAGTGGAAATTAGCTATCACGAATCAAATAAGACCCTCGAGCTTTATAACGAACCCGAGCAACCTAGGCATAATAAAAGCATCCTAAATAAATATACAGCAGCCAGCAGCTTAAAAATCTAAAAGGGAAAAGGCTCGAGAATTACCAACCGAGAGGACACGGGCTCTCGGCAGCAAGGGGCAGGTTTGGGCGCTGCTGGTGCGGCAGGGACGCTGGCCCGGGGCGCTAGCTCGGGCGCACGACAAGGCAAACGGACGCACTGGAGCGGGCGCGCAGCAAGGCGAGCGGACGCACTGGAACGGGTGCGCGGCACGGCGTCTGGACAGCGGGGCAGCGTGCGGGCGATCAGGCTGCGAAGATGACGCGCGAGAGAGCGGGCTCGCTGGGACGGAGCGCGGGCAAGCGTCTGGTCTGCTGGGTGTGGCTCGGTGCGATGCGGCGCTGGGCGGCAGCGAGCGACGTCGGTAGTGCGCGAGCGAAGTGCTTGGTGAGCGAGGCAAAGGGTTGAGCGGCAGTGCGGCCGGCTGGCGGTGCGATCGCAATCTGCAGTTGGCCGGTGGTGTGCGGGCTGGTGTGATGCGGTGTGGCTGGGGGTGGCTCAGTTAGGGTGCTTGGCTCGATTTTAGGAGAGAGAGAGAGAGAGAGAGAGAGTGCGGCTACCAAGGGAAGCAAAGAGGGTTTTCATTAATTTTCCTTCTTTTTCCTATTTTAAATAGGTTAGGAGACCTAAATTCCCTTCCCAAGGCTTCCTCCTGCGGGTCCCGGCTGAAGCAACCCTTTTTTTTCTTTTAAATTAAAACTCCTTTTCTAAAAACTCCAATTTCACCATTAGGGCAAGGGTTCAAATCCCAATGGGACCAATTAATTTTCAATTAATTTTGCCATTAACCGGAATGCCTCCGAACTGCTAAACAACTAACCCAAACTCCTTGGGTCTTGCAACTAACATCAATCAAGTCTCAATGAAGGCCGAGATGACCCTGAAGTCTTGGAAATCCTCAACCTCTGAACGGGGAGCAAAAAGACCAAAATACCCCTAAGGGTTAAAAAGCTCTAACGGCCCAACCAATTGCACCAATCTTTGACCGAGAGAGTACAGGAAACCGGAATGGAAAACTAGGGCGTTACATGCGCGCACCGCATGCCACACGCAAACCATGGGAAGTCTTTGGGTCTAGTTATAACACCCGATTTCCTATTCGATTTTCGAGGTGCCTTCGGGTCAAGATTCGGTTGTTTGGTTGGGTTTTAGAGCGGTTTTGCCCCTTGGGGTATTTTGGTCTTTTGGCTCTCGGGCAGGATTTGTGGTTTTACGGGCTTCGAGGTAGCTCCCGCCTTTGTTGAGGCTTGTTTGTTGTTGGTCTGAGTCCCGAGGTGTTTGGGCTAGTCGTTTGGAAGTTCGGTTGTGGTTTTGGGTTTTGGCAAAGTGATGGTTGTTTGGGTGTTTCTTTTGGGATTCGAGCCCGAGCCTTTAGTGTTGCTTTGGGAGTTGGATTTAAGTGAGTTTGTTTGATTGGAAAAGTTTTTCTTTGATCGGGTCTCGAAGGAGGAAGCGGAAATGGGATTTTGAGGTTTTAAGTGGATAAGGATGGAAAATGGAATTAAAAATCCCATTTTTTCCCTTTTTCCCATTTTCCTTTTTATTTCTCTTTTTCTTTTCTTTTTTCCCCAAAATGCATCTTTCTCTCTCCTTCTCTCTCTCTCTCCCCGAGCACCCCCCACCTAGCCCAGCCCCTAGCCATGGCTCGCCTTGCCTAGCCCAGAGCCCAGTCGCGAGCCGGCCCGAGCTCGCCAGCGCCCGCGCGCCCGCCGCCTCGCCCGGCCCGAGCATCGCGCCCTCGCCCTCGCCTCGCGCGCCCGGCTCGCGCGCCCTCGCCGCCCGGTCCGTGTCGCCCAGTGCGCCTTTGATCTTGCCGCGCGCGCACTGATGTCGCGTCGCGTCGCCGAGCCTCGCCGCTGCTCGTTCGCGCGTCAGCGCCAGATCTCGCGCCCCGCGTCGTGTCGCTTCGCGCGCGCGCGCCGTCTCTGTCTGCGAGGCGCGCGCGCGCGGCGCCAGCCGAAAGCAAGCTCCGCGCCGCGCGCGCCAGCGCCAGCCGCTGTCGCGTGCGGCCAGCGCCCCTCGCGCGCGGCTTCGCGCCAGCGCGCCGTGCAGTAGCGCCCGGCCGCGCCCCTACTGCCCCAGCGCGCCCGGCCCGGCCTTTTTTTACATCTAGCCCGTGCAAATGGCTCGTTCGAGTGTCGGCCGCGCCTCGTGAGTTGCTCCCGAGCCGAGCCCCATTTATTTTAGTGTATTTAGGGCTATTTTATGATTATTGATGTTTTTGTTTGGCTCGATATAGGTTGCTCGGGTTCGATCGCGATTAATTTATTGTGTGTTGTTGCCCTTAGACCAGGTAAGGATTTCTTCTTACAGGAGTTGTGTGGGCCTGCGATATTGTCATGATTTTGCCTTGCTTGTTTCTTTGATTATTATGAGCATGATAATAATAGAGCGACTTTGATTGATTTTACGCTAGCATGTTTGCTTGATATTACATGTTAGTGCCATGCTAGGTTTGTTCTCAGGCATGCTTATGATTCCCGCTTAAGCTCGTAGTATCATGCTAGGTAGTGTGATTGATGTCGGTTTTTGCTTGCTAGCCGGGAATCATTGCTTTTTCCCCTGTACTCTTAGATAGAGTTGTAGGGTTTGTCATCATCCCAGGTGAGCGGACATAACGTACTTTGTCCCCACCGATCGGGAGTAGTGTGCGACGCATAACGTATCTTGCTTTTCCCCGGTCACTAAGGTGGATTTAGCTCGGTCGGGAATAAAGTGTGTGCGCAGACATAACGTATCTTGCTACCCCGCCCGACCAGCCGGTTGTGGAATTAGCTACCCACCGGCATAGCCTAGTTTGTAGCTGCTAGAGCGGAACCCCGCCACGGCGTAAGCTGCCCTTGGCGGTTCTTAGCTTCGTGTCGGTGGACCAGCCGCACAGATGAGCGCCGAGGGCCTCGCGCTCTGTGATCGGTGACACCGCTTCCGAGTCTTAGGCATGCGTGCACTGCCCGCGTAGTTTGCCCTTAGGCCCCGCATTTACGCCGGTTGCGAGAAGAGCATGCGGTGTGCGCGCACGCCGCGTTAGATGCCGGATCGGAGAGCTCCTTCCGGGCTAATGTTCGTGAGTACACCATTCCTTCCGTTAGAGAGCGACTTGGGTACTCTCCGTAAGTCCAGTTAGCAAGGGTAAGAGGCCCTTGAGGACATCCTTGGGATCGGTTTTGAGTGATCAATTTAGCCGAGGAGAAAGACCTCGAGAGATGTCCCGAGATTGGTTAGGATAACCAATCATTAGGCCGAAGTAGGAGACTTCCGATGATTCCGGAAGTAGGAGACTTAGATGGCTCCAGATCTTTCTTTGTAAGCTCGTTGAGCTATGATCCGTGTTGGTAGTTGTTTGCTTGCATGCTTTGGTGCTAGATGATTGATTATATCGTATTGTACCCCGGTTGGGATTCTTCTTGAGTAATTCGTTACTCACCCTTACTTATCTTTCAGAAACCATGGCGCGAGGCGGGATGGGTGGAGGAGGAGCCGTGATCATGGAAAACCCGTTGTTCAACTCGAGATTTATGTTTATGTTTTAAATGTCCTCTGAATGCATGTAGTTGGGCACGGAGCCCTAGGTTGTTTTATGAATGTATTTAGGATTCTAGCATTTTTGTAAATGTTGTAAAGCTTGTATGATTTAAATAAATCTCTCGATCGAGTAAGTTTTGGAAATGTATTTGTCTTGGAGCAGTGCTTGGAAACAGAGGACGGAGTTTCAAGAATTTTGTATTGACTTTTAAATGAACTCTTGCCGGTTTTTGGTTTTTACTTAGAATCGAAACAACCCTATTGCAAATTCCGTTGTTGATTTGTATGCATGCATTGAGGTAAGGGCCCATTTAGAGCCCCATTCGGGTCGGGTCTTTCTGATTGGTATCGAGCTCGAGTCATAGATTCTCGTGAGATCGACCTTTTGTTGTAGGTCGTTTTTCCATGATCATCAAGACTGGCGGTCATCCAGTACGCCTAAGTTCTTGTTTTAAAAAGAAAAGGGTAAGAATTTACAATACTTTTCATCTAGCTTTTATGCCTTGTGTTGTGTAGCGGAGACGAGCGAGTTTCGACTCGTTGTTGGTTTGGGCTTAGTGAGCCATCATGCCAACTTTCGCGATCGCAGCGATTTGTTTAGCGGCTTGTTGAGGTATCCGAGATAGATTCGGATGCCCCCGGGACGTCGCCCCGAGGGAGGTAGAGCTTAGACTCCGTTGGCCATGTGTGGCCCGATTCTTGTCTTTTCCCTAGTGAGAGGGTGGAGGTGCTTCGTGCGCATCGCGCGATATGTTGATCGCACCTGCAGGAGCAGGGGCGCTTGGCGTGTTCGACCGAGGAGTTGGACCGATCAGGCTTGATGTTGAGGCCGCGTCGGGGTTGTTAGGCCTCGCATGCGATTTGCCCGGCGATTGAGTTGCCTAGAGGAGGGTAGAGGCTAGCGGCGCCTCGGTGAGACTCCTTGAGCGAGTGTGCTCCAGCCATGAGAGATTTGATGGCGAGTCTTTAGCTATCGGAGGCGGAGACCCAGCGCGATTTGTAGCGCGTAGTGAGGAGTCCCGGCACAGATAGCCCGGTGGCAGAGTTTGTTTCAAAGCATTCCCCTCGGTAGCTCTTGTAGCCCCAGAGGTTCCGGGAGGGCATGATCAGTGAGTTTTTTGGATGAGTTGATTGGCGTTGATGGAGCGGCCCAGTTTGGCAAATGGATGCTCAGAGAGCTCGATGTTTTAGTAAGTCCCTCGCTAGTAGTAAAGTAGTTGGCCAGTTTGAGTTTAGCATCCGTGTGTGGGATGCCCCGCTGCTCGAGGCCGAGGTGTGCCGCCTTCTGTCTTTGTTTGGTTCATCTGATGGTGGTGGAATTTCCCTTGTGAGAGGTGGACTAGCAGAGTCTCCACCAGTCGCCCGATTGTTTGGCAAGTTGCCGTGTTAGTGGCTTGAGGCAGATGAAGGGTCATCTTTGCTCCCTTGAAAGCCTGCTGTTGTTTATCAGCCCAACTTCCTCAGATGTGGATTTGGTAGTAGTAGCACTAGAGGTGCATTGGTTGGTGTGCCACTTTGGCACTAAGTCTGGTTCAGGCTTGAGTTTGGCTTGGGCATAGTAGATGGTTCTATGCTGTTCGGAGTTTAGTGCACTCCTTTAGCCTTGGATCTGTTTATGGCAGTTGCACCCGGTTAGGTCGTGTCAGAGGGCTAGTTCAGTGGTAGTCGATGGACTTCAAGCGAAAGGATGCTCGAGAGGAGCCGGAGCCTCTTCCCAGTGTTTCTGGAGGTTGAGTAAGTCAGCAGATTGGTTGGTAAGTGTTGGTGCGCTTGAGCCTCGCGCTAGTGTTAAGGCCAAGAGTTTTCTTGTGGTTGGTAGTACGGTCAACTACCTTCGAGGGCCTTTATCTGAGGAGAGTTGAGCATCGTAGATGCGAGTTTGGTCCAGTAGAGGGACCCTGAGCTGGATGCCTATGAGGCAAGTTGGATGCCATGAGGCGAGTTGGATGCTTTTGAGGCGAGTTGAGCTGATGCCTTGCGAGAGGATTTGGATGCCTTATGGGTAAGCACCCTTGGTAGAGGCTTGGTAAAGCAAGGTTGCCTCAGCTTTGAGCATCGTGTGGAGTTGGAACTTTTGGTGTTCCTTCGGTTGGAGTTCAGTTGGAAGGCCCGAGCAAGTGTGATGGTAGCAAAGCCGCGCAGTTTTTGTTCGCCTTGGCTAAGAATGTTGTTTGGATCCTTTCCTTGGGTAGAAGCCTTGTTGAGAGGCTGATGTTTGAGTAGGAGGACGACGCATTCGGTAGCGTTTCGGATCCTCTTGGTTCCCAAGGAATTGGAGTTGGCCTGCATGGTTGAGATGCTGGAGAGAGTTGTGCCTGTTCAGGCAGTTGGCTGTTAGCTCGTTTGTCGGCAGTGTGTGTTGAGGGTTGCCGAAGAACCCTAGGTTGTGGAGAGCCTCTCCAAAGCTCAGTCAGGCCCAGGTAGTGAGTTTCAGTTGGCAAGCTGGAGCCGTGTAGTTTGTAGCCTCGATTGAGTTGCTAGCAGTCTTGGTAGACTAGCAAGCTAGTGTTTGTTTGGAGTAAAGTCCGGATTGGTTCCGGTGTGGTGGCAAGTTGATGCTTGGTGTTGACCAAGGTGTGGTTTGGAGCTGCTAGTGATTTGCTTTGCTCGTGGGACGAATGGTTCGTGCCCAGTTGGTTGTTTTCCTGTTCCAGGATGTTGAGTTGCCCTTGTTGTTGCCCCGTGAGATGTAGATGTTGTTGCTCTAGTGGAGCAAGACAGTGAGCGTATGTGGAGCTCTCTGTCCTTTGGTTGTCTGTTTGTAAGAGCCATTTCCTTCGGGGAGTTGTCAGGTTACTCCTTTGGTCTTGGAATTGATGGTAGTGGTGCTAGCAAGAGGGAAAGATTTGTTGGCTACTTGGAAGTAGTCGTTTGTTCAGTTAAGCGGATTCTTGGATGGTGTTCTAGAGGCTGCAGTAAAGGTTGTTTTTCCTCTTGTGAGTGTTTGGCCAAGATTTGGTTCTCTTGTTATTTCGAGTGCTAGTTCGGTTCTAGCTGGAAGGCGTTGCCCTGAGGTCGTGTTTCCTAGTCAGGATAGTTTTGGGAGTTGACCCCTCCCTCGGCAGTTGAGTAAGTTCTGTTAGTTTTGGGTTGGTGTTCTGATTGGTTGAGTTTTCCCTTGGGGGTTGCTTCCAAGAGAGTTGGTTGTTGTTGCCTTGGGTTTGAGCTAGTCAGCGAGCTTGTGTGAAGTCCGTTGCCCTTCAGAGTTGCTTGCTGGGAAATTCGTTTCCTGTTTTTGTAAGGAGTCAGCTTAGCTCCAGAGTTGTGTAGTTGGTTGGAGTAGCGCAGCGGTCAGCCCAGCGAGAGGGTCCCTGCATTGTGTTGTTAGCAAGCAAGAGTTGTTTGTCCCCGCAAGGGTGGTGGCCAGCCAGTAAGAGTTGTTTCTGGCAAGTTGTTGGTTTTTTTGGGGATTGAAGATTTCCCTTCCCCCTAGTCTCTGTGGTGGTTGAGTTGCTCCATGGATGTCAGCCTCGAGTGTTAGCTTCTGAGGTAGTCTTGCGGAATCGTGTGGCTTAGGATTAAGCTTTGAGGTCGTCGTTATCCGTTTTCCTTGTGAGGTTTCGGGAGTGGAGCTTCTGGTTGGAAGTTGAGTTAGGCTTAAGCTTAAAGGAGAAGTCTTTTGAGTAGCCAGTTGGATTTTAAGAGTTGAGAGGTAGCTTGGAGGCGACTGTCGCTCGTTATAAGTTTGGGTTGAGTTCTGCTGAGCAAGCCCTTCTCGGGCTTTGCTCCTTGTTGTTGTGCTTTCATGATTGGAGTAGCAGAGCCGTTTGAGTGAGTTGGCACAGAGGTGCCGTGGCTTTGGTTGGTAAAGCCGTTGAGCTGTTTTCCTCAAGGTGTTGTGCCGTAGAGAGCTGCGTGATGGTTTAGTCCTTGCAGCCCGAGTTTTCCTTGAGAGGAATTTTGGTGGTTTCCTTGCCTGGCAGTGTTTTCTTTGGCCAGTTGCTAGTAGATTTGCATGGAAAAGTTTGCTTTCGGCCGTTTGGTTTCGGAATCTGGAAGGTTGATTGTTTGGCGATTTGTTGAAGGTTGAGTTTGTTTGTTGTTAGTTGTGAGTTCAGAGGAGTTTCGCCAAAGGCGTGGTGTAGAGCTTCATAGCTTGTGGCGATCCTCGAGATTCTTGAGAGTAGCACCGTTTTAGAGTTGGTGCGAGTTGAGGACGTGGATTGCCGTCTGTTCCCTTGGAGTTGATGTATGCCCAGTATGGATGGCATTGTGGCCTTGAGTTTTGAGAACCCAAGAGAGTTTTGGTTCTCGAAGAGGGCTAGTGTTGTTGGCCGAGAAGTTCGGTTGGTTTGGATCGGTGGAGTTTTTTCCGAGTCTGTTTCGTCTTAGGACTTTCGAGGACGAAAGTCTTATAAGGAGGGGAGTATTGTAACAGCCCAGTTTCCTATTCCAGTTTTCGAGGTGCCTTCGGGTCAAGATTCGGTTGTTTGGTTGGGTTTTAGAGCGGTTTTGCCCCTTGGGGGTATTTTGGTCTTTTGGCTCTCCGGGCAGGATTTGTGGTTTTCTGGGCTTCGAGGTAGCTCCTGCCTTTGTTGAGGCTTGTTTGTTGTTGGCTGCGAGTCCCGAGGTGTTTGGGCTAGTCGTTTGGAAGTTCGGTTGTGGTTTTGGGTTTTGGCAAAGTGATGGTTGTTTGGGTGTTTCTTTTGGGATTCGAGCCCAAGCCTTTAGTGTTGCTTTGGGAGTTGGATTTAAGTGAGTTTGTTTGATTGGAAAAGTTTTTCTTTGATCGGGTCTCGAAGGAGGAAGCCGGGAAATGGGATTTTGAGGTTTTAAGTGGATAAGGATGGAAAATGGAATTAAAAATCCCATTTTTTCCCTTTTTTCCCATTTTCCTTTTTATTTCTCTTTTTCTTTTCTTTTTTTCCCCAAAATGCATCTTTCTCTCTCCTCTCTCTCTCTCTCTCCCCGAGCACCCCACCTAGCCTTGCCCCTAGCCATGGCTCGCCTTGACTAGCCCGAGCCCAGTGTCGCAGAGCGGCCGAGGCTCGCCAGCGCCTGGCGCCCGCCTCGCCCGGCCCAGGAGCATCGCGCGCCCTCGCCCTCGCCTAGCGTCGCCCAGCTCGCGCGCCCTCACCCTGCCCTGGTCCGTGTCGCCCGGTGCGCCTTGTGCGCTGAGCACGCGCCTGATGTCGCGTCGCGTCGCCGAGCCTCGCCCCTGCTCGTTCGCGCGTCCGGCGCCGAGATCGCGCCCCGCGTCGTGTCGCTCGCGCCCGCGCTGCCGTCTCTGTCTTGCGGCGCGCCACACTACGCGGCTCGGTAGGAAGCAAGCTCCGCGCCCGCGCGCCAGCGCTGTCGCGTGCGGCCAGCGCCCCTCGCGCGCGGCTTCGCGCCAGCGCCCGTGTGCCAGTTGCGCCCAGTGCGCGCCCTGCTGACCCAGCGCCCGGCCGGCCTTTTTGTTTATCTAGCCCGTCTGGCCGGCTCGTTCGAGTGTCGGCCGCGCCTCGTGAGTTGCTCCCGAGCCGAGCCCACATTTATTTTAGTGTATTTAGGGCTATTTTATGATTATTGATGTTTTTGTTTGGCTCGATATAGGTTGCTCGAGTTCGATCGCGATTAATTTATTGTGTGTTGTTGCCTTAGGCCGGTAAGGATTTCTTACGGAGTTGTGTGGGCCTGCGATATTGTCATGATTTTGCCTTGCTTGTTTCTTGTTGTTATGAGCATGATAATAATAGAGCGGCTTTGATTGATTTTCTCGCTAGCATGTTTGCTTGATATTACATGTTAGTGCCATGCTAGGTTTGTTCTGTAGGCATGCTTATGATTCTGCTTAAGCTCGTAGTATCATGCTAGGTAGTGTGATTGATGTCGGTTTTTGCTTGCTAGCCGGGAATCATTGCTTTTTCCCTGTACTCTTAGATAGAGTTGTAGGGTTTGTCATCATCCAGAGGTGAGCGGACATAACGCGTACTTTGTCCCCACCGATCGGGAGTAGTGTGCGGCGCATAACGTATCTTGCTTTTCCCGGTCACTAAGGTGGATTTAGCTCAGTCGGGAATAAAGTGTGCGCAAGCATAACGTATCTTGCTACCCCGCCCCCGACCAGCCGGTTGTGGAATTAGCTACCCACGGCATAGCCTAGTTTGTAGCTGCTAGAGCGGAACCCGCCGCGGCGTAAGCTCCGCCTTGGCGGTTCTTAGCTTCAGTCGGTGGACCAGCTGCGCATGAGATGGCGCCGAGGGCCTCGCGCTCGTGATCGGTGACACCGCTTCCGAGTCTTAGGCATGCGCACCGCCCGCGTAGTTTGCCCTTAGGCCCCCCCGCATTTACGCCGGTTGCGAGAAGAGCATGCGGTGTGCGCGCGCGACACAGCGTTAGATGCCGGATCGGAGAGCTCCTTCCGGGCTAATGTTCGTGAGTACACCATTCCTTCCGTTAGAGCGACTTGGGTACTCTCCCGTAAGTCCAGATTAGCAAGGGTAAGAGGCCCTTGAGGACATCCTTGGGATCGGTTTTGAGTGATCAATTTAGTGAGGAGAAAGACCCTCGAGAGATGTCCGAGATTGGTTAGGATAACCAATCATTAGGCCGGAAGTAGGAGACTTAGATGATTCCGGAAGTAGGAGACTTAGATGGCTCCAGATCTTTCTTTGTAAGCTCGTTGAGCTATGATCCGTGTTGGTAGTTGTTTGCTTGCATGCTTTGGTGCTAGATGATTGATTATATCGTATTGTACCCGGTTGGGGATTCTTCTTGAGTAATTCGTTACTCACCCTTACTTATCTTTCAGAAACCATGGCGCGAGGCGGGGATGGTGGAGGAGGAGGGCGTGATCATGGAAAACCCGTTGTTCAACTCGAGATTTATGTTTATGTTTTAAATGTCCTCTGAATGCATGTAGTTGGGCATTTGAGCCCTAGGTTGTTTTATGAATGTATTTAGGATTCTAGCATTTTTGTAAATGTTGTAAAGCTTGTATGATTTAAATAAATCTCGATCGAGTAAGTTTTGGAAATGTATTTGTCTTGGAGCAGTGCTTGGAAACAGGGACGAGTTTCAAGAATTTTGTATTGACTTTTAAATGAACTCTTGCCGGTTTTTGGTTTTTACTTAGAATCCGAAACAACCCTATTGCAAATTCCGTTGTTGATTTGTATGCATGCATTGAGGTAAGGGCCCATTTAGAGCCCCATTCGGGTCGGGTCTTTACACTAGTGGCAAAATTGCCCAAGTCGATCCACCATGCCTAACTAAATCTACGGATCGGTGTCAGCGACATAGGGGTGTGAGACACGGACACGTGAACTATGTCGGCTGAACCACGCACTTTGAGGCTAAGGAACCGGTCGTGGTAGGCTTACACAGAAGTCGTCCTTGCCCTATCGGTGGCAATCAAGGGATACCGCCGAACACGCCGAGGGCGTGCCAACTTAGGGGACAAGGCAATGCCATGTCATCATCCCGACCGTTGGGGCATTTAACAGTCTGCCACCCTCACCCAAGATTGCAGGGCCTACCGTTAGGGTTAGCTAAACCCTAACGGGGTCGTGGAGAGAATCTTGCCTCGCACGCCCCTACCGTGGATGCAAGGTACTTTATGCATCCTGGCCCGGATGATGCTACCTATCTGAACTCTAAGCTATAACATCAACAGCAAACAATCCAATACGTGCTCAATAGATACAACGAACCTAGCATGATACTACGAAGCAAGAACAGATACGAGCATGCCAGAACGGAACAACATAGCATGGACTAACATGAGAAACAATATAAGAAATCATGCCAGTCGGGAATTCAGAACAGATCACCTATCACTAAACATGCTGATAAACACAAACAAGCATACAAACAGCAATCGCTTAATACATCGCAGGGCCCACACAACTCCGGTAAGAAATCCTTACCTTGGTCGGGAGGAAACTACACACAAGAATCCTAAGCTGCGATCGACCCTGAGCTAGCTAACGAGAACCTAACAAACACAACAATAATCACAATCCGTAGGCCTAAATATAATAAAATAAATAGGGCTCGGCTCGGGAGTAACTCACGCGGACGGCCGACGCTACGACGGACAGCCGCGACGTGCGTGGGCTCATTGGCGGTAGAGGCTGCACGCTGGGCGTCTTGGCCGAGTGGCCGGGCGAGCGGTGGCATGATCTTTGGGACGCTGGATCAGGCGGCCGGGCGTCTTGCACGCAGCGTTGGAGGCCTTGGCGCGAAGCAGACGAACGCGCGTAGTGCGACAAGAAGCGAACTAGGCGAGCGCGGCGAGCGACGCAAAGCGGCGGCGATCTGGTGCGCACGACGGCTGCGACGGCCTGCTGGGCAATTTGGTCGTGCGATGGGGCGACGTCCTACTGTTGGTGCGAGCGACAGGGGCGACGGGTTGGGCGTTCTGGCTCGGCTGCTGGGCTTCTCTCGGCTGGCTGCAACAAAACACACACACACACAACCTCTTTTTCACTCGGTCAGCAAGAACCCAAATCGGAGAAGAAGAAGAGACGATGAAACTTACCCGGAATGACGATCGAACCACGGATCTGCTAAGGAGATGAAAAACGACTTGGGGCTTGGGAGAGAATGGCTTGGGCGGAAATGGTGATTTGGGAGAAGAAACACCAAAAACCCTAATTTCTTTTCTTTTAATCAAAAGCACCAAAACTCCAAAGATCCAAGGCTAACCAAGATATGCCGCGGAAAGAGTAACAAGATCACCTGGTGGCTCAACTGGCCACACCACCCACCTAACTTCCTAGCACCCTGGGTTCGAATCCCAATAAACACACCTTTATTTCTCAATTTTTCTTTTGCATCTCACCATGCCCAAACACATCCACAAAGCATCAAAATCCTACTTAAGTCCATCCAATAATTTTAACAACTGAAAAAGACATAAATGGCTCTGACGGCCCGACCAAATTACCAAAATACCCCTAGGGCATACCTGGAAGACTGGGATGAAAACCTGGGCCGTTACACTGAGCTAAGAAGTGAAAAACCTCTATTGGCAAGTGAGAAAGTAAAGAAATATCAGGAAACATTAGCTTCTAACGATGATGAAAAAGGAAACAAACCAGAAGATGATGAAGCTACAAGAAGAGGAGACAGACAAGAGGCGAGGGTGGAGCAAAAACCCCTTCGTATTTATCATCCAACGTTGTCCCCGTACCCTACCCGAATCAAAAGGAAAAAGGATGAAACACATTTCAAAAAATTCACATACATTTCAAAATAAATCCATATTAACATTCCGTTAGTGGATGTGTTGTGACAGATGCCAAATTACATGAAATTCCTTAAGGATGCTCTCAGCAAAAAGAGCAAGTTCGAAGAATTCAAGATTGTTGCGTTGAACGAACAATGTAGTGCAATTATTCAGAAAAAATTCCTATGAAGGAACTTGATCTTGGTCAATTCACCATGCCTTTTAAGATTGGAGACAACCATATTGGACGAGCGATATGCAATTTAGGATCCAGCATCAACCTTATGACCCAATCAATATACGAAAAATTTGGGATTGGTGAAGCTAGGCCTACCACTGTCACAATTCAGCTTGCTTATAGGACAATAACTTGTCCTATAGCAAAAATCGATGATATCCTTGTACAAGTCGACAAGTTCAGCTTTCCAATGGATATTATCATTCTTGACTACGAAGTAGACAAGGAAATGTCGATTATTTTAGGAAGATCTTTTTTAAAACTGGTCGAACCTTAGTCGATGTCTATGCAAGCACAATCACGCTGAGAATGAACAACCAACAAATTCAATTCAACATCTACCACTCAATGAAGCAAGCTGATGTGGAGGAAAATCACAATGTCAGCCAAATCGAAGTGCCAATTGATGAAGCAATCGAGGATGAGCAAAGATTGGAAATGCTAAAAAGTATCAGAATAGAAGAAGAAGAGGATACGCCAGAGTTTGTGTTGAAGGAAAATATGATGGAAGAAATATATCACTATGAAACGCTTGATGTTATAAGTAGAGTTGACCCTCATCAAGGTCCATCAATTGAAGAATCACCAACCCGAGTTGAAACCTCTTCTGGAGAATTTAAAGTATGCATATTTAGGAAAAAAGGAAACTCTTCCGATTGTTATATCCACGAAGATAATTCCTGAATAAGAGGAGCTCATTCAGAGCTTACTTAAAGAGCATACCAAAGCAATTTGATGGACTCTGGTAGATATAGAAGGCATCAGCCCCACATGTTGTATGCACAAGATTATCCTAGAGGAAGACACCTGAAAATCAGTTGAACATCAGAAACGTCTAAATCCTGCCATAAAGGAAATAGTTAAGAAGGAAATTTTAAAATGGCTCATTATTCGATAGTTAGTGGGTTAGTCATATCCAATGCGTACCAAAGAAAGGAGGCAGTATGTATGGACTATCGCAAGTTAAATAAAGCAACAAAAGAGAACCATTTTCCATCGCCTTATATAGATCAAATGTTGGATTGTATCACAGGAAAAAAGTATTATTATTTTCAGGATGGATATTCGGGGTATAACCAAATCACAATTGATCCTAAGGTTCAGGAGAAAATCACTTTCACTTGTCCTTATGGAATATTCATGTTCAGAAGAATGCCTTTTGGCTCTGCAATGCTCCACCAAGCGAATAGAAAATATTGGAAGTCTTTATGGATGATTTCACAGTGTTTGGAGAGGATTCTTCCAATTGCCTCAAAAATTTGAAGAGGGTTCTGCAACGCTGTGAACAAATGCATCTGGTGCTCAATTGGGAAAAATGCCATTTCATGGTGAAAGAAGGAATTGTTCTGGGACACAAAATTTCTAACGTTGGAATGGAAGTTGATCAAGCAAAGATTGAAGCAATTGAAAAACTTGGACCCCGGAATGTTAAGGGAGTGTGAAGTTTCTTAGGACACGCACGTTTCTACAGTTGTTTTATAAAAGATTTTTCAAAAATTGTGAAACCCTTGTGCAAGATTTTGAAAGCTGATCACCCTTTCAGGTTTGACGAAAGATGACTTGAACCCTCCCTGAATGTTAAGGGAGTGTGAAGCTTTTGAGAAGCTGAAGGATGCTCTAACCACATCTCCCATTATGATATCACCCAATTGAAAAAAACCTTTCGAACTAATGTGTGATGCCAGTGGTTATACGATAGAAGCTATTTTGGGACAAAAAAAAGAAAAACTCATCCATCCAATATATTACGCGAGTCAAACACTCAATGATGTGCAACTAAATTACACAACTACTGAGAAGGAGCTGTTAGTCGTAGTCTACGCACTTAAAATTTAGTTGAAGTATTAATTAGATCTTATTTTGTTGGATAAAAGGTGATCGTCTTTATTGACCACACAACAATTAAGTATCTTATGAGTAAGGCGAATGCTAAACCGTGGTTAATAACATGGATTTTGCTTATTTAGGAATTTGATATTGAGATTAAGGACAATAAGGGTTGTGAAAATGTTGTCGCAGATCATTTATCAAGGATAGAAAATGGAAAAATTGAAAAATCTATGGTCGAAATATCCAGAAGCTTCCCGGATGAGAAATTATTCATGGTAGTTTGATAACTCTCAAAGAAAGCATATTTTAGGCTGCTTAGTTTGCATTATTTTAGAATTAAATTAAATAATATACGAGTTCCTAGAAGAAATATGGAGAAATAACTTAGAAAATCAGCATGCATTCATAATGTTGCATTAAAAGCATGGATCCGTGTTTGAGCATAAATCTACTTGTGGATTACAACACTCAACCCTATAAATACCAAAGGAAGGAGCAGAAATCATCGAGCTGGTCAGTTGGCCATGAGCCGATATGGTAACTAAAGCCAAAAAGCTTGAGTCTACTTCAGAGGAGCAATTGGTGGTGTTGTGGGAGCTGATGACAAGGGGACTACTGTAACAGCCCAGTTTCCTATTCCAGTTTTCGAGGTGCCTTCGGGTCAAGTTTCGGTTGTTGGTTGGGTTTTTAGAGCCATTTGGACCCTTGGGGGTATTTTGGTCTTTTGGCTCCCCGGGCAGGATTTGTGGTTTTCTGGGCTTCGAGGTAGCTCCTACCTTTGTCGAGGCTTGTTTGTTGGTGGCTGCGAGTCCCGAGGTGTTTGGGCTAGTCGGTTGGATGCTCGGTTGTGGTTTGGGCTTTGGCAAAGTGATGGTTGGTTGTGTGCTTCTTTTGGGATACGAGCCCGAGCCCTTAGTGTTGCTTTGGGAGTTGGATTTAAGTGAGTTTTATTTATTGGAAAAGATTGCTTCGGTCGGGTCTCGAAGGAGGAAGCCGGGAAATGGGATTTTGAGGTTTTAAAAGTGGATAAGGATGGAAAAATGAGATAAAAATCCCATTTTTCCCTTTTTCCCATTTTCCCTTTTTATTTCCCATTTTCTTTTATTTTTTTTCCCAAAATCAATTTTCTATCTCTCTCTCTCTCTCTCTCTCTCTCTCTCCCCGACCTAGCCCCCTAGCCCAGCCCCTTGGCTCGCCCAGCCCTAGCCCGAGCAGCCCATGGCTCGCCCAGCTCGGCAGCGAGCGGCCCTGCACACGTGCGCGCCGTCGCCCTCGCCCGACCCGAGCCCAGCTCGCCAGCCGTCGAGTCACGGCACCCGAGCTCGCCACCGCGCCTGGTTCGCGTCGCCCAGCTCGTGTCGCCCGAGCCCCTGCCTCGCCTGATGGCGCCCAGTCGCGTCGCGCGATGCCAAGCTTCGGTGCGGATCGCGTGTCGTCCGTGCTCGAGTCGCGCGTCCCAGCGCCAGAACATGCGCCCTCGCGTCGTGTCGCTCACGCCCTCGCGCCGTCCCCTGTGCCGAGCCGCGCCGCGCGCCGTCGCCCAGCCGAGCCAGCGCGCGCCCGCGCGCCCCTATGTCGCTCGCGTGCATTCCGCGCGCAGCCCAGCGCCCCTCCGCGCGCAGCTCGAGCCCAGCGCCCGCGCCCCAGCGCCCGCGCCCCAGCGCGCCCAACAAGCCCTTTTGGCTGCCTAGCTCGTGTCAGCCGGCTCGTTCGCGTGTCAGCCGCGCCTCGTGAGTTGCTCCCGAGCCGAGCCCTGTTTATTTTATTATATTTAGGGCTATTTTATGATTATTGATGTGTTTGCTTGGCTCGTTATAGGTTGCTCGGGTTCGATCGCAGTTAATTTTATTGTGTGTTGTTGCCTTCCGACCAGGTAAGGATTTCTTACCGGAGTTGTGTGGGCCCTGCGATATTGTCATGATTTTGCCTTGCTTGTTTCTCGATTATTATGAGCATGATAATAATAGAGCAGCTTTGATTGTTTTCTTGCTAGCATGTTTGCTTGATATTACATGTTAGTGCCATGCTAGGTTTGTTCTGCCAGCATGCTTGTGATTCCTGCTTAAGCTCGTAGTATCATGCTAGGTAGTGTGATTGATGTCGGTCTTTGCTTGCTAGCCAGGAATCATTGCTTTTTGCTCTGTACTCTTAGATAGAGTTGTAGGGTTTGTCATCATCCAGAGGCTGAGAGCGGACATAACGTATCTTGTCCCCATTGGTCGGGAGCAAAGCAAAGCATTGCTTCAGGGGTTGAGAGCGGACATAACGTACTTTGTCCCCAGTGGTCGGATATTGAGCAAAGCATAACATACCTTGCTTTTTCTCCCCCTCCCGGCAGACCAATGAGACTTAGCTACCTCATAGGCGTATGCCTAGTTTGTAGCTGCTAGAGCGGAACCCCGCCAGCGTGTAAGCACGCGCCTTGGCGGTTCTTAGCAGTCGGTGGACCAGGTGCATGAGATGAGCGCCGAGGGCCTCGCGCCATCGTGATCGTGACACCGCTCCGAGTCTTAGGCATGCGCACTGCCCGCGTAGTTTGCCCTTAGGCCCCGCATTTACGCCGGTTGGAGAAGAGCATGCGGTGTGCGCGCGCACGCGTTAGTTGCTTGGTTCGGAGAGCTCTCGGGCTAATGTTCGTGAGTACACCATTCCTTCCGTTAGAGCGACTTGGGTACTCTCCCGTAAGTCCAGATTAGTGCAAGGGCAAGGAGGCCCTTGAGGACATTCTTGGGAATCGATGTTTTCCCGAGTGAAAGATACCTCGGTGATGTCCGAGGATTGGACAAAGTGTATCCAATCGATTAGGCGGAAGTAGGAGACTTCCGATGACTTCAGATCTTATTTTATGAGCTCGTTGAGCCATGATCATGTTGGTATTTGTTTGCTTGCATGCTTTGGTACTAGATGGTGATTATATCGTATTGTACCCCGGTTGGGGATTCTTCTTGAGTAATTCGTTACTCACCCTTACTTATCTTTCAGAAACCATGGCGCGAGGCGGGATGGTGGGAGGAGGAGGCGTGATCATGGAAAACCCGTTGTTCAACTCGAGTCTTGTATTTATGTTTTAAATGTCCTCTGAATGCATGTAGTTGGGCATGTAGCCCTAGGTTGTTTTGTGAATGTATTTCGGATTCTAGCATTGTTGTAAATGTTGTAAAGTTGTATGTATTTAATAAATCTGATCGATCGAGTAAGTTTTGGAAATGTATTTGTCTTGGAGCAGTGCTTTGGAAACAGGATGAGTTTCAAGAATTTTGTATTGACTTTTTAAATGAACTCTTTCCGGTTTTTGGTTTTACTTAGAATCAAACAACCCTATTGCAAATTCTAGTGTTGATTTGTATGCATGCATTGAGGTAAGGGCCCATTTAGAGCCCCATTCGGGCCTGGTCTTTACAAGTTGGTATCGAGCTCGAGTCATATATTACGTAGGACCGACCTTTGTTGTAGGTCGTTTTTCCATGATCATCAAGACTCAAGCGAGTCCATCAGCACGCCTAAGTTTATTATTTTAAAGAAAAGGGTAAGATTTACAATACTTTTAATCTAGCTTTTATGCCTTGTGTAGAGTTGTGGAGCGGAGACGAAGCGAGTGTTCGACTCGTTGTTGGTTTGGGCTTAGTGAGCCATCATGCCAACTTTCTGCGATCGCGGCGGTTTGTTTAGCGGCTTGTTGAGGTATCCAGATAGATTCGGATGCCCCTGGGACGTCGTCCCGAGAGAGCGAGCTTAGACTCCCGTTGGCCATTTGTGGCCTAGTTGTTGCTTTTCCCTAGTGAGAGGGTGGAGGTGCCGTGCGGATCGCCCGGTATGTTGATCGCACCCAGCAGGAGCGGGACGCTTGGCATGTCCGACCGAGGAGTTGGACCTGATCGTGTTGATGTTGAGGCCGCGTCGAGGTTTGTTAGGCCCGCATGCATGATTTGGCCCGGCGATTGAGTTGCCTAGTGGGGGTAGAGGCTAGCGGCGCCTCAGTGAGACTCCTTGAGCAGAGTGTGCTCCGACCATGAGAGATTTGATGGCGTGTCTTTAGCTATCAGAGAGCGGAGACCAGCGCGATTTGTAGCGCGTAGTGAGGAGTCCCGGCACAGATAGCCCCCGGTGATGAGTTTGTTTCAAACATTTTTCCCCAGTAGCTCTTGTAGCCCGGAGGTTCCCGGGAGGGAATGATCAGTGAGTTTATTCGGATGAGTTTGTTGGCGTTGATGGAGCCGCCTTGATTTGGCAAATGGATGCCTCAGAGAGCTTGATGTTTTAGTAAGTCCTGCTCCTAGTAGTAAAGTAGTTAGCCAGGTTTGAGTTTAGCATCCGTGTGTGGGATGCCCTGCTATTCAGAGGCCGAGGTGTGCCGTTCCTGTGCTGTTTGGTTCATCAGATGGTGGTGGAAGTCCCTTGTGAGAGGTGGACTAGTAGAGTCTCCACCAGTCGCCCGATTGATTGGCAAGTTGCCGTGTTAGTGGCTTGAGGCAAATGTAGGGACATCTTTCCCCCTTGCGAGCCTGCTGTTGTTTAACAGCCCAGCTTCCTCAGATGTGGATTTGGTAGTAGTAGCACTTGAGGTGCATTAGTTGGTGTGCCACTTTGGCACTAAGTCTGGTTCAGGCTTGAGTTTGGCTTGGGCATAGCAGATGGTCCTATGCCGTTCGGAGTTCAGCGTACTCCTTTAGCCTTGGATCCATTTATGGCAGTTGCACCTGTTTAGGTCGTGCCAGAGGGCTTGTTCAGTGGTAGTCGATGGACTACAAGCGAAAGGATGCTCGAGAGGAGCCAGAGCCTCTTCCCAGTGTTTCTGGAGGTTGAGTAAGTCAGCAGGTTGGCAGTTGGTAAGTGTTGGTGCGCGTGAGTCTCGCGCTAGTGTTAAGGCCAAGAGTTTTCTTGTGGTTGGTAGTACGGTCAACTACCTTCGAGTGCCTTTATCTGAGGAGAGTTGAGCATCGTAGATGCGAGTTTGGTCCAGCAGAGGGACCCTGAGTTGGATGCTCATGAGATGAGCTGGATGCCTATGAGCGAGTTGGATGCCTTTGAGGCGAGATGAGCTGATGCCTTGCGAGAGGATTTGGATGCCTTATGGGTAAGCACCCTTGGTAGAGGCTTGGTATAAAGTAAGTTCGGTTTGGCATGGTTATGCTTTGTAAACCAAGGTTGCCTCAGCTTTGAGCATCGTGTGGAGTTGGAACTTTTGGTGTTCCTTCGGTTGGAGTTCAGTTGGAAACTGAACAAGAGCGGTGGTAGCAAAGCCGCGCAGTTTCTGATTGCCTTGGCTAAGAAAGTTGTTTGGAACCTTTCCTTGGGTAGAAGCCTTGTTGAGAGGCTGATGTTTGAGTAGGAAGACGACGCATTCGGTAGCGTTTCGGGTCCTCTTGGTTCCCAAGGAATTGGAGTTGGCCTGCATGGTTGAGATGCTGGAGAGAGTTGTGCCTGTTTAGGCAGTTGGCTGTTAGCTCGTTTGTCGGCAGTGTGTGTCGAGGGTTGCCGAAGAACCCTAGGTTGCGGAGAGCCTCTCCAGAGCTCAATCAGGCCCAGGTAGTGAGTTTCAGTTGGCAAGCTGGAGCCGTGTAGTTTGTAGCCTCGGTTGAGTTGCTAGCAGTCTTGGTAGACTAGCTAGCTAGTGTTTGTTTGGAGTAAAGTCCGGATTGGTTCCGGTGCGGTGGCAAGTTGATGCTTGGTGTTGACCAAGGTGTGGTTTGGAGCTGCTAGAGATTAGCTTGGCTCGTGGGACGAATGGTTCGTGTCCAGTTGGTTGTTTTCTGCTTCCGAGGATGTCGAGTTGCCCGTTTGGCGTTTGGAGGTTCGATCGAGGTGGACCCCTGTGGTTGCCCGTGAGATGTAGATGTTGTTGCTCTAGTGGAGCAAGACGGTGAGCGTATGTGGAGCTCTCTGTCCTTTGGTTGTCTGCTTGTAAGAGCCGTTTCCTTCGGGGATTTGTCAGGTTACTCCTTTGGTCTTGGAATTGATGGTAGTGGTGCTAGCAAGAGGGAAAACTTTGTTGGCTACTTGGAAGTAGTCGTTTGTTGTTGATTAAGCGGATTCTTGGATGGTGTTCTAGAGGCCGCAATAAAGGTTGTTCGCCTCTTGTGAGTGTTTGGCCAAGATTTGGTTCTCTTGTTGTTTCGAGAGCTAGTTCGGTTCTAGTGGAGGGCGTTGCCCTCGAGGTCTTTTCCTAGTCGGAAGTTTTGGGAGTTGACCCCTCCCTGCAGATTGAGTAAGTTTTGTTGGTTCCATTTGTGATCCGATTGGTTGAGTTTTCCTTGGGTGTTGCTTCCCAGAGAGTTGGTTTCTTTGTTGCCTTGGGTTTGAGCTAGTCGGCAAGCTTGTGTGAAGTTCACGCCCTTGAGTTTGCTTCTTTGGGAAAGTCGTTTCCCGTTTGGCGTGAGTCGACTTAGCTCCGAGTTGTGTAGTTGGTCGAGTAAGCAATGTGATCAGCCCAAATGAGAGGGTCCCCGCTTTGTGTTGTTAGCAAGCAAGAGTTGTTTGTCCCCGCAGGAAGCGGTGGCCACCAGAAGAGTTGTTTCGGCAAGTTGTCGGTTTTTTTGGGATCGAAGATTTCCCTTCCCCCTAGTCTCTGAGTTTGGTTTGAGTTCTGCTGAGCAAGCCCTTCTCGGGCTTTGCTCCTTGTTGTTGTGCGCTCGCAGTTGGAGTAGCAGAGCCGTTTGAGTGAGTTGGCACAGAGGTGCCGTGGCTTTGGTTGGTAAAGCCGTTGAGCTGTTTTCCTCAAGGTGTTGTGCGCGAGAGAGTCTGCGTGATGGTTTAGTCCTTGCAGCCCGAGTTTTCCTTGAGAGGAATTTTGGTGGTTTCCTTGCCTGGCAGTGTTTTCTTTGGCCAGTTGCTAGTAGGTTTGCATGGAAAAGTTTGCTTTCGGCCGTTGAGAGGCTGCTATTTGTTGGCCGTTTGGTTTTCTGGAACCTGGAAGGTTCAGTTGTTTGGCCAGTTTGTTGTTGGGTTGAGGCTGCTTGTTAGCAGCTGTGAGTTTCCAGAGGAGTTCGCTAGTGCGTGGTGTAGAGTTTCAGAGCTTGTGGCCCGTCCTCGAGTTTGCTGAGAGTAGCACCCTTTGAGAGTTGGTGCGAGTTGAGGACGTGGTTTGCCGTCTATTCCCTTTGGAGTTCAGCGTATGCCCAGTTTGGATGGCATTGTGGCCTTGAGTTTTTGAGAATTCAAGAGGGTTTGGTTCTCTTAGAAGGCTAGTGTTGTTGGCCGAGAAGTTCAGTTGGCTGGATCAGTGGAGTTTTCCTGGAGCTGTTTCGTCTTAGGACTTTCGAGGACGAAAGTCTTAAAAGGAGGGAGTATTGTAACAGCCCAGTTTCCTATTCCAGGTTTCGAGGTGCCTTCGGGTCAAGTTTCGGTTGTTGGTTGGGTTTTTAGCGCCGTTTGGACCCTTGGGGGTATTTTGGTCTTTTGGCTCCCCGGGCAGGATTTGTGGTTTTCTGGGCTTCGAGGTAGCTCCTGCCTTTGTCGAGGCTTGTTTGTTGGTGGCTGCGAGTCCCGAGGTGTTTGGGCTAGTCAGTCGGATGCTCGGTTGTGGTTTGGGCTTTGGCAAAGTGATGGTTGGTTGTGTGCTTCTTTTGGGATTCAAGCCCGAGCCCTTAGTGTTGCTTTGGGAGTTGGATTTAAGTGAGTTTTATTTATTGGAAAAGATTGCTTCGGTCGGGTCTCTAAGGAGGAAGCCGGGAAATGGGATTTTGAGGTTTTAAAAGTGGATAAGGATGGAAAAATGAGATAAAAATCCCATTTTTCCCTTTTTCCCATTTTCCATTTTTATTTCCCATTTTCTTTTATTTTTTTTCCCAAAATCAATTTTCTCTCTCTCTCTCTCTCTCTCTCTCTCTCTCTCTCTCTCCCCGACCTAGCCCCCAAGCCCAACCCCTTGGCTCGCCCAGCCCTAGCCCGAGCAGCCCATGGCTCACCCAGCTCCAGCCCGAGCAGCCCAGCCCCATGCGCCGTCGCCCTCGCCCAACCCGAGCCCCAGCTCGCCCTGCCCTGGTTGGCGTCGCCCAGCTCGTGTCGCCCGAGCCCCTGCCTCACACAGTGTCGCCCAGGTCGCGTCACACAGTGCCGAGCTCAGCGCCAGATAGCGTGTCGTCCGCGTTCGAGTCGCGCATCCGGCGCCAGAACGCGCGCCCTCGCGTCGTGTCGTCGCGCGCGCCGCGCCGCCCTCGTGCTGCTGCCGCGCGCGCGCCGCGCGCGCCCGCCAAGCCAGCGCCCGCGCCCGCGCGCCCCTGTGTCTCTCGCGTGCCGTCCGAGCGCAGCCCAGCGCCCCAGCGCGCCCAGCCAACCCCTTTGGCTACCTAGCTCGTGCAGCCGGCTCGTTCGCGTGTCAGCCGCGCCTCGTGAGTTGCTCCCGAGCCGAGCCCTGTTTATTTTATTATATTTAGGGCTATTTTATGATTATTGATGTGTTTGCTTGGCTCGTTATAGGTTGCTCGGGTTCGATCAGAGTTAATTTTATTGTGTGTTGTTGCCTTCCGACCAGGTAAGGATTTCTTACCGGAGTTGTGTGGGCCCTGCGATATTGTCATGATTTTGCCTTGCTTTTTTGCTGACTGTTATGAGCATGATAATAATAGAGCAGCTTTGATTGTTTTCTTGCTAGCATGTTTGCTTGATATTACATGTTAGTGCCATGCTAGGTTTGTTCTGCCAGCATGCTTGTGATTCCTGCTTAAGCTCGTAGTATCATGCTAGGTAGTGTGATTGATGTCGGTCTTTGCTTGCTAGCCAGGAATCATTACTTTTTGCTCTGTACTCTTAGATAGAGTTGTAGGGTTTGTCATCATCCAGAGGCTGAGAGCGGTCATAACGTATCTTGTCCCCACCGGTCGGGAGCAAAGCGAAGCATTGCTTGGGGTTGAGCGGACATAACGTACTTTGTCCCCAGTGGTGGATATTGAGCAAAGCATAACATACCTTGCTTTTTCCCCCTCCCGGCAGCACCAATGGGACTTAGCTACCTCATTGGCGTATGCCTAGTTTGTAACTTTGCTAGAGCGGAACCCCGCCAGCGGTGTAAGCCTGCCTTGGCGGTTCTTAGCTTCCAGTCGGTGGACCAGCCGCCGCAGATGAGCGAGGGCCTCGCTCTGTGATCGGTGACACCGCTCCGAGTCTTAGGCATGCGTACACGCCCGCGTAGTTTGCCCTTAGGCCCCCGCATTTACGCCGGTTGCAGAAGAGCATGCGGTGTGCCCGCACAAGCGTTAGTTGCCGGTTCGGAGAGCTCCCCCGGGCTAATGTTCGTGAGTACACCATTCCTTCCGTTAGAGCCTGACTTCGGGTACTCTCCCGTAAGTCCAGATTAGTGCAAGGGCAAGGAGGCCCTTGAGGACATTCTTGGGAATCAGTGTTTTCCCCCCGAGTGAAAGATACCTCGGTGATGTCAAGGATTGGACAGTGTATCCAATCCCGATTAGGGCAGTAGGAGACTTCCGATGACTCCAGATCTTATTTTATGAGCTCGTTGAGCCATGATTTGTGTTGGTAGCTGTTTGCTTGCATGCTTTGGTACTAGATGACTGATTATATCGTATTGTACCCCGGTTGGGGATTCTTACTGAGTAATTCGTTACTCACCCTTACTTATCTTTCAGGAAACCATGGCGCGAGGCGGGATGGTGGAGGAGGAGGCGTGATCATGGAAACCCGTTGTTCAACTCTCGAGTCTTGTATTTATGTTTTAAATGTCCTCTGAATGCATGTAGTTGGGCACGGAGCCCTAGGTTGTTTTATGAATGTATTTCCGGATTCTAGCATTGTTGTAAATGTTGTAAAGTTGTATGTTTTTAATAAATCTCTAATCAGAGTAAGTTTTGGAAATGTATTTGTCTTGGAACAGGTGCTTGGAAACAGGGACAGGTTTCAAGAATTTTGTATTGACTTTTTAAATGAACTCTTGCCGATTTTTGGTTTTTAGTTAGAATCCGAAACAACCCTATTGCAAATTCTAGTGTTGATTTGTATGCATGCATTGAGGTAAGGGCCCATTTAGAGCCCCATTCGGGTCGGGTCTTTACAACTACACACTTTCAGCCGTGCCAATTCCATTTTACTGTTTTTATTAGGAGTAGTTGTAGTTTTAAACATTTCATAGTCGTAATAAAATCATCTAATTTAAACTTCTATATTGTGTTTACTACTATGATTGTGTTATATGAGTGCATGTTAGTTACTTATGATTAGATTGTGTTAAGAGTGTAGGTCACTGAATGTTACACTGCTGAATGATTATTTATATATATGAGTCAATTAGCTACCCACGCATGTACCTTGTAGGGAATCGGAAGAGGAACCACATGTTGACCCAGTGCGCTACTTTAGTTTGCATGAACGGCAGGCATTTAGGGAGTTAGGAATAACCTCACTACTGCTTACGTTGCCCTGTGCTAAGTATGGTGTTCGCAGCGGAAGTCGGTTCGCCCATAATCATTAGTTACGGAAGTAACAATTGTTAGGGAAGTAAGACGTTCTTTGGTTAGTCTGCGCTCTTAGCATCTTCTAGGATTATTTAGTTAGCATTACTCATTGGATGCATTAGTATTTTATTTCTGTACATTAATTATTTTATTAAAACAACAAAAACCATCCAACTCAACAACATATGCTTTTTATTTTCTTCATGACTCTGACTTAAGTTGTATTAGTTCTAGACATCAATCTCTGTGGGATCGATAAATTATATACTTATTACTTGCTGCAATTCCCAACCGCGTATACTTGCGCGTAAGTGATTTCGAGTGTACTTAGCATAAGTTAGCTTCGAATTAATTACTGTTAAATATATTAGCAGTGGAATCGCAACCATTCATAGCTATTATATAGAGTAAAATGGAACCCTGTGGTTTGCAAACATTTCAAATTACTTAGCAAGCCACATCATCCCAACCGACTTATTAGGGCAGCAAGCTAAGGGTTTCTTTCAAGAGGCCCGATTTTTTTTTTTGGATGAACAATTTTTATACAAATAATGTGCATATGGAATGATTCTTCAATGTGTTGAAGAAAAAGAGATGAATGCGATTTTGGAATCATGTCACGCATCACCTTATGGAGGTTATTTTTGTGGGATGCGCAATACTGCAAAAAAATTTCAATCAGGCTATTTTTGGCCTATCATATTCAAGGATGTACATCACTACACAAAAACATGTGATAAGTGTCAAAGAAAAGGGAATATAGGAAAAAGGGATGAAATGCCTCTAACTTTGATTTTGGAAGTCGAATTTTTCAATGTTTGGGGAATAGACTTTATGGACCATTTCCTCCCTCATGTGAAAATTTGAATATGTTGGTTGTGGTTGACTATGTCTCTAAATGGGTATAAGCAATTGCCACACCTTTTAGATGCAAAAAGAGTCATAAAATTCCTACATAGGAATATTTTCACAAGGGTTGGTACTCCACGAGCACTAATTAGTGATGAAGGAATGCATTTCGTAAACAAAGTGATGGCTCATGTGCTACAAAAGTATAATATCAAGCATCACATTGCAACACCTTATCACCCGCAAACCAATGGACAAGTTGAAATATCCAATCACGAAATAAAAAATATTTTAGAAAACTCGTGGTACATAATAGGAAAGATTGGTTGTAACGGCCCAGTTTTCTATTCCGGTTCTCGAGGTGCTTCCGGTTCAGATTCAGTGGTTCGGTTGGGTCGTTAGAGCCGTTTTGACCCTTAGGGGTATTTTGGTCTTTTGGCTCCCCGGGCAGGATTTGTGGATTTTCAGGGCTTCGAGGCAGCTCCTGCCTTTGTGGAGGTTTGTTTGTTGGTGGCTGCGAGTCCCGAGATGTTTGGGCTATTCGTTTGGAGGTTCGGTTGTGATTTGGGTTTTGGGCAAAGTGATGGTTGTTTGGGTGTTTCCTTTCGGATTGGAGCCCGGGCCCTTAGTGTTGATTTGGGATGTTGATTTAAGTGAGATTTATTTATTGGAAAAGGTTGCTTCAGCCGGGTCTCGAAGGAGGAAGCCGGGAAATGGGATTTAAGGATTTTAAGGCTTATTTTAAAATTGGATAAAGCGAAGCATTACTTCAGGGGTTGAGAGCGGACATAACGTACTTTGTCCCCACTGGTCGGAAATAGAGCAAAGAATAACATACATTGCTTTTTCTCCCCCCTCCCGGCAGCCAATGAGAATTAGCTACCTCATTGGCGTATGCCTAGTTTGTAGCCTGCTAGAGCGGAACCCTGCCAACGGTGTAAGCCTAACTTGGCCGGTTCTTAGCTTCAGGTCAGTGGTTCAGGCTGCACAGATGAGCGCCGAGGGCCTCGCGCTACTGTGATCAGTGACACCGCTTCCGAGTCTTAGGCATGCGTACCTGGCCCTCGTAGTTTGCCCTTAGCCCCCGCATTTACGTCGGTTGCAGCAGCATGCGGTGTGCGCGCACACGCGTTAGTTGCCGTTCGGAGAGCTCCCCCGGGCTAATGTTCATGAGTACACCATTCCTTCCAGTTTAGAGCCAGACTTCGGGTACTCTCCCGTAAGTCCAGATTAGTAGCAAGGGCAAGAGGCCCTTGAGGACATCCTTGGGATCAGTTCAATCCCCCGAGTGAAAGATACCTCGGTGATGTCCCAGGATTGGCCAGGGTAACCAATCATTAGGCTGGAAGTAGGAGACTTTCGATGGCTCCAGATCTTGCATTATGAGCTCGTTGAGCTATGATCTGTGTTGATAGCTGTTTGCTTGCATGTTGAGGTGCTAGATGACTGATGTATCGTATTGTACCCCGGTTGGGGATTCTTACTGAGTATGTTTATACTCACCCTTATTTATCTTTCAGGTAACTTGGGACAACACCAGGATGGCTAGCGGAGGGAGCAGATTGATCATGGGGAGCTGTCGCCACTCTTTCATTTATTATTGCATTGTTTATTCAGCATGTAGATGGACAGGAATCCTAGGGGAACATTGTTTAAAACGTTGTTTAAATTGTATTGTATATTTTTATAAACACTGGCCAAGTTGCTTTACTTTGTTGGTTTGTTTAAATGAAAATTGTTGGTTATGTTTTAAGGGTTCCCCCTTCTTATGTTTGAAAGGTTTTTAAATATGAGCACTAAACCGTTTGATATCATATTTAACTTGCATGCTGAGTGAGAACCTAGGTTTAGGGCCATGTTTTGGGTCGGGTTCGTCACATTGGTCCATGCGATTGGATGATTAACTCTTGGCTTATCATACTACGTTTAAAACCCCGCTAAATATGTCACCTTATAGGATTGTTTATGGAAAAGCTTGCCATTTACCACTCGAGCGGGAGCATAAAGGTTTATGGGGGCTGAAAAAGATAAACCTTTATCTTCAGAAAGTCGGTTCTGCCTGAATGATGCAACTTCTTGACTTAGAAAAATACATCCACCTACCATATGAAAATGCAAAATTATACAAGGAGAAGGCAAACAAATGGCATGATCGTAGACCACTCTAGAAAACCTTCAAGGTAGGTCAGTAGTGTAACGACCCAGGTTTTCATCCCGGTCTTCCAGGTATGCCCTAGGGGTATTTTGGTAATTTGGTCGGGCCGTCAGGGCCGTTTATGTCTTTTTTCAGTTGCTAAAATTATTGGATGGATTTATGTAGGTTTTTGGAAGGATTTGTGGTTTGGTTTGAGCAAGGTTTGGTGCAAAAGTAAAAATAAAGGAAATTGTCTTCAGAGTGGGGTTTGAACCGGGTCTCTGGGAAGCTTGTGGGGATGTGTACCAATTGAGCCATTAGGTGCTCTTGTTGCTCTTCCTGCATCATTTTATGGTTAGCCTTGCATTTTGGGAGTTTTGGAGCATTTGGTTAAATGAAATAGAAATTAGGTTTGTCTCATCTTCTTCTCCAAAGTGTGTGGCCGCCCAAGCTTTTCTCTCCATTGCCTTGCCGAGTTCTTCATCCTTGCAGCTCCCTTGGTTCAATCATCATTCCGGGTAAGTCTTCATCCTCTTCATCTTCTCGATTGGGTGTTCTTGTTGGCGAAGGTAAGGGAGAAGAGCTTGTGTGTGTGTGTGTGTGTTTGTTGCAGTCGCCGGCATGCCCAGATCTGCCAATGACAAGCCCGAGCCGCCCAGATCGCCTAGCAGCAAGCCCAGGCTGCCCAGATCGCAGAAGAAGCAGCAGCACGAGCCGCCCTGACCGCCGGCCCCGTCGCGCCCGTCGCGCGCACAGACTGAGCGGCCAGCGCGCCGCGCTCGCGCTCGCGCGCGCGCCGCGCGCGCGCGCGCGCGCGCGCCGCGCCGCGCGCTCGCGCGCGCGCGCGCGCGCGCATCGCGTCGTCGCCGCCTCGCGCGCTGTGCGCTCGTCCGGTCCGCTTGCGCGCCGCGCGCTGGCGCCTGGCGCCCGCCAGCCCGTCGCGTGCATGCGCGCTGCGCGCGCGCGCCGCCGCGCGCCGCCGTCGGCGCCCGGTGTGCGGTCCTCGCGCCATCAGCCCCCTTCTGCGCGCGTCAGCGCCAGCAGCCGCCGCCGTCTCCGCGCTGCTGCCCGTCAGCGTGTCAGTCGAGCCGAGCCGCGTGAGTTGCTCCGAGCCGAGCCTTGTTTATTTTATTATATTTAGGCTTATGGATTATGATTATCATTGTTTTTGTTAGGTTCTCGGTAGCTAGCTCGGGTTCGATCGCAGCTTAGGTTTTGTGTGTAGTTGCCGGCTGTAAGGATTTCTTACCGGAGTTGTGTGGACCTGCGATGTTCTATGTGATTGTTGTTTGTATGTTTGTTTGTGATTATCGGCATGTATAGTTTAGGTGCTCGTGCTGAATTCGACTAGCATGACTTCGTATGTTGTTCTCTCATGTTAGTCCATGCTAGGTTGTTCCGTTCGCATGCTCATATCTGTTCTTGCTTCGTAGTACCATGCTAGGTTCGTTGTATCTGTTGAGCACGTTTTGGATTGTATTGGATTATATGCTATTGAAATGATATGTTAGAGTGTAGGTAGGTAGCATCATCGGGCTCGATGCATAAAGTATCTTGCATCCATGGCGAGGACGCACGAGGTAATACTCCGCCCCTGGACCCCGTGAGGGTTTAGCTAACCCGACCGTAGGCCCCCGCAATCTTGGGTGAGGGTGGAAGATGTTAAATGCCCCAGCGGTCGGGATGATGACTTGGCATTGCCTCATCCCGGCGATCGACACGTCCTCGGCGTGTTGGCCGTAGCCCTTGATTGCCACCGATAGGGCAGGGCGGCTTCACGGTGTAAGCCTACCACGGCCGATTCCTTAGCCTCAGTGCGGTGGTTCAGCCGACATAGTTCACGTGTCCAGTCTCACACCCCTATGTCGGTGACACCGATCCGGAGATTTAGTTAGGCGTGGTGGCTGGACATGGGCGACTTGCCACTAGACCCGGCACCCCCATAGTCTGCAGAGAGCACGCGGTGCGCGCTTACGCTCATTACTGGGCGCCGACCGGAGAGCTCCTCGGGATCTTGAGCTAGTGCACCTTTCGTGATCGACAGAGACAAAGTGAGGCCGGGACTCGTTTCTCGTATAGGGCGTATTGTGTGGTGGATTTATTTCCGGACTAAGACCACGAGTTGGCATCCGAGGTCCAAGTGTGGACTTAAGCTATGTGCTCTATTCTCGTGTTTATATTCATAGCTTGCATACACTCACCTAGATGACCATGTGCATCGTATTGTACCCGGTTGGGGATTCTTCTTGAGTAATTCGTTACTCACCCTTATTTTGTGGTTTTCCACAGGTAACCAAGGTGCAAAGAGACAGGATGGTGAAGGAGGAGCTGTGATCATGGGAACTCTTTGTCGTCTCACGATCTTTTATTTCTATGACTCTTGTCTTCTATTTTTCCCCGAATGCATGTAGTCGGGCACGGAGCCCTAGGATGTTTTCTGAATGTTTTGTGGATTCCCGCTTTATTGAATTTGAGGATGTTTCAAATGTTTTAATAAATCTCTGATCAGAGTGTACGTTTTGGAAATGTATTTGCCTTGAAACAGGTGCTTGGAGACAGGGACAGGTTTCAGCAAACCATCTTGATTTCTGATTGAATCTCTTTTGTTTTTAATTGGGAATCCGAAAACCTATCTGCATATTGTTCTTTACTTTGAATGCATGCATTGGGGTAAAGACCTATTTTGAGCTCTTTTTGGGTCGGGTCTTTACAAGTAGGTACTTTTATTTAACTCACGACTTCGTTTTTTTCCAGGAAACCTCAGATCCAAATGGTCTGGGTCATTCTGAATTACACACGTTAAATTGAGAGGAGCAATCTAGATAAAGAACGAAACCAATGGGAAAGAATTCACATTTAATGGGAAAAGATTAAAACATTACTGGAACGAGAAATTCAGCGCAGGATATCCTCGTTAGAATTAACCGAAGTATGCTAGTTGAAATTCTTATTTTTCACTCCAAGTATGCTAGTTGAAATTCTTTCTGTATGCTTACTTATAGACACTTACTTTTTCTTTCGTATTTGAATGCATTTATTTCATTTCCTTACTTGATTTTCAATTTATGGTTATTTGAGATGGTTGCAATTGAATAAAATATTCAGCATGCAGGACATTAAAATGCAATTATTTAGTTATTTATTGCAGCGAGATTTTAGGGAAGTTTGATCCAACGGTCTGTAGAAATTCCATGGCCGCCTTTGTCGAATCGTTATCCTGACACAATGCGACGCTACATTGCCCGAGAAATCCCCTACTTCATTTTGGTCTTTAAAAGCCAAGGCAAAGGCTATACTAGACCACCAACATTCGAATTTCAGTCCTCATTTGCAGATAGAGTCCAAATTATCTACAATGGTGCGACGACTCGCAACAAATTACATAAGAAGTTGGCATCTTAGGATAGAGAGGAAATGAGAGAATGATCCAACTCAAGGCCCCAAGAAAATAATCTAAGCGGAGGCGCATGTTGACAGTGAAGATGAACAATCACAAGCCGGCACCCAAAGGAGAAGGCGAGCCACTGTTCAACTTTCAAGGCCAGTAGAGCATGCAGTAGCCGAAGAATCTTCGGAAGTGCCTGGAGAAAAAAAAGTAGTAACTTCTGCACCAAGACGGCTGTCACCGATGGTGTTGATCGACAGTTCTGAAAAAATGTGGTACTTCAAATGTTTAACACCTTCGATGGAGGAGCGAGACATTGCTGAGTTCGATCAACAAATGGAGGGTGTTATGCGAGCAAGGGAATGCAGGCGCAGAGGAAATGAAGAAGTCGGTCCCTTGATACCTGTTGAGATGGCCACAATTTGTGAGATAGAGGAACAGTCGCATCGGGAAGGAAAAGCACCAACGGTGGAAGAGCAGTTAGGAGGATACAAAAGAACAATGCTAGTGTTAGAGGACTTGTTCTGACACCAATTACGAAACAAAAGTGATGCAGGCCTTGCGAAGCATTAGAGAACTTGGCTAATCATCTAGGTGCAACTCTAGAAGACGTAGATCTGACCATTGAGCTTCTAATGGTAGAGTTCGCATTAAAACCTGCTACTACAGCAGCAGATGAAGGTCCCTCTAGACGTGCCCAAGTACCTACTCGTTTACCGTGCGAGCATAAGAGTATGGAATACGATTTGACTCGTTGCGTCAAGTAGCTTGCCAGAAGCATGAAAACATACTTACAATATGCGCGTGAACGGGACAATGCAATATTCGACATGCTCGAAGTAGTAGATTTGTGCATACAAAGGATGCAGTTCCTAGACATTATTTCTTCCTCCAACTCCGACAACTCTGACTCCAAGGAGGATGAATAAAGGAAGTCTTTATCTTTCTCACTTTACTTCATGTACTTTATCAATTACTTACACTAAATTATAATATTCTGCTATGTACCTAGTGGAAAATTGGAAGAGGAACCGCATGTTGACCCAATATGCTACTTTAGGTTGAGTGAACGTCTCTTCACTATTTAGGGTGTTAAGGATAACCTCACTAATGTTTATGTTGCCCTGCGCTAAGTATGAAGTTCGCAGCAGAAGCTGGTTCGACCATAAATTATTAGTTACTGAAGTAACATTTGTTAGGGAAGTAAGACAGTCTTTGGCTAGTCCACGCGGTTAGCATCATTTAGGATTATTTAGTTAGCATTACTCATTGCATTGTATGCATTAACATTTTATTTCTGTACTTCATTTTTACAAAACAAAAACCACTCAACTCAAACAACATATGCTTCTTTATTTTCTGCATGACTCACACTTAACTTTATTAGCTCTAGACATCAATCTTTGTGGGATTGATAAATTTATATACTTATTACTTGCTGCAATTTTGGACCGCGTATACTTGCAGGTAAGTGATTCCGAGTGTACTTCGCATAAGTCAACTTAGAATTAATTACTATTCAGTATATTAATCTTGGAATCGCAACTCATCAAGTTTTTGGTGCCGTTGCCGAGGATTGATTATTTAGAGTTACTATTATTAAGAAAGAGTAGTTTTTATTGTCTAAAGGTTGAATTCTAGAATTTCAGGAAACTCGAAGTTCAAACTAATTCAATCAAAGGGAAACAAAGCCCTAGAACAAATCATCACCACATCCACAAGAATCAAATGGAGTATAACTAGTTTACAAATCAGCAATGGACGTAATATTACATTCCGCAGCAAACATACAAATATCAGCAACAAGGCTACGTGGGGGAGATCAGCATGACACAACTTCGTTCGGATGAGCATTATCAGTTGCAATATTGGGGAGATCATAGCAACTTCTATCAACATCAATTCCATCCACGAGGAGATCACAACAACAAGGGATATACATGGGATACTAGGAGTCATGAACCTAGGTGCTTCATGTATACTCATGGGAATTCTTTAGAGGACACAACTCCAAAGGAAGAAGAGCAGCTATGAAGAACACTGTGGTTGAGGGACAATGGTAGCATATCAGAACCTCAATGGCTCCATTATGAGAATCAACACTCTCTGAGGGAACCAATAGGAAATTGTGCAGCAAACATTATACAAGTGGAAGAGTCATATCTAGAGGCCGTTGTACTTGATGAAGCAGCATCACTAGATTTTCTCTATGAGGAAGAACTCACATGGGACGATTTTCGATTGGCTACAATAGCAAGAGCAAAAGAGGCCAAGGAACTACAGCTTGCAGCAGAGATAGAAAGAGAGTAGGAGTGACGTTATAAGGAATATGAGGAAGCATGTGCAAGGTTCGCCAACCCCATAACTTTAGAGATGGACGAAGTAGTATGTGTTATGGAGGAAAAAGAAGGAAGCTCCAGGGTTGATATTAAGCACAACTTAGATGATTAGAGTATAACTGGAGACGAAAATTGCCAATAGGAGGGCATGGAAGGTGATGAACCTGCGAATCCAACAAATGAAAGTTCACAAAAAACTGAAAGGGGAGATACGGACTCAATCGTTCTACAGGAAGAAGAAGAGAATGTTTGAAATCACAGGCTACCAATAATGGTACTTGAGGTTTTCTCGTTCACAACAGAACACGAATCGTAGGAATTGATATGTCGAATCAGCGACACTTGGACAATTCAACTAAGCTGTAGCATAAAGCAGTGCACCCTATCGACGTTGTGTTTGATAGGAAGTCTACGCATAAAGACGCATGGAGAAGAATGGCAAGAGAAAACGACGAAAGTTGGCGTCGCCCCAAAATTCTTTATATGGCAAATACATGGATGAACTATGCCATACGGGATTAGCGCAAAAATTCCACCCATAATTCTTAGCAGCATTCTAGAATGCGAAAATCCGGTATTTCTGACTTTGTGCAAGATATTTAATTGCTTTTAATTGGGTAGATTTATTATACTTTCCTTACTTATTTCTGATTTTGCAATTTTAGGAAGTTTTTCTATTTTTGCAATTTTCCTTTTTATCACTTTAATTTTAGGAAAGAATTGGACCGAATATTTGAAATAGAATGTTTTCCTTGTAATTTGATCACCTTCCTTCCATAGGATTCTGAACTTAATTTTCCACACCTATATAAACCCTGTGTGAGGAAGAATCGATCACTGCCTCCTTGCCTCGACCTTCAGACCTTACAAACTCAGTGTTCCCCTCAATTGACCTCAGCTGGTAAGATGTTTGATACAGTAATAAGAGGCAAAAAGGGTAGCGAACATCAAAAGTCTCAGGAAACACCACCGCCCAGACGGAGAACCGGAAGGGTGTCAGTGGGGGAGCTAGGAGCAGATATGGGTGAAAGTTCGCACCAACAATAGACAAGAAGCGGAAAGTTCTTCGAAAAAATAAGGGATAGGAAGGACACTTCCGTCTCCTTTATTACACTGAATAGTGACGAGGAGACTCCAAAAGAATCACCGCACTAAGAACAAACAGACGAGGAGAACCTCCCTCGACATGAAAGAATGGAGTTGGAGGAAGAAAAAGACGAATCAATAAAAGAGGACCCAGAAAAGGTTGAGCCGTGTGAGGATGAAAAGAATGGAGGCCCCAGCAAAGCCAAAATAACCACTGACAAGGGATCGCAGCACCCGAGATTCTATAGCATTCGAGTTAAATCTATGAGGGAATTAAGGGCAAGAGCATTTTCGACGGTTCAACGGTCACTGCCAACCCTGGAGATAGGAGTCAGGGAAGGTGCAACTTCTGCATCTATCAATGCTGAAAGGAAATTTATTGAATTAAAGAATAGAGGGTTTAAGAGAGAGTTGGAACTGATAATATCGGACGACATTAGGATCTTGATTCATTGTTGGGGATGGTTGAAATATTTCTTCCCAGTGATGGATGCAAGAACAAATTGGGTGTGCCAATTCTACGCGAATATGAACGAAGAAATACCATTATTCTCACGAGTAAATGGTTAGCTTGTTGACTGCAAAGCAGCCGTATGGAATAAAGAATTAACCGCATCTGATGCTCCTAAATCATTCTTTCTACAGCTGATCAACTCTTCCACCGCATAACAAATGAGAGAGGGCCTATAAGTAATAGGATTATTGGGAGAAGAATGGAATGACTCAACGTCAATTCAAAGATACATGATTCGGAAAGATTTGCAAGAATGGTTGAGAATTATAAATATATCATTGCTGCCATCCACGAATAAAGCGCTAATCCGAAAAGATCAAGCAATGCTACTGGTTGCAATACAACTCGGGGTACGCTTAAATTTGGGAAAAATCATAGAAATACAAGTGCAGAAATGCGCGAGTGAAGAGCGAAACCACATATACTATACCTTCGCAATCAATCAGTTATGTGCAGAGTAGGGGATCCATTTGCATAGATGCAACGAGACTTTGAGCATATTTCCTTCAAAGGAAGATATAGAAAAAGAAATCAAAGGAACCAAAGACGCAACAACAACTGCTAGACTAGAAGAAAGAATAGCCAAGCTTGAAGTATGCAAAAGAGCAAGATGAGCTATTGATGCCCAATAGAAAAGAAGAATACTCTAAATGGCCTGAAGTTCCAAAACACTTAGAGAATTCAGAGCTTGCCAAGGGCAAAGGAAAGAAAAGCGGCAGGTAGCAATCTAGATGGAAGTCCCGCTCTCTTTTTCTTTTTATGCTTTCTACATATTATTTCCTTTTGCATGCATTTCATGTTTAGTTAAAGTTTTTTTGGTAGGATCATGCATCTAGGACGAAAGTTATTTGATTTCACATAATATCTATAAATTTAGCAGTTCTTCTTTTGAAAGTCTAGTAAGCACTATTATTGCAAAATTAAATCTGGCAGACACACTATTTCAAATTGAAAAATTCTTAAGTTTCCTTAGATTCAAACCTAGCATTAGAATAATCTTTAGCATAAATGACAAAAATAACAAAAAATTCGCAAGTAAGCCTAAAAAAACTCATGATAGCGTAGAGCAATCGCATTAAAATAGCCAAGTTTGGGGGAACTAAGCCTCACCTTCATTGAGGACAATGAAGATTTTAGGAGTGAAGGAAGCCCGAGAATAGGCATATGAGCCCAAGGATACCTTAAGTATTCTGATGTCTACGTTAGCCAAAGCTTAAAATTCTTCTGCTTAGAGAGATTGCTTGATGCTCAAGTGATTTATGCCAAGAACTATGGAATTTAGTAGATATGAGTGCAACTTGAGAGGAATGTGAAAAGCATATAGAATCCTCAAAGGATATCGGGGTGAGAATAGATACCTTCGAAGAGTAAGTTGGGCAAACTTTAGACTAGAAGCAATGGAGATACAATAGGTTGAGTAATAAGAAGTACTTGCGATAAGGAACAATCTGTCAGTCATGGTAAAGAAGAGTTTATGGTTAACCTCAAATCTTTTGGGAAGTTTGAAAACTGAAACGAGAAAGAAGTTCTTGCTGGAAATAAGACATGTGATAACAGTCGCGGAAGTAGTATAAAAAAAGTAGAATTGCTTAATTAACTAGAATAAGCTAACTAGGCAGTTAAGCATTACTTGAGGACAGACAATGATTAAGTTTGGGGGTGCGATAACTCAAGAATAGAGCGTATTTTAGGTTGTCTTAGTCTGCTTTATTTTAGAAATAGAAGAGAGAAAACAAGCGTTCATTGAAGAAATGTGAAGGAATAGCTTAGAAAATCAGCATGCATTCATAAAGTAGCATCGGAAGCATGGATCTGCGCTTTAGCGCTAATTATAGCTAAAAGGTGCCTAATCAATGTTTTTAGCAGGATTATCCATAGCACTGCAGGAAAGGACAATAATGCGAATGGTGACCAGATATCGCGTAGAGTCACGTAACTCAAAAAAGAAAACTCATTCGAAAAAGGGCACTTCAACAAGGAAAGAATCGAAGAATCAATCATGCAATTAAGACGGCATCAATCAAATAAATCCCGATGGAAATCATGGAATCCCGCATTTATTAAGATTTTCACAGCTCGCCATAACTTGCTGGCAAAGGAATTTATTTCTACAAATATCAAGGAAAGAAGCTGAAATTGACGAACTGGTCGGTTGGCCATGAGCCGATCGTAAAAGCGCAAGAAGTAATTGGTGATGCGTGGAAACTGATGACAAGGGGACTACTCAAACTCAGTCGTTCCAATTCCATTTACTATTTTTATTAGGAGTGGTTTATAGACTTTGAACATTTCATAATAGTAATAAAATCGTTAGGTTTAAACTTCTATATTATGTTTATTGCTATGACTGCGTTATTGGAGTGCATGTTAGTTACTTATGATTAGAATGTGTTAAGAGCGTAGGTCAAACAACGTTACACTACTGCGTATTTAAATTTTTATATATGCACGCATGTACCTTGTGGAGAGTCGGAAGAGGAACCGCATGTTGACCTAGTATGCTACTTTAGGTTGAGTGAACGTTTGTTCACTATTTAGGGTGTTAGGGATAACCTCAATAATGCTTATGTTGCCCTATGCTACGTATGGAGTTCACAGCGGAAGCTGGTTCGACCATAAATCATTAATTATAGAAGTAACATTTGTTAGGGAAGTAAGACAGTCTTTGGCTAGTTCACACGCTTAGCATCTTTTAGGATTATTTAGTTAGCATTACTCGTTGAATTGCATGCATTAGCATTTTTATTTCTGTACTTCATTTTTACAAAACAAAAACCACTTAACTCAAACAACATATACTTCTTTATTTTTTGCATGACTCTGACTTAACTATATTAGCTCTAGACATCAATCTCTATGGGATCGATAAATTTATATACTTCTTACTTTCTGCAATTCCCAACCTCGTATACTTGCGCGTAAGTGATTTCGAGTGTACTTCGCATAAGCCAACTTAGAATTAATTACTATTCCGTACATTAGCATTGGAATCGCAACCCATCATATTACAAACACCTTCATCATCTAGCTTATCTGTGGAGATTAAATGCATGCGGATATTAAGAATATGTTTCACATTCTTCAAAACCAACACATTACCATTCTTGGTCTCCAAGTGAACATCTCCTATACCAACTGCTTTACAAATTCATTATTACCCATCCTAACATTTTCATAATCACCAGATGTGTAAGATGCAAAGAATTCCTTCCTAGATGTAGCATGAATCGAGGCACAAACTTCTTTGATGTATGGAAAGGTTTATACTTTCACCGTCGAATAAAAAAAGAATTCTTCGGTGGCTGCAGTAATTAAGTCTGCATCATCATCCTCAGTCAGTTGTTCCATACCTTTATAAGCCTTTTGTTCTAACTCTTTAGTTTTCTGCAATGCTTCTGTATATGACCTTTCAAGCCACAATGAAAACATTCAACATTAGAAAATTGACTACTTTTACTTAACTTTTATCTCTGCTTTTCGGACCTTTACTCGAACTCTTTCCCTTTCTTTCAATAATAAGAACATCAGACTGTGAAGGAAAACCCTACTATTTTCTTCTCATAAATTCGTTACATACACTCCTTTTACCAAGTCCATACTTAGTAATCCATTTGGGGCTGAGTTTGACAAGGAAGCTCTAAATGTCTCTCATGAATCTGGTAACAAACCAAGAAGCCATAACCCATGTATCACTTCATCAGACTTGATACTTATTCCAGCTAACTGATTAATCATACCTTGGAATGTATTCAAGTGATCTAACATAGACGTTCCTTCTTGATACTTTAAGTCATCATTTGTTTAATCAGAAATAATTTATTATTACAAGTTGTAGGGGCATACAAAGCCTCAAGCCTGTTTCACATAGACCGTGTGTGATTTTCTTCACCAATATGATTTAGAATATTTTCTTCTACCCAAAGTCTAATAATGCCACATACTTTCCTATGACATATTTCTCATTCGAAATCGGATTTATCAGCCAGCTTCTCAAGTGAAAACACAAGAAGATATGAATCATTCACATATAAAATATCTTCCATTTTTCTTTTCCAAACTTGATAATTTGATCGACTCAAAGTGACCACTCTACCATTGCTATAACTCTTTTCCATATTTAACACAAGACCTCTAATTAAACTTAAACCACATAGCTCTAATACCACTTGTTGGGAATAAACACTATTCTAATAGGATCAATTTATTCCCCTATTGTGTTCTTAATGAAAAACAACAAGCATAAATATGGTAAAAATATCAAGCACAACGCACAAAAAATTTAACGTGGAAAAACCTCCTCAAGTTGAGGAGTAAAAAACCACGAACCGAAGTCAAATCTCCACTATAATCAATAATGTGCTACAATAAGTTCTTCCTAGTTATAACTAGAGGTATACAACATATAATAACTCAAGATAAACAATCTCGGCAACAAACGACAGTAAACCAAGTGATATAAATTGAAAGATCTGACAATTGTGGAACTGAATCACCCTTTATAATATGCATGTAGAAACCTTCAAATCTGATCTCCACCCTTGTGTTTAAAACAGACTGTCCAAATTTCAGCTCGATCCAATAGTGGATTGGTCTAAATAATGAAAAACTTTGAATCTGGGTGAAACATTTTCCTCTCTATTTTCTTTCTCTCTCTAAACTGTCATTTCTCTCTCTGCCTGCTATTTTTCCAAGTTAACTCCAAAATAAACAAAAACCACTTTATATATATACCCTAATGGGCCTTAAATGTGGGCTTATCCACAAATGTGAATAAAACCCAACTTGTTTGGCACTGTTCACAATCCTGATAGCGATAGTATTCATGATACGGTACTATTCTTTTTTTATTTTTTTTAATCTTGCCAAATATATAAGCCTAGATCAAACCCGTGAGGACTCTAAAATAGAGTAAGATTTTAGCCTAAATTTGGATCATTATGTAACAGCCCGAATTTCTGTTCATTGTGAGATAAGGTTTTTGTAGCATTGTTTCCAGGAGCAGTTGGATTTGTTAAGGTTTTTGGCGGTTTATTGGTCGGGGGTGAAATAGGAAATTTCTTTTAAGGGTTCCTTGGGAGATTTGGGCCCTAGACTTACGGGAATTGGAAGCTTGGATTTAATTAAAGGAAAATAAAGCGTCAGCTAGGACTCAAAGGAGGAAGCCTTGGGAAGGGATTATGAGATTCTCCAAAGTTGATTTAATTTTAGGAAGGAAAAGAAAAGAGGAAAAAGAGAAGGAAAAAGGAAAACCTTAGCCGGCCACCCTCTCCTTCTCACCCTAGCCGTCGCCCAGCCCCTTGCCTCGCCGCCGTCCTTCGCACCGGCCCAGCGTGATCGCGCCGTCGTCGCTTTGCCTCAGCGCGCGCAGCCGCCAGCCCAGGCCGCATCGAGCAACCCTGCAGCAGCTCCATCGCAGCGGTCGCAGCCAGCCAGCGTCGCCCCGCCGTTCTTCGCACCGTCCCAGCGTGATCTCGCCGCGTCGCCCAGCCCGTCCTTCGTGTCGTCCCAGCGCTAGCTCGCCGCATCACTCCGTACGCCCGCGCCCCAGCGCCGTCGTGTCTGCGCGATTGCGCCCAGTGCCAGCACCAAGTGCCGTCGTGTCTGCGCGTTTGCGTCGAGAGCGATGCAGCGCCAGCGCCCCACCGAGCCCAATCGCTTGCCCTGCGCGCGCACGCGCCTCGTCCGAGAGCACTGCTCGGCCGTGATAGCTTGGTGCCGAGCCTGTTGTCTTCTCGGTTGGTAAATCCCGAGCCTCCACTCTCTTGAACCTTGAGATAATAGCTGCTGATTGTTTAATTAGGGTGATTTTTATTACTTGCTTAGGTTGCTTGGGTTCGCATAGAAGCTCGAGGGTCACTTGTTGGGTGTGATTGATATTTCTTTGCTTGCTTCCAGGTAAGGGTTCCTTACCAAGGGTGTGTGGATCCGGCGTATAATTGCTAGCAAGTCTTACCTTGTGATTGTATAAATTTCTAGTGGATAGGTTACATATTTCCTCTTGCTTTCAGGTTTGTAAAAAGTAGGTAAGTCCCCGATGGGCACTGCACTATTTCCGTATGTAGCTGGAGAGTATAAGACCCCGATGGGCATCACTGAGATTCTAGCTGGAGTAAGACCCCGAAGGGCATCCTAGATGTGTAAGACCCCGTCGGGCAGCATTGATGGCTAGAGGTGTAAGACCCTGATGGGCATCATTGATTGAGGTGTAAGACCCCGATGGGCATCCGTATGTGTAAGACCCCGATGGGCATCATTGATTGAGGTGTAAGACCCCGATGGGCATCCGTATGTGTAAGACCTCGATGGGCATCCAGGTGTAGAACCTAGGGCAGGTTGTAATTGTAAGCCCTTGGTAGGCCAGCTCTGGTGTTAGCTCTTAGCCTAAATAACTGGTTTGTCCTAAGTCATTGTATGGTTGCATGTCGGTGTGATAAATGCTATGTTTGCGTATTGTACCCGGTTGGGGATTCTTCTTGAGTAATACGTTGCTCACCCTTATTTTTTTCTGTGTCCTTCCACCGGGTAACATGGGACAGAGGCGGGATGGCTAGGAGGAGGTCTTTGGATGATCATCATGGACACCAACTCGAGACTATTTCACTTTATTATGTTTTGTTGGTTTAGCATGTAGTTGGGTGAGTCATTAGAATATCATTCTTTCAAAAACTTGTTTAAGACTTCTGATTGTTTCCTTGATTTTTCTTAAAAGTACCGAAACGATCACTTACTTGTTGGTTTTGCTTAATGGATTTTATGCTTGAACTTCTTGTTGTGTTGAATGAAAAGTTTTAAATTGGTACTCTCTATAAGTGATTTTGATTTCATTTATGCATGCTAAGTAATGATCTAGGCTAGAGACCGTTAGTTTACAGGTCTTTCTGAGTTGGTATCAGAGCTCGAGTCATAGGTTACGTAGGACTCGACCCGCAATTGTAGGTTGTTTTCCATGATCATCAGCGCTCAAATGACCATCGAGTTTGTCCATAAGGTTAAGGGCTAAGAATTACAATACTATTTGCACTTGCATGATCATGACTTGTTGTTGTAGGGAAAGAAAACCGGTTCGACTCATTGTTAGTTGAGTGCATTGTCGCATGCGATTACTCGCAGAGGGCGGGGAGGGTCGAGGCCGACCGCTCAGGGCATTCGTATCGATTCTGACACTGGAGGGATGTCGTCCCAAGCTGAAGCAGATGTTAGGGCACCTGCAGGCCCTTCTGTTGTATTGCCCGGGGAGGGCGTGGAGGCATCTGAGCCTCGAGAGGCTGTACCGGGAGTAGCTTTTTGTGGAGTCCATGAGGGCTCTTATGGTTGGGTTGCTAGCTGACCAGAGGGCCGAACAGAGAGCTGAAACGCAGGCTTTGTTAGCTTCGCAGAGGGAAGAGTCCCAAGTTCAGATAGAGCGGTGGATCGAGTTGGTTGTGAGAGGATCGTAGTGCCACCAGCTCCGCCAGCTCCACAGGAACCGATTGTGAATGAGGCCGTTGTGGCCGAAGGTGCTGAGGACCTGGGCAAGTGGCTGAAGGATTTTGTCAAATGGAAGCCTGAGAAGTTTAGTGGCCCTGGAGAACCGTTGGTATGGCTAGATGGATAGGCGTGAGCTAGAGTACACCTTCATGGTGATGGCTTGTCTCCGAGGTGCGTGAGCTCGTTGTGCAGCTCATGTGTTAGCTGGTACAGCTAAGTGGTGGTGGGATTCCACCTTGAGTGAGAGACCGGCCGGGTCCCCACCGGCCACCTGGGAGTTCAAGGAAAAATTTATCAGTGAAGAAGCCCAAGAGAAGATGATTGAGCTATTTTCAAACCTTAAGCAAGGTTCCGATTCAATCGAGGTTTATGAGAAAAAGTTTTCGGAGTATGGGTACTTCGCGCCGCAGCTGATTGCTACCCCTGAACTGAAGATCAGGAAGTTTATTGCGGGCTTGAGACAGGAGTGTCTCGGGGACGTTAGAGGCACAGCCCGAGACTTTTGCCAAGGCTGTGCAGCTGGCAACAATTTATGATGGAAAGTATCCTCCAGAATAAGTTGCTAGTGCTGTTGTGCAGAAGGCCCCAGCGTACTCGGGCCAGAAGCGTAAGTTTGACTCCGGAGGCAATGGTCGTGTGGGCGGTCAGCGCCACCAGGGTTCTTATCAGGGCCGAGAACAGCATCGGAACCGCAGCCGTGATCAGCCTCGCCAGCAGGGCGTAGGGAGGCCGCCACCATTTTGTAAACCTTGTGGGAAGCTGCATTGGGGTCCTTGATTGAGGTGTAGGAAGACCCCGATGGGCATCCGTATGTGTAAGACCCCGATGGGCATCATTGATTGAGGTGTAAGACCCCGATGGGCATCCGTATGTGTAAGACCCTGATGGGCATCATTGATTGAGGTGTAAGACCCCGATGGGCATCCGTATGTGTAAGACCCCGATGGGCATCATTGATTGAGGTGTAAGACCCCGATGGGCATCCGTATGTGTAAGACCTCGATGGGCATCCAGGTGTAGAACCTAGGGCAGGTTGTAATTGTAAGCCCTTGGTAGGCCAGCTTTGGTGTTAGCTCTTAGCCTAAATAACTGGTTTGTCCTAAGTCATTGTATGGTTGCATGTCGGTGTGCTAAATGCTATGTTTGCGTATTGTACCCCGGTTGGGGGATTCTTACTGAGTAATACGTTGCTCACCCTTATTTTTCTGTGTCCTTCCACCAGGTAACATGGGACAGAGGCAGGATGGCTAGAAGGAGGCTGCTGGATGATCATGGACGGCCCAACTCTAAGACTATTTCACTTTATTATGTTTTGTTGGTTTAGCATGTAGTTGGACTGGAGTCATTAGAATATCATTCATTCAAAAACTTGTTTAAGACTTCTCGGACTGTTTCCTTGATTTTTCTTAAAAGTACCGAACAGTCACTTACTTGTTGGTTTTGCTTAATGGATTTTATGCTTGAACTTCTGTTGTGTTGAATGAAAAGTTTTAAATTGGTACTCTCTATAAGTGATTTCAGATTTCATTTATGCATGCTAAGTAATGATCTAGGCTAGAGACCGTTAGTTTACCTGGGTCTTTACACATTATTCTTATTTAATTTATATTAAGCGTTCGCGAAGTCAAAATTATGCGCAAAAAGGTGTAATTCGCTAATGTTGTGCATCAACGAAGTTGAATGCTAAATATCGGTTATCATGCTAAAAAGAAAGATAAAAGAAGCGCGTTTAGCATAAGGTTCGCATAAACTTATGACTATTTATGTTTCACAAGATTAAAGTTAGGAGAACATTGCCGTAGGGGGGAGTCAAGATGCGCGAACACGAGTGCTTAAGATCAGAAGATCAAGGCCAGTAGCAATACAAGTAAATAAGGAAGGAAGAATCCGCTAGCGAGAAGTTGACTAACAAGACAATTAAGAGACGGATTGCTGAAATCATGGGATTCCTGCCTTAGACGAATCAAACACATATAACAAAAAAATTAAAAGGAGAAATCGCCGTGTAAATTGGTTTCTACCATTCTGGAATATTCGAAGGCTCGACGACCTAGCTCTATAAAAGGATGAGATGTATTAGAAAAAAGGGAGCTGTATCTTTTCCCTGTTCTTTTTTTTGTAGAAATTCAAAGACTCGATCTAAACTACAATTTACTGTTTATCTGTTCTGTTTTGTTTATTCGTATTGTTAGAATTATTTTATTTCAGTAATACAATTCTATGATGTTTTCTATATCTTGCATTGTGTTCTCTATTTTCATTATGAACTAATTTTAGTAAGGTGAAACTGGGGCAACTGGAGTTGTAGTAGCATGTAGTAGGACGGAGTTTGGAAGGGTTTAATCTAGAGCATGTAAGATAGGTACTTCATCAAAACAGTAAGTGTTGACCAGCCATCCACACAAGCTAATAGATTGTAAATTGGAAGAGAAAACGATCTAAGTCTATCGTGTGTGTTTAATAGGTAGTGTTACGGCTGTGACATTTTAAATCGAAGTTTAGGAATAAATGCGTAACTATTAAATTCTTAGCGCGGTTCATAATCACACTTAGTCGCAGCGGAATCTAGGCTAGTTGCCGAATGAAAGCGAAAGTAGTAGTTTGTAAGCGTAGTATGATAGATTCCCTTACCCCACGTATTTCTTATTATTGCATTGCTACTGAACTGGCAAGTATCCTAGTTTAGGCTTAATTTAGCAAAATTGTTCTTTGTCTATTTACTTCATTTTCATACAGAACTAAAAATCCTATCAACACAACTTATTTATGGAATTTATATTTCCATTCTAAACATCACCTTGAATAATTTTCCAATCCCTATTTAGTATGATAATTTACTTATTACATGGTGCAGACCACGTATACTTGCGTGTAGTGGGATCAATTCACACTAAGAGTAACCACGTTTGTAACACAGATCATCGCAGACCCACAGTCAAGTTTTTGGCATCGTTGCCACAGATCCCATGGCACAATAGCAACTTGGAATGATGAACCCACCGGCAGTCGTTGAGCAGGTGCGAAACGAGGAGCAAATGAATATCCCAATCTGCCACTAGCATAGGAGGAAGATGAGAGAGACAGAGTCATGCAAACGCAATAGGGAGACTTCACCTATTTGGCATATCCAGGTATGGATAGATTAAATGGTGGAGGTAGACGCCCTGTATTGACCAATAATATGTATAACATGCTAAAAATTAATGAACCTTTTAGAGGACTTCCATCGGAAGATCATCATCAGTATTTATGGAATTGTTTAGCTATTAGTGATGCTCACCAAGAAGTAGGAGTCTCTTTAGAAGATACTCGACTGTTTCGGTTTCCATATTCCTTATGGGATAAGAGCAAATAATGGATAAATACGTTACCAAGTAATTACACTTGGAGACAAATGGTCGATAGTTTTTTAGCGAAGTACTACCCGAGCGCACGAAGCATGAACTCTAGGCATGAAATCACTAGCTTTATGCAAGAAACCGATGAAACTTTAGGAGGAGCATGGGAACGGTACAAAGAGCTCATAGCGAAATGTTTGTATCATGGTTTGTCTTATACACTTCAAATCAAACATTTCTATAATGGGCTAACCGAAGCAGACAAAGTGATTCTTAACGCAAAAACAAGAGGATGTTTAATGGACATAACAATACAATAAAGCTTATAAGATAATCAAAACAACAGCTAAAAATTACTCCCCTAGGGTAAGACGAGGTTGCATCCAAGAAAAGGCAGGAAGTAAATTCGAGTTAAGTGAAATGACTGCCATAAAAGCACAATTGCCTATGCTGACGAATACCCTGAAGAACACTCAGATGACCGCACCCCAGAACGCATCAGCAGTTGAGACATTAACTCCTGAATTCTGCACACTCTGCGGAGGTGATCATGTGTACGAGCTCTGTAGTGAGAATATAGCGTTGGTTAATTACATTGGAAATTCTAACTCACGCTAGCAATACAACCCCTACTCAAATACTTATAATGCTGGATGGAAGCAACACCCAAATTTCTCATGGGGAGGACAAAATAGCAATACTAATCAAGTGGGACAGCAGCGCACACCTCTGAGTACGGGAAGCAACCATTAGCAAACTATGCAGATAGACTCAGCACTGAAGGATTACATAACAAAGAATAACATGGTCATGATGGAACATCAAACTATGTTAAAGACTAAAAAAGCAACACTTCGGGCACTTGAGCTGCAATTAAGAAAAATCGCAGCAGATTTGAAAACAATACCACTAGGAAAAATTCCGTTAGACACAAAAGGATCTAGGCGGAATGGTAAAGAACAAGTTCATGCGGTTGAGTTACGAAGTGGAAAACCATTAATCGCGAGGAAATCAGGAATTTCCAAGGAACAAAATTTGCAACGAAACCACCAACAGCGACAGAGCCATCGAAGGATGTCGATGAGGTCATCACAACCAAAAAGGGAGGAGAGAGCGTGGAGAAACCATTACCCATTTACCAACCACCACCACCACGGTACCCTCATAGACTTAAAAGAAAAGGGAACGAGTCAAATTTCAAAAAAATCACGGATATTTTGAAACAAATCCACATTAACATTCCTCTAGTAGATGCACTTCGACAGATGCCGAACTATATGAAATTCTTGAAGGATGCACTTAAGGATAAGGGAAAATTCGAGGAATTCAAGGTAGTAGCATTGAATGAGGAATCTAGCGTGATTATTCAAAATAAAATTCCCAAGAAAGAAGTCGACCCAAGGCAGTTTACCATTCCGGTAAAAATTGGTAGTCATCACATTGAGCGAGCACTTTGCGATTTAGGTGCTGGAATAAATTTGATGCCTCTATCAATAAACAAAAAAACCTAGATAGGTGAAGCAAGACCGGCCACCATCATAATTCAACTTGAAGATCGGTCGATAACTCGTTCTAATGGCAAAATTGAAGGCATATTAAGTTCGTCTTTCCAGCGGATTTTATCATTTTAGACTATGAAGCAGATCTTGAAGTTTCAATCATTCTGGGACGACCATTCTTGAGGACTAGGAGCACATTAGTAGATGTCTACGTAGGAACGATCACCTTAAGAATGAATGACCAGCAAATTCAGTACAACATATTCGACTCAATGAAGTAGCCTGACATAGAAAATAATTTCGACGTCAGCCATCTAGAAGTACTGCTAGAGGAAGCACTCATGTCCGAACGACAGCAAGAATGGCTGACTAAGGAAAATATCGGCGAAGTAGAGGATTTGCAGGATAACGTAATGGAAGACACAACAAAGAGAGTACATTATTATTAATCACTGAATGTGGGGATAAACTGTAGCTCTACGTAGCAGCACTCAACCGACGAACCTCCTACGCTAGATTTAAAATCTCTCCCTGATCATTTAAAATACGCCTACCTTGGAGAGAACGAGACACTACCAGTTTTCACATTTTCGTAATTAACTACGAAGCATGAGTAGTCAATACTAGCACTCCTCGCACAACACAAGAAGGCAATTGGATGGACTCTAGCAGATATAACGGGCATCAGTCCCACGTTTTGTAAGCACAAAATCATTCTAGAGGACAATGCCGGGACGTTAGTAGAACATCAAAGACGATTAAACCCTACCATGAAGGAGGTAGTTAAAAAGGAAATTCTAAAATGGTTGGATTCTACGATCATCTATCCCATATCAGACAGTCAGTGGGTTAGTCCAATCCAGTGGGTACCTAAGAAGGGAGGCACCACCGTCATTTGTAATGAGAAAAATGAGCTAATTGCCACACGAACAGTTATAGGATAGCGAGTATGCATGGACTACCGCAATTTGAACAAGGCAACAAGGAAGGATCATTTTCCATTACCTTATATAGACCAAATGTTAGATCGCATCGCTGGAAAGGAGTATTACTATTTTCTAGACGGATATTCAGGATACAACTAAATTACGATAGATCCAAAAGACCAGAAGAAAACTACGTTCACCTACCCTTATGGAACATTCGCCTTCAGAAGTATGCCGTTTGGATTATGTAACGCACCTGCAACCTTCCAAAGATGTATGATGTCTATTTTCTCGGACATGCTCGAAGATGTTATGGAAGTCTTTATGGACGATTTTACAGTTTTCGGACACACCTTCCATAATTGTTTAGCAAACCTCGAGAAAGTGCTCAACCGATGTGAAGAAACGCACTTGGTGCTCAATTGGGAGAAGTGTCATTTCATGGTAAAGGAAGGAATTTTTCTTGGTCACAGAATCTCCAAGAAAGAAATGGAAGTAGGTCAAGAAAAACTGGAAGCAATAGAAAAGTTGGAGTTACCGCAAAACATGAAAAGTATGCACAGTTTCTTAGGCCACGCTGGGTTTACAGTTAAAGATTTTTCAAAAATAGCGAAACCCATATGATAGCTTCTAGAAGCTGATCAAACCATTAATTTCGATGCACGCTATCTTCAAGCATTTGAGCAATTAAAAAGGGCTCTAATTTCTGCCCCAATAATGATAACACCTAATTGGAAAAAACCATTCGAACATATGTGCGACGCAAGTGACTACACAATAGGAGCTATTATGGGCCAGAAGGGAGAAAAGATGATCCATCCTATTTACTATGAGAGCAGAACCTTCACGGAAGCACAACAGAACTATACAACCATGGAGAAGGAGTTTCTGGCAGTGATCTACGCGTTAGAAAAATTTTGTTCCTACCTATTTGGATCTAAGGTAACGGTGTTCACTGACCATACTGCTATAAGATATTTAATGAGCAAGGCCAACGCAAAATCGAGGCTGATTAGATGGATTCTCCTTTGCAAGAGTTTGGCATACAAATCAAGGAGAAGAAAGGATGTAAAAATGTTGTGGCAGATCACCTATCACGACTAGAGGTCACATATCCCGACACAACTATGCTCAGCATATCAGAAATATTTCCTGATGAGCAAGTTTTTGCGCTAAAAATAGTAGAAGAAAGGAATGCCCCTTGGTTCGCGGACATTGCCAATTATTTAGCAAGCCATGTCATTCCATCCCATATGACGCAATACCAAGCAAAACGTTTTTTCCATAAGCTATACAAGGCAAAAACCGAAAGATGGCATGATCGAAGGTTGACCCCTCGTACTTTCGAGGTTGGACAACAAGTGTTATTATTTAACTCTAGACTTTGTTTGTTTCCAGGGAAGCTTAGATCCAAGTGGTCTGGGCCATTTTATATTACACAGGTAAAAGTTGGAGGAGCAGTATGGATCAAGAACGAAGCCACTGGAAACGAGTTTGAAGTCAATGGCCAGAGATTAAAGCATTACTGGAATGAGGATTTTCAATGCCAAATATCTTCATTCGCATTAACTAAAGAATGAGTGTGCAAGCATGCTAATGGAGCCAGAGCATATCGGTACCTTTAAATTTTTGCTCCATGCATGCTAAGTTTTAATATTTGCTATCTACTTATGTTGGAAAATTATATGAATTTAATGCTTTATTTTCGCTTTCTATTTTTAAATTTCAATAAATCAGTAAATGTCTTTTACCATCATATCATTCACTAATTACAGATGGATACCGAGCAATGGAACCACAGGAATTTTTATCCAACGGTGTGTAGAGAATGCACAGCTGCCAAAAGCCCAATCGTCTTCCTGACCTAAGCAACGATTGAAATTTGATAGTCATACCCGACGTTTTGATTGATAAATACCGAGTAAGAGATTTGACCTTTACTCATTCTTTGCAAATCAACAATATCTATCTTACAATTCTTTCATAACCTTCACCATGGTGCGAAGACTTGCAACCACTTACCGACGAATGTGGCAAATAAGATTGGAGGAGCAAGGGAAAGTAGACACCATTCAAGAGCCTGAGCCGTTGGCTGCTGCGTCCGTACGTAGTGACGATGGACAGTTACAAGTCGGACAAACCATGAGAAAGCAAGTGACTGCTCCAACTGGAAGAACGGAGCAGCGCATTGCAACAGTAGAGGAGTCTTCGACGGTTCTTGGGGAATAAAGGGCTATTACCTCTGCACCACGACAAGAGAACTTGGGGGATGTTGCAGCGGTTGATGCAGAGGAGGAAGAAGTCTAAAAGCAACGGGAAGGAAAAGTCCCAATGTTGGTTGATGAGCGGGGTACGGAAAGTAGAGGAATTCCTACGTCGGAGGACCTGTTCTGGCATAGAAACAGAGAAAAAGCTTAAGCAAGCAACGCCAGGCGGCAGAGAGTCTGACTGACACCATTGAGAGAAGACCGCGACCGTATGATCCAACGCCTTATGGCCAAATTCTGTCATGCATATGTAGCGTTGCCAAATGAAGCAGGACCTTCTTCACATGCCCATGTGTCTACTCTCCTACCAAGGAAGATGAAAAAGACAATGAGAGAAAAATTTGACTACAGCCTTTGGCTGCTAGAGAACAATCTGAAAAAGCTTGTGGACTACATAACAAATCGAGACAGTTTCATTTTTGACATACTAACTCGGTTGGATCCACAACTTCGTAGACCTGTCCTCTCGGATATCCAAGACATTGTCTCCTCCATCGACTCTGATAGCTTTGATTCAGAAGATGAAGAGTGATAAATGAAGTCTTTTTCTCTGTTGTTCCTATTTTTTTCTTTCTTTTACCGGTATATATGCTTCACTTAATTATAATTGATATTTCATTTAACTCACTGGGAAGTTAATGTTCTGAAGAATGCCGATTTTTTTTATCTCTGCTTTTTAATTATGCATTTTCAAAACATTGCCTTTGGAAAGCTAATATTTACTCTGCCCCAAAACATCAGTTACGACGCAATAGCGAAATCATCTTGGGACAGACACTTGTGAACTTAGGACCTAGATCAATTCTATGGGAAGAGATGGTTTGAGCTTAAAGTAAGGATTTCAGCAACCTTAGAAACTATTGATTTATTCTGATTTTATTCTATTTAATTCCTTCCTTAATTGTATGATTCTATATGTAATTGTTTCCTTATTGTAAATTATGCCTTATTTGGAGAATGAAATTTCTCTTATAAAAGAAAGGCCATTGTAACATTTTGAAATATCGATTAATGAAATAGAACTTATTTCTATTCTTTCTAAATCGACATGGTATCAGAGCAGAAAATATTTTAAAACCCTAGTCGAATTCTAAACACAGTCACAACCCTAGCCACCATTTATCAAAGGTGCACCCTACTTGTGACTTGGTATTCAAATTCGTACTTGGGAATTAAAATCTGTTGTTTCATAGCTTTCTCTTTTCATTTGAGGATCTGACAAAATTTCAAAATTACACCATAACAAGATGAAAGACTATCAAGATTTGATGCCTACTGAGTCTACGCTCACGTAATGGTCGATTTCTCTCTACCACTAATATTATTAGTGCCCTTGTTGCTGACAATAGGTCTCTGAGTCAAGAGCACATTCACCAAGTCCTGAAACTGCTAAATATCACATCATCTGGTAATTCTTGTGTTTCCTTGGCACAATCATGTAATTATCCGTTGGCCCTATCTTGTCTTAATTCATCTCCATGGATCATCGATTCGGGAGCATATGATCATATGACTGCTTCTTCCCAGTTTTTTACCTCATATATTTCTTTATATTCTCAAGAAAAAATTAGAATTGCCGATGGAAGTTTCACTTCTATTGCAGGAAAAGGAACTATTTTCTTAAATAAAACCTTAACTTTAAAATCTGTTCTTCATGTTCCTAAATTAGCTTGCAACCTGTTATCTGTCAGTAAAATTTCCAAAGATGCTAACTGTCGTGTTACTTTCTTTCCTACTTACTATATTTTTCAGGATCAAGAGTCGGGGGAGATGATTGGACGTGCTAGAATGCTGGACGGTCTCTACTATTTCGAAGAGGAACCATCCAGTAATAAAAAAGTTCAAGGTTTAAGTAGTGTTAGTTCTTCTCCGGTTAAAGAAACTATTTTACTTTGGCATCGTAGACTTGGTCATCCTAATTTTTCATATTTAAAATATTTTTTCCCAAACTTATTTAAAGGAATTGATTGTTCAACTTTTCATTGTGAAGCATGCATCTTTGCTAAAAACCATCGAAATACATATGTGTCAAAACCTTACAAAGCCTCCAAACCTTTTTACTTAATTCATAGTGATGTTTGGGGTCCATCTAAAATTTCGACTCGTAGTGGAAAACGATGGTTTGTTACATTCATTGATGATCATACTCGTTTGACTTGGGTTTATTTGTTAACCAAAAAATCTGAGGTTCAAGATATTTTCATTCGTTTTTATAATATGATTGAAAATCAATTTCAAACAAAAATAAGCATTTTACACACTGATAATGGGACTAAATATTATAATGAAATTTTAGAAACGTTTTTTAAATATAAGGGGATATCTCACCAATCTAGCTGTAGAGATACTCCCCAACAAAATGGAATTGCTGAAAGGAAAAATAGACATATAATGGAGGTTACACGTGCACTTATGATTTCTATGCATGTACCCACTTATTTATGGGGTGACGCAGTCCTTACCGCTGCTTATCTTATAAACAAAATGCCTTCTAAAATATTGTCATTTAAAACCCCTCTTAGCATCTTTAAAACTTTCTTTCCCCCTGTTAGATTGTACTCAGATTTACCAATTAGAGTTTTTGGGTGTACTACTTATGTTCATCTTCCCCATTTTACTCGGTCCAAACTTGAACCTCGTGCAACAAAATGCATTTTTTTGGGCTATTCCTCCAATAAAAGGGGGTATCGGTGCTTTGATCCTTTAAAAAAAATATTTTGAAAGTATGGATGTCACATTTGTGGAGCATGAATCATTTTTTAAACCAAATTTGCTTCAGGGGGAGAATTCTAACCTTGAAGAAAATATTTGGGAAACTCCTCTCCAAATTATTAGTCCTAACAATGTATGTCCTAGTCTTTCTATGCCAAATGTAGAATGTTCTACTTCAGGGGGAGATATACTATTGGTTGATCTCCCTACTCCTGTTCCTGAGCTTCATGTTTATACTAGAAGGGCACCTATTCAAAATTGTAGAGATCAGACAGTGGACTTGTCACCGCATCAATCCAATTCCCCGACAAATGATACTGAAAATTCAGGTAACCCCTCTTCTTCCAATGACATTAATATCAATATTTCTTCTAATAACCTTGATCTTGAAATTCCCGTAGCACAAAGAAAGGGAGTTCGTAATTGTACGAAATACCCAATTGCCAACTATCTATCATATCATAGGTTGTCTGAAAACCATAAAGCATTCACGTCTAGGATTAATGACCTTTTTATTCCAAGGAATATACAGGAAGCCCAGAATGATCTGAACTGGAACTTGGCAGTTATGGAAGAGATGAATGCACTTAAACAGAATGGTACTTGGGAAATGGTAGAAAGACCGAAGAATAAGAAGACTGTGGGATGTAAATGGGTATTCACTATAAAGTGTAATGCAGACGGTAGCATTGAACGATATAAAGCCAGACTCGTGGCTAAAGGCTTTACTCAGACTTATGGCATTGACTACCAAGAAACATTTGCTCCTGTTGCTAAGATTAACTCGATTCGAGTTCTACTTTCTATTGCAGTAAACTCCGAGTGGCCACTTTATGAACTAGATGTGAAGAATGCATTCCTCAATGGTGATCTTGAAGAGGAAGTGTTTATGGATTTGCCACCTGGATTTGAAGTAAATCTTGGCGTTGATAAAGTCTGCAAATTAAAAAAGGCGTTATATAGTCTCAAACAGTCTCCGAGAGCGTGGTTTGAGCGCTTCGGGAAAGTAGTGAGAAGTTATGGATTTCTTCAAAGTCAAGCAGATCATACCATCTTCTACAATTATACTGGTAATAATAAGATCGTTGTTCTTATAGTATATGTAGATGACATAATTCTTACAGGCAATGACGAAGATGGGATGAACAAACTAAAGAAGAGACTAGCAAATGAATTCCAAATCAAAGACTTGGGAATGTTGAAGTACTTCTTAGGGATGGAATTTTCCAGGTCAAAGTACGGTATCCTTGTTAATCAGAGAAAATACATTCTTGATTTATTGGAAGAGAGGGGATTACTTGGGTGCAAAACAGCAGAAACTCCTATTGAGCCAAATCTAAAACTGCAAGCAGCAACTGAGGAAGAGGTGAAAGATAAAGAGCGCTATCAGAGACTTGTGGGAAGACTTATTTATCTATCTCACACTAGACCAGATATTGCATTTGCAGTAAGTATGGTAAGTCAATTTATGCATGCTCCAAGCCCCAATCATTTTGAAGCAGTCTACAGAGTTTTGAGATATTTGAAAGGAACTCCAGGAAAAGGCATACTATTTAAAAAACATGAAAATTTCAATATTGAAATTTATACCGATGCTGACTGGGCGGGTAGCATTACAGATAGAAGGTCTACTTCAGGTTATTGCTCATTTGTTGGAGGAAATCTGGTTACATGGAGAAGTAAAAAACAAAGTGTGGTATCTAGAAGTAGTGCTGAAGCAAAATTTAGAGCATTAGCTCATGGTATTTGTGAAGGTATATGGATAAAAAGGCTTCTAGAGGAACTGAAAATTACTCATGCCACACCTATGCAAGTGTAACAGCCCAGTTTCCTATTCCAGTTTTCGAGGTGCCTTCGGGTCAAGATTCGGTTGTTTGGTTGGGTTTTAGAGCCGTTTGGACCCTTGAGGGTATTTTGGTCTTTTGGCTCTCCGGGCAGGATTTGTGGTTTTCAAGGCTTCGAGGTAGCTCCTGCCTTTTTCGAGGCTTGTTTGTTGGTGGCTGCGAGTCCCGAGGTGTTTGGGCTAGTCGGTTGGATGCTCGGTTGTGGTTTGGGCTTTGGCAAAGTATTGGTTGTTGGGTGTTTCCTTTGGGATTCAAGCCCGGGCCCTTATTGTTGGTTTGGGAGTTGGATTTAAGTGAGTTTTATTTATTGGAAAAGATTGCTTCGGTCGGGTCTCGAAGGAGGAAGCCGGGAAATGGGATTTTAAGGTTTTAAAAGTGGATAAGGTTGGATTTTTGGATAAAATCCCATATTTTTCCCTTTATTTCCCATTTTTCTTTTATTTCCCTTTTTCTTTTATTTTTCCCCAAAATCCATTTTCTCTCTCTCTCTCTCTCTCTCTCTCTCTCCCCGAGCCCCCTAGCCCGAGCCCCCTTTTGGTCGCCCAACCCAGCCAGCCCGCGCGCCCTCGCCCTGCCCAGGTCGTGCCATCGCCAGCCCCAGCTCGCTCGAGCGTCGCCCAGCCCTCGCGCGCCCTCGCCCCGATCGTCGCGTCGCCAGCCCGAGCTCGCCCTGCCCTGGTCCATGTCGACCGGTGCGCCAAGATCTTGGCCGAGCAGCGCGCGCGATGCGCGTCGCGCGTCGCCAGCTTGTGTTGCCCGAGCCTCGCACATTGTCGCCAGGTCGCGTCTGCGCCCGTGTCGCCCGAGCTCGCCCGTCGCGTTGTGTCGCTTGCGCCCGCGTGCCGTCCTCAGTAGTGAGCGCGCGCGCGCGCCGTCACGCGCCCCGCGCGCCGTGCTGTGAGCCCTCGCGCCCCAGTGCGCCCAGCCAGCCCCTTTGGCTGCCTAGCCCGTCTGGCAATGGCTCGTTCGGTGTCGGTAGCCTCGTGAGTTGCTCCCGAGCTGAGCCCTATTTATTTTATTATTATTTAGGCCTATTGTGTGATTATTGATGTGTTTGTTTGGCTCGATATAGGTTGCTCGGGTTCGATCGCAGTTATTTTTATGGTGTGTTGTTGCCTTCCGACTAGGTAAGGATTTCTTATCAGAGTTGTGTGGGCCCTGCGATATTTTCATGATTATGCCTTGCTTGTTTGCTGACTGTTATGAGCATGATAGTAATAGATCAGCTTTGATTGATTTCTGCTAGCATGTTTGCTTGATTTTACATGTTAGTGCCATGCTAGGTTTGTTCTACCAGCATGCTTATGATTCCTGCTTAAGCTCGTAGTATCATGCTAGGTAAATGTGATTGATGTCGGTCATTGTTTGCTAGCCAGGAATCATTGCTTTTTACTCTGTACTCTTAGATAGAGTTGTAGGGTTTGTCATCATCCAGAGGCTGAGAGCGGACATAACGTATCTTGTCCCCACCGGTCGGGAGTAAAGCGAAGCATTGCTTCAGGGGTTGAGAGCGGACATAACGTACTTTGTCCCCAGTGGTCGGATATTGAGCAAAGCATAACATACCTTGCTTTTTCTCCCCCTCCCCCAGTGACCAATGAGACTTAGCTACCTCATTGGCGTATGCCTAGTTTGTAACTGCTAGAGCGGAACCCCCGCCAGCGGTGTAAGCTGCCTTGGCCGGTTCTTAGCTTCAGTCGGTGGATCAGCCGCATGCATGATGAGCGCCGAGGGCCTCGCGCTACTGTGATCAGTGACACCGCTTCCGAGTCATAGGCATGTGCACCTGGCCCGCGTAGTTTGCCCTTAGGCCCCCGCATTTACGCCGGTTGTAGAGACCATGCGGTGTGCGCGCACACGCGTTAGTTGCCGGTTCGGAGAGCTCCCCCGGGCTAATGTCGTGAGTACACCATTCTTTCCGTTAGAGCCTGACTTCGGGTACTCTCCCGTAAGTCCAAATTAGTGGCAAGGGCAAGGAGGCCCTTGAGGACATTCTAGGGATCAGTGTATTCCCCCCCGAGTGACAGATACCTCGGTGATGTCCTGGATTGGTCAATGTATCCAATCCATTAGGCCGGAAGAAAGAGACTTCCGATGGCTCCAGATCTTGTTTTATGAGCTCGTTGAGCTATGATCTGTGTTGGTAGCTGTTTGTTTGCATGCTTTGGTACTAGATGACTGATTAAATCGTATTGTACCCCGGTTGGGGATTCTTACTGAGTAATTCGTTACTCACCTTTATTATATGGTTTTTCCACAGGTAGCCATGGTGCGAGACAGGATGGCTGGAGGAGGAGCTGTGATCATGGAAACCCGTTGTTCAACTCTGAGTCTTATGTTTATGTTATGATTTAAATGTTCTCTGAATGCATGTAGTTGGGCACGGAGCCCTAGGGTGTTTTCTGAATGTATTTTCGGATTCTAGCATTGTTGTAAAGTTTGTATGTTTTAAATAAATCTCGATTCGAGTAAGTTTTGTAAATGTATTTGTCTTGGAACAGGTGCTTGGAAACAGGGACAGGTTTCAGGAAATTAAGTTGATTTTTAAATGGATGTTTTATGTTTTAGTTTTACTTAGAATCCGAACACCATCTTGCGAATTTTCTGTAGATTTGAATGCATGCATTGAGGTAATGGCCTAGTTAGAACCCGTTTCGGGTCTGGTCGTTACAACGAGTCTATTGTGACAACAAAGCTGCTATCTCCATTGCTCATAATCCAGTTTTTCATGATAGAACAAAGCATATTGAAGTCGACAAGCATTTTATAAAAGAAAAGATTGACACTGGAGTAATTTGCATTCCATACTTACCAACTACCGAACAAATTGCTGATGTTTTGACCAAAGGACTCCCTAAGTTACGCTTTGAAAAAATGATTGACAAGCTGGCTATGAAGAACATCTTTACACCAGCTTGAGGGGGAGTGTTGATTTATTCAGATTTTATTCTATTTAATTCCTTCCTTAATTGTATGATTCTATATGTAATTGTTTCCTTATTGTAAATTATGCCTTATTTGGAGAATGAAAATTCTCCTATAAAAGAAAGGTCATTGTAACATTTTGAAATATCGATTAATGAAATAGAACTTATTTCTATTCTTTCTAAATCGACAGAAACATTTAAGTTTGGGGGAAATTTAAACCCCTAATCATTGAGGACAATGATGAGCCTTAGTTGGGGGTGAGAATGCTAATTAGCATTGTGTTACAAATAGAATATGCGAATGTGTATGATGTTTTTCATAAAATAAACCCTTAAGACATTCTGGGTAAAAGAAATAGCTAAACGAGTAAATGAGCCGCGGGTGATCCAAGTATTCTCCTAGCACTACTACCAAACCGTTTTAGCTTCTAGAGGCATATTTACTCAAAGGTACCCAGAACAAATAAGCCATGGACAGAATGTTTTGAACAAACTTAGCTAATAAAGGAAGAATGTGTAAGGACCCAACACTAAATGGTCCTAAATAGTCCTTACTTTAAGATGCAATTTCAAATCAGATAGTGGAATGGAAATTCAACATCTTTTAGTAAATCATTCAAAACTTAAACATTTCAAAGTATAGCATGAAAACAGTAAAACGACATAAGCCTCTGGCCAGAGTTAAATCAAAACAGTTACACAATCCCGATAAAACAATTACAAGTTCCAGAAAACACTTTCAAGACTAGAATGTAAATGACTCAAAGACATGCAGCGTCCTTTCCCATCAGCTCCTCCTCTAGCCGCCTCGATACTGTGCCAAGTTACCTGGTGGAGAAAACCACAGAAAAGGGTGAGTACAATTGCACTCAGTAAGGATCCCCCAACCGGGGTACAATACGCACAACAAATCCTCTAGCATCCTAACATACAAACATCAAACAAGAACATGGCAGTCTCAACAGTACAAATAGCAGGATGAACAACATCAAGGTCTAAGCTCAAAGCTAGACAAGGTTAGCTCACATTGGGCTAACAAATAGGAGAAACAGTTAAGTAATCTCAGATGCTCTATCAATACAACAAACAAGGTTAGCACACACTGGGCAAACTAAGGACAACAACACACTAGGCTAGTCTCGGATTTGCACACATTGGGCAAGTCTGCTCATACTGATCGACAAGAACACACCGAGAGCACGGGGGGATAGCAACACACTAGGCTAGTCCTGAGCAACACGGGCAGCAACACATTGGGCTAGCCCGGGATCAGCAACACACTGGGCCAATCCTGGAAACTGGTCAGCACACACTGGGCCAACAAGGGACATCACACGCTGGGCTAGTCCGGCTCATACCTGTCAGCAACACACTGGGCCAACAAAGGACAACAACACACTGGGCTAGTCCTGAGCAAACCCGATTGGCAACATGCTAGGCCAACCTTGGACAACACACACTGAGCTAGTCATGGGTAAACATAAGCAGGAACAGCTATGGCTACACAACCTAGAGCTAACATAGATCAGCACCAACAATTAAGAATAGTATCAACAAAAATAAACAGAGTCTAACATTCTACATATAAGCCCTAGCAACAATCCAGAAGACCTATCCACTAACATGCTTATTCACAACATATACATCAAGCATACAACATACAAGTTCAGATCAACAGATAGAAAGGGTAAACATATTTAGTATCGAGGCAGCATCCAAGGTACCTGCAAGAACCTATCCACTAACAATAAATTAGGCAACCTGCAGAAACCTATCCACTAACATTACAATATTCAGATAACCTGCAGAAAACCTATCCACTAACAGTTCAACATATAATCAAACAACCAGAAGCTATCATTGATGTGCGCAGGGTCCACACAACCCCAACAAAGAACCCTTACCTGTCAAACAGTAGAACCTAAACAGAGGATGCCCTTGAGCTGCAGATCACAACACAAGCTAACCTAACAACACCCAACAAAGTTACAACAATACAAAAACACCCTGAGCAACCAAACAAAACAGGAATTAGGGCTTTACCAAAACCCGAGCAAAACTCCAACTTCCAAGGAGGGGGTCTCGGCCAAGCAAGCTTAAACCACACACAAGAGAACTTCAAGCTCCTTCTTCTTCACTCTCGGCTAGGGCATACAACAAATCAAAGACACAAGTTAAGCTTGGTTAAACTCCAATACACAAACAAATGCACTTCTATAAAGCTCTCGGCCACCAACACAAAACCAATCAACAACAACAACAAGCTCACCTAACTCACCTAGGTGGATTCGACAAGGTCTCCAAAGTTGTAATGAAGTCTCGGCCAAGATGGAAGGACAAGCAAGGAGATTCGGCTAGAGCTTGGGTTTGCACAAGGAAGAAGTGTCATGTTAGATCTACACAACTACAACACTAGACAAAGCAAAAACACCATCAACCTTACCTTAGAGCTCTCGGAAATGGACGTTGCAAGAGAAGGATGTCTCTGATTTTCCACCAACAAGAGGAATAGCAAAAGCAAGATCTTTAATCCCCAAGGCAAGAAGCTCTCGGATCTACAATGGAGAAGAGAAGAAGGACCTCTCTTGGTTAGAGCTAGGTCTCGGCCATGACAAGGAGACGAAGAAGAAAAGAAGTTTTGCATTACCTTGGAGCAAGATGGAAGAGATAAGCTATGGAGAAGATCTAAAGAGCTTGACAATGGAGAGCTATGAAGATGGGAGTGTTCGGCCAAGAAGAAGGAGAGAAGTGAAGAGGTGTGGTCGGCCAAGGGAAGGAAGAAGGAGAAATGATGAAACCCTAATGCATTTTCTCTATTTTTTTTATAAAGATAAATCCAAAACAATCCCACCTTCAAATCCTAGCCTCAACACTCTTAAAACTCTTTTATCTTTTCCTTCATTTGGCTCAAATCCAACTCCCAACCCACTATGGTTCGAATCCTAGATCCAACACAAATTATTCTTATTTTTTTCTTTTAACCGGGAGACCTCCAATACTTCACAAAAAGCACCCCAACAGTGGAAATCAGAAACCGAAGAACAACCGAAGTCCAAAAATGACAGAAACAGCCCTGAAACCCTGACTAACTGCAAAACTGACTTGAAGGGCAAAATGACCAAAATACCCCTAGAGGCTCAAACAGCCCTAACAGCCCAGACAACTAACTGGAGAATCAACCGAAAAAACCTAGAGAACTGGAAGGAAAAATTGGGCTGTTACAGAATCACTTAAACTACAACAGAAGTCTCCAATCTAGAGTGAACTTGGGACTAAGGGAATGAGGAGAAGATCTGAGATGAGATTGCTAAGAACCTAGTGAATAATGATTTGGAATGAGTAAGCGATTGGTTTACCAAAGCAATGATACTTTAAGAAAAAAAATTCTTAGCAAAAGTAAAAAAACATTTGCGGCATTACGATTTACATTACCTTAGCGGTTATTACACCAGCATTAGCATCGCTGGGGATGAGCAATGATTCAAGTTTGGAGGTTTGATGACTCTAAAATAGAGTAAGATTTTAGCCTAACTTCGGATCATTATTCATATTATTTAATTTATATTAAGCGTCTGCAAAGTCAAAATTACAAGCAAAAAGGTGTAATTCGCTAATGTTGTGCATTAGCGGAGTTGAATGCTAAATATTGGTTATCATGCTAAAAAGAAAGATAAAAGAAGCGTGTTTAGCATAAGGTTCGCAGAAACTTATGGTTATTTATGTTTTGCAAGATTAACTCTGGGAGAACATTGCGGCAAAGGGGAATCAAGATGCACGAACACGAGTACTTAAGCTTGGAAGATCAAAGCCAGTAGCACTACAAGTAAATAAGGAAGGAAGAATCTGCCAGCGAGAAGTTGACTAACCAAGAGATGGATTGCTAAAATCACGGGATTGTTGCCTTAGACGAATCAAACACATATGACAAAGAAATTAAAAGGAGAAATGGCCGTGTAAATTTATTTCTACCATTCTGAAATATTCAGAGGCTCGACGACCTAGCTCTATAAAAGGATGTGATGTATTAGAAAAAGGGGACCTGGATCTTTTCCCTGTTCTTCTTCTCGGAGAAATTTAGAGACTCGATCTAAGCTACAATTTACTATTTATCTGTTATTTTTTGTTAATTCGTATTGTTAGACTCATTTTATTTCTGTAATACAATTTTATGATGTTTTATATATCTTGCATTGTGTTCTCTATTTTCATTATGAACTAATTTTAGTAAGGTGAAACTGGGGGAACGTGAGTTTTACTAGCATGTTGTAGGAAGGAGTTTGGAAGGGTTTAATTAAGAGAATGTAAGATAGGTACTTCATTAAAATAGTAAGTGTCGACCGGCCATCCACACAAGCTAATAGATTGTAAATCGGAAGAGGAAACGATCTAAGTCTATCATGGGTGTTTAATAGGTAGTGTTACAGCTGTGACATTTTAAATCGGAGTTTAGGAATAAACACGTAACTATTACATACTTATCATAGTTCATAATCACATTTAGTCGCAGCGAAATCTGAGCTAGGTGCCGAACGAAAGTGGAAGCAATAGTTTGTAAGCGTAGTATGATAGATTCCCTTTCCGTTTATTTCTTATTATTGCATTGCTACTGAACTCGCAAGTATCCTAGTTTAGCCTTAATTTATCAAAATTGTTCTTTGTTTATTACTTCATTTTCATACAAAACCAAAAATCCTATCAACACAATTTATTCATGCAATTTATATTTAAATTGTAGACATCACTTTGAATAATTTTCCAGTCCCTGTGGAGTACAAAAATTTACTTATTACTTGCTGCAGACCATGTATACTTGCATGTAGTGGGATCAATTCACACTAAGAGTAACTATGTTTGTAACACAGATCACCGCAGACCCGCAGTCAACCACCCAATATGAAATCCTACGAACAAAACCCATGAAGAAGATTGATGCACGAACACCACCATCTAACCCAAATCTTCTTTGATGGGACTTGGTTATAAAGGTGTTGCTCGAATCTTAGCGTTTGACGGCCACAAAGGTTTGCGAGAAAATCGGGGTTTTATTTTCACTACTCTTATACTAGTTTGAATTTTAGAGAAGAAGAAATTCTTTATTATTTCTTCCATTGTTTACAAATGAGAAATGATAATCTCTCTTATAGAAAAGACACAATCATCATCAAAATCTCCTTAAAATGAGGAGTATAAAATATAATGAGATAGTAAATATGAAATAATGAACAAGCTTGCAGACATCTTTGCTAAACCTCTTTCTTTTATTAATCTTAGAACCAAAAGTTTAAGATTGCTTACTGACATATCCATACTCAATATGTGGATTACTCATTTATCTTCAGTATTGGGCTTCTATAGTGACCTGTCTTTGTTCAAAGTCCATTCCGGTAGCATGCATTGTATGTTTGCGAATGCTGGATCTTACCATGCATTCTATTTCTCACCGACTAAATAATAGTTTTTCCTTTCTTTCTTCCCCTTTGTAGCTCTCTTTTGTTCATCTCTTATGTTTGCAAACTTGACAATATTAAATTTTTAAATCTATTTTTTTAATTATTATTGAACTCTTTCTTTCATTTTTTTTAAATCACTAACCAAAACACTAGAAAAAAATAATAATAATAATTTGAAATTGTTCAAAAATAAAATAAAAGTGAACATTGAAAGTTTAAGTGCTGAAATAGACAAAAAGTTAATAATACATATAATGGTTTTTACCCAATGATATAATTTTCTTTCCATAGATGCAAACAAAAAATATTGAAATCCTAGTTTCATTTAAAAAACTCCACAATCCATAGATTGCATACAAAACAGTTGAATATGATGTGTTTAAATCCAGCTTTGGTTGCGAGAGTTTTAAATTCATCTCGAGTTCTCTCCTTTCCTCCCGGATTTTGGGTCATCATAAGCACATCACCTTGGGTGACGGATTTCACTGCATTTGTGGTTTCAGGTATGGTTGGAAGCACTGCATCTGCTACAATTACCTTTCCGTCCTCTGGAATTGCAGCGTAGCAATTTTTCAACAACTTCACACAATGATTGTCACTCCAATCATGAAGTATCCACTATATCAATTTTTTTAAAAAATACATTAGCTACGATCAGAAATAAATCGACTCCCTTAGATTTCTCCACAGTTTTTTAAAAACGTTTTAGATTTCGAAGTTCCAACTTAACAAGTATATGTAATCCAGTTATATAAATACTTGATCATTATGTATAAACATTAATCTCACCACCAAGAATACTTCGAGTTTGAAACAAGTGCTTAAAAAGACAAGAAAAAAGAACTTTGTCTAAACTAAACTAAAATTTAGATAACATTTAAACGAAACTATTATTTATGGTAAAAAAATTCATTGACTAAAATATAGAAATGAAAAGATCTACCCTCAGCAACACTTCTACCTCTTGTATTATATTTTTATCATAATTATATTTCTAAAATAATTCATTTATAGCACATGATTTTTTTATCAGCGCTAGAATTTAACTAGTGATAGAATGAGTTAACCACTGATAGAATTCAATCAGTGATAAAACTCAACCAGTGACAGAACTCGATCACTAATGGAATTCTATTGGTGGTATAATTCAATATAGATTTACTGCTACAAATGAATTAGTTTTGATTTTGTGCTATAGATAAAAATACTCTACTTTTTTTTATTATACATGCAAAATCCCTTTATTCATTTACTTTATGTTTCTTTCCATTAATTTACTTTACATGTTACTTTAAAGGAATTTACCCTAGGTATCTATTTTTAGGGTGTATTATAATTATAACATTTTTTTTAAAGAAAATAATTCATTTATAGCATATTTGCATTTTTTTTTTTTAAATGACAATTCAGTCCTATTTTTAAAAGCAACAATCAGTCCTTCAACTCAAATCCGTCGACGGAAAAACCATCCAGGTCAAATAGATGACCACAAACCAATCAGAAGTGATTCGCATGTTATGTAAAAACAAAAATCAACAATCGACGCGAAGATATAGTAAACGTAAAAGAGGAAGAAAAAACCAACACACAGATTTACATGGTTCACTAACGTTGTGTTAGCTAGTCCACGAGAATTGAGGGAGAACATTTGTATTAAAGAGAGGCGAATTACAGAGTATAGAATGAACATCATATCACGGCTAGGGTTTAATTCTAGTTTATATATGCACTCTCATTAAACCCTATTACAGAATGCATAATCATAAAACAAATTGTGCAACAAGATGCAGATGCGTAAACACATGGAGAAACACATTGTTGAAATGCGGGATGCGTTTCTGTGATGCGGTATGCATTGCTGCAACGTGGGATGCGTTGCTGCAATGCAGAAAGTGTTTACGAAAGAAAAACGCAGAATGTGTTTTCGCAATGGGGTCGTTGCCCCCACACCCCACTCCGATCGGACAACGAGACCCCTGACTACTAATCACAAGGCATTAATGCGTTCAAGATATATTTCAATAAATCTCCACCTTCACTTGAACTCTCCTTCAAATGCAACAGATTGTACCAGTAGTATACTAGATGTTCCTGACAACAAACTCAAATGCTTCTCTCTGCCTCAGATGGTCCCCCAGGGACCTTAGCAACTATAAACGTTTAGCAAGTCCAGACAATTGTGAAACTTGTCATGCGACATTGCCTTAGTGAATAGATCAACAAGATTATCAACACTGCTTAGGGGTGAAAACAACGTCCAAAAACCGACCAAACCGAATCGAACCGAACCGATCCAATGGCTCAGTTCGGTTTTTTATAAGTATACTGGACCAATCGGTTCGAAATTGCAAAATACCAATATTTATTGGTTCGATTCGGTTTTGTATAGAAAAACCGATAAAAAACCGAACTAAACCAGTTGTTATAAATAGAAAATTAAAAAAAAACCCTAAATCATTAAACCTTCTCTTCCTTCATTCTTCTACTTCAGCCGTTCAACAAGCTGCCCTAAAATTTGAGAAAACCCAGTCGTTCCCAACTCTCCCATTGCCACCTCCTCCACGACGAAAAGGAGTAAAGAAGAAACCCTATGTTCCTTTTTCCTGTGGATTCTAGGTAGGTGTGCTTCTAACCAATCTCTCTTTTTCTCTGTTTCAACAATTTCTTTCTTCTTCATCTTGGCACAAACATTTTAGATTGTGGGTAAATTTGCTTTTGCTTTACTTTTTCTGACTTTGCTTTCTTTCTTCATTTAAGTAAATTAAACCTATGGTCTTTTATTTTAGGAGTTTATTTTATGATTTTTTATGTGGTTCTTGCTTTCTCCTATTTCCAAAAGGCATAGAGAGAAATCTCAAAGAGCAAAGATAGTGAAGTAACAAAGGAGAGCTAAATTCGCCATTAAGGATGTGCAACCTGAGATCATAGCTGGAAACTTCCTGATTTCAATCTACGATGTGGAGAAGATAGATCGATCTCTTCATAGCTCAAAGCCCTAAAATCTCCTCCTTTGGGTAAATGTCACAATTTCATTTTTAAATTTTTTATTATTTTTTTTTATATCACATTCTTGTTGTTAAGAGCCCACCATTATTAATATTATAGATGATAATGTTTGGACCACTCTTTTGACGACAAAATTGAATGTTAATTTTGGTGGTGAACAAGATGTAATTCATTTTTTTCTTCTTTTAAGTGCAACATCCTTTTATACTTTTCCTTTTGACTTCTTCTGAAGCATCATTTTAGAGAGGCAGATCACATCTTTTTGTAGGGGTGACTAGTTTCTAAATATTTTTATTGGCTTTTAAGCATGTACTTACTTCGAAGTTTTTATTTAATGAGAACTGTTCTTAATGAAAACTATTTTTTATGAAAAATGTTTTGAGATATTAAAAAATTTGGACATTAGATCAGATCTAAAATTGAATCGATCCAATTGAAAATCGAACCAATGGATCTATATTTGATTGGACATTGGATCGGATCAATTTTTCAAAACCAAAATTATCGGTTTGGTACAAAATCGATGAAAACCGGACGAGATCATCCCTTGCAGTGCCTACTTTTAGAACCTTTATCCTTTTCTCATTTCGCAGAAAGTAATATCGCACATCTATGTGCTTAGTTCTTTCATGATGAACCTAATCCTTCGCAAGGCATATAACACTCAAACTATCGTAGTACACTACTATGCGATCATGATACAGAACAAGATCACTGACTAATCCTCTTAACCAGATTCCCTCTTTAGCAGTTTTAGTTGATGTTATATACACTGCCTCAATTGTGGACAAAGTCACTGTAGGCTCCAAAGTAGCCTTCCAACTCACAACAGAACCACCCCAAGTGAAAACATAATCAGTCATTGATCTTCTGCTTTGAACATCTCCAGCTTCGTCAGAGTCAGAATAACTAGTCACTAAGCATCGCGTCTTGTTCTCACAAACAAGACCAACATCAGATGTACCTCTAAGGTAACAAAAAATCCTCTTCACAGCCTGATAGCTCTCAAATAGAGAATATTTTAGGCTATTTTAGTTTGCATTATTCTAGAAATAGAAGGGGAAAACAAGCGCTGACAGAAGAAATGCGATGAAATAACATAGAAAATCAACATGCATTCATAAATTAGCATAGGAAGCATAGTTTTGCGCTTTTAGCATAATTTTTGAGTAAATTGTTCCTAATTAACGCTAATGATAGGATATTGAGGTACACCGCAGAAAGGACAATTAGCACGAATGATGACCAGCAGTGCGGAAAGGCGCAAATTTAAAATCAAGACACAAAGAAATAATCGGGAATCAATCAGTAATTAAAGCAGTGTCAATGAAATAAATTTTAGCAGAAATCAAGAGATTCTGCATTAAAGGAGATTTCACAGCTCACCTCAACTTGTCGACCAAGAAAATCAACTCTATATATACCAAGGCAAGAAGCTGAGAAGGGCGAGCTAGCCGGTTGGCCATGAAACCTATAGTGCATAGAAGCAAATGGCGGTGTTCATAGGAGCCGATGACAAGGGGACTGCACATCTTCAGTCGAACCAATTCCATTTTACTGTTTTATTAGGAGTAGCTTATGGAATTGAATATTTCTTAGTTACAATAAAATCGTCTGATTTAACTTCTATTTGATGTTTATCTCTATGGTTGCGTTATAGAAGTTTGTTAATTATTCATGAATAGAAGTATGCTAGGAGCATAGGTCATAGAGTTTTACACTGCTGCATGTTATTTTATATATATATGCTTCGATTAGCTACCCATGCATGCACCTTGTGGTGCGTTCGGAAAAAGGAATCACATGTTGACACAGTATGCTACATTAGGTTACGCGAAAGCTTTTCACTATTTAAAGTGTTAGGAATAACCTTACTAACTGCTTACGTCACCTTGTTGCTAGTATGGAGTTCACAGCGGAAGCTGGCTCTACCATAAATCATTAAGTGCGTAAGCTCTTATTTGTTAAGGAAGCAAGATTCTTCGTGACTAGTCCACGCCCTTAGTATCTTATAGGATTGATTAGCTACCACTACTCATTGCATCATAATTAGTTGTGCCTTTGTATCCTTATTCGGACACATGTGATATGAAATATGTCTTACATCATTCAAAATGTAGAATAACCCGTTGTGCGTTTGTATCTTGATTGAGCCAATCCCAACTACTTTGTAGACTAAACTGTTTGCCAATGATACATTACCTCCATCAATCTGCTCATACGTTAAAAGCCACTCCTTATTCGGACACATGTGATATGAAGCACCTGAATCGAGGACCCACACACCTTTCGAAAAAATGTGATCATTTGCAACTAGGGCCAAATCTTCTTCTGAGTTGCCATCAACCTCTACTCGACTGCTGAACCTTCCTTTTTATCAAATTCATAACTATTACTGCGATGACAATCACACTTCCATTGTCTCTTTTTCTTGTAGTAAGCACAAGTATCATTTACCCTGAAATTATACTTCTTCGAGCCTTTAGAATTTAGGGTGGATTCCTTTTGCTTCTTCTTTCAAGACTTTTGACCTTTGCTCCCTATTGCAACCAAACCAGATGCTCCACCATCTGTTGTACTAACAACCTTGTGGTGGTCTTCTCTAGTAAGCCGTTCATTTCATACGGCAACAACAAAGAAACCAACAAAATTGAAGTGGCATCTTCATCATCTATCTTAACTTCGATATTACGCAGATCCATTAAAATGGTATTTAACCTATCTAGTTGATCTTTCAGAAGCGTACTTTCAGACATACGGAGGCTAAATATTCATTGCTTCAAAAGTGACTTCTTGGTCAAAGACTTCATCATATACAAACTCTCGAGCTTCAACCACAAACCGACAGCCTTAACTTGATCTGCTACTTCAATGATGAAATCGTCAGCAAGACAAAGCATGATCGTTGAATGCGCCTTTTCTTCTAAGCTCATCAATAACTCATCTTCGTTCGATTTCACATCCTTCCATTTAGCGGTAAGATGCTTCCACACACCCTACTCTTTTAATAAAGCTCGCATCTTAATCTGCCAAGAACGAAACTGCTTCTTCCGGTAATTTTTTTTACTTTCACGTTAATGTTAGACATCTTCGAATCGGTTACTGAAAAATAATTGCAGAAAATCAAACCCTAGACTTTGATACTAGATTGTTATGAAAATAGAAATCAACAATCGATGCAAAGATATAGAAAACGTAATAGAAAAATAAACAAAACAGAGATTAACGTGGTTCACTAACGTTGTGTTAGCTAGTCCACGGGCAAAGAGGGAGAACAATTGTATTAAGGAGAAGCGAATTACAGAGTACAAAATGAACATCACATCAAGGCTAGGGTTTAATTCGAGTTTATATATGCACTCTCATTAAACCTTATTATAGAATGTGTAATCGTAAAACAAATTGCGCAACAGGATGAGGATGCGTAAACACATGCGGAAAAACATTGTTTCAACGCGGGATGCGTTGCTGCAATGCGAAATTTTTTTATGAAAGATAAACGCAGAATTCGTTTTTGCAACGGGGGTGTTGCCCCCGCACCCCCACTCGTGCCTCCCTGACCGGCAGAGAGACCCCTAACTACTAATCACAGGGCAGTAATGTGTTCAAGGCACATCTCAATATCGCAAGATGCCAGAACTTAAGGAATCCGCCTCTAACTCCAATTTTATTCTCTGCCAAATGTAAAGGAAGTAAAATTGAGCATGGTGATAAAAAAACACTCACTGTCGGTGTTCTTCTTCCTACTTCGGTGGATCGATCGGATAATCCATGAATATTCTAAAACATAAAAAAATCGGTTCCCAAAATTTTTTTGCTAGTGAAAAAATTGAGGAACAACAACAAAAAGTTTGTTCAAAACTAAGGAATTCTTGCAATTTTTTTTCTTTTTCTGTTTGATGCAATAGTGTTGAATTCGAATCTTATCCCAAAAAAAATATAAGTTTATTTGTTGTAATTTTTTTGTCATTTTCCCTTGAAATAATGTAAATTTAATTTTCAAATAAAGGGGATAGCTCTAGGATTTGGATGGAGTGTTGACGTAGTTGCTTGAGAAGGTGATTATAAGGAAGAGAAATTGGTCGGAGAAGAAGGGGAAGTGACATTGGAGTTGGCGAATTGAAGATTATAATGGAATTGATTGAAGACTATTAACGAATTGAATCTATCAGTGAACTTATTGAAAGCTATCAGTTGAAAACTAATTGAAGGCTAACGGCTGAAAATTGATTGAATCTATTAGCTTAAACCGATTGAAGGCTATCGACTAGAAGCGATTGAAAGCTATCTACTCAAAGTGATTGAAACGTGGGCGTTTTACTTATTTTAAAGGAATCGCCCCAATTTTGTTGCAACATACATAATTATTTTTTAAAAGATAATGCTATTTGTTATTAAAATGGCAATCAACAATCAATAACAAAGATAAAGAAATCATAAAAGAGGAGGAAAAACAGAAATTACACACAAAGATTTACGTGGTTCACCAATGTTGTGTTGGCTAGTCCACGGGCAGAGAGGGAGACCCCCGACTACTAATCAAAGAGCATTAGCGCGTTCAAGGCATAATTCAAAAAATCTCCACCTTGCCTTGAACTCTCCTTCAGATGCAACAGATTGTACCAGCAGTATACCAGATGCTCCTGACGAACCAGATGTATGCGAAAAACGCATACCAGACACAGATGTATTCCAAAAAATTCAGATGAATACCAGATCAGATGTATACCAGGTGTACCAAAAACTCAAATGTTTCTCTCTCTGCCTCAGATGGTCCGCTAGGGACCTCAGCAACTGTAAACATTCAGCAAGTCCAAGCAATGCTGGAACTTGCCATGTGGAACTGCCTTGGTGAACATATCAGCAGGATTATCAGTGGTGCCCACTTTCAGAACCTTAATCTTTTTGTCATTTCGCAGAAAATGATATCGCACATCTATGTGCTTCGTTCTTTCATGATGAACCTGATCTTTCGCAAGGCATATAGCACTCAAACTATCACAGTACACTACTGCGCGATCATGATGCAGACCAAGATCACCGACTAGTCCTTTCAACCAGATTTCCTCTTTAGCAGCTTCTGTCAAAGCCATATACTCGCCTCGCTTGTAGACAAAGTCATCTTTGAGATCGCAAAGTAGCCTTCCAACTAACAACAGAACCTCCTAGGGTGAAAACATAACCAGTCATTGATCTTCTGCTGTCAACATCTCCAGCATAGTCCGAGTCGGAGTAACCAGTTACTGAGCATTGCGTCTCATTCCCGTAAACAATACCAACATCAAATGTACCTCTAAGGTAGCGAAAAATCCTCTTCACAGCTTGCCAGTGTTTTTTCCCAGGTTGGCCCATATACCGACTGACAACACTAACAGCATGCGCGAGGTCAGGTCTAGTGCAAACCATAGCATACATTAAGCTACCAACTGCACTAGCATAAGGAACACGCGACATGTATTCCTTCTCAGCTTCAAATTGGGGTGCAAATTCTGAGGATAACCGAATGTTTGCAGCACTTGGGGTATCTATAGGCTTTGCTGATGACATGCCAAACCTTGACAAAATCTTCTAAATGTAACCCTTCCGTGACAAGAAGAGTTTCTTCTTTTCTCTTTCCCTATAAATCTGCATACCCAAGATTTTCTAAGCAACACCCATATCTTTCATTTCAAACTCAGCACTCAGCAGATCTTTCAATCTCTGAATATCAGATTTCAGCTTAGCAGCTATGAGCATGTCATCCACATACAGAACAAGATAGATGATCGAACCATCTTTACACTTGTCATGATACACACAACAATCATACGAACTTCTGTTGTAGCCGAGCTCAATCATATAGTTGTCAAACTTCTTATACCACTGCCTTGGAGATTGCTTAAGTCCATACAATGACTTCTTCAGTTTGAAAACATAGTCTTCTTTTCCAAGACACTGAAATCCCTCTGGTTGGGTCATATAAATCTCCTCATCCAACTCTCCATGCAAAAAAGCTGTCTTCACATCTAGTTGCTCAAGTTCTAAATTCTGATGTGCCACCATAGCTAGTAGCACCCTGATAGAAATGTTCCTGACTACTAGTGAGAATATCTCATTATAGTCAACACCATCCCTCTGAGTGAACCCTCTTGCAACTACACGAGCTTTATACTTTAACCCCTCTATAGGCGATATTCCTTCCTTTTTCTTGAAGACCAACTTGCAAGTCACAATCTTCCTTTCCTTTGGTCGTTTGACTAACTCCCAGGTCTAATTCTTATCCAGAGATTCCATTTCATCACCCATTGCAGCAAGCCACTTTTTTGACTCACTACATGAAACGACATCTTTATTGGTAGACGGTTCATACGTGTCCACCTCTTCAGCAACCTACAGTGCATAAGCAACCATATCCTTGAAACCATATCTGACTGGAGCTCTAACTCTAGTTCTTCTAGCTCTATTAAGAGCTATACTCAGATTTCTTCTAATTTCCATGCTAGAAGATTGACCAGTGATATCAATTTCTGTAGTAGTATCTGGATCAGGCTGATCAAGCAAAACCAACTGATCATTAGGCATATCTGGCTCATCTGTAGCATGTTGATCTAATTCTCCACCTTAGTCTTCGTAATTCATCTCTCTCAATCGAATTCGGCTCCACTGCTTATCAACACCGTTATTGTTTCTCGCTGAATCGTGGATCTGCACAATGGCGTTAAATATAGAATTTTCATCGAAAGTAACATTTCGACTGAGAATAACTCTGTTATTAGAAGGAGACCATATTCGGTATCCCTTAACTCCAGTTCCATAACCTACAAAAACACCCTTCTTCGCTCTTGACTCTAACTTGCCCTCACTAACATGTTAGTAAACATTACAGCCAAAAACTTTTAATAAAGAGTAATCTGCAGGCTTACCAGACTATACCTCGTATGGTGTTTTACAGTCAATACCTGTATGAGGCCCACAGTTGATCAGATAGCATTCTGTATTTACTACTTCTGCCCAAAATCTTCTAGCTAACTTAGCATTTGAGAGCATGCATCTTGCCCTCTCCAGTAAAGTTCGATTCATACGTTCTGCAACACCATTCTGTTGAGGTGTGTGCCTGATAGTATGATGCCGAACAATCCCTTCAGTTTTGCAGAATTCATCAAATTCAGAATTACAGAACTTAAGACCGTTATCAGTTCGAAATCTCTTGACCTTCTTTCCTGATTGATTTTCCACCAGAACCTTCCACTGTCTGAAATTCTTGAAGGCTTCATTTTTGTGCTTCATCATGAAAATCCAAGTCATTCTTGAAAAATCATCAATAATGGACAAAAAATACCTGCTACCTCCAACTGATTCAACTCGAGAAGGACCCCAACAGTCATCGTGGATATAATCAAGTGCACCCTTGGTACAGTGGACTCCCTTTGGAAACTTGCTACGGTGTTGTTTCCCAAATACACAGTGTTTACAAAACTCTAAGTTCTGCACTTTGTGTCCACATAGAAGATCTCTCTTCGACAGAATCTGCATACCCCTTTCACTCATGTGACCTAGTCTCATGTGCCATAACTTAGTCATGTCCTCTTTCTGAACTACAGCCGATGCCACTGCACAAACCCAGTCAACGTTGAACCTGCTAGAAAATACAGCATTCCACGTTTTGTACCTTTCAGAACTACTTTTGAATCCTTGCAAACATACATGACTCAACCTTCACCTCTGAAACTGAAACCCTTGGTGTCAAGAGTACTGAGAGATATTAAACTCTTGGTCATTAATGAAACATGCCTGACATCATTCAAAATGTAGAATAACTCGTTGTGCGTTCGTATCCTGATTGAGCCAATCCCAACTACCTTGCAGACTGCACTATTTGCCATTGACACATTGCCACCATCAATCTGCTCATATGTTGAAAACCACTCTCTGTTCGGACACATGTGATACGAAACACCTGAATCGAGGACCCACACACCTTTAGAGGAGGTGTGATCATTTGCAGCTAGGGCCAGATCTTCTTCTGAGCTGCCATCAACCACTGCTACGGTTGTTGAACCTTCCTTTTTATCAGGTTGGTAACAGTTACTGCCAGGACAATCACGCTTCCAATGTCCCTTCTTCTTGCAATAAGCACAAGTATCGTTTGCCCTGGAATTATACTTCTTCGAGCCTTTAGAATTTGGGGCAAATTCCTTTGGCTTTTTCTTTCCAGGCTTTTGAGGCTTGCTCCCTGTTACAAACAGACCAGACGGTCCACTTTCTGTTGTACCAGCAACCCTGTGGCGGTCCTCTCTAGTAAGTAAAGCATTCTTTACTTCATCTAAAGACAGTGTATTCTTTCCAGATATAAACGAGTCTACGAAAAAACTCATACGACAGCGGCAACGACACCAATAGAATTAAAGCGGCATCTTCATCATCTATCTTAATTTCGATATTACGCAGATCCATTAATATCGTATTTAGTTTATCAAGATGATCTTTCAGAAGCGTACCTTCGGACATACGGAGGCTAAATAACCGTTGCTTCAAAAACAACTTCTTGGTCAAAGATTTCGTCATATACAGACTCTCGAGCTTCAACCACAAACCGGCAGCCTTAACTTGATTTGCGACTTCAGCGATGACATCATCGGCAAGACAAAGCATGATAGTTGAATGCGCCTTTTCTTCTAGACTCATCAACTCCTCATCTTCGTCCAACTTCGAATCCTTCCACTTGGCGGTAAGAGGCTTCCATAGACCATGTTGCTTCAATAGGGGCGCATCTTAATCTGCCATAGACCGAAACTGCTCCCTCCGGTAAACTTCTCGACTTTCACGTTAATGCCAGCCATCTTTGAAATCGATTATTGATAAATAAAAAAGTGCGGAAAATCGAACCCTAGGCTCTGATACCAGATTGTTATTAAAACGGCAATCAACAATCAATAACGAAGATAAAGAAATCGTAAAAGAGGAGGAAAAACAGAAATCACACACAAGAATTTACGTGGTTCACCAACATTGTGTTGGCTAGTCCACGGGCAGAGAGGGAGAACGAGTTTTATTCAAAGAGGCGAATTACAGAGATAAATGTCATAAAAACGGCTAGGGCGTCTTTACCCCGACTATTAATCGAAGGGCATTAGCGAGTTCATGGCATAATGCAACACTATTGATGTTATTGTTTTTAGGTTTTTTTGCTATACATGTAAAATCTACTTATTTTAAACCTTTAGGGGTATATTTTTTTTTTTGAATTCCTTAGGTTTTTTTTTTTTTTTTTTGAAGAAATTGAATTCCTTAGGTTTATATTTATTTGCACCCTTACTTAAAAAAAATAGTTAATCTCTAAATTGTGAATTGCGTGCCCAATACAAGATATTGAAAAACCATATATTCTTAAATTCTTAATTTTGTGTCCAATATATTTTAAAAATTTTAATTTGCGTCTAATAAATTGTTGTCATTCTTTCTTTTTTCTTTTTTTGAGAAGTAAATTGTTGGTCATTCAAACTCAAAGTTTGAAGTTTTCTTAAACATAGAAATAAACTTTTATGTATAGTAGATTAGATATTATTTTAAAAGTCTAAATATATCATAAATATATTAGATGTAAATTGAAGATATAGGAGTTTGAGGAGGAAAAAAAACAATACCATCAATAGCACTTTTTTTAAAATATTTGATATTTAGCAGAAAAATTGACCAAAAGACCCACGTTTCAATGAGTTTTGAGTAGATAGATTCAATATGTTTGTTGATAACCTTCAATGAGTTTGATGATAGAGCCTGATTTTGGTGTAAATATCTATTTATTTTATGCTCTGTGGTTGCCACTAGAAGCGAGATCCTCCACATTAGAAAATAAGTTAGATACTTTTCACCTTAATTAAAAGGTATGCGGATTGTTTACCGTTCATGGTAGAAGCAACAACAGCAAGGTTCGAGATTGAGAAGTTCAAAGGGACTAATTTCTCATTGAGAAAAATGAAGGTGAATGCTATCTTGAGAAAAGATAATTGTCTTGTATGCCATCAGCAAAAGGTTGATGGACATCACACATGATAAGTGGAACAAGATAAATGGGAATGCATTGCAAATCATCTATCATCAAGCATAAAGGTAAGGAAAAACATGATCGAGATTTGAGATCATCTGATCAAATTGTACGAGTTCAAGTCACTTCACAACAAGATTTTTCTTAAGAGAAAATTGTATACTATTCGAATATCAGAATCTACTTCAATGACAGAGCACATGAACATGTTGATCACTCTATTTTTTCAACTCACATTGTTAGGCTATAAAATAAAGCCAAATGGACATATTGAAATTCTACTTCAAAATCTTCATGATTCGTATGATCAAATTGGTCATCAACCTGATAAATAATGTTTTCACTAACTATCTGAACTTTAATGATATTGGAGTTGATGTCCTAGAAGGAAAATTTCGGCGCAATAATAAAGAAAATAAGTTGACAAGTTCACAACAAACAGAGCTTTAGTGGTGACAAGAGGAACATTAACAGAATGTGACTTCAGTGGGAGACAAAATCAAGAAAAATAAAAATCAAGAAGTAGGAAATATGTTAAGTGCGACCATTGAAGTAGGAAGGGACATCTGAAGAAGGATTATTAGAATCTAAACACCTCAAATGAAGGTGATGCTTTATTGTGTGAAGCAGAGACAACTATCAAAGGCTAAAAGAATTTTATTGAGGTATGATTCATCGATTTAGAAGCCAGTTATCACAAGACCTTTCAACGAGAGTGATTGATAATTGTCCAACAAGAGTTATGTTTAGGCTTATTTTATTGATAATTCTCTAAGTTAACTAACATTTATATCATGCTTTTGAGCCAAGAATATCATTAAATAAGACATTTAGGTGTAAAAGCAAATGTCTTGGCGCATTGGGGCTTAAAAGAGAAGAAAATTGGGAACAAAAAGAGAAACAAAAGATGCATAAAACTAAATTTACTTGAGAATGGTCGCTCGCTAATATATTTAACAATTTTCTTACTGGAGTAGCTATTCAGGTAAATCACAATGCGAAATGAAGCTGTATGCATCTAAAGAAGAATATCATCGAAGATTAGTAACAAAATTGTGAAAAATCTTGGATTTACACGACACTCTAAATGAAGATCTTCTAACTGAAACTCATGTCGCACGATTTCTAGTTCCTTGATTGAGGAGTAAGCCCCAAAACCTATTCTAAGCCTATAAAATACAAGTCGAAATGAGAGAAATGAGAGCTTAATCAGGATCTAGTTCTTGAAGTCGAGCCGTTGCTTACTTAGTATTAGTTTGAGAATTCTTGTTTTGTTAATGCTTTCATAGTTAGACTTTTCATGCTTTTCTTATTCATTTTGAACCTCAATTCAAGTATTATTGTTTCATTCATATTTATCTAGTTAATTCTAGTATCACAATGCCGTATACTTCGATCATGATTATTTCCATTTTTAAGTCAAGCATGAACTAATTGCATTAGAGGAAGGTTAAGTAAAAATGGGGTCATAGAAAGCATGTAATAGGGGTACAAGGGAGTTGTTAAATACTGCATAATATGTTAAGGGTTAAATTATAGCAAGTGTCGACCAACCATCCACATGAGCTAGTTAACTGTTTGCATCGGAAGGAGAAATAAATTAAGTTAATTTACATGATCATTAGGTTGTGTAAGATCTCTTGCGTATTTAGGGAGAGCTTAAGGATAAGCGTCCCACTAATTCATGTGACACACTAATTGAAAACTATGCTAACTCGCGGCGGGAGTCAAAAAGAACAAACAACATAAACGAATGCGGAAGCGAACATTTAGTTAAATGAAGTATGGTATTTATTGTTTAGCGATACTCACCTCTAGGAAATTTCTAGCACTTCGCCTAACTACCTTAACTGGAACCTTATTTCTCTAAACTCGTTCTATGTCGTTTATTCCTCTTTGCATTGAAGCGAAGAACCCACAACACAAACTAATGAATCATTTCTTTTTTACTTGTAGCAATTGATTCCTAAATTAGTATAATCAATCGTAATCATACAATTCCCGCGGAAAACGATATAAACATACTTATTACTTGATTACTAACAACATATACTTACACAATGTGGGTATAAAATCTGTCTATTAATTTAGTCACACGCAACCCACATTAGTAGTTCCACCATTATGAACCTATTATCACATGACCTTTTGTCGATATTGGAACCATTAAATTGAAGTTTCATGATATTATTGTTTGTAAAATTCAACAAGTGTGGTACGTAGAAACCCTGAAAAAGAATTTGCTCTCATTAGGTCAACTTGAGAACCTTGATTGTAAAGTTGTGGTTGTGAAATGAATGATGAAAGTGGTTCGAGGAGTGCTTATACTTATGAAGGGAGAAAAAGTTTGCTACAAACTTGTACATGCCGGTGGGAAAGACTTTGTAGAAGGGAGAAGCATCAATTGCCTCAGGAAGTCCAAGGGAAAAGTTGTCAAAGACGTGGCACGAGAAAGTTGGACACATATCATGGCACGAAATAGAAGTTCGTGCAGGAAATATTTATTGATAGGCCTCCCTAAGGCGTCTTTACCTTTGTGCGAGCATTACACTACCAATAAGAAACATAGATTAAAGTTCAACGCATCAAATTCTAGAAGTAAAGATATTCTAAAATTGGTTCATTTTGATAAATGAAAAGCACTAGTTACATCCTTGGGAGAAGCAAGGTACTTTTTGTCCTCTATAGACGGTTACTCCAAGAGGTGTTTGGTGTATCCCACCAAGAAGAAGGTAGATGCGTGTTCGATCTTCAAAGTATTCAATGCGCTAGATGAACTTCAACCAGGAAATAAGGTTTAGTGTTTGTGTAAAGATAGTGGAGAAGAATATATAAGTAACGAGCTTGCTAAATTCTGAAATTAACAAGGCGTTAAAAGACATTTCATTACTATAGACACTCATCGGTAAAATGAAGTGGTAGAGGGGATGAACAGAACCTTGTTAGAGAGAAGAAGAGCGATGTTGGGAGCTGCAGACATAAATAAATCATTATAGGCAGAAGTAGCCAATACTGCATGTTGTCTATAGAATCCTACTCCATCAACTGTATTGAGTTGAGAACATCTATGTAGATGTGGAATGAAAAGTCTATTGATTACTTAAACCTCCATATATTCGGAAGTCTTGTGTAGTGCATGTACAATCCCAATAAGCTACACAAACGGATCCATAATTTAGAAGATGTTGTTTTTAGGGTATGTAGATGGTGTGAAGGGGTATGCCTGTGGGATCCCACTACTAGAGATGTCCACGGGGCAAGGCGGGGCCGGGAAATGCCCTCCCCGTCCCCATCCCTACCACCAAAATCATTCTCCATCCCCGCGAAATTCACCGTTTTTTTCACGGGGATGGGAACGGGGATTCACAGCAGGGAATTGGCGGGGATCGGGTTACCCATGGTGAAAAATTCACCTTTTTATTTTTAGTTTTGCTTTTTTTAATCTTAATTTTTATAAGTATTTTTTAATAATATTTTCAAATAGTTAATTTTTCATGGAAAATATACATTAATTTCAATTAAATAACTAATTGTTGTAAAAAATATCCATTTGAATAAATATTTCTATAAACAAAATATTATAAGTAAAGATTAAATTAATAAAAAGAGGGGGAAAATTAGTTTTAAAATAAAATAAAAAAAATGTAAACGGGGGCGGGGATCGTGGAAACGGGGATGGGAAATACATTTCCCGTCCCCATCTCCGTTTAGGTTGCGAGGATTTTTTCATCCCCGCTCACTCCCCCATTCACCCGGATCTCCAAATTTGTATGATATTGTCTATTTTGGGCATAAGCCCTCATGACTTTGTTCTTGGGCATTTCCCAAAATGCCTCATACCAATGGAGATGTTTGTCTTCTCTTATAAACTCAAGATTTACTCCTTATTTAACCAATGTGGAATTACTACACCATTTTGTTTATATTCTCAACAATAACATTTGTTTTCTTGTCAATTCTCAACATTGCAATGCGGTAGGTTATTTTTTAAGTTATAATTTTCTCACCTTTACTTTCCCTCTCTCTCATTTTTGCAGAAAGTGTCATGATGATTGGAGATCTTCAATCTCTCAAATCTCTTCCCATGGTTAGAGATCTCTCTCGAGCACCTATCGCATCGGTATTGTTCTCTCTTTCTTTAATAAAAAATTCTTATGGCAATGAGTTATATGAAAACCTCAAGCTGGCCTTTTGGTGAAAAATCGATTTTGTTGTTCTACTTTATCTGTTTGAATTTTAATTTAAGAAACTTTTCCTGCATAACGTTTCGTGGAAACGATTTAAGTTTCTTGATCTAATGCATACTTTTTGGTACTTTTCTTTTTCCTGCAGTATTCTCATTTTTATTAATTATTACTATGGCTGGTAGTCATGAAACTGATAAGAACATTGAAATTTGGGAGATTAAGAAGTTTATCAGCGGTAAAACTCATATGCATTTGAGTATTTGGAAAAGGGGAAACATTTAAGTCCCCTTTCATAAACATTTGTAGTTTAAGTTTATTTTTACTCAATTTTTTTACAATGTATGCCATCTATCCTCTTAAAAAGTATGTTTCAGCTAACCAAATTTCAAAAATCAAAACAAGATTTTTGGTTTGGTTTTTAAAAATATTTGAATTAGTTGTAACGCTTAAATTTCAAAAACCATTTAAAAAATATGGTACCTTAACTTCTATTTAGCTAGCTTTAGCCCCAGAACTTGGAGAAAAAGCTAATGTATTAATCTAACAACGAAACTTGTTGAATTTTAAGTGGGAGCATAGCAAGAAAATATCATTGTAGTTGTAATTACTACACAAATGGTTTTGACTGCCCATAGATGGTATTTAGAAAAACTCAAAGTTGTTGATATACAACAGCTTCTACACACAAAAAGAAATAAATTCCCTAGCCATTGGTCTAAATGAAAGACGGTTTAGAGCAAGCTTCAATTGGACTGGCCCTTCTTGTCTTTGATAATAACTTGTTCTTGGATTGGCACACAATTCTCTTCTTTGGATGGGGTATTTAACATCATTCAATTATATTCTTGTTGACAATAACTTGGTAACTTGGTAACTTGGTAAAGAGAACTTGAACTTCAACTAATTTCATCATTTAGCGCTTCTCATCCATTGTTTCCGCCTTTAGTTTTTAACCATTAAAATAATAGGGAATTGCTTGATTTTTGTTAAGTTAATACATTAAAAATGATTGGAAATTTCTATTTGGAGTCCTTTTGTTTCCCTTTAAGTTATTCATGTATGTCATTGACCTAATGAATATTTCAATATGCATTTTAATTTTTCAATTTGTTCTATATAATCTTAGTTTGATTTTCTTTGGTTTTCTTTTTTGGTTTGAAGATTTTGAGTCCATTTTTTTCTGTGTCAATATCGATTTCTTTTGCCTTTAATGTTCTTCCTTTTTAATGACACTACCAAACCTAATAAACTTCTCTGTCTTTAAACAATATATGACAGTGTTTAACCTTGATTTTCTTTTGTTATGTGAAATTTGTTTTGTAGTTGTAGGTTTTTTCTTTTGTCGACATGTTTCTTTATATCTGATGGATGCACTTAGGAAGTGGCTTGAGACATTCTTATTTTGATATTCTTTCAGCTCTACATTAAATGCTTTTAATTAATTTAAAATTTTCATTTGTTGTTAGTGTTTTTCTAATTACATTGTTATTTTAATTAGTAGGATTGATGAAACTGAAAAACCATCCCTGGTTTTTGTTGACATGTTCTTGATTAGGTTCTTTAACACCATTTTTTTCAACTTAAATTTTGAGATTTAGTTAGTTTTTTTTTTTTGAAACAAGAAACTTCATAAATTAAACACAACCATCACAACCTAACCTCTCGACCGAGAACAAACCACTAACAGGGACAACCCCAAACAACGAAAAAAGCTCCAAACCACACATTTGAAGCTGACTAACCAGCTAAAAAACCAATAGAAAAAGATAATTTGATCAGTAATAAATCTAATCAGATCCAATGCCTTAAAGAACTTGGAATACGAAGCCCTGCGATGAAGCTTCCTTCTCTATGGTTTAGTTCTTAGTCCATAAGATTTTTTTTTATCAACTTTTTTGGGTTACTAAAGTTAATTAGGTAGAAGAGGCCGAATGTCAAAGCCAAAAGAATTTGACACTTAGAGTTGATATGAATTGTCATGTTGGTAACTGCTCAATGAGTCTTTGAATTTTATAAAAAAAAAAATTGTAGATTTCAATTAAATATGTTTGAAGTGTCGTAGACATCTTCAAGCCTCCTTGAAGATTTTGGAGTGCGTTTGATAACCATTTACATTTACTTCTCCAAGCCTCCTTGAAGGTTTGTGTTCTTTCCCATCTTTTTTTCCCTTTATTTGACTTGCATTTACAATCTGTGAGGGTTTACTTTTAGCTTATTGATTATTCTGTATCTAATACAACATTACAAATTTTGTTGTTGTTTATTCTTATTTAGGTACTTTGAAAGTTCTTTTTCTTTTCTTAACCAACGGTAAGTTTCACTTCCTTTCTTCATTGCATACAAGATTATTAGTTTATCTTTTTTTCAAAAAGAATTTTGTAGTGTTGTGAATTTTGAAAGAAAAATATTTGAGTTACTTAGAAAACAAAGAAACTCTTAGATATCCAAGCAACTTTTTAATAACAAATTTCAATAACCAAATTTCTATAACAAAAATAAGCTTTTGGAAGCAACTTTTTTTTTTTTTTCCAAATTTCAAAAACAAAATGGTTATCAAACGGGGTCTTAATTATGGTTTGCTTTTTAGATCTTGCACGGACACACTAAATTGATGAAGCCACATGATGAAAGACACCTCAAGAATCACCATGGAGTTGGATATTTGTTTGCAATATCATGCTTTCAGTTGGATATTCTTCGAGAGGTAGATGCTAAATTATGTCCACCTAACCATCCCGGTGTTGAGCTATTAAAGAATGAATATTCACTCTTTGCTTTGTAGGTTTTGCACGTGGAATTGAATCCTTGAAGAAATGCACTTCAAGAATCACCCTTCATTTTTTTTTCTTTTTTTTTTGTAAAAATATTGATAGCATTTATATATAATCTTTGCATTGGAGCAAAATTAATGTAACGGCCCGGAAATTTCATCCCGGTCTTCCCGGGAGGCCCAGGGGCATTTTGGTAATTTTGGTCGGGCCGGCAGGGCCGGTTATGTATTTGTTAATTGGGGGAAAAATTATGAGTCGATTTGAATGGGATCGGGAATTTTGGTGAAGACATTTGGGCTTGGAAAAAGGTAAAAATAAATAAGGAATTAAATAGCGCGTCGAGTGAGATTCGAGCCAGGGTCGCATTACAAGCTAGGCAAGGGTCGCTGCCAATCGAACCACTGGGCGTGTTTGTTAAACTATGCGCGCGGTCTTGTATATATGCCTGTCTTCGTGCGTTTTATTTAAGAGTAGAATTTCGCCCGAGCTTCTCCTTCTTCTTCCCCGTTTCCTTCGCGATTTTCTTCTCCAACCGACTGCGTTCCTTCGCGATTTTCTCCCTCGCCGACCAGCCAATTCCGAGCTCCTCCTCTCAATTGAAGCCCATTCTCCTCCGAGCGGTGGTAAGTTCTTCCTCTTCTTCCTTTCCTTCAAAAATCCGTTTTCTTTCCCCGGTTCCGATTTGGTTTCGCTAGTGGGAGTGAAGCGATTCGTGTGGTTTTTTTGTGCGGCTAGTGTGTAGGGGAAGTGGTCCGACTTCAAATCGCTGCGTCGAATCTTCTCCAATCGCCGGAATCGAGCTCGTTTTCTCCGATCCTCTGTTTCACCTGTTCGCCGAGCTCGCGTGCGCAGGCAGCCTCGGCCAGCCTGAGCTCGCCGCTCATCGTCCCCCGCGCGCGTCCTCGCCTCGGCCCGGTACCGCATTACGTCGTCGCGAGCCCCCTCGCCGAGTCGTAAATCGTGCGCGTCTCCCGATGCCGCCTGCCGTTCGTTCGCGCGCGCAGCTCGCGCCCGCCGCCCGTCGTCCGCGCCAGCCCGGCCCGTTCTTTGCCGTTAAATTGCAATCGGCTCGTTAAATGCGTGCGTTCGTCGCGCCTCGTGAGTTGCTCTCGAGCTGAGCCTTGTTTATTTTATTATATTTAGGCCTATTGTGTGATTTTTGTTGTGATTGATAGGTTCTCGATAGCTAGTTCGGGTTCGTTCGCCACCTAGGTTTTCGTGTCAAATCGTCCCCGACCAAGGTAAGGATTTCTTACCGGAGTTGTGTGGACCCTGCGATATATTATGTGATTGCTGATTGATTGCTTGTTTGTGTTTATTGACATATTTAGTAATAGGTGCTCGTTTCTGAATTCCCGGTTAGCATGATTTTCCTGATTTATTCTCATGTTAATCCATGCTAGGTTGTTCCTTTCTGGCATGCTCGTATCTGTTCCTTGCTTCATAGTATCATGCTAGGCTCGTTGTATTCTTATTGAGCACGTATTGGATTTTATGGAATTGTTTGCTGATTGCTAAGGCAGGTTAGAGTGGCAGGTAGATAGCATCATCTAGGCCGGGTGCATAAAGTACCTTGCATCCACGACAGGGACGTATGAGATGGAGCTCCGCCCTGATCCCGTTAGGGAATAGCTAACCCTAACGACTGGCCCCGCAATCTTGGGTGAGGGTGGCGATCGTTAAATGCCCCAACCGTCGGAAGATGACTTGGCATTGCCTCGTCCCCCGGCGATCGGCACGTCCTCGGCGTGTTGGCCGTAGCCCCGATTGCCACTGTTAAGGTAAGGGCGCTTCTGGTGTAAGCCTACCACGACCCGCTTCCTTAGCCTCAGTGCGGTGGTTCAGCCGACATAGTTTACGTGTCCGAGTCTCACACCCTATGTCGGTGACACCGATCCAAAGATTTAGTTAGGCGTGGTGGATCGGACATGGGCGGCTTGCCTCTAGACCCGGCACCCCATGGTTCTGCAGAAGAGCGCGGTGCATGCTTACGCTCATTACTGGTACGACCGGGAGAGCTCCTCGGGATCTTGAGCAGTGTACCTTTTCGGCCGATGAGACAGGTGAGGCCGGGACTTGTTTTCGTATAGGGCGACTTATGTATTGGACTGTGTGGTGATATTTTTCCGGACTAAGACCCTAAATTGGCATCCAAGGCCCAAGTGTGGGCTAAGCTATGTGCTCTATTCTCGTGTTTATATTCATAGCTTGCATACGCTCATCGAGATGACCATGTATATCGTATTGTACCCCGGTTGGGGATTCTTCTTGAGTAATTCGTTACTCACCCTTATTATTGTGGTTTTTCCACAGTAACCAAGTTAAGAGACAGGATGGTTTGAAGGAGGAGCTGTGATCATGAGGCTCGATCATCAAACTACGATTTTGTGTTATGACTCTTTATGTTTTATTTTCCCCTGAATGCATGTGACGGCACGAGAGCCTAGGATGTTTCTCGAATATTTTGTGAATTCCAGCATTATTGTATTTAGACATGTTTTGAATGATTTTAAGAAATCTCTCGATCGGAGTATACTTTGGAAATGTATTTATCTTGGAGCAGTGCTTGGGAAACAGGGACGGAGTTCGTGGAAATTGTCTAGTTTTTAAAGGGGTTATTTTGAATGTTTTGTTTTAATTGGAATCCGAAATCATGTCTGTTTAATGTCCTTTACTTTGAATGCATGCATTGGGGTAAGGGCCCATTTAGTGCCCCATTCGGGTCGGTCCCTTACAATTAAACAAGTCGTCTAAGATGAAGAACTGCTGAAGGCGAAGGAAACCTTCCAAAATGACGACCTTTTTTGGGATCTCCATTGGATCGTTGCTCAAACCACTTGCTCATTTTCTAATCCCACTTTCCAAGGTTTCTCCTATTTTTCTCTTTGGGTTTATTTGTTTCCATGATTTTATATGACAATTTTCCATGAGCTACTGGAAAAACAAAAGAAGCACATTTTATTTCCTTTATTTGATTTCTTATTTTATAATCTTAGTATTGCAATTTTGTTTGGAATGAGTGTATGGAAGTTGCGAGTTACGCAAAGATTAGGAGAACATGAAAGTTGTTCAAAAAATTTTTTATGAAAAAGTGTTAAGGCAAATATATGCACTATATTCATGAAAGTTGTGACCTGTAATGTATTTTTCTCGTTTTAATTTAAATTTGCTCCCTTCGTAATTGGTGTTTGTTACTTGATGTTTATATTTCTTTTCGAGATGATATATTTTTTTTTCTTGTCACATTTCTTCTTCTAATATTTCATTTCCTCTTAACCTCTCTCTTTCCATTAGGTTTTACTGGATCACAAAACAAGTAGGAGAATAGCAAGGAAAATTGACTCATCAAATAGGTAACTAACTGAACTTGGATGTTTCTCAAGTTGTTTGATTAGAACTTTCATCTCCAATTTTTATAACTAATTTTTATACCTTCTATTGACAACTAAACTTGGATTTTTGTCTAGAAAGGGCTAACTCTAAAATCATCCAGGTCAATCTCTTCATGAGTTGCAATCTTTGTTTGTTTGTTTTTGTTTTTTCATTTTACATTTTTTCTTGAGCTTTTCAGATTATAATTTATAATCTCATATTATTTTAGAGTTTCATTTCTTAGTCTCAAACATTTTAAAGTAGAATGAGACTAGTTGTTAGTATCGTGACTCTATTATGCTGCAAGCTTTCTGTCTTATCTTTGTTAGTGATTTTTCTTCAGAAGAATCATTTACTTGTGAGATAATTTATACAAGGTTCATAAGGATCTCTAACTTAAGTTTAGTTTTTGGAATAAATGAACAATTGTTATTTGATATGAATGATAAATATATTATGAATATTTATATTCTCTAGTGCAACTTCTAATTCAAAGCTTTATTACTACAATGTGCAGGTACTTTGTTCAAGGTGAGAAATCGCTTGCATTTACAATTATCGTGCAAATTGTAAATCCACGTATACTTCACACAAGGGATAGCAGACTATGCTTCTTTGTTATATTGTAAACTATCTAGTTTTCAAACCCTGTGCAGACATTTTAAGAATTATAAGATTATCGATATTGGTTTTTTTTTGTCCAAGTGTAATGTACAGATTATTTAGTTATATATGAAATAATATTTGTTGAATAAGATTTGTGGGATGTATATTATAAATCTTTCTTGACAGGTAAAGACACCAACAAAATAGGTTGTAATAGCCATAAAAAGTGTCATGAAAACTAATAAATTGACATAAATAAATAGTCATATTACATAAATTGATGACTATAAAAAAGTGTCAATATATAAACTATAATGACAATATTAACATGTCATTAATATTCCTTCAATGACTATATATGTGTGTCATTAATGGTTCAATCATGACTAAAATAAAATGTCATAAATGACTCAATATTGACTATATATATGTGTCATTAATGAATCAACTATGACTATAATAAAATGTCATAACTAGTTCTACGATGACAATTGTAAATTGTCATTATTACTTCATTAATGACTCTATATATGTGTCATTAATGGTTTATCTATGACTATAATATAGTATCATACTTGATTCAATCATGACACTTTTACTGTAGTGTCATGGTTGAACCTTCCGTGACATCGAATACAATGACTCTTGATTTTAGTCATGGAAGGTGTTCATGACTATAAATTATAGTCATGGAATGTGCTTTTTCTAGTAGTGTTGATTTGAGAAGAAAAAATTTCAAACTTTATTTTTATACGAAACATTGCATTCAAATATTAGAAATTAAGCTATTGATGAGAAGAAAATGTTAATTAAACTATTAAAAAAATTTAGTTGTCATAATCTTTTAGTTCCAGAGTTTGATTGTAATGGTTAAATTAGTGTCGTTTTCTTAGAATAATGGTTAAAAGTAGTTTCCAGTGTGGTTTATGTATTTTTCAATATATAAACTATTAAAAAATAAATTATGTTGTAAATTTAGAGAGAATGATAATGGATAAAATTGTAAGTTTAAGAATGTGGTGAACAGAACCACACACTAGGTTGTCAAAGATGGTTTTTGCAGTGAGACTAGTCCAAAAATAATTACAAATATAGTTACTTTATAAAAAATTAATATATATATATTAATGAGTATTATCGTATACTTTTCTTATATTGATATTAATAAATATTTATAATAGTACTGATATTAATGAGTATTTATAATATAGTATTAAAATGTATTAATAAACATGGTTGTAAATACTTGATAATTATCTACATTTACACTTATTTTGTGAGAAGAGAACATCAAATACAATTTTTTTTTTTCAAAAAATTGTTTATATAAGTTTTTATAATGTTTCAAAACCAACCTGATAGATGAGAAAAATTATTGTACAAATATATTGCTGAAAATTCAAAAATTGAGACAAAGAAAAAGAACAACTCAATTATCACAAGAAAGAGAAGCAAAACTAACCTTCATGAAAATAGCATCCCCCTTTGGAACTTTCTCAAACATGTCACCTCCTACATGTTCTACACCTGCCAGCATAATCAAGATTCCCACTCTTACATTCTTCTTTATAATAAAACTCTTGAAAAAGATGAAATGAGAATTTCGTTTTACGTGTGAAAATCAAAATTTAAACACCTAATCTCTTGATCAAGTATATATGTGCTAACCAACTTTAATTAATCTATCGAAACACGAACAAAAATATGAAATCGAAGTTAATGAAAAGTGCGTACCAGGATAGGGAGGGGCATGTTGAATAACGTGAGGCAAGTCGAAGTTGATGCCTTTGATCGAAGGGTATGCAGAAGTGATGATTTTAAGGGTGACCCCAAGGCCACCACCAACATCAACTAGTTGTTTGATGTTTTCAAAGCCATTGTAGGACTTGACAATTTTCTTCATGAATATGGTGGTGTGATTTATCATTGCTGTGTTGAAAACTTGGTTAAATCTTGGGTCCAAGCCCGGGAATTCGAACGCATGAACTCCTCCATGAGCTCTGTCGAAGGGAACTCCTCCTTCAATAACTGCATTCTTCACCTCACTCCTGCAAATTTCATTTCAATTTTAGAGGACATAACTTGAATGTCATTCATCTTTAAGTAGTAATGAATTATGTGCCGAATTTGAATTATTTTGAAAGGGTATTTTTATATACAAAAAAATGTTATAAATTCCACGATTAAGAGAGGTCTCATTTGACATACATGACATAGTTCACATTTTTTTTTCTTTCAAAATTGAAGATTTGCATGTTACAATCATATATTTATGCCAAAATTATTAAGCTTGGATCCGCCGATGGCTATACCTTTTACCCATCAGAAGAAAGATGTTGGAGTTTTCAATCTACTCTTACATTGGTGTTGAACTATAAATAAATAGATTGGGTATTACTCATTTTTCTTTAAGATATTTGTGAGTGTTTCAGCATACCAAGGAGCATATCCAGGTTTTGCCGTTTGGAGGGCTAAAAATGATTTCAATTTTTAAGTTTGGTAAGACAAAAAATAATGTTATATAAACTTTCGATGTTCGATTAGATTCCTAAGCCCGTGTTTCATAACTATTTTGTTTTTACTTAATTGGATATCTACCTATTATCTATATGTTTAGAAACAAAACTAAAAATTAAAATAAAAAAGGTAGCTTCTAAAACTTGTTTTTGTTTTTTAAATTTGGTCAGCATTCACATACTTTTTTAAGGAAAGATGAGATCCATGATAAGAAAATTGAAAAAGAATAATCTTAAATTTCAAAAACCAAATGGTTATCAAACATGACTTAAACCTTTCAATTATCGATTCTCCCATTTTTTTTAAATGTTGAATAAATCAATTATGTAATATTATAATTTTTTTTATTTAATTAAATATTAAGACTATAACCTTTAAAAATCGTAGTAATTTATTCTCAAGAAGAAAAAGTCGTAGTAAATTTCAAATATTTTGTACCAATATGATATCTTTACTACACATGAAAATAATCTATGCTTCTGTATATAAAAGAGAAAAAAAACAAAACAATCCATGTCAAAGATTTCTATTAATTTTTTAAAATATTCACAAGTATGTAGTTCCTGATATTTTTAATTTAATAAATACATATGAAAAGTAAAGAAAACAAATGAAATATGAATGTGTTGCTAACAAGAACACCAACTCGTATATATGTACTCATGAATAGAATGTCGTAAGTTTAAATATATCTTCCACCATTGTTAAATTAAAATAATGTGTTTATAGCATTAAAAAGAAAATAATAATAATGTGCTTTTAAAATATAAAATTTTTAAAGAAAAAATAAGGGGAAAAAATCAGAACCTGTCGATAAAAACATATAAAAAAGCATCAAATAAAATATTAAAATAATTGAAAAACTGTATATAAATATATGGGAAAGAATGAAACTATATAAACAAAAGCAAAAAAAAACACAAGAAGAAGTAACAAAAGAACAACCATTAGGATGAGCACAGTGTAAAAAATTAAAAAAGAAAACTACTTGGTATGGCACGAACTAAGACCGTAATACCAGTACATTTTAACTATACTAAATTATATTTTTAAAATACCAAATATATAAATGAAATTACAAAATTTGGGAGGCCATGTGAGCATACTGTTAGACCCCAGTTATTAAACTTATGCTAGGAGGCCTAGAACCGACACAATTGAGGAAAGAACAATTCCGTGCGTGTTGCAAACATATTGAAGGAGGCGTAAAAGAGTAATTGAGCAAGGGGAAGGGTCAGGTAGTGGGGTGTTTATATTGCAGTTGGGACCACGACCAGAGGGGTGTTTATATTGCAGGGTTTCGTTTTGGGCAAGGCATCTGAAGTCTAGAAGCCTAGAAGTAGAGAGGAGAGTACCGGTGCTCTAGAATTCACCGGAAGCTATCTTATTTCATTTGGTCTTGATTAATTTCCTTTTGTTCTTGTTGTTCTTGTCTGTACTCTCTGGATTTGAATCTTTTGGGAAGTGATTATCAATATTACTCGTATAGTTGTTTGGTATCTGGTGTGCGTAATTATTTTGCAGGTTGAAAATCATCTGGATACCTAACATATTGGTATCAGAGAATGTTTCAATCCTAGGGAAAACAAGGAGTATGGTGCAAAAACAGATCGAAAAAAGGATGGATGGAACAGAGCGTAATGTCAAGGATATCAGAGACTCGCTAAGGAGTCTAACGAAGAGTTTGGAGCAGTTGTCGGTGAGAGTAGAGGAAAATCAGAAAGCTATGGATATTCTGTTAGAAGAGAGATCTAGTGGGAAGACCAGGACACAATCGACGCTTTGAGAGGGGCTCAAGCTTGAAGTCAAAACAGAAAGAAGGCAAAGAGCTGCTAGCTCCCAAGTCGCTGGAAATAGGAGAATGCTCAGAAGAGAAGAAGGAGAAAAATCTTTGGGGGAAGGTCATTCAAGAAGCTGGAAATGCCTGTGATCTCCGGTTCAACCTTAGATTCATGGATTTTCAAGGCAGAGAGGTACTTTGTACTTCACCAACTTTTTGAGAAAGAAACGGTGAATGTATCGATGATCAGCTTTGAAAAGGATGTTGTGAACTGGTTTCGGTGGGCTAACAATCGCAAGGAGATCAAGACGTGGGCAGAGTTAAAGAGACGACTCTACATTCGCTTCCAGCCTACTCAGGAAGGAACGTTCTGTGCCAGATTCCTCGTAGTGAAACAAGAAGGCACACTTGCTGATTATATACATTAGTTTGAAGTGCTATCTGCACCATTGTTGCATCTAGAAGAAGAAGTTATGGAGAGTGTATTTCTTAACGGGCGCAATGTGTCTCTGCGAGCAAAGGTAATCAGTCGAAAACCGAAGGGTTTGGAGGAGATCATGGAACAAGCCCAGCTACTTCAAGATTGAAGTCAGGCTAAGGAAGTTATCAACAGTGACAATCGGGCCCAGAAGTTTAGCCCATCTTCTCTGTCGAAATCGGGCCCGACGGGTTATCTACCCCAGAACCGGGGCACGAGTAACGAGGAAACTTTTCCAACATGAATGATCACTATTCCAGAAAAGGGGGGCGCAGCTCGTAGAGAAGCTCCTTCGAAAAGACTACCTGACGCTGAGTACAAAATGAAGAGAGAGAAGGGACTATGTTTTAAATGCGATGAGAAGTTTTTCGTCAGACATAAATGCAAGGCAAGGGAAAAAAGAGAGCTGCAAATAATGGTAGTGAAGGATTTCTGAGAAATTGAAATAAAAGGACTTGGTTTGAAAGGAGATCAAGAAGAAGAAGGGGTAGTAGAGTTAGTTGAGAATGCAGAGTTAGCGATTCGACCTATCATTGGGTTTTCAACACTTGAAACTATGAAGCTCAGAGGTAAAATACAAGACCAGGAGGTGATAATACTGATCGACTGCAGGGCAACCCATAACTTTATATCTAAGCAGCTTGTTGACAAATTGAAGTACAATTGTTCGGAGACATCAAATTATGGGGTGGTGATGGGTACATGTGCTCCTATCAAGGGAAGAGAGATATATAAAGCCGTAAAGGTAGAATTGCAACAACTATTTCCTGCCCTTGGAATTGGTAAACGTCGACGTAATACTGGGAATGCAATGGTTGAGAAAGACTTGGTTCATAAGAATAGATTGAAAGGCTCTATTCATGACATTTGAATCCGAGCAGGGAACGATCATGTGGAAGGGTGACCCATCACTCACGAGAGCAGAGGTTTCCTTGAAGATGCTTTCGAAGTCCATGACAGCAGAAGACCAAGGGTTCGTGGTCGAAATCAACGAAGTGGATGAGGACTCTGGAGAAGAAGAAAAAGAGGACAGATCAGTTGGTTCAACCACCAAGCTATTACCAAGCATGCAGGATTTGTTAAAACACTTCAAATTGATATTCGAGTTACCTACGGGATTACCTCCTAAAAGAGTAGTGGATCATCAGATCATTTTGAAGAATGACAGTCCACAGTACAGGTGAGGCCTTATAAGTATGCTCACACCCAGAAATCAGAAATAGAGAAGATGATTGAAGAAATGCTCAATTCGGGGACCATCAGGCCTTGCCATGGCCCGTTTTCAAGCCCTGTTATATTGGTCCGCAAGAAGGATAGAGGATGGAGATTTTGCGTCGACTATAGAGCTTTGAACAAAGAAATGATTTCGAGCAAGTTCTCAATTCCGGTGATAGAAGAATTGTTGGATAAATTACAAAGATCTAAAGTGTACTTTAAGATAGATTTAAAACTCGGCTACCATCAAATCAGGATGAAAGAGGAAGACATCTGTAAAACGGCTTTTTGAACACATCAAGGACACTATGAATTTTTGGTCATGCCATTCGGATTGACAAATGTCCCAGCCACATTCCAATGCTTGATGAATCACATTTTCTGTTACTATCTCCGAAAATTTGTACTTGTTTTTTTTTTATGATATACTTGTTTACAGTCAAGATTTGGAAACACAAGAGCAACACCTATGGGCTATTTTTAGCACTCTAAAGGAACATTCTCTGTGTGCAAATAGGAAGAAGTGTGTGATTGCTAAGTCCAGGGGAGAGTATTTGGGGCACTGGTTTCAGCAAATGGAGTGGAAGCATATCCGGAGAAGATACGAGCCATGGTACTGTGGCCACGGTTGAAAACTCTTAAAGAACTTAGAGGTTTTTTGGGCCTAGTTATTATCGGAGGTTTGTGGAAAATTACGGTTCCCTCGCAGTCCCCTTAACAGACTTGTTAAAGAAAGATACTTTCCAGTGGAATGACGTAGCTAACATAGAATTTTAGGAACTCAAAAGAGCGATGGTAACACTACCCGTCTTAGCCCTTTCGGATTTTGAATGTCTCTTCGTAGTGGAAACAGATGTTTCAGGCATTGATCTTGGGGCGGTTCTGTCTCAGAATAAGAGGTCGGTGGTATTTTTTAGCCAATGTCTATCCTTCATAGTTAAGGCAAAATCCATTTATGAGAGAGAGCTTATGGCAATTGTCCTAGCGGTTCAAAGATGGCAACACTACTTATTGGGAAGAAAGTTTCTCATAAGAATAAATCAACGAGCACTATGGTATCTAATGGAACAGATTGAGATACACCCATAGTATCAACGATGGGTTACCAAGTTATTGGGATATGATTTTGACATTGAGTACCACCCCAGCCTTGAGAACAAAGCTGTCGATGCTTTGTCACGCATCCCACATACACCAGAATTAGCTACACTTTCTGTATCGAGTTTGATTGATGTGTCACAAATTTCTGAAGAGGTGAAATAAGATGAATACTTACAAGCTATTGTGAAGTTGCTCAGATCCGACGCGGATAGTCATCCTAAGGTTGAACTGGAAAGGGACAGGTTGTTATATAAGGGACGAATGGTGGTATTTGCTCAGTCCTTGCTAATTTTGACTATATTACACACCTACCATGACTCGGTTCTAGGGGGACATTCGAGATTTCTTCGGGCCTATAAACGGCTAACGGGAGAATTATTCTGGAAAGGAATGAAGTCCGACATTCAGAAGTATGTGGCAGAATGTGTCATTTGCCAAAAGAATAAGACAGAAGCAAGAACCCCTGCAGGTCTATTACATCCCTTGAGATACCAAACAAAATATTGGAGGACATACATCGAGGGATTACCCAAATCTAATGGAAAAAATTCTATATTGGTAGTATTTTAAAGACTGAGTAAATATGCACACTTCATATGTCTGAGCCATCCTTATAGTACCAAGGAGGTTGCATAAATTTTTACTCAGAAAGTGGTAAGATTACACGGGATCCCAAGATCAATTGTGTCAGATCGTGATAAAATTTTTATCAGCCATTTTTGGATGGAGTTGTTTAAATGTCAAGGGATACGACTTAGAGAAGCATGACATTCCAACCCTAGACGAATGGACAAACTGAACGCGTGAATAGTTACATAGAGGCGTATTTGCGTTGCTTCTGTAGCAAGCACCCGAAGCAATGGAATAAGTGGATAGGGTGGGCAGAGTATTGGTACAATACTAATTATGACGTGTCCATTAACACTACACCTTTCCAAGCCATTTATGGTCGTGCACCTCCGCCTCTCATATCCTATGAAGAAAACAAAACTACCAATGACTCGGTGGAACAACAACTGACAGAGAGAGTCTTGGCTCTCACGGCCCATAAAGATCGTTTGCGTCAGGCTCAAGAAAGGATGAAATGTTATGCTGATCAGAAACGACTGGAAGTTTTGTATCAAGATGGAGAAATGGTTTATCTAAAACTCAGGCCTTATAGACAACAGTTCCTAGCTACTCGCAGATGTGAGAAATTGATGCCAAGATATTTTGGACCATATGTGATTAGTGAATGCATAGGCAAAGACGCCTACCGTTTAGAATTACAAACCGGGTCGTCAATCCATAATGTTTTACATGCTTCACAATTGCAGAAATGCATTGGTAATAAGCACCAGGTCCAGCAAGTGGCAGCCATTTTATCGGAGGATTTTGAGTGGATTGCAACTCATGAGTCAGTGCTGGGACTACGATGGAACAACGAACTGTGGGAGGATATAAATTACATGAAGCAACAATTCCCTGACTTCCACCTTGGGGACAAGGTGTATTTGACCAGGCGGGTAATGTTAGACCCCCAGTTATTCACACTTATGCTAGGTGGCCTAGAACCGATACAGTTGAGGAAAGAACAATTCTGCGTGTTTTGCAAACATATTCAAGGAGGAGTAAAAGGGTAATTGAGCAAGGGGAAGGGTTAGGTAGTGGGGCAGGCCATTAGAATATTGCTTACAGTTGGGACCACGGCCAGAGGGGTGTTTATATTGCAGGTTTTCGTTTTGGGCAAGACATCTGAAGTCTAGCAACCTAGAAGTAGAGAAGAGTGTATCGGTGCCCTAGAATTCATCGATAAGCTATCTTATTTCATTTTGTCTTGATTAATTTCCTTTTGTTCTTGTTGTTCTTGTCTGTACTCTCTGGATTTGACTCTTTTGGGAAGTGATTATCAATATTACTTGTATAGTTGTTTGGTACCTGGTGTGCGTAATTATTTGTAGATGATGTCACCCATGTGGCATCCTTGATGCCACACATCTATATATATATATATATATATATATATATATATATATATATATATATTTTACTTTATATTTATTATAAAAAAAAATTTAAAGAAAAAATAATATGTGTAACTCCACATGGGTGACAACATGGGTGACAACATGTGATGGAGGTGCAGCCCGAACTGCACCCAAATTCTTCTCGTTCAGAACAAGTTTTACAAATTTAACAAAACACTATCCATTATTCAAAAATCGCTTTTAACCAACGAAAAGTATCTTTAAGAACAAGTCAAAGTATTCTAATTAATTAATATATAATACTACATATTATACCATTTAAGCGAGCAAATGGGCGTGCCCAATGTTATATAATTAATTTACTAAGGCTCCATTTAATAACCATTTGGTTTTTTGTTTTTTGTTTATAAAATTTAAGTTTATTTCTACTCAAATTTTCTATCATGTGCTTCATCTTTTCTACAATGTATCCATATTTCCTTAAGAAAGTAGGTGAATACTAACCAAATTTCAAAAACAAAAGCAAGCTTTTGGAAGCTACTTTTTTTTTGTTTCCAAATTTTGGTTTTGTTTATTAAAATATAGGTAAGATGTAGATTTCCAAATAAGAAAAAATGTATAGTAAGATAGTTGTTGTAGGCTTAAATTTCATAAACAAAAAAAGAAAAATAAAATTGTTATCAAATGGGGTTTAAGTAATCAACAAAATAGTAAAAAAAAAAGAAAAAACAAATATTTATAAATTTGATTGTTATGATTATTTTAAAATGTAATAAAAGTTTAATTCTTATATTGGAGTGGGTGAATAGAAGTATGGGGGTCAAAGGGTAAAAATAGGGGATGTTGCTTTCTCTCTCTCTAAATGCTAGTGAGAGGAGATCTATCCCAGGGCTCTATGAAGAACTTCCCGAAGTTGTCCTCTCTTGAGGCAAGGATGTGGGTGTTTCTTGGGCTCTTTTGTGAGCGATTTGAGAGCTCTTTCGGAGTTGTTTGGGGAGCTCAATGGAGCTAGTGTAGAGAGAAATGTTGGGCTGAAGGTTTATAGCGGAGGTGTGAAGTTGGGGTATGGTTTTATGGGGGGTATTGTGTTTGGTCTTCGATGGGAAAAGGGCATGGGGGATTTGATCTATGTTTATGGGAAAAGGATGGACCAAAATCGAGGAGGGGTAAGGGCTTGGGGAGCATTAGTCGGCCATTTGATAGGGGGAAAGTAGTCCAAAAGAGGAAGAAGAAGAAGAAACGGGTTCCTGGGTTTAATCGTTGCTTCCAAGTTGTGATGTTCAGCGCGTTGGTGGAAGCAAAGGAAAGGCAGCAGGTAAGGACCGTCTGCTTTTGTCTTACATTTGGGAGGCTCAAGGAAAGTCCTTTCGAGTCAGCTGGCTTCGGACCGATCCATTGGTTCAGACAACGGTCTGGACCACCGGTTCTTTGGGTCTAGTCAGGACCGTGACCCATTTCTTTGGTTTCTCTTTCCTTCTACTTCTGATAGTCTGCCTCTCCTTGTTTGGGTTAGAGTTTTTTGTGCTATCTAGGTGTTATTTCCATGTTTATGTTTTTATTTTCTTGTTTCTTCCGCACTTGTTTTCTGTATTTAGTAAGGATGATTTTGGGTTGCTGCAAGACTGGTGGGAACTGGTGGACAAAGGTCTGAATGGTTTTAGAAATTTGGTTGCTCTCCATGGTGGGGTAGAGGAAGCTTCCTTGTAGGGATTTTTTCTATCTCTTTTCTTTCTTTAGAGGAGTCCTATGTTTCAGTCAGAGATATAGATGTGTGATTACTCCCCAAAGACTATCACAAAAACCCCAAGAATGGGGCAAGGATAGTGAGCAAGTCTTTCCAATTGGATTATTTAAATTTCATGTTGGTGGTGACTTTGGATTGGAAGCCATTTTCTTCTAATTTGTTTAACCATGTACTCTGAATATATACACCTTGTTTTGTACTCGTTCATTCATCCTTTGAGATTTTGATAACACAGAATATTGGCCAACAAGACTAATTCTTTTTAGGATTTTATCAAACTACAGGTGAACTATTTTAAGAAACATCATCAAATTGCCATAAATAAACTATAAACCCAAATTTATACATTTTCCAAACCAAAAAAAAAAAAAAAAACTAATAAAAAGCTTTTTCAAACCTTAAATCAAAGAACCAAAACATCTTCGAGTATGAAAATCAACATTTAAAAAATAAAGCTCAGAGCATAATAAACATAAAAAAGAAAAAAAAAGTGTAGGAAAAGAGGGAAATTAACCAGCTGTGGAAAAAGACTGGATCTTGAATCAAGGATAAAGTAGGACCCAAGGAGACTCCATCTTCATTACGAACATAATACTTAGAAACGGGCGTAAGGCTATAGAGCCTGTGCGGGACGCCATGTTCGTCAATCGTCACAGAGCACCCTACGACCGAGTGGCTCGCAAGAAGCCTCAGCATCCGATCAATCATCGACCCTGCCTCGGGGTTTGCAGTGGTTATGCTAGCCGCTATCTCAGTCGGGGCGAGCTCGGCCCCATCCCCGGCCTTGGCCAAGATCTCGAACACGCCTAACTGGAAGGCTGCTTGGAGGGTCATCGGGAGCACGGATAAGGTAGCGAGATACGCAGCATAACCATAGTGTTGCTGTTCTTGGTGGTCGGAGGAAGTGATGGCTGTTGTTTCCTCCATTGCCGGATGTGTGTGGTGAGAAGTGGGGAAGGAAGGTGAAGGCTTTTTTTAAGTGGATGGAGTTGGAGAATAAAGATAGGAGAGAATTGAATCTTAAAAGATAAACAATCATTTCTTCCGTCCAATCAACTTTCACGCTTGTTTCATAGGTCAACAATAATCACTATTTGTATTCAAAAAGTACTATCTTTTATACCTAATTAATCACTTTTTTTCTTTTGAGAAACTTACACCTAATCAATCACTAACATGTACTTCTTTTTCTTTTTCTTTTTTGACAGACACGAACATGTACTTAAATAGTCACCAATTACGAATGACATAGTTTATTTAAATTTTATCATACCATGAGATTAAATTCTAGTTTCTAAATTATATGAACTAAATCCTTTTTTTTTTATGAACCACAAAGAATAAATTTCTAAATTTTAAAACATAAGTACTAAATTTAAACTTTTTTTGAAATATTGGAACCAAATTTAAAATTTACCTTTTAAAAATATGAAATATATTTGATACAAAAAAATGAAATATATTCTTTTAGTAAATTCTGAATTTAAGTTGCCAATAAAATTATAGTCAACAAAAATAAATGTGTAAATTCTGTATTTTGCGAGTTTGGAACCATCCCTTCAATTACGGTTGCAAGGAAAAGCTCAATTTGTCTCATCCCTAAAATATCTCAGGGAATCTCAATAGAGACAATTCCCAATTTGGTTCCAAACTCACACAAATCTAGAGATTTTATATGGAAGAATTGTATTTAAAAAAAAATCTTATATAATTCATTAAACTCAAACTTGCCCAAAAGCAAAACTTAATACGGAGATGATATGCCACATTTCGAAATATGTTACATAACCATATTAGTTTAATAACATTCTCAAAATGTTATAAATTTAAATCTTTCTTCTTTAATTAATTCAAAAAAAAAAAAAACTTCCAATATTGAAATAAAATCTTTGAAGAATGTAATAGTGAAATTCTAAGAAGCACGCCATTATTAAAAAATGCAGGGCACAGATACGTCGATGACACGTTATTTATTATTATTTTTTATGATATACTATTAAAAGATTAAATCAAAATATTTTAGTTTTTTTTACTAACTATAAAAAATCATTCAAACAAAGATGAACATGTAGATTGAATTAGCAATTGAATTTGTTATAGGCAAAATTAGGCATGAGAAATTGTGTAAGAACCCGACCCAAATAGTGGTCCTAAACCCAGTTCTTACTTAGCATGCTTAAAATATAAAACTTTTGAAACAACATTGAAACTGTTTAACAAGGAAAACATAAAAGCCAAACTTGCATAAATCATTCATTCAGAGTTTCCTTAAATAGATCCTGGCCAGTATTCAAAAGCTTAAAACAATTTAAACAATCCTTATGACAAAATAGTTTCCCAGCATGCTAACACAGAAAGAAAGACTAAATAAGACACTAAAGGACAGAGTAAACACCGACACCTCCCATGATCAAACCACAGAAAATAAGGGTAACTACAAAGGTACTCAATAAGAATCCCCAACCGGGGTACAATACGATACATCAATCATCTAGCATCCTAGTATACATGCAAATAGTTACCAACACAGATCTTTGCTCAACGAGCTACGGGACAAGTCCAGAATCCTCGAAAGTTTCCTACTTCCGGCCTAATGATCAGCTGTGAATGTCTTATCTCATACTGAGGGGACAAAGTGCGTTATGACAAGCTGATGGGACAAAGTGCGTTATGTCCAAGCTGATGGGACAAAGTGCGTTATGTCCAAACTGTGGGACAAAGTACGTTATGTCCAAGCTGATGAGACAAAGTGCGTTATGTCCAAACTGTGGGACAAAGTACGTTATGTCCATGCTGATCCTATGACTAGCAGGAGAGTATCCGAAGTCTGGCTCTAACTGGAACGGTATTGGTGTACTCACGAACATTAGCCCGGGAGAGCTCTCTGAACCTGCAACTAACGCGTGTGCTCGCACACCGCATGCTGCTGTAAATAGCGTAAATGTGGGGCCTAAGAACAAACTACGCAGTCCAGGTCCGCATGCCTAAAGACTCAGAAGCGGTGTCACTGATCTTCAGTAGTGCGAGGCCCTCGACACTCATCAGAGCAGCACCTATACCCGCGACTGAAGCTAAGAAGCGTCTCTCGGCGAGCTTGCACGTGATGAGTTCCGCTCTAGCAGGCTACAAACTAGGCTTATACCAATGCACGAGCTAATCCGCACCGACTGTCGGGGGCGGAAGAAAAGTACGTTATGCTCCTCACTAATCCCGACCTGTGGGGACAAAGTTCGTTATGTCCGCTCTCAGCCTCTGGATGATGACATCCTATCTAAGCTATCTACAATTACAAAGTAAGTAATTCCTAACAGTTCAGAACATGCTCAACAAGTGTATAAATATAACCTAGCATGATACTACGAACTTAAGGCAGAAATCATCGAACATGCTGGAAAAACAAACCTAGCATGGCACTAACATGTGGAAACAAAGGTAAACATGCTAGCAGAGATAAACAACAAGGCAATCATATCCACTAACATGCTCTTAACAATCAACATATATATAAGATGCAATCAGAACATATCGCAGGGTCCACACAACCCTAGTAAGTGATCCTTACCTGGAACAAGTAGAAAATAATAACAAAGTGCTTCTTGAGCAGCAGTGTCTCACAACCTAATAAAACATACATACATACAATTAAACCTAGCTAGCTAATAACCGAACTAGAAATTAGAACTACGGGTTCGAGAAGCTACCGAACCAACAGGGACGAGTGCACTCGGCCAAGCAGTAGGCAGGACACCAAATGAAGCTCTCGGCTGCTCACTTGTGCAAGGTTGCTTCGGCTAGGAAATTCTCCACTCCCGGCAAAGCAACCTCTCGGTTAGGGCATCACAACAACAAAAACACAAACACCAATTAGCTCTCGATCAAGGGAAGAGCAAAAACATCCTTGCTACTTTGTAGCTCTCGGCCAAACTCACACCACAAACACAACAACACAACAAGAACCACAGGCTCACCTTGGTGATTTCAGCAAGGAATCCAATGATGCAATGAGGTCTCGGCCAAGGTAGGTGCACAAGCAAGGTGGGTTCGGCTAGGGCTAGATTTGCACAAATGAGAAAAGTCTTGGTTAGATCTAAGCAACCACACAAAAAATCAAAGTCAAAACACCAACAAACTTACCTTGGAGCTCTAGGCAATGGAGGCTAGGGGAGGAGTGTGCTCTCGGATCTAAACCAACAAGAAGTGGAGATTGCAAAGAGAGGTCTTGACAAAGGAGATCTCGGATCCAAGCACAAGGAGCCTCTTGACAAGGAAGTCAACTGCGGGAGCCTAAAATCGAAGGATAATTGAAGTCAACAAATGCCAGAAAAAGCCATGAAACCTTGGTTAACTGAAAAACCGACCTGGAGGGCAAAATACCCAAATGACCCTAACGGCTAAAACTGCCCTAACGACCCAACCGAACAACCGAATAATTAACCGAACATACCTGGGGAACCAGAACAGAAATCTAGGCCGTTACAAATTGGGCTGCTTGGAGTGAAGTCGGGCCCACGAGAATCCCTCAGAACAACCGGGATCGGTTGTGACGGCCCAAGTTTTCATTCCAGTTCCCCATGTATGTTTCTCATTTTTTTCGGTTGTTTCGTTGAGCAATTAGGGAAGTTTGAGCCTTTAGGGTCATTTTGGTAATTTGAGCTTCAAGACTGGTCATGCAATTATTAGGGTTCCAAGGTCGTTTCTACAATTTAACTGGTTTAGGGGCTAGTTTTGTAAATAAGGAAAAAGGAGTTTATTTTAATTGAGGTTTTAAACGACAAAAAAAGAAAGAAAGAGGAAATCGTTTTGTTTGGAGATCGATCAAACTTCCAAGAGCCTCCATCGATCCTTTCTTCCTCCTCTTCTCCCTCTCGAATTCTCCTTCTTCTTCCTCTTCTTGCCGAGACCACATCATCTTCATCGAGCCCATCCCAACACTGATTAGCCTTGCCACCGAGGGGCCCCTCTTGGTCACCAGATCACCCATTTGCAACCCTAGTAGATCGCAAACCCTAGGCGATCCCTCCCTCGCCGCAAGTAGCCTTCGACCAGCACACCATCGCACACAAGCCCAGTAGCAGCACCCCCAACCGCTCTATCGCTTCCCAAGCACGGATCGCCTCACCGAGCAACCCCACCGCGAGCACAGCCTGCTCATGCCGCAAGGACACATGCCCACGTCATCGAGCCTCACTCTTCATAAGCCCTAGCCGCCCGCACTGTCGCTTCGCTAGCACACGCCTGCTAGTTCTTGCATGCCCACAGTCGCACCACTGAGGCCTGCCTTGTTGTCGAGACCCTCTTGCTGCCGAGGGTTGTTGCTCTTCAGCTTGGCTGACTTCCCGAGCCTTGTCAATCTTGTTAGCCTGGTGGTTTAGTTAGCTGTTGATTATTAATATGTGCTGTAACGGCCCAGGTTTTCATCCCGGTCTTCTAGGTATGCCCTAGGGGTATTATGGTAATTTGGTCGGACCGTCAGGGCCGTTTATGTCTTTTGCAGTTTCTAAAATTATTGGATGGGCTTAAGTAGGATTTTGATGCTTTGAGGTTGTGTTTGGGCATGGTGAGATGCAAAAGAAAAATTGAGGAATAAAGACGTGTTTGTTAGGATTCGACCTGAAGTGCTAGGAAGTCAAATGGGTGGTGTGGCCAGTTGAGCCACAGGAGGATCTTGTTACTCTTTTCGCGACATATCTTGGTTAGCCTTGAGTTTTCGGGATTTTGGTGCATTTGATTAAATGAAAGGAAATTAGGTTTTTGGCTTTCTTCTCCATAAGCTCCTTGGCCGCCCAAGCTCCCCCTCCCTAGTTCCTTGCCGAGCTCCTACTCCCCTTGCAGCCCCGTCGTTCGTGCGTCATCCCGGCCGAGCAGCAGCCCAGCCGAGCAGCAGGTCGCAACCAGCAGGCACCAGACCGCCCAGCACGCCCAGACAGCCCCTATCGCACGCCCAGATCGTAGCTGTCGCACGCCCAACCCCTGTTGCACGCCGTCGCAGCCGTCGCACGACCAGGTAGCCCAGTCGAGCTCGAGCCCGTGCCCGTGCGCCTGCACCTGCGTCAGCCAGCCGTCCGTGCCCTTGCGCCAGCTTGTCTGCGCCCGTGCGTGTGAGCCAGCCAGCCATCCGCGCGAGCGCGTGCGCACCGACCCTATCGCCGCCCATCGTCGTGCGGCCAGCGCGAAGACACACCAGCGTGCGGCCACTGCCAGCCAGGCGCCCTCGGCGCCAGTGTCGTCGGCTTGCCCGCCGCGTGTGTACCGCGCGCGCATGAGTTGCTCCCGAGCCGAGCCTTGTTTATTTTATTATATTTAGGCCTATAAATTGTGATAATTATTGTGTTTGTTAAGTTCTCGTTAGCTAGCTCGGGATCGATCACAGCTTAGGATTCTTGTGTGTATGTAACGGCCCAGTTTTCTATTCCAGTTCTCGAGGTGCTTCCGGTTCAGATTCAGTGGTTCGGTTGGGCCGTTAGAGCTGTTTTGACCCTTAGGGGTATTTTGGTCTTTTGCTCCCGGGCAGGATTTGTGGTTTTTCAGGGCTTGAGGCGGCTCCCGCCTTTGTTGAGGCTTGTTTGTTGGTGTCTGCGAGTCCCGAGATGTTTGGGGTATTCGTTTGGGAGTTCGGTTGTGATTTGGGTTTTGGGCAAAGTGATCGTTGTTTGGGTGTTTCCTTTGGGATTCGAGCCCAGGCCCTTAGAGATGATTTGGGAGTTTGTTTAAGTGAGAGTTATTGTTTGGAAAAGGTTGCTTCAGCCGGGTCTCGAAGGAGGAAGCGGAAATGGGATTTAAGGACTTTAAGACTTATTTAATTTGGAAAGAAAATTGGTTAAGATGGAAAGGAGGATAAAATCCCATTTTTCCTTTTAATTCCCTTTTAATTCCCTTTTTTTTTTTTTTTCCCTTTTATTTTCCAAAATCCCCAAATTTCCTTTTTCTCTCCCTTTTCTCTCTCCCTCGGCCCAGCAGCCCCTTGGCCGCGCACCATGCCCGACCCTAGTCGCCCATGTCCACCGTAGCGCACTCGCACCAGCCGCCCAGTCGCCCATGCCCGCGCCGCTGCCGAGCCACCCCAGCGCCCGATCGATAGCCCTCGCCTAGTCGCGCCGAGCACGATCTCAGATCGCCCGAGCCGTCTCCGTGTCGCCTAGGTCGCGCCGAGCCCAGATCGGCATCGCCCTGGCCGTCTCCGTGTCGCCCGTGTCCGTGTCGAGTCGCCGAGCCCCCGCCGCACCGAAGTCGCTCGCCCTCAGCAGGTCGCCGTGCCTCCCGAGCGCCCCGAGCCCATCGCGTCGCCTCGCGCGCGCGCGCGTGGCGCCGTCCTCTCGCCAAGCCGTCTGTGTGTGTCGTCACCCAGCCCCGAGCTCGAGCTCGCGCGCGTGCACCTGCTGCCTCGCCCGTGCGCGCCCGCGCCTGCGCCCGGTGCCCGCGCGCCGCGCCTGCGCCTCACCCAGGTGCTCTCTGCGCCCACCACTGTTGTGTCTTTGGTTGGCCCGAGCCTTGTGGCTTCTCGGATGGTATTTCCGAGTCTCTTTTCTTCGTTGGGCCCCGATTTGTTGGGCTCTTTGTTTAGGGATTTATTTGGGCTATTTTATGTATTTGATTTGGGTCGCTTTATTTTATGTTTAGGTTGTTTGGGTTCGATTAGAGGCTCGAGGATTGCTTGGTTGATTTGTGATTATTTTCGCTTGTCCCGGTAAGGATTTCTTACCGTGGTTGTGTGGACCACGCGATATATCTCGATTGTGCCTTGTATGTTTCTTTGATTGTTATGAGCATGATAGCGATAGGCGACTTTGTTTGATCTCTTGCTAGCATGTTTGTTGATTTTACATGTTAGTGCCATGCTAGGTTTGTTCTTCCAAAGCATGCTTGTGATTCCTGTTTAAGTTGTAGTATCATGCTAGGTAAACGTGATTGATGTCGGTCATTGCTTGCTAGTCGGGAATCATTGATTTACTCGGTATTCTTAGATAGCGTAGTAGGGTTTGTCATCATCCAGAGGCCGAGCGGACATAACGTACTTTGTCCCCACCGGTCGGGAGTAGAGCGAAGCATAACGTACATTGCTTCCCCGGTACCGATGTGGATTTAGCTACCACATCGGCATAAGCCTAGTTTGTAGCTCCGCTAGAGCGGAACCCCGCCAGCGGTGCAAGCTCGCCTTGGCGGTTCTTAGCTTCAGTCGGTGGTACAGTGCGCACAGATGAGTGCCGAGGGCCTCGCACTCATCGTGTTCGGTGACACCGCTCCGAGTCTTTAGGCATGCGACGACGACCCGCGTAGTTTGCCCTTAGGCCCCGCATTTACGCCGGTTGCAGATGAGCATGCGTGTGTGCGCGCACACGCGCGTTAGTCGCCGGGTCGGAGAGCTCCCGGGCTAATGTTCGTGAGTACACGATTCCTTCGATTTAGAGCGGACTTGGGTACTCTCCCGATAGTCCAGATTGTTAGCGAGGGCAAGGAGGCCCTTGAGGACACCCATTGGGATTGGCTTTTGAGCTAATCAATTGGTCGAGGGAGAAAGACCCTCGAGGGTGTCGGGCATCTTGGGATCGGTTTTTGAGCTGATCAATTGGCCGAGGGAGAAAGACCCTCGGAGATGCCCCGGGATTGGTTATGAGAACCAATCATTAGGCCGGAAGTAAGAGACTTCTGATGCTTCCAGATCTTGTTTTATGAGCTCGTTGAGCTATGATCTGTGTTGATAGCTGTTTGCTTGCATGTTGAGGTGCTAGATGACTGATGTATCGTATTGTACCCCGGTTGGGGATTCTTACTGAGTATGTTTATACTCACCCTTATTTATCTTTCAGGTAACTTGGGACAACACCAGGAGGGCTAGCGGAGGGAGCTGATTGATCATGGGGAACCGCCGGCACTCTGTCTTTTATTATTGCATTGTTTATTCAGCATGTAGATGGGACAGAGTCCTAGGGAACATTGTTTAAAACGTTGCTTAAATTGTATTGTACATTTTATTAAACACTGGCCAGGTTGTTTTACTTTGTTGGATTGTTTTAAATGAAAATTGTTGGTTATGTTTTAAGGGCTCCCCTTCTCATATGTTTTGAAAGGTTTTTAAATATGAGCTCTAAACCGCTTGTTATCATATTTAACTTGCATGCTGAGTGAGAACTCAGGTTTAGGACCATGTTTTGGGTCGGGTTCTTACTGAGTTGGTATCAGAGCACGAGTCATAGATTCTGAGACTAACCTGCTTTGTAGGTTGTTGTTCCCATGATCATCAAGCACTCCACGGCCGCCAGTTTGTCCGAGTTCAATTAAGTTAAAGGGTAAGAATTTACAATACTTTTCTTCTAGCTTTTATGCTGTGTAGAGTTGTGTGGAGACGCGGCGAGTTCGACTCGTTGTTGGTTTGGGCTTAGAGAGCCATCATGCCAACTTCCGCATGATCGCGAGCGATTTGTTGAGCAGTGAGAGCCCCAGTGTGGGCCAGCATTTATGCTTTGTACAGATCGCCAGTGTGTCGATCGCACTCAGAGGGAGGCAGAGATTAGACTCCCATAGGCCATTTGTGGCCCAGTTGTTAGTTTCTCCCCTAGTGAGAGGGTGGAGGTGCCTTGTGCAGATCGCCGTGTGTGTTGATCGCACCTGGAGGAGCAGGACGCTTGGCATGTCCGACCGAGGAGCCGGACTGATCGTGTTGATGTTAAGGCCGCGTCCCAGGGTTGTTAGGCCCGTAGGCCAAAGTTGGCCCTGGCAGTTAAGTTGCCTAGAGGAGGGGGTAGAGGCTAGCACGCCTCAGAGTATGACTCCTTGAGCAGAGTGTGCTCCAGCCATGAGAGGGTTGATGGCAGGTCTTTAGCTATCAGAGAGCAAAGACCCAGCGCGATTTTGTAGCGCGTAGTGAGGAGTCTCGGGCACAGATAGCCCGGTGACAGAGTTTGTTTCAGCATTTTCCCCCCAGCTCTTGTAGCCCCGGAGGTTCCGGGGAGGGCATGATCAGCAGAGTTTATGCGATTGAGTTTGTTGGCGTTGATGGAGCCGCCCAGTTTGGCAAGTGGATGCCTGTAGAGCTCGATGTATTAGAAAGTCCTGCTGCTAGTAGTAAAGCGGTTGGCCAGGTTTGAGTTTAACATCCGTGTGTTGGGATGTCCTGTTGTTCAGAGGCCGAGGTGTGCCGTTCCCGTGCTGTTTGGTACAGCAGTTGGTGGTGGTAGTCCCTTGAGAGAGGGGACTAGCAGAGTCTCCACCAGTCGCCCGATTGATTGGCAAGTTGCCGTGTTAGTGGCTTGAGGCAGATGTAGAGACATCTGTGCCCCCTTGCAAAGCTTCTTTGTTGTTTTGCGGCCGATTCTCTTTGTACCCTCGTAGCTGAGTGGTGTAGTGTGGAGTTTGCTTGCCAGGGTTTTATCCATCTGTGGATTTCGGCGGGCTAGTAGAGTGGAACACTCTTTTATTTGGATGTTCCCAGTGTGGAACTAGTTGTTGCCACCCGAGGAGTTGGCCTGAGCTTTTGTTGAGCATCGAGTGGGATGCAGGAGTTGGCCGTGGCAAGTCTGTTGGTCGAGATGCCAGAGATTAGGCTGCTCGAGTGTTTTGGACTCCTGTGCTGAGTGCCATTGCCCCGTCACTTGGAGAGTGACTTTCCCTATTCTCAGAGGGGCATAAAGATCGTTTGAGGCTGATCCGTGTTGTAATGGATGTAGTGCTGTTGGCACCAAGCTTTGAGAGGAGGCCTAGATTCGTGCCGGTTGGCACTTTTGTGTGCAGTGGTTCCATGGTCGCTGCCCAGAGTATAGCATCCCCGCTTGTCTTGTACCCCTTTTCCTGAGGTTGCACCTGTTTGGTTGCATAAGAGATCTAGCTCGGTGGTAGTCAGAGGACTACAAGTATGAGGCTTTCGAGGGAAAGTAGGAGCTTTCCTTGGTCACCGAGAGTTGGGTGCAAAGGATATTGTAGGCTGTTTAGAGCTAGCGCGTTTGAGTTCTCGCGCCTCTGTTGTGAGCTTCTGAGCCAGTTTGGTGGTAGCATGTTTCGGCTACCCTTTGAGTTACCCTAGTATGGGTAGTGTTGGCATCGATGGATGCGTGGCTGATCCAGTGTTAGAGCCATGAGTTGGTTGGCTGTTCGGAGCGTGTTTAGTGAGCACATTGGCTTGAGGTATGTTAGCCTGGTTGGATTTGCTCTTATAGAGTGAGTTTGCCAATGTGGCTTTTCGTGGTGAGTTGGCCCCGAGTGGGTTTGAACTCTTGTTGCTCCCTTGTTTGTTGTGGCTCTGTTTGGAGGCAAAAGTTGCCCTGTGTGAGAGCCCTTGTTGGCTTTGGATCTTAAGGGATCAAGTTGGAGCTGTACACCCCGGTGCACTTTTGCGTAGCTCGTTCCGTGGTTTATGTTTGGAAAACCACGAGAGGTTCTTGTTGAGGAGCCAGTGCTCAGTCTTTGAGGTGTCAAGGCTTTAGTTCTTGGCAAGTGCCCTAGCTTTGGCTGTAAGGATGTCGTGCTCGTTCTCGGAAATTTGTTGGTTAAGCAAGTTTTGCTAGTTGGTCCTTGCCTGGTTAGACTTGATTGAACCGAGCAAGAGCGAGAGTGGCAAGCGCGCGCAGATTTACGATCGTTTTGGCTAAGAAAGCTGTTCGGATCCTTACCTTGAAGAGAAGGTATGTTGAGGTTGTTGCTTTGAGTAGGAGGATGACGCCTCCTCGTAGCCTTCCGGTTCCCTTGGTTTTGAGTTGGAGTTAGCGGCTTAGTTGAGATCTTTGGAGAGGATTGTGCCCGTGTGGCGGTTGTCTGTTAGATTGTTTGACGGCGGTGTGTGTCGGAGGGTGATCGGAGGATCCCTAGTTTGTGGAGAGCCTCTCTCGAGCTCGATTAGACCTAGGCGGTGTTCCTTGGGTGAGTTGCTTGCAGATTTGCGATCCTAGCAAGCTAGTGCTTGCTTGGAGTAGAGCCCGGATTGGTTCGGTTTGGAGGCTAGTTGGTGCTTGGTGTTGACCAAGTTTTGGTTCTCTTGATGTTTCAAGAGCTAGCTCGGTTCGAGCGGGGGCGTTGCCCCGAGGATTTGTTCCTAGTCCGGTTGTTTTGGGAGTTGATTCCTCTCTCGGTGGTTGAGTAAGTTCGGCTAGTTCGGATTGGTGGTCCAATCGGTTGGGTTTCCTTGGGTGTTGCTTCCAAGAGAGTTGGTTGATGTTGCCCTTGGGTTTGAGCAAGTCAATGAGCGTGTGTGATGTTCGCGCCCTTTAGAGTTTTGCTTGGCGGGAAATCGTTCCGTTGAAGAAGAGTCGGCGTAGCTCTGAGTTGTGTAGTTGATCGAGTAGTAGCGCGGTGGTTAGCCCAATGAGAGGGTCTCGCATTGTGTTGTTAGCAAGCGAAAAGTTGTTTGTCCCGCAAGAGCGGTGGCGGCCAGTTTTAAGTTGAGCTTGAGTTGAGTTTCTCTTTGAGCAAGGCCTTCTCGGGCTTTGTTTCTAGTTGTTGAGCTTTCGCGATTGGCGAATAGTGAGCCTCGATTGAGTGTGTTGGCGCAGAGGTGCCGTGGCATTGGTTGGTTAGCCTTTGGGGCATTTTCCTCAAATTTGTTGTGAGTTCTTTGGTAGCCCTGTGAGGTTTGGTCCTTGCCGCCGAGATTTTCCATGAGAGGAATGTTGGGTGTTTCCTTGCACGGCAATGTTCTCTTTGGCCGATTGCTAGTAGGTTTGCATGGAAAAGTTTGTGTTCGGCCGTTGTGAGGCTCGGTTGTTGGCTTGGCCGAGTGGAGCTGTGCTCGTTTTTGGCCATTTAGGGTTGGCCGTAGCTGAAGTTTCAGCTTGTGCTAGTGGGAAAAAGTTTGCCTTTTGGATCAATCGCCAGTTGGTGGTTCGATTGTTTTTCGTTAAGGCTTCAGGCAAGCCTTGTAACGGCCCAGTTTTTTATTTTGGTTACCCAGGTGATTTCGGGTCATTATTCGGATGTTCGGATGGACCGTTAGAGCTATTTTAACCCTTAGGGGCATTTTGGTCTTTTGCCCCCGGTCAGGGTTTTGTGGATTTTCAGGATTCCAGGGTCATTCCTGCCTTTGTCGAAGCTTATTGGTTGTTGGTTGCAAGACCCGAGAGGTTTGGGCAAGTTGTTTGGAAGTTTGGAGGTGTTTTAGAAAATGGCAAAATTAATTGTAATTTTGGTGCTTCCATTGGGATTTGAGCCCTTGCCCTAGATGGTAATTTGGAAGCTTGGTTTAAATGAGTTTTTATAAGGAGAAAAGGTTGCTTCAACCGGGACTCGAAGGAGGAAGCCCGGGGAAGGGATTTAGGTCACCAAGACCTATTTAAATTAGGAAAAGGAAAGAAAATCAAGAAAATCCCATTCCCTTGTTTTACCACTTTTCTCTCTCTCTCTCTCTCTCTTTCTCTCTCTCTCCTGGCCGACCTCACCAAGAAACCCAACCGAGCCTCACCGAGCCGTCCCGGCCAGCCAAGCAACCCACCGAGAGCAACCCACCCAGATCGCACCAAAGAGCCATCATCGTCAAGAAGAGACCCCAGCCAAAGAAGAGATCTGCTGCGCGGCCCAATTTCAGCGCCCAGACGCCAGCAGCAGCGCCGCCCCCGCGTTGCCCGTCCGCGCGCGCCGTCGCAAGACTACAGACGCCATCGCCTTAACCGATTCGCGCCCATGCACGCGCCAGCGCCAGCGCCAGTGTCACTGGCATTCGTCCCCTCACCGACTACAAGGCGCGCGCAAAGGCGCCCGCGCGGCGCCCGCCAGCCCTGCTGCGCCCACCACACGCACCCCCGCCCGCCCACTTGCCGAGAGTGCCTTTTTGCCGAGATAGATGGGACCGAGATCTAGTGCCTTCTCGGTTGGTAAATTCCGAGCCTCCACCCTTTGGACTTCCCGATTTTAGATCTTTGTTTATTAATTAGGATGTTTTATTACTTGTTTAGGTTGCTCGAGTTCGCTTAAAAGCTCGAGGGTCGTTATTTGATTCGGGATAATTAACCTCCACTTATTTCCAGTAAGGATTCTTACCCGGGGTTGTGTGGACCTCGCGAATAGTTGATAGCAGCGATGACATTGTAATTATATGAGTTTCTAGTGATAGTTTCCATGTTTTCTTTTGATTCATGTTCGTGACATGTTTACATCCCGTTAGTTCCATGTTAGGCTTTCCTATCTTGATAGAACCATGCCGCCTATTGTATCTTTGCTAGATCCAATTTACGGTTAGATGTGTGATGAATAGTATAGAGGGCCGTAGAGGTAACTAGTTTGGGGTCCCGCCGGCAAGACCCGATGGACATCTAGAGGTGTAAGGCCCTCACGGGCATCCTAGGTGTGTAAGGCCCCTTTGGGCATCACCGAGTTTGAGGTGTAAGGCCCTCACGGGCATCCTAGGTGTGTAAGGCCCACTTTGGGCATCACTGAGTTTGGAGGTGTAAGGCCCTACGGGCATCCTAGGTGTGTAAGGCCCACTGGGCATCACTGAGTTTGGAGGTGTAAGGCCCTACGGGCATCCTAGGTGTGTAAGGCCCACTGGGCATCACTGAGTTTGGAGGTGTAAGGCCCTCACGGGCATCCTAGGTGTGTAAGGCCCACCGGGCATCACCGAGTTTGGAGGTGTAAGGCCCTACGGGCATCCTAGGTGTGTAAGGCCCTTTGGGCATCACCGAGTTTGGAGGGTGTAAGGCCCTACGGGCATCCTAGGTGTGTAAGGCCCACTGGGCATCACTGAGTTTGGAGGTGTAAGGCCCTATGGGCATCCTAGGTGTGTAAGGCCCACTGGGCATCACTGATACTGAAGGTGTAAGGCCCGATGGGCATCCTAAGTGTGTAAGGCCCCACTGGGCATCACTGTGTCCTAGGTTGTGTAAGGCCCGAAGGGCATCCAAATGTAGGACCTAGGAGAGGCTATAGACGGAAGCCCTTGGATAGGCTCGCCCTAGAAGTAGCTCATAGCCTAAGCCAGCCGTTCGTGCTCTAAGTCATTGTATAGTTGCATGTCTGGGTGCTAAATGAGATGATTTCGTATTGTACCCCGATTGGGGATTCTTACTGAGTAACTTGTTGCTCACCCTTATTTTCTGTGGCTTTCCCCATGTAACTTGGGACAGAGGTGGATGGCTAGGAGGAGGCGGCTCGATGATCATGGATAGTCGACTGACAGAGTTGCACGTTCTTTTAATGTTTTCTTTGATGATTTAGCATGTAGTGGGACTTGGGTCCCTAGGAAAAGCACTCAAAAATCTATTTTATGTTTCTCGCATCGTTTCCCTTGATTTGCTTTTAAGAAAGAATCGATCGATTATCTACTGTTTATTTTAAATGGAACTATATTTTCCTTGTTTTGAATGTGCTTACTTCAAAGATTTAAAATTTCAAACTCGAACGACGTTTTACATTCCTAATCATGCATGCTAAGTAAGGATTTTAGGATAGCGACCGTTTCTTTGGTCGGGTCCCATAGCTTGGTATCGAGCTCGAGTTATAGGTTACGTAGACCGACTGCAGATTGTAGGTTGTTTTCCATGATCATCAGCGCTCCGCCAGCCATCAGGTATGTCCATAAGTTTAAGGTTAATGGTTAAGAATTACAATACTGCATCTAGCATACATGTGTTACCCTTGTTGGGCAGTGAGAGCCCCAGCGTGGGCTAGTTTTTATGTTTTGTGTAGACCGCCAGTTGTTGATTACACATTGAGGAGCAGGGACGTTTGGTACCTCCAACCGAGGAGTTGGACCGTACATGTTGATGATGAGACCTCGTCCAGGGTCGTATAGACCCGTAGGCCACCTTTGGCCCTGGCAGATGAGTTGCCAAGAGTAAGGGGTAGAGTCTAGCACGCCTCAGAGTGAGACTCCTTGAGCAGAGTGTGCTCCAGCCATGCGAGAGTTGATGGAAGGTCTTTTAGCTAACAGAGAGCGGAGACCCAGGCGCAATTTGTAGCGCGTAATGGGGAGTCTTGGGCGCAGATAGCCCAGCTGGCAGAGTTTATTTAGGAGACACCCCTCCTTGTAGCTCCGGTTGCCGGAGGCTCCGGGAGGGATCGATCAACGAGTTATTTGATAAGTTAGTTGGCGTTGATCGAGCCGCCGAGTTTGGCTAGTGGAACCCTGCAGAGAGTGGATGTTTTGAGACTCCATCTTTGGCGGCGAGGTATTTATCCAGGATCGAGTTTATCATCCAGGTGTTGGGATGACCTGGTGTTCAGAGGCCGATGACCTGATGTTCAGAGGTCGAGGCGTGCCGTTCTGGTGCTTCTTGATGCAGCAGTGTGGTGGTGGAAGTCCCCTGTGAGAGGCGGACCAGCAGAGTCTCCACCGACCACCGGTCGATTGGCAAGTCGCCAAGTTAGTAGCTTTTGAGGAAGATGTAGAAACATCTTGTCCTCCCGCAAAGCTGCGCAGATCGTTTTGTAGCCACTTCTTTTAGTACCCTCGTAGCTGTGGGGTAGTGTGGAGTTTGCTTGTCAAGACTTAATCCGTCCGTGGTTTTTGGTGGCTATTAGAGAGAAGCACCTTCTGTTAGCATGTTCCAAGAGTGGAGTTGTGTGCTGCCACCCGAGGGTTGGCTGAGTATTTGTTGAGCATCGAGTGGGATGCAGGAGTGGGCCGTGGCTTGTCTGTTAGACGTGATGTCAGAGAATAATCTACCCGAGTGTTGAGACTCTTGTGTTGAGTGCCATTGCCCTGTCACCTGGAGTGTGACCTTCCCTTCCCTCAGAGGGACTTAAAGCCCGTAAAGAGATGTTTGTGTTGTTAAGGATGTAGTGCCTGTTGGCACCAAGCTTTGAGAGGAGGCCTAGAGTCAGGCCAGTTGGCACTTTTTGTGCAGATGGTTCCAAGACCCGCCCGAAGTTTGGCATCCCCACTAGTCTTGTACCCACTTCCGAGATTGCACTGTTTGGGTTGCATAAGAGATCTAGCTCGGTGGTAGTAAGAGAACTACAAGAGTGAGGTTGTTCGAGGGATAAGTAGGAGCCTTTCAGGGTCACCGAGAGCTAGGTACAAAGGATGCGTTGGTTGTTAAGGGCTAGCGCGTCCGAGTTCTCGCGCCTGTGTTGTGGGGGCTTGTGAGCCAGTTGGATGGTAGTGTGACTCGACTACCCTGGAGTTACCCTAATATGAGTAGGGTTGGCATCGATGATGCGTGGTCGATCCAGTGTTAGAGCCATGAGTTGGAAGGTTGATCGGAGCACGTTTAGTGGACCATTGGTATGAGGTAAGTTAGCTTGGTGTGGCTATGCTCTTGTAAGAGTGAGTGGACCAATGTGGCTTTCCGTGGTGAGTTGACCACGAGTGGGTTGAACTCTTGTTGCTCCTTTGCTAGTTGTGGCTCTATTGGGAGGCAAAAGTTGCCTTGTGTGAGAGTACTTATTGGTTTGGATCTTAAGGAATCAAGTTGGAGATGTACACATCGGTGTACTTTTGTGTAGCTCGTTCCGTCGTTTATGTTTGTGAAACCACGAGAGGTTCGTGTTGAGGAACCAGTGCTCAGTCTTTGAGGTGTCAAAACTTTAGTTCTTGGCAAGTGCCCTAGCTTTGGTTGTAAGGATGTCGTGCTCGTAGCCGGGTTGTTGTTTAAGCAAGTTTTGCTAGTTGGACCTTAGCCTGGATAGAGTTCAGTTGGAACTGAACAAGAGCGGTGGTAGCAAAGCCGCGTAGTTTCTGATCGTCATGGCCAAGAGAGTTGGTTGTTGTTGCCCTTGGGTTTGAGCTAGTCAGCGAGCATGTGTGATGTTCGCTGCCCTTCGGAAGTCCGCTTGCTGGGAAATTGTCCCTGTAGAGGAGGAGTCAGCTTAGCTCCTGAGTTGTGTAGTTGATTAGAGTGGCGTAGCGGTCATTGTGAGAGTGTGTCCTGCGTTGGCTTGTTAGCAAGCGGAAAGTTGTTTGTCTCGCGAGGGAGAGGCGGCCAGTTCAAGGGTTTGAGTTGTTGTTGGAAGGTTGTTGGGTCCTTGGAGTTTGTAGAACCCCTAGTTCCTTGGTCGTTGAGTTGCACCGTGGATGCCAGTTTCGAGTATTAACTTTTGAGGTAGTCTTGCTGACCCGAGTTGTTCATGATCCGCAAGCTTGTGGTCGTCGCTATCCTTATTCCTCGCGATGTTTCGTGGGTGGAGTTTCTGGATCGGAAGAAGAGTTAGGTCTAGCTATAAGGAGGAAGTCCTTAGAGCAGCCAGATGGACTTAAGGGTTGAGTGGCAGCTTGGAGGTGAGCTTCGCTCGTTGTAAGACTTGGTTTGAGTTTCTGCAGAGCCAGCCCTTCTTGGGCTTTGTTCCTAGTTGATGTGCGTTCGCAGATTGGCGTTATATTGAGCCACGATTGAGTGGGTTGGCACAGAGATGTCGTGGCATTGGTTGGAAACCTTTGAGTTGTTATCCTCCGGCTATTGTGTTGCTAGTAGCCGCGTGATGTTTTATTCTTTCTTTGCTCGAGGTTTCCGTGAGAGGAATGTTGTTTGTTTTCTGTCTCGCGATGTTCACCTTGGCGATGGTGAACGGATTGCATTGGAAAGTTTGTTGTTGTCGGCCGATGGGGGGCTCCGTTTTTTTAGTTTGGGTGAGTGGAGCTGTTCTGGACCTTGTCGTTCGGGGTGGCCAAGTGAAGTTTCGGCTAGTGTGAGTGGTGGTAGCCGCTTGGTGAACGAGAAAAGTGCCCCTTGGCTTTGGTGCTTCGATTTCTCGTAAGATGGTTGCTTTAGTGTTGTGGACGCATGCTAGTTGGAGAAGGTTGCCTAGGATCGATCACCGTTGGTGGTTCGAATTGGATTTCGTTAAGGATTGTAGGCAACCGGTGGGGTTCGCGCAGTCTCTTGCGAAGTAAGAGTAGACCGTTTTGTTTCAAACACAGGAGGTTCGGTTGTTTGGTCGGCATGGTGAAGGGTCGAGGTGTGTGATAACAAATGCTATGAGCATTCAGAGAAGTTACGCCGAGCGTGGCATAGAGTTTTAGAGCTTGTGACCCGTCCATGAGTTTCTTTGTGAGTAGCGCCGCAGAGAGGCGTTCGAGTTGGGTTAGCGGGGCTAAGTGAGCCCTAAGATTTTAAGACCGTTGAGAGTTCGTGCGAGTCGGAGGGTGTGACTCACCGACTAGCTATTGCATGATTTCTTCAAGCTCGGTGTTAGTTGATTTTGGTTGAGATAGTTTGTATGGACTCGGTGTCTTTTGGGCTTGGAGCCTTTGGGAAACCAAGAGGTTCGGTTTCAAGAAGGATTTGTGTTGTCTTAACCGGAGCTTGGTTGGTTAAGAATCGGTGGAGTTTTCCTAGAGTTATTTTTCGTCTTAGGACTTTCGAGGACGAAAGTCTTAAAAGGAGGGAGTATTGTAACGGCCCAGTTTTCTATTTTGGTTACCCAGGTGATTTCGGGTCATTATTCGGATGTTCGGATGGACCGTTAGAGCTATTTTAACCCTTAGGGGCATTTTGGTCTTTTGCCCCGGTCAGGTTTTGTGGATTTTCGAGATTCCGGGGTCATTCTGCCTTTGTCGAAGCTTATTGGTTGTTGGTTGCAAGACCCAGAGAGGTTTGGGCAAGTTGTTTGGAAGTTTGGAGGTGTTTTAGAAAATGGCAAAATTAATTGTAATTTTGGTGCTTCCATTGGGATTTGAGCCCTTGCCTAGATGGTAATTTGGAAGCTTGGTTTAAATGAGTTTTTATAAGGAGAAAAGGTTGCTTCAACCGGGACTCGAAGGAGGAAGCCTGGGAAGGGATTTAGGTCACCAAGACCTATTTAAATTAGGAAAAGGAAAGAAAATCAAGAAAATCCCATTCCCTTGTTTTACCACTACCACTCTCTCTCTCTCTCTCTCTCTCTCTCTCTCTGGCCGACCTCACCAAGAAACCCAACCGAGCCTCACCGAGCCGTCCCAGCCAGCCAAGCAACCCAGTAGCGAGCACTGTCGAGCGGCCCTTTCAACAGATCGCACCAAAGAAACCCCATCGTCGCCAGCGAGACCCCAGCCAAAGAAGAGATCTGTCGCAGCCAAGAAATTTCAGCGCCAGACGCCAGCCAGCCGCGCCGCCGCCCGCGTTGCCCGTCCGCGCGCCGTCGCGCGCGCTGCAGACGCCATCGCCTTAACCGATTCTCGCGCCAGCGCGCCCGCGCCAGCGCCAAGTGTCTCACCTGGCTGCGTCCCTGCCGCACCGCGCCAAAGAAGCGCCCGCCCGCCGCGCCCACCTGCTCGCCCGGTACCACGTCCCGCCGCCCACTTGCCGCCGAGTGCTGCTTTGCCGAGATAGATGGGACCGAGATCTAGTGCCTTCTCGGTTGGTAAATTCCCGAGCCTCCACCCTTTGGACTTCCCGATTTTAGATTTGTTTATTAATTAGGATGTTTTATTACTTGTTTAGGTTGCTCGAGTTCGCTTAAAAGCTCGAGGGTCGTTATTTGATTCGGGATAATTAACCTCCACTTATTTCCGGTAAGGATTCTTACGGGGTTGTGTGGACCTGCGAATAGTTGATAGCACGACGACATTGTAATTATATGAGTTTCTAGTGATAGTTTCCATGTTTTCTTTTGATTCATGTTCGTGACATGTTTACATCCCGTTAGTTCCATGTTAGGCTTTCCTATCTTGATAGAACCATGCTGCCTATTGTATGCTGCTAGATCCAAGTTACGGTTAGATGTGTGATGAATAGTATAGAGGGCCGTAGAGGTAACTAGTTTGGGGTCCCGCTCGGGCAAGACCCGATGGACATCTAGAGGTGTAAGGCCCTACGGGCATCCTAGGTGTGTAAGGCCCACTGGGCATCACTGAGTTTGGAGGTGTAAGGCCCTACGGGCATCCTAGGTGTGTAAGGCCCACTAGGCATCACTGAGTTTGGAGGTGTAAGGCCCTATGGGCATCCTAGGTGTGTAAGGCCCACTGGGCATCACTGATACTGAAGGTGTAAGGCCCGATGGGCATCCTAAGTGTGTAAGGCCCCACTGGGCATCACTGTGTCCTAGGTTGTGTAAGGCCCGAAGGGCATCCAAATGTAGGACCTAGGAGAGGCTATAGTGGGAAGCCCTTGGATAGGCTCGCCCTAGAAGTAGCTCATAGCCTAAGCCAGCCGTTCGTGCTCTAAGTCATTGTATAGTTGCATGTCTGGGTGCTAAATGAGATGATTTCGTATTGTACCCCGATTGGGGATTCTTACTGAGTAACTTGTTGCTCACCCTTATTTTCTGTGGCTTTCCTGTAACTTGGGGACAGAGGTGGATGGCTAGGAGGAGGCGGCTCGATGATCATGGATAGTCGACTACGAGTTGCACGTTCTTTTAATGTTTTCTTTGATGATTTAGCATGTAGTGGGACTTGGGTCCCTAGGAAAAGCACTCAAAAATCTATTTTATGTTTCTCGTACCGTTTCCCTTGATTTGCTTTTAAGAAAGAACTGATCAGTTATCTACCTGTTTATTTTAAATGGAACTATATTTTCCTTGTTTTGAATGTGCTTACTTCAAAGATTTAAAATTTCAAACTCTGAACGACGTTTTACATTCCTAATCATGCATGCTAAGTAAGGATTTTAGGATAGCGACCGTTTCTTGGGTCGGGTCCTTACAAGCCTTGTGGTTCGCTGGTCTCTTGTGAAGAAAGAGTAGGCCGTTTGGTTTCTGGAACCTGAGAGGTTCGATTGTTTGGCTTGACTTGGCGTTGTGTTGAGGCGATTTGTTATCGATTGTGGGCATTCAGAGAAGTTACGCCCGGTGCGTGGCGTTGAGTTTTGGAGCTTGTGCCCGATCGCGGTTTCTTTGAGAGTAACACCGTTGAGAGGTGTTCCGTGTTGGTTTAGCGGGGTTTTGGCTGCGCCCCAAGTTTGTAGGGCTTTCGAGATCCTTGAGCGGATTGGAGCAGTGGTTAGCTTTGCCCCGTCTTTGACAAAGATGCAAGTTTTGTGTTCCTCGTCTCTTTGTTGAGATAGTATGTATGCATCGAGAGCTTTGTGGCTTTGAGCCTTTGAGAACCCAAGAGGGTTTGGTTTTGAGAGAAGGGCTAGTGTTGTTTTAGCCGAGAAGTTCGATTGGCTAAGAATCGGTGGAGTATTTATAAATTTTATTTCGTTTTAGGACTTTCGAGGACGAAAGTCTTAAAAGGAGGGAGTATTGTAACGGCCCGATTTTCTATTTCAGTTCTCGAGGTGCTTCCGGTTCGATTCGATGGTTCGGTTGGGCCGTTAGAGCTGTTTTGACCCTTAAGGGTATTTTGGTCTTTTTGCTCCCCGGGCAGGATTTGTGGTTTTTCAGGGCTTCGAGGCAGCTCCTGCCTTTGTTGAGGCTTGTTTGTTGGTGTCTGCGAGTCCCGAGATGTTTGGGGTATTCGTTTGGGAGTTCGGTTGTGATTTGGGTTTTGGGCAAAGTGATCGTTGTTTGGGTGTTTCCTTTGGGATTCGAGCCCAGGCCCTTAGAGATGATTTGGGAGTTTGTTTAAGTGAGAGTTATTGTTTGGAAAAGGTTGCTTCAGCCGGGTCTCGAAGGAGGAAGCCGGGAAATGGGATTTAAGGACTTTAAGACTTATTTAATTTGGAAAGAAAATTGGTTAAGATGGAAAGGAGGATAAATGTAACGACCCAGGTTTTTCTTCCCGGTCTTCCAGGTATGCCCTAGGGGTAATTTGGTAATTTGGTCGGGCCGTCATGGTCGTTTGTGTCTTTTCCAGCTACTAAAATTATTGGATGGTTTTTGTAGGTTTTTGGAGGGGTTTGTGGTTTGGTTTGAGCAAGGTTTGTTGCAAAAGTAAAAATAAAGGGAATTGTCTTTGCAGTGGGGTTTGAACCCGGTCTCCGGGAAGCTTGTAGAGAGGTGTGCCAATTGAGCCATTAGGTGCTCTTGTTGCTCTTTCTCGCATCACATCTTAGTTAACCTTGGAGTTTGGAGTTTTGGTGCATTTGGTTAAATGAAATAGAATTAGGTTATTCCATCTTATTCTCCAAAAGCACCTCTTGGCCGCCCAAGCTCTCCATCTCCATAGCCTTGCCGAGTTCTTCATCCTTGCATCTCCTTGGGTTCGATCATCATCATTCCGGGTAAGTCTTCGTCTTCTTCATCTTCTCATTTGGGTGTTTGTTGGCCGAATGTAAGAAAAAGGGGTGTGTGTGTGTGTGTGTTGTGCACCACCGAGAGGAGCAAACCATCATCCCACCACCAGCTACCTGACGCCCAGATCGGTCGAGCGTACGTCGCGACGCCCAGATCGGTCGAGCTACCGCCAGACGCCCGGATCGGTCGAGCTAGCCCGCCGACGCCCGGACTGTCCCAAAGGCCTCGCTGCGTCGCCCAGCCAGCGAGATCGCCCGATCGCCAGACGCCCTCGCTGTGTCGCTTGCCGAAGCCGCTTGCGCGCGCGCGCGCCGCTCGTCGACGTTCGCGCGCGCGTCCTCGCTGAAGTTGCTCGCCGTGTCCGCATCGCGACGCCGGCGCCCGCGCGCCTTCGCCAGCGACGCGCCGGCGCCAAGCTTCGCCGTCGAGCGCGCCGCCCGCGCGTGTCCGCTGCCGTGCTGCGGCAAAGTTCGGTAGCAGCCCGGCCAGCGTGTCCGTGCCGTGCGGTAGCGCAACAGGTAGCGTGTCCCTGCTGTGCCGGTAGCAAGGCCAGCGCCCACCCTTTTTTGCCGAGCCGGCTTGCCGGCAGACCCCAAGCTCGTGTCGTCGCGCGCGCGAGAGTTCCCGAGCCGAGCTTGTCGTTCTATCGTTGTTTAGATATTTTAGATGCCGATTGTTGTTGGTTTGCTAGGTTCCCGCCGCTAGCTCGGGATTGTTCCGCGACTTAGGATTTGTGTGTAAAAGTCTTCCGACCAAGGTAAGGATTTCTTACCGGGTTGTGTGGACCTGCGGTATATTTGTGATTGTTGTTTTGTATGCTGTGTATGTTTACTAGCATGTTTAGCCTAGGTGCTCTGTTCAATTCTCGATCGCATGAACTCTTGTATTGTTTCTCATGTTAGCCCATGCTAGGTTGTTCTATTCTAGCATGTTCGATATCTGTTCTTGCTTCGTAGTATCATGCGAGTTCTTTGTATCCGATGAGCACGTATTGGACCGCATTGATTGAATCGTTATTATTGTTAAGGTTTAGAATTGAGGTAGATAGAATCATCAGGGCCCGATGCATAAAGTATCTTGCATCTATGGCAAGGACGTTCGAGACGATTCTCCGTCCTTGGACCCCGTGAGGGATTAGCTATCCCAACCGGTAGGCCCCGCAATCTTGGGTGAGGGTGGCGGATCGTTAAATGCCCCAACGGTCGGGATGATGACTTGGCATTGCCTCGCCCCGGCGATCGACACGTCCTCGGCGTGTTCGGCCGTAGCCCTTGATTGCCACTGTTAGGGCAAGGACCGCTTCACGGTGTAAGCCTACCACGACCGGTTCCTTAGCCTCAGTGCGGTGGTACAGTGACATAGTTCACGTGTCGAGTCTCACACCCTATGTCGGTGACACCGATCCGAGAGATTTAGTTAGGCATGGTGGATCAACACGGGCGGCTTGCCACTAGACCCGGCACCCCGAGTTTGCGGTAGCATGCGGTGCGCGCTTACGCTCATTACGCGCACGACCGGAGAGCTCCTCGGGATCTTGAGCCGGTGCACCTTTCAGATCGCGATGAGACAGCCGAGGCCGGGACTTGTTCCCCGTATAGTGCGTTTAGTGTGTTGTGGTATTTTCCGGACTAAGACCACGAGATGGCATCCGAGGTCCAAGTGTGGACTTAGCTATGTGCTCCGCTCTGTGTTTGTTCTCATAGCTTGCATACATTCTTCTAGATGATCATGTATATCGTATTGTACCCCGGTTGGGGATTCTTACTGGTAATTCGTTACTCACCCTTATTCGTGGTTTTCCACGGTGTAATCAAGGCGGGAGACAGGATGGTGAAGGAGGAGCTATGATCATGGAACTCTCTTGTCATCTCTCCGATTGTTTTATTTTAATTATCATGACTCTTCACTTTTTATTATTTCCACTGAATGCATGTAGACGGGCACAGAGCCCCAGGATGTTTTCTTACGTTTTATGGATTCCAAAGATATTGGTACTTGTGGATTGTTTTAATGGTTTAAATAAATCTCGATCGAGTGTGCTTTTAGAAATGTATGTTTTGGTTGTTGAATGTTTCTGTTTTTACTTGGAATCCAAATGTATTTTTCATAATGTCTTTTATTTTCACTACATGCATTGGGGTAAAGGCCCATTTAGAGCCCCTTTTGGGTCGGGTCTTTACAGATTGGTATCAAAGCTCGAGTCATAGATTACGTAGATCGACCTTTTGTTGTAGGTCGTTTTCCATGATCATCAAGACTGAGCGGTCATCAGTACGCCTAGATTTATTGTTTTTAGAAAGGAAAAGGGTTAAGAATTTACAATACCTATCATCTAGTGTATGCCTTGTTTGGTGTTGTGGAATGGTGACAGCGAGTTTTGATTCGTTGTTGGTTTGGATGTAGATCGCCAAAGATGCTACCATCCGCATCATCGGAGAGGAGGTTCGAGAGCGGTCGAGGTATCGGGATCGGATCGCATCTGCAGGACATCGTCCCAAGCCGACATCGATGGCATTCCACCAAAGCAGCTCCTCCGTTACGCCTAGAGCGGGCGTTGAGGCGATCGAGCGGCCGTGAGATCGCTCCCGGAGCGAGTTTCTTGAGTCTATGAGGGCTTTTATGGTCGGCATGTTGAGTGACCAGAGGGCGAGACCTGTGCCTTGTTAGCGGCATGGCGGGGAAGTCCCCGAGCCCAGATCGAAAGCGGTGACTCGATTGGTTCAAAGAGAGCTCAAGAGCTCCTCCGGCTCCACAAGAGCAAGTAGCCCCAGAGGCGATATGGCAGAGGTGCCGAGGAATTGGGTAGGTGGTGAAGGATTTTGTGAAGTGGAAGCTCGAGAAGTTTGATGCCACCGGTGATGCGTTAGCGGCGGCCGGTGGATTGCCCATTTGGAGTACACCTTCCCGATCATGGTGTGCCCCGATATTCGAGAGGCCGAGATGTGCGGCTCATGTGCTTTGGGAGGCACAATGAGATGGTGGTGGGAGTCCACCTTGAGCGAGAGACCACGGTGGTCTCCACCCGCTACTTGGGAGTTCTTCAAAAGTGAGTTCAAGGTAAAGTTCATCGGTGATGAGGCTCGGGAGAAGATGGTGGAGCTCTTCCAGAACACGAAGCGTGGTTCGATTCCATTGAGGAATATGAGCGCAAGTTCTCTGAGTATGGATATTTTGCTCCTCGAGTTGATTGCCACCCGGAGTGAAGATTCGGAAGTTCATATCCGGATTGGAGGTGGTGTTTCCCAGATGTCGTGGCTCGTGCCCCGACACTTATGCTAGGGCTGTCGATTAGCCACGATCTATAATGGGAAGTATCCTGCCGAGCGTTGTTGCCGCCGCCTCTCGGGTTGGTCGTCCCAAAGCACTGTGGGGCGTAAGAGGAAGTTTGACTTTTTCGGGGAGGCGGCGGCGCCGCCAAGGGCGCTTTGAAGCAGAGATCACGGAGAGCTCGGTCCGTTTCCAGCCCCGTCAGCGAGGAGGACCCAGCGATTTATCGCTTGTGCTACTTGTGGGAAAGTCCACGCCGAGCTTGTCACCTGGACCTAGATTGTGCTTCCGTTGTGGTAGAGAGGGTCACATGGCCCGCTTTTTGTGATCGCCCACTATGGCGGCTCGGCCAATGGCAGCAGCAGCAGGTCGAGTGTTTGCTACGACCGTCAGAGGCCGAGCGCACGGATGCCGCTGTGGTGTACGCTTCTTGTTTTAGATCAACTGCGCATTTGTCTTGTTTGATTACGGTTCCACGCATTCATTTGTATCTCGTGTTGTTTGGCCGAGCATGCTAAGTTAAGACTAGAGCCTCTAGGTTTTGAGTTATTCTGTTGCAACTCCTTCGGGAGTTAGTATGTTGGCTAGAGATAAGATTAAGGATGGCCGGATCGAGATATCCGAGAGAGTTGCTTGTGGCTACGCTCATAGTTACGCCTATGAGCGGTTTTGATGTGATTCTTGGTATGGAGTGGTTAGTCGCTAACCACGCGTTGATTGACCGCCACCGGAAAGAAGTAGTGTTCAGGGCGCGCCGTGTCATTGACTTTAAGTTTCGTGGAGTCCAGGTGGAGTTTGCCCGCCGATGGTGTCACCGTGAAAGCTCGTCGTTTGCTAGCTCATGGAGCTTGGGGCTATCTAGCCAAGTTGTGCGGGAAGAGCCGCCTCGCTGTGTCTGCTGATCGTGTACCGGTCGTGCGAGGAGTTTGCGGACGTGTTTCCGAGGAGTTACGGGGTTGCCCCCAAAGAGAGAGGTTGACTTCATTATTGAGCTCGAGCCGGGGACCCTCCCTATCTCGAAGGCTCCGTATCGCATGGCGCCAGTGAGTTAAAGGAATCAAGATTCGATTCTGCAGGAGATGTTAGACCGAGGGTTCATCCGTCCAAGTGTGTCCTCGTGGGGAGCACCGATCTGCTTTGTGAAAAAGAAGGATGGTTCTATGCGCTTATGTATTGATTACCGCGAGCTTAATAAGGTGTGAGTGAAGAATAAGTATCCGTTGCCCGTATCGATGATTTGTTCGATCACCTTGAGGAGCTTCGTGTTCTCCAAGATAGATCGAGATCCGGTTACCATCGGGCTGCGGATCGGGGATGCCGACATTCCTAAGACGACTTTCAGTCCGGATATGGTCACTATGAGTTTGTGGTTATGTCGTTTGGATTGACCAATGCCCCACCCGCGTTCATGGACATGATGGATAGGGTGTTCAAATCATTTTGGGCGGCCGTCATCGTGTTCATTGACGATATTCGATTTATTCGAGGTCTAAAGAAGACCATGCAGAGCATTTGAGACGAGTATTGGCGGCTTTGAGGGAAACCCGGCTTTATGCGAAGTTTTCCAAATGTGATTTCTGGATGGAGCGGTGGCCTTCCTAGGCCACGTGGTTTCGAGAGATGGTATAGCCGTGGACCCCGCGAAGATTGAGGCCGTGAGTTCATGGGCCAAGCCGACTTCGATTTGCCGAGATTCGCAGCTTTCTGGTTTGGCGTGTTACTACCGCTCGGTTCGTCAAGGACTTTTTTCGCTTTAGCCTCGCCCCCTCACTCGTCGACGAGGAAGGGTGTCGAGTTTGTTTTGGGGACAGCAGTGTGATGAGAGCTTTGCTGTGCTCAAGCGCGATTTGACTTCAAAGACGATGTTGGCGATCCGGAGGGGACAGTGGTTTCGTGGGTCTCTGATGATGCTTCCAAGTATGGATTAGGTTGTGTGTTGATGCAAAGACGGGAAGGTCATTGCCTATGCTTCCCGTCATTTGAAGCCGTATGAGCGTAACTACCCGACTCATGATATGGAGTTGGCGTGAGTGGTGTTTGCATTGAAGATTTGGAGGCATTACCGTATGGTGAGCGGATTCGAGATGTTTACCGATCACCGAGCCTCAAGTATCTGCTTTACTCGTAAGGAGTTGAATATGAGGCAGAGGAGATGGTTAGAGTTGGTAAAGGACTATGACTGCGAGATTTTGTACCATCCGGGTAAAGCCAATGTAGTGGCCGATGCTTTGAGCAGAAAAGACGTCGCACTCTGCTGGCGTTGTTGAGTTCCAGCCCGTTTTGCAGAGAGAGTTCGAGCGGGCCGAGGTTGCGAGTGTTGTTGGGAGAGGTTACCGCCAGTAGCTAGCTCGATTGGCTTGATTGCTCACCGTCGATTCGGCAATGGATTATAGACACCACTTGGGTGGTGACCCGCACTTAAGAGATTGGTTGACAGAGTTAGTGCCGACGGTGACTTTGACTTTGTGTATTCCCAGACGGTGGGTTGACTTATAGAGGCCGGTTGTGTGTTCCGGGCATTGCAGTTTATGAGCCGAGTTGCTCTCTGAGGCCCACTGTTCCCCTTTTGCTTGGCACCTGGGGTACCAAGATGTATCAGACCTTAAGCGAGACTTTTCGGTGGATGGGGATGAAGAGAGATGTGGCAGAGTTTGTCGGTAGGTGTCTCACTTGTCGCAAGTGAAGGCACCCAGCAGAGGCCAGCAGAGTTTGTTGCGACCACCGAGTGTACCCAGTGGAAATGGGAAGAGATCTCTATGGACTTTATATCTGGTTTGCCAAGGACTCGAGGAAGTTCTCTCGCATTTGGGTGATAGTCGACCGTTTGACCAAGAGCGCACACTTCCTTCCCTGTGAGGGACACTTATACCGTGGAACAGTGGGCGCGGTGTTTTTGGAGCAGATCATCCGTTATTATCATGGTGTGCCGGTGAGGATTGTGTCGATCGTGACTCGCGGTTCACTTCTCGTTTTCGAGAGCGCTCGTAAGGGTTTGGGCACAGAGTGCGATTTCAAAGATGACTTTTCACCCTCAGACGGATGGTCGATCGAGAGAGTGAATCGATTCTCGAGGATATGTTGAGGGCTTGTGTGTTGGATTTCCCATGCGATTGGGACCGAGATCTCGTACTTGATGGAGTTTGCCTATAACAATAGTTACCAATCGGCGATTGAGATGGCTCCATTCGAGGCATTGTATGGTAAGCGTTGTCGGTCCCCCGTGTTTCGGGAAGAGGTTGGTGATAGAGCAGTGTTGGGTCCCGAGTTCGCAGGTTGACCAATGGTGCGGTGCGGAAGATTAGAGCTCGTATGTTGTTGTGACTCAGAGCAGAGCGAGAAGAGTTACGCCGATGTTCGGCGTCGAGATTTGGAGTTTGAGGTTGGACGGCATGTGTTCCTTAAGGTTGCTCCGATGCGAGGTGTTTTGAGGTTTGGTAGCGAGGAAGTTGAGTCCCCGTTTTGTTGGTCCGTTCGAGATCCTAGAGAGGATTGGCAGAGTTGCTTACCGGTTAGCCCTACCTCCGTCACTATCGCGGTGCATAGTGTTTTTCATGTATCGATGTTGAGGCAAGATGCGTCGGACCCGTCGCACATTGTGGACTTTGAGCCTTTGCGGTGAATGAGGATTTGAACTTCGAGGAGAAGCGGTGAGGATCCTTGCCTTTGAGACCAAGACGTTGCGTAATCACGAGATTCGTTTGGTAAAGGTTCGATGGAAGAATCGGGGTTCGAGGAAGCCACTTGGGAGCGGGAAGACGAGATGAGGTTGCATTACCCCGAAATTTTTTGTTTTAAGGACTTTCGAGGACGAAAGTCATAAAAAGGAGGGAATATTGTAACGACCCGTGTTTTTCTTCCCGGTCTTCCGGGTATGCCCTAGGGGTAATTTGGTAATTTGGTCGGGCCGTCATGGTCGTTTGTGTCTTTTCCACTACTAAAATTATTGGATGGTTTTTGTAGGTTTTGGAGGGGTTTGTGGTTTGGTTTGAGCAAGGTTTGTTGCAAAAGTAAAAATAAAGGGAATTGTCTTTGCAATGGGGTTTGAACCGGGTCTCTGGGAAGCTTGTAGAGAGGTGTGCCAATTGAGCCATTAGGTGCTCTTGTTGCTCTTTTCGCATCACATCTTAGTTAACCTTGGAGTTTGGAGTTTTGGTGCATTTGGTTAAATGAAATAGAATTAGGTTATTCCATCTTATTCTCCAAAAGCACCTCTTGGCCGCCCAAGCTCTCCATCTCCATAGCCTTGCCGAGTTCTTCATCCTTGCATCTCCTTGGGTTCGATCATCATCATTCGGGTAAGTCTTCGTCTTCTTCATCTTCTCATTTGGGTGTTTGTTGGCCGAATGTAAGAAAAAGGGGTTGTGTGTGTGTGTGTGTTGTGCGGCCCGGCCGAGAGGAGCGACCATCATCCCGGCCAGCTACCAGACGCCAGATCGGTCGAGCTACTGTCGCACGCCCGGATCGGTCGAGCGAGCCGCCGCGCGACGCCCAGATCGGTCGAGCCACCCGCCAGACGCCCAGACTGTCCCAAAGCCTCGCCGTTCGCCCAAGAAGATCGCCCGATCGCTCGCGACGCCCTCGCCGTGTCCGCTTGCCGAGCCGCTTGCTCGCGCGCGCCGCCGCTCAGACGTTCGCCCGCGCGCGCGTCCCTGCCGAGTTGCTCGCCGTGTCCGCATCGCACGCCAGCGCCCGCGCGCCTTCGTCCAGACGCTTTCGCCGCGCGCGTGTCCCCGCGCTGCCGCGTGTGCGGCGCAGCCAGCGGTAGCGTGTCCGTGCCGTGTTGTAGCGCAACAAGCGGCGTGTCCACTGTCCCCGCTGCAGGGCACAGCGGCGCGCCAACCTTGCCGAGCCGGCTTGCGGCGAGCCCCAAGCTCGTGTCGTCGCGCGCGTGAGTTCCCGAGCCGAGCTTGTCGTTCTATCGTTGTTTAGATATTTTAGATGCCGATTGTTGTTGGTTTGCTAGGTTCCCGCCGCTAGCTCGGGATTGTTCCATGACTTAGGATTTGTGTGTAAAAGTCTTCCGACCAAGGTAAGGATTTCTTACAGGGGTTGTGTGGACTCTCTGCGGTATATTTGTGATTGTTGTTTTGTATGCCCTGTGTATGTTTACTAGCATGTTTAGCCTAGGTGCTCGTTCTCAATTCTCGATCGCATGAACTCTTGTATTGTTTCTCATGTTAGCCCATGCTAGGTTGTTCTATTCTAGCATGTTCGATATCTGTTCTTGCTTCGTAGTATCATGCCGAGTTCTTTGTATCCGATGAGCACGTATTGGGTCGCATTGATTGAATCGTTATTATTGTTAAGGTTTAGAATTGAGGTAGATAGAATCATCGGCCCGATGCATAAAGTATCTTGCATCTATGGCAAGGACGTTCGAGACGATTCTCCGTCCTTGGACCCCGTGAGGGATTAGCTATCCCAACCGGTAGGCCCCGCAATCTTGGGTGAGGGTGGCGATCGTTAAATGCCCCAACGGTCGGGATGATGACTTGGCATTGCCTCGCCCCCGCGATCGACACGTCCTCGGCGTGTTCGGCCGTAGCCCTTGATTGCCACTGTTAGGCAAGGACCGCTTCGGTGTAAGCCTACCACGGCCGGTTCCTTAGCCTCAAAGTGCGGTGGTAGCGGTGACATAGTTCACGTGTCGTGTCTCACACCCTATGTCGGTGACACCGATCCGGAGATTTAGTTAGGCATGGTGATCGAACACGGGCGACTTGCCACTAGACCGGCACCCCCGAGTTTGCGGTAGCATGCGGTGCGCGCGCTTACGCTCATTCTGGCACGACCGGAGAGCTCCTCGGGATCTTGAGCGAGTGCACCTTTCGTATCGGCGATGAGACAGCCGAGGCCGGGACTTGTTCCCGTATAGTGCGTTTAGTGTGTTGTGGTATTTTCCGGACTAAGACCACGAGATGGCATCCGAGGTCCAAGTGTGGACTTAGCTATGTGCTCCGCTCTGTGTTTGTTCTCATAGCTTGCATACATTCTTCTAGATGATCATGTATATCGTATTGTACCGGTTGGGGATTCTTACTGGTAATTCGTTACTCACCCTTATTACGTGGTTTTCCACGGGTAATCAAAGCGGGAGACAGGATGGTGAAGGAGGAGCTATGATCATGGAACCCGCTTTGTCATCTCCGATTGTTTTATTTTAATTATCATGACTCTTCACTTTTTATTATTTCCCCGAATGCATGTAGACGGGCACAGAGCCCGAGGATGTTTTCTTACGTTTTATGGATTCCGGCATATTGGTACTTGTGGATTGTTTTAATGGTTTAAATAAATCTATCGATCAGTGTGCTTTTAGAAATGTATGTTTTGGTTGTTGAATGTTTCTGTTTTTACTTGGAATCGAAATGTATTTTTCATAATGTCTTTTATTTTCACTACATGCATTGGGGTAAAGGCCCATTTAGAGCCCCTTTTGGGTCGGGTCTTTACAATAAAATCCCATTTTTCCTTTTTTTTTTTCCCTTTTATTTTCCAAAATCCCCAAATTTCCTTTTTCTCTCCCTTTTCTCTCTCCTCGGAAAGCGGCCCTTTGGCGCACCATGCCCAAACCCTAGTCGCCCATGTCCACCGAGCCGCACCCTCGCGCACCAGCCGCCCAGTCGCCATGCCCGCTGCCGAGCCACCCCACCCTGGGGTCGCCGATCGATCGCTCGCCCTAGTCGCGCGCCGAAAGCACAGATTCGCGCGCCCGGCCGTCTCCGTGTCGCCTAGGTCGCGCCGAGCCCAGATCGGCATCGCCCGAGCCGTCTCCGTGTCGCCCAGTCCGTGTCGAGTCGCCCGAGCCCCGCCGCACCGAAGTCGCCTCGCCCTCGAGGTCGCCGTGCCTTCCCGAGCGCCCCGAGCCCATCGCGTCGCCTCGCGCGCGCGCGCGATCGCTGCCGTCCTCGCCAAGCGCGCCGTGTGTCGCCGCCAGCCGAGCTCGAGCCGCGCGTGCACCCTTGCCTCGCCCGTGGCCACGTGCTGCGCGCGCGCTACCGCCTCGCGCCCGGTGCCAGCGCCGCCGCCTGCGCCCGGCCAGCTGCTGCTCTGCTGCCCCCTGCACACTGTTGTGTCTTTGGTTGGCCCGAGCCTTGTGGCTTCTCGGATGGTATTTCCGAGTCTTTTCTTCGTTGGGCCCCGATTTGTTGCATTTCTTTGTTTAGGGATTTATTTGGGCTATTTTATGTATTTGATTTGGGTCGCTTTATTTTATGTTTAGGTTGTTTGGGTTCGATTAGAGGCTCGAGGATTGCTTGGTTGATTTGTGATTATTTTCTACTTGTCCTGTAAGGATTTCTTACCGTGGTTGTGTGGACCCGCGCGATATATCTCGATTGTGCCTTGTATGTTTCTTTGATTGTTATGAGCATGATAGCGATAGGCGACTTTGTTTGATCTCTTGCTAGCATGTTTGTTGATTTTACATGTTAGTGCCATGCTAGGTTTGTTCTTCCGGCATGCTTGTGATTCTGTTTAAGTTGTAGTATCATGCTAGGTAAACGTGATTGATGTCGGTCATTGCTTGCTAGTCGGGAATCATTGATTTACTCGGTATTCTTAGATAGCGTAGTAGGGTTTGTCATCATCCGAGGCCGAGAGCGGACATAACGCACTTTGTCCCCACCGGCCGGGAGTAGAGCGAAGCATAACGTACATTGCTTCCCCGGCAGCCGATGTGGATTTAGCTACCACATCGGCATAAGCCTAGTTTGTAGCTGCTAGAGCGGAACCCCGCCAACGGTGCAAGCTCCGCTTTGGCGGTTCTTAGCCAGTCGGTGGTACAGTGCCGCAGATGAGTGCCGAGGGCCTCTCGACCATCGTGTTCGGTGACACCGCTTCCGAGTCATTAGGCATGCGACACGACCCGCGTAGTTTGCCCTTAGGCCCCGCATTTACGCCGGTTGCAGATGAGCATGCGGTGTGCGCGCGCGACACGCGTTAGTCGCCGGTTCGGAGAGCTCCCCGGGCTAATGTTCGTGAGTACACCAGTTCCTTCGAGTTTAGAGCCGGACTTGGGTACTCTCCGATAGTCCAGATTGTTAGCGAGGGCAAGGAGGCCCTTGAGGACACCCATTGGGATTGGCTTTTGAGCTAATCAATTGGTCGAGGAGAAAGACCCTCGAGGGTGTCGGGCATCTTGGGATCGGTTTTGAGTGATCAATTGGCCGAGGGAGAAAGACCTCGGAGATGCCCGGGATTGGTTATGAGAACCAATCATTAGAAGGAAGTAAGAGACTTCTCGATGCTTCCAGATCTTGTTTTATGAGCTCGTTGAGCTATGATCCGTGTTGATAGTCGTTTGCTTGCATGTTGAGGTGCTAGATGACTCGATGTATCGTATTGTACCCCGGTTGGGGATTCTTCATGAGTATGTTTATACTCACCCTTATTTATCTTTCGTGTAACTTGGGACAACACCGGGAGGGCTAGCGGAGGAGCCGATTGATCATGGGGAACCGCCGGCACTCTGTCTTTTATTATTGCATTGTTTATTCAAAGATGTAGATGGACAGAGTCCTAGGGGAACATTGTTTAAAACGTTGCTTAAATTGTATTGTACATTTTATTAAACACTTCGCCAAAGTTGTTTTACTTTGTTGGATTGTTTTAAATGAAAATTGTTGGTTATGTTTTAAGGGCTCCCCCTTCTCATATGTTTTGAAAGGTTTTTAAATATGAGCTCTAAACCGCTTGTTATCATATTTAACTTGCATGCTGAGTGAGAACTCAGGTTTAGGACCATGTTTTGGGTCGGGTTCTTACAGTGTAGTTGCCTCCCGACCAAGGTAAGGATTTCTTACCCGAGTTGTGTGGGCCCTGCGATATTATATGTGATTGTTGTGTTGTATGCTTGTTGTGTTTATCAGCATGTTTAGTGATAGGTGCTCTGTTCTGAATTTCCGACTGACATGATTTCTTATGTTGTTTCTCATGTTAGTCCATGCTAGATTGTTCCGTTCTGGCATGCTCGTATCTGTTCTTGCTTCGTAGTATCATGCTAGGTTCGTTGTATCTGTTGAGCACGTATTGGATTGTTTTGGATTGTTTGCTGTTGATATTATAGTTTAGAGTTCAGGTAGGTAGCATCATCCGGGCGGATGCATAACGTAACTTGCATCCACAGCGAGGGACGCACGAGGCGGTACTCGTCTTCGATCCCGTTAGGGTTTAGCAAACCCTAACTACCGCCCCGCAATCTTGGGTGAGGGTGGCGATCGTTAAATGCCCCAACGATCGGGATGATGACTTGGCATTGCCTCGTCGTCCGGCGATCGGCACGTCCTCGGCGTGTTCGGCCGTAGCCCTTGATTGCCACACGATAGGGCAAGGACGACTTCTGGTGTAAGCCTACCACGATCGGTTCCTTAGCCTTAGGTGCGGTGGTTCAGTGACATAGTTCACGTGTCCGTGTCTCACACCCTATGTCGGTGACACCGATCTAGAGATTTAGTTAGGCATGGTGGTGGACTGGGCAGCTTGCCACTAGACCCGGCACCCCATGGTTTGCGAGAGCATGCGGTGCGCGCGCGATACGCTCATTATGGCGCCGACCGGAGAGCTCCTCGGGATCTTGAGCCAATGCACCTTTCGTGTCGACGAGAGATGCAGCCGAGGCCGAGACTTGTTTCTCGTATAAGGCGTATCATGAGGTGGATTATTCCGTAGTAAGTCCCCGAGATGGCATCCGAAGTTTATGTGTGGATTTAAGCTATGTGCTCTATCTCGTGTTTATATTCATAGCTTGCATACCTTTACGCTAGATGACCATGTATATCGTATTGTACCCCAGCTTTAGGATTCTTCTTGAGTAATTCGTTACTCACCCTTATTTTGTGGTTCTCCACAGTAACCATGGTGCGAGACAGGTGGGTGGAGGAGAAAGCGTGATCATGGAAACCCGTTGTTGAACTCTGAGTTTATGTCTATGATTCTTTATGTCTTATTTTTCCTCTGAATGCATGTAGTTGGGCACGGAGCCCTAGGTTGTTTTCTGACTATTTTTCCGAATTCTGGCACTGTTGTAACTATTGAAAAGCTTTGAATGTTTTAAATAAATCTTTGATCAGAGTGAGTTTTGGAAATGTATTTGCCTTGGAACAGGTGCTTGGAAACAGGGACAGGTTTCAGGAACTTTGTATTGACTTTTTAAATAGATGTTTGAATGTTTTAGTTTTCACTTAGAATCCAAAAACCATTCTTGCATATTGTCTTTAAGTTTTGAACACATGCATTGAGGTAAAGGCCTATTTTGGACCCCATTCGGGTCGGGTCTTTCTGATTGGTATCGAGCTCAGAGTCATAGATTCTCAGTAGACTCGATCTTTTGTTGTAGGTCATTTTTCCATGATCATCGGCCTCCGATGATCATCAGTACGCCTAAGTTTACTGATTTTAGAAAAGGGCTAAGAATTTACAATACTTTTCATCTAGTGTATGCCTTGTTTAGTGTTGTGGAGCGGAGACGCAGCGAGTTCTCGACTCGTTGTTGGTTTGGGTCCAGAGCACCATCATGCCAACTTCCCGCAGTGTAAGAAGTATGTTAGCAGCTAGTCAGGGTATCTAGATAGATTCAGATACCGCTGGGGCATCGTCCCAGAGGGAGGCAGAGATTAGACTCCCGTAGACCACTTGTGGCCCAGTTGTTGGTTTTCCCCTAGAGAGAGGGTGGAGGTGATTTGCCCTAGAGTACCACTCCAGGAGAGGAGTTAGCTTTGGCTTTGCTCATGTTGATGCTTGCGGAGCAGGTTCCAGTGTGGACTAGCCTGGGTAGTTCAAGTGTTGATCTTGAACCTTAGCAGATTGTTTGATTGCCCAGAGAGTGGCTGCAGAGTTAGTAGCCTTCGTGGAGGATGTAGATACATCTTTGTTCCCTTGCAGATTGTTGTTGTTGTTTTGGAGCGATGGCGTAACCACGTGGTTAAGGGTGTGCGTGAGCGATGTTCCCATTGGACTTGATCCGTTGGTGGTTTCCTCAGTTGTCTTGTAGAATTGAGCTGTAACGACCCGACCCGAAAGGGTTCTAAAATAGGCCGTTACCTCAATGCATGCATTCAAATCTATAGAAAATTCGCAGAGGGTGTTCGGATTCTAAGTAAAAACTAAAACATAAAACATAAAACATCCATTTAAAATCAACATCAATTCTTGGAACCTGTCCCTGTTTCCAAGCACCTGTTCCAAGTCAAATACATTTACAAAACTTACTCTGATCAGAGATTCATTTAAAACATACAAACTTTACAACAATGCTAGAATCCGGAAATACATTCAGAAAACACCCTAGGGCTCCGTGCCCAACTACATGCATTCAGAGAACATTTAAAACATCAACATAAACATAAGACTCAGAGTTGAACAACGGGTTTCCATGATCACAGCTCCTCCTCCAGCCATCCTGTCTCGCACCATGGTTACCTGTGGAAAAACCACAAAAATAAGGGTGAGTAACGAATTACTCAGTAAGAATCCCCAACCGGGGTACAATACGATATAATCAGTCATCTAGTACCAAAGCATGCAAGCAAACGACTACCAACAACTGGATCATAGCTCAACGAGCTCATAAAACAAGATCTGGAGCCATCAGAAGTCTCTTTCTTCCGGCCTAGGGATTGGATACACTGACCAATCCTGGACATCACCGAGGTATCTGTCACTCGGGGGGAATACACTGATCCCTAGAATGTCCTCAAGGGCCTCCTTGCCCTTGCACTAAACTGGACTTACGGGAGAGTACCCGAAGTCAGGCTCTAACGGAAGGAATGGTGTACTCACGGCATTAGCCCGGGGGAGCTCTCCGAACCGGCAGCTAACGCGTGTGCGCGCACACCGCATGCTCTCTGCAACCGGCGTAAATGCGGGGGCCTAAAAGCAAACTACGCGGGCCAGGTGCGCATGCCTATGACTCGGAAGCGGTGTCACTGATCACAGTAGCGAGAGGCCCTCGGCGCTCATCTGTGCAGCCTGATCCACCGACCTGAAGCTAAGAACCGGCCAAGGTAGGCTTACACCGTTGGCAGGGTTCCGCTCTAGCAGGCTACAAACTAGGCTATGCCGAAGTGGGTAGCTAATTCCACAACCGGCGGGTCGGGGGTAGCAAGATACGTTATGCTTCGCACACTTTACTCCCGACCTGAGCTAAATCCACCTTGGCGACCGGGGGGGGTAGCAAGATACGTTATGCTTCACACACTTTACTCCCGATCAGTGGGGACAAAGTACGTTATGTCCGCTCAGCCTCTCGATGATGACAAACCCTACAACTCTATCTAAGAGTACAGAGTAAAAAGCAATGATTCCTGGCTAGCAAACAATGACCGACATCAATCACATTTACCTAGCATGATACTAAGAACTTAAGCAGGAATCATAAGCATGCTGGCTGAACAAACCTAGCATGGCACTAACATGTAAAATCAAGCAAACATGCTAGCAGAAATCAATCAAAGCTGATCTATTACTATCATGCTCATAACGATCAACAAACATACAAGGCATAATCATGAAAATATCGCGCAGGCCCACACAACTCCAAAGAAGAAATCCTTACGGTGGAAGGCAACAACACACAATAAAATTAATCGCGATCGAACCCGAGCAACCTATATCGAGCCAAACAAACACATCAATAATCATAAAATAGGCCTAAATAATAATAAAATAAACAGGGCTCGGCTCGGGAGCAACTCACGAGGCGCGACTGACAAGCGAACGAGCAAGCTGCACGGTGGGCCGTGGTGGCGTGGGGCTGGCGCGTAGCGCGCGCGACGAGCAGGGGCGAGGCAAGGCGCGCGCGGGCGCGGCGGCCGCGGCGGCGCGGCGGCGGCAAGCTACAGCGCGGCGGCGCGCGACACGGCGCTGGGAAGCGATGTGTATTTGGGACGCGCGACGACGGGCTGGTTTTGCAGATCGGGCGACGCGGCTTGAGGTCGGGCGGCGACGCGAACTGGCGAGAGCCGCCGAGCGACACGGCACTGTGCGGGCAACTCGAGGCTGGGGCTGGCGACAATGGGCTGGGCGAGGGCGCGCGGGGGCTGGGCTCGGGCGACCAAGGGCTGGGGCTGCTCGGGCTGGCTGGGTTGGGCGACCAAAGGAGCTCGGGCTAGGGGGCTCGGGGAGAGAGAGAGAGAGAGAGAGAGAGAGAAAGGGATTTTGGAAAATAAAAAGAAAAAAAGGAAATAAAAAGGAAAATGGGGATAAAAGGAAATAAATGGGAAATAAAAGGGAAAATGGGAAAAAAGGGGAAAATGGGATTTTTATCTCATTTTCCATCCTTATCCACTTTTAAAACCTTAAAATCCCATTTCCCGGCTTCCTCCTTCGAGACCCGACTGAAGCAATCTTTTCCAATCAACAAATCTCACTTAAATCCAACTCCCAAAGCAACACTAAGGGCCCGGGCTCGAATCCCAAAGGAATCACACAACCAACCATCACTTAGCCAAAACCCAAACCACAACCGAGCATCCAATCGACTAGCCCAAACACCTCGGGACTCGCAGCCACCAACAAACAAGCCTCGACAAAGGCAGGAGCTACCTCGAAGCCCTGAAAACCACAAATCCTGCCCGGGGAGCCAAAAGACCAAAATGCCCCCAAGGGTCAAAACCGCTCTAAGACCCAACCAAACAACCGAATCTTGACCCGAAGGCACCTCGAAAACTGGAATTGGAAACTGGGCTGTTACATGAGCACTCTTCTTATGGTGAGCTCCTAAAGCAGAGCTAGCTGCTGCATGTTGAGAGAGCCGGCCGGAGTTTTGTTGAGCATCATGTGGAGATGCAAGAGTAGGCCGTGAGACTTCAGTTAGATGAGATGCCATAGACAGGGTTGTTTGAGTTTTGAGCCCTTGTATGCCTAGCCAGAGTTTTGTCACTTGAGGTTGTGACCTTGCTGGCCCCATTTGTAGTAAGATGTGAATTTGGTAGTAGTGGCACTTGAGGTGCATTGGTTGGTGTGCCGCTTTGGCACTAAGTCTGGTTCAGGCCTGAGTTTGGCACGAGTAGGACAGATGGTTCTATAATTCGTCCGGAGTTCAGCGCACTCCTTTAGCCTTTGGATCCGTTTATGGCAGTTGCACCTGTTTAGGTCGTGCAAAAGGGCTAGTTCAGTGGTAGTCGAAGGACTACAAGCGAAAGGATGTTCGAGAGGAGCTAGAGCCTCTTCCCAGTGTTACTGGGGGTTGAGTAAGTCAGCAGGTTGACGGTTGGTAACTGTTAGTGCGCGTGAGTCTCACGCTAGTGTTAAGGCCAAGAGATCTTTGTGGATGGTAGTGCGGTCAACTACCTTCGAGTGCCTAAATCTGAGGAGAGTTGGGCATTGTAGATGCGAGTTTGGTCCAGCAGAGGGACCATGTAACGACCCAGTTTTCTATTCTGGTTTTCGAGGTGCTTCCGGTTCAGATTCAGTTGTTCGGTTGGGCTGTTAGAGTTGTTTTGACCCTTAGGGGTATTTTGGTCTTTTGGCTCCCCGGGCAGGATTTGTGGATTTTCAGGATCCCAATGCAGCTCCTGCCTTTGTCGAGGCTTGTTTGTTGGTGGCTGCGAGTCCCGAGATGTTTGGGCTAGTCGTTTGGAAGTTCGGTTGTGATTTGGATTTTGGGCAAAGTTATGGTTGGTTTAGTGCTTCCATTGGGATTCGAGCCCGGGCCCTTAGTGTTGATTTGGGAGTTGGATTTAAGTGAGATTTATTTATTGGAAAAGGTTGCTTCAGTCGGGTCTCGAAGGAGGAAGCCGGGAAATGGGATTTTAAGGTTTTAAAATGGATAAGGTTGAAAAAATGGATAAGGATAAAATAAAAGAAAAAAGAAAAAATCCCCATTTTCCCCATTTTTCCCCATTTTTCCCTTTTCTCTCTCTCTTCCTCTCGCCCAAGCCCGAGCCCACCACAAGACAAAGTGCCCGAGCCGCCTGACCTTGCTCGCCTGACCAGCCAGCGTCGCATGAGTGTCGCCCGAGCCTCGCGTCGCCAGTCCGAAAGCGCCAGAGCGTGTGTCGAGCCGTGCGCCCTATAGCTCGCCGTGCCATCCCGAGCGTCCCTGAGGCCGTCGCGTCGCGTCGCCCTGCACGCCGTCCCTTGTGTCGAGCCGTGCCGCGCGCCTTCGCCCAGCTGAGCTCGAGCCCGCGCCCACGCGCCCTTGTCTCGCCCCAGCCCGCGCCCCAGCGCGCCCGTGCCCCTGTGCGCATGCGCCGAGCCTGCTCTGTTGTGTTGGTTGGCCGAGCCTTGTGTCTTCTCGGATGGTATTTCCCGAGTCTTTTCTTCGTTGGGCCCTGATTTGTTGGCTGCTGATTATGGATTTAATTAGGGTGTTTTATTTAAATGTTTAGGCTGTTCGGGTTCGATTAGAGGCTCGAGGGTCGGTTGTTGATTTGTGATATTTTTTGCTTGTTCCAGGTAAGGATTTCTTACCGTGGTTGTGTGGACCCTGCGATATATCATGATTGTGCCTTGTATGCTTGTTTACTGTTATGAGCATGATATTGATAGGGCAGCTATGTTTGATCTCTTGCTAGCATGTTTGCCTGATTTTACATGTTAGTGCCATGCTAGGTTTGTTCTTCCAGCATGCTTATGATTCCTGCTTTAAGTTCATAGTATCATGCTAGGTAAGCGTGTTTGATGTCGGTTATTGTTTGCTAGCCAGAAATCATTTTACTCTGTACTCTTAGATAGAGTTGTAGGGTTTGTCATCATCCAGAGGCTGAGAGCGGACATAACGTACTTTGTCCCCACTGGTCGGGAGTAAAGTGCGCGCACAAAGATAACGTACATTGCTTCCCCAGCTGCCGATGTGGATTTAGCTACCCACATCGGCATAAGCCTAGTTTGTAGCCTGCTAGAGTGGAACCTTGCCAACGGTGTAAGCCTACCTTGGCCGGTTCTTAGCTTCAGGTCGATGGTTCAGGCTGCACAGATGAGCGCCGAGGGCCTCGCGCTACTGTGATCAGTGACACCGCTTCAGAGTCTTAGGCATGCATACCTGGCCCGCGTAGTTTGTCCTTTGGCCCCCACATTTACGCAGTCGCAAAGAAGATGCGGTGCGCGCACACACGTTAGTTGCGGTTCGGTCGGAGAGCTCTCGGGCTAATGTCGTGAGTACACCATTCCTTCGATTTAGAGCCGGACTTGGGTACTCTCCCGTAAGTCCAGATTATTAGCAAGGGCAAAGAGGCCCTTGAGGACATCCTTGGGATCAGTTTTTGTGCTGATCAATCCCCCGAGTGAAAGAGACCTCGGTGATGTCCCGGGATTGGTTAGGATAACCAATCATTAGGCCGGAAGTAGGAGACTTGCGAGGACTCCAGATCTTGCATTATGAGCTCGTTGAGCTATGATCTGTGTTGATAGCTGTTTGCTTGCATGTTGAGGTGCTAGATGACTGATGTATCATATTGTACCCCGGTTGGGGATTTGTAAAGACCCGACCAAAAAGAAGCGGTCTCTAACCTAGATCCTTACTTAGCATGCATGTCTAGGAATGTAAAACACCATCCAACGTACTAATTTAAAACTTTTGCAATCAACAGAACTTTAAACAAACCACAAAAGCCAATGTAAAAATCAAGAGTAATTTAACTGATCAGTGCTTTTCTTAAAAACAAACAAGAGTACGGTACGAGAACCATAAAATAGTTTGAGTGTTTCCCTAGGGACTCAAGTCCCACTACATGCTAAATCATAAAGAAAACAATAAAAGAACGTGCATCCCAGAGTCAGCTATCCATGATCATCCAGCCGCCTCCTCCTAGCCATCCTGCCTATGTCCCAAGTTACCTGGTGGAAACCCACAGAAAATAAGGGTGAGCAACGAGTTACTCAGTAAGAATCCCCAACCGGGGTACAATACGAAAACATATCATTTAGCACACGGACATGCAACCATGCAACGACTCAGAGCAAACAGATGGGTCAACAGAACGTCACTCTTGGGGCTTGCCTATTCGAGGATTACAGCTACCAACTACCCTAGGTTCCACACCTGGGTGTCCTTCGAGCCTTACACAACCTAGGACTCAGTGTTGCCCATCGGGGACTTATACACCTAGGATGCCCATCGGGGTCTTACACCTCCAACTCAGTGATGCCCATCGGGGACTTATACACCTAGGATGCCCATCGGTCTTACACCTCCAACTCGGTGATGCCCATCGAGGACTTATACACCTAGGATGCCCATCGGGTCTTACACCTCCAACTCGGTGATGCCCATCGAGGACTTATACACCTAGGATGCCCATCGGGTCTTACACCTCCAACTCAGTGATGCCCATCGGGGACTTATACACCTAGGATGCCCATCGGGTCCTACACCTCCGGATGTCCATCGGGGCCCTTCCACGAGCGGGACGCACTAGTTACCTCTACAATCTCTTACACTATACATCATCCGCCAATTCCTAGCATGGCACTAACAGGATAACAAGGTCACGGTTATGCCGAGACAATTTAACTCCTAGCATGAAACTAACAGGATATATCAGGAATCTCAAGCACAAAAATCACCTGGAAACAAGAAAGAGCAAGCAACCTATCCACTAGAAATTCCATACAAACACAACACATGGCATGCTATCAAGTATTCGCAGGGTCCACACAACCCCGGTAAGAAATCCTTACCTGGAAGTGAATAGAACCAACGATCAACGGATGACTCTCGAGCTTCTAAGCGAACCCGACAACCTAAGCAAGTAATAAAATCAACCTAATTAACCAATAGCAGCTAAAAAGAACATAAAGTCGAAAGGGTCAGCCTCGGGAATTTACCAACCGAGAAGACACACATCTCGGCAGCAAGGAGCAAGAACGACGCTGCTGGTGCGACAGGGACGCTGGCGCTGGTACTGGGCGCTGGAGCAAGAATTTACCAACCCCAGCAGCGCCCTGCAGCTCCCAGTGTCGTGCAGCCTCCCCGTCCGCGTGTCAGCCGCGCCGCGTGAGTTGCTCTCGAGCCGAGCCTTGTTTATTTTATTATATTTAGGCCTATGGATTGTGATAATTATTGAGTTTGTTAGGTTCTCGTTAGCTAGCTCGGGATCGATCGCAGCTTAGGATTCTTGTGTGTAGTTGCATCCCGACCAAGGTAAGGATTTCTTACCCGAGTTGTGTGGGCCCTGCGATATTATATGTGATTGTTGTTTGTATGCTTGTTGTGTTTATCAGCAAGTTTAGTGATAGGTGCTCTGTTCTGAATTTTCGACTGGCATGATTTCTTATGTTGTTTCTCATGTTAGTCCATGCTAGATTGTTCCGTTCTGGCATGCTCGTATCTGTTCTTGCTTCGTAGTATCATGCTAGGTTTGTTGTATCTGTTGAGCACGTATTGGATTGTTTTGGATTGTTTGCTGTTGATATTATAGTTTAGAGTTCAGGTAGGTAGCATCATCTGGGCCGGATGCATAACGTAACTTGCATCCACGACAGGGACGTACGAGACGGTACTCCGTCCCTGATCCCGTTAGGGTTTAGCTAACCCTAACGGTTGGCCCTGCAATCTTGGGTGAGGGTGGCAGACTGTTAAATGCCCCAACGGTCGGGACGATGACTTGGCATTGCCTCGCGTCCGGCGATCGGCAAGACGTCCTCGGCGTGTTCGGTTGTAGCCCTTGATTGCCACCGATAGGGCAGGGCGGCTTCTCGGTGTAAGCCTACCACGACCGGTTCCTTAGCCTTAGGAGCGGTGGTTCAGCCGACATAGTTCACGTGTTCAGTCTCACACCCCTATGTCGGTGACACCGATCTAGAGATTTAGTTAGGCATGGGTGATGGACTCAGGCGGCTTGCCACTAGACCCGGCACCCCCCATGGTTTGCAGTAGCATGCGGTGCGCGCATACGCTCATTACAGCGCCGACCGGAGAGCTCCTCGGGATCTTGAGCCAGTGCACCTTTCGTATCGACAGTAGACAAGTTGAGGCCGAGACTTGTTTCTCGTATAAGGCGTATCATGAGGTGGATTATTCCGGAGTAAGTCCCTGAGATGGCATCCGAAGTTTATGTGTGGATTTAAGCTATGTGCTCTATTCTGTGTTTATATTCATAGCTTGCATACCTTTCTGCTAGATGACCATGTATATCGTATTGTACCCCGGTTTGGGATTCTTACTGAGTAATTCGTTACTCACCCTTATTTTGTGGTTCTCCACAGGTAACCATGGTGCGAGACAGGATGGCTGGAGGAGGAGCTGTGATCATGGAAACCCGTTGTTGAACTCTGAGTTTATGTCTATGATTCTTTGTCTTATTTTTCCTCTGAATGCATGTAGTTGGGCACGGAGCCCTAGGTTGTTTTCTGACTGTTTTTCCGGATTCTAGCATTGTTGTAACTATTGAAAAGCTTTGAATGTTTTAAATAAATCTCTGATCAGAGTGAGTTTTGGAAATGTATTTGCCTTGGAGCAGTGCTTGGAAAACAGGACAGTTTTGGGAACTTTGTATTGACTTTTTAAATAGATGTTTGAATGTTTTAGTTTTCACTTAGAATCCGAAAACCATTCTTGCATATTGTCTTTAAGTTTTGAACACATGCATTGAGGTAAAGGCCTATTTTAGACCCCATTCGGGTCAGGTCTTTACATGTGCTGTTGTTTTATTATTTTGCCTAGGTTGTGTATCCTTTGGTTCTGCAGCTCAAGAAGCATCGTTTTCTATGTTTGTTCTACTTGTTTCCAGGTAACGATTTCTTACCGAGGTTGTGTGGGCTCTGCGATACATTCATTGATTGCATCGCTATTATGTGTTTACTGTTTGCGAGCATGCTTAGTGGATAGGTTATTGTATGTTGATCTGTTCCTTGCTGGCATGTGTTGTTCCTGTTTCTACATGTTAGTACCATGCTAGGCTTCTTCTTTCTAGCATGTGTTGTGTTTCCGTTGATAAACTGTAATATCATGTTAATGTCGTTTCTACTGTTGAGTTTGTGTACTTGTAGTTAGCACTTGTTAGGTTGTCATCATCCAGAGCCTGAGAGCGAACATAACGTACTTTGTCCCACCAGGTCGGGACCAGCGAGGACAGATTCCCACCCCCGGCAGTGTAAGGACCCGACCCGAATGGGGCTCTAAATGGGCCCTTACCTCAATGCATGCATACAAATCAACACTAGAATTTGCAAGATGGTTGTTTCGGATTCTAAGTAAAAACCAAAACCGGCAAGAGTTCATTTAAAAGTCAATACAAAATTCTTGAAACTGTCCCTATTTCCAAGCACTGTTCCAAGACAAATACATTTCCAAAACTTACTCGATCGAGAGATTTATTAAAAACATACAACTTTACAACATTTACAACAATGCTAGAATCCAGAAATACATTCATAAAACAACCTAGGGCTCCGTGCCCAACTACATGCATTCAGAGAGGACATTTAAAACATAAATACAAGACATAAGACTCAGAGTTGAACAACGGGTTTTCCATGATCACGCCTCCTCCTCCGACCATCCCGCCTCGCGCCATGGTTTCTGAAAGATAAGTAAGGGTGAGTAACGAATGACTGAGTAAGAATCCCCAACCGGGTACAATACGATATAATCAATCATCTAGAACCAAAGCATGCAAGCAAACGACTACCAACACGGATCATAGCTCAACGAGCTCACAAAGAAAGATCTCGAGTCATCGGAAGTCTCCTACTTCCGGCCTAATGATTGGTTATCCTAACCAATCTCGGGACATCTCTCGAGGGTCTTTCTCTCCTCACCGGTTGATCGGCTCAAAACCGATCCCAAGGATGTCCTCAAGGGCCTCTTACCCTTGCTAACCGGACTTACGGAGAGTACCCAAGTCGCTCTAACGGAAGGAATGGTGTACTCACGAACATTAGCCCGGGAGCTCTCGAACCGGCAACTAACGCGTGTGCGCGCGACACCGCATGCTCTTCTCGCAACCGGCGTAAATGCGGGGCCTAAGGGCAAACTACGCGGGCAGTACGCATGCCTAAGACTCGGAAGCGGTGTCGCGATCACGAGCGCGAGGCCCTCGGCGCTCATGTGCGGCTGATCCACCGACACGAAGCTAAGAACCGGCAAAGGCAGCTTACACGTTAGCGTGGTTCCGCTCTAGCAGCTACAAACTAGGCATACGCCAATGAGGTAGCTAAGTCTCATTGGCTGCCGGAGGGGGAGAAAAAGCAAGGTATGTTATGCTTTGCTCAATATCCGACCACCTTTGGGGACAAAGTACGTTATGTCCGCTCTCAACCCCTCAAGCAATGCTTCGCTTTGCTCCGACCGGTGGGGAAAAGATACGTTATGTCCGCTCTCAAACACGGATGATGACAAACCCTACAACTCTATCTAAGAGTACAGAGCAAAAGCAATGATTCACGGCTAGCAAGCAAAGACCGACATCAATCATACTACCTAGCATGATACTACGAGCTTAAGCGGGAATCACAAACATCTTTGGGCAGAACAAACCTAGCATGGCACTAACATGTAATATCAAGCAAACATGCTAGCGAAAATCAATCAAAGTCGCTCTATTATTATCATGCTCATAATGATCGGCAAACAAGCAAGGCAAAATCATGACAATATCGCAGGCCCACACAACTCCGTAGAAGAAATCCTTACACAGTGGAAGGCAACAACACACAATAAATTAAGCTGCGATCGAACCCGAGCAACCTATATCGAGCCAAACAAATACATCAATAATCATAAAATAGCCCTAAATACTCTAAAATAAACAGGGCTCGGCTCGGGAGCAACTCACGAGGCGTGACGACACTCGAACAGCCGGCATTTGCCACGGGCTAGGCGACCAAAGCCGGGCCAAGGCGCTCTGGGCGCTACTGCACGCACGCGCTGACGCGCGGGAGTGCGGGCGCTTGCGGGCTTGGCGCCGCTGGCTGCGCTGCTGCAAGACAGAGACGGCGGCGCGGCGCGAGCGACACGACGCGGGGCGGCGCGCGACCGGCGCGCTGACGCGCGCGACGAGCAGGTGGCGGAGCCTTTCGCGGCGACGCGACGCGCGCGATCGGCGCGCGCGCAGCAAGACAAGACGCACCGGGCGACACGATCTGTGGTAGGGCACGGACGGGGCGCGGCCGGGCGACGGGCTGGGCGAGGGCGCGCGGCCGGGCGACGCTGGCGAGGGCGCGCGACGCTCGGCCGGGCGAGGCGGGGCGCGGCGCTGGCGAGCTCGGCCGGCTCTCGCGACGCTGGCTCTGGCTGGGCTGGGCTTGGGCGAGCAGGGGGCAGACGGGTGGGTCGGGCGAGCCAGCCAAGGTAGCCTAGGTGGGGTGCTCTGGGAGAGAGAGAGAAAGAGAGAGAAAGTTGATTTTGGGAAAAAAATAAAAGAAAAAAAGAAATAAAAGGAAAAATGGGAAATAAAAGGGAAAAATGGGATTTAAATTCCATTTTCCATCCTTATCCACTTAAAACCTCAAAATCCCATTTCCGCTTCCTCCTTCGAGACCCGATCAAAGAAATCTTTTCCAATCAATCAAACTCACTTAAATCCAACTCTCAAAGCAACACTAAAGGCTCAGGGCTCGAATCCAAAAAGAATCACACAACCAACCATCACTTTGCCAATGCCCAAACCACAACCGAGCATCCAACCGACTAGCCCAAACACCACGGGACTCGCAGACCACCAACAAACAAGCCTCGACAAAGGCGGGAGCTACCTCGAAGCCACGAAAACCACAAATCCTCGCTCGGAGAATAAAAGACCAAAATACCCCCAAGGGGCAAAACCGCTCTAATGACCCAACCAACAACCGAATCTTGACCCGAAGGCACCTCGAAAACTGGAATAGGAAACTGGGCTGTTACAATACTCCCTCCTTATAAGACTTTCGTCCTCGAAAGTCCTAAGACGAAACAGCTCCAGGAAAACTCCACCGATCCAAACCAACCGAACTTCTCGGCCAACAACACTAGTCCTCTTCGAGAACCAAAACTCTCTTGGGTTCTCAAAAACTCAAGGCCACAATGCCATCCATACTGGGCATACACTGAACTCCAAGGGAACAGACGGCAAACCACGTCCTCAACTCGCACCAACTCTAAAACGGTGCTACTCTCAGCAATCTCGAGGACTGGCCACAAGCTATGAAGCTCTACACCACGCACTGGCAAAACTCCTCTGGAAGCTCACAGCTGACAACAAACAAACTCAACCCTTCAACAAATCGGCCAAACAACCCGAACCTTCCAGATTCCGAAACCAAACGGCCGAAAGCAAACTTTTCCATGCAAATCTACTAGCAATCGCCAAAGAAAACACCGCGAGCAAGGAAACCACCAAAATTCCTCTCAAGGAAAACTCGGGCTGCAAGGACTAAACCATCACGCAGCTCTCTACGGCACAACACCTTGAGGAAAACAGCTCAATGGCTTTACCAACCAAAGCCATGGCACCTCTGTGCCAACCCACTCAAACGGCTCTGCTACTCCAACTGCGAGCGCAGAACAAGGAGCAAAGCCCGAGAAGGGCTTGCTCGTGAGAACTCAACCCAAACTTATAACGAGCGACACTCGCCTCCAAGCTACCTCTCAACTTTTAAAATCCAACTGGCTACTCAAAAGACTTCTCCTTTTCGCTTAGGCCAAACTTATCTTCCAACCAGAAACTCCACTCCCGAAACCTTACAAGGAAAACGGATGACGACAACCTCAAAGCTTACGGATCCTAAGCCACACGATTCCGCAAGACTACCTCAGAAGCTAACACTCGAGGCTGACATCCATGGAGCAACTCAACCACCACAGAGACTAGGGGGAAGGGAAATCTTCAATCCCAAAAAAAAACCAACAACTTGCCAGAAACAACTCTTGCTGGCTAACAACAAAGCGAGGACCCTCTCATTGGCTGATGACTGGCGCATTGCGCTACTCGATCAAATACACAACTTATGAGCTAAGTCGACTCCTACAAAAATAGGAAACGAATTCCCCAGCAAGCAAACTCTGAAGGGCAACGGACTTCACACAAGCTCGCTGACTTTCTCAAACCCAAGGCAACAACAACCAACTCTCTTGGAAGCAACACCCAAGGGAAAACTCAACCAATCGGATCACAAATCCAGAACCAACAAAACTTACTCAACTGCCGAGGGAGGGGTCAACTCCCAAAACTTCCTGACTAGGAAAAGACCTCGTGGCAACGCCCTCCACTGAACCGAACTAGCTCTCGAAACAACAAGAGAACCAAATCTTGGCCAAACACTCACAAGAGGCAGAACAACCTTTACTGCAGCCTCTAGAACACCATCCAAGAATCCGCTTAACTGAACAAACGACTACTTCCAAGTAGCCAACAAATTTTTCCTCTTGCTAGCACCACTACCATCAATTCCAAGCCCAAAGGAGTAACTCGACAAATCCCGAAGGAAACGGCTCTTACAAACAGACAACCAAAGGACGAGAGAGCTCCACATACGCTCACCTGTCTTGCTCCACTAGAGCAACAACATCTACATCTCACGGGGCAACAACGGGGGCAACTCAACATCCCGAAGCAGGAAAACAACCAACAGTGGCACAAACCACTCGCCCCACGAGCAAAACTAATCTCAAGCAACTCCAATCCACACCTTGGTCAACACCAAGCATCAACTTGCCACCACACCGGAACCAATCCGGACTTTACTCCAAACAAACACTAGCTTGCTAGTCTACCAAGATCGCTAGCAACTCAACCGAGGCTACAACTACACGGCCCGACTTGCCAACTGAAACTCACTACTTGAGCTCGACCGAGCTCGAGAGGCTCTCCACAACCTAGGGATCCTCCGATCACCCTCCGACACATACGGCCGACGGACGAGCTAATGTACCAAATGCCGAAGCAGGCACAACTCTCTCCAGCATCTCAACCATGCAGGCCAACTCCAATTCCTTGGAAACCAAGAGGATCCGAAACGCTACCGAATGCGTCGACCTCCTACTAAAACATCAGCCTCTCAACAAGGCTTCTACCCAAGGAAAGGATCCCAACAACTCTCTTAGCCAAGGCGATCAGAAACTGCGCGGCTTTGCTACCACCGCACCTGTTCAGTTTCCAACTGAACTCCAACCGAAGAAACACCCAAAAGTTCCAACTCCACACGATGCTCAAAGCTGAGGCAACCTTGCTTTACCAAAAGCATAACCATGCCACACCGAACTTACTTTATACCAAGCCTCTACCAAGGGTGCTTACCCATAAGGCATCTAAATCCTCTCGCAAGGCATCAGCTCATCTCGCCTCAAAAGCATCCAACTCGAATCATGGCATCCAACTCGCCTCATAGGCATCCAACTCATCTCATGAGCATCCAACTCAGAGTCCCTCTGCTGGACCAACTCGCATCTACGATGCTCAACTCTCCTCAGATAAAGGCACTCGAAGGTAGTTGACCGTACTACCAACCACAAGAAAACTCTTGGCCTTAACACTAGCGCGAGGCTCAAGCGCACCAACACTTACCAACCAATCTGTTGACTTACTCAACCTCCAAAAACACTAGGAAGAGGCTCCGGCTCCTCTCGAGCATCCTTTCGCTTGTAGTCCATCGACTACCACTGAACTAGCCCTCTGGCACGACCTAAACAGGTGCAACTGCCATAAACTGATCCAAGGCTAAAGGAGTGCGCTGAACTCCGAACGGCATAGAACCATCTGCTATGCCCAAGCCAAACTCAAGCCTGAACCAGACTTAGTGCCAAAGTGGCACACCAACCCATGCACCTCAAGTGCTACTACTACCAAATCCACATCTGAGGAAGCTGGGCTGTTAAACAACAGCAGGCTCGCAAGGGGGCAAAGATGACCCTTCATCCGCCTCAAGCCACTAACACGGCAACTTGCCAATCAATCGGCGCGATGGTGGAGACTCACGCTAGTCCACCTCTCACAAGGGACTTCCACCACGATCCGATGAACCAAACAAAGACAGAACGGCACACCTCGGCCTGCGAGCAGCGGGGCATCCCACACACGGATGCTAAACTCAAACTGGCCAACTACTTTACTACTAGCGGTGAGGACTTACTAAAACATCGAGCTCACAGGCATCCATTTGCCAAATCGGGCGGCTCCATCAACGCCAACCAACTCATCCGAATAAACTGCTGATCATGCCCTCCCGGGAACCTCGGGGCTACAAGAGCTACTGGGGAAAAATCTTTGAAACAAACTCTCGCCATTTGGGCTATCTCTGTGCCGGGACTCCTCACTACGCGCTACAAAAGCGCGCACTGGGTCTCGCTCTCGATAGCTAAAGACCGCCATCAAATCTCTCATGGTGGAGCACACTCTGCTCAAGAAGTCTCACTCAGAGGCGCTGCTAGCCTCTACCCCCTCCTCTAGGCAACTCAACTGTCGGGGCCAAATCTGGCATGCGGGCCTAACAACCCTAGACGCGGCCTCAAAATCAACACGATCGGTCCAACTCCTAGGTCGAACATGCCAAGCGTCCTACTCCTCTGGGTGCGATCAACATACTCGGCGACCGCACGAAGCACCTCCACCCTCTCACTAGGGGAAAAGCGAGAATCTGGGCCACACATGGCCAGCGGAGTCTAAGCTCTACCTCCCTCGGGGACGACGCCCTGTGGGCATCCGAATCTATCTGGATACCTCAACAAGCCGCTAAACAAACTCGCCGCGATGCGTGAAAGTTGGCATGATGGCTCACTAAGCCCAAACCAACAACGAGTCAGAACCTGCTCGTCTCCGCTACACAACACTACACAAGGCATAAAAGCTAGATGAAAAGTATTGTAAATCTTACCCTTTTCTTTAAAAGCAAGAACTTAGGCGCACTGATGACCGTCTGAGTCCGATGATCATGGAAAAACGACCTACAACAAAAGGTCGGTCTACATGAATCTATGACTCGAGCTCGATACCAACCTGTAAGGACCCGGCCGAATGGGGCTCTAAATGGGCCCTTACCTCAATGCATGCATACAAATCAACACTAGAATTTGCAAGATGGTTGTTTTGATTCTAAGTAAAAACCAAAAACCGGCAAGAGTTCATTTAAAAGTCAATACAAAATTCTTGAAACTCGTCCCCTGTTTCCAAGCACCTGTTCCAAGACAAATACATTTCCAAAACTTACTCTGATCAGAGATTTATTAAAAACATACAACTTTACAACATTTACAACAATGCTAGAATCCGGAAATACATTCATAAAACAACCTAGGGCTCCGTGCCCAACTACATGCATTCAGAGGACATTTAAAACATAAATACAAGACATAAGACTCAGAGTTGAACAACGGGTTTTCCATGATCACAGCTCCTCCTCCAGCCATCCTGCCTCGCGCCATGGTTTCCTGAAAGATAAGTAAGGGTGAGTAACGAATTACTCAGTAAGAATCCCCAACCGGGGTACAATACGATATAATCAATCATCTAGAACCAAAGCATGCAAGCAAACAGCTACCAACACAGATCATAGCTCAACGAGCTCACAAAGAAAGATCCGAGTCATCGAAAGTCTCCTACTTCGGCCTAATGATTGGTTATCCTAACAAATCCGGGACATCTCTCGAGGGTCTTTCTCCTCGGCCGGCTTGATCAGCTCAAAAACCGATCCCAAGGATGTCCTCAAGGGCCTCTTACCCTTGCTAATCTGGACTTACGGGAGAGTACCCGAAGTCAGGCTCTAACGGAAGGAATGGTGTACTCACGAACATTAGCCCGGGAGCTCTCCGAACCGGCAACTAACGCTACTTGCAGTGTGCGCGCACACCGCATGCTCTTCTCGCAACCGGCGTAAATGCGGGGCCTAAGGGCAAACACGCGGGCAGCACGCATGCCTAAGACTCGAAGCGGTGTCACTCGATCACGAGCGCGAGGCCCTCGGCGCTCATCATGCGGCACTGGTCCACCGACACGAAGCTAAGAACCGGCCAAGGCAAAGCTTACACCGTTGGCGTGGTTCCGCTCTAGCAGCTACAAACTAGGCATACGCCAATGAGGTAGCTAAGTCTCATTGGCTGCCGGGAAGGGGGAGAAAAAGCAAGGTATGTTATGCTTTGCTCAATATCCGACCACTGGGGACAAAGTACGTTATGTCCGCTCTCAACCCCTGAAGCAATGCTTCGCTTTGCTCCTGACCGGTGGGGACAAGATACGTTATGTCCGCTCTCAGCCTCTGGATGATGACAAACCCTACAACTCTATCTAAGAGTACAGAGCAAAAAGCAATGATTCCTGGCTAGCAAGCAAAGACCGACATCAATCATACTACCTAGCATGATACTACGAGCTTAAGCAGGAATCACAAACATGCTGGCAGAACAAACCTAGCATGGCACTAACATGTAATATCAAGCAAACATGCTAGCAGAAAATCAATCAAAGCTGCTCTATTATTATCATGCTCATAACAGTCAGCAAACAAGCAAGGCAAAATCATGACAATATCGCAGGGCCCACACAACTCCGGTAAGAAATCCTTACCTGGTCGGAAGGCAACAACACACAATAAATTAACTGCGATCGAACCCGAGCAACCTATATCGAGCCAAACAAATACATCAATAATCATAAAATAGCCCTAAATACTCTAAAATAAATAGGGCTCGGCTCGGGAGCAACTCACGAGGTGCGGCTGACACTCGAACGAGCCCATTTTGCCACGGCTAGGGCACCAAAAAGGTCGGGCTGGCGCGCTGGGCGCTGGCTGCACGGGCGCTGGCGCGAAGCGCGCGGCGCGGCGTGGCGGCGCAGCTTCGGCACCTGACAGAGATGGCGCGCTGGCGCGAGCGACACGACGCGGGGCGCGCGATCGGCGCGGGACGCGGCGATCGAGCAGTGGCGAGGCTCGGCGACGCGATGCGGCATCGCGCGCTCGGACAAGACGCACTGGGTGACACGGACTGACAGGCAGGCGGCGAGGCGCGCGGGCCGGGCGACGACGCTGGCGAGGGCGCGCGCGGCCGGGCGTGGCGAGGGGCGCGCGCGGCGCTGGCGAGCTCGCGCTGCTCGCGACGCTGGCTCGGGCCGGCTGGCTTGGGCGAGCTGTGGGTCAGACGGGTGGGTGGGCGAGCCAAGGTAGCCTAGGTGGGGTGCTCGGGGAGAGAGAGAGAAAGAGAGAGAAAGTTGATTTTGGAAAAAAAAATAAAAAAAAAAGAAATAAAAAGGAAAAATGGGAAATAAAAGGAAAAATGGGATTTAAATTCCATTTTCCATCCTTATCCACTTAAAACCTCAAAATCCCATTTCCGCTTCCTCCTTGAGACCCGATCAAAGAAATCTTTTCCAATCAATCAAACTCACTTAAATCCAACTCCCAAAGCAACACTAAAGGCTCGGGCTCGAATCCCAAAAGAATCACACAACCAACCATCACTTTGCCAATGCCCAAACCACAACCGAGCATCCAACCGACTAGCCCAAACACCACGGGACTCGCGACCACCAACAAACAAGCCTCGACAAAGGCGGGAGCTACCTCGAAGCCACGAAAACCACAAATCTCGCCCGAGAGCCAAAAGACCAAAATACCCCCAAGGGGCAAAACCGCTCTAATGACCCAACCAACAACCGAATCTTGACCCGAAGGCACCTCGAAAACTGGAATAGGAAACTGGGCTGTTACAGGCAGCCAGGTGTGGTTTAGCTCACAACCAGGCATAAGCCTAGTCTGTAGCCTGCAGGAGCGGAACCTTTCCTTGGTGCAAGCCTGCCTTGAACGGTTCTTAACTTTAGGCGTCGGTGGTTAAGGCTGCTACAGCTGAGTGCCGAGTCCCTCACACTACTGTAGATTAGTGACACCGCTTCCAAGTCCTTAGACATGCGTACCTGGACCGGTGTAGTTTGTTTATGCCCACATTTACGTGGTTTGCAGCAACATGCGGTGTGCGCGCATAAGCATTAGGCACCGGTAGGAGAGCTCCCTCAGGCTAATGTCGTTAGTACACCACTTCTGTTCTGAGTTAAAAGCCAGACACCGGGTACTCTCCGAGCTGTCCCAGGATCAGTTTAAAGAGTTGATCAGGATCAGTTTAGAGAGTTGATCACTAGGCCTAGAGTAGGAGACTCTCGAGTATTCAAAAGTTGTGTTGAGAACTCAAAGCAGAGATTCTTTGTTGGTAACTGTATTGCATGTCAACTAGGATGCTAGATGATTTAATGTTTCGTACTATACCCCGGTTGCGAATTCTTACTGAATGCCTTTGTACTCACCCTTACTTCTGTGGTTTTTCCACCAGGTAACTTGGGACAGCACCGAGACGGCTAGTGGAGGAGCTTCGATCATGGGAGCTGTCGGCATCACTCTGTTATTTATTTATTTCAGCATGTAGTTAGACACGAAGTCCGTAGGGTTTTGCTTACTGTTCTTTAATTTTGTTTTGAGGATTTGAATAAATTACTAGCAAGGATCTTATTTTGTTATAAATGGATTTATGTTTTGATGTTTTAATTGAAAATGATTTATTTACATGAGTTGTCATTACTGTTTTAAATGTCTTTATGAACATGCATGCTGAGTAAGAACCAGGTTTATGACTGTTTTTAGAGTCAGATTCTTACATCGGTTGAGTGAAGCCCAAAGGGATCGTCTTTGATCCCAAACAAAGTAGGTACGCCACATGAGCACCAACACAAGCAGCCCAAGCGCGCAAGCACAGCTCGCATAGGCGCCCATGCACGCGGGCACAGCCCGCGCAGGCGTCTTTGGGGACGAGTTTGTGCTTTACCCTGAAACAAGTTGCTAACATCGTACTTTACTATCTAAATATGAGTACGAGTCCTAATACCTTGGGTCAGAAAGTCTAGTCTGACGACGAGAGGCATCTTAGAAGGACAGCTATCTGATATGATGTTGAGACAGAATGCAATCTGGGGGGCAGGGTCATGCAGACGTCTGCCAAGGAGAGTCCGTCTGATTTGAAGGTAGCCACGTCGAAAAGGAGAATGCAAGATATGTCAGAGCCGATTGGCCGACTGACTGAGTTGTTCCAGACACCGCTGCCAGTCACCTCGGCAGTCATGAAAGAAGGCACATACTCTTGAAGTTGCGTCGATCGACACTAACAAGAGCGAATAGAATCTTGAAAAAGACAGGTGAATGATAGATCAAAAAACTTAAACAAGCCTGGTCGCCAGGGACTACCACCCAGCAAATTCAAAAAGTACACACCCACTATGGTTCAAATGGAGCAAATACTGATGGAGATTAATGATAAAGAAACTCTCAAGTGGCCCAATAAAATGAAAATAGGGTCGCACAGGAGAAACAAGGAAAAGTACTACTTATTTCACCGAGACCATGGGCATCGTCCTAATGCTACGACTTGAAGGAAGCCATTGAAGCCCTGATCCAAAAGGGGACGTCTGTAAGAGTATGTGGGTGAAAGACAGAAGTCACCTGAGCGGCCTAGCAAAAGGCAAGTCACTAGAAACTCACCATCACTAGAAACTCATCACCTCCCTAAGAGAACCGAACCATCAAGGGTGGACCTACAAGGGGCAACTCCCACAAAAAATGAAAGGCAAGTGTGAGGCAAGCTCGTGAAGCGCCCAAATGTGAAGAAGTAAGAGTAATGGTTGCGGTTGACAACGACATCAACTTCGTGAATGGGGACACAAAGAAGGTACACAAACCTCATAATGACACCCTCGTGGTCTCATTGGTCATATCCAACATCAAGGTCTGAAGAATACTGATCGATGGAGGTAGCTCTATCGACATACTCTCACTACGAGCATTCGACACAATGAAAAGAGGGTGAGATAAGTTGTCTCTTTATTCGACATTGCTGGTGAGGATCGGAGGCAACACTGTGTATCTAGAAGGAAACATCGAACTCCCAATTACATTTGGCGTGGACGATAATATTATCTTAACGTTTATTAATTTTTTTGTGGTGGATGACAGGACATCTTGCAATGCAATACTCGGACATTCATCGCGACATCGAATGCTAGCCATCCAGTCAACATACCATCAGATAATGAAGTTTCCAACCCTTACTGGGATGCAAGGTCAAGGGTGAGCAACAAGTTTCATGGGAATGCTATCATACCGCTCTGAGAAGCATCCCCAACATATTCGAAGTAAAGATGGTCCCCACCTCTCCAGAAAATGTTTCGGCACCAGGATAGGCCATACCCAACCAACCAGGTACGGCACCTGAGTTGGCTAAAGCACTTGAAACAGAGATAGAACTCAGCAATCCAGCTAAAGAGTCTGTGTTGAGTAGAGGAGAACCAGCTGAGCAGTTACAAACAATAGCCTTGTAGAACGAAAGTCAAGAGGTTAAGATCGAAACAAGCTTAGATGCCGCTCAACGGGATAAACTAGTGTCCTTCCTTTAACAGAATGCAGATGTGTTTGCCTGAACAGCTGAAGACATGCCCGGAGTCGACCCAAAAGTGATGGTTCACCGACTGAATATTGACAGAGATTGCAAACCAATAAGACAGAAGCGACGAGCATTTAACCATGCCCAGAACCAAGTTATCGCTGAGAAGGTTAGTGAATTATTGCGCACACGATTTAACAGAGAAGTGCACTACCCTGTGTGGTTGTCCAACATAGTACTGGTTAAGAAACCAAACGGCAAATGGAGGACTTGCACCGAATTCACAGATCTGAATAAGGCGTGCCCTAAAGATAGTATTTTGTGCCTCGCATAGACTAGTTAGTAGATGCGATGGCAGCTCACAAAAATTAATCATTCATAGATGTCTACTCGGGATACAATCAAATAATGATGCATCCAGCTGACCAGGAGAAAATCTAGTTCATAACCAGTAGAGGCCTATATTGTTACAACGTGATGCCTTTTGGCATGAAGAATGTTGGGGCAACATACCAGATGTTAGTTAATAGGATGTTTGCTCACCTTATCGGGAAAAATATGGAAGTATATGTGAATGACATGCTAGTAAACATTAAAGGTGAAAATCACGCGAGCGACCTAACTCAGGCATTCAACACCCTCAGACAATTCCGAATGAAGCTCAACTCGAGCAAGTGTGCATTTGGTGTCAGATCGTTAAATTTCTTAGGTTTCCTGGTGCACTAGTGAGGAATAGAGGCCAACCTAGACAAGATATGTGTGATAATGTAGCTAACACTGCCCCAAACGTTAAAGCAACTTCAAAGCCTGAATGTCAAGGTAGTAGCCTGAAACTGATTCATAAGTAGAGCGATAGATAAGTGTCTACCCTTCTTCCAAGTACTTAGAACGAAGGGAAAATTTGTGTGGACTGCTGAGTGCAGACATGCTCTAGAAAAGTTGAAGTCATACCTTAGTAAAGTACCACTCCTATCCAAACCAATTCCCAGTGTAGAATTGTTCTTGTACATAGCTGTGTCTAATAGAGCAGTGAGTTTGGTACTTATCCGAGATGACAATGGACATTAGTTTCCTATCTACAACACTAGCAAAGCGATGGTGGATGCCGAGACTCGGTACCCTCAGATTGAGAAGCTTGCTCTGGCACAGTTCACCTCAGCAAGAAGGCTACGACCCTACTTCCAATCACACAAAGTTAATGTGTTCACAAATCTCCCCCTGAGCAAGTGCTATAGAAGCTAGAATCATCCGGTCGGCTGTTAAAGTGGGCAATAGAACTAAGTGAACATGATTAATACTACCAGGCCCGACTCTCCGTCTAGTGGCAGGCGGTATCAAATTTAATAATTAAATTGACACTAGGAGTGACTGAAGAGATGTGTACTGTAGAACCCAAAATTTGGAACTTGCATGTAGATGGCTCGTCGAACAAGAAAGGATGCGGAGTAGGTCTATTGCTAAAGTCACCCTAAGGAGACCGCTTTAAGTATGCGCTTCGGTTTACGTTCTGGACCTCTAACAATGAAGCCGAGTATGAAGCAATAATTGTAGGGCTTAAAGTTGCGATAGTAGTGGGGGCAAGAAACCTGTCTGTCAGAGGCGACTCCCAGCTCATAGTCATCCAAATCTCCGCCGCCTACCAAGCCAAAAAAGCAAGGATGGTAGCCTATCTACAAAAAGTGAAAGAGTTAATGAAGTCCTTCTTAGAGTTGAAATTTCAGCAAGTCTCAAGATCCCAAAATGCCAATGGCGACTCTTTAGCCAAGCTAGCTGCATCGTATGAGACTGAAGTGAGTCGTTTTATCCCAGTAGAGATTTTGACTAAGCCAACTGTAAATATGGAGAAAGTTCACGATATTTCCACTACTCCGAATATGAGCCAAGAAACGTGGATGACTCCTATTGTCGACTATTTGATAAGAGGAACTGTACCTGAAGACAAAAAAAGAGGCTAGAAAATTACGCTACCGGGCGACCAGGTACATAATAGAGAGATGAATTCTGTACAAGCGAGGGTACTCCCTACCCCTACTTCGATGTCTCAATCCTAAAGAGGCGGAGTATGTCATGAGAGAGGTGCACGAAGGGGTGTGCGAGAACCACTCTAGGGCTCGGTCCTTAGCTAGAAAGATAAACCGACAAGGTTATTTCTGGCCGATGAGAATTGAAGAAGCGAGACGGTTCACACGAGCATGTGACAAGTGTTAGCGCTATGCTACAATCACGCACCAATAACTAGAAAAATATTACCAGCATGATCGGGCCATGGCCCTTCGCTAAATAGGGGATCGATTTAATTGGACCACTACCATAAGTGATTTTTGGTTTGCGATTTTGCTGCTAATATATTGAGCAGTAATTAATTCTAAGTTAACTTATGTTAAGTTGTGACGAACCCGACCTGAAACACGGCCCTAAATCGGGGTTCTCACTCAGAATGCAAGTTAAATATGATAACAAGCGGTTTAGTGCTCATATTTAAAATCCTTTCAAAACATATGAGAAGGGGGAACCCTTAAAACATAATCAACAATTTTCATTTAAACATAATCAACAAGTAAAACAACCTGGCTAGTGTTTATAAAACATACAATACAATTTAAACAACTTTTTAAACAATGTTCCCCTAGGACTTCTGTCCATCTACATGCTGAATAAACAATGCAATAATAAATGACAGAGTGTCGGCAGCTCCCATGATCAATCAGCTCCCTCCGATAGCCATTCTGGTGTTGTCCCAAGTTACCTGAAAGATAAATAAGGGTGAGTATAAACATACTCAGTAAGAATCCCCAACCGGGGTACAATACGATACATCAGTCATCTAGCACCTCAACATGCAAGCAAACAGCTATCAACACAGATCATAGCTCAACGAGCTCATAATACAAGATCTGGAGACATCGGAAGTCTCATACTTCCTGCCTAATGATTGGTTATCCTGACCAATCCTGGGACATCACCGAGGTCTCTTTCACTCGGGGGATTGTTCAGCTCAAAAACTAATCCCAAGGATGTCCTCAAGGGCCCTTTGCCCTTGCTACTAATCTGGACTTACGGGAGAGTACCCGAAGTCTGGCTCTAAACTGGAAGGAATGGTGTACTCACCAACATTAGCCCGGGGGAGCTCTCCGAACCGGCAACTAACGCGTGTGCGCGCACACCGCATGCTGCTGCAACCAGAGTAAATGTGGGGGGCCTAAGGTCAAACTACGCGGGCCAGGTATGCATGCCTAAGACTCGGAAGCGGTGTCGCGATCACGATGAGCGCGAAGCCCTCGCCATCATGCATGCAAAGCATGAACCACCGACTGAAGCTAAGAACCGCCAAGGTAGGCTACACGATTGGCGGTGGTTCCGCTCTAGCAGGCTACAAACTAGGCTTATGCCGATGTGGGTAGCTAAATCCACATCGGCGGGTCGGGGGGGAAAGCAAGATACGTTATGATGTGCACACTTTATTCCCGACCAGAGCTAAATCCACATTGGCGATCGGGGGGGGGGGAAGCAAGATACGTTATGCTGCGCACACTTTACTCCCGACCAGTGGGGACAAAGTACGTTATGTCCGCTCTCAGCCTCTGGATGATGACAAACCCTACAACTCTATCTAAGAGTACAGAGTAAAATAAATGATTCCTGGCTAGCAAGCAATAACCGACATCAAACACGCTTACCTAGCATGATACTACAAACTTAAGCAGGAATCATAAGCATGTTGGAAGAACAAACCTAGCATGGCACAAACATGTAAAATCAAGCAAACATGCTAGCAAGAGATCAAACATAACTGCCCTATCAATATCATGCTCATAACAATCAGCAAGCAAACAAGGCACATCGTGATAATATCGCAGGGTCCACACAACCACGGTAAGAAATCCTTACCTGGAACAAGTAGAAAATAATAATAATCACAAATCAACCAAGCGACCCTCGAGCCTCCAATCGAACCCGAACAACCTATACATCAAATAAAAAACCGCAATTAAATCCATAAACAATAGCCAACAAATCAGGGCCCAACGAAGAAAAGACTCGAGAAATACCATCCGAGAAGCCACAAGGCTCGGGCCAACCAACGCAACAGGGCAGGCTGTCGGCAGCGAAGGAGGCTATCTGGGGCGCAACGGCTGGGCACATGCGCTGGGGCGCTGAGGCTGGGCGCGGAGCTGCGCGCGGGTGAGCTATGGCGAGGCAAGGGCGCGCGGGCGCGGGCTCAACTCAGCTGGGCGACGGAGCGCGGCGCGGCTCAGCTTTGCACAAGGAACGGCGCGCGGGCGCGAGCGACACGAAGCGCTATAGGGACGCGCGCGTGGGGCGACGAGTCGCGACGGCTACAGGGCGCACGAGCTCGGCATGGCGAGCTACAGGGCGCACGAGCTCGGCACAGTGCGAGGCGCTCGGACCTGGGCGACGCCGGGCCTGGGCGAGGCTGGGCGACGCGGGGACGACTGGGCGCGCAAGCAGGCGAGGCGAGGCGAGCCGAGGTGGGCACTGGCTCGGGGCCGCACGGGCTTGGGCGTAGTGGGCGACCATCTTTGGGTGACCGGGGGGCTAGCTCGGGCTGGGAGGTGGGGGGCTCGGGTTGGAGGAGAGAGAAAGGGAAAAAAAGAGAAAAAAGGGAAAATGGGAAAAATAAAAGGAAAATGGGATTTTATCTTTAATTTCCAACCTTATCCACTTTTATCCAATTTTTAAAACCTTAAAAACCTTAAAATCCCATTTCCCGGCTTCCTCCTACGAGACCCGACTGAAGCAACCTTTTCCAATAAATAAAACTCACTTAAAACAACCTCCCAAACCAACACTAAGGGCCCGGGCTCGAATCCCAAAGGAAACACCCAAACAACCATAACTTTGCCCAAAACCCAAATCACAACCGAGCTTCCAAAAGAATAGCCCAAACATCTCGGGACTCGCAGCCACCAACAAAAAAACCTCGATAAAGGCAGGAGCTGCCTCGAAGCCCTGAAAATCCACAAATCCTACCCGGGGAGCAAAAAGACCAAAATACCCCTAAGGGTCAAAATAGCTCTAACGGCCCACCCATACAACTGAATCTGAACCGGAAGATCCTCGAGAACCGGAATAGAAAACTGGGCCGTTACAATACTCCCTCCTTTTAAGACTTTTGTCCTCGAAAGTCCTAAGACGAAACAGCTCTAGGAAATCTCCACTGATTCCTAGCCAACTGAACTCCTCGACTAAGACAACACTAGCCCTTCTTCGAGAATCAAACCCTCTTGGGTTCCCAAAGGCTCAAAGCCACAATGCTATCCAGTCTGCCACAGACTATCTCAACAAAGACTGGGAAAAGCTAACCGAAAGGCCACTGCTCCGATCCGCTCAAGGATCTCACAAGGCCCTACAAACCTGGGGCTCAAATAAACCCTGCTAATCCAACACGGAACACCTCTCTACGGTGTTACTCTCAGCAAACTCGCAGACTGGCCACAAGCGCCAAAACTCAACGCCACGCACTGGCATAACTTCTCAGAATGCTCACAGCTGTTATCAAACAGCCTCAACTCTACACCATGCTGGCCAAACAACTGAACCTCTCAGGTTCCGGAAAACTAAACGGCCTACTCTTACTTCACATGAGACCAACGAACCACAAAGCTTGCCTACAGTCTTAACGAAAAATAATCGAAGCACCAACTGGCGATTGATCCTAAAGGAAAACTTTTCCAACTAGCACAAGCTGAAACTTCAGCAACGGCCAACCCTAAATGGCCAAAACCTGGCACAGGCTCCACTCGGCCTAGCCAACAAACTGGAGCCTCTCAACGGCCAAACGCAAACTTTTCCATGCAAACCTACCAGCAACTGGCCATGAGAACATTTCCAGACAAGGAAACAACCAACATTCCTCTCATGGAAAATCTCGGGCTGCAAGGACCAAACCATCACGCAGCCACTAGCAACACAACACCATGAGGATAGCAACTCAAGGGTTCTAACCAACCAATGCCACGACACCTCTGTGCCAACTCACTCAACTATGGCTCAGCTAAAATGCCAACTGCGAATGCACCACAACTAGAAGCAAAGCTCGAGAAAGGCTTGCTCAGCAGAAACTCAAACCAAGCTCATAACGAGCAAAGCTCGCCTCCAAGCTACCACTCAACTCTTAAGTCCAACTGGCTACTCAAAGGACTTCCTCCTTTTTAGCCTAGGCCTATCTCATCTTGCGACTAGAAACTCCACACTTGGAACATCGCAAGGAATACGAACTAACGAGGCTATCTCCAAGGATAATACTCGAGGCTGGCATCCATGGTGCAACTCAACCACCGTAGAAACTAGGGGAAAAACTTCAATCCCCGAAGAACCAACAACTTTGCGCTTGCTAACAACACAATGCAGGGACCCTCTCGCTGGGCTAACCACTGCGCTACTCTGATCAACTACACAACTCAGGAGCTAAGCTGACTCCTTCTAAACGGGAAAAGATTTCCCAGCAAGCAAACTTCACACACGCTCGCTGACTAGCTCAAACCCAAGGGCAACAACAACCAACTCTCTTGGAAGCAACACCCAAGGGAAAACTCAACTGATTGAACCACCAACCCAGAACTAGCAGAACTTACTCAACCTCCGAGGGAGGGGTCAACTCCCAAAACTTTCTGACTAGGAACAAGTCCTCAGGGCAACGCCCTCTTGCTCGAACCGAGGAAGCTCTTGAAACAATCAAGAGAACCAAATCTTGGTCAACACCAAGCTCCAACTAGCCACCTCACCGGAACCAATCCGGACTCTACTCCCAACAAGCACTAGCTTGCTAGACTACCAAGTCTGCAAGAAACTCACCCAGGAACACTGCCTGGGTCTGACTGAGCTCTGGAGAGGCTCTCCACAACCTAGGGATCCTCCGATCACCCTTCGACACACACGGTCGCCAAACGATCTAAACAGACAACTGGCTACACGGGCACAACCCTCTCCAGCATCTCAACTACGTTGGCCAACTCCAACTTCTTGGAAACCAAGAGGACCGAAAACGCTACAGAATGCGTCATCCTCCTACTCAAGCATCAGCCACAACATATCTTCTGCCCAAGGTAAGGATCCGAACAGCTCTCTTAGCCATGACGATAAGAAACTACGCGACTTTGCTACCACCGCTCTTGTTCAGTTCCAACTGAACTCTAACCAGGCTAAGGCCCAACTAGCAAAACATGCTTAAACAACAACCCGGCAACGAGCACGACATCCTTACAACCAAAGCTAGGGCACTTGCCAAGAACTAAAGCCTTGACACCTCAAAGACTGAGCACTGGTTCCTCAACACGAACCCTTCGTGGTTTTCCAAACATACACCACAGAACGAGCTACACAAAAGTACACCGGCGTGTACAGCTCCAACCAGATTCCTTAAGATCCAATGCCAACAAGAGCTCTCACACAGGGCAACCTTTGCCTCCAAACAGAGCCACAACTAACAAGAGAGCAACAAGAGTTCAAACCCACTCGGGGCCAACTCACCACGAAAAGCCACATTGGCCAACTCACTCTTACAAGAGCGAATCCACACCAAGCTAACATACTTTAAACCAATGTGCCCACTAAACGTTCTCCGATCAACCATCCAACTCATGACTCTAACACTGGATCAACCACGCATCCTCGATGCCAACACTACCCATACTAGGGTAACTCAAAGGGTAGCTGAATCATGCTACCATCAATCTGGCTCACAGGCTCACAACACAGGCGCGAGAACTCGAACGCGCTAGCTCTTAACAGCCTACAACATCCTTTGGTACCCAACTCTCGGTGACCCTGAAAAGCTCCTACTTTCCCTCGAAAACCTCATACTTGTAGTTCTCTAACTACCACCGAGCTAGATCTCTTAAGCAACCCAAACAGGTGCAACCTCAGGAAATGGGTACAAGACTAGTGGGGATGCTGTACTCTAGGCGGCCATGGAACCACCTGCACCAAAAGTGCCAACTGGCCTGAATCTAGGCCTTCTCTCAAAGCTTGGGGCCAACAGGCACTACATCCTTTACAACACAAATCAGCCCTAAACGAGCTTTATGCCCCTCTGAGGAAAGGGAAGGTCACACTCCAAGTGACGGGGCAATGGCACTCAGCACAAGAGTCCAAACACTCGAGCAGACTACTCTCTGGCATCTCGCCTAACAGACATGCCACGGCCTACTCCTGCATCCCACTCGATGCTCAACAAAAGCTCAGGCCAACTCCAGCATCCCACTCGATGCTCAACAAAAGCTCAGGCCAACTCCTCGGGTGGCAACAACTAGTTCCACATCTGGAACATGCAAACAAAAGAGTGCTCCACTCTACTAGCCCGCTGAAATCCACAACGAATTAAGCCCTGACAAGCAAACTCCACACTACACCCTGGCTACGAGGGCACTAAAAGAACTGGTTGTAAAACAACAGCAGGCTTGCAAGGGGGCAAAGATGCCTCTACATCTTCCTCAAGCCACTAACCAAGCAACTTGCCAATCGATCGGGCGACTGGTGGAGACTCTGCTAGTCCACCTCTCTCAAGGGACTTCCACCACCAACTGTTGTACCAAACAGCACAGGAACGGCACACCTCGGCCTATGAACAGCAGGGCATCCCAACACACGGATGCTAAACTCAAACCTGGCCAACCGCTTTACTACTAGCAGTAGGACTTTCTAGAACAGCGAGCTCTACACGCATCCACTTGCCAAACTGGGCGGCTCCATCAACGCCAACAAACTCGTCTGCATAAACCTGCTGATCATGCCCTCCCGAGAACCTTTGGGGCTACAAGAGCTACTAGGGGTGTGTCTGCTGAAAAACTCTGTCAGCTGGGCTATCTGTGCCCTGGACTCCTCACTACGCGCTACTAAAGCGCGCTCGGGTCTCCTCTCTCGATAGCTAAAGACTCGCCATCAAATCTCTCATGGCTGGAGCACACTCTGCTCAAGGAGTCACACTCTGAGGCGTGCTAGCCTCTACCCCCCTCCACTTGGCAACTCAACTGCCAGGGCCTAATCTGGCCTACGGGCCTAAACAACCCTGGACGCGGCCTCAACATCAACACGATCAATCCAACTCCTGGGTCGGACATGCCAAGCGTCCCTGCTCCTCTGAGTGCGATCAACATACTGGCGATCTGCACAAAGCATAAATGCTGGCCCACACTGGGGCTCTCACTGCTCATCAAGCGCGCCACACCGCAGAAAGTTGGCATGATGGCGCTCTAAGCCCAAACCAACAAGTCGAACACCGCCGCCTCTCGTAACGCCCGCTTTTTATTTTGTTACCTGTGTGATTCGGGTCATTATTCGGATGTTCGAATGGGCCGTTAGAGTCGTTTCTAACCCTTAGGGGCATTTTGGTCTTTTGCCCCTGGTCAAGTTTTTGTGGATTTTCGGGATTCCAAGGTCATTCCTGCCTTTGTCGAAGCTTAATGGTTTTTGGTTGCAAGACCCGAGAGGTTTGGGCAAGTTGTTTGGAAGTTTGGAGGTGTTTTAGAAAATGGCAAAAATTAATTGTAATTTTGGTGTTTCCATTGGGTTTTGAGCCCTTGCCCTAAATGGTCTTGGGGAGTTCGTAGGAAAAGAGAGTTTTATTTTTAAAATAAGTTTGCTTCTACGGGTTTGGAAAGAGGAAGCTTTGGGAAGGGATTTTAGACCGATTTAATTAGGGAAAAAGGAAAGAAAATCAAGAAAATCCCTTTTCCCCTTGTTTTGCAATCTCTCTCTCTCTCTCTCTCTCCTAGCCGACCTCACCAAGAAACCCTAGCCGCCCAAGCCGCACCCCCGCTCAGCACCTGCTCGCAGCCCAGCGCACGAGCGGCCCATTTTGCTCGCACCAGCCGCCCAGACGCGCGCAGATCGACCTGAGATCGGGTCGCCCAGACGCGCGCGCGCCGCCCGCACTAAAGCACGAGCCAGACTGCGCGCCCAAACCGTCGCGTCTGCGTGCCGTGCCGCTTCGTCGCGTCCGCCGCCCAGCGCGCGCGCGCCTGTCGCGATCGCGTCGCGGCCAGCGCCAGCTTGGCGCCGCTGCCCCTGCGCGCGCGCCAGCCAGGCGCCAAGGCCATAGCGCCCGAAAGAGCGCCAGCGCGGCAGCGGCCACCAGCCTGGCATAAAGAAGCGCCTAAAATCGCTTCTTGCTGCGCGAGACCGTGCCTTTTCGGTTGGTAATTCCCGAACCTATCCCTTTTAGATTTTTAAGGCTGCTGGTCTCTGATATTTATTTAGGATGCTTTTAAAATGCTTAGGTTGCTCGGTTTCGCTTTAAAGCTCGAGGGTCATTATTTGATTGTGAAGGTTATTTCGCTGCGTTTCGTGTAAGGATTCCTTACCGTGGTTGTGTGGACCTGCGATGCTTTCTTGATTGTGCCTTATATGCATGTTTACTTCTATGAACATGATTAGTGGATAGGATGACTTGTGATTGCATTCTTGCTAGCATGTTTGCTGTTTGTACATGTTAGTGCCATGCTAGGATTGTTCTTCCAAAGATGCTTGAGATTCCCGCTTTAAGTTCGTAGTATCATGCTAGGTTATGTGTGATCGATGTTGATATGTATGTCTAGCCAGAATCGCTTATTTTGTACTCTTAGCTAGTATAGTAGAGTTTGTCATCATCTAGAGGCCGAGAGCGGGCATAACGAACTTTGTCCCCACCGGTCGGGTGTAGAGCGAAGCATAACGTACATTGCTTCCCCGCAACTGCCGATGTGGATTTAGCTACCACATCGGCATAAGCCTAGTTTGTAGCTCCGCTAGAGCGGAACCTCGCCAATGGTGCAAGCTCGCCTTGGCGGTTCTTAGCTTCAGTGTCGTGGTACAGTCGCATAGATGAGTGCCGAGGGCCTCGCACTCATCGTGTTCGGTGACACCGCTCGAGTCTTTAGGCATGCGCACCGCCCGCGTAGTTTGTACTTAGGCCCCCACATTTACGCCGGTTGCAAAGAAGATGCGGTGTGTGCGCAAGACACGCGTTAGTCGCCTGTTCGAGAGCTCCCGGGCTAATGTTCGTGAGTACACAGTTCCTTCCTGTTTAGAGCCGGACTTGGGTACTCTCCGATAGTCCGATTTATTAGCGAGGGTAAGAGGCCCTTGAGGACACCCATTGGGATTGGCTTTTGAGGTGATCATATGGTCGAGGAAGAAAGACCTCGAGGGTGTCGGACATCTTTGGGATCGGTTTTTAGTCGATCAATTGGCCGAGGAGAAAGACCCTCGGAGATGTCCGGGATTGGTTATGAGAGCCAATCATTAGGCCGGAAGTAGGAGACTTCCGAGGATTCCAGATTCTGCCTTGTAAGCTCGTTGAGCTATGATCTGTGTTGGTAACTGTTTGCATGTATACTAGGGTGCTAGATGATGGATGTATCGTATTGTACCCCGGTTGGGGATTCTTACTGAGTATGTTTATACTCACCCTTATTTCTGTGGTTTTCCACGGGTAACTCGAGACAAAGACCAGGACGGCTAGCGGAGGGAGCTGATTGATCATGGGAGCTGCCGGCACTCTGTCTTTATTGTTGCATATTTGTTCAGCATGTAGATGGACAGGAGTCCTAGGGGAAACATTATTAAAAGTTGTTCGAACTGTTTTGAATGTTTTTATATACTGGCCAGGCTTGTTTTACTTCGTTGGTTTTTCTTAAACAAAATTGTTGATTATGTTTTAAGCATTCCCCGTTCTAAATGTTTTGAAAGGTTTTAAATATTTAACTTGCATGCTGAGTGAGAACCTAGGTTTAGGACCGTATTTTGAGTCGGGTTTTTACAGTTGGTATCAGAGCACAAAGTCATAGATTCTGTAGACTAACCTGCTTTGCAGGTTGTTGCCCCCATGATCATCAAGACTCGCTACGTCACAGTTTGTGCGAGTTCATTAAGCTAAGGGTTTTATTTTACAATACTGCATCTAGTATACAAGTGTTACCCTTGTTTGGCAGTGAGAGCCCCTGCGTGGGCTAGCTTTTATGCTTTGTGTGGATCGCTAGTAGGTTGATTGCACCCAGAGGGAGGCAGAGCTTAGACTCCCGTAGGCCATTTGTGGCGCAGTTGTTGGTTCTCCCCTAGTGAGAGGGTGGAGGTGCTCTGTGTAGATCGCTAGTATGTTGATTGCACTTAGAGGAGCAGGGACGTTTGGTATTTCCAACCGAGGAGTTGGACTGTTCATGTTGATCATGAGACCACGTCTAGGGTTGTCTAGACCCGTAGGCCACCTTTGGCCCCTGGCGAGATGAGTTGCCAAGAGTAGGGGTTGAGGCTAGCACGCCTCAGAGTGAGACTCCTTGAGCAGAGTGTGCTCCAGCCATGAGGGAGTTGATGGCAGGTCTTTTAGCTAACAGAGAGCGGAGACCCAGGCGCAATTTGTAGCGCGTAGTGAGGAGTCTTGGGCACAGATAGCCCAGCTGGCAGAGTTTATTTAGGGGACACCCCTCCTTGTAGTTCCAGTAACCCCGGAGGTTCCCGGGAGGACTTGATCAGCAGGTTTATTGTAACGACCCAGGTTTTCATCCCGGTCTTCCAAGTATGCCCTAGGGGTATTTTGGTAATTTGGTCGGGCCGTCAGGGCCGTTTATGTCTTTTTCCAGTTGCTAAAATTATTGGATGGATTTATGTAGGTTTTTGGAAGGATTTGTGGTTTGGTTTGAGCAAGGTTTGGTGCAAAAGTAAAAATAAAGGAAATTGTCTTTGCACTGGGTTTGAAACCGGGTCTCTGGGAAGCTTGTGGGGATGTGTACCAATTGAGCCATTAGGTGCTCTTGTTGTTCTTCCCTGCATCATTTTATGGTTAGCCTTGCATTTTGGGAGTTTTGGAGCATTTGGTTAAATGAAATAGAAATTAGGTTTGTCTCATCTTCTTCTCCAAAGTGTGTGGCCGCCAAGCTTTTCTCTCCATTGCCTTGCCGAGTTCTTCATCCTTGCGGCTCCCTTGGTTCAATCATCATTCGGGTAAGTCTTCATCCTCTTCATCTTCTCGATTGGGTGTTCTTGTTGGCCGAAGGTAAGGAGAAGAGCTTGTGTGTGTGTGTGTGTTTGTTGCAGTCGCCCAAAGATGCCCAGATCGCCAAAGAAGAAGCCCAGCGATTTCAGATCGGCTAGCAAGAAGCCCAGCCAGCTGCGCCCATCAAGCAAAGAAGAGCACTGAGCCGCGCCCGCATCGCCCGGCCGTCGCAGTCCGTCGCGCACCACTGTGGCGAGGCCAGCGCGCGCGCCGCTCGCGCTCGCCCCGTCGGCGCATCGATCGCGTCGCGCCTCGTGCTGCAGCGCGCTCGTCCGTCCGCTTGCCGCGCGCGCGTCGCGCGCGCCGCCAGCCAGCCGCCGCGCGCGCTGCGCGCAGCTGCCTGCCGCTTCTGCCGCCCGTCGGCGCCGGTGTCGCGGTTCTGCCGCCCATCAGCCCCTTCTGCGCCGTCGTCGGCCAGCAAGCCCCCAGCGTCTTGCGCCGCCCGTCCGCGTGTCACCGAGCGCGTGAGTTGCTCCGAGCCGAGCCTTGTTCATTTTATTATATTTAGGCTTATGGATTATGATTATCATTGTTTTTGTTAGGTTCTCGGTAGCTAGCTCGGGTTCGATCGCGGCTTAGGTTTTGTGTGTAGTTGCCGGGCTGTAAGGATTTCTTACGAGTTGTGTGGACCCTGCGATGTTCTATGTGATTGTTGTTTGTATGTTTGTTTGTGATTATCGCATGTATAGTTTAGGTGCTCGTTTTCGAATTCCTAACTAGCATGACTTCGTATGTTGTTCTCTCATGTTAGTCTATGCTAGGTTGTTCCGCTCGCATGCTCATATCATGCTCTTGCTTCGTAGTACCATGCTAGGTTCGTTGTATCTCATTGAGCACGTTTTGGATTGTATTGGATTATATGCTATTGAAATGATATGTTAGAGTGTAGGTAGGTAGCATCATCAGGGGCCCGATGCATAAAGTATCTTGCATCCATGGCGGGGACGCACGAGGTAATACTCCGCCCCTGGACCCGTGAGGGTTTAGCTAACCCGACCTGTAGGCCCCGCAATCTTGGGTGAGGGTGGCAGATCGTTAAATGCCCCAACGGTCGGGATGATGACTTGGCATTGCCTCATCCCCGGCGATCGACACGTCCTCGGCGTGTTCGGCCGTAGCCCTTGATTGCCACCGATAGGGCAAGGACGGCTTCTGGTGTAAGCCTACCACGACCGATTCCTTAGCCTCAAAGTGCGGTGGTTCAGCCGACATAGTTCACGTGTCGAGTCTCACACCCCTATGTCGGTGACACCGATCCGAGATTTAGTTAGGCGTGGTGGATGGACATGGGCAAGCTTGCCACTAGACCCGGCACCCCATAGTTCGCAAAGAGCACGCGATGCGCGCGCTTACGCTCATTACAATGGCACCGGAGAGCTCCTCGGGATCTTGAGCTAGTGCACCTTTCGTATCGACGATGAGACAAAGCCGAGGCCGGACTCGCTTTCTCGTATAGGGCGTATTGTGTGGTGGATTTATTTCGGACTAAGACCCCGAGTTGGCATCCGAGGTCCAAGTGTGGACTTAAGCTATGTGCTCTATTCTCGTGTTTATATTCATAGCTTGCATACTGATCACCTAGATGACCATGTGCATCGTATTGTACCCGGTTGGGGATTCTTCTTGAGTAATTCGTTACTCACCCTTATTTTGTGGTTTTCCACGGGTAACCAAGGTGCGAGACAGGATGGTGAAGGAGGAGCTGTGATCATGGGAACTGCTTGTCTCTCGATCTTTTATTTCTATGACTCTTGTCTTCTATTTTTCCCCGAATGCATGTAGTCGGGCACGGAGCCCTAGGATGTTTTACGAACGTTTTGTGGATTCCCTTTATTGAATTTGAGGATGTTTCAAATGTTTTAATAAATCTACGATCGAGTGTACGTTTTGGAAATGTATTTGCCTTGAAACAGGTGCTTGGAGACAGGGACAGGTTTCAACAAACCATCTTGATTTCTGATTGAATCTCTTTTGTTTTTAATTGGGAATCCGATAACCTATCTGCATATTGTTCTTTACTTTGAATGCATGCATTAGGGTAAAGACCTATTTTGAGCCCTTTTTGGGTCGGGTCTTTACAGTTGGTATCAGAGCTCAGAGTCATAGACTTTGTAGACTGACCTTTTGTTGTAGGTCGTCTTTCCCAAGATCACCAGCACTCCGACAGTCATCAGGTACGCCTAAGTTTACTATTTGTTGTTGAAAAAGGGTTAAGAATTTACAATACCTTTCATCTAGTGTATGCCTTGTTTTGTGTTGTGGAGCGGAGACGAGCAGGTTCTGACTCGTTGTTGGTTTGGGTTTAGAGCGCCATTGTAAGGACCCGACCCAAGAAACGGTCTCTAACCTAAAGTCCATACTTAGCATGCATGATTAAGAATATAAACATCATTCAGAGTCGGAAGTGTAAACCATTGCAGTAAACACTTTTAAAACAAAACCATGATTTCAATTAAATAAAACAGCTAAATGACTGATCAGTACTTTCTTAAAACAATTCAAAGGAAAAACGGTACGAGAACATAAAATAGTTTGAGTGCTTTTCCCTAGGGACCCAAGTCCCACTACATGCTAAATCATTAAGGAAAACATTTAAAGAAACGTGCGACCCAGAGTCAGCTATCCATGATCATCGAGCCGCTTCCTCCTAGCCATCCAGCCTCTATCCCAAGTTACCTGGTGGAAAGCCACAGAAAATAAGGGTGAGCAACAAGTTACTCAGTAAGAATCCCCAATCGGGGTACAATACGAAATCATCTCATTTAGCTTTGCGGACGAGCAACCATACAAAGACTTAGAGCACGAACGGCTGGCTTAGGCTATGAGCTACTTCTAGGGCGAGCCTATCCAAGGGCTTCCGTCTATAGCCTCTCCTAGGTCCTACATTTGGATGCCCTTCGGGCCTTACACAACCTAGGACACAGTGATGCCCAGTGGGGCCTTACACACTTAGGATGCCCATCGGGCCTTACACCTTCAGTATCAGTGATGCCCAGTGGGCCTTACACACCTAGGATGCCCATAGGGCCTTACACCTCCAGAATCAGTGATGCCCAGTGGGCCTTACACACCTAGGATGCCCGTAGGGCCTTACACCTCCAAACTCAGTGATGCCCAGTGGGCCTTACACACCTAGGATGCCCGTAGGGCCTTACACCTCCAGAATCAGTGATGCCCAGTGGGCCTTACACACCTAGGATGCCCGTAGGGCCTTACACCTCCAGATGTCCATCGGGTCTTGCCCGAGCGGGACCCCAAACTAGTTACCTCTACGGCCCTCTATACTATACATCACACATCTAACCGTAACTTGGATCTAGCAAAGATACAATAGGCGGCATGGCTCTATCAAGATAGGAAAGCCTAACATGGAACTAACGGATGTAAACATGTCGCGAACATGAATCAAAAGAAAACATGAAAACTATCACTAGAAACTCATATAATTACAAGAATCGTGCTATCAACTATTCGCAGGTCCACACAACCCGGGTAAGAATCCTTACACGGAAATAAGTGGAGGTTAATTATCCCGAATCAAATAACGACCCTCGAGCTTTTAAGCGAACTCGAGCAACCTAAACAAGTAATAAAACATCCTAATTAATAAACAAAGCATCTAAAATCGGGAAGTCCAAAGGGTGGAGGCTCGGGAATTTACTAACCGAGAAGGCGCTCGTCTGGCAGCTAGCAGCAAGAAGCGACGAGCGTTGCTAGCGGCAAGCAGGCGCGCTGGCGCGCAGACTGGCGCTTATCGGCCTTCTGGCCTTGTTGGCGCGAAGCAGAAGACGCAGTGCCTGGCGCTGGCCGCGCGCGCAGGACAATCTTGCCGGAGCCTGGCTGCGCGCGCAGCGAGGCAGTGCTGCGCTGGGCTGGCGGACGCGACGAGCGCGGCACGGCACGCAGACGGGCGTGCGGTGCGGTCGCGAAGCGCGGCGCGCGGCGCTGGGTGGTGTCGTGTCGGGCGCGAGGGCGGCTACACCGGTCTGCTGGGCGACGAGTCCGGAGTGGAGTGGAGGGTGGGTGTTGCGCGGCGGCGAGCTGGCCGCTCGACGCGATCCTGGCCGGGCGGTGGCTCGGTGCGGTGCGGTGATGGTCGCAGGCGTCGCGATGTCGCGGGGCGCAGCAGCAGAGGCGTTAGGCGGCGGCGTGGGCGAGGCACGGCGGCGGTGTGTGGGGCGAGCACGGCGGTGTGGGGCGGCTTGGGCGAGGTGCAGGAGAAGTCTAGGGTTTTGGGTTCTTTCTTTTCCTTGTTTTCTCTTTTCTTTCTCTTTAAATATAATTCCTTCCTTAACTTAAATAGACTTGGGAATCTCATATGGCCTTCCCAAGACTCCCTTCGAGCCCAGGTGATGCGTTTATTTTCCTTATTTAAACCCAAGCTTCCAAACCCCTTTTTAGGCCAAGGGTTCGAGTCCTTCCAATGACTCCTCCCAAACTAAAAATATAAAAGGAAACCTTATTTTACATTTATAAAACCGGGTGTTACAATACTCCTCCTTAGAAGACTTCCGTCCCTAAGTCGCTCCTAAAACAACTCTGGGTAACTCCTCCTCATCTCTCCTTCCAACTCCCAAGTAGCTTCCTCGACTCCCTGATTCCGCCACCGCACTTTCACTAGGTCAATGGCAGGTTCCTCAAAACCTTTTTCTCAAATGCCAGGATCCTTATGGGTTTCTCCTCAAAGCTCAGTCGTGGTTCAAGCGTAAAGGCTCAAAATCTATGACGTGCGAAGGATCTCGCCACACATTGGCGGAGCATCGAAACGTGGAACACACTATGCTGCTGCAGCCCAAGGACGGCGGCAATGCTAACCGATAGGCCACAACCCCAATCCTCTCAAGGACCTCGAAAGGTCCAACAAACACAGGGCTCGATTTCCCCTTTTACCGAACCTCGGGACCCTCGCGACGGAGCTACCTTGAGGAAAACATCTTTCGCCAACCTCAAACTCAGCTCCCTACGCCTAACATCGGCGTAGCTCTTCGCTGCTTTGGGCGGTCAAGATACGAGCTCGATTTTCCGGGATGACCTCATTGGTGGTGAAGCAACTCCGGCCTAACACTGCCGGCCACCAACCTCTTCCCGTAAGTCGGGGATCTCGCAGCGCTTACCATACAACGCCTCAAACGGTGCCATCTCAATGGTCGATCAAAAGCGTTGTTGTAGGCAAACTCCATCAAGTACAATCATCGGTCCCAAGCGCCGTGGAAATCCAACACGCAGCTCGCAACATATCCTCTAAGATCGATTTACGCTCGGTCCGCCATCGGTCCGAGGGTGGAAGGTCAGGTTGTGAGCCGCACTGTGCCCAAACACGCTGAAGGGCCTTCCAAAACCGTGATGTAAAACGGGAATCCCGGTCGGAGATAATTTTAAGCGGCACTCCGTGGTACCTCACTATCTGCTCAAGGAAGCAGTTGTGCCCATTGCTCCACGGTGTAGTTTATCCCGCCCGAAATGAAATGGGCACTCTTAGTCAACCTATCAACGACCACCCAAATCTGTGCATATCCTCTAGGAGTCTGGGCAAACCAGAGATAAAATCCATGGTGATCTCCTCCCACTTCCATCTGGGCACCCCGAGCGGTTGCAACAAACCTGCTGGCTTCTGCTCGGGCGCCTTCACTGTTGTGTGTGAGACACCGACTAACGAATCGGGCAATCTCCTCTTCATCCCCATCCACCAAAAAGTCTGTTTAAGATCTTGGTACATCTTGTTACCCCCTGGGTGCCAAGAAAAGGCGAGTGTGAGCCTCGGTCAATAACTCTGTGCGAACACCAGGCATCGGGCCGGAACACACAACCGACCTTTATATCTCGAGACCCCTTCATCCGCAAGTATCACAAAGTCGAAGTCACCATCACTGAACCCTCTCATACAAACTTTTAACTTAGGATCTTTCGGTGGTGTCGATAATCCTTTGCCTTATCGAAGAAAATTTGGATGGTCAATCGAGCTACCCTCGCGGTAACATCCCCTAACAACATCGCTATTTCCGCCCTCTCGAGATCCTTCCCGATGATACTCTTGGGGTTTGCCAATGTTGCCGAGATGCGAGGCCTTTCTACTTAGTGCATCAGCCACAACATTTGCTTTTAGGGGTGATACAAGATCTCACGATCGTAATCCTTCACGATCTCCAACCACCTCCTCTCGCCTCATGTTCAGTCCTTCGAGTGAAGAAATACTTGAGGCTTTGGTGATCCGAGAAAATCTGAATCTTCTCCCCATACAAGTAGTGCCTCCAAATCTTAAGTGCAAAGACGCACCACGCCAACTCCATATCATGAGTCGGGTACTCGCTCGTGCGGTTTCAATCGCCTCGAAGCGCACGCTATCACCTTACCGTGTTGCATCGTAACGCACCCCAAACCAAACTTGCCTTGGCATCATCTGACACCACGAAACCCCAGTCCCCTCGGAACCGCCAACACCGGGCAGACGTCAAAGCGCTCTTTAGCTTCGCAAAACTCTCATCGCACTTCCTATCCCAAAAGAAATCAACACCCTTCCTCGTCAATCGAGTAAGCGGGCGCTATAGCGGAAAAATTTTGAACGGCGTCGGTAATATCGGCCGGACCCGTGAAGCTACGAATCTCCGGACACGGTCATCGGTCCGCCCACGAACTAACGGCCTCTATCTTGAAGGGTCCACGACCACTCCCTCCTTAGACACAACGTGTCCCTGAAATGCTACCTCCTCGAGCCAAAAGTCACACTTTGAGAACTTCGCATAGAGCTTGTTCTCGCGCAAGGTCGCCAAAATCGCCTTAGGTGCGAGGCATGGTCCTCCTTAGACTTAGAGTACACAAGAATGTCATCTATGAACACGATGACAAAGCGGTCCAAGAATGCCTTGAACACTCTGGTCCATCATGTCCATGAATGCTGGTGGGGCGTTTCGTCGATCCGAAAGACATGACTACGAACTCATAATGCCCATACCTCGACTAACGCTATTTGTCTTGGGAATATCTCGCATCCCGAATCCTCAAGCGGTGGTAGCCCGACCTCAAGTCAATCTTTGAAAACACACAAGCTCCCCGGAGTGGTCAAACAGTCATCGATACGAGGTAGCGGGTACTTGTTCTTAATGGTTACCTTGTTCGGTTCCTGTAATCGATGCATAGGCGCATCGAGCCATCCTTTTCTTAACAAACAAAGACGGGTGCTCCCACGAGGACACACTCGGCCTAATAAATCCTCTGTCAAGCATCTCCGCAGCTTGTTCTTTTAACTCTTTCACTCTGCTTTGGCGCCATGCGATAAGGAGCTTTCGAGATAGGGCGAGTCCCCGGCCAAGCTCTATTGAGAAGTCCACCTCCCTCTTGGCGGCAGCCGTGCAACTCCTCGGGAAAAACATCCGCAAACTCTTGCACTATGGGCACTCGCCGACAGATAGTGGGTCACGGTTCTCCCTACCAACTTAGCTAAGAAACCCCAAGCTCCTCGAGCTAACAAACGGTGAGCTTTAATCGCCGAAATCACCGGCGGACACACCCCACTGGGTGCCCCGAAATTTAAAGGTAGGCCTACCGCGCGGCCCGAACACCACCTCCTTACAACGATACCAATCATAGCGTGGTTCTCGGCTAACCAATCCATGCCGAGGATCACATCAAAACCGCTCATAGCTAACACAATGAGGGTAACTCTGAGTCCTGGTCGGATACACATGTATCCGAGTCCCTTACCTATACAGCTAGCCAAAGATACTAGTTCCCGAGGAGTAGCGACAGACAACTCAAAACCTAGAGGCTCTAAATTCATGCAAGCAAGCTCAAGGCCAAAGCAGAAACAAACGAATGGGTGGAACCCGAATCAAACAACACAAAGGCGAGGTGATCAAGAACTAGGAGCACCGCCATCAAGCGGGTCCGCTCTCTCGGCCTCTGGCGAGTCGTAGCATATACTCTTCCTCGCTTCTTTGAAGTTGGCTGTGTGCCACCATCGCCTTCTAGCGCGATCGCCGGCCCGATGCCCTTCCTTTCCACAGCTTGAAACAAGCTCTAGGGTTACCACCACAGTGGTCCCCAATCTTTGCTTCCCGCAGGATCTACAATCTGGTGGCGGCCTCCCTACGCCTGTTGGCGAGGTGATCACGATTCTGATCTCGATCTTGGTCTCTCGCCATGATAAGAACCCCCGCGCTGACCGCCCCGGACATTGCTCCTCGAGTCAAACTTGCGCTTCGGCCGAGTACATGGGGCCTTAGACACTACTGGTACTAACAAACCCGCTCAGGAGGATACTTCCCATCATAAATCGTTGCCAACTGTACTGTCTTGGCAAAAGTTTCTGGGGCCTGTGCCCTAACATCCTGAGACACTCCCTGTCTCAAACCCGCAATAAACTTCCTGATCTTCAGTTCCGGGGTAGAAATCAACTGTGGCGCGAAGTATCCATACTCTGAGAACTTCTTCTCGTACACCTCGATCGAGTCAGACCCCTGCTTAAGGTTTGAAAACAGCTCAATCATCTTCTCTTGGGCTTCTTCGCTGATAAATTTTGCCTTGAACTCAGCCTTGAAGAACTCCCAGGTGGCAGGTGGAGACCCGGCCGGTCTCTCACTTAAGGTGGAATCCCACCACCACTTAGCTGTACCGGCTAATACGTGAGCTGCACATCGAGCTCGCTGCACCTCAGGACACTCCATTACCATAAACGTATATTCTAACTCAGCAATCCACGTGGCAGCTACCAATGGTTCCCCAGGGGCACTAAACTTCTCCGGCTTCCATTTCACAAAATCCTTCAGCCACTTGCCTAGATCCTCAGCACCTTCCGCCATAACGGCCTCATTCACAATTGGCTCTGAGTCGAGTGGGCGGTCTTGGTGGCGCTGCTGATCCTCTCTTTGAACCAACTCGGTCGATTGTCTTTGATCTCGAACGCGGACTCCTCCTCTGCGCGCAGCTAACCAAGCTTGCGTTTCAGCTTCTCTGCTCGGCCCTCGGGTCGGCTAGCAACCCAACCATAAGAGCCCTCATAGACTCCACAAAAGCAGCTCCGGTGTAGCCTCTCGAGGCTCACTTGCCCCTACGCCCTCTCCGGGCAACACAGTTGAAGGGCCTGACGGTGGCCTAACATCAGCATCGGCTTGGGACGAGGTCCCCGGTGTCGAGAATCGTCACGAATGCCCTAGGTGGTCGGCCTCGAGCCTCCCCGCCCTCTACGAGGATCGGCATACCGGAAATCTACAACCAAACCAACAATGGGTCGAACTCGTCTTTTCCTGCTCTACAACAACAAGTCATGTACATGCAAGGTGCAACCGGTATTGTAATTCTTAACCCTTAACTTTAAACTTACGGACATACACGATGGTGGCGGAGCGCCGATGATCATGGAAAACAACCTACAACTGCAGGTCAGTCTACAGAACCTATAACTCTGGGCTCTGATACCAACTGTAAGGACCCGACCCAAGAAACGGTCTCTAACCTAAAGTCCATACTTAGCATGCATGATTAAGAATATAAACATCATTCGTCGGAAGTGTAAACCATTGCGATAAACACTTTTAAAACAAAACCATGATTTCAATTAAATAAAATAAACTAAATGACTGATCAAGACTTTCTTAAAACAATTCAAAGGAAAAAACGATGACGAGAACATAAAATAGTTTGAGTGCTTTTCCCTAGGGACCCAAGTCCCACTACATGCTAAATCATTAAGGAAAACATTTAAAGAAACGCGTGCGACCCCCAGTCACTATCCATGATCATCGAGCCGCTTCCTCCTAGCCATCCACCTCTCTGTCCCAAGTTACCCGGTGGAAAGCCACAGAAAATAAGGGTGAGCAACAAGTTACTCAAGAAGAATCCCCAATCGGGGTACAATACGAAATCATCTCATTTAGCACACTGACAGGCAACCATACAAAGACTTAGAGCACGAACGGTGGCTTAGGCTATGAGCTACTTCTAGGCGAGCCTATCCAAGGGCTTCCATCTATAGCCTCTCCTAGGTCCTACATTTGGATGCCCTTGGGCCTTACACAACCTAGGACACAGTGATGCCCAGTGGGGCCTTACACACTTAGGATGCCCATCGGGCCTTACACCTTCGAAGATCGGTGATGCCCGGTGGGCCTTACACACCTAGGATGCCCATAGGGCCTTACACCTCCGTAATCGGTGATGCCCGGTGGGCCTTACACACCTAGGATGCCCGTAGGGCCTTACACCTCCAAACTCGGTGATGCCCGGTGGGCCTTACACACCTAGGATGCCCGTAGGGCCTTACACCTCCAGAATCAGTGATGCCCAGTGGGCCTTACACACCTAGGATGCCCGTAGGGCCTTACACCTCCAGATGTCCATCGGGTCTTGCCCGAGCGGGACCCCAAACTAGTTACCTCTACGGCCCTCTATACTATACATCACACATCTAACCGTAACTTGGATCTAGCAAAGATACAATAGGCAAAGATGGCTCTATCAAGATAGGAAAGCCTAACATGGAACTAACGGATGTAAACATGTCGCGAACATGAATCAAAAGAAAACATGAAAACTATCACTAGAAACTCATATAATTACTGATGAATCAGCGTGCTATCAACTATTCGCAGGTCCACACAACCCGGGTAAGAATCCTTACTGGAAATAAGTGGAGGTTAATTATCCCGAATCAAATAACGACCCTCGAGCTTTTAAGCGAACTCGAGCAACCTAAACAAGTAATAAAACATCCTAATTAATAAACAGCATCTAAAATCAGGGAGTCCAAAGGGTGGAGGCTCGGGAATTTACAAACCGAGAAGGCGCTCGTCTCGGCGATAGCGCAAGCGAGCGTTGCTAGGCGGCAGCCAGGCGCCGGCGCGCGATCGGGCGCTATCGGGCGCTCTTTGGGCCTTGGCGCGGCAGTAGGGACGAGGCGCCGCGCTGGCCGCGCGCGCTGTAGGGGACAATCTTTTGCCGGCGCTGGCGCGCGCGCAGGACGCAGTGCAGCGCTATTGTGGCGGGCGGACGCGACGAGCGGCACGCACGCACACGCAGACGCGGCGGTGCGGTGCGGCGGGCGGCTTGGCGCGGCAGTCTTGGGGTGGTGTCGTGGCGGCGCTGAGGCGGCTACACGGCCGTCTACGGGCGACTGGTGCGGAGTGGAGGGTGGGTCATTGCGCGGTGGCGAGCTGGCCGCTCGACGCGATCTGGCCGGCGGTGGGCTCGGTGCGGTGCGGCAGTGGTCGCAGGCGCGCGGCGTCGTCGCGGCGGCGATGAGGGCGTTGGGCGGCGGCGTGGGCGAGGCACGGCGCGCCGTGGGGGGCGAGCACGGCGGCGGTGTGGGGCTCTTGGGCGAGGTGAAGGAGAAGTCTAGGGTTTTGGGTTCTTTCTTTTCCTTGTTTTCTCTTTTCTTTCTCTTTAAATATAATTCCCTTCCTTAACTTAAATAGACTTGGGAATCTCATATGGCCTTCCCAAGACTCCCCTTCGAGCCCCCCGGTGATGCGTTTATTTTCCTTATTTAAACCCAAGCTTCCAAACCCCTTTTTAGGCCAAGGGTTCGAGTCCTTCCAACAGCTCCTCCCAAACTAAAAATATAAAAGGAAACCTTATTTTACATTTAGTGGCTGGTCACATTCTGACCATCATGCCAACTTCCCGCATGTGTGATGTATGTTGTGGCTTGTTGAGGTATCCAGATAGATTCGGATGTCACTGGGACGTCGTCCCCAGGGAGGCGAGCTTAGTCTCCCATTGGCCATTTGTGGCCCAATTGTCGCTTTTCCCCTAGTGAGAGGGTGGAGGTGCTTTGTGCGGATCGCTAGTATGTTGATCGCACCTGGAGGAGCGGGACGCTTGGCATGTCCGACCGAGGAGTTGGACCTGATCGTGTTGATGTTGAGGCCGCGCCCGAGGTTGTTAGGCCCGTTGGCGAGTTGGCCTGGCGATTGAGTTGCCTAGTGGAGGGGGTAGAGGCTAGCAACGCCTCGAGTGAGACTCCTTGAGCAGAGTGTGCTCCGACCATGAGAGATTTGATGGCGTGTCTTTAGCTATCGAGAGAGCGGAGACCAGCGCAGATTTGTAGCGCGTAGTGAGGAGCCACAGGCACGGATAGCCCGGTGATGAGTTTGTTTCAGCATTCTTCCCAAAGTAGCTCTTGTAGCCCCGGAGGTTCCGGGAGGGCATGATCAGCAGTTTATGCCGATGAGGATGCTTGTGGAGCAGTCCCGGTGTGGACTAGCTCGGGTAGCTCAAGTGTTGATCTTGAGCCTTAGCAGCATTGTTTGTTTGCCCGGTGAGTAGGCTGCAGAGTTGGCGGCCTTCGAGGAGATTGTTGAGGCATCTTTGTGCTCCCCGTAAAGTGTTGTTGTTTGCGGCCCGATAGGCGGAACCCCGTGGTTAAGGGTGCGAGTGAGCGATGTTCCCTCGGATTTGATCCGTTGGTGTTTTCCTCGGATGTTTGGCGAGTTGAGCACTCTTCCTTTGGTGAGCTCCTGGAGTGGAGCTAGCTGATGCATGTTGAGAGAGCCGACCGAGTTTTGTTGAGCATCATGTGGAGGTGCGGGGGTAAGTCGTGAGCCTTTGGTTTGATGAGATGCCGTAGGCATGGTTTTTAGTTGGAGCCCTTGTATGCCTAGCCGAGTTCTTGTCACTTGAGGTTGTGACCTTGTTGGCCCCATTGGTAGTAAGATGTGGTTTTGGTAGTAGTGGCACTTGAGGTGCATTGGTTGGTGTGCCGCTCTTTGGCACTAAGTCCAGTTTGAGCTTGAGTTTGGCTTGGGCATAGCAGATGGTTCTATGCCGTCCGGAGTTCAGTGCACTCCTTTAGCCTTGGATCCGTTTATGGTAGTGGCACTGTTTAGGTCTTGCCGGAGGCTAGTTCGGTGGTAGTCGATGGACAACAAGCGAAAGGATGCTCGAGAGGAGCAGAGCCTCTTCCTGTTGTTTACGGAGGTTGAGTAAGTCGATAGGTTGCCGGTTGGCAAGTGTTGGTGCGCGTGAGTTTCGCGCTAGTGTTAAGGCCAAGAGTTTGCTTGTGGTTGGTAGTACGGTCAACCGCTTTCGGAGTGCCTTTATCTCGAGGAGAGTTGAGCATCTTAGATGCGAGTTTGGTCAAACAGAGGGACCATGAGTTGGATGCTTTTGAGGCGAGATGAGCCGATGCCTTGCGAGAGATTTTGGATGCCTTATGGGTAAGCACCCTTGGTAGAAGCTTGGTATAAAGTAAGTTCGGTTTGGCATGGTTATGCCTTGGTAAAGCAAGGTTGCCTCGACTTTTAGCATCGTGTGGAGTTGGAACTTTTGGTGTTCCTTCGGTTGGTGTTCGATTGGAAACCGAACAAGTGCGATGGTAGCAAAGCCGCGCAGATTTGGATCGCCTTGGCTAAGAGAGTTGTTCGGATCCTTCCTTGGGTAAAAGTTATGTTGTGGCCGATGTTTGAGTAGGAGGATGACGATTCTGTAGCGTTTGGGTCCTCTGGGTTCCCAAGGAGTTGGTGTTGGCCAAAGCATAGTTGTGATCTTTGGAAAATTGGAGTTGTTTGTTCAGCGGTTGTCTGTTAGATCGCTTCTTGCGGCGGTGTGTGTATCGAGGGTTGTCGGAGAACCCTAGGTTGTGGAGAGCTCTCCGAGCTCGGTCGAGCCGGGTAGTGAGTTTAGTTGGCCGGTGGAGGCGTGTGGTTCGTAGCCTCGGGTGAGTTGCTAGCAGCCTTGGTAGACTAGCAAGCTAGTGTTTGTTTGGAGTAAAGTCCGGATTGGTTAGGTGTGGTGGCAAGTTGGTGCTTGGTGTCGACCAAGGTGTGGATTGGAGTTGCTAGAGATTAGTTTTGCTCGAGGGCGAGTGGTTTGTGCCTGTTGGTTGTTTTCCGTTGTTGCCCCGTGAGTTTTAGATGTTGTTGCTTTAGCAGAGCAAGGCGATGAACGTATGTGAGCTCTCTCGTCCTTTGGTTGTCCGCTTGTAAGAGTCGTTTTCCTTGGGAGTTGTCGAGGTTACTCCCTTGGTCTTGGAATTGATGGTAGTGGTGCTAGCAAGAGGGAAACGTTTGTTGGGCTGGAAGCGATCGTTTGTTCGATTAAGCGGATTCTTGGATGGTGTTCTAGAGGTTGCAGTAAAGGTTGTTCTCGCCTCTTGTGAGTGTTTGGCCAAGATTTGGTTCTTTTGTTGTTTCGAGAGCTAGTTCGGTTCTAGTTGGAGGGCGTTGCCACGAGGTCTTGTTCCTTGTCGGGAAGTTTTGGGAGTTGACCCCTCCTCGGCAGTTGAGTAAGTTCTCGTTAGTTTTGGGTTGGTGATCCGATTGGTTGAGTTTTCCTTGGGTGTTGCTTCCTAGAGAGTTGGTTCTTTGTTGCCTTGGGTTTGAGCAAGTCAACGAGCGTGTGTGATGTTCACGCCTTTGAGTTTGCTTTGCTGGGAAGTCGTTTCCCGTTTGGTAGGAGTCACTTAGCTCCCGAGTTGTGTAGTTGATCAGAGTAAGCGCGATCATCACCCCATGCGTGAGGGTCCCCTGCTTTGTGTTGTTAGGAAGCAAAGTTGTTGTTCTCGCAAGGGCGGAGGCTAGCTTGATCAAAGTTGAGTTGTTCGGGCAAGTTGTTGGTCCTTTGGGAGTGATGATTTCCTTTCCCTCTAGCCTCTGTGGTGGTTGAGTTGCTCCTTGGATGCCGGCCTCGAGTGATAGCTTGCGAGGTAGTCTTATGGATTTGTGTGGCTCGGGATCCGTAAGCTTTGAGGTTGTCGTTATCCGTTTTCCTTGTGAGGTTTTGGGAGTGGAGCTTCAGGTTGGAAGATGAGTTAGGCTTAGGCTTAAAGGGAAGTCCTTTGAGTAGCCAGTTGGATTTTAAGAGTTGAGTAGTAGCTTGGAGGCGGCGTTGCTCGTTATAAGTTTGGGTTGAGTTCACTGAGCAAGCCCTTCTCGGGCTTTGTTCCTAGTTGTTGTGCGTTCGCGATTGGCGTTAAGCGAGCCGCGTTGAGTGAGTTGGCACAGAGGTGCCGTGGCATTGGTTGGTGTTTGTTGATTTGTTTTCCTCAAGGTGTTGTGTCGCAGATAGCTGCGTGATGGTTTAGTCCTTGCTTCCCGAGTTTTCCTTGAGAGGAATGTTGGATGTTCCTTGCTGGCGATGTTCTCCTTGGTCGGTTCTTTGGTAGGTGTTCGTTGGAAAGTTTGCGTTCGGCCGATGAGGAGTTCTAGTTTGTTGGCTTGGCCGAGTGGAGTCGTGCTTGGCCCTTGTTTTTTTTTAAGGTGGCGAGGTGAAGTTTTGGTGGTGTGAGTGTTCTTAGCCGTCGGTGTACAGGATGGTGCCCCTTGCCTTTGGTTCGGCGATTTCTCCTTAAGATGGTTGCTTAAGTGTTGTGGTCGTGTTCTAGTTGGAGAAGTTTGTCTTTTTGGATCGATCGCCGATTGGTGGTTCGTTTGTATCTCGTTAAGGTGTAGTCAAGGTTTGAGGTTTGTTGGTCTCTTGTGAAGTAAGAGTAGGCCGTTTAGTTTTGGAATCTGGAAGGTTCGGTTATTCTGATTTATTGTAGGGTTGAGTTTGTTTGTTGTTGACAATTGTGTGCAGTGTTTTTATGTATTGATGTTGGGCAGCATGTGCCGGACCCATTCCTCATTGTGGACTTTGAGCCCTTGCAGCTGATTGAGGGTTTGGGCTTCGAGGAGAAGCCTATGAGTATTCTGGTCTTGAGTCGAAGACGTTGCGTAGAAGTGAGATCCGTTGGTAAAAGTTTAGTGAAGGAGTCCGAGTTCGGAGGAGGCGCTCGTGAGCGGGAAGGACGGGATGAGAATGCATTATCTGTGTTGTTTCAGTCTTAAGGACTTTCGAGGACGAAAGTCATAAAAAGGAGGAATATTGTAACGACCCGTGTTTTCATCTCGGTCTTCGGGTATGCCCTAGGGTATTTTGGTAATTTGGTCGGGCCGTCGGGGGCCGTTTATATCTTTTTTCAGTTGCTAAAATTATTGGATGGATTTATGTAGGTTTTGGAAGGATTTGTGGTTTGGTTTGAGCAAGGTTTGGTGCAAAAGTAAAAATAAAGGAAATTGTCTTGCAGTGGGGTTTGAACACGGGTCTCCTAGGAAGCTTGTGGGAATGTGTACCAATTGAGCCATTAAGTGCTCTTGTTGCTCTTCCTGCATCATTTTATGGTTAGCCTTGCATTTTGGGAGTTTTGGAGCATTTGGTTAAATGAAATAGAAATTAGGTTTGTCTCATCTTCTTCTCCAAAGTGTGTGGTCGCCCAAGCTTTTCTCTCCATTGCCTTGCCGAGTTCTTCATCCTTGCGGCTCCCTTGGTTCAATCATCATTCCGGGTAAGTCTTCATCCTCTTCATCTTCTCGATTGGGTGTTCTTGTTGGCCGAAGGTAAGGAGAAGAGCTTGTGTGTGTGTGTGTTTGTTGCAGTCGCCCAGCATGCCCAGATTCGCCAAAGAAGCAAGCCCAAAGCCGCCCGGATCGGCTAGCAGCAAGCCCAGCTGCCCAGATCGCGCAAAGAAGCAGCAGGCACCGAGACCGCCCGGCCGTCGCGGCCGTCGCGCGCACGGTGCGCAGCGCAGCGCGCGCGCGCGCTCTCGCGCGCGCGCTCGCTGCGCGCGCGTCGCGCGCGCGCGTCGCGCGCTCGCGCCAGCGCGCGCTCGTCTGTCCGCCGCTTGCGCGCAGCGCGCGCTGCGCCCGGCCGGCCGTCGCGCAGCGCGCTGCATGCAGCCTGCCGCCGCCTCGCGCTTGCGTCAGCGCCAGTGTGCGGTCCTGCCGCCCATCGGCCCCCCTCTGCGCCCGTCGGCGCCAAAGAAGCCCCGCCGTCTTTGCACTGCTCGTCGTCGCGTGTCACCCGAGCCGCGTGAGTTGCTCGAGGTGAGCCTTGTTCATTTTATTATATTTAGGCTTATGGATTATGATTATCATTGTTTTTGTTAGGTTCTCGGTAGCTAGCTCGGGTTCGATCGCAGCTTTGGTTTTGTGTGTAGTTGCCACGGCCACGTAAGGATTTCTTACCGGAGTTGTGTGGACCCTGCGATGTTCTATGTGATTGTTGTTTGTATGTTTGTTTGTGATTATCAGCATGTATAGTTTAGGTGCTCTATTCAATTCTCGACTAGCATGACTTCGTATGTTGTTCTCTCATGTTAGTCCATGCTAGGTTGTTCCGTTACGGCATGCTCATATACATTCTTGCTTCGTAGTACCATGCTAGGTTCGTTGTATCTATTGAGCACGTTTTGGATTGTATTGGATTATATGCTATTGAAATGATATGTTAGAGTGTAGGTAGGTAGCATCATCCGGGCCCGTGAGGGTTTAGCTAACCCGACCGGTAGGCCCCGCAATCTTGGGTGAGGGTGGCAGACTGTTAAATGCCCCAACGGTCGGGATGATGACTTGGCATTGCCTCATCCCGGCGATCGACACGTCCTCGGCGTGTTCGGCCGTAGCCCTTGATTGCCACCGATAGGGCAAGGGCGGCTTCACGGTGTAAGCCTACCACGACCGATTCCTTAGCCTCAGTGCGGTGGTTGGTGACATAGTTCACGTGTCGGTCTCACACCCCTATGTCGGTGACACCGATCGATCCGGAGATTTAGTTAGGCGTGGTATTTGGACATGGGCGGCTTGCCACTAGACCCGGCACCCCCAATAGTTCTGCAGTAGCACGCGCGGCGCGCTTACGCTCATTACAGCGCCGGCCGGAGAGCTCCTCGGGATCTTGAGCTAGTGCACCTTTCGTGATCGACGATGAGAGCGGCCGAGGCCGGGACTCGTTTCTCGTATAGGGCGTATTGTGTGGTGGATTTATTTCCGGACTAAGACCACGAGTTGGCATCCGAGGTCCAAGTGTGGACTTAAGCTATGTGCTCTATTCTGCGTGTTTATATTCATAGCTTGCATACACTCACCTAGATGACCATGTGCATCGTATTGTACCCCGGTTGGGGATTCTTCTTTGAGTAATTCGTTACTCACCCTTATTTTGTGGTTTTCCACGGGTAACCAAGGTGCGAGACAGGATGGTGAAGGAGGAGCTGTGATCATGGGAACTGCTTTGCGTCTCGATCTTTTATTTCTATGACTCTTGTCTTCTATTTTTCCCCGAATGCATGTAGTCGGGCACAGAGCCCTAGGATGTTTTTCGAGAACGTTTTGTGGATTCCGCTTTATTGAATTTGAGGATGTTTCAAATGTTTTAATAAATCTCGATCGAGTGTACGTTTTGGAAATGTATTTGCCTTGAAAGCAGTGCTTGGAGACAGGGCGGAGTTTCAAACAAACCATCTTGATTTACGATTGAATCTCTTTTGTTTTTAATTGGGAATCCGATAACCTATCTGCATATTGTTCTTTACTTTGAATGCATGCATTGGGGTAAAGACCTATTTTGAGCCCTTTTTGGGTCGGGTCTTTACATTTATGCTGATAAGATAGTTGGCGTTGATCAAACCGCCGAGTTTGGCAAGTGGAAGCCTGTAGAGCTGGATGTTTTTGAGACCTACTGCTAGCAACGAGGTGGTTGGCTCGGATCGAGTTTATCATCCAAGTGTTGGGATGACCTGGTGTTCAGAGGCCGATGACCTGATGTTCTGAGGTTGTGGCGTGTCGTTCTTGTGTTGTTTGATGCAGTAGTGTGGTGGTGGAAGTCCCCTGTGAGAGGCGGACCAGCCAGAGTCTCCACCGACCACCGGTCGATTGGCAAGCTGCCAAGTTAGTAGCTTTTGAGGAAGATGTAGAGACATCTTGTCCTCCTACAAGCCTGCAGTCGTTTTGCAGCCAGTTCTTTTAGTACCCTCGTAGCCAGGCGGTAGTGTGGAGTTTGCTTGTCAGGACTTAATCCGTCCGTGGTTTTCAGCTGGCTATTAGAGAGAAGCACCTTCTGTTAGCATGTTCCAGGTGTGGGCTAGGTGCTGCCACCCGAGGGTTGTCTTGAGTATTCGTTGAGCATCGAGTGGGATGTAGGAGTAGGCCGTGGCATGTCTGTTAGGCGAGATGCCAGAGTTTACGCTGCTCGAGTGTTTGGACTCTTGTGTTGATTGCCTTTGCCCGTCACTTGGAGTGTGACCTTCCCTATCCTTAGAGGGGCATAAAACTTGTTTTGGGCTGATTTGTGTTGTAAAGGATGTTGTGCCTGTTGGCACCAAGCTTTGAGAGGAGGCCTAGATTCGGGCCAGTTGGCACTACAGTGCGAGATGGTTCCATGCCCGCCGGAGTATAGCACCCCACCGACCTTGTACCCGTTTTTACGAAGTTGCATCCGTTGGATTGCTTAAGAAATCTAGCTCGGTGGTAGTCGAGAGAACTACAAGTGTGAGGTCGTTCGAGGGAAAAGTAGGAGCTTTTCAGGGTCACCGAGAGATGGGTGCAAAGGATGTTGTAGGTTCGTGAGGGCTAGCGCGTTCGAGTTCTCGCGCTTGTGTGTGGGCTTGTGAGCCAGCTTGATGGTAGTGTGTTTCGACTACCCTTGGAGTTACCCTAATATGAGTAGGGTTGGCATCGATGATGCGTGGTTGATCGATGTTAGAGCCATGAGTTGGATGGTTGAGTGGAGCATTTAGTGGGCACATTGGTATGAGGTATGTCGAGTTGGTGTAGTTATGCTCTGGTAAGAGTGAGTCGACCAATGTGGCATTTCGTGGTGAGTTGACCACGAGTGGGTTGAACTCTTGTTGCTCCTTTGCTAGAAGTGGCTCTATTGGGAGGCAAAAGTTGCCTTGTGTGAGAATACTTGTTGGTTTGGATCTTAAGGAACCAAGTTGAGTGTACACACGGTGTACTTTTGTGTAGCTCGTTCAGTGGTGTATTTTTCAAGAACCACGAGGGGTTTCGGGTTGTGAAACCGGTGCTCGATTTCCGAGGAGTTAGGACTTTAGTTCTTGGCAAGTGCCCTAACTTGGGTCGAGAGGTTATCGTGCGTGCTTTGGTTGTTTGCGTAGGCAAGTTATGCTAGTTGGCCCTTGACACAGGTAGAGGCATTTCTTGTTGATCGATGGTTGGAGTTCGGTTGGGCCCGATCCGAGGCGATGGTAGTAAAATCGCGGAGTTTCTGGCCGCCATGGCTAAGAGTGTTGTTCAGATCCTTACCCTGGGTAGAAGCTACGATGTGGTTGATGCTTTGAGCAAGAGGAAGGTTGTGTTCCGGTGGTTCCCACTCAGGTGGATAGCAGACTCACGCAAGCAGAGGCAGTCTAGGGGTCGGGATCGGCGCGACCGCGAGTTAGAGCTCGAGATCGTCGCAGGCGGGGCAGCCAGCCGCCGACTCATTGTATCAAGTGTGGTAAGGCGCGGATTGTGTGGAGCATCGCGCGTGCTTGCTCTGGATGTGGCAAGGAAGAGCTTTTGGCTAGCATAGTTGAGATGCTGAAGGGAGTTGTGCTAGTGTAGCCAGATGTTTGTTAGACCGTTTGTCGACAGTATGTGTTGAAGGGTGATCAGAGGAACCCTAAGTTGTGGAGAGCCTCACGAGCTCGATGCAGTCAGAAACCCCACCCAAAAGGGGCTCTAAATAGGCCTTTACCCCAATGCAAGCATTCAAAGGAAAGGATAATATGCAAATAAGTTTTGATTCCCAATTAAAACAAAACAATCAAGGTTCAATCAGAAATCAATATAGTTTTCTTTGAAACTGTCCCCTGTCTCCAAGCACTGTTTCAAGGCAAATACATTTCCAAAACGTACACTCGATCAGAGATTTATTAAAACATTTGAAACATCCTCAAATTCAATAAAGCGGGAATCCACAAAATCATTGAGAAAACATCCTAGGGCTCGTGTGTCGCCACATGCATTCAGGGGGAAAATGAAAGACAAGAGTCATAGAAATAAAAAGTCGAGACGACAAAGACGTTCCCATGATCATAGCTCCTCCTTCACCATCCGCCTCGCGCCATGGTTACTGAAAGATAAGTAAGGGTGAGTAACGAATTACTCAAGAAGAATCCCCAGCCGGGGTACAATACGATGCACATGGTCATCTAGATGAGTGTATGCAAGCTATGAATATAAACACAGAATAGAGCACATAGCTTAAGTCCACACTTGGACCTCGGATGCCAACTCGTGGTCTTAGTCCGGAATAATCCACACCACACAATACGCCCTATACGAGAACCAAGTCTCGGCCACTGCTTCATCGCCGTCGATCACGAAAGGTGCACTAGCTCAAGATCCCGAGGAGCTCTCCGGTCGGCGTTGTAATGAGCGTAAGCATGCACGCGTGCTGCTGCGAGACTATGATGGGGTGCGGGTCTAGTGGCAAGCTGCCCATGTCCATCACCACGCCTAACTAAATCTACGGATCGGTGTCAGCGACATAGGGTGTGAGACTCGGACACGTGAACTATGTCGGCTGAACCACCGCACTTTGAGGCTAAGGAACCGGTCGTGATAGGCTTGCACCAGAAGCGGTCCTTGCCCTAACAGTGGCAATCAAGGGCTACGGCCGAACACGCCGAGGACGTGCCGATCGTCGGGGGCGAGGCAATGCCAAGTCATCATCCCGACCGTTGGGGCATTTAACGATCGCCACCCTCACCCAAGATTGCGGGGCCTACCGGTCGGGTTAGCTAAACCCTAACGGGTCGGGGGACGGAGCTGTCTCGACGCCCCCGCCATGGATGCAAGATACTTTATGCATCGAGCCCGGATGATGCTACCTACCTACACTTTAACCTATCATATCAATAACATACAATCCAATACAATCCAAAACGTGCTCAGCAGATACAACGAACCTAGCATGGTACTACGAAGCAAGAGCAGATATGAGCATGCTAGAAGCGGAACAACCTAGCATGGGCTAACATGAGAGAACAACATACGAAGTCATGCTAGTCGAGAATTCAGAGCAGAGCACCTAAACTATACATCTTGATAATCACAAACAAACATACAAACAACAATCACATAGAACATCGCAGGTCCACACAACTCGGTAAGAAATCCTTACCGGGCCGGGAGGCAACTACACACAAAAATCCTAAAGCTGCGATCGATCCCGAGCTAGCTAACGAGAACCTAACAAACACAATAATAATCACAATCCATAGGCCTAAACATAATAAAATAAACAAGGCTTGGCTCAAGGAGCAACTCACGCGCGCGCGGCCGACACGCGGACGGCAGACGGCATGGCGAGGCTGCTGCTGGGCGCGATGGGCGATGATGGCGGCAGGGGCGGGCGTGGCGTGCAGCGCAGATGGGCGGCAGAGCAGAGGCGCACGCGCATGCATGACGGCCGGCCGGCGCGCGCAGCGCACGGCGCGCGACAAGCTGGAAGCGACGGACACGCGCGGGCGCGCTGGACGACGACGGCGCGGTGGACGACAGCGTCTGGGACGCGCGATTCTCTTCTGCTGCGAGGCTCGGCAGGCGCATCTGGCTGGGCTGCGGCAGGGCGCTCTGGCGTCATCTGGCCGCTGAGCGACAAGCTGCTCGATGGCACAAAGCAGGAGGCGATGGAGCCTGGGCGACTCCGGCGATCTGGGCTTCTTCTTTGGCGATCTGGGCGGCTGGGCTTCTTCTTTGGCAGATCTGGGCATCTTCGGGCGACTGCTACAAACACACACACACACAAGCTCTTCTCCTTACCTTGGCCAACAAGAACACCCAATCGAGAAGATGAAGAGGATGAAGACTTACCGGAATGATGATGAACGATCCAAGGGAGCTGCAAGGATGAAGAATCGGCAAGGAGAGCTTGGGAGAAAGCTTGGGCGGCCACAACTCTTTTGGAGAAGAAAACACAACAAACCTAATTTCTATTTCATTTAACCAAATGCACCAAACACCAAAGATCCAAGGTTAACTAAGATGTGATGCAGAAAAGAGCAACAAGAGCACCTAATGGCTCAATTGGCACACATCTCTACAAGCTCCCAGAGACCGGGTTCAAACCCTACTGCAAAGACAAATTCCTTTATTTTTACTTTTGCATCTACCCATGCTCAAACCAAACCACAAAGCCTCAAAACCTTCATAAATCCATCCAATAATTTTAGCAATCGGAAAAGATATAAACGGCCCCGACGGCCCGACCAAATTACTAAAATACCCCTAGGGCATACTCGAAAGGCGGGACGAAAACAGGCCGTTACAATATTCCCTCCTTTTTATGACTTTCGTCCTCGAAAGTCCTTAAGATCTGAAACAAAGACAGATACTCGCAATCTCATCCCGATTTCCCGCTCACAAGCGGCCTCCTCTGAACTCTAACTCCTCCACCGAACTTTTACCAAACGGATCTCACGATTATGCAACGTCTTCGTCTCAAGGACGAGAATACTCACAAGCTTCCTCTCGAAGCTCAAATCCTCAATCGGTGCAAAGGCTCAAAGTCCACAATGAACAATGGGTCCGGCACATGCCGCCCCAACATCGATACATAAAAACACATGTGTACGGTTGTCAACAAACAAACTCAACCCTACAACAAAGTGGCCAAACAAATGAACCTTCCAGATTCCAAAACTAAACGGCCTACTCTTACTTCACAAAAGACCAACAAACCTCAAACCTTGACTACTGACCTTAACGAGATACAAAGCGAACCACCAATCGTGATCGATCCAAAAGACAAACTTCTCCAACTAGAACACGACCACAACACTTAAGCAACCATCTTAAGGAGAAAATCGCTGAGCAAGGAACATCCAACATTCCTCTCAAGGAAAACTCGGGAAGCAAGGACTAAACCATCACGCAGACTATCTGCGACACAACACCTTGAGGAAAACGGCTCAACGACTTACCAACTAATGCCACGGCACCTGCGTGCCAACTCAATCAAACGCGGCTCTACTAACGCCAACCGGGAACTCACAACAACTAGGAACAAAGCCCGAGAAGGGCTTGCTCAACAGAACTCAACCCAAACTTATAACGAGCAACGCCGCCTCCAAGCTACTACTCAACTCTTAAAATCCAACCGGCTACTCAAAGGACTTCCCCTTTAAGCCTAAGCCTAACTCATCTTCCAAACTGTAAGCTCCACTCCCAAAACCTCACAAGGAAAACGGATAACGACAACCTCAAAGCTTACGGATCACGGGCCACACGAATCGCAAGACTACCTCGCAAGCTATCACTCGAGGCTAGCATCCAAGGAGCAACTCAACCACCACAGAGGCTAGAGGGAAAGGAAATCTTCAATCCCCAAAAGAACCAACAACTTGCCGAACAACTCAACTCTTCTGGTGGCCTCGCGCCCTTGCGGGAACAAACAACTCTTGTTTGCTAACAACACAAAGCAGGACCCTCTCATTTGGTGACCGCTGCGCTACTCTGATCGACTACACAACTCAGGAGCTAAGCTGACTCCTGCCAAACGGGAAACGACTTCCCAGCAAGCAAACTCCAGAAGGGCAGCGAACTCCACACACGCTCGCTGACTTGCTCAAACCCAAGGCAACAAACAACCAACTCTCTTGGAAGCAACACCCAAGAGAAAACTCAACCAATCGGACCACCAAACCGAAACAAACAAAGACTTGCTCAATCACTGAGGAGGGGTCAACTCCCAAAACTTCATCGACTAGGAACAAGACCTTAGGGCAACGCCCTCCAGCTAGAACCGAACTAGCTCTCAAAACAACAAACGAACCAAATCTTGGCCAAACACTCACAAGAGGCAGAACAACCTTTACTGCAGCCTCTAGAACACCATCCAAGAATCCGCTTAACTGGACAAACGACTACTTCCAAGCGGCCAACAAACTTTTCCTTCAAGCTAAGCGCTTCCACCATTAACTCCAAGACCAAGGGAGTAAACGACAACTCCCGAAGGAAGCGGCTCTTACAAGCGGACAACCAACGGACGAGAGAACTCCACATACGCTCCACTGTCTTGCTCCACCAGAGCAACAACATCTAATCTCACGAGGCGCAACAAGGGTCCATCTCGCATGAACCTCCAAATGCCAAACGGGGCAACTCAACATCCACGAAACAGGAAAAACAACCAACATGGTACAAACCACTCGCCCCACGAGCAAAACTAAACTCTAACAACTCCAATCCACACCTTGGTCAACACCAAGCATCAACTTGCCACCACACCGAAACCACTCCGGACTTTACTCCAAATAAACACTAGCTTGCTAGTCTACCAAGACTGCTAGCAACTCCACCGAGGCTACAAACTACACGCCTCCAGCTAGCCAACTGAAACTCACTAGCTGGGCCTGACTGAGCTCTGGAGAGGCTCTCCACAACCTAGGGTTCTTCGGCAACCCTCGACACACACACCGCTAGGCATACGATCTAGCAGGACAAATGCTGAACAAACAACTCCAATTGCCAAAGCATCCCAACCATGTGGCCAACTCCAACACCTTGGGAACCTTGGGGACCCAAACGCTCTGCACGCGTCATCTTCCTACTCAGACATTAACCACAACATAACTCCTATCCAAGGAAGGATCCGAACAACTCTCTCAGCCATGACGATCAGAAACCACGCGGCTTAGCTACCACCGCTCTTGTTCAGTTTCCAACTGAACTCCAACCAACGATCAACAAAAGATCCACCAACCAAGCTTAGGTCCAACTTAACAAATCTTGCCTAAGCAACAACTTGATACCACGAGCACGGTATCCTTACCACCTCAACCAAAGCCTTACAACATCCATCTGGAGTCCAACTTCTCCAGGAACTGAGCACTAGATCCCCAAAGCAAACCCTACATGGATCTGAAACTCTCGCCACGGAACGAACCACACAAAACACACTTGTGTGCACAACTCTCAACCTTCCTTTAGAGATCCAAGACTAACAAGCGCTTTTCCCAAAAAGCAACACTAGCTCCTGGCAGAGATACAAACAGTCCAAGGAACACCAAAAGTTCCATCTCCACACGATACTCGAAGCTGAGGCAACCTTGCTCTACCAAAGCATAATCATGCCAAACCAAACTTACTTTGTACCAAGCCTCAACCAAGGGTGCTTACCCCTAAGGCATCCAAAACCTCTCGCAAGGCATCAGCTCATCTCGCCTCATAGGCATCCCGGCTCATCTCATGAGCATCCAACTCGAGATCCTCTCTTGCTGGACCAAACTCGCATATACGATGCTCAACTCTCCTCAGATTAGGCCCTCGAAGGTAGTTGACCGCACTACCAACCACAAAGAAAATCTCTTGGCCTTAACACTAGCGCGAGACTCACGCGCACCAACATTTACCAACCAAGCAACTCTTTGACTTACTCAACCTCCGAAACACCGGGAAGAGGCTCCGGCTCCTCTCGAGCATCCTTTCGCTTGTAGTCCATCGACTACCACCGAACTAGCCCCTCCGCACGACCTAAACGGTGCAAGCGCCATAAACAGATCCAAGGCTAAAGGAGTATTTGAACTCCGAACGGCATAGAACCATCCGCTATGCCCAAGCCAAACTCAAGCTCGAACCGGACTTAGTGCCAAAGTGGCACACCAACCAATGCACCTCAAGTGCTACTACTACCAAATCCACATCCGAGGAAGTGGTTGTTAAACAACAAAGAGGCTCGCAAGGGGCAAAGATGACCCTTCATCCGCCTCAAGCCACTAACATGGCAACTTGCCAAACAATCGGGGCGATGGTGGAGACTCGCTAGACCACCTCTCACAAGGGATTTCCACCACCATCTAATGAACCGGACAAACACAGGAACGGCACACCTCGGCCTTTGAGCAATGGGGCATCCCACACACGGATGCTAAACTCAAACACGGCCAACTACTTTCATTGCTAGCTAGAGTAGGACTTACTAAAACATCGAGCTCTCTACAGGCACCCATTTGCCAACACAGGCGTCTCCATCAAAGCCAACAAACTCATCCGAATAAACTGCTGATCATGCCCTCCCGAGAACCTCAGGGGCTACAAGAGCTACCGGGAAAAATTTGAAACAAACTCGTCATTTGGGCTAACTGTGCCGGGACTCCTCACTACGCGCTACAAATCGCGCTGGGTCTCCGCTCTCGATAGCTAAAGACACGCCATCAAATCTCTCATGGTGGAGCACACTCTGCTCAAGGAGTCTCACTGCGAGGCGTTTGCTAGCCTCTACCCCCTCCTCTAGGCAACTCAAGCTGCCGGGGCCAAATCGGCATGCGGGCCTAACAACCGGGCGCGGCCTCAACATCAACACGATCTGTCCAACTCCTCGGTCGGACATGCCAAGCGCCTGCTCCTGCGGGTGCGATCAACATCTTGGCGATCCGCACGAAGCACCACCACCCTCTCACTGGGGAAGCGACAAGAATCGGGCCACAAATGGCCAGCGGAGTCTAAGCTCGCCTCCTCCGAACGATGTTCGGGGCATCCGAATCTATCTGGATACCTCAACAAGCCGCCAAACAAAGCTGCTCGCCAGATGCGAGAAAGTTGGCATGATGGCTCACAAAGCCCAAACCAACAACGAGTCGTAACTCGCTCGTCTCCGCTCCACAACACTACACAAGGCATACACTAGATGAAAGGTATTGTAAATTCTTAACCCTTTTCTAAAACAGAAAACTTAGGCGTACCTGATGACTGTCGGAGTGCCGGTGATCATGGGAAAGACGACCTACAACAAAAGGTCAGTCTACAAAGTCTATGACTCGAGCTCGATACCAATCAGTAAAGACCGACCCAAAAGGGGCTCTAAATAGAGCCTTTACCCCAATGCAAGCATTCAAAGGAAAGGATAATATGCAAATAAGTTTTCAGATTCCCAATTAAAACAAAACAATCAAGGTTCAATCAGAAATCAATATAGTTTGCTGAAACCTGTCCCTGTCTCCAAGCACCTGTTTCAAGGCAAATACATTTCCAAAACGTACACTCTGATCAGAGATTTATTAAAACATTTGAAACATCCTCAAATTCAATAAAGCGGGAATCCACAAAATCATTCAGAAAACATCCTAGGGCTCGTGCCGCTACATGCATTCGGGGGAAAATGAAAGACAAGAGTCATAGAAATAAAAAGTCGAGACGACAAAGACGTTCCCATGATCATAGCTCCTCCTTGACCATCCCGCCTCGCGCCATGGTTACTGAAAGATAAGTAAGGGTGAGTAACGAATTACTCAAGAAGAATCCCCAACCGGGGTACAATACGATGCACATGGTCATCTAGATGAGTGTATGCAAGCTATGAATATAAACACAGAATAGAGCACATAGCTTAAGTCCACACTTGGACCTCGGATGCCAACTCAGGGTCTTAGTCCGGAATAATCCACACCACACAATACGCCCTATCGAGAACCAAGTCTCGGCCTCGGCTGCTCATCTCGTCGATCACGAAAGGTGCACTAGCTCAAGATCCCGAGGAGCTCTCCGGTCGGGCGTTGTAATGAGCGTAAGCATGCACCGCGCGTGCTCTCGCAGAACTATGGGGGTGCCGGGTCTAGTGGCAAGTCGCCCATGTCCGATCCACCACGCCTAACTAAATCTCGGATCGGTGTCAGCGACATAGGGGTGTGAGACACGGACACGTGAACTATGTCACTGAACCACCGCACGAGGCTAAGGAACCCGGTCGTGATAGGCTTGCACCAGAAGCGGTCCTTGCCCTAACAGTGGCAATCAAGGGCTACGGCCGAACACGCCGAGGACGCGTGCCGATCGTCGAGGACGAGGCAATGCCAAGTCATCATCCCGACCGTTGGGGCATTTAACGATCGCCACCCTCACCCAAGATTGCGGGGCCTACCGGTCGGGTTAGCTAAACCCTAACGGGGTCCAGGACGGAGAATCGTCTCGACGCCCCGCCATGGATGCAAGATACTTTATGCATCAGGCCCGGATGATGCTACCTACCTACACTTTAACCTATCATATCAATAACATACAATCCAATACAATCCAAAACGTGCTCAACAGATACAACGAACCTAGCATGGTACTACGAAGCAAGAACAGATATGAGCATGCTAGAACGGAACAACCTAGCATGGGCTAACATGAGAGAACAACATACGAAGTCATGCTAGTCAGGAATTCAGAGCAGAGAGCACCTAAACTATACATCTTGATAATCACAAACAAACATACAAACAACAATCACATAGAACATCGCAGGTCCACACAACTCCCGGTAAGAAATCCTTACCTGGCTGGGAGGCAACTACACACAAAAATCCTAAGCTGCGATCGATCCCGAGCTAGCTAACGAGAACCTAACAAACACAATAATAATCACAATCCATAGGCCTAAACATAATAAAATAAACAAGGCTTGGCTCGGGAGCAACTCACGCGCGCGGCCGACACGCCGGACGGGCGACAAGCATGGCGAGGCTCTTCTTGGCGCTGGATGGGCGCTGATGGCGGCAGGGTCGGGCGCTGGCGCCGAGCAGCGCAGATGGGCGGCAGAGCAGGCGCGCGCTGCAGGCTGACGGCCGGCCGGCGCATGGCGCAGCGCACGGCGCGACAAGCCGGAAGCGGACGGACACGCGCGGCGCGGTGGCCGACGGTAGCGCGTCGACGCGCGATTCTCGCTGCTTCGCGTAGGCTCGGCGAGCAGGCGCATCTCTTGGAGGCTGCGACAGTATCCGCGTCTGAGCGTCATTGGCCGCGACAGGGCTGTCGAAAGCGTCTCTTTGCTTTCTGCTGAGCGACAGTCGCTCGATGGCACTGTGCAGGGGCGATGGAGCGGGCGACTCGGCGATCTGGGCTTCTTCTTTGGGCGTCTGGGCGGCTGGGCTTCTTCTTTGGCAGATCTGGGCATCTTTGGGCGACTGCTACAAACACACACACACACAAGCTCTTCTCCTTACCTTGGCCAACAAGAACACCCAATCGAGAAGATGAAGAGGATGAAGACTTACCGGAATGATGATGAACGATCCAAGGGAGCTGCAAGGATGAAGAATCGGCAAGGAGAGCTTGGGAGAAAGCTTGGGCGGCCACAACTCTTTGGAGAAGAAAACACAACAAACCTAATTTCTATTTCATTTAACCAAATGCACCAAACACCAAAGATCCAAGGTTAACTAAGATGTGATGCAGAAAGAGCAACAAGAGCACCTAATGGCTCAATTGGCACACATCTCTACAAGCTTCCGGGAGACCGGGTTCAAAAACCATTGCAAAGACAAATTCCTTTATTTTTACTTTTGCATCTACCCATGCTCAAACCAAACCACAAAGCCTCAAAACCTTCATAAATCCATCCAATAATTTTAGCAACTCGGAAAAAGAGACAAACGGCCACGACGGCCCGACCAAATTACTAAAATACCCTAGGGCATACCGGAAGATCGGGACGAAAACACTGGGGCGTTACGGTCGGACCGAGCGATGTTCCTCTGTTGAATTCTTTGGATGCTTGTAGGCGGTTGACAAGCTAGAGTTGTTCTTAGTAACCTCGCGTTGGTTTTTTTAGAATTCTTAGCAAGGTGGTGCTTGGCGTTGGCCAAGGTTTGGTTCCTCTTTGTTTTCTAAGAGCTAGCTTGGTTCGACCAAGTGGCGTTGCCTACGAGGACTTGTTCCTTGTCGGTAGTTTTGGGAGTTGGCCTCCCCTCGGTGGTTGAGTAGTACCGCTAGTGCTTAGTTGGTGGTTCAAGCGATTGAGGAATCCTTGGATGTTTCTTCCGAGAGAGTTGGTGGTTGTTACCGTTGAGTTTGAACAAGGCGGCGTGTGTGAAATTAGTCGTCCTTCGAAGTCCGCTTGCTAGGAAATCGTTCTGAGAGGAGGAGAGTCACTTAGCTCCCGAGTTGTGTAGTTGATCGAGTAAGCGTAGCGGTCGCCCAAATGAGAGTGTCCCTGCGTCTGTTTGTTAGCAAGCGGAAAGTTGTTTGTTCCGTGAGGGCGAAGGCCGGCCAGTTCAAAGGCTTGAGTTGTTGGCGGATGGTTGTTGTTGGATCTTTGGGCGTGTAGACCCCCTTAGTTCTTTGGTGGTTGAGCCGCACCGTGGATGCCGGTCTCGAGTTTTAACTTTTGAGGTAGTCTTGCTGACTCGTTTTGTTCTTGATCCACCAGCTTGAGATCGACGCTATCCTTATCCCTCGCGCGGTTTCGTGTGTGAAGTTCCTAGTTGGAAGATGAGATGGGTCTAAGCTTAAAAGGAGGAAGTCCATAGAGCAGCCAGATGGACTTAAGAGTTGAGTGGCAGTTTGGAGACGAGGTTCGCTCGTTATGAGCTTGGTTTGAGTTTACGCTAAGCAAGCCTTTCTCGGGCTTTTCTTTTAGTTGTTGTGCATTCGCGATTGGCATTTTAATGAGCCACGGTTGAGTGAGTTGGCACATGAGAGGTGCCGTGGCATTGGTTGGAAACCTTAGAGTTGCTATCCTCAAGCTATTGTGTTGCTAGTAGCCGCGTGTTGTTTTATTCTTCTGCTCGAGGTTTCCGTGAGAGGAATGTTGTTTGTTTTCCGTCTGGCGATGTTCACCTAAGCTAGTGGCTTATCGGATTGCATTAGAAAGTGTGTTGTCGGCCGATGAGGGGCTCCAGTTTATTAGTTGGTTGAGTGGAGCTTGCTCCTGGACCTTGGCTTTTAGAGGTGGCCGTAGCTGAAGTTCAGCTAGTGTGAGTGGGTTAGCCGTCTGGTGAACCAGGTATGTGCCCCTGGCTTGACTGCGTCGATGCTCTTCAAGATGGTCGCCTAGTGTTGTGGGCGCGTACCAGTTGGAAAAGTTTGCCTTAGGATCAGTCACCAGTTGTGGTTCGATTTGGATCTCGTTAAGGATTGTAAGCAAACATTGGGGATCGCAGGTCTCTTGTGAAGTAGGAGTAGGTCGAATAGTTTCGGGAACCCGAGAGGTTCAGTTGTTTGGTCAGCATGGTGTAGAGTTAAGGTCGTTTGTTGTTGGTGTGGGCGAGAAGAAGTTATGCCAGTGCTCGGCAAAGAGTCTAGAAGCTTGTGACCAGTCCTCGAGTTTGCTATGAGTAGCGCCGTCGAGAGGCGTTCCGAGTTGGGTTAGCAGGGATAAGTGAGCCCTAGAGTCGTAAGACCGTTTGAGAGTTGGTGCGAGTCAGAGGATGTGACTCACCGACTAGTTATCGCATGTTTTCTTCGAAGCTCAGTGTTGGTTCAGTTTTGGTTGAGATAGTTCGTGGCAGACTCGGTGTCTTTTGGGCTTGGAGCCTCTAGGAAACCAAGAGGGTTCGGTTTCGAAGAAGGTTTTATGTGGTCTTAATCGGGAGCTTGGTTGGTTAAGAATCAGTGGAGTTTCCTAGAGTTGTTTTCGTCTTAGGACTTTCGAGGACGAAAGTCTTAAAAGGAGGGAGTATTGTAACGGCCCAGTTTTCTATTTCGGTTACCCAGGTGATTTCGGGTCATTATTCGGATGTTCGAATGGGCCGTTAGAGCTGTTCTAACCCTTAGGGGCATTTTGGTCTTTTTGCCCCCGGTCAGGGTTTTGTGGATTTTCAGGATTCCAAGGTCATTCCTGCCTTTGTCGAAGCTTAATGGTTTTTGGTTGCAAGACCCGAGAGGTTTGGGCAAGTTGTTTGGAAGTTTGGAGGTGTTTTAGAAAATGGCAAAAATTAATTGTAATTTTGGTGTTTCCATTGGGTTTTGAGCCCTTGCCCTAAATGGTCTTGGGAGTTCAGTAGGAAAAGAGAGTTTTATTTTTAAAATAAGTTTTCTTTCGGGTTTGGAAAGAGGAAGCTTTGGGAAGGGATTTTAGACCGATTTAATTAGGGAAAAAGGAAAGAAAATCAAGAAAATCCCTTTTCCCCTTGTTTTGCAATCTCTCTCTCTCTCTCTCTCTCTCTCTCTCCTAGCCGACCTCACCAAGAAACCCTAGCCGCCCAAGCCGCACCCGCTCACTGCCTGCTCGGCCAGGCGCGCAGCAAATTGGCCCGTCACCCCAGCGCACTGGGACAGCCCAGCCGTCCGCTCGAGCCGCGCAGCTCATGCACAGCGCGCGCCGACGCGTCGCCCTGCAGCAGCGCTCCCGCGCTTAAGAACCGTCGCGTCTGCGTGCCCGTGCCGCTTCGTCGCGTCGTCCGCCCGCCAGGCGCTGCGCGCCTGTCGCGATCGCGCGCAGGCCAGCTCAGCGCCCGTCCCTCGCCGCAAGGCCAGCGCCAAGAAGCCAGCGCATTAGCGCCGAGCAAGACCAGCGCCCAGCGCGGCGCGCCCAGCCCGCACCAGCGGCGCCAAAATCGCCCCTTGCTGCGAGACCCGTGCCTTCTCGGTTGGTAATTCCCGAACCTATCCCTTTTAGATTTTTAAGTCTGGTTCTGTCAGATATTTATTTAGGATGCTTTTAAAATGCTTAGGTTGCTCGGTTTCGCTTTAAAGCTCGAGGGTCATTATTTGATTGTGAAGGTTATTTCTGCTCGTTTCCAGGTAAGGATTCCTTACCGTGGTTGTGTGGACCCTGCGATGCTTTCTTGATTGTGCCTTATATGCATGTTTACTTCTATGAACATGATTAGTGGATAGGACAGCTTGTGATTGCATTCTTGCTAGCTTGTTTGCCTGTTTGTACATGTTAGTGCCATGCTAGGATTGTTCTTCCAGCATGCTTGAGATTCCTGCTTTAAGTTCGTAGTATCATGCTAGGTTATGTGTGATCGATGTTGATATGTATGTCTAGCCAGGAATCAGTTATTTTGTACTCTTAGCTAGTATAGTAGAGTTTGTCATCATCTAGAGGCTGAGAGCGGGCATAACGTACTTTGTACCCACCGGTCGGGTGTAGAGCGAAGCATAACGTACATTGCTTCCCCCCGGCAGCCGATGTGGATTTAGCTACCACATCGGCATAAGCCTAGTTTGTAGCCTGCTAGAGCGGAACCCTGCCAATGGTGCAAGCTCGCCTTGGCGGTTCTTAGCTTCGTGGTGGTGGTACAGCCGCATGCAGATGAGTGCCGAGGGCCTCGCACCTCTCGTGTTCGGTGTGACACCGCTTCAGAGTCTTTAGGCATGTGTACCTGGCCCGCGTAGTTTGTACTTAGGCCCCCACATTTACGCCGGTTGCAGCAGCATGCGGTGTGCGCGCACACGCGTTAGTCGCCTGTTCGGAGAGCTCCCCCGGGCTAATGTTCGTGAGTACACGGTTCCTTCTGTTTAGAGCCGGACTTGGGTACTCTCCCGATAGTCCGATTTATTAGCGAGGGTAAGAGGCCCTTGAGGACACCCATTGGGATTGGCTTTTGAGTGATCATATGGTCGAGGAGAAAGACCCTCGAGGGTGTCGGACATCTTTGGGATCGGTTTTTAGGTGATCAATTGGCCGAGGAGAAAGACCCTCGGAGATGTCCGGGATTGGTTATGAGAGCCAATCATTAGGCCGGAAGTAGGAGACTTCCGAGGATTCAGATTCTCGCCTTGTAAGCTCGTTGAGCTATGATCATGTTGGTAATCGTTTGCATGTATACTAGGGTGCTAGATGATGGATGTATCGTATTGTACCCCGGTTGGGGATTCTTACTGAGTATGTTTATACTCACCCTTCTTTCTGTGGTTTTCCACCAGGTAACTCGAGACAGCACCGCGACGGCTAGCGGAGGGAGCTGATTGATCATGGGAGCTGCCGGCACTCTGTCTTTATTGTTGCATATTTGTTCAGCATGTAGATGGACATGAGTCCTAGGGGAAACATTATTAAAAGTTGTTCGAACTGTTTTGAATGTTTTTATATACTGGCCAGGCTTGTTTTACTTCGTTGGTTTTTCTTAAACAAAATTGTTGATTATGTTTTAAGCATTCCCCGTTCTAAATGTTTTGAAAGGTTTTAAATATGAGCACTAAACCGCTCGGTGAAATATTTAACTTGCATGCTGAGTGAGAACCTAGGTTTAGGACCGTATTTTGAGTCGGGTTTTTACATCTCCTCTCCACAACTCTACACAAGGCCTAAAAGCTAGATGAAAAGTATTGTAAATTCTTAACCCTTAGCTTTATGAACTCAGCCAAACCTGACGGTCGTGGAGTGCTGATGATCATGGGAACAACAACCTACAAAGCAGGTTAGTCTACATAATCTATGACTCTGTGCTCTGATACCCACTGTGACGAACCCGACCCGAAACACGGCCCTAAACCGGGGTTCTCACTCAGCATGCAAGTTAAATATGATAACAAGCGGTTTAGTGCTCATATTTAAAATCCTTTCAAAACATATGAGAAGGGGGAACCCTTAAAACATAATCAACAATTATCATTTAAACATAATCAACAAGTAAAACAACCTGGCCAGTGTTTATAAAACATACAATACAATTTAAACAACTTTTTAAACAATGTTCCCCTAGGACTCCCGTCCATCTACATCTTTGAATAAACAATGCAATAATAAATGATGAGTTAAGCAGCTCCCATGATCAATCAGCTCCCTCCGCTAGCCATTCTGGTGTTGTCCCAAGTTACCTGAAAGATAAATAAGGGTGAGTATAAACATACTCAGTAAGAATCCCCAACCGGGGTACAATACGATATATCAGTCATCTAGCACCTTAACATGCAAGCAAACATCTATCAACACAGATCATAGCTCAACGAGATCATAATACAAGATCTGGAGCCATCGGAAGTCTCCTACTTCTGGCCTAATGATTGGTTATCCTGACCAATCCTGGGACATCACCGAGGTCTCTTTCACTCGGGGGATTGTTCAGCTCAAAAACTGATCCCAAGGATGTCCTCAAGGGCCTCTTGCCCTTGCTACTAATCTGGACTTACGGAAGAGTACCCGAAGTTTGGCTCTAAACTGGAAGGAATGGTGTACTCACGAACATTAGCCTGGGGGAGCTCTCCGAACCGGCAACTAACGCGTGTGCGCGCACACCGCATGCTGCTGCAACCGGCGTAAATGCGGGGGCCTAAGGGCAAACTACGCGGGCCAGGTATGCATGCCTAAGACTCGGAAGCGGTGTCACTGATCACAGTAGCGCAAGGCCCTCGGCGCTCATCTGTGCAGCCTGAACCACCGACCTGAAGCTAAGAACCGACCAAGGTAGGCTTACACCGTTGGCAGGGTTCCGCTCTAGCAGGCTACAAACTAGGCTTATGCCGATGTGGGTAGCTAAATCCACATCGGCGGGTCGGGGGGGAAAGCAAGATACGTTATGCTGCGCACACTTTATTCCCGACCAGAGCTAAATCCACATTGGCGATCGGGGGGGGGGGAGCAAGATACGTTATGCTGCGCACACTTTACTCCCGACCAGTGGGGACAAAGTACGTTATGTCCGCTCTCAGCCTCTGGATGATGACAAACCCTACAACTCTATCTAAGAGTACAGAGTAAAATAAATGATTCCTGGCTAGCAAGCAATGACCGACATCAAACACGCTTACCTAGCATGATACTACAAACTTAAGCAGGAATCATAAGCATGCTGGAAGAACAAACCTAGCATGGCACTAACATGTAAAATCAAGCAAACATGCTAGCAAGAGATCAAACATAGCTGCCCTATCAATATCATGCTCATAACAATCAGCAAGAAAACAAGGCACATCGTGATAATATCGCAGGGTCCACACAACCACGGTAAGAAATCTATACCTGGAACAAGCAGAAAATAATAATAATCACAAATCAACCAAGCGACCCTCGAGCCTCTAATCGAACCCGAACAGCCTATACATCAAATAAAACACCCCAATTAAATCCATAAACAACAGCCAACAAATCAGGGCCCAACGAAGAAAAGACTCGGGAAATACCATCCGAGAAGCCACAAGGCTCGGGCCAACCAACGCAACAGGGCAGGCTGTCGGCAGCAAAGGAGGCTGGCTGGGGCGCAGGGGCTGGGCACATGCGCTGGGGCGCGGAGCTGCGCGCGGGCGAGATACGGCGAGTCAAGGGCGTGCGGGCGCGGACTCGACTCAGCTGGGGGACGGCGCGCGGCGCGGCTCGGCATAGGGAATGGCCCCCGGGCGCGATCGACACGAAGCGCTACAGGGACGCGTGCGCTAGGCGACGCGACGCGACGGCTATAGGGCGCACGGGCTTGGCACGGTGAGCTACAAGGCGCACGGGCTCGGAAGCGATCGAGGCGCTCGGACTGGCGACGCGAGGGGGGGCCTGGGCGCGCGCGGCACTAGAGGGCGAGGCCGAGGCCGGGCGCTGGGCCTTTGTGGCGCTCTGGCTCGGGCTTGGGAGAGCTGGGGCGACCAAGCTGGGCGATCAGGGGGGCTGGCTTGGGCTGGGAGGTGGGGGGTTCGGGTTGGAGGAGAGAGAAAGGGAAAAAAAAGAGAAAAAATTGAAAATGGGAAAAATAAAAGGAAAATGGGATTTTATCTTTAATTTCCAACCTTATCCACTTTTATCCAATTTTTAAAACCTTAAAAACGTTAAAATCCCATTTCCCGGCTTCCTCCTACGAGACCCGACTGAAGCAACCTTTTCCAATAAATACAACTCACTTAAAACAACCTCCCAAATCAACACTAAGGGCCCGGGCTCGAATCCCAAAGGAAACACCCAAACAACCATAACTTTTCCCAAAACCCAAATCAAAACCGAGCTTCCAAAAGAATAGCCCAAACATCTCGAGACTCGCAGCCACCAACAAAAAACCCTCGACAAAGGCAGGAGCTGCCTCGAAGCCTTGAAAATCCACAAATCCTGCCCGGGGAGCAAAAAGACCAAAATACCCCTAAGGGTCAAAATAGCTCTAACGGCCCACCCAAACAACTGAATCTGAACCGGAAGCTCCTCGAGAACCGGAATGGAAAACTGTGTCGTTACATAAGTACACTCGAAATCACTTACGCACAAGTATACGCGGTCGAGAATTGCAGCAAGTAATAAGTATGTAAATTTATCGATCCCATAGAGATTGATGTCTAGAGCTAATACCACTTAAGTCAGAGTCATGCGAAAAATAAAAAAGCATATGTTGTTGAGTTGGGTGTTTTTTTTTTTTTTGATAAAATAATTAAAATACAGAAATAAAATATTAATGCATGCAATGAGTAATACAAACTAATTAATCCTAGAAGATGCTAAGAGCGCGGACTAGCCAAAGAATGTCTTACTTCCCTAACAATTATTACTTCCGCAACTAATGATTTATGGGAAAACCAACTTCCACTGCGAACTCCATACTAGCACAGGGCGACGTAAGCAGTAGTGAGGTTATTTCTAACTCCCTAAATATTAAACAGCCGTTCATGCAACCTAAAGTAGCGTATTGAGTCATCATGCGGTTCCTCTTCCGATTCTCTGCAAGGTACATGCGTGGGTAGCTAATCGACGCATATATATATATATATATATATATATATATATATATATATATATATATAAATAAACATTCAGCAGTGTAACATTGAGTGACCTACGTTGTTAACACAATTTAGTCATAAGTAGCTAACATGCACTCCTATAACGCAGTCATAGCAATAAACACAACATAGAAGTTTAAACAAGACGATTTTATTACTACTATGAAATGTTTAAAATCTATAACTACTCCTAATAAAACAGTATATGGAATTGGCCAGGCTGGGAGTGTGTAGTCCCTTTGTCATCAACTCCCACAACACCACTAATTGTTCCTCTACAATAGACTCAAGCCTTTGTGTTTAGCTTACAGTCACCCGATCGGCTCATGGCCAACCAACCAGCTCAATGATCTCCACTTCTTGCTTTAGTATTTATAGAGTTGAATTTCTTGGTCTGCAAGTTGAGGTGAGCTGTACAAATCCTCATAAATGTAGAATTCCATGATTTTCATCAGGATTTATTTGATTGCTGCCGCCTTGATTACATGATTGATTTTCTGATTCTTTCCTTGTAGACATAACCTTGTTCGAACGTGTTTCCTTTTTGCGTTTTGTGCCTTCCGCGTGATCTGGTTATTGTTCGCATTGTTGTCTTTCCCGTGATGCTGCGCGAAATCCTGCTAAAAGCATTAATTAGGCATAATTTCTCTACGATTTATGCTAAAATGTGGATCCATGCTTCTGATGCTACTTTATGAATGCAAGCTGATTTTCTAAGTTATTTCTTCGCATTTCTTCTATGAACGCATATATTCTCTACTTAAATTCTAAAATAATGCAAACTAAAGCAGCCTAAAATATGCTCTCTTTGAGAGTTATCACACCCCCAAACTTACATCGTTGCTTGTCCTCAAGTAATGCTTATCCGCTTAAGATGCTTATTTTAATTAATTCTTCATTTCTACCTTTTTCCCATCTACTTCCATGATTCTTAACACACGTCATATTTCTAGAAAGAACTTCTTTCTCCTGGCAGCTTTCAAACTTTCCAAAAGATTCAGTTTAAGCATTAAAATCTTCTTTATCGTGACTGACAAATTACCCCTCATCGCAAGTACTCTGTAATGCTCCACCTATTGTGTCGCAATCGCGTCTAATTCAAAGTTTTCCCAACTTATTCTTCGAAGGTATCTGTTCCTGTCCTTGTGTCTTTTGAGGATTTTAGTTATGGTTTTCGCATTCCTCGCAAGTTGTAATCATATCTACTAAATTCCATAGTTCTTAGCGTAAATTGTTTTAGCATAAAAAAATTTTTGATAAGCAAAAGAATTTTAAGCTTGCACTAACGTAGACAGCAAAATACTTACGGTATCCTTAGGCTCATACGCCAGTAACGACCTTCTTATTTTTTTGCCAGAGTAGGTTGATGGTTTTTTTTTTAAGTTTAAATTGGGCTGCCCTCACCCCCAAACTTAAAATATTCATTGTCCTCAATGAAGGTCAGGCTTACCCCAAACTGAGCTATTGATGCGATTTCTATACGCTATCGTGAGTTTCTTTGGCTTCCTTGCAAATTTTTGGTGCTTTCTGTCATTTATGATAAAGATTATTCCAATGCTAGGTTTGAATATGAGGGAACTTATGTAACAGCCCAGGTTTTCCTTCCGGTTCTCCAGGTTTGTTAGGTTGTTTCTCTAGTTATTTGTCTGGGGTGTTATGGCTATTTGAGCCTCTAGGGGTATTTTGGTCATTTTTCCCTCTGGGTCGGTTTTATAGTTAACCAGAGTTTCAGGACTATTTCTATTAATTGTGGACTTCAGTCATTCTTCGGTTTCAAATTCTAGGACAAGAGTTGCATTTCTAAGAAGTTTGGAGGCTTTCCGATTAAAAGAAAAAATAAGAATAAATTGTGTTCGAGCTAGGATTCGAACCATGGTGGTTTGGAAGTTGGATTTGAGCCAAATGAAGAGAAAATAAAATGGCTTTTAAAATTGCTCTTGGTGGGATTTGAAGGTGGGATTTTTGGAGGCATTTTAATATTTTAAAAATAGGAAAATTAAAAAGGGTTTCATCTCTTTCTCCTTCCCTTCCTCTTGGCGGACCCACACCCTCTCCATTTCTCTCCTTGGCTGAGCTTCACTTCATCTCCATAGCTCTCCATTGCCAAGCTCTCAAGGTCTCCTCCATAGCTCATCTTCTCCATCTTACTCCAAGGTTAGTCTTTTCAAACTCTTTTTTCTTCTTCTCTTTGTCTTGGCCGAGACCTAGCTCTAACCAAGAGAAGTTCTTCTTCTCTTCTCCATTATAGATCCGAGAGCTCCTTGCCTTGGGGATTGAAGATCTTGCTTGCTCAATCACTTTGGGTCCGAGATCTATTGCTACTCCTCTTTGTTGGTGGAATCCGAAATCACACTCTTCTTCCAACCTCCATTGCTGAGAGCCTTGGGTAAGTTGTTGGTATTTTTGCTTTGGTTAGTTGATTGATTGTGTAGATCTAACATGGTTCTTCATCTTTGTGCAAACAAGCCCTAGCCGAATCTCCATTACTTGTGCTTCCACCTTGGCCGAGACCACCTTGCACCTTTGGAGTCTTTACCGGATCATCAAGGTAAGCTTGTGGTTTTTTGTTGAAGTGTTGGTTGGGCCGGGAGCTACTTGGTAGCAAATTGTTGTTGTTCTTCCTTTGGCCAAGAGCTCCATGTGGTTTGGGTGTTTGTGTTGCTTGCTTCCTAGCCGAGATCTAACATGTTTGTGTTTGTTGTGATGTCCTAGCCAAGATCAAGTGGTTCAAGTGTAGTAGCCGAGCTCCTATAGCTTCTTTAGTGCTTGGCCGAGAGCACTAGGTGCAAGTAGGGGTAGTCTCTTACATCCCTTGCTTCTAGTTTATAGTTCATAGTTTAGTGTTTAGCTAGCTAGGTTTAATTGTATGTTGTATGCTTATTAGGTTGTGAGACACTGCAGCTCAAGGAGCACTTTACTGTTGTTGTTCTCTTCTTGTTCCAGGTAAGGATCTCTTACCAGGGTTGTGTGGACCCTGCGATATGTCTTGATTGCATTCTGTTTATATGTTATCTGTTATGAGCATGTTAGTGGATAGGACTGCTTCATTGTTTATCACTGCTAGCATGTTTGCCCCTGTTTCTACAAGTTAGTGCCATGCAAGGTTTGTCCTTCTAGCATGTTCTGAGATTCCTGTTTTAAATTCGTAGTATCATGCTACGTTGTACTTGTATACTTGTTGAGCATGTTTAAACTACTAGATATTGTCTACTCTATGATATTAGATAGTTAGTTAGAATTATCTTCGTCTGGAGGCTGAGAGCGGACATAACGTACCTTGTCCCCACAGGTCGAGATCAGTGAGTAGCATAACGTACTTGCCTCCGCCCCCGGCAGCCAGTGCAGATTAGTTCCCGCATCGGTAAAGCCTAGTTTGTAGCCTGCTAGAGCAGAACCCGTCACGGGTGAAAGCCTGCTCGGAGACAGTTCTTAGCTTCAAGTCGGTGGTACATGCTATTACAATTGAGTGCCGAGGGCTTCGCACTACTGTAGTTCAGTGACACCACTCCCGTTCTTATTTAGAGCATGACTTCGGGTACTCTCCCGTTGTCTTAGGAACAACTTGGCCGAGGGTAAGAGGCCCTCGAGGACACCTATTCGGGATCAGCTTTTGAGTTGGTCATTTGGCCGAGGGAGAAAGACCCTCGAGGGTGTCTGACATCTATTGGGATCAGCTTTTGAGTTGATCAATTGGCCGAGGAAGAAAGACCCTCAAGGATGTCATTTGGGATTGGTTAGGAGAGCCAATCATTAGGCCGGAAGTAGGAAACTTTCGAGGTTTCCAGACTTGTTCTGTTAGCTCGTTGAGCAAAGTTCTATGCTGGTAACTGTTTGCATGTATACTAGGATGCTGGATGATTGATGTATCGTATTGTACCTCGGTCGGGGATCCTTGCTGAGTGCCTTCGTACTCACCCTTACTTTCTTTTCAGGTAACTTGGGATAGCACCGGGATGGCTAGTGGAGGGAGTTGTTTGATCATGGGAGCTACCAGCATACTCTGTCTTTTATTGTTATTTGACTCTTTCTTTCTGTAGTAGCATGTTGGGGAAAACTGTTTCTAAGTTTTAAGGAGTTGTTTTGAATTGTTAACTTTTGAAATACTGGCCAAGATTTATTTATGGAAGTTATGGAATGAATGTTTTCTTCATGTTGTTGAATCAAGTTTTTTTTAAGCAATTTTCTTTGCTATCTTAAATGTTCTAATTTGTAAGCATGCTAGTAAGAACCGGTTTTAAGACCACTTTTGGGTCGGGTTCTTACAACTTAAGAATTCTAAAAATTGAACTAATGTTTTGGCCAGATCTAATTGTTGTGATAATAACCACTTACTAGACTTTAAAAAAAAAAGAACTACTGGATTAAAGAAAATAGCATATGAATTAAGATAAATTGCGTCCTAAATGCATGATCCTATAAAAGCTTCTAATCATGAAATGCATGCGAAAGGAAATAAAATTTAGAAAACATAATAAAAGAGAGCGAGACTTCCATCTACTTTGCTGCTTTGCCGCTTTTCTTTCCCTGGCCCTTGACAGACTCCGAATTTCCTAAGTGTTTTGGAAATTCAGACCATTCTGAGTATTCTTGTAGTGCTCTAGCAGCTTTAAGAATTAGCTCGTCTCTTGAATTCGCATAGTCCTAGTAGCTATCCGAATTTTTGTATAGCTTATCAAATCGATGCATGATTGCAAGATTCCACTGCTAATAAATTAAACAGTAATTAATTATAAGCTAACTTATGCTAAGTATACTCGGAATCACTTACGCACAAGTATACGCGGTCGGGAACTACAACAAGTAATAAGTATATAATTTATCGATCCCATAGAGAATTTGAAGCGCAATGATATATATTAAAGGTCAAAAATATAAAAGACATGAAATTGATTGAGAGATTTTGCTTGGTTTATGTAGAAGTTTTTAAAAGATGAATGTAGACACTAATGCTGACACTTATGCAAATGTTGATGCTCATGTAAATCTAAGTTGCTTGACTTAATTAGTGATTTTTGACTGAACACAAATGTGTTTCTGGTGATGCAGAATTCATGCTACCCAACCTCACAATGCTCTTGCATTTGTGAACGTAGCACCTAGCTTCCACTGCAGCGCTACTTAATTAAGTTCCAGGTTTCACATGCGCTAGCGAAGTTACTCCATAACTCTCATTGCTTAGCACGAAGGGTCTTTGTGCAATACTAACGTAACCTGCTGGGTCTTTGTAATGGCCCAGTTTTCTATCCCGGTTCTAGAGGAGCTTCCAGTTCAGATTCAGTGGTTCGGTTGGGCCGTTAGAGCTGTTTTGACCCTTAGGGGTATTTTGGTCTTTTTGCTCCCCAGGCAGGATTTGTGGATTTTCAGGGCTTCGAGGCAGCTCCTGCCTTTGTTGAGGCTTGTTTGTTGGTGGCTGCGAGTCCCGAGATGTTTGGGCTTTTCGTTTGGGAGTTCGGTTGTGATTTGGGTTTTGGGCAAAGTTATGGTTGTTTGGGTCTTTCCTTTGGGATTCGAGCCCGGGCCCTTAGTGTTGATTTGGGAGGTTGATTTAAGTGAGGTTTATTGATTGGAAAAGGTTGCTTCAGTCGGGTCTCGAAGGAGGAAGCCGGGAAATGAGATTTAAGGATTTTAAGGATTTTTAGAAATTGGATAAAATGGATAAATTTGGATAAGGATAAAAATAAAAGAATTAAATCCCATTTTTTCCTTTTATTTCCCATTTTTCCCAAAATCCCCAAAATTCTCATTTTTCCCATTTTTTTCTCTTTTTCCCCTTTCTCTCTCCTCCACCCCAACCCCAGCCCCCTCCCTAGCCCGAGCCAGCCCAGGTCGCCCACCCTAGCCGCCCAGCCCGAGCCAGCTCGCCTAGCCCAGCGCCCAGCACGCCCGAGCCACCCATGCACCCAGGTCGCGTCGCCCGACCCCATCGCCCAGCTCGCCAGCCCGTGTCGCCTAGCTTGCCCTTGCCCAGGCCCCGCGTCGCCCAGCTCGCCCTCGCTCAGGTCGCGCCGAGCCCAGCCTCTGCTCGCCCAAGCCCGAGCGCCCTGTAGCTCGTCGCCCCACGCGCGTCCCTGTGCTTATCGAGCTCGAGCCCGCGCGCCGTCCCTTGTGCCGAGCCGCGCCGCGCGCCCTTGCCTCGCCCAGCCCGCTCCCGCGCGCAGCTCCGCGCCCCTGCGCCCCAGTACGCCCAGCCAGCTTCTGCCCCTGCCGACAACCTGCTTATGGTGTGTTGGTTGGCCCGAGCCTTGTGGCTTCTTGGATGGTATTTCCCGAGTCTTTTCTTCGTTGGCCTTGATTTGTTGGCTGCTGGTTATGGATTTTATTGGGGTGTTTTATGTATTTGATTTGGGTGCTTTATTTGAAATGTATAGGCTGTTCGGGTTCGATTAGAGGCTCGAGGATTGCTTGATGATTTATTATTGTTTGCTGCTTGTCCCAGGTTAGGATTTCTTACTGTGGTTGTGTGGACCCTGCGATATATCTCGATTGTGCCTTGTATGCTTGCTGATTGTTATGAGCATGATAGTGATAGGCAGCTTGTTTGATTTCTTGCTAGCATGTTTGCCTGATTTTACATGTTAGTGCCATGTTAGGTTTGTTCTGCCAGCATGCTTATGATTCCTGCTTAAGTTGTAGTATCATGCTAGGTAAATGTGATTGATGTCGGTCATTGCTTGCTAGCCAGGATTTAGCTACCCACTTCGGCATAAGCCTAGTTTGTACCCTGCTAGAGCGGAACCCTGCCAACGGTGTAAGCCTACCTTGGCCGGTTCTTAGCTTCAGGTCGGTGGTTCTGGTTGCACAGATGAGCGCCGAGGGCCTCGCGCTACTGTGATCAGTGACACCGCTTCCGAGTCATAGGCATGCGTACCTGGCCCGCGTAGTTTGCCCTTAGGCCCCCGCATTTACGCCTGTTGCAGCAGCATGCGGTGTGCGAGCACACGCCTTAGTTGCTGGTTCGGAGAGCTCCCCCGGGCTAATGTCGTGAGTACACCATTCCTTCCGTTAGAGCCAGACTTTGGGTACTCTCCCGAAAGTCCAAATTAGTAGCAAGGGCAAGGAGGCCCTTGAGGACATTCTTGGGATCAGTGCATTCCCCCCGAGTGAAAGATACCTCGTTGATGTCCCAAGATTGGTCAGTGTATCCAATCCTTAGGACGGAAGTAGGAGACTTCCGATGGCTCCAGATCTTGTATTATTGAACTCGTTGACCTATGATCTGTGTTGATAGCTGTTTGCTTGCATGTTGAGGTGCTAGATGACTGATGTATCGTATTGTACCCCGGTTGGGGATTATTACTGAGTATGTTTATACTCACCCTTATTTATCTTTCAGGTAACTTGGGACAACACCAGGAGGGCTAGCGGAGGGAGCTGATTGATCATGGGGAGCCGCCGGCACTCAGTCATTTATTATTGCATTGTTTATTCAGCATGTAGATGGACAGGAGTCCTAGGGGAACATTATTTAAAACGTTGTTTAAATTTTATTGTATATTTTTATAAATACTGGCCAGGTTGTTTTACATTGTTGGTTTGTTTAAATGAAAACTGTTGGTTATGTTTTAAGGGTTCCCCCTTCTCATATGTTTTGAAAGGATTTTAAATATGAGCACTAAACCGCTTGTTATCATATTTAACTTGCATGCTGAGTGAGAACCCCGGTTTAGGACCATGTTTTGGGTCGGGTTCGTCACAGTCTTCGTGCACGAAGGGTCTCATTGCTTAGCACGAGGTTACTCCATAATTTAATTGCAGCATTATAAATTTGATCACCCACATGTCAGTTGTCTTAATTCCAATTAATCATGCTACTTAATTTAACGAGAACGAAAACTATAGAAAACATACGCTGATAATTAATCTAAGCAAGATGAGTTGTCGTGAGAAAATAAACACATGCTGGACTAAACTCCAACCTGCAGGTCAATGCCTGTAGGTTTGCTGCTAGACACCAATCGTACGCATGCAGCCAGTGAGAAGGTTATTCCTAACTCTCCTCTAAAAAGTGCTCAGTATAAGCATAAACTTACCTAGTGAGAGCAGGTGGGCTAATCCCTTAGCATCCCCTTTTCCAAGGTTGACACAAAGCACCTCTAAGTGGATTGTCAATCGACTCGGAGTAAATAAAACAACCACTGCTCTTATTCGTTACCCCCTAATATTGACTTAATACTTATGACCAAAATATACGACTTGCTTACATTCTTTTAATTTACCTATGCATAACAAGTTGCAGGAGATCAATTCTTAACAAATTAATTGTAGATTGTTTCAAGACAGAAACGACCATGTTGCGAACAATTAACTAAGTATGAAAATGTAGAAATACAATAACAAATAAGCAAGCTATCTATGGTGTATAGATTTAGTCATCCCTGTTCCCAGTGGCATCTCATCTATAGCACCGCGTTGTTACATAATTTTTCAGGGCCTACAGATGAATGGAGGCTACCGGGATCTCCAGTGAGACCCCAGCGTCTTAACGCTCATCAATGGTACAATTTCTGCTTCGATTCTTCTTCCTTTTATAGCCATTCAGGGTTCCTTGTCGACCACGTTTTTCTCGAATATTCTCCCTTAAGAGTTTCCCTCTTGGTTCTGCTAATTCCTCGATATGATTTCCAATCATCTCTTCTTCCTTTTCTCTTCTCCTTCATTCCTTTTGTGCGTCAGCTTGATTGCCGATTATTTCTTTCCTTTAGTGTTTTCAACCATTCCTTTGTGCAGCAACTTTCTGCAAAAATAAGACACATCATTAGTTTCTGCTTAATCACCCTATTCCCACGTTTATATGCTCGTTTTATACCTAAAGTAACAATTTAACGCAAAGGTGACGTCATGTGATGCTAGTAGCGCATATGACCAAAAAAATGGCTTTTCGCGCTTTCTTTACTCATTATCCTATTTATTTGCTTTAATTTTCTTGTTTAGCGCGCGGTTTTAAAGACATAATAGTGCTATTATTTAGCGCTATCAAACCCCCAAACTTACTTATTGCTCGCCCCGAGCAATACAGACATAAGAAATAATTTCACAACCTTGAAAAACAACAATCCATTAGTCTTTGTTTTACTAACAATTAGAACATCAGGTTCCTCATTACTGCACAGAATTGCAGAGTCAACTAGTGAGCCTATCTTATTAGCGCTAGTTTCCTCTACTTTTGGGTGTCAGATCGAACATCTCAAGAGTTTCTTCCTACGACTGTGAAGCATTTTATTCTAACCCCTTTCTCTTTTTTTTTTATTCACCCTTAATATTTTGTCCATAGCTTATTTGATTTTGGGTACCTGTGAGTAAAGTGTTCCACTTGCCGCTAAATGGTTTTGTCGCAGTGCTGGTAGAATACTTGGATCACCCACGACTCATTCGCTCGTTTCACCGTTTCTTTTACCCAAAAGGTCTTGAGGTTTTTTTATTTTTTATTTATTACATTTTTTTAACAAAGTAAAGTATGTATGTGCTAGCATGTGCACTTCTCACCCCCAAACTTAAATTCTTCATTGTCCCAATGAAGGTGAGACCAAACTCCCCTAAACTTATTCTTTTGCTTTTTTCTTTTTTATTTTAGCTTTTAGCTTTTAGATTATTCTTGAAACACTCTGTCCTTCTTCGTACTCATAGCACCCACTATTGTTAATTCCCCTCTGTTACTAGAAAACCCGCTTTCCCAATACTTCTGATTTACCTAATGCCTTTTTAGCTATAAAACAGTAACCAGTGGATTGCAAATTTTAAAGTAATGAAATTCTCTACCTATGTAAGTATATGCGCGTGCTAAGTAGAGTTTAGTTAGAAAAGACTGAAAGGAAAATATTTAATGCAAATACCCAAAGAGTTAAATACTTCATTTAGCTCTCTGAGTCTTCGTTGCCTGCAGGCGAATCTGCATGTGGTATCCATTCCTGCAGCACTTGTATTGGGAAAGGAGGAAGGTGAAAAGTTGGGATCCTCCTTTTTAGTTCTCTTCTGATGCTACCATCCCGTGCCTGCATATATGTCCATGCAGCTCGCGCTTGTCTAACAAAGTGCAGCATCTGACTTTGGAACTCCTCGTTCCTCCGATCTGCTGCATTAAATAGGGTGGTTATCCTTTTAAATGCATCTTCTGGTGTGCTTGGGGTCCTTTGTGTGGATACCTCTGCTTGCTGTGGTGGCAGTGTGGAGTGTACATTCTCTTGCAGTCTGGGCGAAGATTGCCCTTTATTCTCTGCCGGTATCTGTTGTGTTGTTTGCTCGCCAATCTGCTTTGTGAGTTCTTGCTGCTTTGGTAGTGAAGAAATTACTTCCTCGACATTCCTAGCTATCTTCCTTCTTCCTTTTAGTGGCTAGATGGCCTCCGTCTCTGGATCACTATCGATGTCATCCCCATGCTGCTACAATGCTGGTTCAAGAGTTACTAGCGTTGGGGAAAACGACATTATCTATTAACGTGACGTACTTCTTGCTTCTTTCGTCTTTGCTGGAATTCAGCAGATAGTTATGCTAGTGCTTCTACACTCATAGTTTCCTTGTGCCTCACTATTTGCTCCTTGATCGTTAACTCCTTGGGTCCGCGTTTGTTGCTTACTATTTTGAAAACTCCTCGGACCTTCAGTGTCTGCTCCTTCCGATCACAGTGCAACCCTTGGTAAAGGCATAGTGTTGTGATGGAGTGTGGGAAGAACTTTCTTTTTTACTTGATTCTCATATGCTTCCAGACTTCTTCTTTAATGATTCACCCTATGTCAATTGTTAAACCTGCACAAATAGCATATAGTAAGAGCATCCTTATTTGGGACAGTATCGTGTCATGCGTTGTTGGCATAATGCTAATTTTGGTGAAGTTATTCCAGTGATGTCCTTGGAAGTTGAGGCTGGAGCATGGAATTGGTTTATTCCTTCCCCATTCGGTGTCTGGTAGAGCTACTGTGCATAGGCATGCTTCTAAATCCGCTGGAGTAGGTTCCAATCTAAACAGTTAATTCCAAACTTCTGCACTCCAGTCGATTGACTTCCCTGCAACTATCAAGTTGCGACCCTCTTCTCCCGTTCCATTCTCATAGAACTCTTTTACCCAAGTTGGGTTTGAGTCAATGCTCGGTTTGCAAAAATCACCCCATCCTCGCATCGTGATGGTTGCTTGGATGTTTTCATCGAGCATTGCCCTTGCAAAGCCTTGCTCTTGTAGAAATTCCCTCTTTTCTGTTTCGGTCATTTCTACCAGTTTGTCCTTGCTTCCTCACTCTGCTTTTGTTGGATGTGTGTGAGAGTTCCCCACTGTTGGCTCAACAATTCTTTTTCCCTTGTCCTTCTGCGTCGTTTTCTTGGCCTTCTTTGAACTTTTTCCCCTTTCTTCATCGTCAAGTTGTCTAGCCAATTTCGCTTCCTTTGCTTCTAAAGCCCTATTGTAGTTTTCTTCTTCTTCTTCGAGCTTTTTGGCCAACTCTACTAACTGAAATGCTTCTCTATCACTGATTATTTTGGGCGTTCCCGACATAGCCATTACTTGAGCTATTCTGGGTTCTTGCGTGCTCTAGTCCCATGTGCTGGACCCTTCACCTGTTGGGGTTGTTACTTCGTCAGCTTCCATACAAACTGTTTGCCCTAATGCGGCGATTTTTGGAAGTGAAAGCCCAGATGTGTGTTGTTCGTCTAAAGTTCCGTGCGCAACAAGTTGCCTTGCGACAACTTGCTTCTTGGTCTCAGATGTTTCAGTCATGTTGTTGTTAGATGCCATCGATTTCATTCGTGCAAGGTTAGTTCAAAAATAAAGAAACAAGCAAAACAGAAAGAATATTGTGCAGTAAAGTAAATATTTGATCGATTCGATTGCTAGGGTTTAAGAGAGAATTCAAGACTTTTTGTGAATCCGAACGACGATGTTCGACCCTTTTATAGACGTGTTACAATACTGACTGTTGAAATTACCTATTTACCATTTATTAACTATGACGGTCCCCCAACGGTTAGATTTAATTGATCGTTGTGCACAGACTCTTGGGTTCTATGCCCTTGCAACGTCAGTTTTGAAATCATGGAAGAAGGTTTTCTATCTTTTTGTTTATCAAAATACTGAAACTGCCAATTCAAAATTAAAATTTTACTACTCCTAATTTTCTAGATTCCAAGAAAGCATGTAAACATAGAGTCTTCTCAGTAAGAGATATGTGTAATTCAGCTTGCGTGTATTATCATTGGAGAATTCCAATTAATACAATTTTTTATAGACAAAGAATTAGCATGCGCTACCGCAATACCTTCCGCATTCCTGGAATGTGCTTTCGCTATTCAATTTTTATAGTTTCAACATTTGGCACTTGACAGTGATATATATATATTTTTTCTACTTGTTACTTAGCGCCTGTATTGTCTAGATATAGTGGATGTGAAAGTCTCTTGCCCTTTTCCACGAAGTCTCAGTGATATTGCTTTTGCTTCATCGTGTTCCTGCGTGTAAAATTTAACAAGTTATTCTTTCGCCTTTAAGAACCACCTTTAATATGTATCATATTGCTTTACAAAATTCCAGGCAACAGCGCCAAAAACTTGATTGCGAAATTTCGCTACTAATATATTGAACAATAATTAATTCTAAGCTAACTTATGGTAAGTATACTCGGAATCACTTGCCCGCAAGTATATGTGATCGGGAATTGCAACAAGTAATAAATATATAATTTATCGATCCCAAAGAGAATTTGTTGCGCAATGATATATATTAAAGGTAAAAAATATAAAAGACATGAAATTGATTGAGAGAGTTTGTTTGGTTTATGCATAATTTTTTAAAAGATGAATGCATACACTAATGCTGATACTTATGCAAATGCTGATGCTAATGTAAATCTAAGTTGCTTGACTTAACTAGTGATTTTCCACTAAACACAAATGTGTTGCTAGTGATGCGGAATTCATGCTACCCAACCTCTTAATGCTCTTGCATTTGTGGACGTAGCACCCAACTTCCACTACAGTGCTACATGATTAAGTTCCAGGTTTCGCATACGTTAGCGGGGTTACTCCGTAACTCTCATTGCTTAGCACGAAGGGTCTTCGTGCAATACTAACATAACCTGCTGGGTCTTTCGCCAGGTTCCTCTTCCGAGTCAGCTAGAGGCTGGCATACGTGGGTAGCGAGCCGACGCATACTTAATTTAATTTTCAGCATTATTAATTTGATCACCCACATGTGAGTTGTCTTAATTCCAATTAATCATGGTACTTAATTTAACGAGAATGAAAACTATAGAAAACATACGCTGATAATTAATCTAAGCAAGATGAGTTGTCATGAGAAAGTAAACACATGCTGGACTAAACTCCAAGTTCCCTTCCGGAATACTTGGCTGCAACCTGCCGGTACAATGCCCGTAGGTTTGCTGCTAGACACCAATCGTACACATGCAGCTAGTGAGAAGGTTATTCCTAACTCCCCTCTAAAAAGTGCTTAGTATAAGCATAAACTTACCTAGTGAGAGCAGGTGGGTTAATCCTTTAGCATCCCCTTTTCTAAGATTGACACAAAGCACCTCTAAGTGGATTGCCAATCGACTCAGAATAAAAAAAAAAAAAAAAAAAAACACTGCTCTTATTCGGTATCCCCTAATCTTGACTTAAGACTTATGACCAGAATATACGACTTGCTTACTTTCTTTTAATTAACCTACGCATAACAAGTTGCAGGAGATCAATTCTGAACAAAATAATTGTAGATTTATTCAAGAAAGAAATGACTATGTTGTGAACAATTAACTAAGTATGAAAATGCAGAAATAAAATAACAAATAAACATGCTATCTATGGTGTACAGATTCAGTCATCACTATTCCTAGTGGCATCTCATCTATAGCACCGCGTTGGTACATAATTTTTCAGAGCCTATAGATGAACGGAGGTCGCTGGGATCTTCAATGAGACCTCACCGTCTTAGCACTCATCAATGGTAGCTTCCCCTCAAAGCTGGTACACCTTCTCTTTCGGTTCTTCTTCCTTTTATAGCCATTCAGGGTTCCTTGTCGACCACGTCCTTCTCGAATATTCTCCCTTAAGAGTTTCCCTCTTGTTTCTACTAATTCCTAGATTTGGTTTCCAATCATCTTTTTTTCCTTTTCTTTTCTCTTTCATTCCTTCTGTGGATCACCTTGATTGCCGATTATTTCTTTCATTTTCTATTTTCAACCATTCCTTTGTGCAGCGACTTTCTACCAAAATAAGACACATAAGTAGTTTATGCTTAATCACCATATTCACATGTTTATATGCTCATTTTATAGCTAAAGTAACAATTTGTCGCAAAGGTGACGTCATGCGATGCTGATAGTGAATATGACCAAACAAATGGTTGTTCGTGCGTTATGCTATTCATTTATTTTGTTTTTCTTTTTTAAGCGCGCAGTTTCAAGGACTAAATAGTTATATTATTTAGCGCTATCAATGCACCAAGCTATCAATATTTATTAGCATCATTTCATTTTCTTCCTTGCCTTCCTCTTCCATGAATTTCACCTTTCTTGGTTGGATTCTTAACAGTCTGTCAGTTGGTTGTATCTGCACTCCCTGCTCCCTACATAGTTGTGTAATCGTATGCAGGAAAAACATCATTCTACGACTAGCCAAAGCCCTTCACTGAATCTACCCTTCCACTATCTTCCCTAAATTATCACTTACTTCGTTTGTGATCGCAAAAAGTAACAATGCTTGCTCCTTGCTAACTATCCTTGCATTTTTTGAAGGCATGATTGCATTTTTTATGAACATTATCCACCCTTGTAACTCAGGCTTGAAATCCTCAATAGGGAATGTCCATTGGTTTCTCCACTTGGCCTTTTCAATGCCGAACGTCCTTACACACTCATGTAGCTGCGCCTTGGTTGGCTTCCTCAGCAGCTGCCGCCCTTCTTCTTGAGGTTTGTCCTATAGATAGAAGACTTTGTTAAAAGTCGTCAATCTGCAGTCAATTAATTGCCCTTCTACTCGAGAAAAGAACTTTCGTTCTCTATTTAGATTGGCATAGAACTAGCAAACCCAATCTTGCCTCGCATCTATTCTTGGTGTGCCTAGGCTTGCCCAACCCAAGCTATCTATCTTTTGAAGGGTAGCTTTGGTCATGAATGCATTCATCTAGCCTTGATCTATCCAAAATCTCTTCTTTAGTAGCGCGGCATACTTGGCGTTGGCCAAGTCTGCCGCATTTTGTTCTATGCTCCTTTCAACTTCGCTTCCCTTGAGGTGTAAGGTGCTGCTTGAGGCCATTTAAGGGAGGTGTAAAAGACTTTTAAATTTTGACTGAAATGAGTATGGAGTTCCGCGATCGATTCTTTCTCACACTGATTTTATATAGAGGTAGAGTATTAAGTTCAGAATCCTCATACAAGAAAGGTAATCAATTCACAAGGAAAGTATCTAAAATTCGGTCCAATTCCTTCCTAAATGTAAAATGGTAAAAATAGAAATTGCAAAAATAGAAATACTTTCTAAGATTACGAAATCAAATATAATAAAATTTTTCTAATTAAAAGCAATTAAATATTATGCGCAAAGTCAGAGATACCGGATTTTCGCATTGCAGGAATGCTGCTGAGCAGATCTGGGAAGAATTTTTGCGCTAATTCTGTCTGGCATAGTTCATCCATATTTTGGCCATATTATAATTTTTGAGACGACGCCATCTTTAGTCGCCTTCTCCTACCTTTCTTCCCCATGCGCCATTATGCGTAGACCTTCTATCAAACACAGCGTTAATAGGATGTAATTATTTATGCTAAAGATCGGTTGAATTGCCCACGTGTCGCTGCCTCGACAAATCAATTCCTTCAATTCATGCTCTGTTCTGAACAAGAAAAACTTAGGTACCATTGTTGGTGGATTGAGATTTTCAACGTTGTACTCTTCTTCCTGTAGATGGGTAGAGTCCACCTCTCCCCTTTCGGGTTGATGTGCACTAGCGGCCCTTGAACCTATAGGGTGATCACCTTTTATGCCCTCATGTTGGCAAGTTTCACCTTCAGTTATACTCTCAATACCAACCCTGGAGCTTTTTTCGTTGTTCTCCACAACACACTCTGCTTCGTCCACTTCTATAGCTACTGGGGTGGCGAACCTTTCCCAAGCTTCCTCTTGTTTCTTATATCGTCGCTCCTACTCTCTTTCTATTTATGCTACAAGCTGTAGTTCCCTGATCTCTTGCACTCTTGCTATTGTAGCTGCTCAGAAATCCTCCCATGAGAGTTTTTTCTCACAGAGAAAATTCAGTACTGTTGCCTTGTTAAGTACATCGGCCTCTAGATATGATGCTTCTGCTCGCCTACTGCTTGCTACACAGGTTCCTACTGGTTCCAGCAGAAAGTGTTGGTTCTCGTTATGGCTCTGCTGAGGTTCTGATATGATACCATTGTCCCTTAACCACTACGTTCTTTTTAGCTGTTCTTCTTCCTCTGGAGTCATGTCCTTTGGAGACTGCCCATGAGTATAGATGTAATTCCTAGGTTCATGACTCCTAACATCCCATGTATATCCCCTATTCCTGCGATCTCCTCGCGGATCGAATTTTTGTTGATAGAGGTTGCTATGGTCTTCCCAATATTGCGACTGAAAATCTTCATTGGAACGAAGTTGTGCTATGTTAATCTCCTTCGCATAGCCTTGTCGCTGAAAGTTGTATAATGGTTGCGGAATGTAATTTTGCGTCCATTGTTGATTTGTAAACCTATTAGGTTCCATTGGATAATCGTGGTGATGAGTTTTTTTGGGACTCTGTTTCCCTTTTGATCAAATTAGTTTGGACTTCACGTTTCCTGAAATAAAAAAGAATTCAATCGTTAAACAATTAAAAACTACTTTTTCCTAAGTATATTAACTCTAAATAAACAATCCCTGGCAGCGACGCCAAAAATTTGATTCTTCGGTTGCAATTCTGCTGCTAATATATTGAACGATAATTAATTCTAAGTTAACTTATACTAAGTACACTCGAAATCACTTACGCGCAAGTATACGCTGTCGGGAATTGCAGCAAGTAATAAGTATATAAATTTATCGATCCCATAGAGATTGATGTCTAGAGCTTATACCACTTATGTAAGAGTCATGCGGAAAATAAAAGGCATATATTGTTGAGTTGGGTGGTTTTTGTTTTGATAAAATAATTAAAATAAAAAAATAAAATACTAATGCATGCAATGAGTAATGCTAACTAATTAATCCTAGAAGATGCTAAGAGCGCGGACTAGCCAAAGAATGTCTTACTTCCCTAACAATTATTACTTCCGTAACTAATGATTTATGGGCGAACCAGCTTCCGCTGCGAACTCCATACTAGCACAGGGCGACGTAAGCAGTAGTGAGGTTATTCCTAACTCCCTAAATGCTGAACAACCGTTCATGCAACCTAAGGGAGCGTACTGGGTCATTCTGCGGTTCCTCTTTGGATTCTCCGCAAGGTACAGCGTGGGTAGCTAATCGACGCATATATATATATATATATAAATAAACATTCAGTAGTGTAAAATTCAGTAACCTACGTTGTTAACACAATTTAGTCATAAGTAGCTAACATGCACTTCTATAACGCAGTCATAGCAATAAACACAACATAGAAGTTTAAACCAGACCATTTTATTACTACTATGAAATGTTTAAAATCTACAACTACTCCTAATACAAACAGTAAATGGAATTGGCCCGGCTAAGAGTGTGTAGTCCCTTTGTCATCAGCTCCTACAACACCACCATTGTTTCCTTTTCCATTATGCGCCTTCCACTTGATCTGGTCATTATTCGCATTGCTGTTTTTCCTGCTATGCTACGCGAAATCCTGCTAAAAGCATTAATTAGGCACAATTTCTCAGCGATATATGCTAAAACACGGATTCATGCTTCAATGCTACTTTATGAATGCATGCTGATTTTCTATGTTATTTCTTCTCATTTCTTCTATGAACGCATATATTCTCTACTTAAATTCTACAATAATGCAAACTAAAATAGCCTAAAACATGCTCTCTTTGAGAGTTATCAGCAAGCTAAGGGTCAAGTTTGTTGTAGTAGTTGTACACTACTTCACCAAGTGGGCAGAAGCAGAAGCACTAGCCACCATTACCGGAAAGAAAATTATCGACTTTTTTGTGGAAATGTATCATCTACAGATTCAGAGTACCCCACACTCTAATATCCGATAATGAAAAGCAGTTCAACAATGCCACATTCAGAAAGTTTTGCCTAGAGCAGAATATAAGTCACCACTATTCATCACCAGCATACCCTCAAGCAAATTGGCAGGTAGAAACGGTCAACAAGATCATTAAGAAAAACCTAAAGACCAAGCTAGAAGCTCTCAAGGGAGTATGGGCGGACGAGCTTCCAAAAGTCTTGTGGGCGTACCGACCAATGCCCATAACATCGAGACGAAACACCGTTCTCTTTCACCTACGGGGCTGAAGCTGTGATCCCGGCTGAAATTGGCATCCCTTCACCTCGAATAGAATTCTACAACCCGAGCCAAAACGATCAAGAGTTGCAGCTAAGCCTCGACCTGCCAGAAGAACGAAGAGAAGCAACTAGTATTTGCACAGTTGAGTTTAAAAACTGGGTTGCTAGGTACTACAACTTAAAAGTGAAAGTCTGACCCTTCAAGGAAGGTGACTTAGTGCTAAGGAAAGTCATGCCAAATGCAACGAACCCCAATGATGGATGAATGGGTCCAAATTGGGAAGGGCCATATAAGATTTCAAAAATTCTACTTCAAGGAACCTACTATCTTCAAACTCTAGATGGCATTGCATTATTGCACCCTTGGCACGCAGAACACTTAAAGAAATACTACCAGTAGAAGAGTGCATCTGGTCAACACTCCTAGATCGAAAAAATAGTTTTTTTTTTCTTTTATGTCTTTAGTTACGTATACAAGTTTCGCTTTGTTGTTTCCTTCAATAGTCAATTGGGATATTATTAGGATGTTATTAAAAGTTGATTCAACATAGCCATTTTAATACAATTCAAGTCATTTTCACTTTGAGTAAAATTGTCTTGAATGGGGGCAACCAAACGAATAAGGCCGAGATGGCTATCCAAATATGTCGGAAAGGATAAGGGGGGGATGGCTATCCAACAACGATTATCAAAACCAGCAACCCAGGTCACCTGGTTGGCACTTTAGTCACAAAAAACAAGCAACCCAGGTTACCTGGTTGGCACTTTAGTCACAAAAAACAAGCAACCCAGGTCACCTGGTCGGCGCTTTAGTCAAGCATATTCATTGATAAATAAGTAGTAGCACGCCAAAATATAAGCCACAACCAACCAACTTTGAAACACAAATGGAATGCCTAAAGAAAACATAAGCATATTCATTGATAAATAAGTAGTAGCACGCCAAAATAAAAACATGTTCATGGGCAAACCAAAGCAATTCAAGAGGAAGCAAACATACAAGAAAGTTAAAGTACAACAGACAGAAATTGAAAAACCACAATAACCTAAAGCAACCCTTCATGGAGCTTTAACACCGACATCCCACAATTGGCTTACTAGCCAATGTTAGTCCCCTGAGAAATTCTGAGTCCTGGTGGAAAACGGGGCAGAGTAGGAACCACCATTCCCAGCACCCTCAGAGGTTAGTCGCAACTCCAAGAAGTAATTACGACAGTAGAAGAAGAAGGTGGAACCTGAAACTCGGCCTCCCGTTTAGCGACTATGGCGTCAAAGGTAGGCAGAAATCTATTGGGAGACAACGACGGATAATTCTCTCGATACCTTTTTATAGTCCAAACCACGCAATGCCGCATAGCCTTGTTCTTTGCCTTCATAAAGGCGGAGTCATTTGAGAAGCCTCGAATAGAAATTTGGTGTCATTCAACCTTCCTTGAGCCAACAGCAACCCTGAGTCAATCGAGCTGAAGTGGCTACCGCATCCACAAGCCTCTATTGACTGGACGTGATGGACGCTTGAGCATCCTTCAAGCTGACTTGGTAAGCCTTCAGCACCTCATCCAAAGTCTAGTAGGCCAAGGTCAACTGATCCAGTTCTCCTCTCAAGCGAGCAAAGTCGACCCATACATTATTGATAGTACGCATGTAAGATAGGTCGGTAGCCAGTTGATGCACCCCATAAGAGAGATAAAGGTAAGACTGCAATGGAGAATATAACAAGGTCATCATAAAACACCTTCAGAAAAGAAAGGAAAACAAAACCCATTTACCTCGTAGAAGCGTCGAAATCCCTCGTTCAGATTGTGCATCGTCGAGTCATGGAATTGAGTAGTAGAACCTTCGTGAAACTGAGTAGAAACTCCCTCATGAAGCCCGATCCAACCATCGAAGGCATGAGTTAGTAACTCGACAAAATTAGGGGCACCATGGTATGGTGGAGCTGGAACATCCCAACAAGGCTTGCTAGCAGTAGACAGCGTAAGCGTCGTAGGAGGGTCAAAGCTCGCCTTCTGAGAAGGGCGATCAAAGATCACTTCACTTTGGGAGGAGACTTCTGCCTGATGAGCAGCGACACTGCCTGTAGCAGTTCCAGCAAACAACGTTTCCTGGTCCAAGTTCATGATGAGATAAAGGTCACTCAATCTTGTGACGGTAAAGTCATGATCATCAAGGTTATCAAAATCATCAATGTCAAAAGTGGGGTCGGGGGAGGAGCTCATGTCTGCAGCATAAGACCAATAATGGCTACATTAAGACGGTCCTCAAAGTACGAATCAAAATGTAGATAGATAACTTACCCAGAAGAAGGTTGCGCAGAGCAAGAGATTCCTGAGTAAGATACTGTGAACTGATTTTTGTTCTCTCGTCTAAATCGACAAAACAGCCTGAAAAATCGTATGCAGCACGACGTGGTTCGACATACACCTCCTCTACAAGAAAAGAATATCCGTTAGAAACCCACACATACGAACAAACAACCAAACGGTATCAGAAACCTAAGTTACCATTTTCCATGTATATAGTGGGGACGATGTAATTGGCGTTTGGACAAGGGACTAACCAAGCACCCCCACGAAAAACCATGTGTCCCTCTAAGCCTTGTGGCTCAGGGGGGGCCTTTAGTAGGGGTCGAAGGCGAACAGAAGCATAACGTGACCGACTGACACTTCTGGACCCATTTATAGAATAAAAAGAACGGAAATCGGGAACGCTAAAGGATCCTTCCATTCTCAAAATATTCCATAAACAAATACTCCCAAAAATCATGTTGTAGGTATTGAGGCAAAGTTGGCCAATGGCTAATCCTATGGTTGCCAGCAACTCTTGAATAATAGGAATAACAGGCAAACAGAACACCCTCTCTAACATAAAGACATAGATGGTTACCCATCCAGTCGGAGGATTTTTTGGAACTTCTCCCCCTACAGGAAGCCTTGTAAAAAAAAAAGACAGGACACTGTATTTTCTTTTTATTTCACATAGGTCATGCTCGGTCAGCTGAGAAACTTCATCCCGAACAAACCCTAAACCACTAGTAGCTACCCAACAACAAGATCTTCGAGAGCGAACGACCCTCGATAACTCAACCCAGATCTCGGCTACATCGTCATAATAAGAATCCATGGGCCGGTAACTACGAAAAATCAAGGGATGACTATAAGTGAAATGAGAAATTGTTAGAAAAACACATTTTGAAAGTAAGTAAGGAATTGAAGATAAAAATAGTCAAAAAGTGGTCAATTTTGGAAATAAAAAGAAGGATCAGGTTTGAAACTTTTTCAAAAATTAACAAAAAAGCCCACCTTAAAGAGAAGAGAAAATGAAAGGATTTGGATGAAGAATGGAAGAACGAAAGGTATTTATAAGAGTTAGAAAGGTTTGGAAGGTCACTAGGAGACCAGGTCGCCTATGGGACACTCAAGTCACCTAGACGCTAAGACTCTAACAAAGAAAAATGAATATAAGCAAGTTAAACAAACCCGAGAACAATCTTAGCCTCTACATAATATTGAAAGTTCGAACCTAAGAGTGGGGGCAACTGTTATAGGAAATTGGGCTGCTCGAAGTGAAGTCGGGCCCACGAAGAATCCCTTAGAACGAACGAGATCGGCTGAGTAAAGCCCAAAGGGATCTACCTTGATCCCAAACTGAGTAGATAGGCTACCAGAGCACCCGCGCAGGTAGCTCAAGCGCCTAGGCACAGCTCGCACAAGCGCCCATGCGTGCTAGCTTAGCCCACCTGCCTACCTCAGGCGGGTTGGGCATTGATCCAACCCGATTCAGCCTCTTTTCTTCTCTTTGGCCATATCTTCCCAGTTTGGGCTCCAATTCGTGCGCCATTTTCACCTATATTCATCATTTTTCTTTATCTACGCCTAAGCTCTATTTAGGGCTCGACCCAAGAAGAGATATTTTTGGAAAATGGAGATATTCACCTAAAAAATGGGATATTTCCATAAACTATGATTGATTTTTACCAAAAGTGGTCACCTACTCGCCTCCTATATATATATATATATCTGTGTGTGTGTGTGTGTGTGTGTGTGTGTGTGTAAGTCAATTAGTCATGAAGAAGGCTAATTAAAAACGCTAAACTCGACTCACCTTCCCATATATATATATGTGTGTGTGTGTGTGTGTGTGTGTGTGTGTGTGTAAGTCAATTAGTCATGAAGAAGGCTAATTAAAAACGCTAAACTCGACTCACCTTCCCATCTCTTTCAATCTGGACTAACTTAGGCATTGGAGACGACGTGGCTCACACCACACCGATGTCTAATTTCTTTTTGTTTTACAGGTAATTCATTCCCAATTGAATACAAATTCACCATTGATCTAGAAGACCAAATTTCGACATCAAAAAAATTTAACCTACATAGTTAGTTATATAAGTTCATTTAAATCTAATAAAAATAAATAAAATCTCACCATTCTTTCAATGCCTACCCTTAACAATCTCAAAATATTTTAGCTTTTACCTCCCTTTCTTTTTTTCCATTCTATTTTCTCTTTTTCTTTCACTTTTCAATTTTAGTCCACCTGTCTTCGATGGACGTCATCGTCAATCACCTCCACCAACACTACCTGTTGTCGTGCCATCGACAATTTGAAACAAATATGTCTTAAATGGAGTATCCATGAAGTATCCGTAGTGTGTCCGTGAAGTGTCCAAAATTAAAAATAATAATTATAAAGGAGGACGCGGAATTTTGAGTATTAGACACATGTTCGAAGAGTATTGGGAAGTATCAGTGTCAAACACGAGTACAATATAGATACATTGTCCAAGAGGTGAAATTTGAGTGTAAAATTTAGAATTGTATAATGTTATGGATTAAATTATAAAAAAACCATTTAGAAAATAATAATAAAGAAAACTTAAATAAGGGATAATTTAGATTATTTAGTCCAATAATATTACGTATACAAAATTGAAAGACCCAACTTACAAACATAATAATAATCAACACACTTGTTGAAGAGTTATGGCCGAGAGCTTCTAGGGTTTCATCATTAGTGCTTGGCCGAAAGCATTAGGTGCAAGTAAGGGTAGTCTCATGATTCCCTTGCTTCTAGTTCGTAGTTCATAGTTAAGTGTTTAGCTACCTAGGTTTAATTGAATGTTGTATGCTTTATTAGGTTGTGAGACACTGCAGCTCAAGGAGCACTTTACTGTTTTTGTTTCTGCTTGTTCCAGGTAAGGATCTCTTACCAGGGTTGTGTGGACCCTGCGATATGTCTTGATTGCATTCTGTTTATATGTTATCTGTTATGAGCATGTTAGTGGATAGGACTGTTTCATTGTTTAACTCTGCTATCATGTTTGCCCCTGTTTCTACATGTTAGTGCCATGCTAGGTTTGTCCTTCCAGAATGTTCTGAGATTCCTGTTTCAATTCGTAGTATCATGCTAGATTGTAGTTGTATACTTGTTGAGCATGTTTGAACAACTAGTTATTATCTACTCTGTGATATTAGATAGTTAGTTAAAATTTTCTTCATCGAGAGGCTGAGAGTGGACATAACGTACTTTGTCCCCACAGGTCAGGATCAGTGAGTAGCATAATGTACTTTGCTTCCGCTCCCGATAGCCGGTGCGGATTAGCTCCCATATCGGTATAAGCCTAGTTTGTAGCCTGCAAGAGTGGAACCCGTCACGGGTGCAAGCCTTCCCAAAGACAGTTCTTAGCTTCAGGTCGGTGGTACAGGCTGCTACAGCTTAGTGTCGAGGCCTCCGCACTATTGTATATCAGTGACACCATTTCCGTTCTTGTTTTAGAGCTTGACTTGGGGTACTCTCCCGTTGTCTTAGGATAATCTTGGCTGAGGGTAAGAGGCCCTCGAGGACACCTATTCGGGATCAGCTTTTGAGTTGGTCATTTGGCCGAGGGAGAAAGACCCTCGAAGGTGTCTGACATCTATTTGGGATCAGCTTTTGAGTTGATCAATTGGCCGAGGGAGAAAAACCCTCGAGGATGTCATTTAGGATTGGTTAGGAGAACCAATCATTAGGCCGGAAGTAGGAAACTTCCGAGGTTCTCGAACTTATCTTGCTTGATCAGCTTGGACATAACGCACTTTGTCCCATCAGCTTGGACATAACGCACTTTGTCCATCAGCTTGGAATAAGATATGGCAGCTGATCATTAGGCCGGAAGTAGGAAACTTCCGAGGATTCCAGACTTGTCTTGATTAGCTTGTTGAGCAAAGTTCTGTGCTGGTAACTGTTGCATGTATACTAGGATGCCAGGTGATTGATGTATCGTATTGTACCCCGGTCGGGGATTCTTACTGATTGCCTTCATACTCACCCTTACTTTCCTTTCAGGTAACTTGGGACAACACCGGGATGGCTAGTGGAGGGAGCTGACTGATCATGGGAGCCGTCGGCATACTCTGTCATTTGTTTATGTTTTGAGTCTTTCATTCTGTAGTAGCATGCTGGAAGAATTGAATTGATTTTAAGAGTTGTTTAACTGTTTTACTTTGAAATATTGGCCATGATTTATTTATGGAAGTTTTTGGAATGAATGTTTTCCTTATGATGTTTAATCAAATTTTACTTTAAGCAGTTTTCTGTACTATTTAAATGTTTTAAATTTGTAAGCATGCTAGTAAGAACCGGGTTTAGGACCTCTTTTGGGTCGAGTTCTTACACTCCACCAATTATTTCCTTTTTTGCTTCCACCCCAATTTACTTTCATATATAAATTGGATCTTCTTTAATGTAATTAAGGAGTTGATTTTTGGCATTTACATCTTATGTTTTTGCCAAAATTGTTCCAATTTTTCTTTTTTCTTTCTCTGAGTTATTTACACTAGATTTGACCATCAAAGTACTGTTCACAACAATCATTATCTTTTTTATCAATTAAACATCAAATTGTCAATACGAACTTGTGACCGTGGAATGGAAATGGATTAACAGCAAACCAGATAACTAATCGCGCCACTAACCCATTAAGATTAACTAATATAAAATTGGAAGTCAATATTACAATATTAAATGTATAAATTGATTTAATTTAAAATGATAAAAATATACGGTTAATTCATGAGCGAAATCTGTTTGCCAGTCTAACAATACCATGGCAACAAATGTATTAGGAAGGTAAAACATAATATGGTATTACAAAATGGGTTCGATGTATTGCCAACCTACACATATTGTATTATAAAACGTGATTATGATGATAAATTTATTAGAACAATTGATATCAAATTACTTTCTAATATATATATATATATATATATAAATTATTATTTAACATGTGTGACCATAGAGAGGAAATGTATTTACATCAAATAACTAATCGCGCCACCGACTCATTCAGTTACAAAGAATTATGAAAGATTAAATAATATATATCGAAAGGGAGAAAATCTAGAAATTCTAGCAGGTTTTTTTCCATATTAAGAAAATTTTGAATTAATGATTAATTTATAGGTATTAAATATCGTGATGGAAAGTAATGATTTTGGAAAAAATGGTGTCCGTATTTAGGAATTCAAATATAGGCTTTTATATGGTTGAGAGTAAATTGCTGATGATTTTTTTTTTTTTGAAGATGCTTTGATACAACTGATTATGTAGGAAATTATAGATGCAAAAAGCGAAATTTCAGTAAACAATTTCATAACATTTATCACAGAAACGCATGCATAATAATTATATGAATTAAGTAGGGAGTAAAGAATTATAACCTTTGATGCGTGATTCCCAAGCAAGAACGCCGCTGGAGATGTTAGGGCTCCAACTACAACCCATCCAATTAGTCCACCAGCAATGGAACGATACCACGTATGCTAGTACGGAAGCGGGGGAACTGTTTCCCTCACTTACTTTTATTGGGATGTGAAGGCACAATAAGAAAATGGGGTTAATGTTTTTTCTATCTGATGGGAAAAATCAATCTATCGTATCATTTCTCGTGACCCATATATATTTAGGGTTAGGCCAGAGAGAAAACCAAAACCCACGTACTCTTAATTTGTCATCCAATATAAAACCTTTTGGGCTTTATATTTAGTTCAGCTCATTGCTTTATGTGTGACTCTTAGGAATTAGATATTTTAGTTGTTAGCCCAATCTACTTAGTCTAACTATAATAATTATTCTCTAGCAAGTAATTATTAATTACTAAAGTACACTAATTATTATCTCCATAATAAATCCTATTTATATTTATTAATTGCTGGGATTTGTCTTAGGAAACGATTCCTTCAATCTCCCACTTGTCCGTAGACAAGCTAGCAATACTAAATTCCTTAAATCTCTTAATACCAGAATTTGACAACAAGATTAACATTTGATGTAATCCATGATGTTTCTCAAATTCTATTCCTTGATATCCGAGTTCGAATTTTTAAAACATAGATTAACATCTTAATCCTGGACATGCATTTTTCAATTCTTGCTCATCAAAGGGCCCAAATATCAGTCCTATCTAATAGAAGGTTTAACAGCCCAAGATTTTCCTTCCGGTTCTCCAGGTTTGTTTGGTTGTCTCTCCAGTGAGTTGGTTGGGCTGTTAGGGATGTTTGTGCTTCTAGGGGTATTTTAGTCATTTTGTCTTCCAAGGGTATTTTGGTCATTTTGCCTTCCCGAGACAGTTTTACAGTAAGTCAGGGTCTCAAGGTTGTTTCTGTCATTGTGGACTCCGATTATTCTTCGGTTTCAAGTTCCAGGTCAAGAATTCCATTTATGGTAAGTTTGGAACCCTCTAGGTTAAAAGAAGAAAAATGAAAATAAAAGTGTTGGAGCTAGGATTCGAACCATGGTGGCTTGGGAGTTGAGTTTGAGCCTTGTGTAGAGAAAAATAAAAGAGTTTTTAAAAGTGCACTTGGTGGGATTTGAAGGTGGGATTTTTATAAGCATTTTATTAATTAAAAAAGGGGAAAAATACCTAGGGTTGCATCTTATTCTCTTCCCCTCCGTCTTGGCCGACCACCTTGCCCCATTTCTTCTTCCTCTTGGCCGAGCACTTCCTCTCCATTTCTCTCCATCTACATTGCTTCCAACCTCAAGATCTCCAAGTGTAGTTCATCTCCTCCATTGTTTCTCCAAGGTAAACCTTTGCAACTCTCTCTTTTCTCCTTCCCTTTGCCATGGCCAAACCTAGATCTAACCAAATGAGCTTCTTCTCCTTTTCTCCATGGTAGATCCGAGAAGCTCTCTTCTATTGGGTTCGAGATCTCCTTGTGCTTGCATAAAAAAAAACTTTTTTCTTCTCTTGATTGTTGAGATCCGAGAGCACCATTCTTCCAAGCTCCTTGGCCGAGATCCCTTGGGTAAGTATGTTGGTGTTTATGCTTGGTTTAGTGTTGTAGTGTGTAGATCTAACATTGTTCATCTTCCATTGTGCTAATCAAGCCCTAGCCGAGCCAACCTTGTGGTGCATCCTTCTTGGCCGAGACCATCTTGCTCATTAGAGGATCTTGCCTAATCTTCATAGGTGAGTTGGTAAGTTGTGGTTTTTCTATGCTTGTGTGTTGGTTTGGCCGAGAGCTCCAAAGGGTGTGTTTGGCCGAGAGCTTCATGAGGGGTTATGTGTGTGTTTGCTTGCTTCATGGATTAGAGATCTAACTTGTGGTTGTTGTTTGTTGATGCCCTAGCCGAGACACCTTGTTGCAAGGAGTAGCCGAGACCTAACTCTTGGTTGTGTTGCCCTAGCCAAGATCGAGTGTTGAGGAGTTGTGGCCGAGAGCACTAGGTGCTAGTAGGGGTAGTCTCTTGCTCCCTTGCTTTTAATTTGTAGTTGTTAGATAAGTGTTTAGCTAGCTAGGTTAATTTGTATGTTGTATGCTTTTAGGTTGTGAGACACTGCAGCTCAAGGAGCAGTTTACTGTTTGTATTTCTACGTGTTCCAGGTAAGGATCTCTTACCAGGGTTGTGTGGACCCTACTATATGTTTTGATTACGTCTTATATACATATATGTTGTTTGTTATGAGCATGTAGTGGTTAGGACTGTTTCACTATTTATCTCTGCTAGCATGTTTGCCCTGTTTCTACATGTTAGTGCCATGCTAGGTTTGTCCTTCCAGCATGTTCTGAGTTCCCTGTTTACATTCGTAGTATCATGCTAGGTTGTACTTGTATTCTTGATAAGCATGTTCAATTACTAGGAATGTATATTATGTGATATTAGATAGTTAGATAGACTGGGCTTCCAGAGGCTGAGAGGGGACATAACGTATCTTGTCCCCACAGGTCGGGATCAGCGAGTAGCATAACGTACTTTTCTTTCGCCCCGGCATTCGGTGCCGATTAGCTCCCGCATCGGTATGAGCCTAGTTTGTAGCCTACTAGAGCGGAACCCATCACGGGTGCAAGCCTTCCCGGAGACAGTTCTTAGCTTCAGGTCGGTGGTACAGGCTGCTATAGCTGAGTGCCGAGGGCTCTGCACTACTATAGATCAGTGACACCGTTCTCATTCTTGTTTAGAGCCTGACCTCGGGTACTCTCCCGTTGTCTTAGGGTTTAGCTTAGCCAGGGGTAAGAGGCCCCCGATGACACCTATTCGGGATCAGCTTTTGAGTTGGTCATTTGGCCGAGGGAGAAAGACCCTCAAGGGTGTCTGACATCTATTTGGGATCATCTTTTGAGTTGGTCATTTGTTCGAGGGAGAAAGACCCTCGAGGATGTCTTTGGGATTGGTTAGGAGAACCAATCATTAGGCCAAAAGTAGAAAACTTTCGAGGTTCCTGGACTTGTCTTGATTAGCTTGATGAGCAAAGTTCTGTGCTGGTAACTGATTGCATGTATACTAGGATGTCGGGTGATTGATGTATCGTATTGTACCCCGGTCGGGGATTCTTACTGAGTATGCTTATACTCACCCTTACTTATCTTTCAGGTAACTTGTGACATCATCGGAATGGCTAGTGGAGGGAGCTGTATGATCATGGAAGCTGCCTACGTACTCTGTTGTCTTTATTATTTGGAGTCTTTTATTCTGTAGTAGCATGCTGGGAACACTGTTTATTGTTAAGACTTGTTTTAACTGTTTTGTTTGAAATACTGGCCAGGGTTTTATTTAAGGGAGTTTATGAAATGAATGTTTTTCCTAAGTTGTTTGAATAAGTTTTTATTTTGTGTGGTTTCCTTTATATTTAAATGTTTTAAATTTGTAAGCATGCTAGTAAGAACGGGTAGGACCACTTTTGGGTCGAGTTCTTACAGGAGGATTTATCCACTCTTGTATGACCAAAATTCCCACTCAAATCTTAACCAACCCGATCACTGCTTTTATAACCTTCTTTTCCAGCACGACGTTTAATAGTGTCAAAGCTAAATCAATCTTATCATGATTGTAATGTTATACTTATGTCTAAGGAATCCACTAAATACAAAAGAATGATTCTACTATTAGAACTTTGTTAGGTCATGTTTCAATATATCACATATATCCATATAAATGACTAGACATCTCCATGTCCCCATAGCTCATGGAACTGCGCTATCAATCAATTATATGCTAGTCTTTCAACCTAATCACTTATGTCCAACTTAGTGATTTAGACTAGGAACATTTAATGTGTTGTGTTTTTAGTTCACCTTATAGGGTTCCAATTATCAAAACATTTTTTATAATCCTATAAAAAACACAAATCATTTGGACATTTTCTTTAATACTAAACCAATATTAAATAAGAAATAACTTTTATTGATAAACATTTAAATAACATGTTCAATGCTTTTACAATTGCTAACATCTAGTTTACAATATAAAACCATTCTCCCACATGTCTAATACCTATATCCCTAATATGACTCTCATGTTTGGGATGCGGTAATGGTTTAGTCAGTGGATTTGCAACGTTTGCATCAGTTTATCCAGTAACAACCAACTCATTATCTCCACCATAAACCAGAAAATTATCCTTAGTTATTATCAAGTACTTAAGGATATTCTTTGCTGCTATCCAATGTGTGTCACCTAGTTAGATTGGCATCTGCTACATATGCTTAAAGCATGAACAACGTCCGGTCGAGTACAAATCATGACATACATGATTGAACCTACTGTCGAAGCACAAGGAACAATACTCATAAGCTTAGCCTCATCAGGACTTGTAGGACACTGAGTCTTCCTAATCTATATGCCATGTTGCATGGGAATGAAACCTCTCTTAGAGTTTTCCATGTTGACCTTAGTAAGAACCTGGAGTAGAAGTAGAAATTGCTAAGTTTACTTCTATAACATAAATACCTAAAGTAGAAGTACCATTCTTCTATTTCTCCAACTATTTTGGCAAAAAAATTTCCAATTGCCAATTTTGTTGCAATGGAAACACTTATGCTCCGCAGCTACTCTTGGTTTGGGTTTTAGCTTTTTAGAATAAGTGGTATAAGAAACTTTCTTACCATTACCCTTTTCTTTTTTAGCAGCCCCAGTTTTCTTGAACCTTTTCCCTTTTTGAACCATAAGAACATCCTTATGTTTTTTAGGTTCGTTAGGGATGTTCCTTTTAGCCTGAATTAGCATCCCATGCAACTCTTGCAGGTTTGCTTGCCGCATGTAAAAGTTCAAACTGAAGTTTTTAAACCCATCATGCAATGAATCCAACCTAGCATGACACTGAAACATAGTTTTCAGCTGCTTGATTATGTTGTATGCATCCATCCCATCAAAACGATTTTGAAAGTCAGGTTCCATACATGCTAGCATTAGACATGTGACAGGCACTGAATTGTCTAGGAGAGTTTCCCTGGCAGTTCTCTCAGCATGCCTAGATTCTTGTGGGAGGGGTTCAGAAATTCAGTCATCAAGAACGGACTTCTTCCCTTCACATCTGAGACCAATTCTCAAATTTCTTTCCCAATCGAGAAAATTGCTTGCATTTAGTTTATTCTTCTCAATGATTGAAAGCAGATTAAAAATTGAGTTGTTGGTGTTGTTACTAGGCATAATATCTTCAACAAAAGAAAAAATTGCAAGAAATCAACAAATATTTATCATAGTAGTGCTTAAAAATTAAAATACTACTAATACTTTATTCAAAGTTTAATGTCCCATTTTGAATAAAGAAATAACCAAGACCCCCTTCTTATTATTAATAAAACGAACTTTGGCCCTGCCTTTTAATAATAATATTAGAGGTAAGTAAACTCTTTTACTAATTACAATTTTTTGTAATTCTTGGTAGATAGGTTACAACTCTTTGTTAACTCTATCTCTTTGCTTCAAGACCCAAAACTTTGTCTTTTGATAGTTTTGTTGTAACGGCCCAGTTTTCTATTCCGGTTTTCCAAGTGCTTTCGGTTCAAGATTCGATTGTTCGGTTGGGCCGTTAGAGCTATTTTAACCCTTAGGGGTATTTTGGTCTTTTGCTCCCCGGGCAAGTTTTGTGGATGTTCAGGACTTCAGGGTTGCTCCCGCCTTTGTCGAGGCTTGATTGTTGTTGGTTGCAAGACCCAAGATGTTTGGGCTAGTCGTTTGGAAGTTTGGAAGTGATTTGGGTTTTTTGCAAAATTATTGTTGTTGAGTGCTTCCTTTGGGATTTGAGCCCTTGCCCTTAATGTTAAATTGGGAGTTTGATTTTAAGTGAGTTTTATTTATTGCAAAAGATCGCTTCAGCCGGGTCTCGAATTAGGAAGCCGGGGAATGAGATTTTAGGGATTTTAAGGTTATTTAAAAGTGGATAAGGATGGAAAAAAAGAGAGAAAAAAATCCCATTTTTCCCCTTTTTGTTCTCTCTCTCTCTCTCTCTCTCTCTCTCTCTCTCTCTCTCTCTCTCTCTCTCTCTCTCTCCCCGAGCCCGAGCCCGAGCCTAGCCCCCTGCTTGCCCAGGCAGCCCAGCCCCTGCTCGCTCAGCCCCTGCTCGCCCAGCCCAGCCGCGCACAGTGCCAGGCCACCCAGCCCCAAGTCGCCCTGCCCTATGTCGCGTCGCTCAGCTCCGCACCAGGCCGCTCCGAGCCCGACTCGCCTAGATTCGAGCCGCCCCGTGCCAGATTGCACGTCCCCTGTAGCTCGCCGTGCTAGCCCGCGCGTCCCTGTAGCCGTCGCGTCTCGTCGCCCCGCGCGCGTCCCTATAGATCGCCGCGTCGCCAGCCCGCGCGCCTTCCCTGTGACGAGCTGCGCCTTCGCCTTCGCCTTGCCGCTCCCGCGCCAGGGCGCTTGTGTCCCTGTCGCGCCTAGTGCCCCAGCGCCCAGCTAGCTTCTTTGCTGCCGACAGCCTGCTTCTTTGCTGTGTGAGATGGCCCGAGCCTTGTGGCTTCTTGGATGGTATTTCTCGAGTCTTTTCTCCTTTGGGTCCCAAGCTGTTGGCCGCTGCTTATTTATTTAATTAGGTTGTTTTTATTAAATGCTTAGGTTGCTCGGGTTATCTTAGAAGCTTGAGGGTCGCTTGGTTGATTTGTGATAGTTGTTTCTGCTTGTTTCCAGGTAAGGATTTCTTACCGTGGTTGTGTGGACCTTGCGATATTATCATGATGTGCCTTGTATGTTTGTTGACTGTTATGAGCATGATAGTGATAGGGCAGCTATGATTGAACTCTTGCTAGCATGTTGGTCTGATTGTACATGTTGGTGCCATGCTAGGTTTGTTCTTCCAGCATGCTTATGATTCCTGTTTTAAGTTCGTAGTATCATGCTAGGTAAGTGTGATTGGTGTTGATTATTGTTTGTTAGACAGGAATAATTTTCTCTGTACTCTTAGCAAGCATAGTAGGGTTTGTCATCATCCAGAGGCTGAGAGCGGACATAACGTACTTTGTCCTCACCGGTCGGAAGTAGAGCGAAGCATAACGTACCTTGCTTCCCCCCGACAGCCGATGTGGATTTAGCTACCACATCGGCATAAGCCTAGTTTGTAGCCTGCTAGAGCTGAACCACGCTTAACGGTGCAAGCTCGCCTTGGCCGGTTCTTAGCTTCAGGTCGGTGGTACAGGCCGCACAGATGAGTGCCGAGGGCCTCGCACTACTGTGATCAGTGACACCGCTTCCGAGTCTTAGGAATGTGCACCTGGCCCGCGTAGTTTGCCCTTAGGCCCCCGCATTTACGCCGGTTGCAGAGAGCATGCGGTGTGCGCGCACACGAGTTAGTTGCCGGTTCGGAGAGCTCCCCCGGGCTAATGTCGTGAGTACACCATTCTTTCCGTTAGAGCCTAACTTCGGGTACTCTCCCGTTAGTCCAGATTAGTGGCAAGGGCAAGGAGGCCCTTGAGGACATTCTAGGGATCAGTGTATTCCCCCCGAGTGACAGATACCTCGGTGATGTCCAGGATTGGTCAGTGTATCCAATCCCAGTTAGGCCGAAAGAAAGAGACTTCCGATGACTCCAGATCTTATTTTATGAGCTCGTTGAGCCATGATCTGTGTTGGTAGCTGTTTGCTTGCATGCTTTGGTACTAGATGACTGATTATATCGTATTGTACCCCGGTTGGGGATTCTTACTGAGTAATTCGTTACTCACCCTTATTTTTGTGGTTTTTCCACAGGTAACCATGGTGCGAGACAGGATGGCTGGAGGAGGAGCTGTGATCATGAAAACCCGTTGTTCAACTCTGAGTCTTATGTTTATGTTATGATTTAAATGTTCTCTGAATGCATGTAGTTGGGCACGGAGCCCTAGGGTGTTTTCTGAATGTATTTCCGGATTCTAGCACTATTGTAAAGCTTGTATGTTTTAAATAAATCTCTGATCAGAGTAAGCTTTGTAAATGTATTTGTCTTGGAACAAGTGCTTGGAAACAGGGACAGGTTCCAGGAATTGATGTTGATTTTAAATGGATGTTTTATGTTTTAGTTTTTACTTAGAATCCGAACACCGTCTTACAAATTTTCTGTAGATTTGTAATGCATGCATTGAGGTAACGACCTAGTTAGAACCCTTTCGGGTCGGGTTGTTACAGGTTGGTATCAGAGCTCAGAGTCATAGATTCTGTAGACTGACCTTTGTTGTAGGTCGTTTTTCCATGATCATCAGCACTCTGACAGTCATCAGGTACGCCTAAGTTTACTGTTTTAAAGAAAGGGGTAAGAATTTACAATACTTTTCATCTAGTGTTTGCCTTGTGTAGAGTTGTGGAGCGGAGACGAGCAGGTTCTGACTCGTTGTTGGTTTGGGCTTAGAGAGCCATCATGCCAACTTTCCGCAGTGCGAGTAGTTTGATTTAGCATCTTGTTGAGGTATCCAGATAGATTCGGATGCCCTGGGACGTCGTCCCCGAGGGAGGCAGAGCTTAGACTCCCATTGGCGATTTGTGGCCCAGTTGTTGCTTTTCCCCTAGTGAGAGGGTGGAGGTGCTTTGTGCAGATCGCCACTATGTTGATCGCACCCAGAAGAGCAGGACGCTTGGCATGTCTGACCGAGAAGTTGGACTGATCGTGTTGATGTTGAGGCCGCGTCTAGGGTCGTTTGGACCCGTTGGCCAGAGTTGGCCCTGGCAGTTGAGTTGCCTAGTGGAGGGGGTAGAGGCTAGCACGCCTCAGAGTGAGACTCCTTGAGCAGAGTGTGCTCCAGCCATGAGAGATTGGATGGCAAGTCTTTAGCTATCGAGAGCGGAGACCAGCGCGATTTGTAGCGCGTAGTGAGGAGTCCAGGCACAGATAGTCCGGTGTGAGTTTGTTTTAGCATTTTCCCCAGTAGCTCTTGTAGCCCGGAGGTTCCCGGGAGGGCATGATCAGCGTGAGTTTATTCAGATGAGTTTGTTGGCGATGATGGAGCGCCTTGATTTGGCAAGTGGATGCTCCAGAGCTCGATGTTTTAGTAAGTCCTGCTGCTAGTAGTAAAGCGGTTGGCCAGGTTTGAGTTTAGCATCTGTGTGTGGGATGCCCTGCTGTTCAGAGGCCGAGGTGTGTCGTTTCTGTGCTGTTTGGTACAGCAGTTGGTGGTGGTAGTCCCTTGAGAGAGGTGGACTAGCAGAGTCTCCACCAGTCGCCCGATTGATTGGCAAGTTGTCGTGTTAGTGGCTTGAGGCAGATGTAGAGACATCTTTGCCCCCTTGCAAGCCTGTTGTTGTTTAACAGCCCAGTTTCCTCAGATGTTTGGTAGAGTTGAGCACTCTTCCTTGGTGAGCTCCTAGAGTGGAGCTAGCTGCTGCATGTTGAGAGATCCGACCAGAGTTTTGTTGAGCATCATGTGGAGATGCTAGTGTAGGCCGTGAGCCTTCAGTTTGATGAGATGCCATAGGCATGGTTGTTTGAGTTGAGCCCTTGTATGCCTAGCCAGAGTTGTTGTCACTTGAGGTAGTGACCTTGCTGGCCCCATCTGTAGTAAGATGTGGATTTGGTAGTAGTAGCACTTGAGGTGCATTGGTTGGTGTGCCACTTTGGCACTAAGTCTGGTTCAGGCTTGAGTTTGGCTTGGGCATAGCAGATGGTTCTATGCCGTTCGGAGTTCAGCGCACTCCTTTAGCCTTGGATCCGTTTATGGCAGTTACACCTGTTTAGGTCGTGCTAGAGGGCTAGTTCAGTGGTAGTCGATGGACTACAAGCGAAAGGATGCTCGAGAGGAGCCGGAGCCTCTTCCCAGTGTTTCTGAGGGTTGAGTAAGTCAGCAGGTTGGCGGTTGGTAAGTGTTGGTGCGCGTGAGTCTCGCGCTAGTGTTAAGGCCAAGAGTTTCCTTGTGGTTGGTAGTGCGGTCAACTACCTTCGAGTGCCTTAATCTGAGGAGAGTTGAGCATCGTAGATGCGAGTTTGGTCCAGCAGAGGGACCATGAGTTTGATGCTCATGAGATGAGTTGGATGCCATGAGGCGAGTTGGATGCCTTTGAGGCGAGATGAGTTGATGCCTTGCGAGAGGATTTGGATGCCTTATGGGTAAGCACCCTTGGTAGAGGCTTGGTTTAAAGTAAGTTCGGTGTGGCATGGTTATGCCTTGGTAGAGCAAGGTTGCCTCAGCTTTTAGCATCGTGTGGAGAAGGAACTTTTGGTGTTCCTTCTGTTGGAGTTCAGATGGAAACTGAACAAGTGCGGTGGTAGCAAAGCCGCGCAGTTTCTGATCGCCTTGGCTAAGAGGGTTGTTTGGATCCTTTCCTTGGGTAGAAGCCTTGTTGAGGCTGATGTTTGAGTAGGAGGACGACGCATTCGGTAGCGTTGCGGGTCCTCTTGGTTCCCAAAGAGTTGGAGTTGGCCAGCATGGTTGAGATGCTGGGGAGAGTTGTGCCTGTTCAGGCAGTTGGCTGTTAGCTCGTTTGTCGATAGTGTGTGTCGAGGGTTGCCGAAGGACCTGTAACGGCCCAGGTTTCTGTCCTGGTTCTCGAGGAGCTTCCGATTCAGATTCAGTGGTTCGGTTGGGCCGTTAGAGCTGTTTTGACCCTTAGGGGTATTTTGGGTCTTTGGCTCCTCAGGCGGGATTTGTGGTTTTTCGGGGCTTGAGGCGCTCCGCCTTTGTTGAGGCTTGTTTGTTGGTGGTCTGCGAGTCCCGAGATGTTTGGGCTATTCGTTTGGGAGTTCGGTTGTGATTTGGGTTTTGGGCAAAGTTATGGTTGTTTGGGTGTTTCCTTTGGGATTCGAGCCCGAGCCTTCAGTGTTGATTTGGGAGGTTGATTTCAGTGAGATTTGTTGTTTGGAAAGGTTGCTTCAGTCGGGTCTCGAAGGAGGAAGCCGGGAAATGGAATTTAAGGATTTTAAGAATTTTTGGAAAATTGGAAAATTGGATAAAATGGTTTTGGATAAGGAAAAAAAGAAAAAGGAAATTTCTTTTTTATTTAAAAATCCCATTTTCCTTTATTTTTTTCCCAAAATTCCCTCTTTCTCTTTTTTGTCCCCTTTCTCTCTCCTCCAGCCCGACCCCAGCCCCCCAGCCCGACCCTAGATCCCTAGCTCGCCCAACCCCACCGCCCAGCTCACCCACGCCCGAGTCGGCTCGCCCGCCCCGGCCACGCGCCACGATTCCAGCGCCCAGCCTCAGCTCGCCTAGGCCGTCCCCGCGTCAACCAGCTCCCTGACCGCTCGACCGCGTCGCTCAACCCTCGCCCAGGCCCTGCGTCGCCCAGGTCCGTGCGGCCCGCACTGTGCCAAGTCCGTGCACCCTGTAGCTCGCCGTGCCATCCCGAAGCGTCCCGAAAGCGTCGCCTCGCCTCGCCTCGCCGCTGTCTCAGAGCACCTCGTGTCGCTCGCGCCGCGCGCGCCTCCTGTGCAGGCGAGCCGCGCGCGCCCTCGCCTCGCCCGGCTCGCGCGCGCGACTCGCGCCCAGCGCCCGCTGCGCCGTGTCCGAGCCCCAACGCGCCTGTAAGGGACCGACCCGAATGGGGCACTAAATGGGCCCTTACCCCAATGCATGCATTCAAAGTAAAGGACATTTAAACATACATGATTTCGGATTCCAATTAAAACAAAACATTCAAAATAACCCCTTTAAAAACTAGACATTTTCCACAGAAACTGTCCTCTGTTTCCAAGCACACATTCGGGATAAAAACATTTCCAAAGTTTACTCGATCGAGATTTACTAAAAGCCATTCAAAACACATTCGGATACAACATGCTGGAATCCACAAATATTTACAAACATCCTAGGGCTTCGTGTCCGGCTACATGCATTCGGGGAAAACAAAAACACACGAGAGTCATAATACAAAAATCGAGTTGGAAGACTGGGCCCCATGATCACGGCTCCTCCTTGAGCATCCTGTCGCGCACCACGGTTACTGTGGAAAACCACGAGAATAAGGGTGAGTAACGAATTACTCAAGAAGAATCCCCAACAGGGTACAAGACGATATACATGGTCATCTCGATGAGCGTATGCAAGCTATGAATATAACACAGAATAGAGCACATAGCTTAGCCCACACTTGGGCCTCGGATGCCAACTCGGTGGCTTAGTCCGGAATAAAATCATCATACAGTCCAATACATAAGTCGCCCTATACGAGAAACAAGTCCCGGCCTCAGCCTGTCTACTGTCGACGAAAGGTACACTGGCTCAAGATCCCGAGGAGCTCTCCGGCCGGGTATTTGTAATGAGCGTAAACATGCACCGCGTGCTACTGCAGACCATGGGGGGTGCCGGGTCTAGAGGCAAGCTGCCCATGTCCAGTCACCACGCCTAACTAAATCTTTGGATCGGTGTCACTGACATAGGGGTGTGAGACCTGGACACTTAAACTATGTCAGCCTGAACCACCGCACCTGAGGCTAAGGGAACGGGTCGTGGTAGGCTTACACCAGAAGTCGCCCTTACCTTAACAGTGGCAATCGGGGCTACGGCGAACACGCCGAGGACGTGCCGACTATCGAGGACAAGGCAATGCCAAGTCATCATCCCGACGGTTGGGGCATTTAACGACCGCCACCCTCACCCAAGATTGCGGGGCCTACCGCTCGGGTTAGCAAATCCCTCACGGGGTCGAGGGGGCGGAATGACTTGCTCGGACGTCCCCGCCATGGATGCAAGGTACTTTATGCATCGGGCCGGATGATGCTATCTACCGCAACTCTAAACCGCCCTTAGCAAACAGCAAACAATTCCATAAAATCCAATACGTGCTCAATAAGAATACAACGAGCCTAGCATGATACTACGAAGCAAGGAACAGATACGAGCATGCCAGAAAGGAACAACCTAGCATGGATTAACATGAGAATTAACCAAGAAATCATGCTAACCGGGAATTTGATTGAAGCACCTAGCTACACATGTCAATAATCACAAAACAGCAATCAATCAACAATCACATATAATATCGCAGGTCCACACAACCCCAATAAGAAATCCTTACCTTGGTCGGGGACGGTTTGGCACGAAATCCTAAGTCGCGAACAATCTCGATCTAGCTACCGGGAACCTATCAATCCACACAAAAATCACACAATAGGCCTAAATATAGTAAAACAAACAAGGCTCGGCTGGGAGCAACTCACGAGGCACACATTTAACGCACGAACGAACCGATTGCGACGAACGGGCAAAGAACGGGCCGGGCTGGCGCTACTGGGCGTGTGATGCGCGCGGCGATGCAGGGGCGAACAGAGCGTGGCTCGTCTGGGCGCTGGCGATGCAACGCGACACGAGGCTGGGTGAGGACGCGCGCGCGAGCTCGGGACGAAGTGCGGCGTGGTTTCGTGGCTATTGGGTGGCGCTCTGCTCTGCGGCGCGGCGACGGCCGAACAGACGAACAGGCGATGGAAAGGAAGCTCGAATTCGAGCGATCGAGGAGGATTCGACGGCCGATTCCTTGAAGAAGAATTCCCTACACTAGCCGCACAAAACCCATACTTCAAATCGCCTCAACTCGGCCGATGAGCGGAAACGACACTAGGGAGAAGAAATGGATTTCGAGGAGAAGGAAAAGAGAAGAGAAGAGAAAGGAAAGCTTACCGGAGGAGACGAGCGGCGAGGAGCTCCGGCGAGTAGAGGTCGGGCGGGGAAGGAAAATTCGCGAGAAAAGCCCGATCGGTCGGGGGGTGATCGCGAGGAAGAAGAAGAAGAAAGGTGGGGCGGCTCGGGCGAGTTGCCTTTTAAAGCAAAAACAGGGACGAGCGGGCTTAAATAATAGAACGCGCGTTTAGATTAACAAACGTGCGCGGTGGCTCTACTGGTTGTGCCCTCCGCCTAGCATGCGACATGGCCTGGTTCGATTCTGCTCGACGCGCTATTTAATTCCCTATTTATTTTTGCTCCTTCCCAAGCCCAAACGCCTTCACCAAAAATCCCGATCCCATTCAAATTGACTCGTAATTATTCGGCAATTTTAAATTTCAAACCGCCCGACCCAAAATTACCAAAATGCCTGGGCCTCCGAAGGCCGGGATGAATTTTCGGGCCGTTACAATACTCCCCCTTACAAGACTTTCGTCCTCGAAAGTCACTTAAGATTGAAACACTCGGGATAATGCAATCTCATCTCATCCTCCCGCTCCCAAGTGGCTTCCTCGAACTCGACTCCTCCACCGAACCTTTACGAGCCGGATTTCACGACACGCAGTTGTCTTTGTCTCAAAGGCAAGAATTCCCCCCAGCTTTTCCCGAAGCTCAAATCCTCATTCACCGCAAAGGCTCAAAATCCACAATGTGCGACGGGTCGGCACGCATCTTGCCTCAACATCGATACATGAAATACAGCGCTGCTTGCGACAATGACGGAGGCAAGGCTAATCGATAAGCAACCCGACCGATCCTCTCCGAGGATTTCAAGCGGACCAAAAAAGCGGGGCTTAGCTTCCCACGCTTGCCAAACCTCAAAACTCCTCGCATTGGTGCGACCTTGAGAATACATGCCGACCAACCTCAAACTCCAAATCCCGACGTCGAACATCGGCATAACTCTTTCATGCGCTCGCCTGGTCACAACATACGGGCTCTAATCTTCGCGCACAAAGCATCATTGGTCAATTGCGGCAACTCGGGACCCAAAACACGCCTATCACCAACCTCTTCCCGAGAACACGGGAGATCGGCAACGCTTGCCATACAAAGCCTCGAATGGAGCCATCTCGATAAATCGATCGATAATCGTTGTTATATGCAAACTCCATCGAATCTGATATGGTCCCAACCGCGCCGGAAATCCAACACACAAGCCCTCGGCATATCTTCGAGAACTGGTTCACCCTCTCGATCGACCATCGGTGCGAGGGTGAAAAGTTGTCTGAAATCGCACTCGCTGCCTAAACCCTTACGAGCGCTCTCGAAACGAGAAGTGAACCTCGAATCACGGTCGATCACGATCCTCACAGGGCACCACCGTGATAGCGAATGATCTCGCTCTAAAAATAGCTGCGCCTTTGTTCCACGGTATAAGTGTCTCTACAGGGAATGAAGTGTGCGCTCTTAGTCAAACGGTCAACTATCACCCGGATCTCGAGTGAACTTCCTCGGAGTCCTCGGCAAACCCGAAATGAAGTCCATGGAGATTTCTTCCCATTTCCACCGAGGCACACTCGTGGCCGCAACAATCCGGTGGTCTCTGCTGGGTGCCTTCACTTGGCGACAAGTGAGACATCGTCGACAAACTCCGCAACACCTCTTTTCATACCCATCCACCGAATGTCTCGCTTAAGATCTCGATACATCTTGGTACTTCAGGGTGCCAAGCAAACGGAGAACTGTGGGCCTCGAGAGCAACTCGCGCAAAGCCAAGCAACATCCGGAACACACATCCGGCCTCTGCATCGTCACCCCACATGCGGTGAATATACAAAATCAAAGTCGCCGTCAACATCGACTCTGTCAACCAACCTCTTAAGTGCGGGGTCACTCGGTGACTATCAATAATCCATTTGCCTAATCGATGGTCGGATCATCAATCGAGCTACTCTGGCAAGAACCTCACCCAAAGAATATCGCAATCTCGGCCCGCTCGAACTCTCTCGCAACTGGCTGGGAACTCAAATGATATCTGTGCAGAGTGCGGCGTCTTTCTACTTAATGCATCGGCTACAACGTTGGCTTTACCGGATGGTACAGAATCTCGCAATCATAATCTTTCACTAGCTCTAACCATCTCCTCTGCCTCATGTTCAACTCTTTTCAGGTAAGCAGATACTTGAGGCTCGGTGATCGGTAAACATCGAATCCGCTCACCGTATAGATAATGCCTCCAAATCTTGGTGCAAACACACCGCCACGCCAACTCCATATCATGAGTCGGATAGTTACGCTCATATGGCTTGGTGACGGAAGCATAAGCAATGACCTTCCGTCTTTGCATCAACACACAACCCAACCCGAACTTGGAAGCATCGGCCAGAAACCACGAAACCACTGTCTTCTCCGGATCGCCAACACTGGGGTGAAGTCAAAGCTGCGCTTGAGCACGCAAAGCTCTCATCACACCTACCGTCCCAAACAAACTCGACACCCTTCCTCGCGGACGAGTGAGGGGCGAGGCTATGGCGAGAAAAATCCTTAACAAACCGACGTAGTAGTAACGCCAAACCTAGGAAGCTGCGTATCTCAGTGGCAGAAGTCGGCTGGCCCACGAACTCACGGCCTCAATCTTTGCAGGATCCACGGCTATACCATCTCTCGAGACTATATGACCTAAGAAGGCCACTTGTTCCAACAGAACTCACATTTGGAAAATTTCGCATAAAGTGGTTTTCCCTCAAGGTCATCAACACTTTCCTCAAATGCTCTGCATGATCCTTTACAGTCCTTGAATAGATCAGAATATCGTCAATGAACACAATGACGAAGTTGTCCAAAAATGCTTTGAACACCCTATCCATCATGTCCATGAGCGCTCTTTGGTGCATTTGTCAATCCAAACGACATGACCCCAAACTCGTAGTGCCCATATCTAGACACGAACGCATTTGTCTTAGGAATGTCGGCGTCCCTAATCCGCAGCTGGTGATACCGGATCTCAAATCTATCTTGGAGAATACGGAAGCTCCTGAAGCCGATCGAACAAATCGTCGATACGGGGCAGCGGATATTTATTCTTCACGATCACCTTATTAAGCTCACGATAGTCAATGCATAGGCGCATCGAACCATCCTTTTTCTTCACAAACAACCTTTGGCGCTCCCCACGGGGACACACTCGGACGGATGAATCCTCGATCTAACATCTCCCGCGGTGAACCTTGCCTTTAGCTCGGTGGCGCCATACGATCACGGAGCCTTCGAGATAGGGAGGGTCCGGCTCGAGCTCAATTGTGAAGTCAACCTCTCTCTGGGCAACCCCGGTAATTCCTCGAGGAACACGTCGGCAAACTCCCGCACAACTTGGCACTTGATCAACGATCGGTGAGGGACGGCTCTCTCGGACAATTTGGCTAGGTAGCCCCAAGCTCCATGAGCTAGCAAACGACGGGCTTTCACGGTGACACCATCGGCGGGCAAACTCCACCTGGGCTCCACGAAACTTGAAGCCGGGCCGACCCGCGGCTTTGAACACTACTTCCTTAGGTGGCGGTCAATCAATGTGTGGTTAGCGGCTAACCATTCCATACCAAGAATCACGTCGAAACCACTCATGGGTAGAACTATGAGCGTAGCCACCAAAGAACTCTCGATATCTCGATCCGGCCATCCTTAATCTTATCTTTAGCTAACATATTAACTCCCGAAGGAGTAGCAACAGATAATTCAAAACCTAGAGGCTCTAATCTCAACTTAGCATGCTCAGCAAACAAAAGCAGATACAAATGAGTGCGTAGAGCTGAGTCAAACAAGACAAATGCACAATGATCCAAAACAAGAAGCGTGACTCGCATCGCCGCTGCGGCATCCGACGCTCGGCCTCGACGGTTCGTAGCGAACACGGCCACCTGCCGCCTGCTGCTGCTGACTGACAGCCGAATCGCCATAGCCGGGGTGATCGCAGAAACGGATCGTATGACCCTCTCTTCCACATCGAAACATCGCTGGGCCCGGTCGACAAGCTCCAAAGTGGACTCTTCCACAAGTGGCACAGCGGGAACTCGCTCGGACCGCCGCCTGGCGAGGGTGGAATCGGGCCGGCATCCTACGCCGATCCCGGTTCAGAATCGCCCTTGGCGACGCGCGCCCCTCGAACTCAAACCTCCTCTTCGCCCCTACTGGTGGGACAGACGCGGCACCGAGCGGCGCCGGCCGCTCGGCAGGATACTTTCCATTGTAAATAGTGGCCAATCGAGCGGCTTTAGCATAAGTGATAGGGCCAGGGCTCGACATCTGAGACACACCCCGCCTCGGACGAGAAATGAACTTCCGAATTTTCAACTCGTGGGTCGCTATTAGTCATGCGAGCAAAATAACCATACTCAGAAAACTTCCTCTCGTATTCTTCTATCGAATCGAACCCTGCTGCAGATCTCGGAAAAGTGCCACCATCTTCTCTTGAGCCTCATCGCTAATATATTTGACCGAACTCGGACTTAAAGAACTCCCGTGTGGGGTGGAGACCCAGTGGTCTCTCACTCAAGGTGGACTCCACCACCATCTAGCTACGCCCCTAACGCATGGCTGCACACCTCGGCCTCTGCACATCGGGGCACACCATAATCGGGAAGGTGTACTCCAAATGGGCAATCCATCTCGCTGCTGAGCGAAAGCGCCACCGTGGCGTCAAACTTATCGGGGTTCCACTTTACGAAGTCCTTCAACCATTTACCAAGTTCATCGGCACCTTACGCCACTTACGCTCAAAGGTCACTGGCTCGCGCGAGCTGGGGTGCTTTGAGTGCGCCTCTTTGAAACAAACGAGTCATTTGCTCGATCCGAGAGCTCGGGACTCTTCCCGTCGTGGCCGCCAATAAAGCACGGGTCTCGCCTCGGCCACTCAACAGTCAACCACCATAGACCTCATGGAATTAGCAAATTACCGCTCCAGAGCGATCTCACGGCGCCTGATCGCCTCAATGCCTACTCTAGCCTCAACCGGGGGAGCTACAGGCGGAATGCTATCCGTCTCAGCTTGGGACGATGTCCCTGCGGTGTCAGATCCGATCCTGACACCTCGGCCTCTTCTCGGGCGTCCTCTTCCGGCGCGGGTAACTGGCATGCTGGCGATCTACACCCAAACCAATAACGAGTCGAACATGCTCGTCTCGCTCCACAATACTACACAAGGCATACACTAGATGACAGTATTGTAAATTCTTAACCCTTTTTAAACAACAAATAGTAAACTTAGGCGTACACGATGACTCGCTTGAGTGCTAGTGATCATGGGAAAACGACCTACAACAACAGGTCATACTACAGAATTTATGACTCTAAGCTCTGATACCAACTGTAAGGGACCGACCCGAATGGGGCACTAAATGGGCCCTTACCCCAATGCATGCATTCAAAGTAAAGGACATTTAAACATACATGATTTCGGATTCCAATTAAAACAAAACATTCAAAATAACCCCTTTAAAAACTAGACATTTTCCCAAAAACCGCCCCCTGTTTCCAAGCACACATTCCAGGATAAAAACATTTCCAAAGTTTACTCTGATCAGAGATTTACTAAAAGCCATTCAAAACCTGTTCAGATACAACATGCTGGAATCCACAAATATTTACAAACATCCTAGGGCTTCGTGCCCGGCTACATGCATTCAGGGGAAAACAAAAACACACGAGAGTCATAATACAAAAATCAGAGTTGGAAGACTGGGCCCCATGATCACAGCTCCTCCTTCAGGCATCCTGTCGTGCACCACGGTTACCTGTGGAAAACCACAGAATAAGGGTGAGTAACGAATTACTCAAGAAGAATCCCCAACCAGGGTACAATACGATATACATGGTCATCTCGATGAGCGTATGCAAGCTATGAATATAACACAGAATAGAGCACATAGCTTAGCCCACACTTGGGCCTCGGATGCCAACTCGGTGGCTTAGTCCGGAATAAAATCATCATACAGTCCAATACATAAGTCGCCTATACGAGAAACAAGTCCCGGCCTCGGCACTCTCATCGTCGACGAAAGGTACACGGCTCAAGATCCCGAGGAGCTCTCCGGTCGGTGTTGTAATGAGCGTAAACATGCACCGCGTGCTATCTGCGAGACCATGGGGGTGCGGGTCTAGAGGCAAGCCGCCCATGTCCGATCACCACGCCTAACTAAATCTTTGGATCGGTGTCACCGACATAGGGTGTGAGAGACTGGACACTTAAACTATGTCGGCTGAACCACCGCACCGAGGCTAAGGGGCGGGTCGTGGTAGGCTTACACCAGGAAGTCGCCCTTACCTTAACAGGTGGCAATCAGGGGCTACGGCCGAACACGCTGAGGACGTGCCGACTATCGGGGACAAGGCAATGCCAAGTCATCATCCCGACGGTTGGGGCATTTAACAGTCTGCCACCCTCACCCAAGATTGCAGGGCCTACCGCTCGGGTTAGCAAATCCCTCACGGGGTCGGGGCGGAATGACTTGCTCGACGTCCCCGCCATGGATGCAAGGTACTTTATGCATCGGGCCCGGATGATGCTATCTACCGCAACTCTAACTCGCCCTTAGCAAGCAAGCAAACAATTCCATAAAATCCAATACGTGCTCAATAAGAATACAACGAGCCTAGCATGATACTACGAAGCAAGGAACAGATACGAGCATGCCAGAAAGGAACAACCTAGCATGGATTAACATGAGAATTAACCAAGAAATCATGCTAACCGGGAATTCAGATTGAAGCACCTAGCTACACATGTCAATAATCACAAAACAGCAATCAATCAACAATCACATATAATATCGCAGGTCCACACAACCCCAATAAGAAATCCTTACCTTGGTCGGGACGGTTTGGCACGAAATCCTAAGTCGCGAACAATCTCGATCTAGCTACAGGGAACCTATCAATCCACACAAAAATCACACAATAGGCCTAAATATAGTAAAACAAACAAGGCTCGGCTGGGAGCAACTCACGAGGCACGCGATTTAACGCACGAACGAACCGATTGACAGACGAACGGGCAAAGAACGGGCCGGGGCTGGCGCGCTGGGCGATGCGCGATGCGCGCGATGTGCGTGGGCGAACAGAGCGTGGCTCGTCTGGGCGGCGATGCAACGCGACACGAGGTCGGGTGAGGGCGCGCGCGAGCTTCGGGACGAAGTGCGGCGTGGCTCGGCGCGGTGGGTGGCACTGCTGCGCGCGCGCGCACGGCGGCGAGCAGGCGAGCGAGGCGATGGAAAGGAAGCTCGAATTCGAGCGATCGAGGAGGATTCGACGGCCGATTCCTTGAAGAAGAATTCCCCTACACTAGTTTGCACAAAACCCATACTTCAAATCGCCTCAACTCGGCCGATGAACGGAAACGACACTAGGAGAAGAAATGGATTTCGAGGAGAAGGAAAAGAGAAGAGAAGAGAAAGGAAAGCTTACTGGGAGGGAGACGAGCGGCGAGGAGCTCCGGCGAGTAGAGGTCGGCGTGGGGGAAGGAAAATTCGCGAGAAAAGCCCGGTCGGTCGGGGGTGATCGCGAGAAGAAGAAGAAGAAGAAAGGTGGGGCGAAGCTCGGGGGATTTGCCTTTTAAAGCAAAGCAGGGACGAGCAGCTTAAATAATAGAACGCGCGTTTAGATTAACAAACGCGCGCGGTGGCTCGGCTGGTCGTGTGCCCTCCGCCTAGCATGCGACATGGCCCTGGTTCGATTCCTACTCGACGCGCTATTTAATTCCCTATTTATTTTTGCTCCTTCCCAAGCCCAAACGCCTTCACCAAAAATCCCGATCCCATTCAAATTGACTCGTAATTATTACGGCAATTTTAAATTTCAAAACCGCCCGACCCAAAATTACCAAAATGCCCCCTGGGCCTCCGGGAAGGCGGGATGAATTTTCCGGGCCGTTCTGGCGCCAGCGCTGCGCTGCGCCAGCCCATTGCCCCCCTCTCACCGACACCGCTTGTGGTGTGTTGGCTTGGCCCGAGCCTTGTGGCTTCTAGGATGGTATTTCCCTAGTCTTTTCTTCGTTGGGCCCGGATTTATTGGCTGCTGGTTCTGGATTTATTGGGCTGTTTTATTGTGTTTATTTTGGTGCTTTGTTTGATGTTCAGGCTGTTCGGGATCTATTAGAGGCTCGAGGATCGTTCGTTGATTTATTATTATTATTGTTTTTCTGCTTGTTCCAGGTAAGGATTTCTTACCGTGGTTGTGTGGACCCTGCGATATTATCTCGATTGTGCCTTGTATGCTTGTTTACTGTTATGAGCATGTTAGAGATAGAGCAGTTGATTGATTTCTTGCTAGCATGTTTGCCTGATTTTACATGTTAGTGCCATGCTAGGTTTGTTCTCACAAAGCATGCTTATGATTCCCGCTAAGTTGTAGTATCATGCTAGGTAATGTGATTTATGTCGGTCATTGCTTGCTAGCCAAGAATCATTGATTTTTCTCTGTACTCTTAGATAGAGTTGTAGGGTTTGTCATCATCCAGAGGCTGAGCGGACATAACGTACTTTGTCCCCACTGATCGGGAGTAAAGTGTGTGAAGCATAACGTATCTTGCTACCCCCCCGGTCGCCAAGGTGGATTTAGCTCAGGTCGGGAGTAAAGTGTGCGTAGCATAACGTATCTTGCTACCCCTCCCCTCCGACCCGCCGGTTGTGGACTTAGCTACCCACTTCGGCAATAGCCTAGTTTGTAGCCTGCTAGAGCGGAACCCTGCCAACGGTGTAAGCCTACCTTGGCCCGTTCTTAGCTTCAGTCGGTGGATCAGCCGCACAGATGGCGCGAGGGCCTCGCGCCATCGTGATCGATGACACCGCTTCGAGTCATAGGCATGCGCACCTGGCCCGCGTAGTTTGCCCTTAGGCCCCCGCATTTACGCCGGTTGCAGAGAGCATGCAGTGTGCGCGCACACGGGTTAGTTGCCGGTTCGGAGAGCTCCCCTGGGCTAATGTCGTGAGTACACCATTCTTTCCGTTAGAGCCTGACTTCGGGTACTCTCCGTAAGTCCAGATTAGTGCAAGGGCAAGGAGGCCCTTGAGGACATTCTAGGGATCAGTGTATTCCCCGAGTGTGAGATACCTCGGTGATGTCCCGAGATTGGTCGGTGTATCCAATCCCAGTTAGGCCGGGAAGAAAGAGACTCGATGGCTCCAGATCTTGTTTTATGAGCTCGTTGAGCTATGATCTGTGTTGTTAGTTTGTTTGCTTGCATGTTGAGGTGCTAGATGACTGATGTATCGTATTGTACCCGGTTGGGGATTCTTCTTGAGTATCTTTATACTCACCCTTATTTATCTTTCGGGTAGCTTGGGACAACACCGGGATGGCTAGCGGAGGAGCCGATTGATCATGGGAGCCGCCGGCACTCTGTCATTTATTATTGCATTTTTTATTCAGCATGTAGATGGACAGGAGTCCTAGGGGAACATTGTTTAAAACGTTGTTTAAATTGTATTGTATATTTTTATAAACACTGGCCAGGTTGTTTTACTTTGTTGATTATGTTTAAATGAAAACTGTTGGTTATGTTTTAAGGGTTCCCCCTTCTCATATGTTTGAATGGTTTTTAAATATGAGTACTAAACCGCTTGATATCATATTTAACTTGCATGCTGAGTGAGAACCCCGGTTTAGGGCCATGTTTTGGGTCGGGTTCGTCACAGTTTGGTATCAGAGCACAGAGTCATAGATTCTCGTGAGACTAACTGCTTTGTAGGTTGTTGCTCCCATGATCATCAAGACTCCACACCGCGAGTTTGTCTCGAGTTCAATTAAGCTAAGGGGTAAGAATTTACAATACTTTTCATCTAGCTTTTATGCCTTGTGTAGAGTTGTGGAGCGGAGACGAGCAGGTTCTGACTCGTTGTTGGTTTGGGCTTAGAGAGCCATCATGCCAACTTTCCGCAGTGAGAGCCCCAGTGTGGGCCAGCATTTATGCTTTGTGCAGATCGCCAGTGTGTCGATCGCACCCAGAGGGAGACAGAGTTTAGACTCTCGTAGGCCATTTGTGGCCCAGTTGTTGCTTTTCCCCTAGTGAGAGGGTGGAGGTGCTTTGTGCAGATCGCCAGTGTGTTGATCGCACTCAGAGGAGCAGGACGCTTGGCATGTCCGACCGAGGAGTTGGACCGATTGTATTGATGTTGAGGCCGCGTCCCATGGTTGTTTAGCCCGTTAGCCAGTTTTGGCCCTGGCAGTTGAGTTGCCTAGTGGAGGGGTAGAGGTTAGCACGCCTCAGAGTGAGACTCCTTGAGCAGAGTGTGCTTCAGCCATGAGAGATTTGATGGCAGGTCTTTAGCTATCAGAGAGCGGAGACCCAGGCGCAGTTTGTAGCGCGTAGTGAGGAGTCCAGGGCACAGATAGCCCAGCTGACAGAGTTTGGTTGAGCATTTTCCCCCCAGTAGCTCTTGTAGCCCCGGAGGTTCCCGGGAGGGCATGATCAGCAGGTTTTTACCGATGAGTTTGTTGGCGTTGATGGAGCTGCCTAGTTTGGCAAGCGGATGCCTGTAGAGCTCGTTGTTTGAGAAAGTCCTACTGCTAGTATTAAAGCAGTTGGCCAGGTTTGAGTTTAGCATCCGTGTGTTGGGATGCCCTGCTGTTCAGAGGCCGAGGTGTGCTGTTCTGTCTTTATTTGGTACAAAGATTGGTGGTGGTAGTCCTTTGAGAGAGGTGGACTAGCTGAGTCTCCACCAGTCGCCCGATTGATTGGCAAGTTGCCGTGTTAGTGGCTTGAGGCAGATGTAGAGACATCTTTGCCCCCTTGCAAGCCTGCTGTCGTGGTGCAGCCAGTTCTTTTAGTACCCTCGTAGCCAGGGTGTAGTGTGGAGTTTTCTTGCCAGAGTTTTATCCATTTGTGGATTTCAGTGGGCTAGTAGAGTGGAGCACTCTTTTTATTTGGATGTTCCCAGTGTGGAACTAGTTGTTGCCACCCGAGGAGTTGGCCTGAGCTTCTGTTGATCATCGAGTGGGATGCAGGAGTTAGCCTGAGCTTTTGTTGAGCATCGAGTGGGATGCAGGAGTAGACCTTGGCATGTCTGTTGGTCGAGATGCCAGAGATTAGGCTCCTCGAGTGTTTGGACTCTTGTGTTGAGTGCCATTGCCCCGTCACTTGGAGTGTGACCTTTCCTTAGAGGGGCATAAAGCTCGTTTAAGGCTGATTTGTGTTGTAAAGGATGTAGTGCCTGTTGGCACCAGGCTTGAGAGGAGGCCTAGATTGAGGCCAGTTGGCTCTTTGGTGCAGGTGGTTCCATGGCCGCCCGGAGTTCAGCATCCCCGCTAGTCTTGTACCCTTTTCCTGAGGTTGCACCTGTTTGGTTGCTTAAGAGATCTAGCTCGGTGGTAGTCAGAGGACTACAAGTATGAGGTTTTCGAGGGAAAGTAGGAGCTTTCCAGGGTCACCGAGAGTTGGGTACCAAAGGATGTTGTAGGCTGTTAAGGGCTAGCGCGTTCGAGTTCTCGCGCCTGTGTTGTGAGCCTGTGAGCCAGTGGATGGTAGCATGATTCGGCTACCCCTTTAGTTACCCTAGTATGGGTAGTGTTGGCATCGATGGATGCGTGGCTGATCCAGTGTTAGAGCCATGAGTTGGATGGCTGTTCGGAGCTTGTTTAGTAGGCACATTGGCTTGAGGTATGATTGCTTGGTATGGATGCGTTCTTGTAAGAGTGAGTTGGCCAATGTGGCTTTCCGTGGTGAGTCGACCCCGAGTGGGTTTGGACTCTTGTTGCTCCCTAGATAGTAGTGGCTCTATTTGGGGGCAAAGGTTGCCCTGTGTGAGAGCCCTTGTTGGCATTGGATCAAGTTGGAGCTGTACACGCCGGTGTACTTTTGTGTAGCTCGTTCCGTGGTTTATGTTTGGAAACCACGAGAGGTTCGTGTTGAGGAGCCAGTGCTCAGTCTTGGAGTTGTCAAGGCTTTGGTTCTTGGCAAGTGCCCTAGCTTTGGTTGTAAGGATGTCGTGCTCGTTGCCGGGTTGTTGTTTTAGCAAGTTTTGCTTGTTGGTCCTTAGCCAGGTCATAGTTCAGTTGGATCTGAACAAGAGCGGTGGTAGCAAAGTCGCGCAATTTCTGATCGTTTTGGCTAAGAGAGCTGTTCGGATCCTTGCCTTGGGCAGAAGGTTTGTTGAGGTTGAGCTTTGAGTTGGAGGATGACGCATTCTGTAGCGTCTCCGGTCCTCTTGGTTTTCAAGAGTTGGAGTTGGCTAGCGTAGTTGAGTTGCTGGAGAGGGTTGCGCCCGTGTAGCCGGTTGGCTGTTAGATCGTTTGTTGACCTTGTGTGTCGGAGGGTGATCGGAGGATCCCTAGGTTGTGGAGAGCCTCTCCAGAGCTCAGTTAGACCCAGGCAGTGTTCCTTGGGTGAGTTGCTTGCAGATTTGGCAGTCTAGCAAGCTAGTTTTTGTTTGGAGCAGAGTCCGGATTGGTTCCGGTTTGGAGGCTAGTTGGTGCTTGGTGTTGACCAAGATTTGGTTCTCTTGATTGTTTCAAGAGCTAGCTCGGTTCGAGCCAGAGGGCGTTGCCCTGAGGATTTGTTCCTAGTCAGGAGGTTTTGGGAGTTGACCCCTCCCTCGGTGGTTGAGTAAGTTCTGCTAGTTCTAGATTGGTGGTCCAATCGGTTGAGGTTTTCCCTTGGGTGTTGCTTCCAAGAGAGTTGGTTGTTGTTGCCCTTGGGTTTGAGCTAGTCAGCGAGCTTGTGTGAAGTTCGCTGCCCTTCTGAGTTTGCTTGTTGGGAATTCGTTCCCCGTTGAGGAGGAGTCAGCTTAGCTCCTGAGTTGTGTAGTGGATCAGAGTAGCGCAGTGGTTAGCCCAGCGAGAGGGTCCCTGCATTGTGTTGTTAGCAAGCGAAAGTTGTTTGTCCCTGCAAGGGCGGTGGCCAGCTAGTTTAAGAGTTGAGCTTTTGCTGGAAAGTTGTTGGTTCTTTGGGGTTTGAGGATCCCCTAGTTTCCTTGGTGGTTGAGTTGCACCATGGATGCCAGCCTCGAGTGTTATCTTTGGAGATAGACTCGTCGGTTCGTTTTCCTTGCGATGTTCCGAGTGTGGAGTTTCTAGTCGCAAGATGAGTTAGGCCTTGGCTAAAAGGAGGAAGTCCTTTGAGTAGCCAGTTGGACTTAAGAGTTGAGTGGTAGCTTGGAGGCGAGCTTTGCTCGCGATGAGCTTGAGTTGAGTTCTGTTGAGCAAGCCTTTCTCGGGCTTTGCTTCTTGTTGTGGTGCTTTCGCAGTTGGCGTTTAGCGGAGCCTCAGTTGAGTGAGTTGGCACAGTGGTGCCGTGGCTCTGGTTGGTTAGCCTTTGGGCTGTTCTCCTCAAGCTGTTGTGTTGCTAGTGGCTGCATGATGGTTTGGTCCTTGCAGCTCGAGATTTTCCATGAGAGGAACGTTGGTTGTTTCCTTGCCTGGCAATATCTCTTTGGCCAGTTGCTAGTAGATTTGCATGGAAAAGTTTGCTTTCGGCCGTTGAGAGGCTTCAGTGTGTTGGCTTGGCCGAGTGGAGCCTGTGCCTGGTTTTGGCCATTTACGGTTGGCCGTAGCTGAAGTTTCAGCTCGTGCTTGTTGGAAATTTTGCCTTTTTGGATCAGTCGCCAGTTGGTGATTTGATTGGATTTCGTTAAGGCTTTAGGCAAGCTTTGTGGTTCGCTAGTCTCATGAGAAGTAAGAGTAGGCCGTTTGGTTTCTGGAACCTGAGAGGTTCAGTTGTTTGGCCAGCATGGTGTAGAGTTGAGGCTGTTTGATAACAGCTATGGGCATTCAGAGAAGTTACGCCAGTCAGTGGCGTTGAGTTTTGGAGCTTGTGCCCAGTCTGCGAGTTTGCTGAGAGTAACACCGTAGAGAGGTGTTCAGTGTTGGATTAGCAGGGTTTTGATTGAGCCCCAGGTTTGTAGGGCCTTCTGAGATCCTTGAGCGGATCGGAGCAGTGGCCTTTTGGATAGCTTTGTGGCTTTGAGCCTTTGAGAACCCAAGAGGGTTTGGTTCTCGAAGAGGGCTAGTGTTGTTTTAGCTGAGAAGCTCAGTTGGCTAGGAATCAGTGGAGTATTCATAGAGCCTTTTCGTCTTAGGACTTTCGAGGACGAAAGTCTTATAAGGAGGGAGTATTGTAACGGCCCAGGTTTCTGTCCCGGTTCTCGAGGAGCTTCCGGTTCAGATTCAGTGGTTCGGTTGGGCCGTTAGAGCTGTTTTGACCCTTAGGGGTATTTTGGTCTTTTGGCTCCCTGGGCAGGATTTGTGGTTTTTTAGGGCTTCGAGGCAGCTCCTGCCTTTGTTGAGGCTTGTTTGTTGGTGGCTGCGAGTCCCGAGATGTTTGGGCTATTCGTTTAGGAGTTCGGTTGTGATTTTTGGTTTTGGGCAAAGTTATGGTTGTTTGGGTGTTTCCTTTGGGATTCGAGCCCGGGCCTTCAGTGTTGATTTCGGAGGTTGATTTCAGTGAGATTTGTTGTTTGGAAAGGTTGCTTCAGTCGGGTCTCGAAGGAGGAAGCCGGGAAATGGGATTTAAGGATTTTAAGGATTTTTGGAAAATTGGAAAATGGTATAAAATGGTTTTGGATAAGGATAAAAAGAAAAAGGAAATTTCATTTTTATTTAAAAATCCCATTTTCCTTTATTTTTTTCCCAAAATTCCAGCGTCCCCGTAGCAGGCTACAAACTAGGCTATTGCCGAAGTGGGTAGCTAAGTCCACAACCGTGGTCGGGGGTAGCAAGATACGTTATCTTTGCGCGCACACTTTAGTCCCGACCTGAGCTAAATCCACCTTAGCGACCGGGGGGGGGAAGCAAGATACGTTATGCTTCGCACACTACTCCCGATCAGTGGGGACAAAGTACGTTATGTCCGCTCAGCCTCTGGATGATGACAAACCCTACAACTCTATCTAAGAGTACAGAGCAAAATCAATGATTCCTGGCTAGCAAGCAATGACCGACAATAATCACATTACCTAGCATGATACTACAACTTAGCAGAACCATAAGCATCTTTGCGAGAACAAACCTAGCATGGCACTAACATGTAAAATCGGAAAACATGCTAGCAAGAAATCAATCAAAGCTCTATCTCTAACATGCTTATAACAATCAGCAAACAAGCAAGGCATATCGAGATATATCGCAGGGTCCACACAACCACGGTAAGAAATCCTTACCTGGAACAAGCAGAAAAACAATAATAATAATCACAAATCAATGAACGATCCTCGAGCCTCTAATCGATCCCAAACAGCCTGAACATCAAACAAAGCACCCAAATCAAATACAATAAAATAGCCCAATAAATCCATAACCAGCAGCCAATAAATCCTGGCCCAACGAAGAAAAGACTCGAGAAATACCATCCGAGAAGCCACAAGGCTCAGAGCCAACCAAAGACACACTATGAGGCGGGCCGGGCGCAGGGCTGGCTGGCTGGGCGCAGGTGGGGTGGGCGTAGAGCCTGGGCGCTGGGGCGAGGAGCCGCGCGGCGAGCGAGGCGAGGCGCGAGTGCTGCGCGCGCGCAGCTCGACAGGAAGAAGGCGCGCGGGCGCGAGCGACACGAGGCGCTACAGGGACGCCGCGCGGGGCGACGCGACGCGATGGCTCGGGGCGCTTGGGCTAGCACGGCACGGCGAGATACAGGGCGCACGGACCAGGGCGAGGGCGACGCGGGGCTGGGCGAGGGCTGTGCGACGCGACTCGGGCGGCCTGGGCGACATTGTGCGACGCGAGCGGCCGGGCCGGGCGAGTGGGAGGACAGGCGGCGCTTCGCCGCAGCGGCATCTGTCTTGGTGGGCTCGGGCCGCTCGGGCGTGGGCGAGCTGGGCGGCCAGGGTTGGGCGAGCTAGGGCGCTGGGGTCGGGCTAAGGAGAGAGAAAGGGGAAAAATGGAATTTTGGGGAAAAATGGGAAAAATAAAGGAAAATGGGATTTTTAAATAAAAAAAAGAAATTTCCTTTTTCTTTTTATCCTTATCCAAAACCATTTTATCCAATTTTCCAATTTTCCAAAAATCCTTAAAATCCTTAAATCCCATTTCCCGGCTTCCTCCTTCGAGACCCAACTGAAGCAACCTTTCCAAACAACAAATCTCACTGAAATCAACCTCCCAAATCAACACTGAAGGCCCGGGCTCGAATCCCAAAGGAAACACCCAAACAACCATAACTTTGCCCAAAACCCAAATCACAACCGAACTCCCAAACGAATAGCCCAAACATCTCGGGACTCGCAGTCCACAACAAACAAGCCTCAACAAAGGCAGGAGCTGCCTCGAAGCCCTGAAAAACCACAAATCCTGCCCGGGGAGCAAAAAGACCAAAATACCCCTAAGGGTCAAAACAGCTCGAACGGCCCAATCGAACAACTGAATCTGAACCAGAAGCTCCTCGAGAACTGGGACAGAAACCTGGGCCGTTACACCCACGCCCGAGCCCCAGCTCGCCCAGCCCAGCCCGGCCGCGCACAGTGCCGAGGCGCCCAACCCCAGCTCGCCCAGGCCGTCCCCGCTTCGCCCAGCTCCCAGGCCGCTCGACCGCGTCGCTCAGCCCTCTCCCAGGCCCCGCGTCGCCCAGGTCCGTGCCGCCCGCACTGTGCCGAGTCCGTGCACCCTGTGTGCGTAGCGTCCCCGTTGGCACCAAGCTTTGAGAGGAGGCCTAGATTCAGGCCAGTTGGCACTTTTTGTGCAGGTGGTTCCAGGACCCGCCCGGAGTTTAGCATCCCCACTAGTCTTGTACCCATTCTTGTGATTGCACCTGTTTGGGTTGCATAAGAGATCTAGCTCGGTGGTAGTCAGAGAACTACAAGTGTGAGGTCGTTCGAGGGATAAGTAGGAGCCTTTCAGGGTCACCGAGAGTTGGGTACAAAGGATGATGTTGGTTGTTAAGGGCTAGCGCGTCCGAGTTCTAGCGCCTGTGTTGTGGGCTTGTGAGCCAGTTGGATGGTAGTGTGATTCGGCTACCCTGGAGCTACCCTAGTATGAGTAGAGTTGGCATCGATGATGCGTGGTTGATCCAGTGTTAGAGCCATGAGTTGGATGGTTGATCGGAGCACGTTTAGTGGACCATTGGTATGAGGTAAGTTAGCTTGGTGTGGCTATGCTCTTGTTGAATGAGTTGACCAATGTGTCGTTTCGTGGTGAGTTGACCCCGAGAGGGTTTGAACTCTTGTTGCTCCTTTGCTAGTTGTGGCTTTGTTTGGAGGCCAAAGTTGCCTTGTGTGAGAGTTCTTGTTGGTTTGGATCTTAAGGAACCAAGTTGGAGCTGTACACGCCGGTGTACGTTTGTGTAGCTCGTTCCGTGGTGTATTTTTCAGGAACCACGAGAGGATTCGGGTTGAGAAACCAGTGCTCAGTTCTGAGGAGTTAGGGCTTTAGTTCTTGGCAAGTGCCCTAACTTGGGTTGAGAGGTTACCGTGCCGGTAGCCGGGTTGTTGCGTAGGCAAGTTATGCTAGTTGGCCCTTGGCCTGGGTAGAGGCATTTTCTTGTTGATCGATGGTTGGAGTTCAGTTGGAACTGATCCAGAGCGATGGCAGCAAAATCGCGGAGTTTCTGGCCGCCATGGCTAAGAGTGTTGTTCGGATCCTTACCCTGGGTAGAAGCTGCGATATGGCTGATGCTTTGAGCAAGAGGAAGTTTGGGTCTTCTGGTGGTTCCCGTTCAAGTGGATAACAGACTCGCCGACTGGGCCAGTCTAGGGGTCTGGATCAGCGCCGACCGCATGTTAGAGCTCAGGATCGTCAGCAGGGCGAGGCCAGGTAGCCGGCTCATTGCATCAAGTGTGGTAAGTCGCTTTCCGGATTGTGTGGAGCTCTCCCGTGCTTGCTACAGATGTGGCAAGGAAGAGCTTTTGGCCAGCACAGTTGAGATGCTGGAGGGAGATGTGCTCGTGTAGCCAGATGTCTGTTAGTTCGTTGACGACAATATGTGTGTCGAAGCTTGATCGGAGGAACCCTAGTTTGTGGAGAGCTTCACCAGAGCTAAGTCAGACCAGGCAGTGTTCCACAGATTGAGTTGTTGGATGCTTGTTGTCCGTTAACAAGCTAGAGTTGTTCTTAGTAACCTCCGCGTTGGTTTCTGGAACTCTTAGCAAGGTGGTGCTTGGCGTTGACCAAGGTTTGGTTCCCTTGTTGTTCTGGAGCTAGCTTGGTTCGAGCAAGCTGGCGTTGCCCTGAGGACTTGTTCCTAGTCAGGAAGTTTTGGGAGTTGACCCCTCCCTCGGCGGTTGAGTAAGTACTGCTAGTTCTAAGTTGGTGGTTCAAGCGATTGAGGATCCTCGGATGTTGCTTCCAAGAGAGTTGGTTGTTGTTGCCCTTGGGTTTGAGCTAGTCAGCGAGCGTGTGTGAAGTTTGCTGCCCTTCAGGAGTTCGCTTGCTGGGGAATCGTTCCCGTTTAGAAGAAATCAGCTTAGCTCCTGAGTTGTGTAGTTGATCAGAGTAGCGCAGCGGTCAGCCCAGCGAGAGGGTCCCTGCATGGTGTTGTTAGCAAGCGAAAAGTTGTTTGTCCCCGCAAGGGCGGAGGCCAGCCAGTTTAAGAGTTGAGTTGTTTCTGGAAAGTTGTTGGTTCTTTGGGGTTTGAAGAGCCCCTAGTTTCTATGGTGGTTGAGTTGCACCATGGATGCCAGCCTCGAGTATTAGCTTATGAGGTAGTCTTGCTGATTCGTGTGGCTCTTGATCCGTAAGCTTTGAGGTTGTCGTTATCCGTTTTCCTTGCGAGGTTTCGGGAGTGAATTTTCTGGTTGGAAGATGAGTTAGGCCTAAGTTAAAAGGAAGAAGTCCTTTGAGTAGCCAGTTGGACTTAAGAGTTGAGTGGTAGCTTGGAGGCGACCTTTGCTCGTTATGAGCTTGGTTTGAGTTTCTGCTGAGCAAGCCCTTCTCGGGCTTTGTTCCTAGTTGTTGTGCGTTCGCAGTTGGCATTTTAGCTGAGCCACAGTTGAGTGAGTTGGCACAGAGGTGCCGTGGCATTGGTTGGTAAACCGTTGAGCTGTTATCCTCAAGGTGTTGTGTTGCAAGTAGCTGCGTGATGGTTTAGTCCTTGCTACCCGAGATTTCCATGAGAGGAATGTTGGTAGTTTCCTTGTCTGGCAATGTTCTCTTAGGCCAGTTGCTGGTAGGTTTGCATTGAAAGTTTGCGTTCGGCCGATGAGGGGCTCTAGTTTGTTGGTTTGGCTGAGTGGAGCCTGTGCCTGGACCATGCCATTTAGGGTTGGCCGTAACTGAAGTTTCAGCTGGTGTAAGTGATGTTAGCCGTCTGGTGTACCAGGATTGTGCCCCTTGCCTTTGGTTCGACGATTTCTTTTTAAGATGGTTGCTTAAGTGTTGTAAGCGCGTTCTCGTTGGAGAAGTTTGCCTTTAGGATCAGTCGCCAGTTGGTGATTCGATTGGATTTCGTTAAGGATTGTAGGCGAACATTGAGGTTCGCTGGTCTCTTGTGAAGTAAGAGTAGGCCGTTTAGTTTCTGAAACCTGGGAGGTTCAGTTGTTTGGCTAGCATGATGTAGGGTTGAGGCTGTTTGTTAACAGCTGCGAGCATTCAGAGAAGTTATGCCAGTGCGTGGCGTAGAGTTTTGGAGCTTGTGAATAGCCCGCGAGTTGCTGAGAGTAGCGCCGTAGAGAGGCGTTCCGAGTTGGGTTAGCAGGGTTAAGTGAGCCCTATGATTTTTAAGACCGTTTGAGAGTTGGTGCGACTTGAGGATGTGGTTTTTCGTCTAGCTTTATAGCATCTATTTCCTTCGGAGTTCAGTGTATGCCCAGTCTTGGTTAAGATAGTTTGTGGCAGAATTGTTGGCATTGTGGCTTTGAGCCTTTGGGAAACCAAGAGGGTTTAGTTTTCGAATAAGGGCTAGTATTGTCTTAACCGAGAAGTTCAGTTGGTTTGGAATCAGTGGAGATTTCCTAGAGCTGTTTCGTCTTAGGACTTTCGAGGACAAAAGTCTTAAAAGGAGGGAGTATTGTAACGGCCCAGTTTTCTATTCTGGTTTTCCAGGTGCTTTCGGTTCAAGATTCGGTTGTTCGGTTGGGCCGTTTGAGCTATTTTAACCCTTAGGGGTATTTTGGTCTTTTGCTCCCCAGGCAAGTTTTGTGGATGTTCAGGACTTCAGGGTTGCTCCCGCCTTTGTCGAGGCTTGATTTTTGTTAGTTGCAAGACCCAAGATGTTTGGGCTAGTCGTTTGGAAGTTTGGAAGTGATTTGGGTTTTTTGCAAAATTATTGTTGTTGAGTTCTTCCTTTGGGATTTGAGCCCTTGCCCTTAATGTTAAATTGGGAGTTTGATTTTAAGTGAGTTTTATTTATTGGAAAAGATTGCTTCAGCCGGGTCTCGAAGGAGGAAGCTGGGGAATGGGATTTTAGGGATTTTAAGGTTATTTAAAAGTGGATAAGGATGGAGAAAAAAAGAGAAAATATCCCATTTTTCCCCTTTTTGTTCTCTCTCTCTCTCTCTCTCTCTCTCTCTCTCTCTCTATCTATCTATCTCCCAGAGCCTGAGCCCGAGCCTAGCCCCCTGCTTGCCCAGGCCGCCCAGCCCAGCTCGCCCAAGCCCCAGCCCCTGCTCGCTTAACCCGCGCACAAGACAAAGTGCGAGCCGCCCGCACCGAAGTCGCCGCGCCTCGTGTCGCGTCGCTCAGCCCCACACCAGGCTGCTCCGCGCCCGAGTCGCCCAGATCCCAGCCGCCCCGTGCCAGATCGCGCGTCCGATGTAGCTCGCCGTGCCAGCCCGCGCGTCCCTGTAGCCGTCGCGTCGCGTCGCCCCGCGCTCGTCCTTGTAGCTCGCCGAGTCGCCAGCCCACGCGCCGTCCCTATGACGAGCGCGCGCGCGACGCCGACTTGCCGTGCCGCGCCGGCTAGCTTCTTCTTTGCCAAATGACCGCTTCTTTCTTTGTGTGAGATGGCCCGAGCCTTGTGGCTTCTCAGATGGTATTTCCCGAGTCTCTTCTCCTTTGGGTCCCAATCTGTTGGCTGCTGCTTATTTATTTAATTAGGTTATTTTTATTAAATGCTTAGGTTGCTCGGGTTATCTTAGAAGCTTGAGGGTCGCTTGGTTGATTTGTGATAGTTGTTTCTGCTTGTTTCTAGGTAAGGATTTATTACCGTGGTTGTGTGGACCTTGCGATATTATCATGATGTGCCTTGTATGTTTGTTGACTATTATGAGCATGATAGTGATAGGGCAGCTATGATTGAACTCTTGCTAGCATGTTTGTCTGATTGTACATGTTAGTGCCATGCTAGGTTTGTTCTTCCAGCATGCTTATGATTCCTATTTTAAGTCCGTAGTATCATGCTAGGTAAGTGTGATTGGTGTTGATTATTGTTTGTTAGACAGGAATCATTTTCTTTGTACTCTTAGCTAGCATAGAAGGGTTTGTCATCATCTAGAGGCTGAGAGCGGACATAACGTACTTTGTCCCCACCGGTCGGGAGTAGAGCGAAGCATAACGTATCTTGCTTCCCCCCGGCAGCCGATGTGGATTTAGCTACCACATCGGCATAAGCCTAGTTTGTAGCCTGCTAGAGCGGAACCCTGCCAACGGTGCAAGCCTGCCTTGGCCGGTTCATAGCTTCAGGTCGGTGGTACAGGCTGCACAGATGAGTGCCGAGGGCATCGCACTACTATGATCAGTGACACCGCTTTCGAGTCTTAGGCATGCATACCTGGCCCGCGTAGTTTGTACCTAGGCCCCCACATTTACGCCATTGCAGCAAAGCATGATGTGGTGTGCGCAAGACACGCTTTAGTCGCCGGTTCGGAGAGCTTCCCCAGGCTAATGTTCGTGAGTACACCAGTTCCTTCCAGTTTAGAGCCAGACTTCGGGTACTCTCCCGATAGTCCAGATTTATTAGCGAGGGTAAGAGGCCCTTGAGGACACCCATTGGGATTGGCTTTTGAGCTGATCATATGGTCGAGAGAGAAAGACCCTCGAGGGTGTCGGACATCTTTGGGATCGGTTTTTGAGCTGATCAATTGGCCGAGGGAGAAAGACCCTCGGAGATGTCCCGGGATTGGTTATGAGAACCAATCATTACGCCGGAAGTAGGAGAATTCCGAGGATTCCAGATTCTGTCTTGTAAGCTCGTTGAGCTATGATTTGTGTTGGTAACTGTTTGCATGTATACTAGGGTGCTAGATGACTGATGTATCGTATTGTACCCCGGTTGGGGATTCTTGCTGAGTATCTTTATACTCACCCTTATTTTTGTGGTTTTTCCACTAGGTAACTTGTGACAGCACCGGGACGGCTAGCGGAGGGAGCTGATTGATCATGGAGCTACCGACACTCTGTCATTTATTATTTGCATTATTTGTTCAGCATGTAGATGGACAGGAGTCCTAGGGGAATGTTGTTTAAAAGTTGTTTAAACTGTTTTGATAGTTTTTATAATACTGGCCAGACTTGGTTTTACTCTGTTGGATTTGCTTAATGAAAATTGTGGATTTTGTTTTAAGTGTTCCCCGTTTACAAATGTTTTGCAGAGTTTTAAATATGAGCACTAAACCGCTTGTTGTCATATTTAACTTGCATGCTGAGTGAGAACCCAGGTTTAGGACCGTATTTCGGGTCGGGTTCTTACATTTGTTGAGTTAAACCAAACATGAACGTGCAAGTTTCATTAAACCTACACTACTATCCTTAGATTATAAGTAACACCCTGCTTGGCAGAACCTATTACCAATGATCAAAGGCTTCATAGTTGTTTGTTTGGAAAAGCAATTAACTAAAGTTAATGAATTTGTTCCCAAAGCATCTTTGTAAGTAGTAGGCTCTTGATGTTCCAAAATCATCATTTCGGAACTGTCCGTCTATCGACCTACTAAACCTACGTTGGGGAACAACATGAGAAGTTTCTATGTTAAATCTAGAACCTTGGCATGAATCATCTCCATGTGGGACGGTAGGAGGTACGTGAATGGAATGCATCACCTCATCCGTTTGTTGCTCTTCTCAAACTTCTTCGAGAAATATACTTTTAGATTAGTCGAAAGATATGGTAGCATTTTTTAAAATCTATATTTTCTTAATTTGTTATCATTTGAATTACTTTATTAGAGTTTTAAATTTAGCTTACATTTAGTAATTAATTTCTCCATTTTGCCTATCCATATAAAGAACTTTTCATTAAACTCAAACTTGCTTGATAAAAAAAAAATAAAAAAAATTAAACTTAAACTTGCCTATAATAATTAAAAACATTTTTAAACATCAAACAAGGTTAATAATAGACTACGCCTTTGGTCTAAATCTTTCCATTCTATTTAACTAAAAAAAAACATTTTCAAACACTAAAATAAAATCTTTCAAGAATGTAATAGTGAAATTTGTCGTAAAATTTAGAATTTTACAATGCTATGGATTAAATTAATAAAGAAAACCATTTAGAAAATAGTAATAAACAAAAGTTAAATTAGGGATAACTTAGATTATTTAGTCAAAAAAATATTACAGATATAAAATTGAAAGATCCAAATTATAAACATCATAATAATAAACACATTTAATATGTCGGATCAGATATGCTCAATTGTAATAAAAAAAGAACAAAATAATTATACATATAGCATAATTCCCAAATTTATTTATTTGGGGTAGAAAAACCAAACAGACCTGGTAAAATGACTAAAAGGCCAACACATGTAAGCCCAATTTTCGTTGTTGTTCAATCACTTATAATCGATTAAAGTCTATCAGTTGAATTGATAGAGTATATTAGCTGAACCTAGATTGTCCTGTTTAACTCTTCCTTCTTTTTTCGAAATTGGGCTTAAACAAAACTTGAATTATTATGCACATATATGAAATCGAAGAAGAAAAGAAAGACAAAGAGAAAGAGAAATTCACAAAGTTACAAAACCAAAAGGAAAATTGCAGAGTGGAATTAGCAGAGAAGAATTGGAAATTGATTTGTGAAATTGACACGGAAGAAAGAACGAACCAATAAATCAAAGGATTTTTTTAAAATTGGAAATCAAAGAAGAAATTGCAAGAACGACGAACCAAAGGATTTGTGAAATTAGAAACCCAAAGAAAAAGTTGCAAGAACGAACAAAGCGATTTGTGAAACCCAAAGAAGACGATTGAAGATTGGAAACCCAAAGAACAAATCTGTGATCACTAATGGAAACCCAAAGAAAAAATCGCAAAAACAAAGTTTTAGTGTTGAAGAAAGAAGAAGATGAAGAAATGGTAGATTTGAAAATTGAAAAGTTACGTTTAAAATTCTGCTATATATGATTTTTTTTCTTTTTAAAATTTGTGCTACAAATGTAACAGGAGTGGCAAAAGATGTTAATGAAGGAAAATTCCCATATATATTCACCTATTAATTTAAATATGACCTCCAAGTGTTTAAGGGGTCGTTCACTGTGGTAATGACGAATATCCCGATAGATGTTAGATATCTTAAGATGCCAATTTGAGAGCTATTTGGATGCCCTCCTGCAACATGAATTTTCAGGATATTCATGAATAGCGCAGCCTCAAATGATCTTTTTACTTTGAGAAAAAATTGTCTCTTTAGCTAAGTAGGCAAACCTTCTTTAAAAGGGGTATGTGACACCATTTGGTGCCACAAATGTTTTCTTTAAACAATACTATTTTTAAAATAAAAAAAATTTTGTGGTGCCAAATAGTGCCACATACCTTTTTAAGGAGGGATTGCCTCCTTAGTTAAGGAGACAAGTTTTTCTCTTTTACTTTTATGATTTTTTTCATATATATTTTTTTGTAAACAATTTTTTCATATATATTTTATCAATTTTCTTTTTCTATATTTTGTAGCTTAAAATTAAATAATATATTATTTTTTGTATATAATTATTATGCATGTATTAACAACTAACCATACATAATTAATTATATTTATATTTAACATTTTGTTTTAAAATAATTTTTATTAAATTGAATGATTATTTTCAATAATAATTTAAAAATTCATGGTGTTTTAATTATATTTTTCAAATATAATTGTCTAAACTCCCTATAATTAGCAAATTTTATCACTTTACTAATAAATTTATATTAGCTTTTTTATCAGGTAATTTTTTTTTTTAAAAAACATAGTATTTAAATTAATAAAAAAATATATGTTATATAAATATTAATTATGTAAATTAATGTGTAAATTAAGGTATAAGGACATTTAAGACATTTTTATACATTTATTTAAATATTTTTAGATACCCATAAATTATTTCTAAAAGAACTATTTAAGAATACCATCTTTAATTCTGGTTATCTTGATTATCTCAAAATAAATGGCATCTAAAAAAAATTTCAATTATTTATCTTGAAATGGTTGGCTTTTACCTATAATGTACCTTTTAAAAAAAATAAATTCTCTTCCTTAATCTTTTTAAAATTGTCTAATAGTAAAGTAGCATTATATTAATTGGTTTAGATATGTGGGACATACGCTATCCGCACGCTTTTGAACATTTCAAATAAACCTAATCTACTCTCTAACATTTCAAATAAACCTAATCTACTCTCTAGAAAAGAGAAATAAATACATAAACAACGAAAATATTTTATTACTCTTGTGGTATTGTCCAAAAAAACAACAAAAACAAGTATATTGAAAAAAATTGGTTTATGTGAAAACGCCACTCAAAATATACAAAAAATAATGTCATCCAAAACTAGGGCCACTCGCCCACTAACTTTGACACTTTTGTCTCATCCACTAACATTTTATTTTGCGCAAAGTGTTCATATCCTTTTATCTCCTCTTATCTTATTATTGTTTCTTCTTTTAACATTTTTTCATCTTTTTATTATTATTATTTTTACTTATTTTCTTATTTTATGTTTGATATATTTTTATTATAATAATATATTTTTTTAAGAAACAATCATATTATTATTTAAATATACTAATGTACTAATATATAATTATACTATTATTATATCAAATGTTTATTTAAATAAATTTTAATTTTGAAAATTAAAAAAAATAAATAGACCGTTCACACGAGATTTCCGAAAATAAACAGAAATGAGACAAGTGTAAATGAATTTGAATCTTTATTGATTTGATTTGTGCGTGTGTTACAATCTCTAATATTTGTCCTCTGATTCTTTCTCTCGAGATGTGGATTTTTAAGATGTCGATTTGAGGGCTTGTGAGCTTGTTCTCAGATGGAGGATGATTGAATCTTCAGTATGTTGGTGAAGAGACGATCGGAAGCCTTTGTCGTTGAGAGTTCGGAATTTTGAATCTTGATCTCTGAATTCTTTGACTAGCTGACTGATCTTGAAGGCTGGAGAACTTTGATGGTTGGATGCTCTGAGTTTTGAATTCTCTGGCTGAAAGCTTTGGAGTTTTTTAGTCTTCAGTCTGTCTCAGTTCAGGTCCCTTTGCAAATGAGAGAGAGCTCTCTATTTATAGAGTTCCCATGGGCTTGTGGACTTGACTTCATGGAATTTTGGGCCACTACTACAAAAAATGGGTTAACTGACGCGCATAGAACGTCAACCATGTAGTGTAGTTTACGCTTTTGGAAACGTCCACAAATCGACTGTCAACTAAAGTCACTATAGTTGACTCTTGATAAAGCGTCATCCAACGATATAATTGACATAGTCAAAACGTCAAGAAATGTACATGGATTGACGTTATTTAAACGTCAACGGAATTATTTGTTGACATTTTAGAAACGTCAACAAATTTAACCAAAAACGTCATTGTAAAATACAATTGACACTTATCTAACGTCAACTTGATCATTATTGTTGACGTGTATTAAACGTCAAGGAATATATCTTTTTTAAAAAAAAAATTGGTCGAATTTACCTAAATTTCCTGCCTGTAAAATGATATATTGATCGACAGAATTCTGATTATAAATTACAAAACATTCAACATAATTAGCATAACTTAATATATATTTTTAGTATTAATATTCTACATGATCCAAAATTACAAAGAAAGTATGGAACAAGATTCCCAACTTTGAAACATTTTTCAAAGTTGACTTCCTAAATATACACAAAATCACTCATTCCAAAAATAGCCTAATATTATCAAAACTAAATGAATACACAAAAAAAGAATATGAAATATATATACATATATATATTATTTTCAAAGAGAGAAGAAGCCTTTCCCTCAATATTTTAGATCTAAAAACCAAAATAATTGAAAGCAAAATTCAAACATTATATACATTCCTCAGCCGCTAGTCAATGTTTCTTTTGAAGGCTCTTTCCATTCATCAATCCTGTAAAACAGAGGGAAACAGTATCAAATTTCAAACACAAAATTTACATACAGAATACTGAAATTGAGAGAGAGAGAGAGAGAGAGATTGAGATTAACACCCAAATGTAGTAACGATCGGAGATAAGCATTTGATTCCGTAGATGATTTATCCATTTTTAACTTTTGGCCGATTTGGTTTAGGTATTTAGATTTCATATTTTCTATATGAAAGACCTGAAGAATCTAAGATGAAGGAGTCAAAAGACTAAAAACCAAATTCAACTACTTTGCAGTTTGGGAACATCACTTCATAGAGAAGCCATTTTGAAGAAACCTTCCAATAATCACAAGGCATCGGATACTAACCTGAATGGTGAAATTTTATGAGAAAAAAAAGTTGTTCCTGTTGTTTACAGAGTTCGTGCCATTTGGGTTACTCCTGCCAAGAGAAGAAAGCACATATAGCTAGCTAATTGCTAGATGCTGCAAGGTAAACAAATATTAAGACATTAATTTAATTACTTTTCAACAAAAAAAAGATGTTAATTACCTGAGATCTAGATGGTGCAAATCTTAAAGTTCAAAGACCATATGAGATGAAATGCAAAGAAGTGGGGGAAGGGGATTACAATATCGATTCCAGATATCGAACCCGTGACCGTGGAGTGGAAATGGATGAACTCTAAACTAGATAACCAATCGCCCCACCGACTCATTTAGTGTGTAAGTTTTCTTTAAATACCTTTTAGAATGAAAATTAGAGGTGTTTGGATGAGGTTTTGAATAAGGTGTTAGTTTGAGAAGTTAGTTTTGTAAACAAAAATTAGGAAGTCAAGGTCAATAACAATGAAGCAAAGGACAATTACAACAATACAAAAGAAATATCACAGTATTTTTTATCTACAAAGCTTCCATATAATAAATGTAAACAATTCTAGTTAATTATCTATTTGCTACTTAAAACACAATCACTGAAAGATTGCTTTAAACATGTCCTTTACTACTTAAAACACAACCACTGAAAAATGGTTCAAGTAGAAAAATTTTATGAAAAAAAAATGAATGATTCACATAAAAACATCTAAATATACTTGGACAAGAAAGCTCAACAAAACTTACAACTCGGCTACTAAACCCAACCTACCTAAAAATATAGTGTTGGGTTGGATTGCTCTAATACATAAGATTGGATGGGTAAACAAAACTTCATAAGAAATATTTTTTAAAATTGAAAAAAAAATAAATAAAACATAGTTACAAACCTGTATGATTAGAGAGTTTGGGGCGTCAAATATGAATCAGAGACCAAAACGACAATGGAAGAAACTCTCAAAGACTCAAAGTAGCCTGCAACGAATTATAAGTAGCCCACAAAACGATTAAGTAAAATATGAACAATCGGCAATGTTAGAAAATTAAGTATGGAGCAAAAAAGAAAGTGAAGGCACTAAAATTGAAATTGAAATTGAAATAAAGAGAAAGAATTATATGTACTATGCCATCTCCTCCTGAAATTGAAATTGAAATAAAGAGAAAGAATAATATGTACTGTGCCATCTTCTCCATTCTCTAATCATAAAATGGTATATTATGTAGTTCAATTATAAGAAAGTGAATCGAAATTTAGACAGAGCATTCTTGTACCAAATATTAAAACATAAATTTAAATATACAATAAAGTCATAATTCTGCCTTTAACCAATTACTAAAAGAAAGTTACTGTAAAGACCCGACCCAAAAAGGGGCTCTAAATAGGCCTTTACCCCAATGCATGTATTCAAAGTAAAAGACAAAATGCAAATAAAGTTTTCGGATTCCCATTAAAAACAAAACATTCAAGATTCATTTGAACGATAAAGTCTCATCAAACTGTCCCTGTCTCCAAGCACTGTTTCACGAGACAAATACATTTCCAACAGATTTACTCGATCGGAGATTTTATTAAAAACATTTAAAACATCCTCAAATTCAACAAAGTTGGAATCCCCAATTCATTGAGAAAACATCCTAGGGCTCGTGCGTCTACATGCATTCAGGGAAAAATAACGATAAGAGTCATAACATAAGAAACGTCGAGAGATGAAAGCAGGATTCCATGATCACGGCTCCTCCTTGACCATCTGTCTCGCGCCTTGGTTACTGTGGAAAACCACAAAATAAGGGTGAGTAACGAATTACTCAAGTAAGAATCCCAACCGGGTACAATACGATATACATGATCATCTAGAAGAATGTATGCAAGCTATGAATATAAACAGAGAGGAGCACATAGCTAAGTCCACATTTGGACCTCGGATGCCAACTCAGGTCTTAGTCCGGAAATACCACAACACACTATACGCCCTATACGGAAACAAGTCCGGCCTCGGCTGCTTTCTCACATCGACACGAAAGGTGCATCGCTCAAGATCCCGAGGAGCTCTCCGGTCGGTCTTTGTAATGAGCGTAAGCGCGCGCACCGCATGCTACCGCAAACTCGGAAGTGCAGGGTCTAGTGGCAAGCGCCCAGTCCAGTCACCATGCCTAACTAAATCTCCGGATCGGTGTCACCGACATAGGGGTGTGAGAGACGGACACGTGAACTATGTCACTGTACCACCGCACTTTGAGGCTAAGGAACCGGTCGTGGTAGGCTTACACCGAAGCGGTCCTTGCCCTAACAGTGGCAATCAAGGGCTACGACCAACACGCCGAGGACGTGCCGATCGCCGGACGAGGCAATGCCAAGTCATCATCCCGACCGCCTGGGCATTTACGATCGCCACCCTCACTCAAGATTGCGGGGCACCGTTAGGGTTAGCTAAACCCTAACGGGATCAGGGACGGAGTACCATCTCGTACGTCCCTGTCGGGGATGCAAGTTACGTTATGCATCCGGCCCGGATGATGCTACCTACCTGAACTCTAAACCATAGCAATAATAACAATTCATTCAATGCACCCAATACGTGCTCAACGGATACAAGGAACCTAGCATGATACTACGAAGCAAGAACAGATATCGAACATGCGAGAATGGAACAACCTAGCATGGGCTAACATGAGAAACAATACAAGAGTTCATGCCATCCAGAATTGAACAGAGCACCTAGGGCTAAACATGCTAATAATCATACACAGCATACAAAACAACAATCACAAATATACGCGCAGGCCCACACAACTCCAGAAGAAATCCTTACCTTGGCGGGGAGGCTTCTACACACAAATCCTAAGCTGCGGAACAATCCCAGAGCTAGCGGCGGGAACCTAGCAAACCAATAATAATCAACATCTAAAACGTCTAAAAAAACAATAGAACAAAGCAAGCTCACTCAGGGCACTCACGCGGCACGGCGACACGAACTTGGAGTTGCTTTGGCGGTAGCCGGCAGGTGGGCGGGCGGCGGCGCGCTACGCGCAGTCTTTGGCTTGATTCTGTACATGGATGGGTATTTGGCGCGCGCGCGTGCAGCGGCAGCGAGCAAAAGGCACGACGACGGCGCTTGCATGGCGGCGAAGCGTCTGGGCGTCGCGGGCGATCGCTCGAGCGGAAGCGCGCTTGGCGCGGCGAGGGCCTCTGGCGCGGCGAGCGATCACGCGAGGACGACCGGCGATCCGCGTCGCGATGGTTGCGACCGCGAGCGACCTTGGGCGATCTCGCTCGCTGCTTGCGGCGCGACGGACGGAGGGCTAGCGACTTCGGCGATCGGGTCACGCTGCTTGGCGCGATCGGCGTCGCGGTGGCGGCCGGGCGTCGCGGCGACGATGGGTGGTCTTGGTGGGGCTTCTCTGGTGGCCGCAATCAACACAAACACACACAACACTCTTCTATTCACTTGGCCAAACAAAGACACCAAACGGATGAGAAGAAGAAGAAGAAGATCGATACCTACCCGGAATGATGATGATCGATCCAAGGAGCCGCAAGGATGAAGAACTCGGCAAGGCAATGGAGAGAATAGCTTGGGCGGCCACACACTTTGGAGAAGAAGATGGAACAAACCTAATTTCTATTTCATTTAACCAAATGCACCAAAACTCCCAAAATCCAAGGCTAACCATAAAATGATGCGGGAAGAGCAACAAGAGCACCTAATGGCTCAATTGGCACAGATCCCCACAAGCTTTCCAGGAGACCCAGGGGTTCAAACCCAGTGCAAAGACAATTTCCTTTATTTTTACTTTTGCATCAAACCTTGCTCAAACCAAACCACAAATCCTTTCAAAAACCTACATAAATCCATCCAATAATTTTAGTAATCTGGAAAGACACAAACGGCCCTGACGGCCCGACCAAATTACCCCTAGGGCATACGGAAGACCGGGATGAAAAACACAGGTCGTTACAATATTCCCTCCTTTTATGACTTTCGTCCTCGAAAGTCCTTAAAGACCAAAGCACTCAGATAATGCAATCTCATCTCGTCTTCCCGCTCCCAAGTGGCTTCCTCAGAACACGACTCTTCCATCGAACCTTTACCAAACGAATCTCGCGATTACGCAACGTCTTGGTCTCAAAGGCAAGGATCTCACCGGCTTCTCCTCGAAGCTCAAATCCTCATTCATTTGCAAAGGCTCAAAGTCCACAATGTGCGACGGGTCCGGCACATACCGCCTCAACATCGATACATGAAAAACACTATGCACGCCGATAGTGAGCGGAGGTAGGGCTAACCGGTAAGCAACTCGCCAATCCTCTCTAGGATCTCAAATGGACCAACAAAACGGGGACTCAACTTCCCACGCTTACCAAACCTCAAAACACCTCGCATCGGAGCAACCTTAAGGAACACATCTTTGACCAACCTCAAACTCCAAATCCGACGCCGAACATCGGCGAACTCTCTACTGCTCGAAATGTCAACATACGAGCTCTAATCTTACAGACCGCACCATTGGTCAAGCTGCAGTAACTTCAGACCCAAAACTGTCTATCACCAACCTCTTCCCCAGAACACGGGGACCGATAACGCTTACCATACAAAGCCTCGAATGGAGCCATCTCGAATCGTCGATCGATAATCGTTGTTATAGGCAAACTCCATCAGAAATCTGATATCTGGTCCCAATCGCGGGAAATCCAACACACAAGCCCTCAACATATCCTCGAGAATCGATTCACTCTCTCGGTCGACCATCCGTCCGAGGGTGAAAAGTCTGTCATTGAATCGCGCACTCGGTGCCTAAACCCTTCAAGTGCTCTCGAAACGAGAAGTGAACCGCGAGTCACGATCGAACACAATCCTCACCGGCACACCATGATATCGGATGATCTGTTCCCAAAACAATCTGCGCCTTTGTTCCACGGTATAAGTGTCTCTACAGGGAATGAAGTGTGCGCTCTTGGTCAACCTGGTCGACTATCACCCGGATCGAGAGAACTTCCTCTGAGTCCTCGACAAAACGAGAAATAAAGTCCATCGAAATATCTTCCCATTTCCACCGAGGCACACTCGGTGGTCGCAATAAACCCACTGGCCTCTGCTGGATGCTTTCACTTGTTGACAAGTGAGACACCGGTGTGACAAACTCGCCACATCTCTCTTCATCCCCATCCACCAAAAGGTGCGCTTAAGGTCCTGATACATCTTGATACCCGGGGTGCCAAGCAAATGGGGAAGCTGTGGGCTTCAAAGCAACTCGCTCGCAATCTGCAATGTCTGGACACACAACGGCCTCTATAAGTCAACCCATTGTCTAGTGAATATACGAAGTCAAAGTCTCCGTCAAGACTAACTCTGTCAACCAATCTCTTAAGTGCGGGGTCACTCGGATGGCTATCCATAATCCATTGTCTAATCGATGGTCGAATCATCCAATCGAGCTACTCGGCGGTAACCTCACCCAACAACACGGCAACCTCGGCCCGCTCGAACTCTTTCCGCAATCCAGTGGGAACTCAACAACGCCGCGAGTGCGACGTTTTCCTACTCAAAGCATCGGCCACTACATTGGCTTTACCGGATGGAACAAAATCTCATGATCATAGTCCTTTACCAATTCTAACCATCTCTCTCGCCTCATATTCAACTCTTACGAGTAAGCAGATACTTGAGGCTCGGTGATCGGTAAACATCGAATCCGCTCACCATACAGGTAATGCCTCCAAATCTTGGTGCAAACACCACTGCCGCCAACTCCATATCATGAGTCGGGTAGTTACGCTCATACGGTTTTGGTGGACGGAAGAAGCTAGGCGATGACCTTCCCGTCTTTGCATCAACACACAACCTAAACCGAACTTGGAAGCATCGTTGTAAACTACGAAACCACTGTCCCCTCCGGATCGCCAACACGGTGTGAAGTCAAACTACGCTTGAGCACCGCAAAGCTCTCATCACACTTACTTGTTCCAAACGAACTCGACACCCTTCCTCGTCGGACGAGTGAGGGGCGAGGCTATGGCGGAAAAGTCTTAACGAACCGAGCGGTAGTAACTCGCCAAACCTGGAAAGTCTGCGAATCTCGGCAGCCTGAAGTCGGCTTGGCCCACGAACTCACGGCCTCAATCTTCGCGGGGTCCACGGCTATACCATCTCTCGAAACCACGTGGCCTAGGAAGGCCACCGCTCCAACCAGAAATCACATTTGGAAAACTTCGCATAAAGCGGGTTTTCCTCAAAGCCGCCAATACTCGCCTCAAATGCTCTGCATGGTCCTCCTTAGACCTTGAATAAATCAGAATTTCGTCAATGAACACAATGACGAAATTTGTCCAAAAATGATTTGAACACCCTATCCATCATGTCCATGAACGCTTGGTGGGGCATTAGTCAATCCAAACGACATGACCACAAACTCATAGTGACCATATCTAGACACGAAAATTTGTCTTAGGAATGTCGGCATCCCCGATCCGCAGAATCGATGGTAACCGGATCTCGATCTATCTTGGAGAACACGGAAGCTCCTGAAGCCGATCGAACAAATCGTCAATACGGGGCAGCGGATACTTATTCTTCATTGTCACCTTATTAAGCTCGCGGTAATCAATGCATAAGCGCATCGAACCATCCTTCTTCTTCACAAGCAGAATCGGTGCTCCCCACGGGGACACACTCGGACGGATGAACCCTCGATCAAGCATCTCCCTGAATGAATCTTCGCCTTCCTTTAGCTCAGTGGCGCCATACGATCACGGAGCCTTCGAGATAGGGAGGGTCCACGGCTCGAGCTCAATTGTGAAGTCAACCTCTCTCTCGGGGGCAACCCGTAACTCCTCAGAAACACGTCCGCAAACTCCCGCACGACCGGCACTGACGATCAGCAGACAACGAGGGGGCGCTCTCCCGCACAACTTGGCTAGATAGCCCCAAGCTCCATGAGCTAGCAAACGACGAGCTTTCACGGTGACACCATCGGCGGGCAAACTCCACCACTGGACTCCACGAAACATAAAGCTGGGGTCGACTGGCGGCCCGAACACTACTTCTTTCCGGTGGCGGTCAATCAAGCGCGTGGTTAGCGACTAACCACTCCATACCAAGAATCACATCAAAACCGCTCATAGGCGGAACTATGAGCGTAGCCACAAGCAACTCTCCGGATATCTCGATCCGGCCATCCCTAATCTTATCTCTAGCCAACAAATTAACTCCCGAAGGAGTTTGCAATGATCAACTCAAAACCTAGAGGCTCTAATCTTAACTTAGCATGCTCAACCAAACAACACAGATACAAATGAATGCGTAGAACCGAGAATCAAACAAGACAAATGCGAGTGATCTAAAACAAGAAGCGTGCACTCGCCACGTGGCATCCGTACCCTCGGCCTCCGACGGGTCGTAGCAAACACTCGACCTGCTGCTGCTGCATTTGGCCGAGCCGCCATAGTTGGTGATCACAAAAACGGGCCATGTGCCCCTCTCTACCACAACGAAAGCACAATCTAGGTCCAATCTGGCAAGCTCCAGCGTGGACTTTCCCACAAGTGGCACATGCGGGAACTTTCCTGGGACCGCTCGTTGCGAGGCCGAAACGGGCCGGAACTCTTATTTGGTCTCGGTTACGATCATCGTCCTTGGCGGCGCTGGCGCCTCCTCGGAAATCAAACTTCCTCTTCTCGCCCCACCGCACTGGGATAGGACGGCGAACAGAGAGGCGGCAACAACCCGCTCGGCAGAGATACTTCCCATTATAGATCGTGGCTAAGCTGGATGAGCCCTAGCATAAGTGTCGGGGCACGAGCCACGACATCCTCGAGAAACACCCGCCTCAATCCGGATATGAACTTCCGAATCTTGACTCTGGGGTGGCTATCAACCGAGGAGCAAAATATCCATACTCCGAGAACTTCCTCTCATATTCCTCAATGGAATCGAGAACCACGCTTGAGGTTTCGGAAGAGCTCCACCATCTTCTCTTGAGCCTCATCACCGATGTACTTCACCTTGAACTCGGCCTTGAAGAACTCCCAAGTAGCGGGCGGAGACCCGGTGGTCTCTCGCTCAAGGTGGACTCCCACCACCATCTCTCATTGTGCCTCCTAGCACATGAGCCGCACACCTCGGCCTCTCGAATATCGGGGCACACCATGATCGGGAAGGTGTACTCCAAATGGGCAATCCACTGGCCGCCGCTAACGCATCACCGGTGGCATCAAACTTCTCGAGCTTCCACTTCACAAAATCCTTGACCACCTACCCAACTCCTCGGCACCCTCCGCCATATCCGCCTCTGGGGCTACTTGCTCTGTGGAGCTGGAGGTGCTCTGTGCTCACTTGAACCAATCGAGTCACCGCTCAATCTGGGCTCGGGACTCTTCCCATTTGCGCGCCAACAAGGCACAGGTCTCGCCCTCTGGTCACTCAACATGCCGACCATAAAAGCCCTCATAGACTCAAAGCAAATTCTCGCTCCAAGAGCGATCTCACGGTGCTCGATCGCCTCAACGCTGTTCTAGGCGTAACAGAGAGAGCTGCTTTGGTGGGATGCCATCGATCTCGGCTTGGGACGATGTCCTGCGATGCTCGACGATCCGATCCACGATACCTCGACACGCTCTCGAACCTCCTCTCTCGATGCGAGGCGGTAGCATCTTTGGCGATCTACATCCAAACTAACAACGAATCAAAACACGCCTGTCACCACTCCACAACACCAAACAAGGCATACACTAGATGAAAGGTATTGTAAATTCTTAACCCTTTTTCTTTCTAAAACAATAAACCTAGGCGCACTGATGACCGTCTTGAGTCTTTGGTGATCATGGAAGGACGACCTACAACAAAAGGTCGGTCTCTGAGAATCTATGACTCGAGCTCGATACCAAGCTGTAAAGACCCGACCCAAAAAGGGGCTCTAAATAGGCCTTTACCCCAATGCATGTATTCAAAGTAAAAGACAAAATGAAAATAAAGTTTTGATTCCCATTAAAAACAAAACATTCAAGTTTCATTTGAACGATAAAGTCTCTGAAACTCGTCCCCTGTCTCCAAGCACTGTTTCACAGACAAATACATTTCCAACGATTTTACTCGATCGGAGATTTTATTAAAAACATTTAAAACATCCTCAAATTCAACAAAGTGGAATCCAAAATTCATTGAAAACATCCTAGGGCTCGTGCGTCTACATGCATTCGGGGAAAAATAACGATAAGAGTCATAACATAAGAAAGCGTCGGAGATGACAAAGTGAGATTCCATGATCACAGCTCCTCCTTCACCATCCTGTCTCGCGCCTTGGTTACTGTGGAAAACCACAAAATAAGGGTGAGTAACGAATTACTCAAGTAAGAATCCCCAACCAGGGGTACAATACGATATACATGATCATCTAGAAGAATGTATGCAAGCTATGAATATAAACACAGAGCGGAGCACATAGCTAAGTCCACACTTGGACCTCGGATGCCAACTCGTGGTCTTAGTCCGGAAATACCACAACACACTATATGCCCTATACGGGAAACAAGTCCGGCCTCGGCTCATCTCATCGTCGATCACGAAAGGTGCACTCGCTCAAGATCCCGAGGAGCTCTCCGGCCGGCGCGTTGTAATGAGCGTAAGCGCGCACCGCATGCTCGCAAACTCGAAGTGCGGGTCTAGTGGCAAGCCGCCAGTCCGATCCACCATGCCTAACTAAATCTCCGGATCGGTGTCACCGACATAGGGGTGTGAGACTTGGACACGTGAACTATGTCACTGTACCACCGCACACGAGGCTAAGGAACCGGTCGTGGTAGGCTTACACGTGAAGCGATCCTTGCCCTAACAGTGGCAATCAAGGGCTACTGGCCGAACACGCCGAGGACGTGCCGATCGCGGGGACGAGGCAATGCCAAGTCATCATCCCGACCACTGGGGCATTTAACAGTCTGCCACCCTCACCCAAGATTGCAGGGCCAACCGTTAGGGTTAGCTAAACCCTAACGGGATCAGGGACGGAGTACCATCTCATACGTCCCTATCGGGGATGCAAGTTACGTTATGCATCCGGCTCAGATGATGCTACCTACCTGAACTCTAAACCATAGCAATAATAACAATTCATTCAATGCAGTCCAATACGTGCTCAACAGATACAAGCAACCTAGCATGATACTACGAAGCAAGAACAGATATCGAACATGCCGAATGGAACAACCTAGCATGGGCTAACATGAGAAACAATACAAGAGTTCATGCGATCAGAATTGTAACAGAGCACCTAGGGCTAAACATGCTAATAATCATACACAGGCATACAAAACAACAATCACAAATATACCGCAGGCCCACACAACTCCGGTAAGAAATCCTTACCTTGGTGGGAGGCTTCTACACACAAATCCTAAGTGCGGAACAATCCCGAGCTAGCGGCGGGAACCTAGCAAACCAATAATAATCAACATCTAAAACGTCTAAAAAACAATAGAACAGCAAGCTCGGCTCGGGGCACTCACGCGCGCGGCGACACGAACTTGGAGTTGTTGGCGGTAGCCGGCAGCGGCAGGCTGGCGCTGCGCGCTGGCCGCACGGTGCCGGGCGCGATTCCAGACGCGGATGGGCGCTGAGAGCGCGCTGCAATGCGCGACGGCAGCAAGGCAGCACGGCAGGACGCACGGCAGGAGGCGCGCTTCGGGGCGAGCGTCTGGGCGTCGCGGGCGATCAGCTTCGGAGCGGCGGCGCGCGGGCGCGGCGAGGGCCTCTGGCGCGGCGAGCGATCGGCGAGGACGCGGCGATCTCGGGCGTCGCGATGGCTCGCGACCGCGAGCAACCTTGGGCGATCTAGGTCGCCGCTGCGGCGCGACGGACGGAGGGCTGGCGACCGGGCGACGGGCTGCTTCTTTGGCGCGATCCGGCGCGGCGTAGCCGCGGCAGACCGACGTCGCGACGATTTATGGTTGCTGGGTGGGCTTCTCTCTACCGGGTCGCGCAATCAACACAAACACACACAACACTCTTCTATTCACTTGGCCAAACAACACACCAAACAGATGAGAAGAAGAAGAGGAAGATCGATACCTACCCAGAATGATGATGATCGATCCAAGGGAGCTGCAAGGATGAAGAACTCGGCAAGGCAATGGAGAGAATAGCTTGGGCGGCCACACACTTTGGAGAAGAAGATGGAACAAACCTAATTTCTATTTCATTCAACCAAGTGCACCAAAACTCCCAAAATCCAAGGCTAACCATAAAATGATGCAGGAAGAGCAACAAGAGCACCTAATGGCTCAATTGGCACACATCCCCACAAGCTTTCCAGAGACACAGGTTCAAACCCAATTGTGGCACAATTTCCTTTATTTTTACTTTTGCATCAAACCTTGCTCAAACCAAACCACAAATCCTTCCAAAAACCTACATAAATCCATCCAATAATTTTAGTAACTGGAAAAGACACAAACGGCCCTGACGGCCCGACCAAATTACCAAATTACCCCTAGGGCATACCTGGAAGACCGGGATGAAAAACCTGGGTCGTTACAGTTACTTGCTCATGCCATGAACCCTTGCGTGAGTGATGAAATCGACGACCTTACAGCAGGAAGCTCCATCCCCTGCGAGGAATTCAAAATTTACAAACACAGACAACAATCACAGCGCAAAATCCCAACATAAGGCTTCACTCTTTTGTTGGATCTGATTTAACCAACCGTAAAACCTTAGGGGGTATTTGTTTGACATATTTAAGTAGGATTTAGCTTTAGAAGTTATATTGATGAGTTATTTTGGACAGTTAAAAATCTAGAGTGATAACCAAAGATTTGTTTGGATATGGTTTTTGTGTAGAGGAGTTAGAATGACAACTTTGTTTGGATGAAGATTTAAAATGAGTAGTTATTTTGGATAGTTAAAAAAGGAATGATTAAAAATGAGTGGTTAAAAGTGAGTTATTTTGATTTATTTGAAATGAATGGTTAGAAATGATTGAGAAATTATAAATGAATTATTAGAAATGAATGGTTAGAAATGAGAGTTATTTTTAAAAGTAAAAAGGAGAAGTTAGTAAAAACTAGTTTAGATATAGGTTTCAGAGGAGAAATTAGTAAATCTTCCATTAAAATCCTCCTTAAATATGTCAAACAAACAGCCCCTTAGAGCGTGAGAAGCCAAATGATTTTCTATCTTGCACCGACTCGTGAAAGAGAGTAGAATTCAAAATTTACTTTCGTAGTTCAAACCAGTCTACCAAATGAAACTTTCTATAATGGAAATCAAGTAGACGTGTAACGACCCAGGTTTTCATCTCGGTCTTCGAGGTATGCCCTAGGGGTATTTTGGTAATTTGGTCGGGCCGTCAGGGCCGTTTATGTCTTTGTCCAGTTGCTAAAATTATTGGATGGATTTATGTGGGTTTTTGAGGCCTTGTGGATTGGTTTGAGCTTGAGTTGGTGCAAAAGTAAAAATAAAGGAATTTGTGTAGAAGCTGGGATTCGAACCCGGGTCTTCGGGAAAGCCTATGGGGATGCGTGCCAGTTGAGCTATGTGGGCCCAGGTTTTCATCCCGGTCTTCGAGGTATGCCCTAGGGGTATTTTGGTAATTTGGTCGGGCCGTCAGGGCCGTTTATGTCTTTGTCCAGTTGCTAAAATTATTGGATGGATTTATGTGGGTTTTTGAGGCCTTGTGGATTGGTTTGAACTTGAGTTGGTGCAAAAGTAAAAATAAAGGAATTTGTGTAGAAGCTGGGATTCGAACCCGGGTCTCCGGGAAAGCCTGTGGGGATGCGTGCCAGTTGAGCTATGTGGGCCCAGGTTTTCATCCCGGTCTTCGAGGTATGCCCTAGGGGTATTTTGGTAATTTGGTCGGGCCGTCAGGGCCGTTTATGTCTTTGTCCAGTTGCTAAAATTATTGGATGGATTTATGTTGGTTTTTTAGGCCTTGTGGATTGGTTTGAGCTTGAGTTGGTGTAAAAGTAAAAATAAAGGAATTTGTGTAGAAGCTGGGATTGGAATCCCGGGTCTCTAGGAAAGCCTGTGGGGATGCGTGCCAGTTGAGCTATGGAGAGCTCTTGTTGCTCTTTCTGCGTCATATTATAGTTAGCCATGGATCTTGGAGTTTTGGTGCATTAGGTTTTTGCACTTCTTCTCCAACGCATCTTCTTTGCCGCACAAGCCAAGTCCTCTCTAGCCATGCCGATTTTCAACCCTTATTTGCTTCTCCGTGGTTCGATCGTCTTTCTGGGTTGCTGCCAGCCGAGAGGAGCCTCCCAGCCAGCAGATTCACCCGTCGCAGGCCCAGCAGCCGGCCAGATCGCCCATCGCACTCCCAGGTCGCCGTTGCAGCCCGCCCAGATCGCCACCATCGCGACAAAGAGCCAGTCCACCGTGATCGCTGCCGTCGCGCCGTCGCGCGCGCAATGGCCGAGTAGCCCGCGCGCCGCTCCTCGCCGCGCGCATCGCATCGCGCGGCGCTCGCGACGCCGTGACGCTCACCCGTGTCCGTGTCGCATGCTCAGCGCCAGCTCGCTGCGTCTGCGTGCCGCCGCCGCTGTGTGTCCTACTGTCCGCTGTATGCAGCCGCGCCAGCCAGCCGTGCCAACGCCCAACCGAGCCGCATCAGCCTGTCAGTAGCGCCTAGCCCCGTGTCGCTGTGCCGTGTTCCGTTAGCTAGCTCGAGATTGTCCACAGCTTAGGATTTGTGTGTAGAAGCCTCCCGACCAAGGTAAGGATTTCTTAACCGGAGTTGTGTGGACCTGCGATGTTCTATGTGATTGTTGTTTGTATGTTTGTTTGTGATTATCAACATGTATAGTTTAGGTGCTCTGTTCTGAATTCCTGACTAGCATGACTTCGTATGTTGTTCTCTCATGTTAGTCCATGCTAGGTTGTTCCGTTTTGGCATGCTCATATCTGTTCTTGCTTCGTAGTACCATGCTACGTTCGTTGTATCTGTTGAGCACGTTTTGGATTGTATTGGATTGTATGTTATTGATATGATAGGTTAGAGTGTAGGTAGGTAGCATCATCCGGGCCCGATGCATAAAGTATCTTGCATCCATGACAGGGACGTACGAGGTAGTACTCCGTCCCTAGACCCCATTAGGGTTTAGCTAACCCGACCGGTAGGCCTTGCAATCTTGGGTGAGTGTGGCAGACTGTTAAATGCCCCAACGGTCGGGATGATGACTTGGCATTGCCTCGTCCCCAGCAGTCGGCACGTCCTCAGCGTGTTCGACCGTAGCCCTTGATTGCCACCTGTTAGGGCAAGGACGGCTTCCTGGTGTAAGCCTACCACGACCGATTCCTTAGCCTCTCAGTGCGGTCAGGTGACATAGTTCACGTGTCCAGTCTCACACCCCTATGTCGGTGACACCGATCCGAGAGATTTAGTTAGGCATGGTGGATGGACATGGGCGACTTGCCACTAGACCCGCACCCCCATGGTCTGCGGTAGCATGCGATGTACGCTTACGCTCATTACAGCCGCCACCGAGAGCTCCTCGGGATCTTGAGCTAGTGCACCTTTTTTCGTATCGGCAAGAGAGCAGCCGAGGCCGAGACTTGTTTCTCGTATAGGGCGTATTGTGTGGTGGATTATTCCAGACTAAGACCCTGAGTTGGCATCCGAGGTCCAAGTGTGGACTTAAGCTATGTGCTCTATTCTGTGTTTATATTCATAGCTTGCATACACTCATCTAGATGACCATGTGCATCGTATTGTACCCCGGTTAGGGATTCTTACTGAGTAATTCGTTACTCACCCTTATTTTGTGGTTTTCCACAGGTAACCAAGGTGCGAGACAGGATGGCTGAAGGAGGAGCTGTGATCATGGGAATCCTTCTGTCGTCTCTGACTTTTTATATTATGACTCTTGTCTTTTATTTTCCCCTGAATGCATGTAGCTGGGCACGGAGCCTTAGGATGTTTTCTGAATGTTTTTGTGGATTCCCGCTTTATTGAATTTTAGGATGTTTCAAATGTTTTAATAAATCTCTGATTAGAGTGTACGTTTTGGAAATGTATTTGCGTTGAAACAGGTGCTTGGAGACAGGGATAGGTTTCAGCAAACTATATTGATTTCTGATTGAACTTTGATTGTTTTGTTTTAATTGGGAATCCGAAAATTTATTTGCATATTGTCCTTTCCTTTGGATGCATGCATTGGGGTCAAGGCATATTTAGAGCCCTTTTTGGGCCGGGTCTTTACAGTTGGTATCAGAGCTCAGAGTCATAGATTCTGTAGACTGACCTTTTGTTGTAGGTCGTTTTCCCCATGATCACCAGCACTTCGACAGTCATCAGGTACGCCTAAGTTTACTATTTTTAGAAAAGGGTTAAGAATTTACAATACTTTTCATCTAGTGTATGCCTTGTGTAGTGTTGTGGAGCGGAGACAAGCAGGTTCAGACTCGTTGTTGGTTTGGGTTTAGAGCGCCATCATGCCAACTTCCCGCAGTGTGAGCTGTATGTTATGGTTTGTTGAGATATCCAGATAGATTTGGATACCGCTGGGACATCGTTCCAGAGGGAGGCAGAGGTTAGACTCCCGTAGGCCACGTGTGGCCCAGTTGTTGGTTTTCCCCTAGTGAGATGGTGGAGGTGATTTTCCCTGGAGTACCACTCCAGGAGAGGAGTTAGCTATGGCTTTGCTTATGTGGATGCTTGTGGAGCGAGTCTCGTCTGCAGACTAGCTGGGTAGCTCAAGTGTTGATCTTGAGCCTTAGCAGATTGTTTGATTGCCCAGTGAGTAGCTGTAGAGTTGGTAGCCTTCGAGGAGGTTGATGAGGCATCTTTGTTCTCTTGTAAAGTGTTGTTGTTTTGCAGCCAGTAAGTCGGAACCCTGTGGTTAAGGGTGCAGTGAGCAGTGCCCCCTTCGGACTTGATCCGTTGGTGGTTTCCTCAGTTGTTTAGTAGAGTTGAGCACTCTTCTTTTGGTGAGCCCTAGAGTAGAGCTAGCTGCTGCATGTTGAGAGAGCCGGCCAGAGTTTTGTTGAGCATCATGTGGAGATGCAAGAGTAGGCCGTGAGCCTTCAGTTTGATGAGATGCCATAGTCTGGTTGTTTGAGTTTTGAGCCCTTGTATGCCTAGCCATAGTTTTTGTCACTTGAGGTTGTGACCTTGCTGGCCTATTTGTAGTAAGGTGTGGGTTTGGTAGTAGTGGCACTTGAGGTGCATTGGTTGGTGTGCCGCTTTGGCGCTAAGTCTGGTTCAGGCCTGAGTTTGGCATGGGTATAGCAGATGGTACTATGACCCGTCCGGAGTTCAGCACACTTCTTTAGCCGTTGGATCCGTTTAGGGCAGTTGCACCTGTTTAGGTCGTGCAAGAGGACTAGTACAGTGGTAGTCGAAGGACTACAAGTGAAAGGATGTTCGAGAGGAGCTGGAGCCTCTTCCCAGTGTTACTGGGGGTTGAGTAAGTCAGCAGGTTGACGGTTGGTAAGTGTTAGTGCGTGCGAGTCTCACGCTAGGGCTAAGGCCAAGAGAGCTTTGTGGTTGGTAGTGCGGTCCACTACCTTCGGGTGCCTAAACCTGAGTTGAGTGAGCATTGTAGATGCGAGTTCGGTCCAGCAGAGGGACCGTGAGTTGGATGCTTATGAGATGAGTTGGATGCTTATGAGATGAGTTTGGTGCTTATGAGATGAGTTGGATGCCTTATGAGATGAGTAGGTTGCCTTATGTGTAAAGCACACTTGGTAGAGTCTTGGTATAAAGTAAGTTCGGTTTGGCATCGTTATGTTTTAGCAGAGCAAGGTTGCCACTGCTTCGTGTTTCGTGTGGAGATGGAACTTTTGGTGTTCCTTTGGTTGATTGTATCTCTGCCAGAAGTTAGTGTTGCCTTTTTGGGAAGCACCTGTTAGTCTTGGATCTCTTAAGGAAGCTTGAGAGTTGTGCTCATAAGTGTGTTTTTGTGTAGTTCGTTCTTGTGGCGAGAGTTTCAGAACCATATAGGATTTGCATTGGAGAACTGGTGCTCAGTTCTTGGAGGAGTTGGACTCCAGATGGATGTTGTAAGGCTTTAGTGGAGGTTGTAAGGATACCGTGCTCGTAATCGGGTTGCTGCTTAGGCAAGTTTGGTTAGGTTGGACCTAAGCTTGGTTGGTGTAACCTCTTGTGGCTCTTGGTTGGAGTCCAGATGGTACTGAACAAATGGTGGTTGTAGTGAAGCCACGTAGTTCCTGATCGTAGTTGCTAAGAGTGTTGCTCGGAATCCTTACCCTGGGTGGAAGCTACATTGTGGCTGATGTTTTGAGTAGGAGGATGACACATTCTGAAGCGTTTCTGGTCTTTTTGGTTTCGAGGTTCGGAGCAGGCCAGCATGATTGTGATGCTGGAAAAAGGAGTTGTTTGTTCAGGCAGTTGGCTGTTAGACCGTTTGACGACAGTGTGTGTCGAGTGTTGCCGAAGAACCCTAGTTGTGGAGAGCCTCACCAGAGCTCGGTCATGTCCAGGTAGTGAGTTTTAGTTGGCAAGCCGGAGTCGTGTAGGTTGTAGACCTCGGGTGAGTTGCTGGCAGATTTGGTAGGCTAGCAATTGGTTCCGGTGTGGTGGCAAGTTGGTACTTGGTGTTGATCAAGGTGTGGTTTTGAGGTGCTAGAAGTTAGTTTGCTATTGGGGCGAGTGGTTCGTGCCCTTTCGGTTGTTTCTTTTGTTTTCCAGGATGTTGAGAGTTGCCCTCCTTTGGTGTTTGGAGGTGAGTCTTGGCTATTTTGTGGTTGGCGGTTCTGTCAGTGGTGGAACCCCCCTGTTGTTGCCTCCGTGAGAGTTAGATGTTGTGGCTTTAGCTGAGCATGGCAGCGAGCGTGTGTGGAGCTCTCTGTCCTTCGGTTGTTCGCTTGTATGGGACTGTTTCTCTTTTGGAGTTGTCAGGTTATCCCTTGGTCTTGGAGTTGGTGGTAGTGGTGCTAGTAGGAGGGAAAGTTTGTTGGCTGCTTGGAAGCAGTTGTTTGTCCAGTTAAGCGGACTCGTGAGTGGTGTTCTGGAAGTTGCAGTAAGGGTTGTTCTGCCTCATATGAGTGTTTGGCCTAGTTGGTTAAGGTTTTGTGTGTTGGCTTGGAAGCTGTTGCACCTTTGTAGTTGAAGGCCCCTTTGTTTCAGTTGTGGATGAGGTTGCACCTTTGTGGTTGGATTAGGGTCTGGACCTATTGAGGATCCTTGTCTTTGGTTAGTGTAGCTTGCACTCTGCCAGCCATTGTTGGTATTCTTGTTCTTGGTAGTTGGTGTTGACCAGGTAGTGGAGTTCCGTTTATGAAGTTTCGGTGGGAAGGTGCATTAAGCCTAAGCTTGAGGGTTAAGCCTGTATGTGTTATCGTTTGGACTTGTGAGATGTGTTTCATATTTGAGGCGAGCTTTGTTCCGTTGTTTGCATGGAGGTAAGTTTAGTGGATGGAGCCCCTCTGGGCCTGGTTGTTTCTTGGGTTGTCTTGCCCGGCTAGTGATTTGAGTCGAGCTAGAGATGAGTGGATTGGCATAGCTATGCGATTTGTAGTTGTTTGAGCTTAGAGTTCGTAGCACTCAAGTTGTTGGATTGTAAGTTTCCGTGTGGGAGCCATCGATTAGTTGAGGTTGTTGTGCGAGAATAGATTTTTGGAAGATTGGTTTCGATGAGTGAGAGCTCGCACCTCGTTTAGGTGCGAGATGCCATTTCTATGGATTAGAGGCATGTCAGTTTCAGGCTGGAGTTGTTGTCACCAGGGTGTGGCAACGAGGGTTTGTTCTAGGCAGTGCGTTGATGAACTGTGGTTCTGGAGAGCGTTGTTAAGAGGCTTATGAGCCGAGTGGAGTTTCTGTAGTGTTTTGACCCTCTGACCGATGGTCTTTTGGGAAGAGTGAGCCAGATCCTTCAGAACTTGTTGCGAGTTGGTGTTTCCGTGATGAGGTAGCGGGAGACCAGTGTTGGTTTTATGAGTTTTCTTTGGGTAGCAGTTCCCAACTGTTAGTTCATATAGTTCCGTTGAGCGTTGTATTGTAAGTGTTGCAGGATTCCAGTGTTCTGGGAAAAGGTTGGTGGTCGTCAGTTATGTTTTTGGTCCTGAGTTGCTGCGGTTGCCAGTGTGTGATGCAAAAGTGTAGTGTTCGTTTGTTGGTAGCTCTGAGCAGGCAGAAGAGGTATGCCGATGTACGGCGTCGAGTTTTAGAGTTTGAGGTTGGACAGTGCATGTTTTTAAGGTTGCACCGATGTGAGGCGTGTTGAGGTTTGGTAAGCCTGGGAAGTTGAGTCTCCGTTTTGTTGGTCCATTTGAGATGCTTGAGAGGATTGGCAGAGTTGCATATTGGTTAGCCTTTCCTCCGTTGATGTCAGCTGTGCACAGAGTTTTCTTGTATCGATGTTGAGGCAGTATTTGCCGGACCCATCGCTCATTGTGGTCTTTGAGCCTTTGCAGTTGAGTGAGGATTTGAGCTTCGAGGGGAAGCCTGTGAGTATTCTGGTCTTTGAGTCGAAGACGTTGCGTAATCGTGAGATCCGTTTGGTAAAAGTTCGGTGGAGAGTTGGAGTTACGAGGAAGCGCTCGTGAGCGGGAGGTCGGGTTGAGTTTGCGATATCTGAGTGTTTTAGTCTTAAGGACTTTCGAGGACGAAAGTCATAAAAAGGAGGGAATATTGTAACGGCCCAGGTTTTCATCCCGGTCTTCGAGGTATGTCCTAGGGGTATTTTGGTAATTTGGTCGGGCCGTCAGGGCCGTTTATGTCTTTGTCCAGTTGCTAAAATTATTGGATGGATTTATGTGGGTTTTTGAGGCCTTGTGGATTGGTTTGAGCTTGAGTTGGTGCAAAAGTAAAAATAAAGGAATTTGTGTAGAAGCTGGGATTCGAACCCGGGTCTCTGGGAAAGCCTGTTGGGATGCGTGCCAGTTGAGTTATGGAGAACTCTTGTTGCTCTTTCTGCGTTATATTATAGTTAGCCTTGGATCTTGGAGTTTTGGTGCATTTGGTTAAATGAAAAAGAAATTAGGTTTTTGCACTTCTTCTACAACACATCTTCTTTGCCGCACAAGCCAAGTCCTCTCTAGCCTTGTCGATTTTCAACCCTTCTTTGCTTCTCCGTGGTTCGATCGTCTTTCCGGGTTGCTGCCAGCCGAGAGGAGCCTCCCAGCCAGCAGATCCACCTGTCGCACGCCCAGCAGCCGGCCAGATCGCGCCCAGATCGCCCATCGCACGCCCAGGTCGGCGTTGCAGCCCGCCCAGATTGCCACCGTCGCACAGCCGCAGGTCCAGCCCCTGCAGTGCCGTCGCAGCCTGTCGCGCGCGCAACAGTCGAGTAGCCCGCGCGCCCGCTCCTCGCCAGCGCCTGCATCGCGTCGCTCGCCAGCACGCCCAGACTCTCGCCCGTGTCCGCGTCGCATGCTCAGCGCCCGTCTGCGTGCCGCTTCGCTGTCGTGTCTGCTGTCGTGCCGTGCACGCGCGCGCGCGCGCCGCGCGCAGCAGCTTAGCGCTAGCGCGTGCCTGTAGCAATGGCGCAGCAACCAACCCAGCCGCATCAGCCTGCCAGCAGCGCCTAGCCCCGTGTCCCCGTGCCGTGTTCCGTTAGCTAGCTCGAGATTGTCCACAACTTAGGATTTGTGTGTAGAAGCTTCCCGAACAAGGTAAGGATTTCATACCAGAGTTGTGTGGACCTTGCGATGTTCTATGTGATTGTTGTTTGTATGTTTGTTTGTGATTATCAACATGTATAGTTTAGGTGCTTTGTTCTGAATTCCTGACTAGCATGACTTCGTATGTTGTTCTCTCATGTTAGTCCATGCTAGGTTGTTCCGTTCTGGCATGCTCATATCTGTTCTTGCTTCGTAGTACCATGCTAGGTTCGTTGTATCTGTTGAGCACGTTTTGGATTGTATTGGATTGTATGTTATTGATATGATAGGTTAGAGTGTAGGTAGGTAGCATCATCCGGGGCCCGATGCATAAAGTATCTTGCATCCATGGCGGGGACGAACGAGGTGGTACTCGTCCCTGGACCCCGTTAGGGTTTAGCTAACCCGACCAGGTGAGGCCCCCGCAATCTTGGGTGAGGGTGGCGATCGTTAAATGCCCCAACGGTCGGGATGATGACATGGCATTGCCTCGCCCCGGCGATCGGCACGTCCTCGGCGTGTTCGACCGTAGCCCTTGATTGCCACTGTTAGGCAAGGGCGGCTTCACGGTGTAAGCCTACCACGACCGATTCCTTAGCCTCGGTGCGGTGGTTCAGGCTGACATAGTTGACGTGTCCAGGTCTCACACCCCTATGTCAGTGACACCGATCCAGAGATTTAGTTAGGCATGGTGACTGGACATGGGCAGCTTGCCACTAGACCCAGCACCCCCATGGTCTGCAGTAGCATGCGATGTACGCTTACGCTCATTACAGCGCCGACCGGAGAGCTCCTCGGGATCTTGAGCTAGTGCACCTTTCGTGATCGACGAGAGAGACAGCCGAGGCCGAGACTTGTTTCTCGTATAGGGCGTATTGTGTGGTGGATTATTCCGGACTAAGACCCTGAGTTGGCATCCGAGGTCCAAGTGTGGACTTAAGCTATGTGCTCTATTCTGTGTTTATATTCATAGCTTGCATACACTCATCTAGATGACCATGTGCATCGTATTGTACCCCGGTTGGGGATTCTTACTGAGTAATTCGTTACTCACCCTTATTTTGTGGTTTTCCACAGGTAACCAAGGTGCGAGACATGATGGCTGAAGGAGGAGCTGTGATCATGGGAATCCTGCTGTCGTCTCTGACTTTTTATATTATGACTCTTGTCTTTTATTTTCCCCTGAATGCATGTAGCTGGGCACGGAGCGCTAGGATGTTTTCTGAATGTTTTTGTGGATTCCCGCTTTATTGAATTTTAGGATGTTTCAAATGTTTTAATAAATCTCTGATCAGAGTGTACGTTTTGGAAATGTATTTGCCTTGAAACAGGTGCTTGGAGACAGGGCGAGTTCAAACAAACTATATTGATTTCTGATTGAACTTTGATTGTTTTGTTTTAATTGGGAATCCGAAAATTTATTTGCATATTGTCCTTTCCTTTGAATGCATGCATTGGGGTAAAGGCCTATTTAGAGCCCTTTTTGGGCCGGGTCTTTACAAGACGAATTGACAGTCCTAGTCTTAGAAACTAGACAATCCAGAAAGAAGTAATACAAACCTGGTCACGTTTTTGTTCATCTAAATTTGGAGGAGCTGAGCTAGTCCTTATTGGAAGCTACAAAACGAAATAGAAATCTCCATTAAAAAAAATGAACTATAATATATAATATCATGACAACATTAAAATATTCAGGTCAAGATGGCCTACATCGAAGATATCAAGTGCATTTCATGAATTAGTTTTTGGAAATATACCTGCATACCATTCATGAATCCATGACTTATGGACCCAAATTGAAAAGAGAATTGATCTCCAGTACCTAAGGCAATAAAGGCATCATCACTACAAAAGCTAAAAGAGGAAAAAAAATGTGGATTCACACAAGTCAGAAAAATAAACATGGAAAATGAATACACTACATACCACTTGACGGTGTAGTGGGTGCACCTGTAACCCATGAATCAGATGTTGCTACAACATTAGAGTAATACAAACATACACCAAAAACAAAATCTCCCAAACAGAACAAAAACAAAAACAAAAACAACTTGTTTAATATAAAAAAGAACCAAAACAATGTACAATTTACTTTTTAAACAGAAATTAGAACCAGATAACAAGATTATCAAAATAAATCAAGGTAAAGGATTTAGAAACAACACACAACAAAATTGCAAGTCTGTGCACAGGGACTCACCAAGTCGTGATACTAAGGATTCTAAGGATTCACTCGTGAGCCTCATGAAGACGACGAGATTTGAAACGAACGCTTTATGCTGGAGATGGAGATACAATTGGAGCTGGAGGAAAAGTATGAAGAAGAAGAAGAGGAGGATGAATTTTAGTCCATTGAAAAGAAAATCAGAGAGAAAGAACAACAAGTGACGCTATGAATTTTGAGCGAAGAAGAGAAGAAAACCTATGCGACGATTTGGCCAAGGTTGGATGAATTCGTGAATTGGGGAAGAAAGTCGCGGCTAGGGCTACACTTTTGTTTTCTCTTTCTTTAAAAACACTTAGAGTTTTTTTTAATTTATTTTAAATTACTGTTAGTTGACGTTTTGTGTATGTCAACAAAAATATTATTAAAGATAACGCGCATAAAGCATCAACTAAAACCTAGCGAAAAACCGAAGGAAAAAATTGCATCTTTTTACCTTTATTGATGCTCTTTATATTTGAAGTATGCTTACTTGACGTTTTTTCTAAAAAAACGTCAAGTATTTAAAATAATCAAGCGTCAACTATACCTTTTTTTGTAGTAGTGGGCCCAAACCTTGGTCTTGAGCTTATGGATCTTTAGGCTTGGCCAATGGGCTGGAGACTCATATGTCTTTGAATCTTATAATTGGGTTTGGACTTCCTGAATCTTTAGGCCCAACTTAAACCTAAATTCCAAAAAAACTAACTTTTAATCCAATTAATTATGCGAAAATTATTGATTTGTAATCGACCCGATATTTAATTAGATTTATTTATAACTAATGTGGCAATTTCTAATTGGCCGAAATTTCTCAGTCAACATATATATTAGAGCATTTTTTCGTAAATAGGTCATATTTGAAAAGGATTTGTAAATATAGGTTGCTAGAAAAATATTACCAAAAATGGAATTCCGTTAATTATATTATTAAATCAATAAATAATCAATTACAATAATACCCTCCTATTATTGGTTTTTCATTATGGAAAAAATTTTCAAAGTAGGAAAATTCTTCTCATTCCATATCCATTAGGCGCAAATTTTGGGGCATTAATTAGGGGAAATCGTCGACTCCCCAACTTTCATACCCACTAACCCCTAAAATTGTGCTGACATTATTTCTAAATCCTGCCAAAATAGAAACTACTATTTTTTTTCATTTTATTTTCAATTCATCTCGTTCTTTTTCTTTCGCATTTTCATCATCTTCTTCAATTCTTGACGTTATTTCAACACCTTTCGAGTATTGAAGATCAGAACTCGAAACACGGTCCATATACTGTAAACGGGTATAAATATATTGTATTCACATGTGAGATGATTGATGTGTGGATAATTAGGTAATGATTTCATTTAGTATGATGTATGATATATGTTTTTGTAGCTGCTATTGAAGATAGAGGAAATGGAGAAATGCATGCTGGGAATGAAGAAGGCAAAGGAACTGACCAACTCGAAACTGAGGTAATATTGTAACTTTTATACATTACATTTATTCATATACTCATGCTTACTATTGGTTTTATGTTAGGTGCATTAGTATATTATAAATTATACTGGTTGTAATATACTAATTTTATATGCGTTGTCTTGTAGTTGAAAGAACATAGACTTTTTTTTCATACACAACATGCAAAAAATGGCAGCTAGGAAGAAAAGACAATGAAAGATCATGCAGTCTTCTTTCACGTCTAATCTAGGGTCGGCTGAAGAAAAAAAGACGAAGAATGAAGAAGAAAATGGAAATATGCAATTTATTGATCCTCCGAATTTTCAATTAATATCTTACCTTTAGAATTAGTATAGTTTCTTGTATGAAAACTCGTGAACTTTAGAATTTTGTAAGATTTTTAATTTTATATTTAGTGTTTGATTACACATCCTTATAATAAGCTTTTTACGAATTATGAGTATTGCATTCATCACCCAAGCAATACTGTCCTGAAATTATCGTATAATGTAAGGGTGTTCATCGGTCGGTCGGTGTCGATTTTTGGTGAAAATTGACACCGAACCGACCAATCGGTTTCCTAAAAAATGAAACCGACATCGAACGGTCGATTAAGTCGGTCGATTCGGTCGATAAAGTCAGTTAAATTCGGTTAATTAATATTAAAATTTTCTTATTTTTTATTAAAAAAAATATTAATCATAAAATTTTATAATGAAAATTTGAGAATTAATTTTTAAAAATGAACGTATAGAATAATTTTTCAGAAATACATATAAATTTAAGCTAATTTTACAATAATTTAATAAGGAATATATTTAATTATATGAAAATATCAATATCTTATAAAGGAAGTTTTCGGTTAACCTACCGAACCGACTAACTTAACCAAAACGTTTTTAGTCAACCATTTTTTTAACCGACACCGACCAACCCAAGCTTGAAAACCGACCGACCGATCATAATTCGGTTGGTTTGGTCGTTCAGATTGGTTTTCGGGGAATGTATGAACACCTGTAGATAATGGCAGTTCATTATGGAAATATTAGAACATTACACATTTAGAAAGTAATGAATATAATGGGAAGCAATGAATACAATAGGAATTGGAAGATGGATGGGATATGAATAGAATTGACGGTAAACCTTAAAGGTACTATATAAATTATACAGTATATATCATGTAATATGTGAATGTATATACAATATTATTAACATGTACAAAAAATATTGTACTGATGTAAATTTGTTTCAATACACATGTGTAAACAAAATGTTATTACATATTTAAAAATTAATGAAAACAATATGAGTTGGAAAATGGATTGGATAAGAATATAACTGTAGGTAAACACTAAAGGTACTATATAAATTATACAATATAATATTTGAGTGATTATAGTATTGTGTATATTATATATAGTATTATAAATATTTGTAACCAAAACAGTATAGCATTACATGGTTGACTACAGTTTTAACGGTATCATATAAACTGTGGCCGTAAACATTACTGTATAAAATATGAGTATGGAAGATGGATTTCATATGAATAGAATGCACATTAATGGTATTAGTTCTTAGGGTATTGAAAAGATGAAAGGGAATAAAAACAAACCATACGGTACCATCTAAGACATATTAGATCAACATACGAGAAAATTCACACTAAAAGCTTATGGAAAGTTTGACTATAACATTAATAATAGAATGCACATTAATTGTATTAGGTTTTATGGTATAAATTTTATAATTATAGAAAGTTGGACTATAATTGTAAAGACTCGACCCAAACCAAGGTCTTAACCTGTAACGGTCCGGAAATTTCATCCCGATCTTCCCGGGAGGCCCAGGGGCATTTTGGTAATTTTGGTCAAGCCGACAGGGCCGGTTTTGTATTTGTTAATTGCCGGAAAAATTATGAGTCGATTTGAATGGGATCGGGAATTTTGGTGAAGACATTTGGGCTTGGGAAAAGGTAAAAATAAATAGGGAATTATAAAAAGTTGTTTGAACTGTTTTGAATGTTTTTATATATACTGGCCAGGCTTGTTTTACTTCGTTGGTTTTCTTAAACAAAGTTGTTGATTATGTTTTAAGCATTCCCCGTTCTAAATGTTTTGAAAGGTTTTAAATATGAGCACTAAACCGCTCGGTGAAATATTTAACTTGCATGCAGAGTGAGAACCTAGGTTTAGGACCGTATTTTGGGTCGGGTTCTTACACGTTCCTTGGCCCCAGGTGCGGTGGTTCAGGCTGACATAGTTTACGTGTCCAGGTCTCACACCCCTATGTCAGTGACACCGATCCAAAGATTTAGTTAGGCGTGGTGACTGGACATGGGCAGCTTGCCTCTAGACCCGGCACCCCTCATGGTCTGAAGTAGCACGCGGTGCATGCTTACGCTCATTACAGCGCCGACCGGAGAGCTCCTCGGGATCTTGAGCCAGTGTACCTTTTTCGTCGACAAAGAGAGCGTGAGGCCGGGACTTGTTTCTCGTATAGGAGACTTATGTATTGGACTGTGTGGTGATATTATTCCGGACTAAGACCTTAAATTGGCATCCGAGGCCCAAGTGTGGGCTAAGCTATGTGCTCTATTCTGTGTTTATATTCATAGCTTGCATACGCTCATCGAGATGACCATGTATATCGTATTGTACCCCGGTTGGGGATTCTTACTGAGTAATTCGTTACTCACCCTTACTGTGGTTTTTCCACAGGTAACCAAGTTGCGAGACAGGATGGCTGAAGGAGGAGCTGTGATCATGGGGCCCAGTCTTCCAACTCTGATTTTTGTATTATGACTCTTTATGTTTTGTTTCCCCTGAATGCATGTAGTCGGGCACGGAGCCCTAGGATGTTTTGTAAATGTTTTGTGGATTCAAAGCATTTTGTATATGAACAGGTTTTGAATGGTTTTTAGTAAATCTCTGATCAGAGTAAACTTTGGAAATGTATTTATCTTGGAACAGGTGCTTGGAAACAGAGACAGGTTCCAGGGAAATTGTCTAGTTTTAAAAGGGGTTATTTTGAATGTTTTGTTTTAATTGGAATCCGAAATCATGTCTGTTTAATGTCCTTTACTATGAATGCATGCATTGGGGTAAGGGCCCATTTAGTGCCCCATTCGGGTCGGTCCCTTACATAACCTAGGCCTTCACTTAAACTTTTAGCTCAAATTTTATAACCGTAAAATAGTTTCTAAAAATCACTATTGTTCAACCACATTTAAAAACACATTTTATTCAGAACAGACAGTATTCAGGGTAACCTTGGAAAACAGTTAAATAACAGTTGAAATTTAGAACATGATAAAAACATCTAACACTAGCTTATCAACCCTTTTTGCGGGATTCAAAGGAATAATTAAAAAAAAATATTGACTCAAGGTAACTAGTTTTGCCCATGGTCTTCTTATAGCTCTGATCATCCCTCCCTGTATATCACATGCGTACGTGTGGACAAACCACAGAAAAGTAAAAGGCGAGTTCACAAACTCAGTAAGGATTCCACTAGGAATCAACTGCCTAAAACACATGTTCTTGGACTCAAACCCCTACCGATAGCATTGAGCACTAAACACCAGGTCCCAAGCATCAATGGGTACGCGACCCCTCAGTAAAAGTTAGTTGGGCACCAAACCCCTCAGATAAATGGGCACGAGACCCCTCAGATAAATGGGCACAAGATCCCTCAGATAAATGGGCACAAAACCCCTCAAACGTAATAAGCAACAAACAATGGGTGCATAAACCCCTCAGGCATTATCGACAGCTTAGGTCTAAATTCTAAACAAAATATCAACCTATCTAGTAAGCAGCTAGATTATCGAAGTATTGCAGGTGTTATAAGTGTAAATTCCCTTACCTTAGCGAATTTCCTCAACTAACAACTCTTCCTAGGCCTTTGCTGACTTCCAGGACCTATAAATCACAAATGGTTTAGAATCAGCACCTTAAACTGCAAAAAAATGGATTCAGAACTTCGAAATTAACAAAAGGGGAAGTTTTCATTTTTCGGTCAAAGGTTCATGGCAGCGACGTGGCTCGGGAAGGCGACGCGACTAGGGAGGGCGACGCGGCACGCGCGATGAGCGACATGTGTCCCGACCTTTATCCAACGGTGCACGTGGCTCGGGTGGATCGACCAGTTCGGAGCTAGGCTCAAGAAAGCGACGCTGCGCGTGATGGGCGACACGTGTCCAGGCCTTCATCCAACAGCGTGGGCGGCTAGGTTTCCGATTTGGAGCTAGGTTAGGGTTCTGGTTTAGTTTTAGGTCAGGATTCGACTTTTTGGTTCAATTTATAGGCAGAAAAGTCCCATTTTTCCTCCATTTTTGAAGAAACGACCTTCGTTTCGCTCCAAATTTCAAGCATAATTTAATAGGACCATAAGAAATTGAAAACTAACCTTTCTCCTCTTATTACTTGAGTTCCATAGCTATTCGGGATGACCCAAGTGCATTATTACTCGTCTCGAGTAATAGCTCCATTTCTAGTGGAGGGAATTTGCTTTTTCCTATTTTCTTTCGCAATAGCCAACAGTGCATCTTACTTTGCTAGTCATCAGTATATCAATATGAGAATTCAAAAGTATTTCTAAGTAAATCTTTTCAATAACTAAACAGTGCTGGGAGAAGCTTAAAAGTTTCAGAAACTCCATTTTACAATTCGCTTTAGCCATTTGTTCGCGAAAACTCATTTTGGTTTGGAATTTTAATTCTTTGTTTCTCTTAGTTTTCGCTAGCCAAATGGATTAACTTTATGCTTTAAGCTTTTTCGCTCCTTTTAACTTTGGTACTTTTCTTCTTTTGCCTAAGTGAAAACTCTCCTTTTACAGTTCACTGGGGATTCCTCTCTTACGGTATCCTACTATCGTTTGCTCAATTTTCATGGAATATTTTATATTAGGATAGATACGCAATGTTAGAGAAAATGACATCGAAGGAATGATCCCAGAACTTAGGCTAGTAGCCCTTTGATTCACTTCGCTCTCACGAGTATTGGGAATTTTTTTTTATTTTTCATGATTTTATCCAACCCAGGGTTTGACTCGTAAATCTCACCTTTTACTTCAGTGAAATGGCAACTATCAAATTAAATTTTTCTACGCTGACTCGCTCTTGAAGCATGTTTCAATTCTACACTTTTTGTGAGTATTTACATATTTCGCTTCGGCGAACTCCACCCCCAAACTTGGACTTTTCACTGTCCCAATGAAAACACTCAGCACCCCCAATCTTAAAGTTTTCTAAAATTTTAAGGCTTGGGTTGATTCTAATTGAGTTCACTTCAACTGAAAGAATTCGCGGAATTAAATTTCTAAACTTAATGAATTTTCAAAAACTGACCTCTACTCCTCATAAACTTTTGCTCCATCCAATTTAAGGTTTCACGCCAACATAGAGGAGTTATAAAATTAATTTACAGTGAAATAAAATTGACTTGTAAAGAAAGAAACTTAACGAAATTGCGCAAAGAAATAAATACAAAGGTTAGCCGAAGCAAAAAATAATAGCATTGATATTAACAATTCTACATGCTAGATTACAAAAGATTATTTACAAACTAAGCAAAATGTAAGCATGCAATCATACAAAGCTTAAAAGAAGAGAAGACTTCCATTATTGCTCTTGATCAGGCGGAGCTTTGCTGAAGTCTTCTGGTAGCGGCGGAAGCTCTGGAAACGACGGATGTTGGAACAAACCACCCTTTAATCGACGGAGCATTTGTTGGATGACTTGGTCTCGCTGAAGAAAATATAGATGAAATCTGCGATTTTCATCTCTGATTTCCCTCAACAACTGAAGTTGCTCGCTGTTCGTTGAGGTAGATGCGGGGGTCTTCGTCGTTGCGCGGGCTTCTCTCGCTTGTGCCTATGGAGCTAAATTCAGGCACCTCATGTTTGGCAAAAATGGATCGCTCGGCCGGCTTACCAACCCTTTGTGTTGGCACAAAGAGGAGATGGAATGTGGAAACAAGAAGTAGCTGACCTTTCGCCCTTTCCACGTGCAAAACTCCTTCGCTATGATGCTACCGATATTGATGGAAAGACCCGTCATGATGGTGCATATCAAAATTACTCTCAGCACGGTAAGAGTGGACTCATGGGAGATTGGGCTCAGCGAAGACTTCATGAAAGAGGCCCAGATTTTCGCCTCTTCATTCAAGTTCGTTGTGTGGAATATGCGAGATTGCGGGCCTTCATCCCATTCGGCTCCTTCCACTCCAATGGTCTGGAGGCAGAGCTGCAGGCCTTCTTCTGAAAATTCGTCCAAGTGTAGATCGAACTCGAACTTCTTGTTGCTAAGGCTGAAGAGCGAATTCCACGCCTTGGGAGACGAATCAATTTCACAGTCGCGAACGGAAGCTTTGAAGCTCTTGGGGTCCAGCAGACTTACTTAAAACTTTATTACCCATTCTCACCGTGTCGAACTCAACTCTATGCAAAGCTTCTCCTAACCTTGATCTTCTATTTATTTCACGACCTTCACTGGAAGCCCTCTGAGGTCGGGGTCGAAAGGCTGTTCTGATAAGAACCTCTTCAATTGATACTTGACGACGTTCTTACTGATAAGTTATCGCGTCTTTTCGACAGAGCGGATCGACACAGTCCTTCGTGACTCCTTTCCTTCGCAAAGAGCTCTTCGCTGAGGCGGTGGGTTAGCAGACGAACTGGCTTATCTTTGGGGATCAGTGGCTTGTTGGTCCGCTTGCTCTTCTAGTTCGTCGTTTGATGAAGCAAAGAGTTCTTCGTCAATTTCAGCGAGGTCTTCATCGCTGCTGAACTCCTTGCGGAAGAACCCCTTGCCCTTTCCACTTGCAGGCTTGCTGCTCGCTAGATCAGCATCAACTTGACCAGGTGTCAAGTGTGCGTCATTTCCAGCGACTGTCAAATCCTCGCCCAGCTCGTTGATTTCTTCTTTGCTTTCTCTAGGACTCACGACATTTTCACGCTCTTCTTCTTCCGCAGCAGGGCTCTCAACTTCCTCGGCTTCTTCTCTCAGCTCTTCGCCTCTCGCTGAACTCAGTGCGGGAGCGTTAGCACCCTTCTTGCGACGTACTAGCGGTGCATCATCTACCTCTTCCCTGAGCTCAACCTCGAACACTTCAATTTCATCTTCAGGGTCTTTGCCCTCATAAACCCCAACAGCAAGCCGCTCATCTTCTTCCAGCTCGACTTCTACTATGTTGCTCCTCTCAGCCATAGAGGCCTGAGGAGCTTCTCTCGCCTTGGTGGCTTTCTTTTCTGCCCTTCGCTTCCGTTTCGCCGCAACGGCTTCTTCTCTTCTTTCTTCCTTTTCTTTTCGTTTTTTATCTCTTCTCTCTCTCAAATCCCTCTCCTTCTCCTTTTCTTGTCTTTCCTTCTCTTCAATCATTTGCTGATGTTCAGCCCTTGATTTTGCCAATTCGGCCTCCAATTCTGCCATTTTTCTCTTCATGGCCAACTGCTCCTTGCTTTCCACCGCTTTGGCCACTTCCTTAGCGACCGGCTTTTTCCACTGCAGCTCAGCAGATTTGACTAAACTGACCTTCGCTGGCGTGGAGGTTTTCCCATAGCAAGCTTTGTGCTTGCTACTTCAGGCTGCTTCGCTGCTCTGCCCTCTTTCCGCAAAACCTGAGCCTTGCCCACAAAAGGCACTACTGGTGAAGCTGAGCTTGCTCTCAACTTTGCTACCTTCTTCAACGCGATCTTTGGCCTGACTCCCACAGAAGGAGTCTCCGATACTATGGAGCTTGGTGCTGCTCCGCTTGAGGCTTGCTGGCGAAGTCTCGCAGCAGCGAGAACGCTTAGCTTTTTGTCCTATTGGTCAGACTACTTTGATGAGGTGATAGGGATTTGGGTTCTAGAGGCCATTTGGAATTTGGAAATTTGGCTAAGGGGTGTTTAGAATTTGTGAAACTTGTAGCGAACTTTGGAAGCTCGAGAGAGTTTTGAGAATTCGGAAGCGTTAAAAAGTGAAAATGAGAAGGAAATGTGAAATTTATAGGTCGCGAGGGTTAGGGCAAACGATCACCTCGGGAAGCGAAACGACGTTCAACGCGCGGCGAAGCACGGGCCATTAGATTGAATTTCTGGCTGACACGTGTCGACACGAGTCAGGCGATTAATGTCACGTGTTTAAGACACGTTTGCAATTCGATGATGTCACACCCAGAATTCAATTTACCTTTGCAAAATTAATTCTTATCGACGGCCAACTTCCGAACTTGATTTCCTCGATTTAGCGAACAAAATAATAAAACAGCGAAAACTACAACTATTCAAATAAAACAAGTAAAGACTAAAATATTTATAAGATAAACTTCACTAACTTGGTTTGGAGAAGTTTTTATGAAATCAAAGAAGATAATACCTTTGCTCCAGCGAAATATAATCCAGCGAGAGGCCAGAAAATAATCTTTTGTGGTGCCCCATCCTTGATGACTTGCTTGAGCCTTCGCTGAGGCTCATATAATTTCGCTTTAGTGCCCTTAGTAATAGAGATCATGAATAAACTTCTGAGATATGCACTTTGAACCATACTATTGTCTTCGATCGTCAAGGCTTTCGCTTGAATTTTGCCATTCGCTTGGTATTGCTCCACCATAACATTATCATCATTTGATCCATCATTCCCATGAACATTAGATCTTTGAGGGGATGGAGGTGGAGGAATTTCAACCGTGGTTAAATTCTCCTTGGATCCTTCTTCAGTTGGAGGCCTTTGAGCTACATCTTCAATATTGGATTCTTTTCCTTCTTCGCTAGGCTCTTGATCAAAATTCGCTTCAGCGAAACAACCCACATTTGACTCTTTCATTTTTTTAACTTTGCTTAAATGCTCATCTTCTGTCCATATTATAGCGAAAGTTTCTTCCTTGGGCTTGTCCTCGAGATTCTGCTCAAGGTTTGTTTCGATCAGCTTCGCTCCAACAAAATATTGCATCATCATCGGTTCATCCTTGGTTTTCACTTCTTGGCTCAAACTTTTATTAATTTGCAAGGGCATATCATGAACTTGCTCCATCTCATACTCATCCACTTCTTGCTCATCTGAAATATATTCATTGATATTGTTTAGCTTAACTTCAGTGTCTAGCTGAGTCGCTTCTGCTTCTAGGCTGATTGCTAGAGTTCGCTGATTTTCATATACTGCTGTTAATTTGTCAATACCACAACGAAGCAACTCTTCCAGCGAAATATCTGAGTTATATTGAAATATAGGTTGTTGCTCTAATTGAAAATTTATAGGTACCTCTGCATAAGCATATTCAAAGTTGGCGAACTCAAGATCTGCACTTTGATGAGTTTGAAATAGAGATGCATTCTCGGCTATTGCTTCTCTAATAAAGCTCTCCAAGGGGGTTTCTTCAATGGGAGCGAAATGATGATTCGCTTGAAAATCTGAATCAGCATTCTCTAAATCAGCGAATTCAAGACCTGCATTATACGGCTCATATACTTGTCCATTCTGAATGCCGCAATCAAACGGTTTGTTCATGCTTTCATAAACATAGTCATGTTCGCTCTGTTGCATAGAATTTCTCGTGATCTCTTCATACATGTTCAAGTTAGGATTGTTAGGGCCATTCTCACAGATGTGGCTGTCTCCACAGAAATCATGGCTTTCAAAGTTCATTGGGGTAAAGGTTGAAAAATTCTTCTCTTGCCAAGCGAATTCAGCAATTGATTCTCCCCATGAAAGGTTCGCTTGGGCGAAGTTCGGCATTGCAAAGTTTTTCTCTTCGAAACTGGGGTTCGGCAAGAAGTTGAAGTCACATGGCTGATATTTTGGAGCAAACGTCTCTTCAGCATATTGATAAAGATAGACGACGGGTAACGGCTCTGATTTCTTTTCGGTTCCATAGGTATGTTCGGTTAGTTTTTCGATTGTTCGGTTGGGCCATTAGGGCAGTTTGAGCCTTTAGGGGCATTTTGGTCATTTTGCCTAGAGGGTTGGCTTTGTAATTAACCAGAGTTGCAAGGCTGTTTCTGTCATCCTTTGAGTTCAGTTATTCTTTGGGTTCAGGTTTCCAGGGTTGGAATGCATTTTGAGAAGTTTGGAGGTCTTCCGGTTTAAAAGAGAAAAATAAGAATTAATTGTGTCCTTGCCAGGACTCGTAGGGTGTTGGATTTGGGAGTTTGACTTTTAGATAAAATAAGAGATTAAAGATGTTGTTGTTGGGATTCGAACCTGTGACCAGCTAGGTTTTGAAGATTGTTTTAAAAATAAGAAATAGAAAGTTAAAAGTGTTGCTGTTGGGACTCGATCATGTGACCAGCTAGCTTGGAGGCTTGTTGAAAAGAAGGAAAAGAGAGGTAAATTAGGGTGCAGGTGGAACTCGAAGGGGGGATGGTCAGGATTTCAATCGAAAAAATCAAAGAAAGAAATTGTATTTTTCTTTCCTTCCTATAGCCGCACTTTCACGAGAGAGAAGCTTCTGTTCTTGTGATTCCTCCTCCATTCTTGCCGAATTCATCATCCTCTTCAGAACTTCCAATCGGTTCCTTGCCTGTTCTTGCAGCCGAGAAGCCTCTCCATCAAGCCCTAATCGAAATCAAAGCCCCAACCTTTCTTCTCCTTCTTGCCGCAAAAGCACAAGCTAGCCGAGAGGGTTCTCCTTTTCATCTCCTTCTGGCCGTGAGCTTCTCCCTGTCCTTCTCATTGGTTTTGCTTGCCCTTGCCGCATCAAGCCCTAGCCGCAAGCCTTGGTGGGCCGAGAGCTCCCCTTTGTCGAAGGTGTTGCAGCCGAGATTCGAGAGGTAAATTTCTTCCCTAGCCGAATCCTATTGTGTGCTGGTTGGTTGTTCCCTAACCGAGGTTTATTGTGTTGTGTATGTCAAACCCTTGCTAAAAATACCATTGGATTGCCGAGCCTTCCTTGCTGGTTTGCAGCCCTTGCCGAGATCGTTCGAGGTAAGCGCGTGTTGTTAGTGTGTTTGTGGTGGTGTTGTGTACCCCCCTGGCAGAGAGCTACATGGTAGCTTGGGGGATGCTTGTTGCTTGGCCGAGGTAGGGTGTGGGAGTTGTTGTGTTGCTGAAAACTAATCCTTGTTTGTGTTTGTTTGTTCGTGATTCCCTAGCCGAGAACTTGTGTTGCCAACCCTTGCAGCCGAGATCACCTAGCAAGCATTGTTGGTCGAGAGCACTCCTTTGGGCATCATCCTAATGCTTGGCCGAGAGCACCTGCCTTGTTTGTTGGTAGCTTCCCGAGCTTTGCCTCTTGGTTTACTAGTCGATGGTTTAAATGGCTAGTTCTAATGTGTGTGTCTGTTGTTTACATTATTATTGCCTACGTTGTTCGTGTTGGTTCTGCAGCTTAAGGATCACTTAGTCATTGTTATTGTTTTACTGCTTGTTTTCCAGATAAGGATTTCTTACCGAGGGTTGTGTGGGCCATGCGTTCATCATGATCTCTACTTTTATATGTTTGATTGTTATGAGCATGTTAGTGGATAGGTTTCTTGTTTGTGATTGAACATGTTATGATTATTATCCTGTTCTGTTCTGCTAGCATGTATGATATTTCTGTGACATGTTAGTACCATACTAGGTTGTTCTCCGGCATGCATTCCCCTTGTTATCTGATGAGCATGTTTGGCCTGTTAAGGCACGAGGTAGGACCCTTAGTTAGACTTGTTACGGTTGTCATCATCCAGAGGCTAAGAGTGGACATAAAGTAAGTTGTCCCCACGAGCCGGGATTGCAAGTTGCACGACGTTTGATGCTTCCGCCTCGGTAGCGGGTACGGATTAGCTCTCGTATCAGCATAAGCCTAGTTTGTAGCCTGCTAGAGCAGAACCCAGCAGACGGTGTAAGCCTGTCGTGGCCGGTTCTTAGCTTCAGGTGTGCGGTGGTCTTATGCTGCTTACAGTTGAGTGCCGAGGACCTCGCACTGCTGTTTGTTCAGTGACACTGCTCGGAGTCGTAGGCATGCATACATGGACTGGTGTAGCACGTTTAGGTCCCACGTCCTTACACGGTTTGCAGCAGCATGCAGTGTGCGCACATGACATTAGGCACCAGGAGGAGAGCTCCCCCGGGATAATGCTTATAGTACACCATTCCTTTCCAAGTCTAGAGCCAGACACCGGGTACTCTCCTGTGTGTCTAGGATTAGTTTGGAGAGCTGGTCAGCAGTTTGGACATAACGTATCTTGTCCCAGTGATTGGACATTCATGTCCGAGATGATTGGACCTTCGGGTCCCAAATGATGGACATTCTTGTCCCAGTTTCAGGATCAGTTAGAGAGCTGATCACTATGTCGGTGGTAAGAGACCCCGATGATTCAGGAGTCGCATGGTTGACTCAAGGGTTTGATCTGTGTTGGTAGAGGTTGCATGTATACTAGTTTGCCATATGATTGATGTTCGTACTGTACCTCAGTTGGGGATTCTTATTGAGTGCTTTTGTACTCACCCTTATTTCTGTGGGTTTCCACCAGGTATCTTGGGACGGCACCAAGACGGCTAGCGGAGGAGTTTGGATGATCATGGGAGCTGCCGGCGCTTACTCTATTTCTGTTTAATATTTATGTTTATTCAGCATGTAGTGGACACGGAGTCCGTAGGTTGTTGCATTGGAACCTGATGTAAACTTTTATTATGATTCTCTTAATGTTTGTACGATTTATGTTTTATGGTTTCCAAGTTGTTTGAAATTATACTCCGGCCAAGGTAGCCTTTAAGTTTGAAAACAGGAGATACTTAGTTCATTGCAAAATAGGTTCCCAAGGTTTAAATGTGATTTCTTTGGGTTATAAACTATGTTTTGAAAGTTTACGATTTTTATGCTTGCATGCAGATTGAGAACCCAGTTTAGGACCGTTATTCAGGTCGGGTTCTTACACGGCGTCATACAAGTTTCCCTGATAATTATCCATCTTCCTCGCTCTACTAAAAAAATTTGCTTCGCTCCAGCGTAATAATCAACCAAGAATTCCAACTTCGCGAAAAACACACCTACAACAAAGGGCAAAGATAAATTGCTAGCACTTTGAAATTAAGAACTACTCTCAAAACAACACTTAAACAAGAACTAATGACACTACTCCCCTGCAACGACGCCAAAACCTTGTTGGAGCGAAATCGCAAACACACAAATTAATAAAAATGAAAATTAAAGAAGAATGATGACGTGGCTTGTTCAAGACTTCGCCAAAGAGAAGTCTCTACTTCTGGTTAAGCGAAATGCGTGTATGTGATCCCCAAAGGTTGTGCAAGTGTACACAGTCTTTGTTGCAGCAAGTTTTAAAATAACTAAACGTCATCTCCACAAGGAATAGTTATTAGTGTCATGCTTAAGCGAAATCAAGAGTCAGGGTAACGGGGGAAATTGTTGTGGTGAAATTAATCTAAGCTAAGTAAATGTAAGGTAAATCGAACTGATGAAATATATCTGAAGGGAATAAGACATTTTCGGAGAGTTTCGCTTAGGAGAAACTATTTAAAGCTAAGAAGTAACAACTGGAAGCTTTCTTTTTCGCTCTCTCGAGTCTTAGAAGCTAACTCTCTTGAGCTCTTGGTTTGGTTCTCTCGAACTCAAACACTACTAAAGCGAACCAACACAGAATTAGGCGAACCTTATCTCTAAGTGTTCATTTAGATGCAAGTTAACTCATCTCTAAGCAAACTAAGCAAACCTAATGTTATACATGCAAGATCGCACTATTTCTATTCTCTCGAAGCGAAATAAAGACATACACACAGTGGATCAAACGAAATGTATTTCGAATTAACACAACATGCATAATGGTTTATCATCTGGCTAAAGCTTCGCTTAGGCGAACTTCTCCTACTTATCTAATTCCTTCCAATGATAGATTTGGCTACTCATGTCGATAAATAAAAGCAAAGTAAAGTAGAAGCAACAGTTTATCTTCATTAAAAACAACAAATAACAAGGTTCGTTAAAACTACACTAAGACAGAAGTAGATGAAAGCAAAACAACTAAACTACGGCTAAGCTACGACTAAGCTAAGCTAAGAACTAAGGAAATGGTGATCGAAAATGAAGCTTGGAATTCTCTAAAGGACGGACGCCCTAGTGGGCGACCCTAAAATGACCGAAACTTCTTCTAAAGGAGAATGCGTCTATTTATACTCCAATGTCAAGCGACAAAACCTGCTTCACGATCCTGACAATGTTGGACTGCTCTGCGATTGCTTTACAGATGAAGGACTACTTTATCTGACATTTCTGCTCTACGATCCGTATTGTCGGTTGTCAGGGCATATTCTTTTGCGGGACACTTCGCTTAGGCGAATGCTCTTCACAATTCTTCAAGCTCGGTTGCCGTGTGGTTGAGGCATGCTTGGCTGGGTTGATGTTCGCTCTGGCGAACTACTTCTTGTGAGAATTTTGCTTCGCTCCATCAGGAATGCTGCAGACAAACTAGAAAGTATCAAATATTTTTAAAACATACAACTGTGCACACATTCAAGCACATTTCGCTACAACGAACCTTTAAATGCATCATAATCAGAAAACTAAAGGATGTTTCGTTTAAGCGACATTTAGGTATGATGGGGTGAAATTCAACATTAAATTAATTAAATATTAGCAAATTCTTATAAAAATATATTCTTTTAAGCTACTTTAACTCTCAATTCTTGAGAATTATCACCAAGGCAGGATTTCCTAAGCAAAACCACTAGTTTTTTTTTATCGAAGGCCACGATTTCGAACTCGGTATGTAACCGAGCAAGAACTACGAATTAGGAATGGATTAATATATAATTTTCTTTTGGGAAGACTTGAAAGATCTCTGAATCGATCGATCAACTGAACCTGGGAGGCGACTAGGGTAAATGTAAGGACCCGACCCAAAAGAAGCAGTCTCTAACCTAGATCCTTACTTAGCATGCATGTCTAGGAATGTAAAACACCATCCAACGTACTAATTTAAAACTTTTGCAATCAACAGAACTTTAAACAAACCACAAAAGCCAATATAAAAAATCAAGAGTAATTGACTGATCAGTGCTTTTCTTAAAAACAAAACAAGAGTACGGTACGAGAACCATAAAATAGTTTGAGTGTTTCCCTAGGGACTCAAGTCCCACTTACATGCTAAATCATAAAGAAAACAATAAAAGAACATGCATCCCAGAGTCAGCTATCCATGATCATCCAGCCGCCTCCTCCTAGCCATCCTGCCTATGTCCCAAGTTACCTGGTGGAAAACCACAGAAAATAAGGGTGAGCAACGAGTTACTCAGTAAGAATCCCCAACCGGGGTACAATACGAAAACATATCATTTAGCACACGGACATGCAACCATGCAATGACTCAGAGCAAACAGATGGGTCAACAGAACGTCACTCTTGGGGCTTGCCTATTCGAGGCTTACAGCTACCAACTACCCTAGGTTCCACACCTAGGTGTCCTTCGAGCCTTACACAACCTAGGACTCAATGTTGCCCATCGGGGAATTATACACCTAGGATGCCCATCGGGGTCTTACACCTCCAACTCAGTGATGCCCATCGGGGACTTATACACCTAGGATGCCCATCGGGGTCTTACACCTCCAACTCAGTGATGCCCATCGGGGACTTATACACCTAGGATGCCCATCGGGGTCTTACACCTCCAACTCAGTGATGCCCATCGGGGACTTATACACCTAGGATGCCCATCGGGTCTTACACCTCCAACTCGGTGATGCCCATCGGGACTTATACACCTAGGATGCCCATCGTGGTCTTACACCTCCAACTCAGTGATGCCCAACGGGGACTTATACACCTAGGATGCCCATCGGGGTCTTACACCTCCAACTCAGTGATGCCCATCGGGGACTTATACACCTAGGATGCCCATCGGGGTCTTACACCTCCAACTCAGTGATGCCCATCGGGGACTTATACACCTAGGATGCCCATCAGGGTCTTACACCTCCAACTCAGTGATGCCCATCGGGGACTTATACACCTAGGATGTCCATCGGGGTCTTACACCTCCAACTCAGTGATGCCCATCGGGGACTTATACACCTAGGATGCCCATCAGGGTCTTACACCTCCGGATGTCCATCGGGGTCTTCCTCGAGCGGGACGCACTAGTTACCCCTACAATCTCTTACACTATACATCATCCGCCAATTCCTAGCATGGCACTAACAGGATAACAAGGTCACGGTTATGCCGAGACAATTTAACTCCTAGCATGAAACTAACAGGATATATCAGGAATCTCAAGCACAAAAATCATCTGGAAACAAGAAAGAGCAAGCAACCAATCCACTAGAACACATGGCATGCTATCAAGTATTCGCAGGGTCCACACAACCCCGGTAAGAAATCCTTACCTGGAAGTGAATAGAACCAACAATCAACGGATGACTCTTGAGCTTCTAAGCGAACCCAACAACTGAGAAGGCACCAGGCTCAGCAAGGAAGGCGTGCAGGCAGGGCGTGCGGAGCGACAGGCTGCTGCGCGTCGCGTCAGCCAGCGGGGCTGGGCTGCGCTGCTTTGGCGGCAGTGCTGGCGGGCGCCGACGCGCGCGGGCGCGCGGGTTCAAGGGCAAGGCGCGTGGCCCTCGGCAGCACGGCAGGCAGGACGTGCGGCCGGGCAGACGGCCGTGCAGACGCGGTCGGCGTGCTGGCGCTCGGAAGCGGACGGTGCTGGGTGCCGAGCGGGGCATCGCGTGCGGACGAGAACCGGCGCGGGCGAGCGGGCTCGCTGGAGCAGGTGTAACGACCCAGGTTTTCATCCCGGTCTTCCAGGTATGCCCTAGGGGTATTTTAGTAATTTGGTCGGGCCGTCAGGACCGTTTATGTCTTTTTCCAGTTGCTAAAATTATTGGATGGATTTATGTAAGTTTTTGAGGCTTTGTGGATGTGTTTGGGCATGGGGAGATGCAAAAGGAAAATTGTGTGTTAAAAGTGTGTTTGGTGGGTTTCGAACCCTGTGGTCCGAGAAGTCGTGGGTGGTGTGGCCGATTGAGCTATTGAGAGCTCTTGTTGCTCTTTTCGCATCACATCTTAGTTAACCTTGGATCTTTGGTGTTTGGTGCATTTGGTTAAATGAAATAGAAATTAGGTTTGTTGTGTTTTCTTCTCCAAAAGAGTTGTGGCCGCCCAAGCTTTCTCCCAAGCTCTCCTTGCCGATTCTTCATCCTTGCAGCTCCCTTGGATCGTTCATCATCATTCGGGTAAGTCTTCATCCTCTTCATCTTCTCGATTGGGTGTTCTTGTTGGCCGAAGGTAAGGAGAAGAGCTTGTGTGTGTGTGTGTTTGTAGCAGTCGCCAAAGATGCCCAGATCTGCCAAAGAAGAAGCCCAGGCCGCCAGATCGCCCAAAGAAGAAGCCCAGATCGCCGAGTCGCCCGGCTCCATCGCCCCTGCTTTGTGCCATCGAGCACTGTCGCTCAGCCGGCCAATGAGCGAGACGCGAGCGGCCCTATCGCGGCCAAAGAGACGCTCGAGACGGCCTCGCGGCCAATGACCTTCAAACAGACGCCAGTCGCGGCCAGCGAGACGCAGCAGACAGGCCTGTCGCAGCCAATGACGCTTCGAGCAGCCCCTATCGCAGACGCCAGATCTCGCCAGCCGATCGCGCCTCGCCGAGCCTGCTGAGGCAGAAGAAGCGCGTCGAGCGCTCGTCGCCGCCGCGCCGCGCATCGTTGCCGCAGCGCGCCGCGCGTGTCCGTCCGCTTCCAGCTTTGTTCGCGCGCGCGTGCGCTGCGCCGGCCGGCCGTCGCGCGCGCGCGCGCGCGCTGCTCTGCGCCCATCTGCGCTGTCGGCGCCAGCGCCCGACCCTGCCGCCCATCGGCGCCGAGCAGCGCCAAGCGGCCAGCCCGCCCGCTTTGCCGCTTCGCCCGCGTGTCGATCGTGCCGTGTGAGTGAGTGCCCGAGCCGAGCTCGCTTGTTTTATTATATTTTTAGGGCTATGATTGTGATTTCTATTGTGTTTGTTAGGTTCTCGTTAGCTAGCTCGGGATCGATCGCAGCGTAGGATTTTGTGTGTAGTTGCCCCGGCCAAGGTAAGGATTTCTTACCGGAGTTGTGTGGACCCTGCGATGTTCTATGTGATTGTTGTTTGTATGTTTGTTTGTGATTATCAGCATGTATAGTTTAGGTGCTCTGTTCTGAATTCCTGACTAGCATGACTTCGTATGTTGTTCTCTCATGTTAGCCCATGCTAGGTTGTTCCGTTCTAGCATGCTCATATCTGTTCTTGCTTCGTAGTACCATGCTAGGTTCGTTGTATCTGTTGAGCACGTTTTGGATTGTATTGGATTGTATGTTATTGATATGATAGGTTAAAGTGTAGGTAGGTAGCATCATCCGGGCCTGATGCATAAAGTATCTTGCATCCATGGCAGGGACGTCGAGACAGTTCTCCGTCCCTGGACCCCGTTAGGGTTTAGCTAACCCGACCGGTAGGCCCTGCAATCTTGGGTGAGGGTGGCAAACTGTTTATTGCCCCAACGGTCGGGATGATGACTTGGCATTGCCTCGTCCCGGCGATCGGCACGTCCTCGGCGTGTTCGGCCGTAGCCCTTGATTGCCACTGTTAGGGCAAGGACCGCTTCTGGTGTAAGCCTACCACGACCGGTTCCTTAGCCTCAGGTGCGGTGGTTCAGGCTGACATAGTTCACGTGTCCAGGTCTCACACCCCTATGTCAGTGACACCGATCCAGAGATTTAGTTAGGCGTGGTGACTGGACATGGGCAGCTTGCCACTAGACCCGGCACCCCCATAGTCTCGCGAGAGCACGCGGCGATGCGCGATTCACGCTCATTCTGGCGGCGGACCGGAGAGCTCCTCGGGATCTTGAGCTAGTGCACCTTTCGTATCGACGATGAGAGCGCCGAGGCCGGGACTCGTTTTCGTATAGGGCGTATTGTGTGGTGTGGATTATTAGGACTAAGACCACGAGTTGGCATCCGAGGTCCAAGTGTGGACTTAAGCTATGTGCTCTATTATGTGTTTATGTTCATAGCTTGCATACTCTCATCTAGATGACCATGTGCATCGTATTGTACCCCGGTTGGGGATTCTTACTGAGTAATTCGTTACTCACCCTTACTTATCTTTCAGGTAACCATGGCGCGAGGCGGGATGGTGAAGGAGGAGCTATGATCATGGGAACGTCTTTGTCGTCTCGACTTTTTATTTCTATGACTCTTGTCTTTCATTTTCCCCTGAATGCATGTAGCCGGGCACGGAGCCCTAGGATGTTTTCTGAATGATTTTGTGGATTCCCGCTTTATTGAATTTGAGAATGTTCCAAATGTTTTAATAAATCTCTGATCAGAGTGTACGTTTTGGAAATGTATTTGCCTTGAAACAGGTTTCAGCAAAGTATATTGATTTCTGATTGAACCTTGATTGTTTTGTTTTAATTGGGAATCTGAAAACTTATTTGCATATTGTCCTTTCCTTTGAATGCATGCATTGGGGTAAAGGCCTATTCGAGAACCCCTTTTGGGTGGGTCTTTCTGATTGGTATCGAGCTCGAGTCATAGATTCGTAGACCGACCTTTTGTTGTAGGTCATCCTTCCATGATCACCAGCACTCCGACAGTCATCAGGTACGCCTAGGTTTATTGTTTTAGAAAGAAAAAGGGTTAAGAATTTACAATACCTGTCATCTTGTGTATGCCTTGTGTAGTGTTGTGGAGCGGAGACGAGCAGGTTCTGACTCGTTGTTGGTTTGGGCTTTGTGAGCCATCATGTCAACTTTCAGCGGATGCAGCGGTTTGTTTAGCGGCTTGTTGAGGTATCCAGATAGATACGGATGCCCACGGGACATCGTTCGAGCAGGGAGGTGAGCTTAGACTCCGTTGGCCATTTGTGGCCGATTCTTGTCGCTTTCCCCTAGTGAGAGGGTGGTGGTGCTTCGTGCAGATCGCCAAGTATGTTGATCGCACCTGCAGGAGCAGGGCGCTTGGCATGTCCGACCGAGGAGTTGGACCGATCGTGTTGATGTTGAGGCGCGTCCGGGGTTGTTAGGCCCGCATGCCAGATTTGGCCCCGGCGATTGAGTTGCCTAGAGGAGGGGGTAGAGGCTAGCGGCGCCTCAGAGTGAGACTCCTTGAGCGAGTGTGCTCCGGCCATGATGAGAGATTTGATGGCGTGTCTTTAGCTATCAGAGAGCGGAGACCCAGCGCGATTTGTAGCGCGTAGTGAGGAGTCCGGGCACAGATAGCCCGGTGTGAGTTTGTTTCAGCATTTTTCCCCAGTAGCTCTTGTAGCCCGGAGGTTCCGGGAGGGCATGATCAGCAGGTTTATTCAGATGAGTTTGTTGGCGTTGATGGAGACGCCCAGGTTGGCAAATGGATGCCTGTAGAGCTCGATGTTTTAGTAAGTCCTACTGCTAGTAGTAAAGTAGTTGGCCAGGTTTGAGTTTAGCATCCGTGTGTGGGATGCCCTGCTGTTCAGAGGCCGAGGTGTGCCGTTCCTGTGCTGTTTGGTTCATCAGATGGTGGTGGAAATCCCTTGTGAGAGGTGGTCTAGCAGAGTCTCCACCAGTCGCTCGATTGTTTGGCAAGTTGCCGTGTTAGTGGCTTGAGGCAGATGAAGGGTCATCTTTGCCCCCTTGCGAGCCTCTTTGTTGTTTAACATTGACTTCCTCGGATGTGGATTTGGTAGTAGTAGCACTTGAGGTGCATTGGTTAGTGTGCCACTTTGGCACTAAGTCCTGGTTCGAGCTTGAGTTTGGCTTTGGGCATAGCAGATGGTTCTATGTCGTTCGGAGTTCAGCGTACTCCTTTAGCCTTGGATCACATTTATGGCGGTTGCACCCGTTTAGGTCGTGCCGGAGGGCTAGTTCAGTGGTAGTCGATGGACTACAAGCGAAATGATGCTCGAGAGGAGCCGGAGCCTCTTCCCAGTGTTTCTAGAGGTTGAGTAAGTCAGCAGGTTGCCGGTTGGTAAATGTTGGTGCGCGTGAGTCTCGCGCTAGTGTTAAGGCCAAGAGATTTTCCTTGTGGTTGGTAGTGCGGTCAACTACCTTCGAGTGCCTAAATCGAGGAGAGTTGAGCATTGTAGATGCGAGTTTGGTCCGGTGAGGGACCATGAGTTGGATGCTTATCGGATGATTTGGATGCCTATGAGGCGAGTTGGATGCTTTTGAGGCGAGATGAGTGATGCCTTGCGAGAGGTTTTGGATGCCTTGGGGTAAGCACCCTTGGTAGAGGCTTGGTACAAAGTAAGTTTGGTTTGGCATGATTATGCTTTGGTAGAGCAAGGTTGCCTCGGCTTCGAGTATCGTGTGGAGATGGAACTTTTGGTGTTCCTTGGATTGTTTGTATATTGCTGCCGGGAGTTATCGTTGCTTTGTGGAAAAGCGCTTGTTAGTCTTGGATCTCTAAAGGGAGGTTGGGAGTTGTGCACACAAGTGTGTTTTGTGTGGTTCGTTTCCGTGGCGAGAGTTTGAGATCCATGTAGGGTTTGCTTTGGAGATCTCGTGCTCGGTTCCTTGAGAAGTTGGACTCGGTGGTTGTTGTAAGGCTTTGGTTGAGGTGGTAAGGATACCGTGCTCGTGGTATCAAGTTGTTGCTTAGGCAAGATTTGTTAAGTTAGGCCTAAGCTTGGTTGGCGGATCTTCTTGTTGATCGTTGGTTGGAGTTGATTGGAAACCGAACAAGAGCGGTGGTAGCTAAGCCGCGTGGTTTCGATCGTCATGGCTAAGAGAGTTGTTCGGATCCTTCCTTGGGTAGAAGTTATGTTGTGGCCGATGTTTTGAGTAGGAGGATGACGATTCTGTAGCGTTCGGGTCCTCTAGGTTCCCAAGGAGTTGGAGTTGGCGACATGGTTGGGATCTTTGGAAATTGGAGTTGTTTGTTGAGCGATTGTCTGTTAGATCGTATGCCTGGCGGTGTGTGTGTCGAGGGTTGCCGAAGAACCCTAGGTTGTGGAGAGCCTCTCCGAGCTCAATCGAGCCCAGCTAGTGAGTTTCAGTTGGCTATTTGGAGGCGTGTAGTTTGTAGCCTCGGTGGAGTTGCTAGTGATCTTGGTAGACTAGCAAGCTAGTGTTTATTTGGAGTAAAGTCCGGAGTGGTTTCGGTGTGGTGGCAAGTTGATGCTTGGTGTTGACCAAGGTGTGGATTGGAGTTGTTAGAGTTTAGTTTTGCTCGTGGGGCGAGTGGTTTGTACCATGTTGGTTGTTTTTCCTGTTTCCGGGATGTTGAGTTGCCCCGTTTGGCATTTGGAGGTTCACCGAGATGGACCCTTGTTGCGCCTCGTGAGATTAGATGTTGTTGCTCTCGGTGGAGCAAGGCAGTGAGCGTATGTGGAGTTCTCTGTCCGTTGGTTGTCCGCTTGTAAGAGCCGTTTCCTTCGGGAGTTGTCGAGGTTACTCCCTTGGTCTTGGAGTTAATGGTGGAAGCGCTAGCTTGAAGGAAAAGTTTGTTGGTTGCTTGGAAGTAGTCGTTTGTCCGATTAAGCGGATTCTTGGATGGTGTTCTAGAGGCTGCAGTAAAGGTTGTTACGCCTCTTGTGAGTGTTTGGCCAAGATTTGGTTCGTTTGTTGTTTTGAGAGCTAGTTCGGTTCTAATTGGAGGGCGTTGCCCTAAGGTCTTGTTCCTAGTCAAGTAAGTTTTGGGAGTTGACCCCTCCTCAGTGATTGAGCAAGTCTTTGTTTGTTTCGGTTTGGTGGTCCGATTGGTTGAGTTTTCTCTTGGGTGTTGCTTCCAAGAGAGTTGGTTCTTGTTGCCTTGGGTTGAGCAAGTCAGCGAGCGTGTGTGGAGTTCACGCCCATGGAGTTTGCTTCTTTGGGAAGTCGTTTCCCGTTTGGCAGGAGTCAGCTTAGCTCCTGAGTTGTGTAGTCGATCAGAGTAGCGCAGCGGTCAGCCCAGCGAGAGGGTCCCTGCTTTGTGTTGTTAGCAAACAAGAGTTGTTTGTTCCCGCAAGGGCGGAGGCCAGCCAGTAAGAGTTGAGTTGTTCTGGCAAGTTGTTGGTTCTTTTGGGGATTGAAGATTTCCTTTCCCTCTAGCCTCTGTGGTGGTTGAGTTGCTCCTTGGATGCCCGGCCTCGAGTGATAGCTTGCGAGGTAGTCTTGCGGATTCGTGTGGCCCAGGATCCGTAAGCTTTGAGGTTGTCGTTATCCGTTTTCCTTGTGAGGTTTTGGGAGTGGAGCTTCTGGTTGGAAGATGAGTTAGGCTTAGGCTTAAAGGGGAAGTCCTTCGAGTAGCGGTTGGATTTTAAGAGTTGAGTAGTAGCTTGGAGGCGAGCGTTGCTCGTTATAAGTTTGGGTTGAGTTCTGCTGAGCAAGCCCTTCTCGGGCTTTGTTCCTAGTTGTTGTGAGTTCCCAGTTGGCGTTAGTAGAGCCGCGTTTGAGTGAGTTGGCACAGAGGTGCCGTGGCATTGGTTGGTAAGCTGTTGAGCTGTTTTCCTCAAGGTGTTGTGTCGCAGATAGCTGCGTGATGGTTTAGTCCTTGCTTCCCGAGTTTTCCTTGAGAGGAATGTTGGATGTTCCTTGCCTGGCGATTTTCTCCTTAAGATGGTTGCTTAAGTGTTGTGGTCGTGTTCTAGTTGGAGAAGTTTGTCTTTTTGGATCAGTCGCCAGTTGGTGGTTCGTTTGTATCTCGTTAAGGCTGTAGTCAAGGTTTGAGGTTTGTTGGTCTTTTGTGAAGTAAGAGTAGGCCGTTTAGTTTTGGAATCTGGAAGGTTCAGTTGTTTGGCCAGTTTGTTGTAGGGTTGAGTTTGTTTGTTGACAGCTGTGCACAGTGTTTTTATGTATCGATGTTGGGGCAGCATGTGCCGGACCCATTGTTCATTGTGGACTTTGAGCCCTTGCAGCTGATTGAGGGTTTGGGCTTCGAGGAGAAGCCTATGAGTATTCTGGTCTTGAGTCGAAGACGTTGCGTAGAAGTGAGATCCGTTGGTAAAAGTTTAGTGAAGGAGTCCGAGTTCGGAGGAGGCCGCTCGTGAGCGGGAAGGACGGGATGAGAATGCAGTATCCTGTGTTGTTTCAGTCTTAAGGACTTTCGAGGACGAAAGTCATAAAAAGGAGGGAATATTGTAACGACCCAGGTTTTCATCCCGGTCTTCCAGGTATGCCCTAGGGGTATTTTAGTAATTTGGTCGGGCCGTCAGGACCGTTTATGTCTTTTTCCAGTTGCTAAAATTATTGGATGGATTTATGTAAGTTTTTGAGGCTTTGTGGATGTGTTTGGGCATGGGGAGATGCAAAAGGAAAATTGTGTGTTAAAAGTGTGTTTGGTGGGTTTCGAACCCAGGTGGTCTGAGAAGTCAGGTGGGTGGTGTGGCCAGTTGAGCTATTGAGAGCTCTTGTTGCTCTTTCTGCATCACATCTTAGTTAACCTTGGATCTTTGGTGTTTGGTGCATTTGGTTAAATGAAATAGAAATTAGGTTTGTTGTGTTTTCTTCTCCAAAAGAGTTGTGGCCGCCCAAGCTTTCTCCCAAGCTCTCCTTGCCGATTCTTCATCCTTGCAGCTCCCTTGGATCGTTCATCATCATTCCGGGTAAGTCTTCATCCTCTTCATCTTCTCGATTGGGTGTTCTTGTTGGCCGAAGGTAAGGAGAAGAGCTTGTGTGTGTGTGTGTTTGTAGTAGTGGTCGCCCGGCATGCCCAGATCTGCCCAGCAGCAAGCCCAGGCCGCCCAGATCGCCCAGCAGCAAGCCCAGATCGCCCGAGTCGCCCAGCTCCATCGCCCCTGCTGTGCCATCGAGCAGCCTGTCGCTCAGCAGCGAGCGAGACGCTTTCGAGGCAGCCACTGTCGCGGCCAAGAGACGCTCGAGCAGCAAACATCGCGGCCAAAGACTTTCGAGATAGCCCCCATCGCGGCCAGCAGACGCGCGATACGACGCCCCCACGCCGCAGCGCGGCCAAGACGCTCAGAGCGGCCAGCCTCTGTCGCGGCCAGATCTCGCCAGCCGGATGCGCCTGCCGAGCCCCTGCAGAAGAGAGATCGCGCGTCGAGCGCGCTCGTCCGCCCGCGCGCGTCGTCGCAGCGCGCGCGCGCGTGTCCGTCCGCTTCCGGCTTTCGCGCTTTGCGCGCTGCGCCCGGCGTCGCCGCCGCGCATGCGCGCGCGCCTGCTCTGCCGCCCATCTGCGCTGTCAGCGCCAGCGCCCGACCGACCCTGCCGCCATCAGCGCCGAGCACAGCGCCAAGCCAGCAGCCCCGCCGTCTTTGCTGCCCGTCCGCGTGTCGGTCGTGCCGTGTGAGTGCCCGAGCCGAGCACGCTTGTTTTATTATATTTTTAGGGCTATGATTGTGATTTCTATTGTGTTTGTTAGGTTCTCGTTAGCTAGCTCGGGATCGATCGCAGCGTAGGATTTTGTGTGTAGTTGCCCGGCCAAGGTAAGGATTTCTTACGGAGTTGTGTGGACCTGCGATGTTCTATGTGATTGTTGTTTGTATGTTTGTTTGTGATTATCAGCATGTATAGTTTAGGTGCTCTGTTTCAATTCTCGACTAGCATGACTTCGTATGTTGTTCTCTCATGTTAGCCCATGCTAGGTTGTTCCGTTCTAGCATGCTCATATCTGTTCTTGCTTCGTAGTACCATGCTAGGTTCGTTGTATCTGTTGAGAACGTTTTGGATTGTATTGGATTGTATGTTATTGATATGATAGGTTAAAGTGTAGGTAGGTAGCATCATCAGGGCCCGATGCATAAAGTATCTTGCATCCATGGCGGGGACGTCGAGGCGATTCTCCGTCCCTGGACCCCGTTAGGGTTTAGCTAACCCGACCGGTAGGCCCCCGCAATCTTGGGTGAGGGTGGCAAATCGTTTATTGCCCCAACGGTCGGGATGATGACTTGGCATTGCCTCGTCCCGGCGATCGGCACGTCCTCGGCGTGTTCGGCCGTAGCCCTTGATTGCCACTGTTAGGGCAAGGACCGCTTCGGTGTAAGCCTACCACGGCCGGTTCCTTAGCCTCGGTGCGGTGGTTCAGGTGACATAGTTCACGTGTCCGTGTCTCACACCCTATGTCGGTGACACCGATCGCAGAGATTTAGTTAGGCGTGGTGGATCGGACATGGGCGACTTGCCACTAGACCCGGCACCCCATAGTCCGCAGTAGCACGCGCGATGCGCGACACGCTCATTACGGCGCCGACCGGAGAGCTCCTCGGGATCTTGAGCTAGTGCACCTTTCGTATCGACGAGTGAAAGCCGAGGCCGGGACTCGTTTCTCGTATAGGGCGTATTGTGTGGTGTGGATTATTAGGACTAAGACCCCGAGTTGGCATCCGAGGTCCAAGTGTGGACTTAAGCTATGTGCTCTATTATGTGTTTATGTTCATAGCTTGCATACTCTCATCTAGATGACCATGTGCATCGTATTGTACCCGGTTGGGGATTCTTACTTGAGTAATTCGTTACTCACCCTTACTTATCTTTCAGGTAACCATGGCGCGAGGCGGGATGGGTGAAGGAGGAGCTATGATCATGGGAACGTCTTTCGCGTCTCGACTTTTTATTTCTATGACTCTTGTCTTTCATTTTCCCCTGAATGCATGTAGACGGGCACCTGAGCCCTAGGATGTTTTCTGAATGATTTTGTGGATTCCGCTTTATTGAATTTGAGAATGTTCCAAATGTTTTAATAAATCTCGATCGAGTGTACGTTTTGGAAATGTATTTGCCTTGAAACAGGTTTCAGCAAAGTATATTGATTTCTGATTGAACCTTGATTGTTTTGTTTTAATTGGGAATCTGAAAACTTATTTGCATATTGTCCTTTCCTTTGAATGCATTGTAACGACCCAGGTTTTCATCCCGGTCTTCCAGGTATGCCCTAGGGGTATTTTAGTAATTTGGTCGGGCCGTCAGGACCGTTTATGTCTTTTTCCAGTTGCTAAAATTATTGGATGGATTTATGTAAGTTTTTGAGGCTTTGTGGATGTGTTTGGGCATGGGGAGATGCAAAAGGAAAATTGTGTGTTAAAAGTGTGTTTGGTGGGTTTCGAACCCAGGTGGTCTGAGAAGTCAGGTGGGTGGTGTGGCCAGTTGAGCTATTGAGAGCTCTTGTTGCTCTTTCTGCATCACATCTTAGTTAACCTTGGATCTTTGGTGTTTGGTGCATTTGGTTAAATGAAATAGAAATTAGGTTTGTTGTGTTTTCTTCTCCAAAAGAGTTGTGGCGCCCAAGCTTTCTCCCAAGCTCTCCTTGCCGATTCTTCATCCTTGCAGCTCCCTTGGATCGTTCATCATCATTCAGGTAAGTCTTCATCCTCTTCATCTTCTCGATTGGGTGTTCTTGTTGGCGAAGGTAAGGAGAAGAGCTTGTGTGTGTGTGTGTTTGTAGCAGTCGCCCCGGCATGCCCAGATCGCTTCAAAGAAGAAGCCCAGCCGCCCAGATCGCCCAAAGAAGCAAGCCCAGATCGCCCGAGTCGCCCAGCTCCATCGCCCTGCTGTGCCATCGAGCAACTGTCGCAAGCGGCCGAGCGAGACGCTTTCGAGACGGCCCATCGCGGCCAAAAGAGACTTTCGAGCGGCCCCTGTCGCGGCCAATGACGCTCGAGCAGCCCCTATCGCGGCCAACAGACAGCAGACAGCCGTCATCGCAGCCAAGACGCTTCGAGCAGCCCCCATCGCGGCCCAGATCTCGCCAGCAGATGCGCCTGCCGAGCCTGCGGCAGCAGAATCGCGCGTCGACGCTCGTCGGCCGCGCGCAGCAGCGTGTCCGTCCGCTTCCAGCTTGTCCGCGCGCGTGCGCTGCGCCGGCCGGTAGCCGTCCATGCGCGCGTGCGCCTGCTCTGCCGCGCCCATCTGCGCTGTCAGCGCCAGCGCCCGACCCTGCCGCCCATCAGCGCGACAGCGCAGCGCCAATGGCCAGCCGCCGTCGCCGCTGCCCGTCCGCGTGTCGGTCGTGCCGTGTGAGTGCCCTTTGAGCCGAGCCTGCTTGTTTTATTATATTTTTAGGGCTATGATTGTGATTTCTATTGTGTTTGTTAGGTTCTCGTTAGCTAGCTCGGGATCGATCGCAGCGTAGGATTTTGTGTGTAGTTGCCCGGCCAAGGTAAGGATTTCTTCAGGGGTTGTGTGGACCTACTTGGTATATTTGTGATTGTTGTTTTGTATGCTGTGTATGATTACTAGCATGTTTATCTCTAGGTGCTCTGTTCAATTCTGATGGCATGAACTCTTGTATTGTTTCTCATGTTAGCCCATGCTAGGTTGTTCCATTCTAGCATGTTCGATATCTGTTCTTGCTTCGTAGTATCATGCTAGGTTCTTTGTATCCGATGAGCACGTATTGGTGCATTGATTGAATCGTTATTATTGTTAAGGTTTAGAATTGAGGTAGATAGAATCATCAGGGCCCGATGCATAAAGTATCTTGCATCTATGGCAAGGGACGTTCGAGGCGATTCTCCGTCCTTGGACCCCGTGAGGATTAGCTATCCCAACCGGTAGGCCCCGCAATCTTGGGTGAGGGTGGCGGTCGTTAAATGCCCCAACGGTCGGGATGATGACTTGGCATTGCCTCGTCCCGGCGATCGGCACGTCCTCGGCGTGTTCGGCCGTAGCCCTTGATTGCCTCTGTTAGGGCAAGGACCGCTTCACGGTGTAAGCCTACCACGCCGGTTCCTTAGCCTCGGTGCGGTGGTACGGTGACATAGTTCACGTGTCAGTCTCACACCCCTATGTCGGTGACACCGATCCGAGATTTAGTTAGGCATGGTGATCGAACACGGGCGGCTTGCCACTAGACCCGGCACCCCGAGTTTGCGGTAGCATGCGGTGCGCGCGCTTACGCTCATTACTGAGCGCCCATGGAGAGCTCCTCGGGATCTTGAGCTAGTGCACCTTTCGACGATCGGCGAGAGGCAGTGAGGCCGGGACTTGTTCCCGTATAAGCGCGTTTAGTGTGTTGTGGTATTTCCGGACTAAGACCACGAGTTGGCATCCGAGGTCCAAGTGTGGACTTAGCTATGTGCTCCGCTCTGTGTTTGTACTCATAGCTTGCATACATTCTTCTAGATGATCATGTATATCGTATTGTACCCGGTTGGGGATTCTTACTGGTAATTCGTTACTCACCCTTATTGCGTGGTTTTCCACGGGTAATCAAGGCGGGAGACAGGATGGGTGATGGAGGAGCTGTGATCATGGAATCTGCTGTCATCTCGATTATTCTATTTTATTTATCATGACTCTTGACTTTTGTTATTTCCCCGAATGCATGTAGACGGGCACAGAGCCCCAGGATGTTTTCTTACGTTTTATGGATTCCAGCATATTTATACTTGTGGATTGTTTTAATGGTTTAAATAAATCTCGATCGAGTATGCTTTTAGAAATGTATGTTTTGGTTGTTGAATGTTTCTGTTTTTACTTGGGATCCGAAATGTATTTTTCTTAATATCTTTTATTTTCACTACATGCATTGGGGTAAAGGCCCATTTAGAGCCCCTTTCGGCCCGGGTCTTTCTGATTGGTATCGAGCTCGAGTCATAGATCTCGTGAGACTGACCTTTTGTTGTAGGTCATCCTTCCATGATCACCAAAGACTCAGACAGATCATCAGTACGCCTAGGTTTATTGTTTTAGAAAGAAAAAGGGTTAAGAATTTACAATACTGTCATCTTGTGTATGCCTTGTGTAGTGTTGTGGAGCGGAGACGAGCGAGTTACGACTCGTTGTTGGTTTGGGCTTTGTGAGCCATCATGTCAACTTTCATGATGCGGCGGTTTGTTTAGCGGCTTGTTGAGGTATCGGATAGATACGGATGCCCCCGGGACATCGTTCGAGAGGAGGCGAGAGCTTAGACTCCGTTGGCCATTTGTGGCCCGATTGTCGCTTTTCCCCTAGTGAGAGGGTGGTGGTGCTTCGTGCGATCGCCGGTATGTTGATCGCACCAGAGGAGCAGGGCGCTTGGCATGTCCGACCGAGGAGTTGGACCGATCGTGTTGATGTTGAGGGCGCGTCAGGGTTGTTAGGCCCGCATGCGATTTGGCCCCGACGGTTGAGTTGCCTAGAGGAGGGGGTAGAGGCTAGCGGCGCCTCAGTGAGACTCCTTGAGCAGAGTGTGCTCCGGCCATGAGAGATTTGATGGCGAGTCTTTAGCTATCGAGAGCGCGGAGACCCAGCGCGATTTGTAGCGCGTAGTGAGGAGTCGAGGCACAGATAGCCCCGGTGATGAGTTTGTTTCAAAGCATTTTTCCCCAGTAGCTCTTGTAGCCCCGGAGGTTCCGGGAGGGCATGATCAGCGAGTTTATTCAGATGAGTTTGTTGGCGTTGATGGAGACGCCCGAGGTTGGCAAATGGATGCCTGTAGAGCTCGATGTTTTAGTAAGTCCTACTTGCTAGTAGTAAAGTAGTTGGCCAGTTTGAGTTTAGCATCCGTGTGTGGGATGCCTGCTGCTCGAGGCCGAGGTGTGCCGTTCTGCGGCTTTGTTTGGTTCATCGGATGGTGGTGGAAATCCCTTGTGAGAGGTGGTCTAGCGAGTCTCCACCATCGCTCGATTGTTTGGCAAGTTGCCGTGTTAGTGGCTTGAGGCGGATGAAGGGTCATCTTTGCCCCCTTGCGAGCCTCTTTGTTGTTTAATGACCTTGACTTCCTCGGATGTGGATTTGGTAGTAGTAGCACTTGAGGTGCATTGGTTAGTGTGCCACTTTGGCACTAAGTCCTGTTCCAGGAGCTTGAGTTTGGCTTGGGCATAGCAGATGGTTCTATGTCGTTCGGAGTTCAGCGTACTCCTTTAGCCTTGGATCTGTTTATGGCGATTGCACCCGTTTAGGTCGTGCGAGAGGGCTAGTTCGGTGGTAGTCGATGGACTACAAGCGAAATGATGCTCGAGAGGAGGCGGAGCCTCTTCCCGGTGTTTCTAGAGGTTGAGTAAGTCACAGGTTGCGGTTGGTAAATGTTGGTGCGCGTGAGTCTCGCGCTAGTGTTAAGGCCAAGAGATTTTCCTTGTGGTTGGTAGTGCGGTCAACTACCTTCGAGTGCCTAAATCGAGGAGAGTTGAGCATTGTAGATGCGAGTTTGGTCCAAATTGAGGGACCATGAGTTGGATGCTTATCGGATGATTTGGATGCCTATGAGGCGAGTTGGATGCTTTTGAGGCGAGATGAGTGATGCCTTGCGAGAGGTTTTGGATGCCTTGGGGTAAGCACCCTTGGTAGAGGCTTGGTACAAAGTAAGTTTGGTTTGGCATGATTATGCTTTGGTAGAGCAAGGTTGCCTCGACCTTCGAGTATCGTGTGGAGATGGAACTTTTGGTGTTCCTTGGATTGTTTGTATCATTTGCCGGGGAGTTATCGTTGCTTTGTGGAAAAGCGCTTGTTAGTCTTGGATCTCTAAAGGGAGGTTGGGAGTTGTGCACACAAGTGTGTTTTGTGTGGTTCGTTAGTGGCGAGAGTTTGAGATCCATGTAGGGTTTGCTTTGGAGATCTCGTGCTCGGTTCCTTGAGAAGTTGGACTCGGTGGTTGTTGTAAGGCTTTGGTTGAGGTGGTAAGGATACCGTGCTCGTGGTATCAAGTTGTTGCTTAGGCAAGATTTGTTAAGTTAGGCCTAAGCTTGGTTGGCGGATCTTCTTGTTGATCGTTGGTTGGAGTTGATTGGAAACCGAACAAGAGCGGTGGTAGCTAAGCCGCGTGGTTTACGATCGTCATGGCTAAGAGAGTTGTTCGGATCCTTCCTTGGGTAGAAGTTATGTTGTGGCCGATGTTTTGAGTAGGAGGATGGCGCGTCTCAGAGCGTTTCGGGTCCTCTAGGTTCCCAAGGAGTTGGAGTTGGCCGACATGGTTGGGATTGGAAATTGGAGTTGTTTGTTCAGCGGTTATGCTGTTAGATCGTATCTTGGCGGTGTGTGTGTCGAGGTTGCCGAAGAACCCTAGGTTGTGGAGAGCCTCTCGAGCTCAATCGAGCCCACTAGTGAGTTTGAGTTGGCTAATTTGGAGGCGTGTAGTTTGTAGCCTCGGTGGAGTTGCTATGATCTTGGTAGACTAGCAAGCTAGTGTTTATTTGGAGTAAAGTCCGGAGTGGTTTTGGTGTGGTGGCAAGTTGATGCTTGGTGTTGACCAAGGTGTGGATTGGAGTTGTTAGAGTTTAGTTTTGCTCGTGAGGGCGAGTGGTTTGTACCATGTTGGTTGTTTTTCTGTTTCCGGGATGTTGAGTTGCCCCGTTTGGCATTTGGAGGTTGATGCGAGATGGACCCTTGTTGCGCCTCGTGAGATTAGATGTTGTTGCTCACGGTGGAGCAAGGCAGTGAGCGTATGTGGAGTTCTCTGTCCGTTGGTTGTGCGCTTGTAAGAGCCGTTTCCTTCGGGGAGTTGTCGAGGTTACTCTCCTTGGTCTTGGAGTTAATGGTGGAAGCGCTAGCTTGAAGGAAAAGTTTGTTGGTTTGCTTGGAAGTAGTCGTTTGTCGATTAAGCGGATTCTTGGATGGTGTTCTAGAGGTGCGCAGTAAAGGTTGTTCTCGCCTCTTGTGAGTGTTTGGCCAAGATTTGGTTCGTTTGTTGTTTTGAGAGCTAGTTCGGTTCTAGCCTGAGGGCGTTGCCCTAAGGTCTTGTTCCTAGTCGATAAGTTTTGGGAGTTGACCCCTCCCTCGTGATTGAGCAAGTCTTTGTTTGTTTCGGTTTGGTGGTCCGATTGGTTGAGTTTTCTCTTGGGTGTTGCTTCCAAGAGAGTTGGTTCTTGTTGCCTTGGGTTGAGCAAGTCACGAGCGTGTGTGGAGTTCATTTGCCCCTTGCGAGTTTGCTTCTTTGGGAAGTCGTTTCCCGTTTGGCGAGAGTCGGCTTAGCTCCCTGAGTTGTGTAGTCGATCGAGTAGCGCAATGATCACCCCAAAATGAGAGGGTCCTGCTTTGTGTTGTTAGCAAACAAGAGTTGTTTGTTCCCGCAAGGGCGGAGGCCACCAGTAAGAGTTGAGTTGTTCGGCAAGTTGTTTGGTTCTTTTGGGGATTGAAGATTTCCTTTCCCTCTAGCCTCTGTGGTGGTTGAGTTGCTCCTTGGATGCCACCTCGAGTGATAGCTTGCGAGGTAGTCTTGCGGATTCGTGTGGCCCGGGATCCGTAAGCTTTGAGGTTGTCGTTATCCGTTTTCCTTGTGAGGTTTTGGGAGTGGAGCTTACGGTTGGAAGATGAGTTAGGCTTAGGCTTAAAGGGAAGTCCTTGAGTAGCGGTTGGATTTTAAGAGTTGAGTAGTAGCTTGGAGGCGGCGTTGCTCGTTATAAGTTTGGGTTGAGTTCACTGAGCAAGCCCTTCTCGGGCTTTGTTCCTAGTTGTTGTGAGTTCCCGGTTGGCGTTAGTAGAGCCGCGTTTGAGTGAGTTGGCACAGAGGTGCCGTGGCATTGGTTGGTAGTCTGTTGAATTGTTTTCCTCAAGGTGTTGTGTCGCAGATAGTCTGCGTGATGGTTTAGTCCTTGCTTCCGAGTTTTCCTTGAGAGGAATGTTGGATGTTCCTTGCTGGCGATTTTCTCCTTAAGATGGTTGCTTAAGTGTTGTGGTCGTGTTCTAGTTGGAGAAGTTTGTCTTTTTGGATCGATGCTTGATTGGTGGTTCGTTTGTATCTCGTTAAGGTGTAGTCAAGGTTTGAGGTTTGTTGGTCTTTTGTGAAGTAAGAGTAGGCCGTTTAGTTTTGGAATCTGGAAGGTTCGGTTGTTTGCTTGATTTTGTTGTAGGGTTGAGTTTGTTTGTTGACAATTTGTGCCACAGTGTTTTTATGTATCGATGTTGGGGCGGCATGTGCCGGACCCATTGTTCATTGTGGACTTTGAGCCCTTGCGGTGATTGAGGGTTTGGGCTTCGAGGAGAAGCCTATGAGTATTCTGGTCTTGAGTCGAAGGCGTTGCGTAGAAGTGAGATCCGTTGGTAAAAGTTTAGTGAAGGAGTCCGAGTTCGGAGGAGGCCGCTCGTGAGCGGGAAGGACGGGATGAGAATGCGATATCTGTGTTGTTTCAGTCTTAAGGACTTTCGAGGACGAAAGTCATAAAAAGGAGGGAATATTGTAACGACCTGTGTTTTCATCCGGTCTTCCGTGTATGCCCTAGGGGTATTTTAGTAATTTGGTCGGGCCGTCGGGACCGTTTATATCTTTTTTCAGATTGCTAAAATTATTGGATGGATTTATGTAAGTTTTGAGGCTTTGTGGATGTGTTTGGGCATGGGGAGATGCAAAAGGAAAATTGTGTGTTAAAAGTGTGTTTGGTGGGTTTGAACCGGTGGTCCGAGAAGTCGGTGGGTGGTGTGGCCAGTTGAGCTATTGAGAGCTCTTGTTGCTCTTTCTGCATCACATCTTAGTTAACCTTGGATCTTTGGTGTTTGGTGCATTTGGTTAAATGAAATAGAAATTAGGTTTGTTGTGTTTTCTTCTCCAAAAGAGTTGTGGCCGCCAAGCTTTCTCCCAAGCTCTCCTTGCCGATTCTTCATCCTTGCGGACTCCCTTGGATCGTTCATCATCATTAGGGTAAGTCTTCATCCTCTTCATCTTCTCGATTGGGTGTTCTTGTTGGCCGAAGGTAAGGAGAAGAGCTTGTGTGTGTGTGTGTTTGTAGCAGGCTGCCCAGCATGCCCAGATCTGCCTCAAAGAAGCAAGCCCGAGCCGCCCAGATCGCCAAAGCAAGCCCAGATCGCCCGAGTCGCCAGCTCCATCGCCCTCTTTGTGCCATCGAGCAGCTGTCTGTCGCTCAGCGGCCGAGCGAGCGCTCAGAGCGGCCTATCGCGGCCAAGAGACGCTCGAGGCGGCCACATCGCGGCCAATGAGACTTCGAGCAGCCCCTATCGCGGCCAATGACAGACGCGAGCAGACGGCCCTGTCGCAGCCCGGCAAGAGACGCTCGAGGCGGCCTCTGTCGCGGCCAGATCTCGCCAGCGGATCGCCTGCCGAGCCCCTGCAGCAGCGAGAATCGCGCGTCGAGACGCTCGTCGGCCAGCGCGCGCCCGTCGTCGCAGCGCAGCGCGCCCGCGTGTCCGTCCGCTTCCGGCTTGTCGCGCCCGTGCGCTGCGCCCGGCCGGCCGTCGCGCGCAGCGCGTGCGCCTGCTCTGCCGCCCATCTGCGCTATCGGCGCCAGCGCCCGACCCTGCCGCCCATCATCGCGCCCGCAAGCGCCAGCAAGCAGCCCCGCCCGCCGTCCGCTGCCCGTCCGCGTGTCGTCGTCGTGCCGTGTGAGTGCCGAGCCGAGCCTGCTTGTTTTATTATATTTTTAGGGCTATGATTGTGATTTCTATTGTGTTTGTTAGGTTCTCGTTAGCTAGCTCGGGATCGATCGCAGCGTAGGATTTTGTGTGTAGTTGCCCCCGGCCAAGGTAAGGATTTCTTACCGGGGTTGTGTGGACCCTGCGGTATATTTGTGATTGTTGTTTTGTATGCCTGTGTATGATTACTAGCATGTTTATCTCTAGGTGCTCTGTTCGAATTCTGATGGCATGAACTCTTGTATTGTTTCTCATGTTAGCCCATGCTAGGTTGTTCCATTCTAGCATGTTCGATATCTGTTCTTGCTTCGTAGTATCATGCTAGGTTCTTTGTATCTGATGAGCACGTATTGGACTGCATTGATTGAATCGTTATTATTGTTAAGGTTTAGAATTGAGGTAGATAGAATCATCCAGGGCCCGATGCATAAAGTATCTTGCATCTATGGCAAGGACGTTCGAGACGATTCTCCGTCCTTGGACCCCGTGAGGGATTAGCTATCCCAACCGGTAGGCCCCGCAATCTTGGGTGAGGGTGGCGATCGTTAAATGCCCCAACGGTCGGGATGATGACTTGGCATTGCCTCGCCCCGGCGATCGGCACGTCCTCGGCGTGTTCGCCGTAGCCCTTGATTGCCACTGTTAGGGCAAGGACCGCTTCGGTGTAAGCCTACCACGGCCGGTTCCTTAGCCTCGGTGCGGTGGTACAGGTGACATAGTTCACGTGTCCGTGTCTCACACCCTATGTCGGTGACACCGATCCAGAGATTTAGTTAGGCATGGTGGATCGAACGGGCGGCTTGCCACTAGACCCGGCACCCCGAGTTTGCGGTAGCATGCGGTGCGCGCTTACGCTCATTACTGGCGCGCCGTGGAGAGCTCCTCGGGATCTTGAGCTAGTGCACCTTTCGACGATCGGCGATGAGGCAGCCGAGGCGGGACTTGTTCCCGTATAGCGCGTTTAGTGTGTTGTGGTATTTCCGGACTAAGACCACGAGTTGGCATCCGAGGTCCAAGTGTGGACTTAGCTATGTGCTCCGCTCTGTGTTTGTACTCATAGCTTGCATACATTCTTCTAGATGATCATGTATATCGTATTGTAGCCCGGTTGGGGATTCTTACTGGGTAATTCGTTACTCACCCTTATTACGTGGTTTTCCACGGGTAATCAAGGCGGGAGACAGGATGGTGATGGAGGAGCTGTGATCATGGAATCCTGCTGTCATCTCTGATTATTCTATTTTATTTATCATGACTCTTGACTTTTGTTATTTCCCCTGAATGCATGTAGACGGGCACAGAGCCCCAGGATGTTTTCTTACGTTTTATGGATTCCAGCATATTTATACTTGTGGATTGTTTTAATGGTTTAAATAAATCTACGATCAGTATGCTTTTAGAAATGTATGTTTTGGTTGTTGAATGTTTCTGTTTTTACTTGGGATCCGAAATGTATTTTTCTTAATATCTTTTATTTTCACTACATGCATTGGGGTAAAGGCCCATTTAGAGCCCCTTTCGGGTCGGGTCTTTACATGCATGCATTGGGGTAAAGGCCTATTCAGAGCCCTTTTGGGTCGGGTCTTTACAGCAGGCGTGCGGGCGACGCTGAGGCACGGATGGACGGCACACGGTGGGTGCGCTGGGACGCGGTCTCGCGGGTGCGATCGGTCGGAGCGACGCTGGGCGCGCGCGTGTGTGATTGACGACAATGGCTGGGCGCACGGTGCAGGCGACGGACGGCGCTAGGCGCCACGTGCGGCGACGACAGACATCGGCAGAAGCGCGCGACGTGCGGCGACGGATGGCGCTGGCTGCAAGGCTGCTCGGTGCGGCGTGGTGTCGGTGAGCGTCTTGGGGGGCGATGGACGGCGACGGGCGGCGGCGGCGAGGGTGTGGGGAGAGGGTTTTGCGAGAGAAGTTTTCTTTTCTCTTTTTTTTTTCTTTCTTCCTCAAATTAAATAAGCTTTGGGAATCTAAAATTCCCTTCCCAAGGCTTCCTCCTTCAAACCCTAGTTGACGCATTTATTTTCCTTAATTAATTCCAAACTCCCATCTTTCTTTGAGGCCGAGGGTTCGAGTCCTCCAAATAACATCTTTTTAAACCTTATTTTATATTTAACTAAAATCCGGGTTGTTACAATACTCCCTCCTTGGAGGACTTCCGTCCTCGGAAGTTGCTGCACTAAAACAACTCCGGGTAATTTCTCCTCATCTCCCCTTCCAACTCCCAAGTAGCTTCCTCAACTCTCTCGATTCCATACTTTGCACTTTCACTAAATCAATAGCTCGGTTCCTCAAGACTTTCCTCTCAAATGCTAAGATCTTTATGGGTTTTTCCTCAAAGCTCAGGTCATGGTTTAGCTGCAAAGGCTCTAAATCTATGACATGCGAAAGGTCTGCCACATACTGGCGGAGCATCGAAACATGGAACACACTATGCACTGCAGCCAAGGATGGCGGCAATGCTAACCGGTAAGCTACGGCCCCAATCCTCTCGAGGATCTCGAATGGTCCAACAAAACACGGGCTCGGCTTCCCTTCCTACCAAACCTCAGAACTCCACGCATCGGAGCTACCTTAAGGAACACTTGCTGGCCAACCTCAAACTCCAACTCTCTACGTCTGACATCGGCGTAGCTCTTCTGCCTGCTCTGGGCAGTCAACATATGAGCTCTGATCTTCTGGACAGCCTCATTGGTCAACTGGAGCAACTCTGGACCCAATACCTGCCTGTCTCCAACCTCTTCCCAGAATACTGGGGATCTGCAGCGCTTACCATACAACACTTCAAACGGCGCCATCTGAATGGTTGACTGAAAACTATTGTTGTAGGCAAACTCCATCAAATACAAGTACTGGTCCCAACTGCCAGGAAAATCCAACACACAGGCTCGCAACATATCCTCTAAGATCTGATTTACCCTTTCGGTCGGCCATCGATCTCTGTGGGTGGAAGGTCAGTCTGTGTAGCTGCACTCTGTGCCCAAACCTGCCTAAAGGGCTTTCCAAAACCGTGATGTAAAATGGGAATCCCGGTCGGAGATAATTTTAACTGGCACTCCGTGGTACCTCACTATCTGCTCAAGGAACAACTGTGCCCACTGCTCCACGGTGTAGTTTATCCTGCCCGGAATGAAGTAGGCACACTTAGTCAACCTATCAACGACCACCCAAATCTGTGCATATCCTCTAGGGGTTTCAGGCAAACACGAAATAAAATCCATGGTAATTTCCTCCCACTTCCACTGTGGCACCCCGAGCGACTGTAGCAAACCTGCTGGTTTCTGCCTAGGCGCCTTCACTTGCTGACAAGTGAGACACCGACTGACAAACTGGGCAATCTCTCTCTTCATCCCCATCCACCAAAAAGTCTGCTTAAGATCTTGGTACATCTTGTTACCCCCTGGGTGCCATGCAAAAGGCGAGGTGTGAGCCTCGGTCAACAACTCGAACGAATACACGGCATCAATTTGGGACACATAGCCGACCTTATATCTCAAGCCACCATCTGCAAATATCTCAAAATCAAAGTCACCATCAGCCTGGACCCTCTCGTACAATTTTTTCAACTTAGGATCATTCAACTGGCCGTCAATAATCCTTTGCCTTACCGAAGGCTGGATGGTCAACTGAGCTACCCTGGCGGTAACATCCCCTAACAACATCGCTATTTCTCGCTCTCCGAGGTCTTTCCTTATGATACTTTTGGGATTTGCCAACGTTGCTAGATGCGAGGTCTTTCTACTTAGTGCATCTGCCACAACATTTGCCTTTCCAGGGTGATACAAGATCTCACAGTCGTAATCCTTTACAAGCTCCAACCACCTCCTCTGCCTCATGTTTAGGTCCCTCTGAGTGAAGAAATACTTGAGGCTTTGGTGGTCCGAGAAAATCTGAATCTTTTCCCCATACAAGTAGTGTCTCTAGATTTTAAGTGCAAAGACGACCGCTGCCAACTCAATATCATGAGTCGGATAGTTCTGCTCGTGCTGTTTCAACTGCCTCGAGGCGTACGCTATCACTTTACCGTGTTGCATCAGAACGCATCCCAAACCAAACTTGCTAGCATCACTGTACACCACAAAACCCCCTGCTCCCTCTGGAACTGCCAACACTGGCGTAGATGTCAAGCTGTTCTTCAGCTTAGCAAAACTCTCATCGCACTTCTTATCCCAAACGAAATCGACGCCCTTTCTCGTCAACCGAGTAAGCGGGGCTGCTATAGCAGAAAATTTTTGAACGAAGCGTCGGTAATATCCGGCCAGACCTAGGAAGCTACGAATCTCCGACACAGTCGTCGGTCTGGCCCACGAACTAACGGCCTCTATCTTCGAAGGGTCCACAACCACTCCCTCCTTAGACACAACGTGTCCCAGAAAAGCTACCTCCTCGAGCCAAAAGTCACACTTTGAGAACTTCGCATAGAGCTTGTTCTCGCGCAAGGCTGCCAAAATCTGCCTTAGGTGCGAGGCATGGTCCTCCTTAGACTTAGAGTACACAAGAATGTCATCTATGAACACGATGACAAAGCGGTCCAAGAACGCCTTGAACACTCTGTCCATCATGTCCATGAATGCAGCTGGGGCGTTCGTCAGTCCGAAAGACATGACTACGAACTCATAATGCCCATACCTCGACCTGAACACTGTCTTGGGAATATCTGCATCCCGAATCCTCAACTGGTGGTAGCCCGACCTCAAGTCAATCTTCGAAAACACACAAGCTCCCTGGAGCTGGTCAAATAGGTCATCGATACGAGGCAGCGGATACTTGTTCTTAATGGTTACCTTGTTTAGTTCCCTGTAATCGATGCATAGACGCATCGAGCCATCCTTTTCCTTAACAAACAGCAAGGGTGCTCCCCACGAGGACACACTCGGCCTAATAAATCCTCTGTCAAGCAACTCCTACAGCTGTTCCTTTAACTCTTTCAGCTCTGCTGGCGCCATACGATAAGGAGCTTTTGAGATAGGGCGAGTTCCCGGCTCAAGCTCTATTGAGAAATCCACCTCCCTCTTCGGCGGCAGGCCAAGCAACTCTTCGGGAAAAACATCTGCAAACTCTTGCACTATGGGCACTGCTCGATGAGATAATCGGTCACGGTTCTCCCGGTCAACTTAGCTAAGAAACCCCAAGCTCCTCGAGCTAACAAGCGGTGAGCTTTAATCGCCGAAATCACCGGCGGACACACCCCACTGGGTGCCCCGAAATTTAAAGCTAGGCCTACAGCGGCACTGAACACCACCTCCTTACAACGACGACGAGCCAATCATAGCGTGGTTATCGGCTAACCAATCCATGCCGAGGATCACATCAAAACCGCTCATAGCTAACACTATGAGGGTAACTCAGTAGAGTCCGGCCGGACACCGTATCCGACCATCCCTTACCTTACAGCTAGCCAAAGATACTAGTTCCCGAGGAGTAGCGACAAATAACTCAAAACCTAGAGGCTCTAAATTCATGCAAGCACGCTCAAAGCCAAAGCAGAAAAAAAAAAAGAATGGGTGGAACCCGAATCAAACAACACAAAGGCGAGGTGATCAAGAACTAGGAGCGTGCACCGCCATGCGGATCTGCTTTCTCGGCCTCTGGCGAGTCGTAGCATATACTCTTCCTCTTTCTTTGAAAGCCTGGCCGTGCCACCACCGCGCTTACGGTTGCAATGTCGGGCCCGATGCCCCTCCTTACCACGAGTTATAGCAAGCTCTCAGGGTTACCACCACAAGGCCCCCAATCTTTGTTTACCACGGGGTCTACAATCTGATGGCGGCCTCCCTACGCCTCTGTTGGCGAGGCCGATCACGATTCACGATCCGGTCTTTGGTCTCGCCATGATAAGTACCTGACGGCGCTGACCGCCTTCATATCTATTACCTCTGCGTCAAACTTACGCTTCGACCCGAGTACATCTGGGCCTTCGCACCACAAAGACTAACAACTTCGCTCGGAGGATACTTTCCCTCATAATCGATTTGCCAAGCTACGCACGCCTTGGCAAAAGTCTGCAGGGCTGTGCCTAACATCCTGAGACACTCCACGCCTCGGACTGCAATAAACTTCACGATCTTCACTCGGGAGTAGCAATCAATCTGCGGTGCGAAGTACCCATACTCAAAACTTCCTCTCATACACCTCGATTGGGTGGACCCACGCTTAAGGTCTGAAAGCAGCTCAATCATCTTTTCTTGGGCTTCTTCTCTCGATAAATTTTGCCTTGAACTCGGCCTTGAAGAATTACCAGTGGTGGGGGAGACCAGCCGGTCTCTCACTCAAGGTGGAATCCCACCACCACTTATTTATTCAGCTAACGCATGATTTGCACATCGAGCTCATTGCACCTCGAGACAAGCCATCACCATAAAAGTATACTCTATCTCGGCAATCCACTGGGTTGCTACGGTGGTTCTCCAGGGCACTAAACTTCTCCGGCTTCCATTTGACGAAATCTTTTAGCCATTTGGCCAAATCCTCAGCACCTTCCGCCACAACGGCCTCGTTCACAATTGGCTCTCTTTGAGTGGCGAGATTGGTGGCACTGCGATCCTCTCTTTGAACCAACTCGGTCATTGCTCTATCTGAATCCGGGACTCCTCCTCTGTGCAGCCTAACAGAGCCGCGTCTCGGCCCCTCTGCGCGGCCCTGCGGTCGACAAAGAACCCAACCATAAGAGCCCTCATGGACTCCACAAAAGCAACTCCCGGTGCAGCCTCCCGAGGCTGAGTTGCCTCCACGCCCTCACCAGGGCAACATGCCAGAAGGGCACAGTAGGCGGCCTAACATCATGTCGGCTTGGGACGACGTCCCTCCCGTGTCGAGAATCAATACGAATGCCCTGGCTGGTTGGCCTCGAGCCTCTTTGCCCTCTACGAGTGACTGGCATACCGACAATCTACACCCAAACCAACAATGAGTCAGAACCTGTTTTCCCTACTCCTCAACAACAAGTCATATACCTGCAAGGTGCAAACGGTATTGTAATTCTTAACCCTTAACCTTAAACTTTCGGACATACGATGGTGGTGAGCCCTCGATGATCATGGAAAACAACCTACAACTGCAGGTCAGTCTACAGAACCTATAACTCTGGGCTCTGATACCAACTGTAAGGACCCGACCCAAAAGAAGCGGTCTCTAACCTAGATCCTTACTTAGCATGCATGTCTAGGAATGTAAAACACCATCCAACGTACTAATTTAAAACTTTTTCAATCAACAGAACTTTAAACAAACCACAAAAGCCAATATAAAAAATCAAGAGTAATTGACTGATCAGTGCTTTTCTTAAAAACAAAACAAGAGTACGGTACGAGAACCATAAAATAGTTTGAGTGTTTCCCTAGGGACTCAAGTCCCACTTACATGCTAAATCATAAGGAAAACAATAAAAGAACATGCATCCCAAAGTCAGCTATCCATGATCATCCAGCCGCCTCCTCCTAGCCATCCTGCCTATGTCCCAAGTTACCTGGTGGAACACCACAGAAAATAAGGGTGAGCAACGAGTTACTCAGTAAGAATCCCCAACCGGGGTACAATACGAAAACATATCATTTAGCACACGGACATGCAACCATGCAATGACTCAGAGCAAACAGATGGGTCAACAGAACGTCACTCTTGGGGCTTGCCTATTCGAGGCTTACAGCTACCAACTACCCTAGGTTCCACACCTGGGTGTCCTTCGAGCCTTACACAACCTAGGACTCAATGTTGCCCATCGGGGACTTATACACCTAGGATGCCCATCAGGGTCTTACACCTCCAACTCAGTGATGCCCATCGGGGACTTATACACCTAGGATGCCCATCGGGGTCTTACACCTCCAACTAAGTGATGCCCATCGGGACTTATACACCTAGGATGCCCATCGGGGTCTTACACCTCCAACTCAGTGATGCCCATCGGGGACTTATACACCTAGGATGCCCATCTGGGTCTTACACCTCCAACTCAGTGATGCCCATCGGGGACTTATACACCTAGGATGCCCATCAGGGTCTTACACCTCCAACTCGGTGATGCCCAACGGGACTTATACACCTAGGATGCCCATCGGTCTTACACCTCCAACTCGGTGATGCCCATCGGGGACTTATACACCTAGGATGCCCATCGGGTCTTACACCTCCAACTCGGTGATGCCCATCGGGACTTATACACCTAGGATGCCCATCGGTCTTACACCTCCAACTCGGTGATGCCCATCGGGACTTATACACCTAGGATGCCCATCGGGGTCTTACACCTCCAACTCAGTGATGCCCATCGGGGACTTATACACCTAGGATGCCCATCAGGGTCTTACACCTCCGGATGTCCATCGGGGTCTTCCCCGAGCGGGACGCACTAGTTACCCCTACAATCTCTTACACTATACATCATCCGCCAATTCCTAGCATGGCACTAACAGGATAACAAGGTCTCGGTTATGCCGAGACAATTTAACTCCTAGCATGAAACTAACAGGATATATCAGGAATCTCAAGCACAAAAATCATCTGGAAACAAGAAAGAGCAAGCAACCAATCCACTAGAAATTCCATTCAAACACAACAGATGGCATGCTATCAAGTATTCGCAGGGTCCACACAACCCCAGTAAGAAATCCTTACCTGGAAGTGAATAAAACCAACAATCAACGGATGACTCTTGAGCTTCTAAGCAAACCCGACAACCGAGAAGGCACCAGGCTCGGCAAGGTAGGCGTCGGTGGCGTGGCGTCGCGAGCGGCAGAGCGCGTCGCTTGCTGCGCGGTCGTCAGCCTGGGGCATCGCTGCTTCTTTGGCGATCGTGGTGTGCGGTAAGGCTGGGCGCGGGTGCAAGGGCAAGGCACGTGCCCGGCGGCAAAGACGGCAGCGGGGACGCGGCGGGCGGGCGGGACGGCCGCAGCACGCGGTCGACGTGTTGGCGCGTGGACGCGGACGGTGCTGGGTGCCGAGCAGGGCGTCGCGTGCGGACGAGAACTGGCGCGGGCGAGCGGGCTTGTAACGACCCGACCCAAAAGGGGTTCTTAAATAGGTCGTTACCTCAATGCATGCATTCAAATCTACAGAAAATTTGCAATATGATGTTCGGATTCTAAGTAAAACTAAAACATAAAACATCCATTTAAAAAGTCAACATAAAATTGCTGAAACCTGTCCCTGTTTCCAAGCACCTGTTCCAAGACAAATACATTTACAAAACTTGCTCTGATCAGAGATTTATTTAAAACATACAAGCTTTGCAATAATTACAACAATGCTAGAATCCGAAATACTGATCGGCCAAACACCCTAGGGCTCCGTGCCCAACTACATGCATTCAGAGGACATTTAAAACATAAACATAAACAAGACTCGAGAGTTGAACAACGGGTTCCCATGATCACAGCTCCTCCTCCACCATCATGTCTCGCATCAGTGGTTACCGTGGAAAAACCACGAGAAATAAGGGTGAGTAACGAATTACTCAAGAAGAATCCCCAACTGGGTACAATATGAAAACATCTCATTTAGCACACCGACATGCAACCAAACAATGACTTAGAGCAAAGCGGTAGGTTTAGGCTATGTGCTAACACTAGAGCTAGCCTATCAAGGGCTTTCAACTCTGACCTATCCTAGGTTCTACACTGGATGCCCATCGGGTCTTACACAACCTAGGATACAATGACACAATGATGCCCATCGAGGACTTACACACAAGGATGCCCATCGGGTCTTACACCTCTAAACAATGATGCCCATCGGGTCTTACACATACGGATGCCCATCGGGTCTTACACCTCTAGCTATCAATCTTTGCCCAACGGGTCTTACACATCTAGGATGCCCATCGGGGTCTTACACCTCCTAAACAATGATGCCCATCAGGGTCTTACACATACGGATGCCCATCGGGGTCTTACACCTCTAAACAATGATGCCCATCGGGGTCTTACACATATGGATGCCCATCGGGTCTTACACCTCTAGCTATCAATCTTTGCCCAACCTGGGTCTTACACACATAGGATGCCCATCGGGGTCTTACTCAGCTAGGATCACCGAGATGCCCATCGGGTCTTACACTCTTAAGCGACCTCATAATGCCCATCGGGGCTTACACACACTGTGGGAGCAGTCAAAGTGCCCATCGGGGACTTACCTACATTATGGATCACACGCCTAGCACTAACATGGAACTGTCTGAGAATATAACAAGAACCAGAATATGCCAAGATAAAAGACCCTAGCCTGTAACTAATATAACTGAAACACCACTACAACACAAACCTAGAAGCAAGAGAAAACATGTAACCTATCCACTAGAATTTCATACAATCACAAGATATGGCATACTATCAATTATTCGCGAGGTCCACACAACCTCGGTAAGAAACCCTTACACGGGTGGAAGGCAACAACACACAAGAAACTTAAGTGCGATCGAACCCGAGCAACCTAAAGCGAACCTAACAAACACATCAAAAATCATAATCCATAGGCCTAAATATAATAAAATAACGAGGCACGGCTCGAGCAACTCACAGGCGCGGTGACGATTCTGTAACAGCCATTTGACGGCGAGGCAATTGGGGCTGGCGCTGAGGGGCGCGAGATGGCGCGCAGGGCTGGCTGAAGCCTGTGGGCGCTACGACACGGCGGCTGAGCGAGCAGCGGCGCGCGCGCGACGCGAACGCGCGGCGAGCTCTTGAGGCGAGGGCGCTTGCGGCGCGAGCTCTGGCGAGGCGGCGCGGCGCGGCTTCGGCACATGGACGGCGCAGCGCGGCGCGACGCGACGGCTACAAGACGCTCGATCCGCACGACGAGCTGAGGACGCTCGATCGACACGAGGCGGCTCGGATCTAGGCGCGCACGGCGCGGACGGGACGAGCGGACGCTGGTGGCCGGCCGGGCGGCACGCGACTGGCCGGGCGGGCTCTGGCCGGAGATGCGATCCGGGTTGCGAGCTCGGGTGAGTGACTGGCTGGGCGAGCCGCTGGCGAGCGAGCTCGGGTGGGCTCTCGGTGGGCTAGGCTCGGGCTAGGGGGAGAGAGAGAGAGAGAGAAAGTGATTTTGAAAAGAAAAGGGAAAAATGGGAAAAATAAAGGAAAAATAGGGATTTTAATCCTAATTTCCATCCTTATCCAAATCAAAACCTTAAAATCCAATTTCCGCTTCCTCCTTGAGACCCGACCAAAGCAACCACTCCCAATAAATAAAACTCACTAAATCCAACTCCCAAAATCAACACCAAGGGCAGGGCTCGAATCCCAAAGGAAGCACACAACCAACCATCACTTTGCCAAAACCCAAAATCACAACCGAACTTCCAAACGACTAGCCCAAACATCTCGAGACTCATGACCACCAACAAACAAGCCTCGACAAAGCAGGAGAGCGCCTCAAGCCCTAAAAATCCACAAATCCCGCCCGGGAGCAAAAGACCAAAATGCCCTTAAGGGACAAAACAGCTCTAACGGCCCAACCGAACCACTGAAACTGAACCGGAAGCACCTCGAGAACCGGAATAGAAAATTGGGCCGTTACAGGGCTCGCTGGAGCAGGCGTGCGGGCGACGCTGAGGCACGGACGGACGGCACACGGTGGGTGCGCTGGGGCGCGATCTCTCGCGGTGCGGTCGATCGGAGGACGCTGAGCGCGCGCGGTGCGGCGGAGGACGGTGCGGCGACGGACGGCGTTGGGCGCACGCAGCAGTAACGGACGGTGCGGGCGGCGCAAAGGCGCTCGATGCGGCGTGGGGTTTACCGAGCGCGTCTTGGGAGAGGCGATGGACGGCGACGGCGGCGCGGCGCGAGTGTGGGGAGAGGGTTTTGCGAGAGAAGTTTTCTTTTCTCTTTTTTTTTTTCTTTCTTCCTCAAATTAAATAAGCTTTGGGAATCTAAATTTCCCTTCCCAAGGCTTCCTCCTTCAAACCCTAGTTGACGCATTTATTTTCCTTAATTAATTCCAAACTCCCATCTCTCTTTGAGGCCGAGGGTTCGAGTCCTCCAAATAACATCTTTTTAAACCTTATTTTATATTTAACTAAAATCCGGGCTGTTACAGTAAAATTTGTCGATTGAATCCCCAACCTACACGTGTCACAAAACCAATCGATCCCACCTCTTAACAAATTCTCTATTTGACCGGTCAAACGTCAAACAGTTAAAATCATTCTTTATTAATTATTATTATTATTTTTTTAAACGTAAGTTCCAAGTGGCAGAGGATAAGGGAAGCAGTTACCTTCTATTCGTACGGGAGAATCGGGGTTGTTACAATAACATTAATAATTTAAAATGAATGCCATAAATACATATGAGGAATAAAGATGTGAGATAAATGCAAAGAAGAATTAAAATCTCTTTTTTTTTTTGAAAAAGAAGAATTAAAATCTAATAACATTAAAAGTTTTGACATTTATATGGTATGTATTAAAAGATGAAAAGTATGAAAAATGGAGTTTGAATTAAAAAATGAAGCATTAAATATATAGAAGGGAAAAATGATATTAAGAAAAAATATTGAATTTCGAATTTTTTTAAAAAAAATTAACTTTGCACAAAAAGCACTTGAGCGCCTATATTTGCAAGTACTTTTTGGTCTATTTATTATCATTTCCCTATATATTATCTCTTGATATATTGCAATAAATTTTAATATTTTTATCTATAAAAATTAAAAAAAATTTGTTTTTTGTTTAATCATCCTTAATAACAAAAAAACTTATGAAACTTCAATAGTTTAGAAATAGACTATAAATATTATATTTACAAATTTATAATTAAAAAAATTATTGTCATAAAATAATGGGTTTCTTTTTAATATTAACAATATATACATTAATTTATTATAAAAACAATAATTAAACATAAAAATTTATACCCATTTAATTTTAATTCATAGTTTAAATACGTTTAAAAATATAAAATTATTTTCAAACTTAAAAATATTGAACTTAATTTGTTTGTAAAAAAAATGATATTCAAAATTTGAACTCCTATATATTAAGCTACACTTTAAAATAATAGTAGGAGCTGATCTTTATTTTTAAGGGTTAAATTAATTTAAATAATTTTGAGAAATTTGTTGCTATATAAAAAAAACAACTATAAGTTTCAAGACTTATATGAATCAACATAGGGTTTGAGATCTATTTTACATATAAAAAAATTCCAAAATTTGATCAGTATTCCAAAACTAGTCATTATAAAAGCTTGATAGCAATTTTTATCAAAAAATCAAAAAAATTAAGGGTGTTTATGTTTCTATGTCTAATAAGATAAATATGTTTGATTTATTGTTACTTATTAATTAGAATTCTTTGACATTTAGTAAATATGATTATGAATATATAAAAGGTATAAGAAAATAGTTTATTTTTAATAAAATAAAAATAAAAATTGTTATAAAAATTTTATAATGACTAGTTTAACCAAATGATTTATTTTTATTTTTTAATAAATAGAATCTTGATATTTTAATATATTTTTTAATTATTTAAGTCTAAAAAATCTTGAAAAAAAAACTTATTAATGATATACAGACATTTTAGATTAGCCAAACTTCATTTTTGTAGTGCATTTTTTTCTCATTATTATTTAGGTGTGAAAAATTCCAAACTTTGACCTCATGGTTATTATGTCGTACATAATATCATTGAAACTCCATTTTTTTTAATATAGATATTAATATGATCAATGGTGGTATAATATTAATTTTATATTACTTACAATTTATTTATAATAGTGGTTATATTTACATACTTATAATAGCTAAAGATTTGAGAATAATTGTTTTCATTAAAAGAAAAAGAAAAACAATTAGAGGATAATTTTATTGTTAAAAAAAACATATATAAGAATAGATTAAAAAAAAATCACATACCGTAACATCTCATCTCCTTTCCGTCCATCATAAATAAGTTTTTCTATCACCCCATCTCATTTTCCACCTTTTTTCTGTCGTCATCTCATCTTCTTATACCTCAAATAAGGTTCTTCTACTATCAATATCTTATCTTATCTCATCTCATCTGTAGTCAAACATCCCCTACATGGTTGGGACCATTATGCACTTAAAAAACATAAATATTTTGAGACTTAAAATTCATATCTAAATCATTTTGATGGATGAAATAAATTGTATTTAATTCATAATTATATTTTCAACCAAATGATTCAATATTTTGAGAAAAATAAAAATGATCTCATTAATTCATAGAAAATATTCCTCTTATTTTAAAATATTTGATTTCCAAATCAATAATTATATAAAAAAAAAAAAAGTAATGTGCATACGCGTATATAAATATATGTATACTGCATACATATTAATGATTGTGGCTTAAAACTCGTAGTTGTGTAAACAAAGAATATTAAATTCCGCATTAATGAATAATAAATTAATTGACTTTTATTTATTATAAAATTGTTATTATCTTTATTCGTGCCTGTAAAATCGAATGTTGTTTAATAAGAACTTGTATAGTATATAGTAGGGGTGATTTCGGTTCAATTTTTGTCGGTTTTGTACCAAACCGATATCTTTGGTTTTCAAAAAATGGATCCGATCCAATGTCCAATAAATTATAGAACCATTGGTTCGATTTTTCAATGTCCAAAAATGGATCCGATCCGATCCAAATGTCCAATTTTTTTTAATATATAAAAAATAATATTTCTCATATAAAAATAATCTTTTCATAAACAACTATTTTTTTAAAGCTTAAATTGTTTTAACCTATTTTTGTTATTCAAAATTATCTAAGGATGTTTTTTACTTGAAATAGGAGTGAATTAAAGAAATATTAATGGAAGGAAGATGACTTTATATGAATTATTGATAACATATATATATATTTCAGTTTGGATTGGTTTTTATTGGTTTTTTAAAATGAAAACCATAACCGATCCAATATTTTCGGTTTTTTCAAATTACAAACCGATATGTCCAACTTATTCGGTTTTCGGTTTTTCGGTTTTTCAGTTTTTTGTTGCACTCCTAATATATAGAGACATACAAGTGGATCATATTCAGTTAACAATTTAAAGAGTCTGCAGAGATGGATAGAAGAAGGGTGTCCTATCCCGTGATACTGTTGATATGACAAATTGTGTTGAGAAAGTGTATGATGCCCCAGTTTTTGTAAAAAAAAAATGGTGTTAAGTTTTGTTTAAAATAAAAAGGGAAAAAAAGAAAAGAAAAGAAAAGGGGTTGGTTTGAAAAGGCCCATTTAAATTAAAAATCGGTATTTGTTTAAAAGGAAAAATAAAATAAAATAGAAAGAAAAAAAAGCCAAAACTAACCTAGCCTACCACTTCCCCATTGCAACAACCCCCCTACTCCTTCCTCCAGCTGCAGTCGCCAACCGACTCGCCCCGCCACCTTCTGCCGCTTCGCTGCAGAACATGCCGCTGGCCAGCCCCTTGTCGCAGCCGCGTCCCTCCGCCGCTCCACCTCACGCATGCAAAGCGCGCATTTGCGCCCAACCCACGCGGTTGCTCTGACCGTCCCGCTTCCACCACAACTCGTCTCCCCACAGCCACCGATCATCGCCAGGAGCCGCAACCCCTGCTGCTCATCTTTTTAGCCGCGTCGCACGGCTATCGCACCTAGTTTGTGTTTATTCGTCGTGATCGATCTGTTGGGTAAGTGTCCACCCTCTCCTTCTATTATTTTAAGCTGTGGTTTCCTATGGCCGATTGTTGGTCGTTTGATCGAGCTTCGAGATCTGACTTTTGGTGCCTCAGTAGGTTAATTTGGGTTGTTTTTCCTTGTTGTTGTGCTCTGTTTTTTATCCACCCTCGGGGTTTCCAGTTTGAATAGTCGTGTCAAGCTTGAGTTTTGGTAAGTTTGTGAGCTGAATTTGTTGTGAGTTAACAAGGTTCGATGTGGTTATTAACCGAGTTAGATAGCTGATTTTTGGATTCTAAATTGATAGGTCGAACCACTTGCTTTGATCTTTTGGCTACAGCTCAAGCAGCACCTTCTTGGATTGTTTTTTACTGTTGAAATAGGTAAGGACCATCCCTACTCGGGTTATGTGGACCCTGCTCAAAGCGAAGTTTAGTGTGTTGTTGGATGCATGTCACTGTTGGAATGGGGTGCTCAATGTGTGCTTGTTTGTTTGTATTGGTTGATTTTATTGTTGTTCTGTTTTACTCTGTGGTCTGCTTCAGGAGTATGGGGTTGTAACGGCCCAGTTTTCTATTCCGATTCTCAAGGAGCTTCCGGTTCAGATTCAGTGGTTCGGTTGGGCCGTTAGAGCTGTTTTGACCCTTAGGGGTATTTTGGTCTTTTGCTCCCCAGGCAGGATTTGTGGATTTTCAGGGCTTCGAGGCAGCTCCTGCCTTTGTCGAGGTTTGTTTGTTGGTGGCTGCGAGTCCCAAGATGTTTGTGCTATTCGTTTGGAGGTTCGGTTGTGATTTGGGTTTTGGGCAAAGTTATGGTTGTTTGGGTGTTTCCTTTAGGATTCGAGCCCGGGCCCTTAGTGTTGATTTGGGAGGTTGATCTAAGTGAGATTTATTCTTTGGAGATGGTTGCTTCAGTCGGGTCTCGAAGGAGGAAGCTGGGAAATGGGATTTTTAAGGATTTTTAAGGTTGGAAAATGGATAAGATTGGATAAAATGGATAAGGATGGATTTAATTAGGATAAAATCCCCATTTTCCTTTTTATTTCCCATTTTCCCTTTTATTTTCTAAAATCCCCATTTTCCCATTTTTCCATTTTTTTTTCTTTTCTCTCTCCTCCAGCCCGAGCCCCCCACCTCCCAGCCCGACCCCAGCGCCCAGCTCGGCCACCCTGGCCGCCCAGCTCGCCCAAGCCCGGCCAAGATAGTGCCCAGCCCCGGCCCGACCCGCTTCTTGATCAGGCCGAGTCGCCTGAGCCGTCCTGCGTCGCCCAGCCGCCCGCCAGCCCGCGTCGCCCAGTCCGTGTCCCGCTACCGCCTGTGTTGAGTCGTGTGCCCTATAGCTCGTCGTGCCGAGCCCGAGCGTCCCTGTAGTCGTCGCGTCGTGTCCCTGTAGCGCGTCGTGTCGCTCGCGCCCGCGCGCGCCGTCTCTCGTCTTTGAGCCCGCCAAGACGCTATATCCCTACCGAGGTCGAGCCTGCGCCCGCACACCCTTGCCTCGCCCCAGCCCCCGCCCCAGCTTGCCTCAGCTCCCAGCGCCTGCGCCTCAGCTGTAAGGGACCGACCTGAATGGGGCACTAAATGGGCCCTTATCCCAATGCATGCATTCAAAGTAAAGGACATTTAAACAGACATGATTTCGGATTCCAATTAAAACAAAAACATCCAAAATAACCCCTTTAAAAACTAGACAATTTCCTCGGAACTCGTCCTGTTTCCAAGCATCTGTTCCAAGATAAATACATTTCCAAAGTTTACTCGATCGAGATTTACAAAAAACATTCAAAACACATTCGGATACAAAATCTTTGGAATCCACAAATATTTACAAACATCCTAGGGCTCGTGCCGCTACAAGCATTCGGGGAAAACAAAACACAAGAGTCATAATACAAAAATCGAGTTGGAAGACTGGGCCCCATGATCACGGCTCCTCCTTGGAGCATCCTGTCGCGCACCACGATTACCCGTGGAAAACCACGAGAATAAGGGTGAGTAACGAATTACTCGGTAAGAATCCCCAACCGGGTACAATACGATATACATGGTCATCTCGATGAGCGTATGCAAGCTATGAATATAAACACAGAATAGAGCACATAGCTTAGCCCACACTTGGGCCTCGGATGCCAATTTAAGGTCTTAGTCCGGAATAATATCACCACACGATCCAATACATAAGTCGCCCTATACGAGAAACAAGTCCGGCCTCGGCTGTCATCGTCGGACGAAAGGTACAACGGCTCAAGATCCCGAGGAGCTCTCGCGGCCGGCGTTGTAATGAGCGTAAGCATGCACCGCGTGCTACTGCGCGCACCATGGGGGTTGCCGGAGTCGAAGGCAAATTTGCCCATATCCAGTCACCTCGCCTAACTAAATCTTTGGATCGGTGTCACTGACATAGGGGTGTGAGACCTGGACACGTAAACTATCTCAGCCTGAACCACCGCACCTGAGGCTAAGGAAACGGGTCGTGGTAGGCTTACACCAGGAAGCCGCCCTTACTGTAACGACCCAGGTTTTTCATCCCGGTCTTCCAGGTATGCCCTAGGGGTAATTTGGTAATTTGGTCGGGCCGTCAGGGCCGTTTGTGTCTTTTCCGGTTACTAAAATTATTGGATGGATTTATGTAGGTTTTTGGAGGGGTTTGTGGTTTGGTTTGAGCAAGGTTTGATGCAAAAGTAAAAATAAAGGAAATTGTGCTGCAGCTGGGGTTTGAACCCGGGTCTCCTGGAAAGCTTGTGGGGATGTGTGCCAATTGAGCCATTAGTTGCTCTTGTTGCTCTTCCTGCATCATCTTATGGTTAGCCTTGGATTTTGGAGTTTTGGTGCATTTGGTTAAATGAAATAGAAATTAGGTTTATTCCATCTTCTTCTCCAAATCACCTCTTGGCCGCACAAGCTTTCCTCTCCATAGCCTTTGCCGATTCTTCTTTCCCTTGCATCTCCTTGGGTTCGATCATCATCATTCCGGGTAAGTCTTCATCCTCTTCATCTCCTCATTTGGTTATTGATGCTGGCCGAAGGTAAGAAGTAGAGTGTTGTGTGTGTTGTGTGGTTTGCGGCCCGGTAGAGAGAAGCCGACCAGAGCCATCGTCGCCGCAAATCGGTACGGCCAGCCCCTCGCCAGATCTGTTGAAGCGGCCCGTGCCGCGACGCCAAAGCCGGACAAAGCCGCGGATCGCCCGACGCTCGCAGACGCTATCGCCGCAGATCGCTTCGCGACGCCATCGCTTCGCCCGGTCGCGCAGATCCACCGTCGCAGCCCTCCCGCGACGCTTATCGCTCGCTCGTGCGTCGTGTGCGATCGCGCAGCAGAAGAGACGCGACGACGCCGCGCCGCGCTTTCGCCCGAAGCCGCTCGCCCGCGCGCGCCGCCCAGCCCGCGTCTCGCGTCGCTGTCGCGACGCTGGGCGCCGAAGCCGCTCGCCCGCACGCCAGACGCTCGCCGGCGCGCGCGCGTCCCGCCGTGCATCCGTCTTGCGTGCCGTGCTAGAGCGCGCGAGCGCCCGCCCTGCCGCTGCGTGAGCTTGCTTGCCAGCGACTTCAAACTCGTGTCGCCGTGCCGCGTGAGTTCCGGCCGAGCTTGTCGTTCTATTGTTTTTAGACTTTTTAGGTATTGACTATTATTGGTTTGTTAGGTTCCCGCTCGCTAGCTCGGGATTGTTCCATGACTTAGGATTTGTGTGTAGAAGCCTTCCACCAAGGTAAGGATTTCTTACGGAGTTGTGTGGGCCTGCGGTATATTTGTGATTGTTGTTTTGTATGCACGTGTATGGGTAATGCATGTTTAGCCCTAGGTGCTCGTTCAATTCTGATGGCATGAACTCTTGTTTTGTTTCTCATGTTAGTCCATGCTAGGTTGTTCCATTTTGGCATGTTCGATATCTGTTCTTGCTTCGTAGTATCATGCTAGGTTCCTTGTATCTGTTGAGCACATATTGGTGCATTGTATGATTTGTTATTATTGCTATGATTTAGAGTTCGTAGGTAGCATCATCCGGGCCGGATGCATAACGTAACTTGCATCCCCAGCGGGGGCGCACGAGATGGTACTCGTCTCCCGATCCCGTTAGGGTTTAGCTAACCCTAACTGGTGGCCCCGCAATCTTGGGTGAGGGTGGCGGCATCGTTAAATGCCCCAACGGTCGGGATGATGACTTGGCATTGCCTCGCCCCGGCGATCGGCGCGTCCTCGGCGTGTTCGGCCATAGCCCTTGATTGCCACTGTTAGGGCAAGGACCGCTTCTGGTGTAAGCCTACCACGACCGGTTCCTTAGCCTCAGTGCGGTGGTACAGCCGACATAGTTCACGTGTCCGAGTCTCACACCCCTATGTCGGTGACACCGATCCGAGATTTAGTTAGGCATGGTGATCGAACACGGGCGGCTTGCCACTAGACCCGGCACCCCGAGTTTGCGGTAGCATGCGGTGCGCGCTTACGCTCATTACTGAGCGCCACCGGAGAGCTCCTCGGGATCTTGAGCGATGCACCTTTCGTATCGGCGATGAGAGACAGCCGAGGCCGGGATTTGTTTCCGTATAGGGCGTATAGTGTGTTGTGGTATTTCCGGACTAAGACCCTGAGTTGGCATCCGAGGTCCAAGTGTGGACTTAGCTATGTGCTCCGCTCTGTGTTTATATTCATAGCTTGCACACATTCTTCTAGATGATCATGTATATCGTATTGTACCCCGGTTGGGGATTCTTACTGAGTAATTCGTTACTCACCCTTATTTTGTGGTTTTCCACGGGTAACCAAGGCGCGAGACAGGATGGGTGAAGGAGGAGAGCGTGATCATGGAATCCTCTTTGTCATCTCTCGGCGTTTCTTATGTTATGACTCTTATCGTTATTTTTCCCCGAATGCATGTGGCAAGACACGAGCCCTAGGATGTTTTCTGAATGAATTGTGGATTCCAGCTTTGTTGAATTTGAGGATGTTTTAAATGTTTTTAATAAAATCTCTGATCAGAGTAAACTGTTGGAAATGTATTTGTCTGTGAAACAGGTGCTTGGAGACAGGGACGAGTTTGATGAGACTTTATCGTTCGAATGAATCTTGAATGTTTTGTTTTTAATGGGAATCCGAAAACTTTATTTGCATTTTGTCTTTTACTTTGAATACATGCATTGGGGTAAAGGCCTATTTAGAGCCCCTTTTTGGGTCGGGTCTTTACACTTACCTTAACAGGTGGCAATCAGGGGCTACGGCCGAACACGCTGAGGACGTGCCGACTGCCGGGGACGAGGCAATGCCAAGTCATCATCCCGACGGTTGGGGCATTTAACAGTCTGCCACCCTCACCCAAGATTGCAGGGCCTACCTCTTGGGTTAGCTAATCCCTCACGGGGTCTAGGGACGGAATGACTTGCTCGACGTCCCTGCCATGGATGCAAGGTACTTTATGCATCAGGCCCGGATGATGCTATCTACCTGCAACTCTAACCTGCCCTAGCAAACAGAAAACAATTCCATAAAATCCAATACGTGCTCAATAAGAATACAACGAGCCTAGCATGATACTACGAAGCAAGGAACAGATACGAGCATGCTAGAAAAGAACAACCTAGCATGGGTTAACATGAGAATTAATCAGGAACAACATGCTAATCGGGAATTCAGAATTGAGTACCTAGCTATACATGTCAATAAACACAAACAAGCAATCAATCAGCAATCACATATAATATCGCAGGGTCCACACAACTCCGGTAAGAAATCCTTACCTTGGCCGGGGACGATTACACGAAAACCTAGGCTGCGAGCGATCTCGAACTAGCTATCGAGAACCTAACAAGCACAACACAATTACACACCATATCTAAATTAAACTAAATAAAATAAAATAATTAGGCTCGGCTCGGCTCTCACTCGGCTCGGCTCGGCTCGGATCGACTTGGCTCGGCTCGGCTCAACTTGGCGGCTCAGCTCGGCAGCAGGACACGCGACACGGCGCTGGGGCGCAGCTTGGCGACACGGCTCGGCGATAGGCGCACGGACACAGCGCTGGAGCTGCTTCTGCGCGCGAGCGAAGGGCGAACAAGGGCGATTTCCGGGGCGATGGAGGAAGAGCTCGAATTCAGGCGATTTGGCGAATTTCGACGAGCGATTGGTTGCTGGTTGAACTCCCCTACACAAGCTACACAAAATCCACCCAGCAATTCACTTCGACTCGGGCGGAAAATTGAAATCAGAAACAGGGGAATCAGATTTGAATGAGAAGAAGAAGAAGAAGAAAAGAAGAGAAGGAGAGCTTACCGGAGGGAGACGGTCGGCGAGGGAGCTCCGGCGAATTGGAGTCAGCGAGGAGAATCGCAAGACGCCTGCAGGTCGAAGGAAGGATCGCGAAGAAGGAGAAGAAAATGGAGAAATGAGGGAGAAGCTCGGGCGAGCTCTGCTTTTAAACCAAGGGCATCTCAAAACACGCATAACATAAAGTTGGCGCGTCTAGAATAACAAGAGTGCTCGGTAGCTCAAGTGGCAATGCCACCCATCTAGCTTCCCAAGCGGCCCTGGTGCGAATCTCACCTGACGCGCTATTTAATTCCCTATTTCTTTTTGCATTTTACCAAGCCCAAATACCTTCACAAAGCTTCCCGATCCCATTCAAATCATCTCATAATTTTTCTGGCAATTTACAATTTTGAAACCGGCCCTGTCGGCCCGACCCAAAATTACCAAAATGCCTCTGGGCCTCCCGGGAAGACCGGGATGAAATTTTCCGGGCCGTTACATCAGCGCCCATGCCCTGCGCCCAGCCAACCCTCTTTTGCTGCCGACAGCTTGCCAAGCTGTGTTGGTTGGCCTGAGCCTTGTGGCTTCTCGGATGGTATTTACCGAGTCTTTTCTTCGTTGGGCCCTGATTTGTTGGCTGCTGGTTATTGATTTGATTGGGGTGTTTTATGTATTTTATTTGGGTGCTTTATTTGATGTTTAGGCTGTTCGAGTTCGATTAGAGGCTCGAGGGTTTCTTGTGATTTGTAATTATTTTCTGCTTGTTCCAGGTAAGGATTTCTTACCGTGGTTGTGTGGACCCTGCGATATATCATGATATGCCTTGTATGCTTGTTTACTGTTATGAGCATGATATTGTTAGGGCAGCTTTGTTTGATCTCTTGCTAGCATGTTTGCATGATTTTACATGTTAGTGCCATGCTAGGTTTGTTCTTCCAGCATGCTTATGATTCCTGCTTAAGTTTGTAGTATCATGCTAGGTAAATGTGATTGATGTCGGTCATTGCTCGCTAGCCAGGAATCATTTATTTGCTATGTACTCTTAGATAGAGTTGTAGGGTTTGTCATCATCCAGAGGCTGAGAGCAGACATAACGTACTTTGTCCCCACCGGTCGGGAGTAAAGCGAAGCATTGCTTCAGGGGTTGAGAGCGGACATAACGTACTTTGTCCCCACTGGTCGGAAATAGAGCAAAGCATAACGTACATTGCTTTTTCTCCCCCTCCCGTGACCAATGAGAATTAGCTACCTCATTGGCGTATGCCTAGTTTGTAGCCTGCTAGAGCGGAACCCTGCCAACGGTGTAAGCCTACCTTGGCAGGTTCTTAGCTTCAGGTAGGTGGCTCAGGCTGCACAGATGAGTGTCGAGGGCCTCACACTACTGTGATCAGTGACACCGCTTCCGAGTCATAGGCATGCGTACCTGGCCCGCGTAGTTTGTCCTTGGGCCCCCACATTTACGCCGATTGCAGCAGCATGCGGTGTGCGCGCACACGCGTTAGTCGCTGGTTCGGAGAGCTCCCCCGGGCTAATGTTCATGTAACGGCCCAGTTTTCTATTTCGGTTTCCTAGGTGTTTCCGGTTCATTATTCGGATGTTCGGATGGGCCGTTAGAGCTATTTTAACCCTTAGGGGTATTTTGGTCTTTTTTCCCCCGGTAAGGGTTTTGTGGATTTTGAGGACTCCAGGGTCACTCCTGCCTTTGTCGAGGCTAGATTATTGTTGGTTGCAGGACCCAAGAAGTTCGGGCTAGTTGTTTGGAAGTTTGGAGGTGTTTTGGTAATTAGCAAAATTATTGTTAATTAGAGTGCTTCCTTTGGGAATTGAACCCTTGACCTAACGGTTATTAGGAGGCTTGATTTAAATGGGTTTTATTAAATGGAAAAGAATGCGTCAGCTAGGACTCGAAGGAGGAAAGCCTTGGGAAGGGATTTTGGACCACCCAAAAACTATTTAATTTAGGAAAAAGGAAAAGAAAAAAAACCCTTATTCTTTCCTCTCTCTCTCTCTCTCTCTCTCTCTCTCTCTCTCTCTCTCTCTCCTTGCCGACCTCACCAAGAAACCCAACCGAGCGGCACCGAGCCACACCGAGCCACCACCACCACGGGGCAGCGATTTCTGCTGTGTCACACAAATACTGAGCAGCCCAGACACCCAAAGACAGCCGCACCAAAGCGGCCTAGACGCCCAAAGACACGGCCCGTGCATCGCGCCCACACGCCCCGCCAGCCTGCTCGCGTCGCGCTCGCGCGCCCAGTCCGTGTCGCCGTGCCGACCGCGCGTGCCCATGTCGCCGTGCTAGCGTCCATCCGCGCGCGCCCGTTCCCTGCCGCGCCAGCGCGCCCAGCATCGCCCAGCAGCGCCCAGATTGCTCGCCTCTGCCGCCCAACCTGCCTGCCTCTTGCTGCCGAGAGCCTGATTTTTGCCAAGAAAGTTGGGCCGAGACCTTGTGCCTTCTCGGTTGGTAAGTCCCGAGCCTCCACTCTTTTGAAGATGTTAGTTGTTGGTTGCTTAATTAGGATGATTTTTATTGTTTGCTTAGGTTGCTCGGGTTCTCTTAGAAGCTCGAGGGTCACTTGTTGGTTATGGTCATTATTTTCCGCTTGCCCCCAGGTAAGGATTTCTTACCGTGGTTGTGTGGACCCTGCGATGCTTTCATGATTGTGCCTTGTATGCTTGGTTGCTGTTATGAGTATGTTAGCTATTGAACAGCTTGTGTTTGAAATCTTGCTAGCATGTTCCTTGTTGTTCATGTTAGTGCCATGCTAGGTTTGTTCTTCCAGCATGCCATGTCTTGTGATTGTATGAAATTTCCAGTGAGTAGGTCACATGTTTTCTCTTGCTTCCAGATCGTGTTGTTCTTGTGTCCCTGTTATATTCTATTAGGTACATGCTAGGGGTATCCTTATCTTGGCATAACCTTGTCCTATTTTCTCCTGATTAGTTCCATGCTAGGGATAGACAGGTGATATATAGTGTAGAAGATCATAGGGGTAACTAGTTTAGGTCCCGCTCGGGTAAGACCCCGATGGACATCCGTATGTGAGTTGGAGGTGTAAGACCCTGATGGGCATCCTAGGTGTGTAAGTCCCCGCTGGGCATCACTGAGTTGGAGGTGTAAGACCCCGATGGGCATCCTAGGTGTGTAAGTCCCCGATGGGCATCACTGAGTTGGAGGTGTAAGACCCCGATGGGCATCCTAGGTGTGTAAGTCCCCGATGGGCATCACTGAGTTGGAGGTGTAAGACCCGATGGGCATCCTAGGTGTGTAAGTCCCCGATGGGCATCACTGAGTTGGAGGTGTAAGACCCGGATGGGCTTCCTAGGTGTGTAAGTCCCCGATGGGCATCACTGAGTCCTAGGTTGTGTAAAGACCCGAAGGGCATCCAAGTGTAGAACCTAGGATAGGCTGTAGATGTAAGCCCTTGAATAGGCTCGCTCTAGGAGTAGCTCATAGCCTAATTCAACCGTTTTGCTCTAAGTCATTGTTCTATTTGCATGTATACTAGGGTGCTAGATGACTGATGTATCGTATTGTACCCCGGTTGGGGATTCTTACTGAGTATGTTTATACTCACCCTTATTTTTGTGGTTTTTCCACCAGGTAACTTGGGACCGCACTAGGATGGCTAGCGGAGGATTTGTTTGATCATGGAAATTTCCGCAGGCACTCTGTCGTTTATTGTTTGCATTTATTTATTCTGCATGTAGATGGACAGGAGTCCGAGGGGAATGATGTTAAAGTTGTTTAAACTGTTTTGAATGTTCTTTTATAAATACTGGCCAGGCTTATTTTACCTTGATTGGATTTGCTTTATGAAAATTGTTGGTTATGTTTTAAGTGTTCCCCGTTTCCAAATGTTTTGAAAAAGTTTTAAATATGAGCACTAAACCGCTTGTTGAAATATTTAACTTGCATACTGAGTGAGGACCTAGGTTTAGGACCGTATTCCAGGTCGGGTCCTTACAGTTCTTGAGTACACCATTCCTTCCAGTTTAGAGCCAGACTTCGGGTACTCTCCCGTAAGTCCAGATTAGTAGCAAGGGCAAGAGGCCCTTGAGGACATCCTTGGGATCAGTTTTTGAGCTGAACAATCCCCCGAGTGAAAGAGACCTCGGTGATGTCCTAGGATTGGTCAGGGTAACCAATCATTAGGCCGGAAGTAGGAGACTTCCGATGACTCCAGATCTTGCATTATGAGCTCGTTGAGCTATGATCTGTGTTGATAGCTGTTTGCTTGCATGTTGAGGTGCTAGATGACTGATGTATCGTATTGTACCCCGGTTGGGGATTCTTACTGAGTATGTTTATACTCACCCTTATTTATCTTTCGGGTAACTTGGGAAGCACCGGGATGGTGGCGAAGGAGCCGATTGATCATGGGAGCAGCAAGCACTCTGTCATTTATTATTGCATTGTTTATTCAGCATATAGATGGACAGGAGTCCTAGGGGAACATTGTTTAAAACGTTGTTTAAATTGTATTGTATATTTTTATAAATACTGGCCAGGTTGTTTTACTTCGTTGGATTGTTTAAATGAAAATTGTTGATTATGTTTTAAGGGTTCCCCCTTCTCATATGTTTTGAAAGATTTTTAAATATGAGCACTAAACCGCTTGTTATCATATTTAACTTGCATGCTGAGTGAGAACCCCGGTTTAGGACCATGTTTTGGGTCGGGTTAAATCACGGCTTGGTATCGAGCACGAGTCATAGATTCTCGTAGACTAACTTGCTTTGTAGGTTGTTGTTCCCATGATCATCAGCACTCCACGTCCGTCAGGTTTGTCTGAGTTCATTAAGCTAAGGGTTAAGAATTTACAATACTTTTCATCTAGCTTTTATGCCTTGTGTAGAGTTGTGGAGCGGAGAAGAGCAGGTTCTGACTCGTTGTTGGTTTGGGCTTAGAGCGCCATCATGCCAACTTTCCGCTGTGCGAGCAGTTTGATGAGCAGTGAGAGCCCTAGTGTGGGCCAGCTTTTATGCTTTGTGCAGATCGCCAGTATGTTGATCGCACTCAGAGGGAGGCAGAGTTTAGACTCCCGTAGGCCATTTGTGGCCCAGTTGTTGGTTTTCCCCTAGTGAGAGGGTGGAGGTGCTTTGTGCAGATCGCCAGTATGTTGATAGCACTTAGAGGGAGGCAGAGTTTAGACTCCCGTAGGCCATTTCTGGCCCAGTTGTTGGTTTTCTCCTAGTGAGAGGGTGGAGGTGCTTTGTGCAGATCGCTAGTATGTTGATCGCACTCAGAGGAGCAGGGACGCTTGGCATGTCCGACCGAGGAGTTGGACTGATTGTGTTGATGTTGAGGCCGCGTCCCAGGGTCGTTTAGACCCGTAGGCCAGAGTTGGCCCTGGCAGTTGAGTTGCCTAGAGGAGAGGGTAGAGGCTAGCACGCCTCAGAGTGTGACTCCTTGAGCAGAGTGTGCTCTAGCCATGAGAGATTAGATGGCAAGTCTTTAGCTATCAGAGAGCGGAGAACCAGGCGCAGTTTGTAGCGCGTAGTGAGGAGTCCCGAGCACAGATAGCCCAGCTGACAGAGTTTTTCAGCAGACACCCCCCCCAGTAGCTCTTGTAACCCCGGAGGTTCCTGGGAGGGCAGGATCAGCAGGTTTTTTGTCGATGAGTTTGTTGGCGTTGATGGAGCCGCCCAGTTTGGCAAGTGGATGCCTGTAGAGCTTGATGTTTTAGAAAGTCCTACTGCTAGTAGTAAAGCGGTTGGCCAGGTTTGAGTTTAGCATCCGTGTGTTGGGATGCCTTGCTGTTCAGAGGCCGAGATGTGTCGTTCCTGTGCTGTTTGGTATAGCAGTTGGTGGTGGAAGTCCCTTGTGAGAGGTGGACTAGCAGAGTCTCCACCAGTCGCCCGATTGATTGGCAAGTTGCCGTGTTAGTGGCTTGATTCAGATGTAGAGACATCTTTGCCCCCTTGCAAGCCTGCTGTTGTTTTACAGCCAGTTCTTTTAGTACCCTCGTAGCCAGGGTGTAGTATGGAGTTTGCTTGTCAGGGCTTGATCGGTTTGTGGATTTCAGCGGGCTAGTAGAGTGGATCACTCTTTTTATTTGGATGTTCCAAGTGTGGAACAAGTTGTTGCCACTCGAGGAGTTGGCCTGAGCTTTTGTTGAGCATCGAGTGGGATGCAGGAGTAGGACGTGGCATGTCTGTTGGTCGAGATGCCAGAGATTAGGCTGCTCGAGTGTTTGGACTCCTGTGCTGAGTGCCATTGCCCCGTCACTTGGAGTGTGACCTTCCCTTTCCTCAGAGGGGCATAAAGCTCGTTTAGGGCTGATTTGTGTTGTAAAGGATGTAGTGCCTGTTGGCATCAAGCTTTGAGAGGAGGCCTAGATTCAGGCCAGTTGGCACTTTTGTGCAGGTGGTTCCATGGCAGCCCAGAGTACAGCATCCCCACTAGTCTTGTACCCATTTCCTGAGGTTGCACCTGTTTGGGTTGCATAAGAGATCTAGCTCGGTGGTAGTCAGAGGACTACAAGTATGAGGTTTTCAAGGGAAAGTAGGAGCATTTCAGGGTCACCGAGAGTTGGGTACCAAAGAATTCTGTAGGCTGTTAAGAGCTAGCGCGTTCGAGTTCTCGCGCCTGTGTTGTGAGCCTGTGAGCCAGTTTGATGGTAGCATGATTTGGCTACCCTTTGAGTTACCCTACTATGGGTAGTGTTGGCATCGAGGATGCGTGGTTGATCCAGTGTTAGAGCCATGAGTTGGATGGTTGATCAGAGCACGTTTAGTGGGCATTGGTTTAAGGTATGTTAGCTTCGTGTGGATTTGCTCTTGTAAGAGTAAGTTGGCCAATGTGGCTTTTCGTGGTGAGTTGACCCCGAGAGGGTTTGAACTCTTGTTGCTCCCTTGTTAGTAGTGGCTCTGTTGGAGGCAAAAGTTGCCCTGTGTGAGAGTTCTTATTGGCATTGGATCTTAAGGAATCAAGTTGGAGCTGTACACGCCGGTGTACTTTTGTGTAGCTCGTTCCGTGGTTCATGTTTGGAGACCCACGAGGGGTTCGTGTTGAGGAACCAGTGCTCAGTCTTTGAGGTGTCAAGGCTTTAGTTCTTGGCAAGTGCCCTAGCTTTGGTTGTAAGGATGCCGTGCTCGTAGCCGGGTTGTTGTTTAAGCAAGTTTTGCTAGTTGGGCCTTAGCCTGGTTAGAGTTCAGTTGGAACTGAACAAGAGCGGTGGTAGCAAAGCCACGCAGTTTCTGATCGTTATGGCTAAGAGAGCTGTTCGGATCCTTACCTTGGGCAGAAGGTATGTTGTGGTTGATGCTTGAGTAGGAGGATGACGCATTCTATAGCGTTTCCGGTCCTCTTGGTTTTCAAGTTGGAGTTGGCCAGCGTAGTTGAGATGCTGGAGAGGGTTGTGCCTGTAGAGCCGGTTGTCTGTTAGACCGTTTGACGACCGTGTGTGTCGGAGGGTGATTGAAGGATCCCTAGGTTGTGGAGAGCCTCTCCAGAGCTCAGTCAGACCCAGGCAGTGTTCCTCGGGTGAGTTGCTGGCAGATTTGGCAGACTAGCAAGCTAGTGTTTGTTTGGAGTAGAGTTCGGATTAGTTCCGGTGAGGTGGCTAGTTGGTTCTTGGTGTTGACCAAGATTTGGTTCTCTTGTTGTTTCAAGAGCTTGCTCGGTTCGAGCAAGAGGGCGTTGCCCTGAGGACTTGTTCCTAGTCAGGAAGTTTTGGAAGTTGACCCCTCCCTCGGAGGTTGAGTAAGTTTTGCTAGTTCTTGATTGGTGGTCCAATTAGTTGAGGTTTCCCTTGGGTGTTGCTTCCAAGAGAGTTGGTTGTTGTTGCCCTTGGGTTTGAGCTAGTCAGCGAGCTTGTGTGAAGTTCGATGCCCTTCAAACGTTCGCTTGCTGGGAAATCGTTCCCGTTTAGAAGGAGTCAGCGTAGCTCCTGAGTTGTGTAGTGGATCAGAGTAGCGCAGTGGTTAGCCTAGCGAGAGGGTCCTTGCATGGCGTTGTCAGCAAGCGAAAAGTTGTTTGTCCCCGCAAGAGCGGAGGCCAGCCAGTTTAAAAGTTGAGTTTTTGCTGGAAAGTTGTTGGTTCTTTGGGGTTTGAGGAACCCCTAGTTTCTATGGTGGTTGAGTTGCACCATGGATGCCAGCCTCGAGTATTATCTTTGGAAATAGCCTCGTCGTTTCGTTTTCCTTACGATGTTCCGAGTGTAGAGTTTCTAGTCGCAAGATGAGTTAGGCCTAGGCTAAAAGAAGGAAGTCCTTTGAGTAGCCGGATGGGCTTAAGAGTTGAGTGGTAGCTTGGAGGCGAGTTTTGCTCGTTATGAGCTTGGTTTGAGTTTCTGCTGAGCAAGCCTTTCTCGGGCTTTGTTCCTAGTTGTTGTGCTTTCGCAGTTGGCGTTTAGCGGAGCCACAGTTGAGTGAGTTGGCACAGAGGTGCCGTGGCATTGGTTGGTAAAAACCCTTGAGTTGCTATCCTCAAGGTGTTGTGTTGCTAGTAGCTGCGTGATGGTTTGGTCCTTGCAGCCTGAGATTTTCCATGAGAGAAATGTTGGTTGTTTCCTTGCCTGGCAATGTTCTCTTTGGCCAGTTGCTAGTAGGTTTGCATGGAAAAGTTTTCGTTCGGCCGTTGAGAGGCTCGAGTTTGTTGGCTTGGTCGAGTGGAGCCTGTGCCTGGATTTTGCTCTTAAGATGGTTGTTTAAGTGTTGTAAGCGCGTGCTAGTTGGAAAAGTTTGCCTTTTGGATCAATCGCCAGTTGGTGGTTCGATTGTTTTTCGTTAAGGCTGTAAGCAAGCTTTGTGGTTCGCCGTTTGGTTGTAAGTAAGAGTAGGCCGTTTGGTTTTTGGAACCTGAGAGGTTCAGTTGTTTGGCCAGCATGGTGTAGAGTTGAGGCTGTTTGTTAACAGCTATGAGCATTCTGAGAAGTTACGCTAGTGCGTGGCGTTGAGTTTTGGAGCTTGTGCCCAGTCTGCGAGTTTGCTGAGAGTAACACCGTAGAGAGGTGTTAGTGTTGGATTAGCAGGGTTTAGATTGAGCCGCGGGTTTGTAAGGCCTTTTGAGATCCTTGAGTGGATAGGAGCAGTGGCCTTTCAGTTAGTTTTGCCCCGTCTTTGGCAGCAGTGCATTGTTGTGTTCCTCGTCTCAATGTTGAGATAGTCTGTGGAAGACTAGATAGCATTGTGGCTTTGAGCCTTTGAGAACCGAAGAGGGTTTGGTTCTCGAAGAAGGGCTAGTGTTGTCTTAGCCGAGAAGTACAGTTGGCTAGGAATCAGTGGAGATTTCCTAGAGCTGTTTCGTCTTAAGACTTTTGAGGACGAAAGTCTTAAAAGGAGGGAGTATTGTAATGGCCCAGTTTTCTATTCCGGTTCTCGAGGAGCTTCAGTTCAGATTGATGGTTCAGTAAATTGTTGTTAGAGTTGTTTTGACCCTTAGGGGTATTTTGGTCTTTTTCTCCCGAGGCAGGATTTGTGGATTTTCAGGCTTTGAGGCAGCACGCGCTTTGTCGAGGTTTGTTTGTTGGTGGCTGCGAGTCCCGAGATGTTTGGGCTATTCGTTTGGAGGTTTGGTTGTGATTTGGGTTTTGGGCAAAGTTATGGTTGTTTGGGTGTTTCCGTTGGGATTCGAGCCCGGGCCCTTAGTGTTGATTTGGGAGGTTGATCTAAGTGAGATTTATTCTTTGGAGATGGTTGCTTCAGTCGGGTCTCGAAGGAGGAAGCCGGAAATGGGATTTTAAGGATTTTTAAGGTTGGAAAACGGATAAGATTGGATAAAATGGATAAGGATGGATTTAATTAGGATAAAATCCCCATTTTCCTTTTTTATTTCCCATTTTCCCTTTTATTTTCTAAAATCCCCATTTTCCCATTTTTCCATTTTTTTCCTTTTCTCTCTCCTCCAGCCGAGCCCCTCACCTCCCAACCCGAGTCGTGTGCCCTGTAGCTCGCCGTGCCGAGCCCGAGCGTCCCTGTAGCCGTCGCGTCGCGTCGCCCCGCGCGCGTCCCTGTAGCGCGTCGTGTCGGGTCCTTACAGTTCGTGAGTACACCATTCCTTCTAGTTTAGAGCCAGACTTCGGGTAGTCTCCCGTAAGTCCAGATTAGTAGCAAGGGCAAGAAGCCCTTGAGGACATCCTTGGGATCAGTTTTTGAGCTGAACAATCCCCCGAGTGAAAGAGACCTCGGTGATGTCCCAGGATTGGTCAAGGTAACCAATCATTAGGCCGGAAGTAGGAGACTTCCGATGACTCCAGATCTTGTATTATGAGCTCGTTGAGCTATGATCTGTTTTGATAGCTGTTTTCTTGCATGTTGACTGATGTATCGTATTGTACCCCGGTTGGGGATTCTTACTGAGTATGTTTATACTCACCCTTATTTATCTTTCAGGTAACTTGGGACAACACCAGGATGGCTAGCGGAGGGAGCTGATTGATCATGGGAGCTGCCGGCACTCTGTCATTTATTATTGCATTGTTTATTCAGCATGTAGATGGACAGGAGTCCTAGGGGAACATTGTTTAAAAAGTTGTTTAAATTGTATTGTATGTTTTATAAACACTGGCCAGGTTGTTTTACTTGTTGATTATGTTTGAATGAAAATTGTTGATTATGTTTTAAGGGTTCCCCCTTCTCATATGTTTTGAAAGGATTTTAAATATGAGCACTAAACTGCTTGTTATCATATTTAACTTGCATGCTGAGTGAGAACCCCGGTTTAGGACCATGTTTTGGGTCGGGTTCGTCACAGGGGTCCTGGGGTGCTTTGGTGTATGTCTTTTCTATGTTAAATCTTTTAAACCATGTTCCTATACGCACGCCGGGATTATGGGGTCCTGGTGTGCCAATTTTTTCAAATGCATGTTCTATTTGTTCCTTGGTTGGTATATTTGTGGTGTGGCATGTTTGGGTTATAGCTAGTCACGATCATGTATGTTAGTGTCCTGTTAGGGTGCCAGTTGAATTGTTAAGCATGTTGGTGATCTGTTAGGACTAGGCTATTAACCTCTCCTGTATGAAACTGTTTTTCTGTCATCATCTAGAGGTTGTAGAGAACACAACGTATGTTGTTCGCATTGGGTCGATGTGGTTGAGGATCTTTATCCTACACCCGATAGTTGGGGATGTGATGTAACATGCCGCCCCTAGTGATGCCTAGTTTGTGGCCCTTTTAGACGGGCCCTAATGATAGTGTATGCCTACAATGGGAGGGTCTTAGCTTAGGGCGACAGGGGTGAACAAGCTGACTCGGTGCACTGGTGAGGGCCTCTAGGATTGTGACTCAGTTGACCCCTTTCCTTCGAGTACTTTTAGGCATATCGACCTAGACCAGGTCAGTCTGTGTAGGCCTACACCTGACTGGTTTCCAGCACCATGCGGTGTATGCGTCAGTACGCCAGTAGTGGAAAGTCAAGTTTGAGCTAAATAGTCGTGTAACGAACTTCATGACCAATCATAATATCTAGAACAGGTGAGTGTCTCAAGAGCCTCACAAGAAAATTGTGTAACGAACCTCATGACCAGTCATAATATTTAAAATAGGTGAGTGTCTTAAGGGCCTCATAAACAAGTCATGTAACGAATCCCATGACCAACAAAAGTAAAAAGATAAGATAAGATAAAATATGTATTGCTAGCATGTTAGACTCTACCTTGTGCATTATACCCCTGTTGAGGAGTTCATACTGAGTATTCTTTTATACTCACCCTTTATGTGGTTTCTTTCCACCAGGTAAACAGGGGCATCATCGAGACGGTTAGCTGGGAGATGCAGAGGTGATCATGGGCAAAGCTTGCTGCGTCTTTTAGAGGTTTTGGTAGGATAGTTATAGTTTTCATCATTTGTTTGTTAAGCATAATAGAGTAAGGTTCCTGTTATTTTCTTGAAGCATAACTGTTTTGAGCCATTGGCATGAATGCTTCTTTCATGTTATTTCCTTCTTTTAATTGTTTTTGATTGTTTTAAATAGACACCTTGCCAAGGGCTTTTTATATTCATTTATTTACTTGGAATAAATTCAACAAGAGCCATTATTTGAAAATTCAAAATTATGCATGTTTGTAACTATTTTCGAGTCAGCATGACGTGGGGAACGTAGTTCAAAATTGTGGGTCCTTACATTTGGTATTAGAGGACAGAGTCATAGATTCTGTAGACTGACCTGCATCGTAGGTTGTAATTTTTCCCCATGATCTTCAGCATTCCAACAAGCGTCAGGTATGTTGGGTTTTATAAGTGTTCAGTTAATGCACTTAGTATCTAGCTTACATATTCTTGTGGTTGCCTGTATGGTTAGTCCTGTTCATGGACTAACAAGTTGTGATTTTTCGGGTGAAGATTGTGAGCCATGTCCAGACCGAATAATCGAAGCACGACAAATGTAGTGGCAACAGCTGATGGCCACATAACAACCACAATAACGACAAATGTGTCGTCGTCCTCTATGGGACCTGGAGTTCAACAACAGCAGCAACCGACTGGTCAGGCACCTCCACCAGCTGCTAGAGGAATTTCGACTGCAGCTTTTCAGGATATGGTTTTGACCATGCTCGCCACGTAGAGAGACGAGGCACAGATGCAGTTTGCTGCGATGTTCTGGCAGCAAGGAATGCCTGCAGCAATGCAACCATCCCCACCTGTGTAACAACCCAAGTTTTCATTCCGGTTCTTCAGATACGTTCGGTGGATATTTAGTCGTTTGGTTGGGCCGTTAGGGCAGTTTGAGCCTTTAGGGGTATTTTAGTCATTTGGTGTAATGGCCCAGTTTTCTATCCCGGTTCTCGAGGAGCTTCTAATTCAAATTCAGTGGTTCGGTTGGGCTGTTAGAGCTGTTTTGACCCTTAGGGGTATCTTGGTCTTTTTGCTCCCCGGGCAGGATTTGTGGTATTTTAGGGCTTTGAGGCAGCTCCTGCCTTTGTTGAGGCTTGTTTGTTGTGGGCTGCGAGTCCCGAGATGTTTGGGCTTTTCGTTTGGGAGTTCGGTTGTGATTTGGGTTTTGGGCAAAGTGATGGTTGTTTGGGTGTTTCCTTTGGGATTCGGGCCCGGGCCCTCAGTGTTGATTTGGGAGGTTGATTTGAGTGAGATTTATTGTTTGGAAAGGTTGCTTCAGTCGGGTCTCGAAGGAGGAAGCCGGGAAATGGGATTTAAGGATTTTAAGGATTTTTGGAAATTTGGAAAATTTGGATAAAATGGAAATTTGGATAAGGATAAAATAAGATTTAAAATCCCATTTTCCTTTTATTTTTTCCCAAAATCCCCTTTTTCTCTTTTTTTTTCATTTCTCTCTCCTCCAACCCGAGCTCACCCTCCCAGCCCCTCTTGGTCGCCCGAGCCAGCCCCCCCGGTCGCCCATCCCTGGCCGCCCAGCCCGAGCCAGCTAGCCTACCCCAGCGCCCAAGTCGTGTCGCCCGACACCAGCGCCCTCGCCCAGGCCCCCGCGTCGCCCAGCTCGCCCTCGCCTAGGTCCGTGCGGTGTTGCCTAGCTCGCCCTCGCCCAGGTGGCGCCGAGCCCAGCCTCTGCTCGCCCAAGCCCGCGTCGCCCTGGTCCTCGTCGCCAAGCCTCGCACAGTGCCGTGCCAGATCGAGCGCCCCGAGCCCATCACGTCGCGTCGCCTTGCGCGCGCGCCCCTGTGCTTGCCGAGCTCGTGCCCGCTCGTCGTCCCCTATGCCGAGCCGCGCCGCACGCCGCGCATCCTTGCCTTGCTCCAGCTCGCCCGCGCGTAGCCTCCGCGCCAGCGCTGCCCCAGCGTCCACGCCTGCGCCCCGGGCGCGCCTAGTGCTGCGTCCGGCCCGGCCCACCACCGCCGACGACCGCTTGTGGTGTGTTGGTTGGCCCGAGCCTTGTGGCTTCTTGGATGGTATTTCCCGAGTCTTTTCTTCGTTGGGCCCTGATTTGTTGGCTGCTGGTTATTGTATTAATTGGGGTGCTTTGTTTGATGTTTAGGCTGTTCAGGTTCGATTAGAGGCTTGAGGATTGCTCGTTGATTTGTGATTTATTATTATTGTTTTTGCTTGTCCCAGGTAAGGATTTCTTACCGTGGTTGTGTGGACCCTGCGATATATCTAGATATGCCTTGCTTGTTTTGCTGACTGTTATGAGCATGTTAGAGATAGAGCAGTTGATTGATTTCTTGCTAGCATGTTTGCTTGATTTTACATGTTAGTGCCATGCTAGGTTTGTTCTGCCAGCATGCTTATGATTCCTGCTTAAGTTGTAGTATCATGCTAAGTAATGTGATTGATTTCGGTCATTGCTTGCTAGCCAGGAATCATTTATTTGCTCTGTACTCTTAGATAGAGTTGTAGGGTTTGTCATCATCCAGAGGTTGAGCGGACATAACGTACTTTGTCCCCACTGATCGGGAGTAAAGTGTGCGCAGCATAACGTATCTTGCTTCCCCCCCCCCCGGTCGCCAAGGTGGATTTAGCTCTGGTCGGGAGTAAAGTGTGCGCAGCATAACGTATCTTGCTACCCCCCCCGACCCGCCGGTTGTGGACTTAGCTACCCACTTCGGCATAAGCCTAGTTTGTAGCCTGCTAGAGCGAAACCCTGCCATCAGTGTAAGCCTGCCCTGGCCGGTTCTTAGCTTCAGGTCGGTGGATCATGCTGCACAGATGAGCGCCGAGGGCCTCGCGCTACTGTGATCAGTGACCACGCTTCCGAGTCATAGGCATGCGTACCTGGCCCGCGTAGTTTTCCCTTAGGCCTCCGCATTTATGCCGGTTGAAGCAGCATGCGGTGTGCGCGCACAAGAGTTAGTTGCCGGTTCAGAGAACTCCCCCAGGCTAATGTCGTGAGTACACCATTCCTTCCGTTAGAGCCTGACTTCGGGTACTCTCCCGTAAGTCCAGTTTAGTGCAAGGGCAAGGAGGTCCTTGAGGACATTCTAGGGATCAGTGTATTCCCCCCGAGTGACAGATTCCTCGGTGATTCCCAAGATTGGTAAGTGTATCCAATCCTTAGGCCGGAAGTAGGAGACTTCCAATGACTCCAGATCTTGTTTTATGAGCTCGTTGAGCTATGATCTGTGTTGATAGCTGTTTGCTTGCATGTTGAGGTGCTAGATGACTGATGTATCGTATTGTACCCCGGTTGCGGATTCTTAATGAGTATGTTTATACTCACCCTTATTTATCTTTCAGGTAACTTGGGACAACACTAGGAGGGCTAGCGGAGGGAGCTGATTGATCATGGGGAGCCGCCGGCACTCTGTCATTTATTATTGCATTGTTTATTCAGCATGTAGATGGACAAGAGTCCTAGGGGAACATTGTTTAAAATGTGGTTTAAATTGTATTGTATATTTTTATAAATACTGGCCAGGTTGTTTTACTTCGTTGGATTGTTTAAATGAAAACTGTTGTTTATGTTTTAAGGGTTCCCCCTTCTCATATGTTTTGAAAGGTTTTTAAATATGAGCACTAAACCGCTTGTTATCATATTTAACTTGCATGCTGAGTGAGAACCCCGGTTTAGGACCATGTTTTGGGTCGGGTCCGTCACAGTTGGTATCAGAGCACAGAGTCATAGATTTTGTAGAATAACCTGCTTTGTAGGTTGTTTGTTCCCATGATCATCAGCACTCCACAGCCGCCAAGTTTGTCTGAGTTCAATTAAGCTAAGGGGTAAGAATTTACAATACTTTTCATCTAGCTTTTATGCCTTGTGTAGAGTTGTGGATCGGAGACGAGCAGGTTCTGACTCGTTGTTGGTTTGGGCTTAGAGAGCCATCATGCCAACTTTCCGCAGTGCGAGCAGTTTGATGAGCAGTTAGAGCCCCAGTGTGGGCCAGCATTTATGCTTTGTGCAGATTGCCAGTGTGTCGATCGCACCCAGAGGGAGGCAGAGCTTAGACTCCCGTAGTCCATTTGTGGCCCAGTTGTTGGTTTTCCCCTAGTGAGAGGGTGGAGGTGCTTTGTGCAGATCGCCAGTATGTTGATCGCACTCAGAGGAGCAGGACGCTTGGCATGTCCGACCGAGGAGTTGGACTGATTGTGTTGATGTTGAGGGCGCGTCCCAGGGTCGTTTAGGCCCGTTGGCCAGAGTTGGCCCTGGCAGTTAAGTTGCCAAGTGGAGGGGGTAGAGGTTAGCACGCCCCAGAGTGAGACTCCTTGAGCAGAGTGTGCTCCAGCCACGAGAGATTTTATGGCAGGTCTTTAGCTATCAGAGAGCGGAGACCCAGGCGCAGTTTGTAGCCCGTAGTGAGGATTCCCGTTCCCAGATAGCCCAGCTGACAGAGTTTGTTTCCGCATTCTCTCCCCAGTAGCTCTTGTAGCCCCGGAGGTTCCCGGGAGGGCATGATCAGCAGGTTTTTGCCGATGAGTTTGTTGGCGTTGATGGAGCCGCCCAGTTTGGCAAGTGGATGCCTGTAGAGCTCGATGTTTTAGAAAGTCCTACTGCTAGTAGTAAAGCAGTTGGCCAGGTTTGAGTTTAGCATCCGTGTGTTGGGATGCCCTGTTGTTCAGAGGCCGAGATGTGTCGTTCCTGTGCTGTTTGGTACAGCAGTTGGTGGTGGAAGTCCCTTGTGAGAGGTGGACTAGCAGAGTCTCCACCAGTCGCCCGATTGATTGGCAAGTTGTTGTGTTAGTGGCTTGAGGCAGATGTAGAGGCATCTTTGCCCCCTTGCAAGCCTGCTGTCGTGGTACAACCAGTTCTTTTAGTGCCCTCGTAGCCAGGGTGTAGTGTGGAGTTTACTTGCCAGGGTTTTATCCATTTGTGGATTTCAGCCGGCTAGTAGAGTGGAGCACTCTTTTTATTTGGATGTTCCAGATGTGGAACTAGTTGTTGCCACCCGAGGAGTTGGCCTGAGCTTCTGTTGAGCATCGAGTGAGATGCAAGAGTTGGCCTGAGCTTTTGTTGAGCATCGAGTGGGATGCAGGAGTAGGCCTTGGCATGTCTGTTAGGCAAGATGCCAGAGATTAGGCTGCTCGAGTTTTTGGACTCTTGTGCTGAGTGCCATTGCCCCGTCACTTGGAGTGTGACCTTTCCTCAGAGGGGCATAAGCTCGTTTAAGGCTGATTTGTAACGACCCAGGTTTTTCTTCCCGGTCTTCCAGGTATGCCCTAGGGGTAATTTGGTAATTTGGTCGGGCCGTCAGGGTCGTTTGTGTCTTTTCCAGTTACTAAAATTATTGGATGGTTTTTGTAGGTTTTTGGAAGGGTTTGTGGTTTGGTTTGAGCAAGGTTTGATGCAAAAGTAAAAATAAAGGGAATTGTGCTGCAGCTGGGGTTTGAACCCGGGTCTCCTGGGAAGCTTGTGGAGATGTGTACCAATTGAGCCATTAGTTGCTCTTGTTGCTCTTTCTGCATCACATCTTAGTTAACCTTGGATCTTTGGTGTTTGGTGCATTTGACTAAATGAAAAAGGAATTAGGTTTGTTGTGTTTTCTTCTCCAAAAGAGTTGTGGCCGCCCAAGCTTTCTCCCAAGCTCTCCTTGCCGATTTCTTCATCCCCTTTGCAGCTCGAGACTCCATCATCATTCCGGGTAAGTTTTCATCCTCTTCATCTTCTCGTTTGGGTGTTCTTCTTTGGCGAAGGTAAGAAGGAAAGCTTGTGTGTGTGTGTGTGTTGTTGCAGGCTGTCCGTGTTCGCGCCACCGCCGAGAGCAGACGCTTCGATTCGACCAGCATTTGCACCAGATCCGCCGAGGATCGCCAGATCGCTGTCGCGAGCCGCCTTGCCGCCGCAGACGCCTCGACCAGCCAATTTGCTGCACCAGATCCGGCCGAGGATCGCAGATCGCTGTCGCGACGCCCTGTGTCTATCGCCCAGATCTGTCGCCGTCGCACCAGCTTGTCGCGACGCCGGTCGCGGCCGAGGAAGCCATCGCCGAAGTCGCTCGCCTGCGTCGACGCCAGCCGAAGCTCGCCCATTGCACGCGATCGCCCCATCGCACGACGCCGCTCGCGTGTCCGCGCGCCCTCGCCCGGTGTCGCGATCGCGACGCCGGCGCGCCGTGCGCCGTGCCGTGCCGCTCGCCGCCGAAGTCCCGTCGTCTGTCGTCGCCAAGGGCGCGCCCAGCGCCCATCGCGGTATGACGCGCCAGTGCGTGCAGGCGCAACCGCGCCAGCTCGGCCGTGCCCGCCACTGCCAGCGCCCTTGCTTCGTGTCGCGGTGCCGTGTGAGTGCTCCCGAGCCGAGCCTCTTTGTTTTATTATATTTTTAGGGATATGGTTATGATTGTTACCATGTTTGTAGGTTCTCGATAGCTAGCTCGGAAGTGTTCGCGACCTAGGAATTTGTGTGTAGAAGTCTTCCGACCAAGGTAAGGATTTCTTACACAGGGGTTGTGTGGACCTGCGATGTTCTATGTGATTGATGTTGTATGTTTGTTTGTGATTATCGGCATGTATAGTTTAGGTGCTCTGTTCGAATTCTCGATCGCATGACTTCGTATGTTGTTTTTTCATGTTAGTCCATGCTAGGTTGTTTCGTTCTGGCATGCTCATATTCATTCTTGTTCTCGTAGTACCATGCTAGGTCTGTTTGTATTCTTTCGAGCACGTATTGGATTGTTTCTTCGATTGTTAAGGCGAGTTAGAATTCGGGTAGATAGCATCATCCGGCCCGATGCATAAAGTATCTTGCATCTATGGCAAGGACGTTCGAGACAGTTCTCCGTCCTTGGACCCGTGAGGAGGGATTAGCTATCCCAACCGGTAGGCCCCGCAATCTTGGGTGAGGTGGTAGTCTAAGCGATACCCCAACGGTCGGGATGATGACTTGGCAATGCCTAGTCTCCGGCGGCCGCAGCACGTCCTCGGCGTGTTCGGCAAAGAGCCCTTGATTGCCACTGTTAAGGTAAGGGCGGCTTCTGGTGTAAGCCTACCATGACCGTTCCTTAGCCTCAGTGCGAGTGGTACAGGTGACATAGTTCACGTGTCCAGTCTCACACCCCTATGTCCGTGACACCGATCCGGAGATTTAGTTAAACATGGTATCCGGATATGGGCGCTTTGCCACTAGACCGGCACCCCCATAGTGCTGTAGAAGCACGCGGTGCATGCTTACGCTCATTACAAACGTCGACCGGAGAGCTCCTCGGGATCTTGAGCTAGTGCACCTTTTCGATCGAAGCGATGAAGCCGAGGCGGGACTTGTTCCCGTATAAGCGCGTTTAGTGTGTTGTGGTATTTCGGACTAAGACCACGAGTTGGCATCCGAGGTCCAAGTGTGGACTTAGCTATGTGCTCCGCTCTGTGTTTGTACTCATAGCTTGCATACATTCTTCTAGATGATCATGTATATCGTATTGTACCCGGTTGGGGATTCTTACTGGGTAATTCGTTACTCACCCTTATTCCGTGGTTTTCCACAAGTAATCAAGGCGGGAGACAGGATGGTGAAGGGAAAGCTGTGATCATGGAATCTCTTTGTCATCATCTCGACTATTTTATTTTATCATGACTCTTGACTTTTGTTATTTCCCCGAATGCATGTAGACGGGCACAGAGCCCCGGGATGTTTTCTTACGTTTTATGGATTCCAGCATATTTGTACTTGTGGATTGTTTTAATGGTTTAAATAAATCTCACATCGAGAGTATGCTTTTAGAAATGTATGTTTTGGTTGTTGAATGTTTCGCATTTTTACTTGGGATCCAAATGTATTTTTCATAATGTCTTTTATTTTCACTACATGCATTGGGGTAAAGGCCCATTTAGAGCCCCTTTTGGGTCGGGTCTTTCTGATTGGTATCGAGCTCGAGTCATAGATTCTCGAGAGTGACCTTTTGTTGTAGGTCGTTTTTCCATGATCATCAACACTCCGATAGTCATCGTGTACTCCTAAGTTTACTATTTGTTGTTGAAAAAGGGTTAAGAATTTACAATACCTATCATCTAGTGTATGCCTTGTTTGGTGTTGTGGAGTGGTGACAGCGTGTTTTGATTCGTTGTTGGTTTGGATGTAGATCGCCAAAGATGCATGCCATCCGCATCTGGGAGAGGAGGTTCGAGAGCGAGTCGAGGTATCGGGATCGGATCGTCGACATCGCAGGACATCGTCCCAAGCCGAGATCGATGGCATTCCACCAGCAGCTCCTCCCGTTACGCCTAGAGCGGGCGTTGAGGCGACCGAAGCGCCGTGGAGAGGCGCTCCTGGAGCAGAGTTTCTTTGAGTCTATGAGGGCTTTATGGTCAGCATGTTGAGTGACCAGAGGCGAGAGACCTGTGCCTTGTTAGCGTAGCGGCGGGAAGAGTCCGAGCCCGGATCGAGCGGTGACTCGATTGGTTGTGAGCTCGGTAGCACCTCCGGCTCCTCAAAGGGCAAGTAGCCCCAGAGGCAGATATGGCGAGAGGTGCCGAGGAATTGGGTAGGTGGTGAAGGATTTTGTGAAGTGGAAGCCCGAGAAGTTTGATGCCACCGGTGATGCGTTAGCGGCGGCCGTGTGGATTGCCCATTTGGAGTACACCTTCCGATCATGGTGTGCCCCCGATATTCGGCCGACCGAGGTGTGCGGCTCATGTCTTTGGGAGGCTGGCGAGATGGTGGTGGGAGTCCACCTTGAGCGAGAGACCAGTGGGTCTCCACCCGCTACTTGGGAGTTCTTCAAGGGTGAGTTCAAGGTAAAGTTCATCGGTGATGAGGCTCAAGAGAAGATGGTGGAGCTCTTCCAGAACACAAGCGTGGTTCGATTCCATTGAGGATTATGAGCGCAAGTTCTCGGAGTATGGATATTTTGCTCCTCGGTTGATTGCCACCCCGAGTGAAGATTCGGAAGTTCATATCTGGATTGAGGCAGGTGTTTCCAGATGTCGTGGCTCGTGCCCACGACACTTATGCTAAGTACATCCCGATTGGCCACGATCTATAATGGGAAGTATCCTGCTGAGCGGGTGGTTGCCGCTCCTGTTCAGCGTCCTGTTCCAGCTGCAGTGGGGCAGAAGAGAAAGTTTGAGTTTAGGGGTGGCGGCCAGCGTCGCCAAGGGCAGTTCCAAAACCGGGATCAGCATAGGGCCCCGATCCGTTTTCAGCCTCGCCGCGGCGGAGGCGGTCCCGAGCGAGTTCTGCTTGTGCTTCTTGCGGGAGGACCCACACTGGAGCTTGCCAGACAGGGCCCAGAGTGTGTTTTCGTTGTGGTAAAGAGGGACATATGATCCGTTTCTGTCCTCAGCCAGCGCAGCAGCAGGGTCGGGTGTTTGCTACGACCCGTCAGGAGGCCGAGCGTACGGATGCCGCTGTGGCAGGTACGCTTCTTGTTTTAGATCACTGCGCATTTGTCTTGTTTGATTCTCGGTTCTACGCATTCATTTGTATCCGTGTTGTTTCTTTGAGCATGCTAAGTTGAGACTAGAGCCTCTAGGTTTTGAGTTATCTGTTGCAACTCCTTCGGGAGTTAGTATGTTAGCTAGAGATAAGATTAAGGATGGCCGGATCGAGATATCCGGAGAGTTGCTTGTAGCCACACTCATAGTTCTGCCTATGAGTGGTTTTGATGTGATTCTTGGTATGGAGTGGTTAGCTGCTAACCACGCGTTGATTGACCGCCAGGAAAGAAGTGGTGTTCAAAGGCCACTGGTCGGCCTAGTTTTAAGTTTCGTGGAGTCCAAGGTGGAGTGCCGCCGCCAATGTTGTCACCGTGAAAGCTCGTCGTTTGCTAGCTCATGGAGCTTGGGGTTACCTAGCCAAGTTGTGCGTGGAGAGCCGTCCCGCTTGCATTGTCGATCAGCCGTGCCGTGCGCAGGAGTTCGCGGATGTGTTTTCGAGGAGTTACGGGGTTGCCCCCAAAAAGAGAGGTTGACTTCATTATTGAGCTCGAGCCGAGGACCCTCCCTATCTCGAAGGCTCCGTGATCGCATGGCGCCAGTGAGTTAAAGGAATCAAGATTCGATTGCAGGAGATGTTAGACCGAGGGTTCATCCGTCCGAGTGTGTCCTCGTGGGGAGCACGATTCTGTTTGTGAAAAAGAAGGATGGTTCTATGCGCTTATGTATCGATTATCGCAAGCTTAATAAGGTGGCGGTGAAGAATAAGTACCGTTGCCCCCGTATTGATGACTTGTTTGATCGCCTTCAGGAGCTTCCGTGTTCTCCAAGATAGATTTGAGATCCGGTTACCATCGATTTGCGGATCGGGGATGCCGACATTCCTAAGATGACTTTCGAGTCGGATATGGTCACTATGAGTTTGTGGTTATGTCGTTTGGATTGACCAATGCCCCCACCCGCGTTCATGGACATGATGGATAGGGTGTTCAAATCATTTTTGGGCAACCGTCATTGTGTTCATTGACGATATTCGATTTATACGAGGTCTAAAGAAGACCATGCGAGCATCCGAGGCGAGTATTGGCGGCTTTGAGGGAAAACCACTTTATGCGAAGTTTTCCAAATGTGATTTCTGGTTGGAGCGGTGGCCTTCCTAGGCCACGTGGTTTCGAGAGATGGTATAGCCGTGGACCCCGCGAAGATTGAGGCCGTGAGTTCATGGGCCAAGCCGACTCGATTTGCCGAGATTCGCGACTTCTCAGGTTTGGCGAGTTACTCACCGTCGGTTCGTCAGGACTTTTCGGCTTTAGCCTCGCCCCTCACTCGCCTCGACGAGGAAGGGTGTCGAGTTTGTTTGGGACAAGAGTGTGATGAGAGCTTTGCCAGGCTCAAGCGTAGTTTGACTTCGGCAAGACTGTTGTTGGCGATCCCGAGGGGACAGTGGTTTCGTGGTCTGATGATGCTTCCAAGTTTGGATTAGGTTGTGTGTTGATGCAAGACGGGAAGGTCATTGCCTATGCTTCCCGTCACCAAGCCGTATGAGCAGAACTACCGACTCATGATATGGAGTTGGCGGCGAGTGGTGTTTGCAATCAAGATTTGGAGGCATTACACTGTATGGTGAGCGGATTCGAGATGTTTACCGATCACGAGCCTCAAGTATCTGTTTACTCGTAAGGAGTTGAATATGAGGCGAGGAGATGGTTAGAGTTGGTAAAGGATTATGATCATGCGAGATTTTGTACCATCCGGTAAAGCCAATGTAGTGGCCGATGCTTTGAGTAGAAAGACGCGTCGCACTCTGCGGCGTTGTTGAGTTCCCAGCCCAATTTGCGGAGAGAGTTCGAGCGGGCCGAGGTTGCGATGTTGTTGGGTGAGGTTACCGCGTGGTAGCTCGATTGATCTATTCAACCGTCGATTAGGCAAATGAATTATAGACGGCCAGTTGGGTGACCCCGCACTCAAGAGATTGGTTGACAGAGTTAGTCTTGACGGTGACTTTGACTTTGTATATTCACGCAGATGGTGGGTTGACTTATAGAGGCGGTTGTGCGTTCGGATATTGCGGGTTTGCGAGCGAGTTGCTCTGAGGCCCACATTCCCCTTTTGCTTGGCACCCAGGGGTACCAAGATGTATCGAGACCTTGCGGACCTTCGGTGGATGGGAATGAAGAGAGATGTGGCGAGTTCGTCACCGGTGTGTCACTTGTCGCCAAGTGAAGGCACCTGTGCAGAGGCCGGTGGTTTGTTGCGACCATCGAGTGTGCCCCAGTGGAAATGGGAAGAGATCTCCATGGACTTTATCTCCGGTTTGCCAAGGACTCAGGAAGTTCTCTCGGATCCGGGTGATAGTCGATCGGTTGACCAAGAGCGCACACTTCATTCCGGTAGAGACACTTATACCGTGGAACAATGGCGCGATTGGTTTTGGAGCAGATCATTCGTTACCATGGTGTGCTGTGAGGATTGTGTCCGATCGTGACTCGTTCAGTTCACTTCTCGACTCGAGGGCGCTCCGAGAAAGGTTTAGGCAACGAGTGCGATTTCAAAGATGTTTTCACCCCGCACAGATGGGCGCATCGAGAGGGTGAACCGATTCTCGAGGATATGTTGAGGGCTTGTGTGCTTTGGATTTCCGAGCGATTGGGACCGATATCAGTATTTTGATGGAGTTTGCCTATAACAGCGATTACGATCGGCGATTCTGATGGCTCCATTCGAGGCTTTGTATGGTAAGCGTTATCGGTCCCCCGTGTTCGGGAAGAGGTTGGTGATAGACGAGTTTTGGGTCCCGAGCTCTGCAGATTGACCAATGGTGCAAAGGCGAGAAGATTAGAGCTCGTATGTTGACAAATTTCAGAGCAGCAGAAAGAGTTACGCCGATGTTCGGCGTCGAGATTTGGAGTTTGAGGTTGGTCGGCATGTGTTCCTTAAGGTTGCTCCGATGCGAGGTGTTACGAGGTTTGGTAAGCGTGGGAAGTTGAGTCCCCGTTTTGTTGGTCCGTTTGAGATCCTAGAGAGGATTGGCAGAGTTGCTTACCCGGTTAGCCCTACCTCCGTCACTCATCGGTGCATAGTGTTTTCCATGTATCGATGTTGAGGCAATATGTGCCGGACCCGTCGCACATTGTGGACTTTGAGCCTTTGCGGTGAATGAGGATTTGAACTTCGAGGAGAAGCCGGTGAGGATCCTTGCCTTTGAGACCAAGACGTTGCGTAATCGCGAGATTCGTTTGGTAAAGGTTGGTGGAAGAATCGGGGTTCGAGGAAGCCACTTGGGAGCGGGAAGACGAGATGAGGTTGCATTACCCCCGAGCTATTTCTGTCTTAAGGACTTTCGAGGACGAAAGTCATAAAAAGGAGGGAATATTGTAATGACCAGTTTTTCTTCCCGGTCTTCCGTGTATGCCCTAGGGGTAATTTGGTAATTTGGTCGGGCCGTCGAGAAGTCGTTTGTGTCTTTTCCATTACTAAAATTATTGGATGGTTTTTGTAGGTTTTTGGAAGGGTTTGTGGTTTGGTTTGAGCAAGGTTTGATGCAAAAGTAAAAATAAAGGGAATTTTGCCGCACTGGGTTTGAACCCGGTCTCTGGGAAGCTTGTGGAGATGTGTACCAATTGAGCCATTAGTTGCTCTTGTTGCTCTTTCTCGCATCACATCTTAGTTAACCTTGGATCTTTGGTGTTTGGTGCATTTGACTAAATGAAAAAGGAATTAGGTTTGTTGTGTTTTCTTCTCCAAAAGAGTTGTGGCCGCCAAGCTTTCTCCCAAGCTCTCCTTGCCGATTTCTTCATCCCCTTTGCACTCGAGACTCCATCATCATTAGGGTAAGTTTTCATCCTCTTCATCTTCTCGTTTGGGTGCTCTTGCCGGCCGAAGGTAAGAAGGAGAGCTTGTGTGTGTGTGTGTTGTTGCAGTCTGTCCAGTGCGCTTCACCGCCGAGCCGACGCTTTCAGATTCGACCAAAGAAATTTGCACGGATCCGCCAAGGATCGTGAGATAGCCTGTCGCAGCCATGCCTTGCCGCCGCGAGACGCCGACCGCAAGAAAATTTGCACCGGATCCGCCGAGGATCAGCAGATCGCTGTCGCATGCCCTGTGTCTGTCGCCCAGATCTGTCGCGGTCGCACACAAACTTTGTCGCGACGCCAGTCGTCGGCCAGGGAAGCCATCGCCGAAGTCGCTCGCCCGTCGAACGCCACCGAAGCTCGCCCATTGCACGCGATCGCCGCCATCGCGCGCCCTCGCCGGTCGCGCTCGCATCGCGACGCCGCCCGCGCCGTGCCGCTCGCTCGCTGAGTCTCCCGTCTGTCCGTCGCAGATACCGCGCGCCCAGCGCCCATCCGCATTGCAAGACAGCGCCGCGCGCCGTCAGTGCGTGTAGCGCAGCCAGCGCCAGCCAACTTGGCCCGTGTGCAGCCTGCCAGAAGCCGCGCCCTTGCTTCGTGTCGCGGTGCCGTGTGAGTGCTCCGAGCCGAGCCTCATTGTTTTATTATATTTTTAGGGATATGGTTATGATTGTTACCATGTTTGTAGGTTCTCGATAGCTAGCTCGGGAAGTGTTCGCAGCCTAGGAATTTGTGTGTAGAAGTCTTCCCACCAAGGTAAGGATTTCTTACTGGGTTGTGTGGACCTCGCGATGTTCTATGTGATTGATGTTGTATGTTTGTTTATGATTATCGCATGTATAGTTTAGGTGCTCTGCTCGAATTCTCGATGGCATGACTTCGTATGTTGTTCTTTCATGTTAGTCCATGCTAGGTTGTTCCGTTCGCATGCTCATATTCATTCTTGTTCAGTAGTACCATGCTAGGTCTTTGTATTCTTTCGAGCACGTATTGGATTGTTTGTTGATTGTTAAGGCAAAGTTAGAATTCGGGTAGATAGCATCATTCGGGCCCGATGCATAATGTATCTTGCATCTATGGCAAGGACGTTCGAGACAGCTTCTCCGTCCTTGGACCCCGTGAGGGATTAGCTATCCCAACCGGTAGGCCCCGCAATCTTGGGTGAGGGTGGTAGTCTAAGCGATACCCCAACGGTCGGGATGATGACTGACTTGGCAATGCCTAGTCCCCGGCGGCCAAACGCGTCCTCGGCGTGTTCGGCAAGAGCCCTTGATTGCCACTGTTAAGGTAAGGACGGCTTCTGGTGTAAGCCTACCATGACCCGTTCCTTAGCCTCAGTGCGGTGGTACAGGTGACATAGTTCACGTGTCCAGTCTCACACCCCTATGTCGGTGACACCGATCCGGAGATTTAGTTAGGCGTCGATCCGGATATGGGCGGCTTGCCACTAGACCCGGCACCCCATAGTTCGTAGAAGCACGCGGTGCATGCTTACGCTCATTACTGGCGTCGACCGAGAGCTCCTCGGGATCTTGAGCTAGTGCACCACCTTTCAGACGACGATGAAGCAGCCGAGGCCGGACTTGTTCTGTATAGCGCGTTTAGTGTGTTGTGGTATTTCCGGACTAAGACCCCGAGTTGGCATCCGAGGTCCAAGTGTGGACTTAGCTATGTGCTCCGCTCTGTGTTTGTACTCATAGCTTGCATACATTCTTCTAGATGATCATGTATATCGTATTGTACCGGTTGGGAGATTCTACTGGTAATTCGTTACTCACCCTTATTCCGTGGTTTTCCACGGGTAATCAAGGAGAGATGATGGATGGTGAAGGGAAATTTGTGATCATGGAATCTGCTTTGTCATCTCGACTATTTTATTTTATCATGACTCTTGACTTTTGTTATTTCCCCTGAATGCATGTAGACGGGCACAGAGCCCCAGGATGTTTTCTTACGTTTTATGGATTCCAGCATATTTGTACTTGTGGATTGTTTTAATGGTTTAAATAAATCTCTGATCAGAGTATGCTTTTAGAAATGTATGTTTTGGTTGTTGAATGTTTCTGTTTTTACTTGGGATCCGAAATGTATTTTTCATAATGTCTTTTATTTTCACTACATGCATTGGGGTAAAGGCCCATTTAGAGCCCCTTTTGGGTCGGGTCTTTACATGATTTGTGTTGTAAAGGATGTAGTGCCTGTTGGCACCAGGCTTTGAGAGGAGGCCTTGATTCAGGCCAGTTGGCACTTTTGGTGCAGGTGGTTCCATGGCCGCCCGCAGTTCAGCATCCCCTCTAGTCTTGTACTCATTTCCTGAGGTTGCACCTGTTTGGTTGCATAAGAGATCTAGCTCGGTGGTAGTCAGAGGACTACAAGTATGAGGTTTTCGAGGGAAAGTAAGAGCTTTCCAGGATCACCGAGAGTTGGGTACCAAAGGATGTTGTAGGCTGTTAAGAGCTAGCGCGTTCGAGTTCTCTCGCCTGTGTTGTGAGCTTGTTAGCCAGCTTGTTGGTAGCATGATTCGGCTACCCTTTGAGTTACCCTAGTATGGGTAGTGTTGGCATCGATGAATGCGTGGTTGATCCAGTGTTAGTGCCATGAGTTGGATGGCTGATCGGAGCGCGTTTAGTGGGCACATTGGCTTGAGATATGTTAGCTTGGTATGGATTCGCTCTTGTAAGAGTGAGTTGGCCAATGTGGCTTTTCGTGGTGAGTTGGCCCCGAGTGGGTTTGAACTCTTGTTGCTCCCTTGTTAGTAGTGGCTCTATTGGAGGCAAAAGTGGCCCTGTGTGAGAGTCCTTGTTGGCATTGGATCTTAAGGGATCAAGTTGGAGCTGTACACCCCGGTGTACTTTTGTGTAGCTCGTTCCGTGGTTTATGTTTGGAGAACCACGAAGGGTTCGTGTTGAGGAGCCAGTGCTCAGTCTTTGAGTTGTCAAGGCTTTGGTTCTTGGCTAGTGCCCTAGCTTTGGTTGTAAGGATGTCGTGCTCGTAGCCGGGTTGTTGTTTAAGCAAGTTTTGCTTGTTGGTCCTTAGCCTGGTCAGAGTTCAATTGGATCTGAACAAGAGCGGTGGTAGCAAAGCCGCGTAGTTTTTGTTCATTATGGCTAAGAGAGCTATTCGGATCCTTACCTTGGGCAGAAGGTATGTTGTGGCTGATGCTTGAGTAGGAGGATGACGCATTCTGTAGCGTTTCCGGTCCTCTTGGTTTTCAAGAGTTGGTGTTGGCCAGCGTAGTTGAGATGCTGGAGAGGATTGTGCCCGTGTAGCCGGTTGTCTGTTAGATCGTTTGACGACCGTGTTTTTCGGAGGGTGATCGGAGGATCACTAGGTTGTGGAGAGCCTCTCCAGAGCTCAGTTAGACCTAGGCAGTGTTCCTTGGGTGAGTTGCTTGCAGATTTGGCAGTCTAGCAAGCTAGTGCTTGTTTGGAGCAGAGTCCGGATTGGTTCCGGTGAGGTGGCTAGTTGGAGCTTGGTGTTGACCAAGATTTGGTTCTCTTGATTGTTTCAAGAGCTAGCTCTGTTCGAGCAAGAGGGCGTTGCCCTGAGGACTTGTTCCTAGTCAGGAGGTTTTGGGAGTTGACCCCTCCCTCGGTGGTTGAGTAAGTTCTGCTAGTTCTGGATTGGTGGTCCAATCAGTTGAGTTTCCCTTGGGTGCTGCTTCCAAAAGAGTTGGTTGTTGTTGCCCTTGGGTTTGAGCTAGTCAGCGAGCGTGTGTGATGTTCGCTGCCATTCAGAGTTTGCTTGCTGGGAAATCGTTCCCGTGGAGGAGTCAACGTAGCTCCTGAGTTGTGTAGTGGATTAGAGTAGCGCAGTGGTTAGCCCAGCGAGAGGGTCCCTGCATGGTGTTGTTAGCAAGCGAGGAGTTGTTTGTCCCCGCAAGGGCGGTGGCCAGCCAGTTTAGGAGTTGAGATTTTGCTGGATAGTTGTTGGTTCTTTGGGGATTGAAGTTTTCTCCCCCTAGTTGCTATGGTGGTTGAGTTGCACCATGGATGCCAGCCTCGAGTATTATCTTTGGAGATAGCCTCGTTGGTCCGTATTCCTTGCGATGTTTCGAGTGTGGAGTTTCTAGTCGTAAGATGAGTTAGGCCTTGGCTAAAAGGAGGAAGTCCTTTGAGTAGCCTGTTGTACTTAAGAGTTGAGCGGTAGCTTGGAGGCGAGTTTTGCTCGTTATGAGCTTGAGTTGAGTTTCTGCTCAGCAAGCCTTTCTCGGGCTTTGCTTCTAGTTGTTGTGCTTTCGCAGTTGGCGATTAGCGGAGCCTCATTTGAGAGAGTTGGCACAGAGGTGTCCTGGCTTTGGTTGGTAAAGCCCTTGAGTTGCTATCCTCAAGGTGTTGTGTTGCTAGTGGCTGTGTGATGGTTTGGTCCTTGCAGCCCGAGATTTTCCATGAGAGGAACGTTGGTTGTTTCCTTGCCTGGCAATGTTCCTTTTGGCCAGTTGCTAGTAGATTTGCATGGAAAAGTTTGTGTTCGGCCGTTGAGAGGCTCCAGTTTGTTGGCTTGGCCGAGTGGAGCCTGTGCCTGGATTTTTGCCATTTAGGGTTGGCCGTAGCTGAAGTTTCAGCTTGTGCTTGTTGGAAAAGTTTGCCTTTTGGATCAATCGCCAGTTGGTGGTTCGATTGTTTTTCGTTAAGGCTGTAGGCAAGCCTTGTGGTTCGCTGGTCTTCTTGTGAAGTAAGAGTAGGCCATTTGGTTTCTCGGAACCCGAGAGGTTCGATTGTTTGCCAAAGATGGTGTAGTGTTGAGGTGTTTGTTTGCGGTATGCGCGCATTCAGAGAAGTTACGCCAGTGCGTGGCGTTGAGTTTTGGAGCTCGTGCCCAGTCTGCGAGTTTGTTGAGAGTAACATCGTAGAGAGGTGTTCCGTGTTGGAGTAGCAGGGTTTTGATTGAGCCCTTGGTTTGTAGGGCCTTCAGAGATCCTTGAGCGGATCGGAGTAGTGGCCTTTCGGTTAGCCTTGCCCATTCTTTGTTGAGATAGTTTGTGGCAGACTGGATAGCTTTGTGGCTTTGAGCCTTTGAGAACCCAAGAGGGTTTGGTTCTCGAAGAAGGTTAGTGTTGTCTTAGCCGAGAAGTTCAGTTGGCTAGGAATCAGTGGAGATTTCCTAGAGCCGTTTCATCTTAGGACTTTCGAGGACGAAAGTCTTAAAAGGAGGGAGTATTGTAACGGCCCAGTTTTCTATCCCGGTTCTCGAGGAGCTTCCGGTTCAGATTCAGTGGTTCGGTTGGGCCGTTATAGCTGTTTTGACCCTTAGGGGTATCTTGGTCTTTTGCTCCGGGGCGAGGATTTGGTTTTTTCAGGCTTGAGGCGGCTCGCCTTTGTTGAGGCTTGTTTGTTGTGGGCTGCGAGTCACGAGATGTTTGGGCTTTTCGTTTGGGAGTTCGGTTGTGATTTGGGTTTTGGGCAAAGTGATGGTTGTTTGGGTGTTTCCTTTGGGATTCGAGCCCGGGCCCTCAGTGTTGATTTGAGAGGTTGATTTGAGTGAGATTTATTGTTTGGAAAGGTTGCTTCAGTCGGGTCTCGAAGGAGGAAGCCGGGAAATGGGATTTAAGGATTTTAAGGATTTTTGGAAAATTGGAAAATTTGGATAAAATGGAAATTTGGATAAGGATAAAATAAGATTTAAAATCCCATTTTCCTTTTATTTTTTCCCAAAATCCCCTTTTTCTCTTTTTTTTCCTTTCTCTCTCCTCCAACCCGAGCTCACCCTCCCAGCTTCTTGGTCGCTCGAGCAGCCCCCGATCGCCCATCCTCGGCCGCCATGACCGAGGCGGCTCGCCTACCCAGCGCGCCTGTGTCGCGTCGCCCGACCCCAATGCCCTCGCCCAGGCCCCCGCGTCGCCCAGCTCACCCTCGCCCAGATCTGTGCTGCGTCGCTTAGCTCTCCCTCGCCCAGGTCACGCCGAGCCCAACCCCTGCTCGTCCAAGCCCGCGTTGCCCTGGTCCGCGTCGCCCAGCCTCGCACAGTGCCATGCCAGATCGAGCGCCCCGAGCCCGTCACGTCGCGTCGCCTTGCGCGCGCGCCCTTGTGCTTGCCGAGCTCGCGCCGGCGCGCCGTTCTCTGTGTCGAGCCGCGCCGCGCGCCTTTGCCTCGCTCCAGCTCGCCCACGCGTAGCCTCCGCGCCCAAGCGCCCCTGCCCTGCGCCCCAGTGCGCCTAGTGCCTGCGCCCAGCCAGCCCAGCCCCTTCCGACAGCCTGCTTGTGGTGTGTTGGTTGGCTCGAGCCTTGTGGCTTCTCGGATGGTATTTCCTGAGTCTTTTCTTCGTTGGTCCCTGTGTAACGACCCGACCCGAAAGGGTTCTAAAATAGGCCGTTACCTCAATGCATGCATTCAAATCTACAGAAAATTCACAATATGGTGTTCGGATTCTAAGTAAAACTAAAACATAAAACATCCATTTAAAAATCAACTTAATTTCCTGAAACCTGTCCCTGTTTCCAAGCACCTGTTCCAAGACAAATACATTTACAAAACTTACTCTGATAAGAGAGTTATTTAAAACATACAAACTTTACAACAATGCTAGAATCCGGAAATACATTCAGAAAACACCCTAGGGCTCCGTGCCCAACTACATGCATTCAGAGAACATTTAAAACATCAACATAAACATAAGACTCAGAGTTGAACAACAGGTTTCCATGATCACAGCTCCTCCTCCAGCCATCCTGTCTCGCACCATGGCTTTCTGTGGAAAAACCACAAAAATAAGGGTGAGTAACGAATTACTCAGTAAGAATCCCCAACCGGGGTACAATACGATATAATCAGTCATCTAGTACCAAAGCATGCAAGCAAACAGCTACCAACACAGATCATAGCTCAACGAGCTCATAAAACAAGATCTGGAGTCATCGAAAGTCTCTTTCTTCCGGCCAAGGGATTGGATACACTGACCAATCCTGGACATCACCGAGGTATCTGTCACTCGGGGGGGAATACACTGATCCCTAGAATGTCCTTAAGGGCCTCCTTGCCCTTGCACTAATCTGGACTTACGGGAGAGTACCCGAAGTCAGGCTCTAACGGAAAGAATGGTGTACTCACGACATTAGCCCGGGGGAGCTCTCCTAACCTGCAACTAACGCGTGTGTGTGCACACCGCATGCTCTCTGCAACCGGCGTAAATGCGGGGAACTAAGGGCAAACTACGCGGGCAAGGTACGCATGCCTATGACTCGGAAGCGATGTCACTGATCACAGTAGCGCGAGGCCCTCAGCGCTCATCTGTGTAGCATGATCCATCGACCTGAAGCTAAGAACCGGCCAGGGCAGGCTTACACCGATGGCAGGGTTCTGCTCTTGTAGGCTACAAACTAGGCTATGCCGAAGTGGGTAGCTAATTCCACAACCGGCTGGTCGGGGAAGCAAGATACGTTATGCCGCGCGCACACTTTACTCTCGATCGGTGGGGACAAAGCACGTTATGTTCGCTCGGCCCGGATGATGACAAACCCTACAACTCTATCTAAGAGTACAGAGCAAAAGCAATGATTCTGGCTAGCAAACAATGACCGACATCAATCACATTTACCTAGCATGATACTACGAGCTTAGCAGAATCATAAGCATCTTCGTGAGAACAAACCTAGCATGGCACTAACATGTAAAATCAGCAAACATGCTAGCAAGAATTCAATCAAACAACTCTATCTCTAACATGCTCATAACGATCAAGCAAACAAGCAAGGCATATCATGAAAAATATCGCAGGCCCACACAACTCCGGTAAGAAATCCTTACCTGGTCGGAAGGCAACAACACACAATAAAATTAACTGCGATCGAACCCGAGCAACCTATAACGAGCCAAACAAACACATTAATAATCACACAATAGGCCTAAATAATAATAAAATAAATAGGGCTCAGCTCGGGAGCAACTCACGAGGCTTGCCGACATCTGAACGAGCATTTGCATGGGCTAGCGCAAAGCACCGGGCGTAGATAGGCGCAGGGATGGGCGCTGGCGCGCTGGGCTCGGGCGCTGGGGGCGCTGGCTGCGCGCGGACGGGCGCTGGGGTGACACTGGGCGCGCAGGCGCGGGCGCTTGCTCAGCACATGGGACGGCGCGCGGGCGCGAGCGACACGAGCGCGGGGACGCGCGATCTGGCACTGGGACGCGCGACCTGGGCGCAGGGACGCGCGACTCGGGCTGGGCTCGGCACTGGGCGACGCGGCTCAAGGCTGGGCGACGCGGGCCTGGGCGAGGGCTCGGGCGACGTGAGCAGGAGCGGGGTGACACTACGCGATGGCGTGGCCGGCGACGCCTTTGGCACTGCAGGCGGCGACTTCGGTAGCGGATGGACACGAGGTGGGCGACACTGCAGGCGAGCGGGGGCTCAGCCGGGCGACTGGGCAAAGTGGGTCGGGCTAGGCTCGGTGGGCAGGGCCGCTGGGTGAGTGAGGGCTAGCTCGGGGAGAGAGAGAGAGAGAGAGAGAGAGAGAGAGAGAGAGAAAAGGAATTTGGGGAAAAAAATAACAGAAAAAAGGGAATTTAGAAAAGAAAAGGAAAATGGGAAAATAAAAAGGAAAATAGGGATTTTATCCAAAAATCCAACCTTATCCACTTTTAAAACCTTAAAATCCCATTTCCCGGCTTCCTCCTTCGAGACCCGACCGAAGCAATCTTTTCCAATAAATAAAACTCACTTAAATCCAACTCCCAAAGCAACACTAAGGGCCCGGGCTCGAATCCCACAGGAAGCACACAACAAACCATCACTTTGCCAAAGCCCAAACCACAACCGAGCATCCAACCGACTAGCCCAAACACCTCGGGACTCACAGCCACCAACAAACAAGCCTCGACAAAGGCAGTAGCTACCTCGAAGCCCTAAAAACCACAAATCCTGCCCGAAGAGCCAAAAGACCAAAATACCCCCAAGGGTCAAAACGGCTCTAACGACCCAACCAAACAACTGAATCTTGACCCGAAGGCACCTCGAAAACTGGAATAGGAAACTGGGCTGTTACACCCTGATTTGTTGGCTGCTGGTTATTGTATTAATTTGGGTGCTTTGTTTGATGTTTAGGCTGTTCGGGTTCGATTAGAGGCTTGAGGATTACTCGTTGATTTGTGATTTATTATTATTGTTTTCTGCTTGTCCCAGGTAAGGATTTCTTACCGTGGTTGTGTGGACCCTGCGATATATCTAGATATGCCTTGCTTGTTTTGCTGACTGTTATGAGCATGTTAGAGATAGAGCAGTTGATTGATTTCTTGCTAGCATGTTTGCTTGATTTTACATGTTAGTGGCATGCTAGGTTTGTTCAGCCAGCATGCTTATGATTCCTGCTTAAGTTGTAGTATCATGCTAGGTAATGTGATTGATGTCGGTCATTGCTTGCTAGCCAGGAATCATTTATTTGCTCTGTACTCTTAGATAGAGTTGTAGGGTTTGTCATCATCCAGAGGCTGAGCGGACATAACGTACTTTGTCCTCACTAATCGGGAGTAAAGTGTGCGCAGCATAACGTATCTTGCTTCACCCCCCCCCGTTCGCCAAGGTGGATTTAGCTCTGGTCGGGAGTAAAGTGTGCGCAGCATAACGTATCTTGCTACCCCCCCCCCCCGACCCGCCGGTTGTGAACTTAGCTACCCACTTCGGCATAAGCCTAGTTTGTAGCCTGCTAGAGCGGAACCCTGCCATCGGTGTAAGCCTGCCCTGGCCGGTTCTTAGCTTCAGGTCGGTGGATCATGCTGCACAGATGAGCATCGAGAGCCTCGCGCTACTGTGATCAGTGACACCGCTTCCGAGTCATAGGCATGGGTACCTGGCCCGCGTAGTTTGCCCTTAGGCCCCCGCATTTACGCCGGGTGCAGCAGCATGCGGTGTGCGCGCACACGCGTTAGTTGCCGGTTCGGAGAGCTCCCCCGGGCTAATGTCGTGAGTACACCATTCCTTCCGTTAGAGCCTGACTTCGGGTACTCTCCCGTAAGTCCAGTTTAGTGCAAGGGCAAGGAGGCCCTTGAGGACATTCTAGGGATCAGTGTATTCCCCCCGAGTGCAGATACCTCGGTGATGTCCCAGGATTGGTCGGTGTATCCAATCCTTAGGCCGGAAGTAGGAGACTTCCGATGACTCCAAATCTTGTTTTATGAGCTCGTTGAGCTATGATCTGTGTTGATAGCTGTTTGCTTGCATGTTGAGGTGCTAGATGACTGATGTATCGTATTGTACCCCAGTTGGGGATTCTTACTGAGTATGTTTATACTCACCCTTTTTTATCTTTCAGGTAACTTGGGACAACACCAGGAGGGCTAGCGGAGGGAGCTGATTGATCATGGGGAGCCGGCGGCACTCTGTCATTTATTATTGCATTGTTTATTCAGCATGTAGATGGACAGGAGTCCTAGGGGAACATTGTTTAAAACGTGGTTTAAATTGTATTGTATATTTTTATAAATACTGGCCAGGTTGTTTTACTTCGTTGGATTGTTTAAATGAAAACTGTTGTTTATGTTTTAAGGGTTCCCCTTCTCATATGTTTTGAAAGGTTTTTAAATATGAGCACTAAACCGCTTGTTATCATATTTAACTTGCATGCTGAGTGAGAACCCCGGTTTAGGACCATGTTTTGGGTCGGGTTCGTCACATTTGGCCTTCAGGGTTTCGGTTTGCTTTCAGACTTGTGATGAGTTGGTTTTTATGTTTTGGTTTCAGGTTCCAGGTCCAGAAGTTTCTATTGAGAGGTTTGGAGGTCGTTTGGTTTTAAAACAGAAAATAAGAAAAGAAAGTGACCTTGACAAGACTCGAAGGGGGAACCTCTTGAGATTCTTGGCATTTGGAGGATTTTAAGAGTTTTATTAAAGACAAATAGGAGAAAAATCATTTTCTCCCTTGCCCTAGCCGATCCATCTCCTTCGTGCCTCCCTTCCTCATTGTCGAATCCATCACCCAAGATCCAAGCTCCATCTCCCCATCTCAAAACCCTAGCCAAGCACCACCGAGCAACACATCTCCAAGCCCTCGCGTCGCCCACTACCGCACGCACAAGCACCATCTGTAACGGCCCAGTTTTCTATTACGGTTTCCCAGGTGTTTTCGGGACATTATGCGGATGTTCGGATGGGCCGTTAGAACTATTTTAACCCTTAGGGGAATTTTGGTCTTTTTGCCCCCGGTCAGGGTTTTGTGGATTTTCAGGATTCCAGGGTCACTCCTTCCCTTGTCGAGGCTTGATTGTTGTTGGTTGCAGGACCCAAGAAGTTCGGGCTAGTTGATTGGAAGTTTGGAGGTGATTTGGTAATTAACAAAATTATTGTTAATTTAAGTGCTTCCATTGGGATTTGAACCCTTGCCCTTGATGGTTATTTGGGAGCTTGGTTTAAATGAGTTTTAATAAGGAGAAAAGGTTGCTTCAGCCGGGACTCGAAGGAGGAAGCCCGGGGAAGAGATTTAGGTCACCAAGACCTATTTAAATTAGGAAAAGGAAAGAAAATCAAGAAAATCTCATTCCCCTTGTTTTACCTCTCTCTCTCTCTCTCTCTCTATCTCCCTCTTTCTCTCTCTCTCTCTCTCCTTGCCGACCTCACCAAGAAACCCAACCGAGCTGCACCGAGCCGCCCGAGCCACCAGCCCTTTCAAAGAGTGACACTGCTTGCCATCACCTTGTCGCCCGACCATCACCTGTCGCCCGACCATCATCCCATCGCCCAATGACCATTTGTCCCCCATCGCCCAGAAAAGCAGCCAGCGCTGTTGCAAATTGCCCGTCGCCAGACGCGAGACGCGCCAAAGAGCGCGTCGCGACGGCCCGTCGCTTCAGCGCCAGCTGCGCCCGTCGGGCGTCTCTCGTCTGCTACGCGCGCCCGGCGCGCCGCGCCAGCCATTCGTCGCGCGCAGACGATCAGGTCGCCAGCGCCGTCCGCGCGCTTTGTCCTCTCTCTGCCGCGCCAGCGCCCGTGTCGCCGTGCCAGCGCCGGTCCCCTGCCGCGCCAGCGTGCCAGCAAAGGCCCGCTTGGCGCCGATCTGCTCGCCCGGTGCACGTCCCCGCTGCCCACTTGCAACTGAGAGCCTATTTTGCCAAAGTTGTTGGGGCCGAGACCTTGTACCTTCTCGGTTGGTAATTCCCGAGCCTCCACTCTTTTGGACCCTAAGTTGATTGGCTGTTGTTATTTAATTAGGATATTTTTATTAAATGCTTAGGTTGCTCGGGTTCACTTAGAAGCTCGGGAGTCGCTTGGTAGGCTTATGGTAGTTATTTTATGCTTGTTTCCAGGTAAGGATTTCTTACCGTGGTTGTGTGGACCCTGTGATGCTTTCTTGATTGTGCCTTATATGCATGTTTACTTCTATGAACATGATTAGTGGATAGGACAGCTTGTGATTGCATTCTTGCTAGCATGTTTGCCTGTTTGTACATGTTAGTGCCATGCTAGGATTGTTCTTCCAGCATGCTTGAGATTCCTGCTTTAAGTTCGTAGTATCATGCTAGGTTATGTGTTTGATGTTGATATGTATGTCTAGCCAGGAATCAGTTATTTTGTACTCTTAGCTAGTATAGTAGAGTTTGTCATCATCCAGAGGCTGAGAGCGGACATAACGTACTTTGTCCCCACCGGTCGGGAGTAGAGCGAAGCATAACGTACATTGCTTCCCCCTGGCAGCCGATGTGGATTTAGCTACCACATCGGCATAAGCCTAGTTTGTAGCCTGCTAGAGCGGAACCCTGCCAAAGGTGCAAGCTCGCCTTGGCCGGTTCTTAGCTTCAGTCGGTGGTATGAGCTACACGGATGAGTGCCGAGGGCCTCGCACTCACTCGTGTTTAGTGACGGCGTTTACGAGTCTTTAGGCATGCGTACCTGGCCCGCTTAGTTTGTACTTAGGCCCCCACATTTACGCGATTCATAAAGAAGATGCGGTGTGCGCAAGACACGCGCGTTAGTCGCCGATTCGGAGAGCTCCCGGGCTAATGTTCGTGAGTACTCGATTCCTTCCGGTTTATCGCGGACTTTGGTACTCTCCGATAGTCCGATTTGTTAGCGAGGGTAAGAGGCCCTTGAGGACACCCATTGGGATTGGCTTTTGAGTGATCATATGGTCGAGGAGAAAGACCTCGAGGTGTCGGACATCTTTGGGATCGGTTTCTGAGCTGATCAATTGGCCGAGGGAGAAAGACCCTCGAAGATGTCCTGGGATTGGTTATGAGAGCCAATCATTAGGCCGGAGGTAGGAGACTTCTGAGGATTCCAGATTCTGCCTTGTAAGCTCGTTGAGCTATGATTTGTGTTGGTAACTGTTTGCATGTATACTAGGGTGCCAGATGATTGATGTATCGTATTGTACCGGTTGCTAGATTCTTACCGAGTATGTTTATACTCACCCTTATTTTTGTGGTTTTCCACCAGGTAACTTGGGACAGCACCGGGACGGCTAGCGGAGGGAGCTGATTGATCATGGGAGCCGCCGACACTCTGTCTTTTATTGTTTGCATAATTTGTTCAGCATGTAGACGGACAGGAGTCCTAGGGGGACGTTTTTAAAAGTTGTTTAAATTGTATTGTATGATTTTATAAACACTGGCCAAGCTTGTTTTACTTTGTTGGCTTTGCTTAAATGAAGGTTGTTGTTTATGTTTTAAGTGTCCCCGCTTTTAAATGTTTTGAAAGGTTTTAAATATGCGCACTAAACCGCTTGATGAAGTATTTAACTTGCATGCTGAGTGAGAACCTAGGTTTAGGACCGTGTTTTGGGTCGGGTTATTACAGTTGGTATCAGAGCACAGAGTCATAGATTCTGTAGACTAACCTGCTTTGTAGGTTGTTGCCCCCATGATCATCAACACTCCGCGGCCGTCAGGTTTGTCTGAGTTCATTAAGCTAAGGGTTTTATTTTACAATACTGCATCTAGTATACATGTGTTACCCTTGTTTGGCAGTGAGAGCCCCAGCGTGGGCTAGCTTTCATGCTTTGTGTATATCGCTAGTATGTTGATTGCACTTAGAGAAGCAGGGACGTTTGGTATTTCCAACCGAGGAGTTGGACTGTTCATGTTGATCATGAGACCACGTCTAGGGTTGTCTAGACCCGTAGGCCACCTTTGGCCCTGGCAGATGAGTTGCCAAGAGAAGGGGGTAGAGGCTAGTCTGCCTCAAAGTGAGACTGCTTGAGCAGAGTGTGCTCCAGCCATGAGGGAGTTGATGGCAGGTCTTTTAGCTAACAGAGAGCGGAGACCTAGGCGCAGTTTGTAGCGCGTAGTGAGGAGTCTTGGGCACAGATAGCCCAGCTGGCAGAGTTTATTTAGGAGACACCCCTCCTTGTAGCTCCAGAGCCGGAGGTTCCGGGAGGGCTCGATCGGCGAGTTATCTTTGATAAGTTAGTTGGCGTTGATCGAGCCGCCGAGTTTGGCAAGTGGAAGCTCAGTAGAGATTTGGATGATTTTGAGACCCATCGCTAGCGGCCGAGGTGGTTGGCCAAGATCGAGTTTATCATCCAAGTGTTGTGATGACACGGTGTTCAGAGGCCGATGACCGATGTTCAGAGGTCGAGGCATGCCGCTCGTCTTCGTTTGATGCAAAGAAGGTGTGGTGGTGGAAGTCCCCTGTGAGAGGCGGACCAGCAGAGTCTCCACCCACCACGGTCGATTGGCAAGCCGCCAAGTTAGTAGCTTTTGAGGAAGATGTAGAGACATCTTGTCCTCCTGCAAGCCTGCAGTCGTTTTGCAGCCAGTCCTTTTAGTACCCTCGTAGCCATGGGGGTAGTGTGGAGTTTGCTTGTCAGGACTTAATCCGTCCGTGGTTTTCAGCTGGCTATTAGAGAGAAGCACCTTCTGTTAGCATGTTCCAGGTGTGGAGCTAGGTGCTGCCACCCGAGGGTTGGCCTGAGACCATTTTGCAAGAGGTAGATGAGAGCTCCTAGAGTTCCTCCTTAGTGCTTGGCCTAGAGCACTAGTGTTGCTTATAGGGGTAGTTTCTTGTATCAATTTCTTCTAGTTCCTAGTTCAGTTGTTAGCTAGCTAGGTTTAACTTGCATGCGTTATGATTTTATTAGGTTGCATGCGTTAGCTAGCTAGGTTTAACTTGCATGCGTTAACTTGCACACGCGTTAGTTGCCGGTTCAGAGAGCTCCCTCGGGCTAATGTCGTGAGTATACCATTCCTTCCAGTTTAGAGCCAGACTTCGGGTACTCTCCCGTAAGTCCAGATTAGTAGCAAGGGTAAAGAGGCCCTTGAGGACATCCTTGGGATCAGTTTTTGAGCTGATCAATCCCCCGAGTGAAAGAGACCTCAGTGATGTCCCAGGATTGGTTAGGATAACCAATCATTAGGCAGGAAGTAGGAGACTTCCGATGACTCCAGATCTTGCATTATGAGCTCGTTGAACTATGATCTATGTTGATAGCTGTTTGCTTGCATGTTGAGGTGCTAGATGACTGATGTATCGTATTGTACCCCTGTTGGGGATTCTTACTGAGTATGTTTATACTCACCCTTATTTATCTTTCAGGTAACTTGGGAGAACACCAGGATAGCTAGCGGAGGGAGCTGATTGATCATGGGAACTGCTGGCACTCTGTCATTTATTATTGCATGGTTTATTCAGCATGTAGATGGACAGGAGTCCTAGGGGAACATTGTTAAAAAGTTGTTTAAATTGTATTGTATGTTTTTATAAACACTGACCAGGCTTGTTTTACTTTGTTGGTTTGTTTAAATGAAAATTGTTGGTTATGTTTTAAGGGTTCCCCCTTCTCATATGTTTGAAAGGTTTTTAAATATGAGCACTAAACCGCTTGTTATCATATTTAACTTGCATTCTGAGTGAGAACCCAGGTTTACGACCGTATGTTTTGGGTCGGGTTCTTACAAGTTGGTATCAGAGCACAGAGGCATAGATTCTAACAAGTTGGTATCAGAGCACAGAGTCATAGTAAGAACCCGACCCAAAATACGGTCCTAAACCTAGGTTCTCATTCAGCATGCAAGTTAAATACTCCATCAAGCGGTTTAGTGCTCATATTTAAAACCTTTCAAAACATTTAAAAGCGGGGAACACTTAAAACATAAACAACAACCTTCATTTAAGCAAAACCAACAAAGTAAAACAAGCCTGGCCAGTGTTTATAAAAACATACAATACAATTTAAACAACTTTTAAAAACGTCCCCCTAGGACTCCTGTCCGTCTACATGCTGAAAAAATTATGCAAACAATAAAAGACAAAGTGTCGGTGGCTCCCATGATCAATCAGCTCCCTCCGCTAGCCGTCCGGTCTTTGTCCCAAGTTACCCGTGGAAAACCACGTAAATAAGGGTGAATATAAACATACTCAGTAAGAATCCCCAACCGGGGTACAATACGATACATCAATCATCTGGCACCCTAGTATACATGATAACAGTTACCAACACAGATCATAGCTCAACGAGCTTACGAGGCAGAATCTGCAATCCTCGAAAGTCTCCTACTTCCTGCCTAATGATTGGTTCTCATAACCAATCCCGGGACATCTCCCAGGGTCTTTCCCCTCGGCCAATTGATCAGTTCAAAAACCGATCCCAAAGATGTTCGACACCCTCGAGGGTCTTTCTCCCTCGACCATATGATCAGCTCAAAAGCCAATCCCAATGGGTGTCCTCAAGGGCCTCTTACCCTCGCCAACAAACCGGACTATCGGGAGAGTACCGAAGTCCGCTCTAAATCGAAGGGCGGTGTACTCACGAACATTAGCCCGGGGGAGCTCTCTGAACCGGCGACTAACGCGTGTGCGCGCACACCGCATGCTGCTGCAACCGGCGTAAATGTGGGGGCCTAAGTACAAACTACGCGGGTTCACTAAAACGGGGCCAGGTACGCATGCCTAAAGACTCGAAAACGGTGTCACTGAACACAGTAGTGCGAGGCCCTCGACACTCATCTGTGCAGCCTGAACCACCGACCTGAAGCTAAGAACCGGTCAAGGCAGGCTTGCACCGCTGGCAGGGTTCCGCTCTAGCAGGCTACAAACTAGGCTTATGCCGATGTGGTAGCTAAATCCACATCGGTTGCCGGGGGGGAAGCAATGTACGTTATGCTTCGCTCTACTCCCGACCGGTGGGGACAAAGTACGTTATGTGCGCTCTCAGCCTCTGGATGATGACAAACTCTACTATACTAGCTAAAAGTACAAAATAACTGATTCCTGGCTAGACATACATATCAACATTAATCACACATAACCTAGCATGATACTACGAACTTAAAGAAGGAATCTCAAGGATGCTGGAAGAACAATCCTAGCATGGCACTAACATGTACAAACAGGAAAACATGCTAGCAAGAATGAAATCACAAGCTGTCCTATCCACTAATCATGTTCATAGAAGTAAACATGCATATAAGGCACAATCAAGAAAGCATCGCAGGGTCCACACAACCACGGTAAGAAATCCTTACCTGGAAACAAGTGGAAAATAACTATCGCGAATCAGATAACGACCCTCGAGCTTAAAGCAAACCCGAGCAACCTAGGCATATGATAAAAACATCCTAAATAAATAAACAGTAGCCAGCAGCTTAAAATCTAAAAGGGGAAAGGCTCGGGAATTACCAACCGAGAAGACATGCGGTCTCGGCAGCAAAAGGGCAGGAATGGGCGTTGCTGGTGAGGCAGGGGCGCTGGCTCGGGCGCGAGGCAAGGCGAGCAGACGCGCTTGAGCGGGCGCGCGGGCGAGACGTCGGTTCGAGCGAGGACGGCGGCGCGCGGCGCGCGTCTGGCCGCGGGCGTCGGCGACGGCTGGGACGACGACGGAGGCGCGATCTGGTCGACGACTGGGAGACGCTGGGCGGCAGCGTGCGGCGCGTCTGGGTAGCCGGGGCGGAGCGGCTGGGCGGACTGGGCTGGTGGGTGGTGCTGTGCAGCAGAGCGGTGACCATGGGCCGAGCGATCCGGGCGTGGGGCGGTGGTGGTGCGGGAGGAGGTGCAGCGATCTGGGCAGGGCCGAGCAGGTGGCCGAGCGGCTGAAAGTGCGGGGTGCGGCTAGGGTTTGGTGGCTCGGCTGGGGTTGGTGCGGCAAGGGTTGGGCATGGTGCGGCTAGGGTTTAGAGAGAGAGAGAGAGAGAGAGAGAGAGAGAGAGAATCTTGCAAAACAAGGGGGAAAGGGATTTTTCTTGATTTCTTTCCGTTTCTTAATTTAAATGGGTCTAAAATCCCTTCCCAAAGCTTCCTCTTTCAAAACCCAGCCCAAGCAAACTTTTTTTTTTAATAAAACTCTTTTTTTCCTACAAACTCCCAAAACCATTTAGGGCAAGGGTTCAAATCCCAAAGGAAGCACTCAAAAACCCATTAATTTTGCCAATAACTAAAATACCTCCAAACTCCCAAACAACTTGCCCAAACCTCTTGGGTCCTGCAACCAACAGCAGACAAGCCTCGACAAAGGCAGGAGTGGCTCTAGAATCCTGAAAATCCACAAAACCCTGACCGGGGCAAAAAGATCAAAATACCCCTAAGGGTTAAAATAGCTCTAACGGCCCATCCGAACCTCCGAATAATGTCCCGAAAACACCTGAGAAACCGAAATAGAAAACTGGGCCGTTACAGTGAGAACCCAGGTTTAGGACCGTATGTTTTGGGTCGGGTTCTTACAAGTTGGTATCAGAGCACAGAGTCATAGATTCTATAGACTAACCTGCTTTGTAGGTTGTTGTTCCCATGATCATCAGCACTCCACGGCCCGCCAGTTTGTCTGAGTTCATTAAGCTAAGGGTTAAGAATTTACAATACTTTTCATCTAGCTTTTATGCCTTGTGTAGTGTTGTGGAGCGGAGACGAGCAGGTTCTGTCTCGTTGTTGGTTTGGGCTTAGAGCGCCATCATACCAACTTTCCGCAGTGCGAGCAGTTTGATAGCAGCTTGTTGAGGTATCCAGATAGATTCGGATGCCCCTGGGACATCGTTCCAGAGGGAGGCAGAGATTAGACTTCCGTAGGCCACTTGTGGCCCAATTGTTGGTTTTCCTCTAGTGAGAGGGTGAAGATGCTTTGTGCAGATCGCCAGTATGTTGATCGCACACAGAGGAGCACAGACGCTTGGCATGTCCGACCGAGGAGTTGTACTGATCGTGTTGATGTTGAGGCCGCGTCCAAGGTTGTTTAGGCCCGTAGGCCAGATTTGGCCCTGGCAGTTGAGTTGCCAAGTGGAGGGGGTAGAGGCTAGCACGCCTCAGAGTGTGACTCCTTGAGCAGAATGTGCTCCAGCCATGAGAGATTTGATGGCAGGTCTTTAGCTATCAGGGAGCGGAGACCCAGGCGCAGATTGTAGCGCATAGTGAGGAGTCCCGGGCACAGATAGCCCAGCTGACAGAGTTTTTTTTCAGCAGCCACCCCCAGTAGCTCTTGTAGCCCCTGAGGTTCCCGGGAGGGCATGATCAGCAGGTTTATGCAGATGAGGTTGTTGGCGTTGATGGAGCCGCCCAGTTTGGCAAGTGGATGCCTGTAGAGCTCGATGTTTTAGAAAGTCCTACTGCTATTAGTAAAGCGGTTGGCCAGGTTTGAGTTTAGCATCCGTGTGTTGGGATGTCCTGCTGTTCAGAGGCCGAGATGTGCCGTTCCTATGCTGTTTGATACAACAGTTGGTGGTGGAAGTCCTGTAAGGACCCGACCCAAAAGAAGCGGTCTCTAACCTAGATCCTTACTTAGCATGCATGCCTAGGAATGTAAAAGGTCATTCAGAGTTTGAAATTTAAATCCTTGAAGTAAGTACATTAAAAACAAGTAAAATATAATTCCATTTAAAATAAACAGGTAGATGACTGATCAGTACATTCTTAAAAACAAACCAAGGGAAACGGTACGAGAAACACAAATAGGTTTTTAAGTACTTTTCCTAGGGACTCAAGTCCCACTACATGCTAAATCATAAGAAAACAATAAAAGAACATGCATCCCAGAGCGACTATCCATGATCATCCAAAGACCTCCTCCTAGCCATCCTGCCGATGTCCCAAGTTACCTGGTGGAAAACCACAGAAAATAAGGGTGAGCAACGAGTTACTCAGTAAGAATCCCCAACCGGGGTACAATACGAAAACATATCATTTAGCACACGGACATGCAACCATGCAAAGATTCAGAGCAAACAGATGGGTTAACAGAACGTCACTCTTGGGGCTTGCCTATTCGAGGCTTACAACTACCAGCTACCCTAGGTTCCACACAGGCCGCCCTTCGAGCCTTTCACAACCTAGGACTCAGTGTTGCCCATCGGGGACTTATACACCTAGGATGCCCATCGGTCTTACACCTCCAACTCGGTGATGCCCATCGGGGACTTATACACCTAGGATGCCCATCTGGGGTCTTACACCTCCGCATCGGTGATGCCCATCGGGTCTTATACACCTAGGATGCCCATCGGGTCTTACACCTCCAACTCGGTGATGCCCATCTGGGTCTTATACACCTAGGATGCCCATCGGGTCTTACACCTCCAACTCGGTGATGCCCATCGGGACTTATACACCTAGGATGCCCATCGGGTCTTACACCTCCGGATCGGTGATGCCCATCGGGGTCTTATACACCTAGGATGCCCATCGGGTCTTACACCTCCAACTCGGTGATGCCCATCGGGTCTTATACACCTAGGATGCCCATCGGGTCTTACACCTCCAGATGTCCATCGGGTCTTACCCGAGCGGGACGCACCAGTTACCCCTACAATTTCTTACACTATACCAATTCCTAGCATGAAACTAACAGGATATATCAGGAATCACAAGCGCAAAACCATCTAAAAACAAGAAAGAACAAGCAACCTATCCACTAGCGTTTCATACATACACAACACATAGCATGCTATCAAAATGTTCGCAGGTCCACACAACCCGGTGAAGAAGTCCTTACCGGAAGTGAATAGATCCAACGATCAACGGATGACTCTCGAGCTTCTAAGCGTACCCGACAACCTAGGCAAGTAATAAAATATCCTAATTAATAAACGGAATCTAAAATCAGGAAGTCCATAGGGTGGAGGCTCGGGAATTTACCAACCGAGAAGGCACACGCCTCGCGCAAAGTAGCAGCAGGACGCGCGCGCAGCAGGCGCTAGGGCGCGATAGGCGCGCGCGCGCGCGGCGGCAGGCAGCCGACACGCTGGCCGGGCGCGCTATCAAGGCGTCTGGATGGCGGCAGCGCGGCGGGCGACCGCGGCGGCGAGGCGGCGCGCGCGCGAAAGCAGCGACACGCTGGGACGGGCGCGGCGGCGAGCGAGCGACGCAGATCGGGCGCTGGGTGTTGTCGCTTGCGGCGCGAGAGCGACGCATCTGGCTGGGCGCTGGGTGTCTGTGTCGCGGCGGGCGCGTGAGCGACGCAGCCTGGCGCTGGTCTTGCTGCTGCAGGCGCGCGCCGGAGAGGCGATGCGGGTGGTGCGCTGGGCGCACGGTCTTTGCGACGGCGGCGCTGGGCGCACTGGTGCGGCGGCGGCGCGGCTGGGCGGGCGCGGCGGCGGCGGCGGCGCTGGCGCGCATGATCGCGGCGGCGGCGGGCCGCTCGACGCTGGTCTGGGTGGCGATGGCTCGGTGCGCGGTGCGCGATGTGGCGAGCGTGGCGTGCGTGGCGGTGTGGGGTGGCTGGCCGGCGGCTTGGTGCGCGGCGCGCAGGCGTGGCGTGGCGTGGTGTTGGGCGAGAGGGTTAGGGTTTTGCGAGAGAGAGAGTGTTTTTCCTTTTCTTTTTTTTTTTTTTCTTTCTTCCTCAAATTAAATAAGCTTGGAAATCTAAAATTCCCTTTCCAAGGCTTTCCTCCTTCAAACCCAAGTTGACGCATTTATTTTCCTTAATTAATTCCAAACTCCCATCTCTCTTTGAGGCCGAGGGTTCGAGTCCTCCAAAATCATCCTTTAATCCTTATTTTAATTTAACTACAATCCGGGCTGTTACAATACTCCCTCCTTGGAGGACTTCCGTCCTCGGAAGTTGCTGCACTAAAACAACCCCGGGTAGTTACTCCTCATCTCCCCTTCCAACTCCCAAGTAGCTTCCTCGACTTTCTGATTCCGCCACTGCACTTTCACTAAATCAATAGCTCGGTTCCTCAAGACTTTCTTCTCAAATGCTAAGATCTTTATGGGCTTTTCCTCAAAGCTCAGGTCATGGTTTAGCTGCAAAGGCTCGAAATCTATGACATGCGAAGGGTCTGCCACATATCTTGGCGAGCATCGAAACATGGAACACACCATGCACCTGCAGACCAAGGTGTGGCGGCAATGCTAACCGATAAGCTACGCCCCGATCCTCTCGAGGATCTCGAATGGTCCGACAAACACGGGGCTCGGCTTCCCTTCCTACCAAACCTCGAGAACTCCACGCGACGGAGCCACCTTAAGGAACACGTCTTTGCCGCCAATCTCAAACTCCAACCCTCTACGTCTGACATCGGCGTAGCTCTTCTGCCTGCTCTGTGCAGTCAACATTCGAGCTCTGATCTTCTGGACAGCCTCATTGGTCAACTGGAGCAACTCTGGACCCAATATCTGCCTGTCTCCAACCTCTTCCAGAATACTGGGGATCTGCAGCGCTTACCATACAATGCTTCAAACGGTGCCATATCGAATGGTTGATCAAAACTATTGTTGTAGGCGAACTCCATCAAATACAAGTCTTGGTCCCAACCGCCGTGGAAATCCAACACGCAAGCTCGCAACATATCCTCTAAGATCTGATTTACCCGCTCGGTCGGCCATCATCACTGTGGGTGGAAGGTCGTGGCTTTGTAGTCGCACTGCGTGCCTGGACACCGCAGGCCTTCCAAAACCGTGATGTAAACCGGGAATCCCGGCCGGAGATAATTTTAAGCGGCACTCGCGTGGTACCGCACTATCTCGCTCAAAGAACAACACTGTGCTCTTCGCTCCACGGTGTAGTTTATCCCGCCGGAATGAAGTGGGCACACTTAGTCAACCTATCAACGACCACCCAAATGCGTGCATATCCTCTAGGGGTCCCTGGGCAATCCCGAAATAAAATCCATGGTAATTTCCTCCCACTTCCACTCGTGGCACCCCGAGCGATCGTGAGCAACCCCGCTGAGCCGCCTAGGCGCCTTCACTTGCTGACAAGTGAGACACCGACTGACAAACTGGGCAATCTCTCTCTTCATCCCCATCCACCAAAAAGTCTGCTTAAGATCTTGGTACATCTTGTTACCCCCTGGGTGCCACGCAAAAGGCGAGGTGTGAGCCTCATCAACAATTCGAACGACACGGCATCTATTTGGGACACATAGCCGACCCTTATATCTCAAGCCACCATCCGCAAATATCTCAAAATCAAAGTCACCATCACTGGACCCTCTCGCACAACTTTTTCAACCTAGGATCATTCAATTGGCCGTCAATAATCCTTTGCCTTACCGAAGGCTGGATGGTCAACTGAGCTACCCTGGCGGTAACATCCCCTAACATCACTGCTATTTCCGCTCTCTCGAGGTCTTTCCTTATGATACTTTTGGGATTTGCCAACGTTGCTAGATGCGAGGTCTTCCTACTTAGTGCATCCGCCACAACATTTGCCTTTCCAGTGGTGATACAATATCTCACAGTCGTAATCCTTTACCGCCCAACCACCTTCTCTCGCCTCATGTTCAGTCCTTCGAGTGAAGAAATACTTGAGGCTTTGGTGATCCGAGAAAATCTGAATCTTTTCCCCATACAAGTAGTGCCTCCAAATCTTAAGTGCAAAGACGCATCACGCCAACTCCATATCATGAGTCGGGTGCTTCGCTGCGTGCGGTTTCAATCGCTCGAAGCGTATGCTATCACCTTACCGTGTTGCATCAAAACGCAACCCAAACCAAACTGCTTTGGCATCATCAGACACCACGAAACCCCGTTCCCTCCGAATCGCCAACACCAGGCGGACGTCAAACCGCTCTTTAGCTTAGCAAAACTCTCATCGCACTTCCTATCCCAAACGAAATCAACACCTTTCCTCGTCAATCGAGTAAGCGGGCGGCTATAGCGGAAAAATTTTGAACAAAGCGTCGGTAATATCCAAATGGACCCAAAGCTACGAATCTCCGACACGTCGTCGGTGCCGCCCACGAACTAACGGCCTCTACCTTTGAAGGGTCCTGACCACTCCCTCCTTAGACACAACGTGTCCTGAAAAGCTACCTCCTCGAGCCAAAAGTCACACTTTGAGAACTTCGCATAGAGCTTGTTCTCGCGCAAGGTCGCCAAAATCATCTTAGGTGCGAGGCATGGTCCTCCTTAGACTTGGAGTACACAAGAATGTCGTCTATGAACACGATGACAAAGCGGTCCAAGAACGCCTTGAACACTCGGTCCATCATGTCCATGAATGCGGTGGGGCGTTTCGTCATCGAAAGACATGACTACGAACTCATAATGCCCATACTCGACTGAACGCTGTCTTGGGAATATCTCGCATCCCGAATTCTCAACGGTGGTAGCCCGACCTCAAGTCAATCTTCGAAAACACACAAGCTCCTCGAGTGGTCAAACAGTCATCGATACGAGGCAATGGATACTTGTTCTTAATGGTTACCTTGTTCGTTCCTCGTAATCGATGCATAGACGCATCGAGCCATCCTTTTTCTTAACAAACAAAGACGGTGCTCCCACGAGGACACACTTGGCCGAATAAATCCTGGCGTCCAAAGCAACTCCCGCACTGTTCTTTTAACTCTTTCGATTCTGCTGGCGCCATACGATAAGGAGCTTTGAGATAGGGCGAGTCCCGGCTCAAGCTCTATTGAGAAATCCACTCTCTTCTTGGCGGGGCAAAGCCAGCAACTCTTCAGAAAAACATCGCAAACTCTTGCACTATGGGCACCTGCCGACAGATAATCGGTCACGGTTCTCGCCACGGCCAACTTAGCTAAGAAACCCCAAGCTCCTCGAGCTAACAAACGGTGAGCTTTAAGCGCCGAATCACCACGGCGGACACACCCCACTCTGGGTGCCCCGAAATTTAAAGCTAGGCCTACACCGCGCCCGAACACCACCTCCTTACAACGACAAACCAATCATAGCGTGGTTATCGCCTAACCAATCCATGCCGAGGATCACATCAAAACCGCTCATAGCTAACACTATGAGGGTAACTGCAGTGCAGTCCGGCCTGACACCGTATCCGACCATCCCTTACCTTCTCGGCTAGCCAAAGATACTAGTTCCCGAGGGAGTAGCGACAGATAACTCAAAACCTAGAGGCTCTAAATTCATGCAAGCACGCCAAAGAAAAAACAGCAGAGAAACAAAAGAATGGGTGGAACCCGAATCAAACAACACAAAGGCGAGGTGATCAAGAACTAGGAGCGCACTCGCCATCGCTGCGGTCCGGCTCTCTCGGCCTCTGGCGAGTCGTAGCATATACTCTTCCTCGCTCTTTGAAGCTGGTTGTGCCACCACCGCTTTCTGCTCGTTGCAATGTCGGGCCCGATGTCCTTCCTTACCACGCTTATAGCAAGCTCTAGGGTTACCACCACAAGGCCCCCAATGCCGTTTACCACGGGGTCTACAATACGGTGGCGGCCTCCCTACGCCCTGTTGGCGAGGCTGATCGCGGTTACGATCCCGGTGCTGGTCTCTGCCATGATAAGTATTCTGACGGCGCTGACCGCCTCCATGTCCATTACCACCTGCGTCAAACTTACGCTTCTGACCCGAGTACACTGGGGCCTTCTGCACCACAGTACTAACAACCTGCTCTGGAGGATACTTCCCATCATAAATAGTTGCCAATCGTGACCGCCTTGGCAAAAGTCTCTCGGGCTCGTGCCCTAACATCTCGAGACACTCCGCCTCGCACTCCGCAATAAACTTCCCGATCTTCACTCGTGGGTAGCGATCAAGCTGCGGTGCGAAGTACCCATACTCCAAAACTTCCTCTCATACACCTCGATTGGGTCGACCTCGCTAAGGTTGAAAATAGCTCAATCATCTTTTCTTGGGCTTCTTCATCGATAAATTTTGCCTTGAACTCCGCCTTGAAGAATTCCCTGTGTGGCGTGGGGAGACCCAAACTTGGTCTCTCACTCAAGGTGGAATCCCACCACCACTTAGCTGTTCCAGCTAACGCATGAGCTGCACATCGAGCTCGCTGCACCTCAGGACAAGCCATTACCATAAAAGTATACTCTAGCTCGGCAATCCACCTGGCTGCCACCAGTGGTTCTCCAGGGGCACTAAACTTCTCCGGCTTCCATTTGACGAAATCTTTTAGCCACTTGCCCAAATCCTCAAGACCTTCCGCCACAACGGCCTCGTTCACAATTAGCTCTCGCCGAGTCTGGCGATGTGGTGGCACGGCGGTCCTCTCATTGAACTAACTCGGTCACCGCTCTATCTCAATCCGAGACTCCTCCTCTGTGGTGCCTAACAGAGCTCGCGCGTCTCCGCCCGCCGCTCGGCCCTGCGGTCGACAAAGAACCCAACCATAAGAGCCCTCATGGACTCCACAAAAGCAACTCCGGTGCAGCAGCCCCGAGGCCGAAGTTGCCTCCACGCCTCACCAGGGCAACATGCCAGAAGGGCTGTGAGGCGCCTAACATCGCGATCGGCTTGGGACGACGTCCCTCCCGTGTCGGAATCAATACGAATGCCCCCGGGCCTGGTCGGCCTCGAGCCTCCCCGCCTCTACGAGTGATCGCATAACGACAATCTACACTCAAACGAACAATGAGTCGTAACCGGTTTTCCTGCTCCTCAACAACAAGTCATATACATGCAAGGTGCAAATGGTATTGTAATTCTTAACCCTTAACCTTAAACTTTCGGACATACCGATGGTGGCGAGCGCCGATGATCATGGAAAACAACCTAGCTCGCAGTCAGTCTACGTAACCTATAACTCGAGCTTTGATACCAACCGTAAGGACCCGACCCAAAAGAAGCGGTCTCTAACCTAGATCCTTACTTAGCATGCATGCCTAGGAATGTAAAAGGTCATTCAGAGTTTGAAATTTAAATCCTTGAAGTAAGTACATTAAAAACAAGTAAAATATAATTCCATTCAAAATAAAATGTAGATGACTGATCAAGACATTCTTAAAAACAAACCAAGGGAAACGAGACGAGAAACACAAATAGGTTTTTAAGTACTTTTCCTAGGGACTCAAGTCCCACTACATGCTAAATCATAAGAAAACAATAAAAGAACATGCATCCCCAGAGCCGACTATCCATGATCATCCAAATAGCCTCCTCCTAGCCATCCCGCCGATGTCCCAAGTTACCCGGTGGAAAACCACAGAAAATAAGGGTGAGCAACGAGTTACTCAAGAAGAATCCCCAACCGGGGTACAATACGAAAAACATATCATTTAGCACACGGACATGCAACCATGCAAAGATTCAGAGCAAACAGATGGGTTAACAGAACGCCACTCTTGGGGCTTGCCTATTCGAGGCTTACAACTACCACTACCCTAGGTTCCACACACGGGTGTCCTTCGAGCCTTTCACAACCTAGGACTCAGTGTTGCCCATCTGGGACTTATACACCTAGGATGCCCATCGTGGTCTTACACCTCCAACTCGGTGATGCCCATCGGGGACTTATACACCTAGGATGCCCATCGGGTCTTACACCTCCGCATCGCTGATGCCCATCGGGGTCTTATACACCTAGGATGCCCATCTCGAGGTCTTACACCTCCAACTCGGTGATGCCCATCGGGGTCTTATACACCTAGGATGCCCATCGGGTCTTACACCTCCAACTCGGTGATGCCCATCGGGGACTTATACACCTAGGATGCCCATCTGGGTCTTACACCTCCGCATCGCTGATGCCCATCGGGTCTTATACACCTAGGATGCCCATCGGGTCTTACACCTCCAACTCGGTGATGCCCATCGGGTCTTATACACCTAGGATGCCCATCGGGTCTTACACCTCCAGATGTCCATCGGGTCTTACCCGAGCGGACGCACCAGATTACTCCTACAATTTCTTACACTATACCAATTCCTAGCATGAAACTAACAGATATATCAGAATCACAAGCGCAAAACCATCTAAAAACAAGAAAGAACAAGCAACCTATCCACTAGCGTTTCATACATACACAACACATAGCATGCTATCAAAATGTTCGCAGGTCCACACAACCCCAGAAGAAGTCCTTACGGAAGTGAATAGATCCAACGATCAACGGATGACTCTCGAGCTTCTAAGCGCACTCCGACAACCTAGGCAAGTAATAAAATATCCTAATTAATAAATGGCATCTAAAATCAGGAAGTCCATAGGGTGGAGGCTCGGGAATTTACCAACCGAGAAGGCACACGCCCGGCGGCAGCAAGTAGCAGTGACGGGGCGCCGGCCGCGCAGGGCGCAGGGCGCTGCGGCGCGCGCGCGCGCGGCAGGTGGTAAAGCCGACACTGGGCGGCGCGCGCCAAGGCGCTCGATGGCGGCAGCTGCGGCGGGCGACTCGGGCGGCGAGGCCGGGCGCGCGAACGGCGACACGCCGGGACGGGCGCGCGGCGAGTGAGCGACGCAGCCCGGGCGCTGGGTGTTGCGCGGCGGCGCGCGAGCGACGCGCAGCCGGGCGCTGGTGTTGTTGCATGCGGGCGCGCCGACAGCGGCGAGCGCGGGTGGTGCGCTGGGCGCGGCGGCCGCGACGGCGGCGCTGGGCGACGGCGGCGCGACGGCGGCGCTGGGCGCACGGCGGCGGCGACGGCGGCGCTGGGCGCATAAAGGCGGCGACGGCGGCTGGCTGCCGACGCGGTCCGGGCTGGCGATGGTCTTGGTGCGGGCGATATGTTGGCGCAGTGGCGATGCGTGCGGCGGTGTGGGGCTGGCCGCCGGCGCGCTTGGTGCGGCGCGGCAGTGGCGTGCGGCGTGGGTGTTGGGCGAGAGGGTTAGGGTTTTGCGAGAGAGAGAGTGTTTTTCCTTTTCTTTTTTTTTTTTTTCTTTCTTCCTCAAATTAAATAAGCTTGGAAATCTAAAATTCCCTTTCCAAGGCTTTCCTCCTTCAAACCCAAGTTGACGCATTTATTTTCCTTAATTAATTCCAAACTCCCATCTCTCTTTGAGGCCGAGGGTTCGAGTCCTCCAAAATCATCCTTTAATCCTTATTTTAATTTAACTACAATCCGGGCTGTTACAAGTCCCATGGCCGCTCAGAGTACAGCATCCCCACTAGTCTTGTACTCGTTTTCCTGAGGTTGCACCTGTTTGGGTTGCATAAGAGATCTAGCTCGGTGGTAGTCAGAGAACTACAAGTATGAGGTCATTCGAGGGAAAGTAGGAGCATTTCAGGGTCACCGAGAGTTAGGTACCAAAGGATGTTGTAGGCTGTTAAGAGCTAGCACGTTCGAGTTCTCGCGCCTGTGTTGTGAGCTTGTGAGCCAGTTTGATGGTAGCATGATTCGGCTACCCTTTGAGTTACCCTAGTATGGGCAGTGTTGGCATCGATGGATGCGTGATTGATCCAGTGTTAGAGCCATGAGTTGGATGGTTGATCGGAGCGCGTTTAGTGGGCACATTGGTTTGAGGTATGGCAGCTTGGTGTGGATATGCTCTTGTAAGAGTGAGTTGTCCAATGTTGTGACGAACCCGACCCAAAACATGGCCCTAAACCTGGGTTCTCACTCAGCATGCAAGTTAAATATGATAACAAGCGGTTTAGTGCTCATATTTAAAAACCTTTCAAAACATATGAGAAGGGGGAACCCTTAAAACATAACCAACAACTTTCATTTAAACAAACCAACGAAGTAAAACAACCTGGCCAGTATTTATAAAAACATACAATACAATTTAAACAACTTTTTAAACAATGTTCCCCTAGGACTCCTGTCCATCTACATGCTGAATAAACAATACAATAATAAATGACAGAGTGCCGGCAGCTCCCATGATCAATCAGCTCCCTCCGCTAGCCATCCTGGTGTTGTCCCAAGTTACCTGAAAGATAAATAAGGGTGAGTATAAACATACTCAATAAGTATCCCCAACCGGGGTACAATACAATACATCAGTCATCTAGCACCTCAACATGCAAGCTAACAGTTATCAACACAGATCATAGCTCAACGAGCTCACAAGGCAAGATCTGGAGTCATCAGAAGTCTCCTACTTCCGGCCTAATGATTGGTTCTCATAACCAATCCCGGGACATCACCGAGGTCTCTTTCACTCGGGGGATTGTTCAGCTCAAAAACTGATCCCAAGGATGTCCTCAACGGCCTCTTGCCCTTGCTACTAATCTGGACATACGGGAGAGTACCCGAAGTCTGGCTCTAAACTGGAAGGAATGGTGTACTCACGAACATTAGCCCGGGGGAGCTCTCCGAACAGGCGACTAACGCGTGAGCGCGCACACCGCATGCTGCTGCAACCGGCGTAAATGTGGGGGCCCAAGGACAAACTACGCGGGCCTGGTACGCATGCCTATGACTCGAAAGCGGTGTCACTGATCACAGTAGTGCGAGGCCCTCGACACTCATCTGTGCAGCCTGAGCCACCGACCTGAAGCTAAGAACCGGCCAAGGTAGGCTTACACCGTTGGCAGGGTTCCGCTCTAGCAGGCTACAAACTAGCATACGCCAATGAGGTAGCTAATTCTCATTGGCTGCCGGGAAGGAAAGCAATGTACGTTATGCCTCGCTCTACTCCCGACCGGTGGGGACAAAGTACGTTGTGTCCGCTCTCAACCTCTGGATGATGACAAACCCTACAACACTATCTAAGAGTACAGAGTAAAATGATTCCTGGCTAGCAAGCAATGACCGACATCAATCACATTTACCTAGCATGATACTACAAACTTAAGCAGGAATCATAAGCATGCTGGAAGAACAAACCTAGCATGGCACTAACATGTAAAATCAGGCAAACATGCTAGCAAGAGATCAAACATAGCTGCCTATCACTATCATGCTCATAACAGTAAACAAGCATACAAGGCACATCGTGATAATATAGCAGGGTCCACACAACCACGGTAAGAAATCCTTACCTGGAACAAGCAGAAAATAATTACAAATCAACAAGCCAATCAAGCAACCCTCGAGCCTCTAATCGAACCCGAACAGCCTAAACATTCAAATAAAACACGCCAAATAAATCCATAAACAGCTGCCAACAAATCAGGGTCCAACGAAGAAAAGACTCGGGAAATACCATCTAAGAAGCCACAAGGCTAGGGCCAACCAACACAACAGGGCAGGCTGTCGGCAGCAAAGGAGGTTGGCTGGGGCGCAGGGGCTGGGCGCAGGCGTTGGGGCGCGGAGCTGGGCGCGGGTGAGCTGGGGCGAAATAAGGGCGCACGGGCGCGGGCTCGACTCAGCTGGGTGAAGGCGCGCGATGCGGCTCGGCACAGGGGACGACGGGCAGGCGCGAGCGACATGAAGGGCTACATGGGCGCGCGCGCGGGGCGACGGGACGCGACGGCCTCAGGGACGCTTGAGCTCGGCACGACGAGCTACAGGGCGCACGGCTCGGCATAGTACAGGGCGGCACGGACCTAGGCGACGCGAGGCCTGGGCGAGGCTGGGCGACGCGGGGACGGCCTGGGCGAGGCGACTCGTCACAGGGCAGGGCGAGCTGGGCGATGCGGGCTAGCACTGTGCACGCCTAGGCTCGGGCTGGCTCAGGCTTGGGCGAGCTGGGCGGCCAGGGGGCTGGTTCGGGCTGGGGAGTGAGGGCTCGGGGAAAGAGAGAGAGAAAAGGGAAAAATGGGAATTTTGGGGATTTAGAAAAAATAAAAGGGGAAATGGGAAATAAAAAGGAAAATGGGGATTTTATCCTAATTAAATCCATCCTTATCCATTTTATCCAATCTTATCCATTTTAAAACCTTAAAATCCCATTTCCCGGCTTCCTCCATCGAGACCCGACTGAAGCAACCTTCTTCCAATGAATAAATCTCACTTAAATCAACCTCCCAAATCAACACTAAGGGCCCGGGCTCGATACCCATAGGAAACACCCAAACAACCATAACTTTGCCCAAAACCCAAATAACAACCGAGCTTCCAAATAAATAGCCCAAACATCTCGGGACTCGCAACCACCAACAAACAAACCTCGAAAAGGGCAGGAGCTGCCTCGAAGCCTTAAAAATCCACAAATCCTGCCCGGGGAGCAAAAAGACCAAAATACCCCTAAGGGTCAAAACAGCTCTAACGGCCGAACCGAACAACCGAATCTGAATCGGAAGCACCTCGAGAACCGGAATAGAAAACTGGGCCATTACAAATGTGGCTTTTCGTGGGGAGTTGGCCCCGAGAGGGTTTGAACTCTTGTTGCTCCCTTGTTAGTAGTGGCTCTGTTGGAGGCAAAAGTTGCCCTGTGTGAGCGTTCTTGTTGGCATTGGATCTTAAGGAATCAAGTTGGAGCTGTACACCACGGTGTACTATTGTGTAGCTCGTTCCGTGGTGTATGTTTGGAGAACCACGAGAGGTTCATGTTGAGGAGCCAGTGCTCAGTCTTTGAGTTGTCAAGGCTTTAGTTCTTGGCAAGTGCCCTAGCTTTGGTTGTAAGGATGCCGTGCTCGTAGCCGGGTTGTTGGTTAAGCAAGTTTTTCTAGTTGTTCCTTGCCCTGGTCAGAGTTCAGTTGGAACTGAACAAGAGCGATGGTATCAAAGCCGCGTAGTTTCTGATCGTCATGGTTAAGAGAGCTGTTAGGATCCTTACCTTGGGCAGAAGGTATGTTGTGGTCGATGCTTTGAGTAGGAGGATGACGCATTTTGTAGCGTTTCCGCTCCTCTTGGTTTTCAAGAAGTTGGAGTTGGCCAGCATAGTTGAAATGCTGGAGAGGGTTGTGCCCGTGTAGCCGGTTGTCTGTTAGATCGTTTGACGACCGTGTGTGTCGGAGGGTGATCGGAGGATCCCTAGGTTGTGGAGAGCCTCTCCAGAGCTCAGTCAGACCCAGGCAGTGTTCCTTGGGTGAGTTGCTTGCAGCTTGGTAGTCTAGCAAGCTAGTGCTTGTTTGGAGTAGAGTCCGGATTGGTTCCGGTGTGGTGGCTAGTTGGAGCTTGGTGTTGCCCAAGATTTGGGTCTCTTAATGTTTCAAGAGCTAGCTCGGTTCGAGCAAGAGGGTGTTGCCCTGAGGACTTGTTCCTAGTCAGGAGGTTTAGGGAGTTGACCCCTCCCTCGCGGTTGAGTAAGTTCTGCTAGTTCTAGGTTGGTGGTCCAATCAGTTGAGATTCCCTTGGGTGTTGCTTCCAAGAGAGTTGGTTGTTGTTGCCCTTGGGTTTGAGCTAGTCAGCGAGCGGGTGTGAAGTTCGCTGCCCTTCAGAGTTTGCTTGCTGGGAAATCGTTTCCCGTTTAGAAGAAGTCAGCTTAGCTCCTGAGTTGTGTAGTTGTTCAGAGTAGCGCAGCGGTTAGCCCAGCGAGAGGGTCCCTGCATTGTGTTGTTAGCAAGCGAAAAGGTGTTTGCCCCCGCAAGGGCGGAGGCCAGCCAGTTTAAGAGTTGAGATTTTGCTGGAAAGTTGTTGGTTCTTTGGGGTTTGAAGAACCCCTAGTTTCTATGGTGGTTGAGTTGCACCATGGATGCCAGCCTCAAGTATATCTTTGGAAGTAGCCTTGTCAGTCCGTTTTCCATGCTAGGTTTCGGGAGTGGATCTTCTGGTTGGAAGATGAGTTAGGCCTAGGCTAAAAGGAGGAAGTCCTTTGAGTAGCCGGATGGGCTTAAGAGTTGAGTGGTAGCTTGGAGGCGAGTTTTGCTCGTTATGAGCTTGGTTTGAGTTTCTGCTGAGCAAGCCTTTCTCGGGCTTTGTTCCTAGTTGTTGTGCTTTCGCAGTTGGCGTTTAGCGGAGCCACAGTTGAGTGAGTTGGCACAGAGGTGCCGTGGCATTGGTTGGTAAAAACCCTTGAGTTGCTATCCTCAAGGTGTTGTGTTGCTAGTGGCTGTGTGATGGTTTGGTCCTTGCTACCCGAGATTTTCCATGAGAGGAATGTTGGTTGTTTCCTTGCCTGGCAATGTTCTCTTTGGCCAGTTGTTAGTAGGTTTGCATGAAAAAGTTTGCGTTCGGCCGTTGAGAGGCTCTAGTTTGTTGGTTTGGCCGAGTGGAGCTTGTGCCTGGATTTTGGCCATTTAGGGTTGGCCGTAGCTGAAGTTTCAGCTGGTGCGAGTGGTGTTAGCCATCTGGTGATCCAGGATTTTTCCCTTGTCTTTGACGCGTCGATTGCTCTTAAGATGGTTGTTTAAGTGTTGTAAGCGCGTGCTAGTTGGAAAAGTTTGCCTTTAGGATCAGTCGCCAGTTGGTGGTTCGATTGTGTTTTCGTTAAGGCTTTAGGAAATCCTTGTGGTTCGCTGGCCTCATGTGAAGTAAGAGTAGGCCGTTTAGTTTCTGGAACCTGAGAGGTTCAGTTGTTTGGCCAGCTTGGTGTAGTGTTGAGGCCGTTTGTTAACAGCTGTGAGCATTCAGAGCAGTTACGCCAGTGCGTGGCGTTGAGTTTTGGAGCTTGTGGCCAGTCTGTGAGTTTGCTGAGAGTAACACCGTAGAGAGGTGTTCCGTGTTGGATTAGCAGTGTTTAGATTGAGCCCCTGGTTTGTAGGGCCTTTTGAGATCCTTGAGCGGATCGGAACAGTGGCCTTTCGGTTAGCTTTGCCCAGTCTTTGGCAGCAGTGCAATTTTTGTGTTCCTCGTTTCGATGTTGAGATAGTCTGTGGCAGACTGGATAGCATTGTGGCTTTGAGCCTTTGAGAACCCAAGAGGGTTTGGTTCTCGAAGATGGGCTAGTGTTGTCTTAGCCGAGAAGTTCAGTTGGCTAGGAATCAGTGGAGATTTCCTAGAGCTGTTTCATCTTAGGACTTTCGAGGACGAAAGTCTTAAAAGGAGGGAGTATTGTAACGACCCAGTTTTCTATTCCGGTTTTTGAGGTGCTTCCGGTTCAGATTCAGTTGTTCGGTTGGGCCGTTAGAGTTGTTTTGACCCTTGGGGGTATTTTGGTCTTTTGGCTCCCCAGGCAGGATTTATGGATTTTCAGGATCCCGAGGCAGCTCCTGCCTTTGTCGAGGCTTGTTTGTTGGTGGTTGCGAGTCCCGAGGTGTTTGGGCTATTCGTTTGAAAGTTCGGTTGTGATTTTGGGTTTTGGAAAAATCATTGTTGTTTGAGTGTTTCCTTTGGGATTCGAGCCGGGCCCTTAGTGTTGATTTGGGAGGTTGATTTAAGTGAGTTTTATTTATTGGAAAAGGTTGCTTCAGTCGGGTCTCGAAGGAGGAAGCCGGGAAATGGGATTTTAAGGTTTTAAAATGGATAAGGTTGGAAAATTGGATAAGGATAAAAAAATAAGAAAAATCCCCATTTTCCCTTCTTATTTTTAAAATCCCATTTTCCCTTTTATTTTTTTAAAATCCCCATTTTTTCTTTTTTCCCCATTTTTTCCCTGTTATTTTTTTTTTTATAAATCCCCATTTTTTTCCCTTTTCTCTCTCTCTCTCTCTCTCTCTCTCTCCCCTAGCCCGAGCCAACCCCCCAGCCCAACCCCAACGCCCAGCTCGCCCAACCCCAACGCCCGCTCGCTGGCACCGAGCCCTAGCCCTAGCTCACCCGCCCCAGCCAGCGCCAAGACAATGCTGCCCCGAGTCGCCGCCGCCATGTGTCGCGCCGCGACATGTTGTCGTCAAGGCCCCGCGTCGCCCAGCCTCGCCCAGGCTGTTTGGGTTCGATTAGAGGCTCGAGGATCGCTTCGTTGATTTGTGAATATTATTGTTTTCTGATTTCTTACCGTGGTTGTGTGGACCCTGCGATTTTATCACGATGTGTAACGACCCAGGTTTTTCTTTCTGGTCTTCCAGGTATGCCCTAGGGGTAATTTGGTAATGTGGTCGGGCCGTCAGGGTCGTTTGTGTCTTTTCCAGTTACTAAAATTATTGGATGGTTTTATGTAGGTTTTTGGAGGGATTTGTAGTTGGGTTTGAGCAAGGTTTGATGCAAAAGTAAAAATAAAGAAGTTTAGTCCGCAATGGGGTTTGAACCCGGGTCTCTGGGAAGCTTGTAGAGATGTGTGCCAATTGAGCCATTAGGTGCTCTTGTTGCTCTTTCTCGCATCACATCTTAGTTAACCTTGGATTTTGGAGTTTTGGTGCATTTGGTTAAATGAAATAGAATTAGGTTTATTCCATCTTCTTCTCCAAATCTCCTCTTGGCCGCACAAGCTCTCCTCTCCATAGCCCTTGCCGATTCTTCATCCTTGCAGCCTCCCTTGGATCGTTTCATCATCATTCCGCCACCGAGAGAAGCCCACCAAGAGCCCATCATCGCCGCGTCGCCCAATGTCGGATCGCGACGACGGATCGCGCCAAAGAAGAAGAAGACAGATCGCCTCGCCGCCGCACGATTCGCGCCCCTCAGAGTCGCACCGATCGCCCAGATCTGTTGAGAGCACCGCCGCGACGCCATCGCTCACCAGTCGACCAGATCTGTTGAAGCACCACCGCCAGACGCCATCGCCGCTGTCGATCGCGCGCGCAGCGAGCGAAGCCAGACGCCAGACGCGCCGCGCGGCTTTGCCCGAAGTTGCCGCCGCGCGCGCCAGCCCACGCCCGCGTCGCCTGCCGCGACGCCAGCGCCACGCGCTTTTTGCCCGAAGCCGCCGCCCACGCGCCACGCGTCCGCGCGTCGCACGCTCGCCACGCGCCGCGGCGCGCCGCCGCGACGCGCTACGCGAGCGCGCCCTCGCTGCAGCCATCCGTGCCGTGCGCCAGGTGCGTGCAGCCGCAGCCAGCGCCGCCACCTGCCGCTGCGGTGCGCCACGCAGCCGCGCCTGACCACCGCTGCCGTGTTGCCTTGCTGCCAGAGCTCAAGCTCGTGTCGCGCGCGCGTGAGTTCCCTTTGAGCCGAGCTTGCCGTTTCTTTTGTTGTTTAGACGTTTTAGATGCCTGATTATTATTGGTTTGCTAGGTTCCCGCCGCTAGCTCGGGATTGTTCGCAGACTTAGGATTTGTGTGTAGAAGCCTCCCGACCAAGGTAAGGATTTCTTACCGGAGTTGTGGGCCTCGCGGTATATTTGTGATTGTTGTTTTGTATGCTGTGTATGATTATTAGCATGTTTAGCCCTAGGTGCTCGTTTCAATTCTCGATCGCATGAACTCTTGTATTGTTTCTCATGTTAGCCCATGCTAGGTTGTTCCATTCGCATGTTCGATATCTGTTCTTGCTTCGTAGTATCATGCTAGGTTCCTTGTACCGTTGAGCACGTATTGGACCGCATTGAATGAATTGTTATTATTGCTATGGTTTAGAGTTCAAGTAGGTAGCATCATCCGGGCGGATGCATAACGTAACTTGCATCCCCCGACAGGACGCACGAGATGGTACTCGTCCTCGATCCCGTTAGGGTTTAGCTAACCCTAACGGCTGGCCCCGCAATCTTGGGTGAGGGTGGCAGATCGTAAATGCCCCAACGGTCGGGATGATGACTTGGCATTGCCTCGCCCCCGGCGATCGGCACGTCCTCGGCGTGTTGGCCAGTAGCCCTTGATTGCCACTGTTAGGGCAAGGACCGCTTCTGGTGTAAGCCTACCACGCCGGTTCCTTAGCCTCAAAGTGCGGTGGTACAGCCGACATAGTTCACGTGTCCGTGTCTCACACCCTATGTCGGTGACACCGATCCGAGAGATTTAGTTAGGCATGGTGATCGAACTCGGGCAGCTTGCCACTAGACCCGCACCCCGAGAGTTTGCGGTGAGCATGCGGTGCGCGCTTACGCTCATTACAATAGCGATCGAGAGCTCCTCGGGATCTTGAGCCAGTGCACCTTTCGTATCGACGATGAGAGTCGCCGAGGCGGGACTTGTTCTCGTGATAGCTCGTTTAGTGTGTTGTGGTATTTTCCGGACTAAGACCCCGAGTTGGCTTCCGAGGTCCAAGTGTGGACTTAGCTATGTGCTCCGCCTCGTGTTTGTACTCATAGCTTGCATACATTCTTCTAGATGATCATGTATATCGTATTGTACCCCGGTTGGGGATTCTTCTACTGGGTAATTCGTTACTCACCCTTATTCTACGTGGTTTTCCACAGGTAATCAAGGCGGGAGACAGGATGGTGAAGGGGAAGCCGTGATCATGGAATCCTGCTTTGTCATCTCGACTATTTTATTTTATCATGACTCTTGACTTTTATTATTTCCCCGAATGCATGTAGAGGCGGGCACAGAGCCCCAGGATGTTTTCTTACGTTTTATGGATTCCAAAGATATTTGTACTTGTGGATTGTTTTAATGGTTTAAATAAATCTCGATCGTGAGTATGCTTTTAGAAATGTATGTTTTGGTTGTTGAATGTTTCGTTTTTACTTGGAATCAAATGTGTTTTTCATAATGTCTTCTAATTTCAATACATGCATTGGGGTAAAGGCCATTTAGAGCCCCTTTGGGGTGGGTCTTTACTGATTGGTATCGAGCTTAGAGTCATAGATTCTCGAGATCGACCTTTTGTTGTAGGTCGTTTTTCCATGATCATCGAGACTGGCGGTACCATCAGTACGCCTAAGTTTACTATTTGTTGTTGAAAAAGGGTTAAGAATTTACAATACCTATCATCTAGTGTATGCCTTGTTTGGTGTTGTGGAGTGGTGACAGTGTGTTTTGATTCGTTGTTGGTTTGGATGTAGATCGCCAAAGATGCGATCACCGCATCTGGGAGAGGAGGTTCGAGAGCGAGTCGAGGTATCAGGATCGGATCGATCATCGCAGGACATCGTCCCAAGTCGACATCGATGGCATTCCACCAAAGAGCTCCTCCGCTACGCCTAGAGCCGGCGTTGAGGCGTCGAAGCGCGCGTGAGATCGCTCCCGAGCGAGTTTGCCGAGTCTATGAGGGCTTTTATGGTCGCATGTTGAGTGACCAGAGGGCGAGACCTGTGCCTTGTTGGCGTATGGCGGCGGGAAGAGTCCCGAGCCCAGATCGAGCGGTGACTCGATTGGTTCAAAGAGAGCTCAAGAGCACCTCGGCTCCACAGAGCAAGTAGCCCCCGAGGCGAGATATGGCAGAGGTGCCGAGGAATTGGGTAGGTGGTCAAGGATTTTGTGAAGTGGAAGCCCGAGAAGTTTGATGGCACCGGTGATGCGTTAGCGGCGGCCTGTGGATTGCCCATTTGGAGTACACCTTCCGATCATGGTGTGCCCCGATATTCAGAGGCCGAGGTGTGCGGCTCATGTGCTAGGAGGCACAATGAGATGGTGGTGGGAGTCCACCTTGAGCGAGAGACCACCTGGTCTCCACCCGCTACTTGGGAGTTCTTCAAGGCCGAGTTCAAGGTAAAGTTCATCGGTGATGAGGCTCAAGAGAAGATGGTGGAGCTCTTCCGGAACTCGAGGCGAGTGGTCTCGATTCCATTGAGGATTATGAGCGCAAGTTCTCGAGTATGGATATTTTGCTCCTCGATTGATTGCCACCTGAGTGAAGATTCGGAAGTTCATATCCGGATTGAGGCGTGGTGTTTCCCAGATGTCGTGGCTCGTGCCCCCGACACTTATGCTAGGGTCATCCCGATTGGCCACGATCTATAATGGAAGTATATCCTGCTGAGCGGGTTGTTGCCGCTCTGCTCGGGCATCCCGTCCCAAAGAAACTGTAGGGGCGTAAGAGGAAGTTTGATTTTCGGGAGGCGCCGGCGCCGCCAAGGGCGCTTTTGAAGCAGAGATCGGAGAGCTCCGCTCCGCTTTCCGTTTCCCGACAAAGCAGGAGGACCAGCGAGTTCCCGCTTGTGCTTCATGTGGGAAGGTCCACGCCGAGCTTGTCACCTGGACCTAGATTGTGCTTCCGTTGTGGTAGAGAGGGGCACATGGCCCATTTTTGTGATCACCCCACTATGGCGGCTCGGCCAAACAGCGGCAGTTAGGTCGAGTGTTTGCTACGACCGTCAGAGGCCGAGCGGACGGATGCCGCTGTGGCGTGTACGCTTCTTGTTTTAGATCACCGCGCATTTGTCTTGTTTGATTCTCGTTCCACGCATTCATTTGTATCTGTGTTGTTTGGTCGAGCATGCTAAGTTAAGACTAGAGCCTCTAGGTTTCGAGTTATTCTGTTGCAACTCCTTCGGGAGTTAATATGTTTGCTAGAGATAAGATTAGGGATGGCCGGATTGAGATATCCAGGAGAGTTGCTTTAGGCTACGCTCATAGTTACGCCTATGAGCGGTTTTGATGTGATTCTTGGTATGGAGTGGTTAGTCGCTAACCACGCGTTGATTGACCGCCACCGAAAGAAGTAGTGTTCAGCCGCCAGTCGCCCGACTTTAAGTTTCGTGGAGTCCAGTGGTGGAGTTTGCCCGCCGATGGTGTCACCGTGAAAGCTCGTCGCTTGCTAGCTCATGGAGCTTGGGGCTATCTAGCCAAGTTGTTCGGGAAAGAGCCGCCTCGCTCTCTGTTGATCAGTGCCGGCCGTGCAGGAGTTCGCGGATGTGTTTCTCGAGGAGTTACCGGGTTGCCCCAAAGAGAGAGGTTGACTTCATTATTGAGCTCGAGCTAGGGACCCTCCCTATCTCGAAGGCTCCGTGACGCATGGCGCCAGTGAGTTAAAGGAATCAAGATTCGATTTGCAGGAGATGTTAGACCGAGGGTTCATCCGTCGCGCGTGTCCCCGTGGGGAGCACCGATTCTTTGTGAAAAAGAAGGATGGTTCTATGCGCTTATGTATTGATTATCGCGAGCTTAATAAGGTGACGAGTGAAGAATAAGTATCCGTTGCCCCGTGATCGATGATTTGTTCGATCGCCTTCGTGGAGCTTCGTGTTCTCCAAGATAGATCCGAGATCCGGTTACCATCGATTGCGGATCGGGGATGCCGACATTCCTAAGACGACTTTCGAGTCTAGATATGGTCACTATGAGTTTGTGGTCATGTCGTTTGGATTGACCAATGCCCCAGTGCGTTCATGGACATGATGGATAGGGTGTTCAAATCATTTTTGGACGGCTCCGTCATCGTGTTCATTGACGATATTCGATTTATTCGAGGTCTAAAGAAGACCATGCAGAGCATTTGAGGCGAGTATTGGCGGCTTTGAGGGAAAACCCGGCTTTATGCGAAGTTTTCCAAATGTGATTCTGGTTGGAGCAGTGGCCTTCCTAGGCCACGTGGTTTCGAGAGATGGTATAGCCGTGGACCCCGCGAAGATTGAGGCCGTGAGTTCATGGGCCAAGCCGACTTCGATTGCCGAGATTCGCAGCTTTCTTTCTGGTTTGGCGAGTTACTACCGCGGTTCGTCAAGGACTTTTTCGCTATAGCCTCGCCTCACTCGCCCGACGAGGAAGGGTGTCGAGTTTGTTTGGGACAAAGCAGTGTGATGAGAGCTTTGCTGTGCTCAAGCGCAGCTTTGACTTTCAAAGCACTGACTGTTGGCGATCCGGGAGGGGACAGTGGTTTCGTGGTCTGATGATGCTTCCAAGTTTGGATTAGGTTGTGTGTTGATGCAAAGACGGGAAGGTCATTGCCTATGCTTCCCGTCACCGGCCGTATGAGCGTAACTACCCGACTCATGATATGGAGTTGGCAAAGCAGTGGGGTTTGCATCAAGATTTGGAGGCATTACTGTATGGTGAGCGGATTGAGATGTTTACCGATCACGAGCCTCAAGTATCCATTTACTCGAAGGAGTTGAATATGAGGCGAGAGGAGATGGTTAGAGTTGGTAAAGGATTATGATCGCGAGATTTTGTACCATCCGGGTAAAGCCAATGTAGTGGCTTATGCTTTGAGTAGGAAGACGCCGCACTCTGCGGCGTTGTTGAGTTCCCAGCCAGTTTGCGGAGAGAGTTCGAGCGGGCCGAGGTTGCGAGTGTTGTTGGGTGAGGTTACGCGGTGGTAGCTCGGCTTGTCTGCTCACCGCCGATTAGGCAAAATGGATTATAGACACCGGTTGGGTGACCCCGCACTTAAGAGATTGGTTGATAGAGTTAGTGCCGACGGTGACTTTGACTTTGTATATTCACCGCATGGTGGGTTGACTTATAGAGGCCGGTTGTGTGTCCGGACATTGCGAGTTTTTGCGAGCAGAGTTGCTCTCTGAGGCCCACAGCCCCTTTTGCTTGGCACCCCTGGGTACCAAGATGTATCGAGACCTTAAGCGGACCTTTCGGTGGATGGGAATGAAGAGAGATGTGGCAGAGTTTGTCGGTAGGTGTCTCACTTGTTAGCAAGTGAAGGCACCCAGCAGAGGCCACCTGGTTTGTTTGCAATGCATCGAGTGTACCCAGTGGAAATGGGAAGAGATCTCCATGGACTTTATCTCTGGTTTGCCAAGGACTCCTAGGAAGTTCTCTCGATTTGGGTGATAGTCGACCGTTTGACCAAGAGCGCACACTTCATTCCCGGTAGAGACACTTATACCGTGGAACAAAGGCGCAGCTTGTTTTTGGAGCAGATCATCCGTTATCATGGTGTGCCGGTGAGGATTGTGTCCGATCGTGACTCATGGTTCACTTCTCGTTTCTCGAGAGCGCCCGAAGGGTTTGGGCTGAGAATGCGCCAAAGATGACTTTTCACCCTCGAGACGGATGGTCGATCGAGAGAGTGAATCGATTCTCGAGGATATGTTGAGGGCTTGTGTGTTGGATTTCTGTGCGATTGGGACCGATGCTCAGATTTCTTGATGGAGTTTGCCTATAACAACGATTTACGATCGACGATTCGGATGGCTCCATTCGAGGCATTGTATGGTAAGCGTTTGTCCGGTCCCCCGTGTGTTCGGGAAGAGGTTGGTGATAGACAGTTTTGGGTCCCGAGTTACTCGCAGCTTGACCAATGGTGCAAAGGCGTAAGATTAGAGCTCGTATGTTGACGGCTCAGAGCAGTAGAAGAGTTACGCCGATGTTCGGCGCCGAGATTTGGAGTTTGAGGTTGGTCAAGCATGTGTTCCTTAAGGTTGCTCCGATGCGAGGTGTTACGAGGTTTGGTAAGCGTGGGAAGTTGAGTCCCCGCTTTGTTGGTCCATTTGAGATCCTAGAGAGGATTGGCAGAGTTGCTTACCGGTTAGCCCTACCTCCGTCACTATCACGGTGCATAGTGTTTTTCATGTATCGATGTTGAGGCGGTATGTGCGGACCCGTCGCACATTGTGGACTTTGAGCCTTTGCAATTTGAATGAGGATTTGAACTTCGAGGAGAAGCCGGTGAGGATCCTTGCCTTTGAGACCAAGACGTTGCGTAATCGCGAGATTCGTTTGGTAAAGGTTCGATGGAAGAGTCGGGGTTCGAGGAAGCCACTTGGGAGCGGGAAGACGAGATGAGATTGCATTACCCCGAGCTATTTCTGTTTTAAGGACTTTCGAGGACGAAAGTCATAAAAAGGAGGGAATATTGTAACGACCTGTGTTTTTCTTTCCGGTCTTCCGTGTATGCCCTAGGGGTAATTTGGTAATGTGGTCGGGCCGTCGTGGTCGTTTGTGTCTTTTCCGATTACTAAAATTATTGGATGGTTTTATGTAGGTTTTTGGAGGGGTTTGTAGTTGGGTTTGAGCAAGGTTTGATGCAAAAGTAAAAATAAAGAAGTTTGTCTTGCTGCAATGGGTTTGAACCCGGTCTCCTGGGAAGCTTGTAGAGATGTGTGCCAATTGAGCCATTAGGTGCTCTTGTTGCTCTTTCGCATCACATCTTAGTTAACCTTGGATTTTGGAGTTTTGGTGCATTTGGTTAAATGAAATAGAATTAGGTTTATTCCATCTTCTTCTCCAAATCTCCTCTTGGCCGCACAAGCTCTCCTCTCCATAGCCCCTTGCCGATTCTTCATCCTTGCAGCCTCCTTGGATCGTTCATCATCATTCCGGCCAGCCGAGAGAAGCCCACCAGCGGCAGCCATCGCCGCGACGCCCACCGGCCGATCGATCGCGACGCCGGATCGCGCAAAGAAGAAGAAAGACAGATCGCCCGCCGCCGCGCACGATTCGCCTCAGAGTCGCAGTCGCACAGATCGCCCAGATCGTTGAGTACCGCCGCGACGCCATCGCTCACGAGTCGACGGAGACTGTTGAAGCCGCCGCCGCGACGCCATCGCTCGCGCGATCGCGCGCAAAGCAGAGACGCCAGACGCTGGCGCGCCGCGCGGCTTTGCCCGAAGCCTGCCGCCGCCGCGCCAGCCCACGCCCGCGTCGCCGCCGCGACGCCAGCGCCCACGCGCCTTTGCCCGAAGCTGCTCGCCCACGCGCCCAGCCCGCGTCGCACGGCTCGCCGCCGCGACGCGGCGCCAGCGCGCCGCCAGACGCTCGCCGCGCGCGCGAAGCGCGTCTCGCCAGGCATCCGTGTTGTGGTTGCGTGCTGCGCACAGCGCCAGCGCCTGCCTGCCGTGCGTAGCGCAGCCGCGCCCACCGCTGCCGTTAGCTTGCTGCCAGCGGCTCCAAGCTCGTGTCGCCGCGTGCGCGTGAGTTCCCGAGCCGAGCTTGTCGTTTCTTTGTTGTTTAGACGTTTTAGATGCCGATTATTATTGGTTTGCTAGGTTCCCGCCGCTAGCTCGGGATTGTTCGCAGCCTTAGGATTTGTGTGTAGAAGCCTCCCGACCAAGGTAAGGATTTCTTACCGGAGTTGTGTGGGGGCCCTGCGGTATATTTGTGATTGTTGTTTTGTATGCTCGTGTATGATTATTAGCATGTTTAGCCCTAGGTGCTCTGCATTCAATTCTCGATCGCATGAACTCTTGTATTGTTTCTCATGTTAGCCCATGCTAGGTTGTTCCATTCGGCATGTTCGATATCCATTCTTGCTTCGTAGTATCATGCTAGGTTCCTTGTATCCGTTGAGCACGTATTGGATCGCATTGAATGAATTGTTATTATTGCTATGGTTTAGAGTTCAAGTAGGTAGCATCATCCGGCCGGATGCATAACGTAACTTGCATCCCCGAGCAGGACGCACGAGATGGTACTCGTCTCGATCCCGTTAGGGTTTAGCTAACCCTAACGGCCGCCCGCAATCTTGGGTGAGGGTGGCGGATCAGTAAATGCCCCAACGGTCGGGATGATGACTTGGCATTGCCTCGTCCCGGCGATCGGCACGCCCTCGGCGTGTTCGACCGTAGCCCTTGATTGCCACTGTTAGGGCAAGGACCGCTTCACGGTGTAAGCCTACCACGCCCGGTTCCTTAGCCTCAAGTGCGGTGTGGTACAGCCGACATAGTTCACGTGTCGTGTCTCACACCCCTATGTCGGTGACACCGATCCAGAGATTTAGTTAGGCATGGTGATCGAACTCGGGCGACTTGCCACTAGACCCGGCACCCCCGAGTTTGCAAAGAGCATGCGTGCGCGCGCTTACGCTCATTACGGCGCCGACCGAGAGCTCCTCGGGATCTTGAGCGCTGCACCTTTCAGATCGACAGTGAGTCAGCCGAGGCCGGGACTTGTTCTCGTATAGCTCGTTTAGTGTGTTGTGGTATTTTCCGGACTAAGACCCTGAGTTGGCTTCCGAGGTCCAAGTGTGGACTTAGCTATGTGCTCCGCTCTGTGTTTGTACTCATAGCTTGCATACATTCTTCTAGATGATCATGTATATCGTATTGTACCCCGGTTGGGGATTCTTACTGGGTAATTCGTTACTCACCCTTATTCTGTGGTTTTCCACAGTAATCAAGCGCGAGACAGGATGGTGAAGGGAAGCCGTGATCATGGAATCGCCTTTGTCATCTCGACTATTTTATTTTATCATGACTCTTGACTTTTATTATTTCCCCGAATGCATGTAGACAGGCACAGAGCCCCAGGATGTTTTCTTACGTTTTATGGATTCCAGCATATTTGTACTTGTGGATTGTTTTAATGGTTTAAATAAATCTCTGATCAGAGTATGCTTTTAGAAATGTATGTTTTGGTTGTTGAATGTTTCTGTTTTTACTTGGAATCCGAAATGTGTTTTTCATAATGTCTTCTAATTTCAATACATGCATTGGGGTAAAGGCCATTTAGAGCCCCTTTTGGGTCGGGTCTTTACAGTGGAGAAACAAATCCGTGAGGCCAGTGGGCTAAAGCGGACAATATCTTGGCTAGCGATGGGTTGGGCCGTTACAGATGGTATCAAAGCCAGGCATCGGGCCGATGTTTAGGGTCCATCGGGACGCTGGACCTCTAAGGGGAGGCGGAAACCCATAGGGGAATCCCACATCGGTTGGGAAGGGGAACGAAGCACTCCTTATAAAGAGTGTGGACACCTTTCCCTAGCAAGACGCGTTTTCCCATGGGGGGAGAAACAAATCCGTGAGGCCAGTGGGCTAAAGCGGACAATATCTTGGCTAGCGATGGGTTGGGCCGTTACACGATGTGCCTTGTTTGCTTGCTGATTGTTATGAGCATGATATTGATAGGGCAGCTATGTTTGATCTCTTGCTAGCATGTTTTCCTGATTTTACATGTTAGTGCCATGCTAGGTTTGTTCTTCCAGCATGCTTATGATTCATGCTTAAGTTTGTAGTATCATGCTAGGTAAGCGTCTTTGATGTCGGTTATTGCTTGCTAGCCAGGAATCATTTATTTTACTCTGTACTCTTAGATAGAGTTGTAGGGTTTGTCATCATCCAGAGGCTGAGAGCGGACATAACGTACTTTGTCCCCACTGGTCGGGAGTAAATCGCGGCGCAAAGATAACGTATCTTGCTTCCCCCCCCGATCGCCAATGTGGATTTAGCTCTGGTCGGGAGTAAAGTGTGCGCAACATAACGTATCTTGCTTCCCCCCCCCCGACCCGCCGATGTGGATTTAGCTACCCACATCGGCATAAGCCTAGTTTGTAGCCTGCTAGAGCGGAACCCTGCCAACGGTGTAAGCCTACCTTAGCCGGTTCTTAGCTTCAGGTCGGTGGTTCAGCCGCATGATGAGCGCCGAGGGCCTTGCGCCATCGTGATCGTGACACCGCCTCCGAGTCTTAGGCATGCATACCGCCCGCGTAGTTTGTCCTTAGGCCCCCACATTTACGCCGGTTGCAAAGAAGATGAGGCGCGGCGCGCGCACACGCGTTAGTTGCCGATTCGGAGAGCTCCCGGGCTAATGTCGTGAGTACACCATTCCTTCGATTTAGAGCCGGACTTGGGTACTCTCCGTAAGTCAGAGATTAGTAGCAAGGGTAAAGAGGCCCTTGAGGACATCCTTGGGATCAGTCTTTGAGCTGATCAATCCCCTGAGTGAAAGAGACCTCGGTGATGTCCCAGGATTGGTTAGGATAACCAATCATTAGGCTGGAAGTAGGAGACTTCCGATGACTTCAGATCTTACATTATGAGCTCGTTGAGCTATGATCCGTGTTGATAGATGTTTGCTTGCATGTTGAGGTGCTAGATGATCGATGTATCGTATTGTACCCGGTTGGGGATTCTTCATCGAGTATGTTTATACTCACCCTTATTTATCTTTACGGTAACTTGGGACAACACCGGGATGGCTAGCGGAGGAGCCGATTGATCATGGGAGTCTGCCAAGACTCGCCATTTATTATTGCATAGTTTATCAAAGATGTAGATGGACAGAGTCGTGGGAACATTGATAAAAATTTGTTTAAATTGTATTGTATGTTTTTATAAACACTGGCCAGGTTTGTTTTACTTTGTTGGTTTGTTTAAATGAAAATTGTTGGTTATGTTTTAAGGGTTCCCCCTTCTCATATGTTTGAAAGGTTTTTAAATATGAGCACTAAACCGCTTGTTATCATATTTAACTTGCATGCTGAGTGAGAACCCAGGTTTAGGACCGTATGTTTTGGGACGATGTGACGAACCCGACCCAAAACATGGTCCTAAGCTGGGTTCTCACTCAAACATGCAAGTTAAATATGATAACAAGCGGTTTAGTGCTCATATTTAAAAACCTTTCAAAACATATGAGAAGGGGGAACCCTTAAAACATAACAAAGATTTTCATTTAAACAATCCAACGTAAGTAAAACAACCTCGCCAAGATTTATAAAAATATACAATACAATTTAAACAACGTTTTAAACAATGTTCCCTAGGACTCTTGTCCATCTACATCTTTGAATAAACAATGCAATAATAAATGACAGAGTGTGTCGGGCGGCTCCCCATGATCAATCGGCTCCTCCGCTAGCCATCCTAGTGTTGTCCCAAGTTACGAAAGATAAATAAGGGTGAGTATAAACATACTCAAGAAGAATCCCCAACCGGTACAATACGATACATCATCATCTAGTACCTAAACATGCAAGCAAACAACTATCAACATGCATCATAGCTCAACGAGCTCATAATACAAGATCTGGAGCCATCGGAAGTCTCCTAGTTCCGGCCTAAGGATTGGATACACTGACCAATCCTGAGACATCACCTAGGTATCTTTCACTCAGGGGGGAATGCACTGACCCCAAGAATGTCCTCAAGGGCCTCCTTGCCCTTGCTACTAAACTCGACTTACGGGAGAGTACCCGAAGTCCGGCTTTAACGGAAGGAATGGTGTACTCATGACATTAGCCGGGGAGCTCTCCAAACGGCAAGCAAGTTACGCTGCGTGTGTCATCGATCACGATGAGCGCGAGGCCCTCGACGCTCATCATGCGGCAGGCTGATCCACCGACACGAAGCTAAGAACCGGCCAAGGTAGGCTTACACCGTTGGCAGGGTTCCGCTCTAGCAGGCTACAAACTAGGCTTATGCCGAAGTGGGTAGCTAAGTCCACAACCGGCGGGTCGGGGGGGGGGGGAAGCAAGATACGTTATGCTGCGCACACTTTACTCCCGACCAGAGCTAAATCCACCTTGGCGACGGGGGAAGCAAGATACGTTATGTCGCGCACACTTTACTCCCGACCAGTGGGGACAAAGTAAGTTATGTCCGCTCAGCCTCTGGATGATGACAAACCCTACAACTCTATCTAAGAGTACAGAGAAAATAAATGATTCCTGGCTAGCAAGCAATGACCGACATCAATCACATTTACCTAGCATGATACTACGAACGTAAAGCAGGAATCATAAGCATGCTGGAAGAACAAACCTAGCATGGCAATAACATGTACAATCGGGCAAACATGCTAGCAAGAGATCAATCAAAGCTGCCTATCACTATCATGCTCATAACAGTAAACAAGCATACAAGGCATATCGTGATAATATTGCAGGGTCCACACAACCACGGTAAGATATCCTTACTTGGGACAAGCAGAAAAAACAATAATCATAATAAATCAACGAGCGACCCTCGAGCCTTTAATCGATCCCGAACAGCCTATACATCAAATAAAGCACCCAAATCAAATACATAAAAACACCCCAATTAAATCCATAACCAGCAGCCAACAAATCAGAGCCCAACGAAGAAAAGACTCGAGAAATACCATCCGAGAAGCCACAAGGCTCTGGCCAACCAGCACACAGCAGGGCAGGCGCTGGGGCGCTGGGCGCAGGCGCAGGCACGGGCGCTGAGGCGCGGAGGCTGCGCGCGGGCGAGGGCTCGAGCTCGGTTGGGCGACGACGTGCGGCGCAGCTCGGCACAGAGGACGACGCGCGAGGGCGCGAGCTCGGCAAGCAACAAGGACGCGCGCGGGGCTGGGCGACGCGACGAACTCGGGGCTCTCGGGTTGGCACGACGAGCTACAGGGGCGTGCGACTCGGTGCGGCTTGGCACAGTGCAAGGCGACACGGACCTGGGCGAGGTCGGGCGACGCGGGGCCTGGGCGAGGGCTGAGCGACGCGGGGACGGCCTGGGCGAGCTGGGCGGCCAGGGAGGGCAACCAGGGGGGGCTGCTCGGGCTGGAGGAGAGAGAAAGGGAGAGAAAAGGTGAAAAATGGGAATTTTGGGGAAAATGGGATTTTTAATAAAAAAACAATTTCCTTTTTCTTTTTATCCTTATCCAAAATCCAAACTTATCCATTTTATCCAATATCTAAAAATCCTTAAAATCCTTAAATCCCATTTCCCGGCTTCCTCCTTCGAGTCCCGACAGAAGCAACCATTTCCAATCAATAAACTCACTTAAATCCAACTCCCAAATCAACACTAAGGGCCCGGGCTCGAATCCCAAAGGAAACACCCAAACAACCATAACTTTGCCCAAAACCCAACTCCCAAACGAATAGCCCAAACATCTCAGGACTCGCAGCCACCAACAAACAAACCTCGACAAAGGCAGAAGCTGCCTCGAAGCCCTGAAAATCGACAAATCCTGCCCGGGGAGCAAAAAGACCAAAATACCCCTAAGGGTCAAAACAGCTCTAACGGCCCAACGGAACCATCGAACCAACCTAAGCTCCTCGAGAACCGGGATAGAAAACTGGGCCGTTACAAACGATGTTCCAGCGGTATCTGAATCTATCTGGATACCCTGACAAGCTGCAAACATACATCTTACACTGCGGGAAGTTGGCATGATGGTGCTCAGGACCCAAACCAACAACGAGTCAAAACCTGCTCGTCTCCGCTCCACAACACTAAACAAGGCATACACTAGATGAATAGTATTGTAAATTCTTAACCCTTTTATAAAAACAGTAAACTTAGGCGTACCTGATGACTGTCGGAGTGCTGGTGATCATGGGGAAAACGACCTACAACAAAAGGTTAGTCTAAAGAATCTATGACTCTGAGCTTTGATACCAACTATAAAGACCCGACCCAAAAGGGGCTCTAAATGGGCCTTTACCCCAATGCATGCATTCAAAGTAAGGACAATATACAAATATGATTTCGGATTCCAATTAAAATTAAAACATTCAAACATTCAAACAGAAATCAATACAGATTTTATCTGAAACACGTCCCTGTCTCCAAGCACCTGTTTCAAGACAAATACATTTCCAAAAGTTTACTCTGATCAGAGATTTATTAAAATCATTCAAAACCTTCTCAGATACAACAATGTTGGAATCCACAAAAACATTGGGAAAACATCCTAGGCCTCCATGCCGACTACATGCATTCAGGGGAAATAAAAAGGACAAGAGTCATAATATAAAAAGGTCAGAGATGACAACAGGTTCCCATGATCACAGCTCCTCCTTCAGCCATCCTGTCTCGCACCTTGGTTACCTGTGGAAAACCACAAAATAAGGGTGAGTAACGAATTACTCAGTAAGAACCCCCAACCGGGGTACAATACGATATACATGGTCATCTAGCTGAAAGATATGCAAGCTATGAATTTAAACACAGAATAAAGCACATAGCTTAAATCCACTTATAAACCTCGGATGCCAACACAGGGTCTTAGTCCAAAAAAACCACCACACAATACGCCCTATACGAGAAACAAGTCCCGGCCTCAACATGTCTATTGTCAATACGAAAGGTGCACTGGCTCACAATCCCGAGGAGCTCTCCAGTCGGCGCTGTAATGAGCGTAAGCGCACACCGCATGCAACTACAGACTCTGGGGGTTGCCGGGTCTAGTGGCAAGTTGCCCAGATCCAGTCACCATGCCTTACTAAATCTCTGGATCGGTGTCACTGACATAGGGGTGTTAGACTTTGACACGTGAACTATGTCAGCCTGAACCACCGCACCTGAGGCTAAGGAATCGGTCGTGGTAGGCTTACACCAGGAAGCCGTCCTTGCCCTAACAGGTGGCAATTAAGGGCTACTGCCGAACACGCTGAGGACGTGCCAGCTACCGGGGACTAGGCATTGCCAAGTCATCATCCCGATCGTTGGGGCAACGCACAAACTGCCACCCCCACCCAAGATTGCAGGGCCTACCGGTAGGGTTAGCTAAACCCTAACGAGGTCCAGGGACGGAGTATTACCTCGTGCGTCCCTGCCATGGATGCAAGATACTTTATGCATACTGGCCCGGATGATGCTATCTACCTGAACTCTAACCTATCATATCAACAACAAACAATCCAATACAATCCAATACATGCTCAACAGATACAACGAACCTAGCATGATACTACGAAGCAAGAACAGATAACGAGCATGCCAGAACAAAACAACCTAGCATGGACTAACATGAAGAACAACATAAGAAATCATGGCAGTCGGGAATTTATAACAGAGCACCTATCACTAAACATGCTGATAAACACAAACAAGCATACAAACAGCAATCACATATAACATCGCAGGGCCCACACAACTCCGGTAAAAAATCCTTACCTGGCCGGGAGGCAACTACACAAAATCCTAAGCTGCGATCGAACCCGAGCTAGCTACCGAAAACCTAACAAACACAATAATAATCACAATCCATAGGCCTAAATATAATAAAATAAACAAGGCTCGGCTCGGAGCAACTCACGCGGCGCGGCTGACACGCGAACGGGTAGACAGCAAGGCGAGGCTGCTGCTGGGCGCTGATGGGCGGCAGGGCTGCACGCTGGCACGACGCTGGGGCGTGGATGGGCGTGCTCGCACGACGTTGGGGCACGGGCGTGCTAGCACGTACGGACACGCGCGGGCGCTGGGACAGCGACGGGCGCGGCTGCGCTGCGACGAGATGCGGCTGATGAGCGTCTGGACGTGCGATCTCGGGTGTGCGGCGACGCCGCGCAGCTGCGCGGATGTGGGCGCAGCGGTATTGGCGAGATCTGGCCGGCTCGCGATCTGGGCGGCCTGGGCTGCGATAGGGGTTGTCTAGGCGTCTTCTTTGGCCGCGGCGATGGGGGGCCGGGCGTAGTGGCGTGGGGCTTCTGGTCGGCTGGGCTGCTGCTCGGCTGGCCGGACGACGCTCGGGGCTGCAAGGGAAGGAAGAGCTCGGCTAGGCACCTGGGAGGGAAAGCTTGGGCGACAATGGAGTTTTGGGGAAGAAAACACAAAAACCTAATTTCTTTTCATTTAACCAAATGCACCAAAACTCCGAAGATCCAAGGCTAACCAAGATATAACGTGGAAAGAGTAACAATAACACCTGGTGGCTCACTTGGCAAGGCTCTCCTCTAGCACACAAGGCCACCCTGGCTCGAACCCCGGCTACGACACAATTTTCCTTTATTTAAACTTTTGCATCTATCCTTGCTCAAACCCATCCAAAAAGCCTAAAAAACCTACATAAACCCATCCAATAATTTTAGCAACTGGAAAAAGACATAAATGGCCTTGACGGCCCGACCAAATTACCAAAATACCCCTAGGGCATACCTGAAAGACCGGGATGAAAACCTGGGCCGTTACACGAGGATTCCAGACTTGTCCCTTTAGCTCGTTGAGCAAAGATCTGTGTTGATAACTATTTGCATGTATACCAGGATGCAAGATGATTGATATATCGTATTGTACCCCGATTGGGGATTCTTTCTGAGTACCTTCGTACTTGTCCTTATTTTCTATGGTTTTTCCACCAGGTAACTTGGGACAGCACCGGGACGGCTAGCGGAGGGAGCTGATTGATCATGAGAGCTGCCGGTGTTACTCTGTTTTTTTGTTGTTTTATTTAGTCTCATTTCTTTGTTAGCTTGCTGGGAAAACTGTTTTGTTTTGAGGAAATGTTCTTAATGTTAAACTTTTGTACATTGGCAAGGATCTATTTATGGAAAACTATTGAATGAAATGTTTTATGCAAGTTTGGTTAATTATAGTTTCCTTGTTAAACAGTTTCAATGTTAATTTAAAAGTTTTAAACTTTAAGCATGCTAAGTAAGAACCTGGTTTAGGACCACTATTTGGGTCGGGTTCTTGCATATGGTATCAGAGCACAGAGTCATAGATTATGTAGACTAACCTGCTTTGTAGGTTGTTTTTCCCCATGATCATCAACACTCCACGGCTGTCAGGTTTGTCTAAGTTCTTTGTTTAAGGGTTTTACGATATTGCATCTAGTATACATGTGTTACCTTTCGTTGGCAGTGTGAGTCCGAGAGTGGACTAACCTTTGTGGTTTCCATGTAGATTGCCAGTATGCCGGTTACACGCAGTGGTGCAAGACCGTCCGGAACTGCGGGCAGAGATGTTGCTGAGTCGACACCTAGGGTTGACCAAACCCGTAGGCCGCCTGTGGCCCCTGCTGTTAACTTGCCTGAAGAAGGGGTAGAGGCTGCTATGCCACAGAGAGCAGATTCAGGAGCTGAGTTTGTTGCTATGAGAGACATGATGATCGCCTTAATGGCAAAACAGAGAGTCGAGACTCAAGCGCAGCTAGCAGCGCAGAGAGAGGAGTCTAGGGCACAGATAGCCCAGCTGACACAGCTTATTCAACATACACCCCCAGCATCTTTAGTAGCCCCGATAGTTCCCCCAGGAGGACAGGGTCAGCAGGACCAGGCTGATGCGTTAGATAGTTCTGAAGGACCCGCCGAGTTTGGCAAGTGGCTCAAGGACTTTACTAAGTATGAGCCCCTAAAGTTCGATGCTTCAGAAAATCCGTTAGTAGCAGTAGAGTAGCTAGCCCGGATGAAGTATACTTTCATGGTGATGGGATTCTCTAATGTCTAGAGGTCGAGGTGCGCGACCCATGTTATGACTGATACAACAGTGTGGTGGTGGGAGTCCACCGACAGGGCTAGACCAGCTGGATCTCCACCAGCCACCTGAGAGTTCTTTAGAACTAAGTTTTGAACCAAGTATGTTACTGATGAGGCTCAAGAGGAGATGGCGGAGGTGTAACGACCCAGGTTTTCATCCCGATCTTCCAGGTATGCCCTAGGGGTATTTTGGTAAATTTGTTGGGGCCGTCAGGGCCGTTTATGTCTTTTTCCAGTTGCTAAAATTATTGGATGGATTTATGTAGGGTTTTTAGGCTTTGTGGATGGGTTTGAGCATGGATAGATGCAAAAGTAAAAATAAAGGAAATTTGTGTTGCAGCTAGAATTCCGAACCCGAGACTCCGGGAAAGCCTGTGGGGATGCGTGCCAGTTGAGCTATGGAGAGCTCTTGTTGCTCTATCCGCGTCATATCTTGGTTAGCCTTGGATTATTGGAGTTTTGGTGCATTTGGTTAAATGAAAAGAAAATAGGGTTTTTGTTCCTTCTTCTCCAAAACTCACTTTGCCGTCCAAGCTTGTCTCCCTAGCCCTCCAAGCAAATTTTTATCCTCTTTGCAGCTCCGATATTCGATCGTCATTCCGGGTAAGTCTTCATCCTCTTCATCTTCTCGATTGGGTGATCTTGCTGGCCGAAGGTAAGAAGAAGAGCTTGTGTGTGTGTGTGATTGTTGCAGGCCTCCCAGATCTGCCCATCAGCCGCCCAGATCGCCAGCCCGTCGCTCCTTGTCGCGCGCACCAGCAGGCGTCAGACGCCCAGATCGCCCGTCGCAGCCCAAGACACCCAGATCGCCCGGGCGCATCCTCGCCCATGCTGCTCGTCCGCGTCCGCGTCACGCCGCCAGCGCGCATGCGCTCGCTCCGCTGCCGCTGCTCGTCGTCGTCTGCGTCGCCGCGACGCCAGCGCGCGCGCCCGCGCGCCGCTGCCGCCACACCGCGGGCGTCCTCGCCAGTGTCGTGTCCCAGCGCCTGCTTGTCCACGCAGCCAGCCCCAGCCGTGCCATCGCGCTGCTCGGTAGCAGCAGCCACCGCACCGCCTGGCCAAAGAAGACACCCCACCCGTGTCGCCGTGCCGTGTGAGTGCCCTAGAACCGAGCCTGCTTGTTTTATTATATTTTAGGCCTATGGTTGTGATTATTGCTATGTTTGTTAGGTTCTCGATAGCTAGCTCGGGAGTGATTGCAGCTTAGGATTTTGTGTGTAGAAGCCTCCCGACCAAGGTAAGGATTTCTTACCGGAGTTGTGTGGGCCCTACGATATTATATGAGATTGTTGTTTGTATGTTTGTTTGTGATTATCAGCATGTATAGTGTTAGGTGCTTTGTTCTGAATTCCCGACTGGCATGACTTCTTATGTTGTTTTCTCATGTTAGTCCCTACTAGGTCGTTCTGTTCTGGCATGCTCGTATTCGTTCTTGTTTCATAGTATCATGCTAGGTTCGTTGTATCTGTTGAGCACGTATTGGATTGTATTGGATTGTATGTTATTGATATGATATGTTAGAGTGTAGGTAGGTAGCATCATCTTGGCCCGAATGCATAAAGTATCTTGCATTCATGGCAGGGACGTACGAGGTAGTACTCCGTCCCTGGACCCCGTTAGAGTTTAGCTAACCCGACCGGTAGGCCCTGCAATCTTGGGTGAGGGTGGTAGACTGTTAAATTCCCCAACGGTCGGGATGATGACTTGGCATTGCCTCGTCCTCGGCAGTCGGCACGTCCTTAGCGTGTTCGGCAGTAGCCCTTGATTGCCACCTGATAGGGCAAAGACGGCTTCCTGGTGTAAGCCTACCACGACCGGTTCCTTAGCTTGGTGTGCGCTGGTTTGGTGACATATTTCACGTGTCCGTGTCTCACACCCTATGTCGGTGACACCGATCCAGAGATTTAGTTAGGCATGGTGGATGGACACGGGGCGGCTTGCCACTAGACCCGGCATCCCCCCAGAGTTTGCAGTAGCATGCGGTGCGCGCATACGCTCATTATAGTGCCGACTGGAGAGCTCCTCGGGATCGTGAGCCAGTGCACCTTTCGTATCGACAGTAGACAGGCTGAGGCCGAGACTTGTTTCTCATATACGGCGTTTTGGTGTGGTGGTTTTTCTGGACTAAGACACTGAGTTGGCATCCGAGGATTATTTATGGATTTAAGCTATGTGCTCTATTCTGTGTTTATATTCATAGCTTGCATACATTCATCTAGATGACCATGTATATCGTATTGTACCCCGGTTGGGGATTCTTACTGAGTAATTCGTTACTCACCCTTATTTTGTGGTTTTCCACAAAGTTACCAACAAAGAGACAGGATGGTGAAGGAGGAGCCGTGATCATGGGAACTCTTTGTCATCTCTCGACCTTTTATATTATGACTCTTGTATTTTTATTTCCCCTGAATGCATGTAGTCGGGCACGGAGCCCTAGGATGTTTTCTCAATGTTTTTGTGTATTCCAGCATTGTTGTACCTGAGAAGGTTTTGAATGATTTTAATAAATCTCTGATTAGAGTAAACTTTTGGAAATGTATTTGTCTTGAAACAGGTGCTTGGAGACAGGGACAGGTTTCAGTAAACCGTTTTGATTTCTGATTGAATGCTGAATGTTTTAATTTTTACTTGGAATCCGAAATCATATTTGTATATTGTCTTTACTTTGAATGCATGCATTGGGGGTAAAGGCCCATGTAGAGCCCCTTTTGGGTCGGGTCTTTACAGTTGGTATAAGAGCTCAGAGTCATAGATTCTGTAGACTGACCTTTTGTTGTAGGTCGTTTTCCCATGATCACCAGCACTCCGACAGTCATCAGGTACGCCTAGTTTACTGTTTTTAGAAAAGGGTTAAGAATTTACAATACCTTTCATCTAGTGTATGCCTTGTTTAGTGTTATAGATCGGAGACGAGCAGGTTCTGACTCGTTGTTGGTTTGGGTGTAGATCGCCAGCATGCCAGTCACCCGCATACGAAGAGGATGTTCGAGAGCAGGTCGAGGTATCAGGATCGAATCTGATACTGCAGGGACATCGTCCCAAGCTGAGACTGATGGCATTCCACCAGTAGCTCCCCCTGTTGCGCCTAAAGGAGGCGTTGAGGAGACTGAGCGCCGTGAGACTGCTCCTGGAGCAGAATTTGCTGATTCTATGAGGGCTTTGATGGTCAGCCTGTTGAGTGACCAGAGGGCAGAGACCCAGGCCTTGTTGGCAGCGCAGCGGGAAGAGTCCCGAGCCCAGATTGAGTAGTTGACTCGCATGATTCAAAGAGGCGCAAAGGCACCTCGGCTCCACAGGAGCAAGTAGCCCCAGAGGCAGATGTGGCAGAGGGTGCCGAGGAGCTTGGTAGATGGTTGAAGGACTTCGTGAAGTGGAAGCCAGAGAAGTTTGATGCCTCGGGGGATGCTTTCCCGGCAGCCAGATGGATTTCCCATTTAGAGTACACCTTCCTGATCATGGTGTGCCCCGATGTCTAGAGGCCGAGGTGTGCAGCCCATGTGCTAGGGGGCACAACTAGGTGGTGGTGGGAGTCCACCTTGAGTGAGAGACCAGCTGAGTCTCCACCTGCTACTTGGGAGTTCTTCAAGTCGGAGTTCAAGGCCAAGTACATTAGTGATGAGGCTCAAGAGAAGATGGTGGAGCTTTTCCGAACACAGGCGTGGTTACGATTCTATAGAGGAGTATGAGAGAAAGTTCTCAGAGTATGGTTATTTTGCTCCGTAGTTGATAGCCACCCCTGAGTTGAAGATTCGGAAGTTCATTTCTGGTTTGAGGCAGGGTGTTTCCAAGGATGTCAGGGCTCAGGCCTATGACACTTATGCTAGAGCTGTTCAGTTAGCCACCATTTATAATGGGAAGTATCCTGTTGAGCGGATTGTTGCCACTCCGGTTCAGCGTCCTGCCCCAGTTGCAGTGGGCCAGAAGAGGAAGTTTGATTTCAGAGGTGGTGGCCAGTGTCGCCAAGGTCAGTTTCAGAACCGAGATCAACATAGAGCCCCGACCCGTTTCCAGCCTCGCCAGCAGGGCGGTCCCAGGCAGATTCCCTTATGTGCTACATGTGGGAGAGCCCACACTGGAGTTTGTCAGGTAGGGTCGAAGGTGTGTTTTCGCTGTGGTAAGGAGGGGCATATGATCCGTTCTTGTCCTCAGCCAGCGCAGCAGCAGGGTCGGGTGTTTGCTACGACCCGTCAGGAGGCCGAGCTTACAGATGTCGTTGTGGCAGGTACGCTTCTTGTTTTAGATCACTGCGCATTTGTCTTGTTTGATTCTGGTTCTACGCATTCATTTGTATCTGTGTTGTTTGCTGAGCATGCTAAATTGAGATTAGAGCCTCTAGGTTTTGAGTTGTTTGTTGCAACTCCTTCGGGAGTTAATATGTTAGCTAGAGATAAGATTAAGGATGGCCGGATCGAGATATCTGGAGAGTTGCTTGTAGCTACGCTCATAGTTCTGCCTATGAGCGGTTTCGATGTAATTCTTGGTATGGAGTGGTTAGCTGCTAACCACGCATTGATTGACTGCCACCGAAAAGAAGTAGTGTTCAAGCCGCCTGGTCGGCCCAGCTTTAAGTTTCGTGGAGTTCAAGGTGGAGTTTGCCCGCCGATGGTGTCAGTTGTGAAAGCTCGTAGTTTGCTAGCTCATGGAGCTTGGGGCTACCTAGCCAAGTTGTGCGGGAGAGACGCCCGCCGATCGTATTGATCAGTGCGGTTGTGCGGGAGTTTGCGGATGTGTTTCCTAAGGAGTTCTGGGTTGCCCCGAAGAGAGAGGTTGATTTCACAATTGAGCTCGAGCCGAGGACCCTCCTATCTCGAAGGCTCCGTATCGTATGGCGCCGGCCGAGTTAAAAGGCTGAAGGTTGATTCTGCAGGAGATGTTAGACTGAGGGTTCATCCATCCGAGTGTGTCCCCGTAGGGAGCACCAGTTCTGTTTGTGAAGAAGAAGGATGGTTCGATGCGCTTATGTATTGATTATCGCGAGCTTAATAAGGTGACAGTGAAGAATAAGTATCCGTTGCCCCGTATTGATGATTTGTTCGACCAAACCAGGAGCTTAGTGTTCTCCAAGATAGATTTGAGATCCGGTTACCATCGATTGCGGATCGGGGATGCCAACATTCCTAAGACGACTTTCAGGTATAGATATGGTCACTATGAGTTTGTGGTCATGTCGTTTGGATTAACCAATGCCCCAGCCGCGTTTATGGACATGATGGATAGGGTGTTCAAATCATTTTTGGACAGCTTCATCATCGTGTTCATTGACGATATTCTGATTTATTCGAGGTCTAAGGAGGACCATGCGAGCATTTGAGGCGTAGTATTGGCGGCCTTGAGGAAAACCACTTTATGCGAAGTTTTCCAAGTGTGAGTTTTAGTTGGAGCGGTGGCCTTCCTAGGTCACGTAGTTTCGAGAGATGGTATAGCCGTGGACCCCGCGAAGATTGAGGCCGTGAGTTCGTGGGCCAAGCCGACTTCAGTTGTTGAGATACGTAGCTTTCTGGGTTTGGCAGGTTACTACCGTCGGTTCGTTAAGGACTTTTCCGCCATAGCCTCGCCCCTCACTCGTCTTACGAGGAAGGGTGTCGAGTTTGTTTGGGACAATAGGTGTGATGAGAGCTTTTCCAGGCTCAAGCGCGATTTGACTTCAAAGCACTGGTGTTGGCGATCCGGAGGGGAGAGGTGGTTTCGTGGTCTCTGCTGATGCTTCCAAGTTTGGGTTAGGTTGTGTGTTGATGCAAAGACGGGAAGGTCATTGTCTATGCTTCCGTCGGTGAAAGCCGTATGAGCAAAACTACCCGACTCATGATATGGAGTTGGCGGCGATGGTGTTTGCAATCAAGATTTGGAGGCATTACCTGTATGGTGAGCGGATTCAGATGTTTACCGATCACCAGAGCCTCAAGTATCTGTTTACTTAGAAGGAGTTGAATATGAGGCAGAGGAGATGGTTAGAGTTGGTAACGGATTATGACTGCGAGATTTTGTACCATCCAGGTAAAGCCAATGTAGTGGCTGATGCTTTGAGTAGGAAGACGTCGCACTCCATGGCGTTGTTGAGTTCCCAGCCAGTTGCGGAGAGAGTTCGAGCAGCCGAGGTTGCAAAGTGTTGTTGGGTGAGGTTACCGCAGAGTAGCTCGATTGATGATTCGGCCGTCGATTAGACAGCGGATTATTGATAGCCAACTGAGTGACCCCGCACTTAAGAGATTGTTTGACAGAGTTAGTGGTGACGGAGATTTTGATTTCGTATTTTTGCCAAACAGTGGGTTGACTTATAGAGGCCGGTCCGGATGTTGCAGGATTGCGAGTAGAGTTGCTCTTAGAGGCCCATAGTTCTCCGTTTTCTTGGCACCCCAGGGGTACCAAGATGTATCAGGACCTTAAGCAGACATTCTGGTGGATGGGTATGAAGAGAGATGTTGCGGAGTTTGTCAGTCGGTGTCTCACTTGTCAGCAAGTGAAGGCACCCAGGTAGAGGCCTGCCGGTTTGTTGTAGCCACGGAGTGTGCCTCAGTGGAAATGGGAAGAGATCTCCATGGACTTTATTTCTGGTTTGCCGAGGACTCCGAGGAAGTTCTCTCATATCTGGGTGATAGTCGACCGTTTGACTAAGAGCGCACACTTCATTCCGGTAGAGACACTTATACCGTGGAGCGAACAAAGGCGCAGATTGTTTTTGGAGAAGATCATTCGTTATCATGGTGTGCCTGTGAGGATTGTATCCACCGTGACTCGCGTTCACTTCTCGTTCTCGGAGAGCACTCCGAGAAAGGTTTAGGCATTGAGTGCGATTCAAAGACATCTTTTCACCCTCGAGATGGATGGATGATCGAGAGGGTGAACCCGATTCTCGAGGATATGTTGAGGGCTTGTGTGTTGGATTTCGGGGAGTTGGGACCAGATATCAGATTCGATGGAGTTTGCATATAACAACGATTATCGATCGACGATTCAGATGGCTCCATTCGAGGCTTTGTATGGTAAGCGTTGTCGGTCCCCGTGTGTTCGGGAAGAGGTTGGTGATAGGCGTGTTTTGGGTCCCGAGTTGTTGCGATTGACTAATGGAGCGGTCACGAGAAGATTAGAGCTCGTATGTTGACACTCTTCAGAGCAGCAAAAATTTACGCCGATGTTCGGCGTCGAGATTTGGAGTTTGAGGTTGGTCAGCATATGTTCCTAAAGGTTGCTCCGATGCGAGGTGTTTTGAGGTTTGGTAAGCGTGGGAAGTTGAGTCCACGTTTTGTTGGTTCGTTTGAGATTCTGGAGAGGATTGGCAGAGTTGCTTATCGGTTGGCTCTACCTCCGTCATTGTCAGCGGTGCATAGTGTGTTCCATGTATCGATGTTGAGGCAGTATGTGACGGACCCGTCACATATTGTGGACTTTGAGCCTTTGCAGCTGAATGAGGACTTGAGCTTCAAGGAGAAGCCAGTGGGGATCCTTGCCTTTGAGACAAAGACGTTGCGTAATCGTGAGATTCGTTTGGTCAAGGTTCAGTGGAGAAGTCAGGGTTCAGAGGAAGCCACTTGGGAGCTGGAAGACGAGATGAGATTGCACTACCCTGAGCTGTTCCAGTCTTAAGGACTTTCGAGGACGAAAGTCATAAAAAGGAGGAAATATTGTAACGGCCCAGGTTTTCATCCCGGTCTTCCAGGTATGCCCTAGGGGTATTTTTGTAATTTGGTCGGGCCGCCAGGGCCGTTTATGTCTTTTTCCAGTTGCTTAAATTATTGGATAGATTTATGTAGGTTTTTTAGGCTTTGTGGATGGGTTTGAGCATGGATAGATGCAAAAGTAAAAATAAAGGAAAATTGTGTTGTAGCTGGGATTCGAACCCGGGTCTCTGGAAAGCCTGTGGGGATGCGTGCCAGTTGAGCTATGGAGAACTCTTGTTGCTCTATCCGCGTCATATCTTGGTTAGCCTTGGATTATTGGAGTTTTGGTGCATTTGGTTAAATGAAAAGAAAATAGGGTTTTTGTTCCTTCTTCTCCAAAACTCACGTTGCCGCCAAGCTTGTCTCCCTAGACCTCCAAGCCGATTTCCATCCTCTTTGCAGCTCCGAGATTCGATCGTCATTCCGGGTAAGTTTTCATCCTCTTCATCTTCTCGATTAGGTGTTCTTGCTGGCCGAAGGTAAGAAGAAGAGCTTGTGTGTGTGTGTGTTTGTTCCAGGCCGCCCAGATCGCGTGATGATCGCCAGATCGCTTGACCCGTCGCTCCTTGTCGCACGCAGCAGCAGGCGTCAGACGCCCAGATCGCCCGTCGCAGCCCAGGACGCCCAGATCGCCCTCGCGTGTCCTCGCCTGTGCTGCTCGTCCGCGTTCGCGTCGCACGCCCAGTGCCCGCGCGCCCTTTGCTCCGTGCCGCTCGTCCGCGTCCGCGTCGTCCGCCTAGCGCCGCGCGCCCTCGCCCGTGCCGCTCGCCCGTGCCGTGTCCCTGCTCCTGTCTGTGCGCGCAGCCAGCGCCCCAGCGCCGTGCCATCGCTTTCGCTCGGCCGCGCCGCCTTGGGTACACCAGCCCCACCCGCGAACGCACCAGCCCGCATGCGGCATGATACACCACGTGTCGCCGTGTGGTGTGAGTGCCCCAGAGCCGAGCCTATTTGTTTTATTATATTTTAGGCCTATGGTTGTGATTATTGCTATGTTTCTTAGGTTCTCGATAGCTAGCTCGAGAGTGATCGCAGCTTAGGTTCGTTGTATCTGTTGAGCACGTATTGGATTGTATTGGATTGTATGTTATTGATATGATATGTTAGAGTGTAGGTAGGTAGCATCATCCGGGCCCGAATGCATAAAGTATCTTGCATCCATGGCAGGGACGTACGAGGTAGTACTCCGTCCCTGGACCCCATTAGGGTTTAGCTAACCCGACCGGTAGGCCCTGTAATCTTGGGTGAGAATGGTAGACTGTTAAATGCACCAACGGTCGGGATGATGACTTCGCATTGCCTCGTCCCCGGCAGCCGGCACGTCCTCAGCGTGTTCGGCAGTAGGCCTTGATTGCCACCTGATAGGGCAAGGACGGCTTCTTGGTGTAAGCATACCACGACCGGTTCCTTAGCCTCAGGTGCGGTGGTTCAGGCTGACATAGTTCACGTGTCCAGGTCTCACACCCCTATGTCAGTGACATCGATCCAGAGATTTAGTTAGGCATGGTGACTGGACCTGGGCAGCTTGCCACTAGACCTGACATCCCCCCAGAGTCTGCAGTAGCATGCCGTGCGCGCATACGCTCATTATAGCGCCGACTAGAGAGCTCCTCGGGATCGTGAGCCAGTGCACCTTTTGTATCGACAGTAGACAGGCGAGGCCGAGACTTGTTTCTCGTATAGGGCGTTTTGGTGTGGTGGTTTTTCCGGACTAAAACCCTGAGTTGGCATCCGAGGATTATTTGTGGATTTAAGCTATGTGCTCTATTATGTGTTTATATTCATAGCTTGCATACATTCATCTAGATGACCATGTATATCGTATTGTACCCCGGTTGGGGATTCTTACTGAGTAATTCGTTACTCACCCTTATTTTGTGGTTTTCCACAGGTAACCAAGGTGCGAGACAGGATGGCTGAAGGAGGAGGAGCTGTGATCATGGGAACCTGCTGTCATCTCTGACCTTTTTATATTATGACTCTTGTCTTTTTATTTCCCCTGAATGCATGTAGTCGGGCACAGAGCCCTAGGATGTTTTCTCAATGTTTTTGTGGATTCCAGCATTGTTGTACCTGAGAAGGTTTTGAATGATTTTAATAAATCTCTGATCAGAGTAAACTTTTGGAAATGTATTTGTCTTGAAAGCAGTGCTTGGAGACAGGACGGAGTTTGATAAACTGTTTTGATTTCTGATTGAATGCTAAATGTTTTAATTTTTACTTGGAATCCGAAATCATATTTGTATATTGTCTTTACTTTGAATGCATGCATTGGGGTAAAGGCCCATTTAGAGCCCCTTTTGGGTCAGGTCTTTACAGGAGGCCTTCTCAAATCTGAAGTAGGGCACAGACAACATAGCCGCGTATGAGAAGAAATTCTCAGAGTATAGTTATTTTTCCCTAGAGCTCATAGCCATAGAGGAGCTCAAGAGTAAGAAGTTCATCACCGGGTTGAGGAAGGAGGTCGCTCAGGATGTACGAGCACTCACTCTTGAGTCTTATGACAGAGCTATGGAGTTGGCCACCATTTATAACACGAAGTACCCACCAGTGCAGGTTCCTGTTGCACTAGTTCAGTCTGCCAGCAGTATTCAGGGCAGAAGAGGAAGTTTGAGTCTTCTAGTGAGTCCCATTCAGGTAGACATCAGGCTCATCGTCTGGGCCAGTTTAGAGGTCGAGATCAGCACCGACCATGTACTAGACCGCAGGACCGCCAGCAGGGAGTTGTTAAGCAGCCACCCTAGTGCCACACTTGTGGCAAAGCGCATTATGGTGTTTGTGGAGTGTCAACCCGAATTTGCTGTAGATGTGGCAAGGAAGGGCACTTAGCTAGAGCTTGTACTCACGCTGGAGCAGCAGCCAGACCAGTCCAACAGCAGGGCAGAGTGTTTGCCACGACTCGCCATGAGGTGGAGGGTATTGATGTTGCAGTTGTAGGTACGCTGCTTGTCTTAGATCATTATGCATTTGTACTGTTTGATTCGGGCTCGACCCACTCGTTTGTTTTTGATGCATTTGTTAGACAAGCTTGTTTGGGACTCGAACCTTTAGGGTTTGAGTTGTGTGTTGCAACTCGTTTGGGAGTAAGTATGCTAGCTCGTGAAAAGGTTAAGAGTGGCCGGATACAGATATCCGAAGAGCTTTTAGAGGCTACCCTCATAGTCTTGCCTATGAGTGGTTTTGACATTATCCTTAGTATGGATTGGTTGGTTGAGCATCATGCTATGATAGACTACCGCCAGAAAGAAGTCGTGTTCAGACCACTCCAGAAGAAGTGCTTCAAGTTTTGCGATGTCTAGGGCGGAGTGTGTCTGCCATTGATTTATGCAGTGAAAGCCCGACGTTTGATAGCTCGAGGAGCTTGGGGCTTTTTGGCAAAGTTGTCAGGTGATAATGCTACCGCATTATCAGTTGAGATGGTACCAGTAGTGCAAGAGTTTGCAGATGTTTTCCCTGAAGAGTTTCCGGGTTTACCCCTGAAGAGAGAAGTGGATTTTACCATTGAGCTTGAGCCAAGGACTCTCCGTATCTTTAAAGCTCCGTACCGTATGGCGCCAGCTGAGCTGAGAGAGCTTAAGTTGCAGTTACAAGAGATGCTTGACCAAGGATTCATCCGCCTGAGTGTGTCTCCGTGGAGAGCACCTATTTTGTTTGTTAAAAAGAAAGATGGATAAATGCGTCTTTGTATAGACTATCAATAATTAAATAAAGTCATCGTGAAGAACAAGTATCCCCTGCCGCGTATTGATGATTTGTTTGATCAACTTCATGAAGCTTCAGTGTTTTGTAAGATTGACTTGAGGTCAGGGTACCACCAGTTGAGGATACGGGATGCAGACATCCCTAAGAAAGTGTTCAAATCTAGGTATGGTCATTTTGAGTTCGTGGTCATGTCCTTCGGACTAACTAACGCTCCTGCAGCATTTATGGACATGATGGACAGGGTGTTCAAGGCATTCTTGGACAGCTTTGTTATCGTGTTCATAGATGATATTTTGATTTACTCCAAGACAAAAGAGGACCATGCTTCGCACTTGAGACAGATTTTGACAGCTTTGTGAAAAAATCAATTGTATTCTAAGTTTTCTAAGTGTGACTTCTAGCTAGAGAAAGTAGCCTTCCTTGGACAGGTTATTTCCAAAGATGGGATAGCTGTGGACCCTGCAAAGATTGAGGCAGTGAGTTCGTGGGCTAGACCGACGACGGTCGTTGAGATTCGAAGCTTTCTGGGTTTGGCAGGTTACTACTGGCGTTTTGTTAAAGACTTTTCCAATAAGGCAGCACCCATGACTAGATTGACAAGGAAAGGTGTTGACTTCGTCTCGAACACCAGTTGTGAGGAGAGCTTTGCCCAGTTGAAGCGCAGTTTGATGACAACACTAGTGTTGGCAGTTCCCGAGGGAATAGGTGGGTTCGTAGTCTATAGCGATGCATCCAAGTTTGGTCTAGGCTGTGTGTTGATGCAACATGGAAAGGTGATTGCATTGCTTCCCGTCAGTTGAAGCCTTATGAAAAGAATTATCCAACTCATGACATGGAGTTGGCTGCAGTTGTGTTTGCCTTGAAGATTTGGAGGCACTATTTGTATGGCGAAAAGAATTAGCTGTTTACGGATCATCAGAGTCTTAAGTACTTCTTCACTTAGAAGGAGTTAAATATGAGACAGAGAAGGTGGCTCGAGTTGGTGAAAGACTACGACTGTGAGATTTTGTATCACCCAGGGAAGGCCAATGTTGTGGCCGATGCTCTGAGTAGAAAAACGTCCACTCCGCAGCTTTGTTGAGCTTCTAGATTGAATTGCAGAAAGAGTTTGAGCGAGCCGGTATTGCAATGATGCTGGGAGAGGTTACCACTAGGGTAGCCCAGTTGACAGTTCAGCCGTCGATTAAGCAGAGGATCATTGATAGCCAGCTGAGTGATCCCAAGTTGAAAAGATTGTTTGAGAGAGTTTAGGCTAATGGAGACTTTGATTTTGTTATAGCACCAGACGGAGGGTTGAAGTATATAGGTCATTTGTGCGTCCCGAATGACGTTGGGCTACGAGCCTAGTTGCTTATTGAGGCTCATAGCTCCCCGTTTACATGGAACCCAAGAGGTACCAAGATGCTTCAGGATCTCAATTAGACGTTCTGGTGGATGGGCATGAAACGAGATATAGTTGAGTTTGTTAGCCGGTGTCTTACTTGTCAGCAAGTGAAGGCTCCTATTCAGAAACTGGCAGGTCTGATGCAGCCGTTGAGTGTTTCGTAGTGGAATGGGATGAGATTACGATGGATTACATTTTTGGGTTCCGAGGACATCGAGAGAGTTTACTTAGATCTTGGTTGTTGTGGATCGGCTGACTAAGAGTGCACACTTCATTCCCGGCAAGATTAACTATACCGTGGAACAGTGGGTACAGTTGTTTTTGGTGTAGATCGTTCGGTACCATAGGGTACCTGCGAAGATCATTTCAAATCGTGATTCTCGATTCACTTCCCACTTTTGGAGAGCGCTCCAGAAGGGTTTGGGGAACGACTGTAGCTTCAGTACCGCTTTTCACCCTCAGATAGATGGTCAAACTTAGAGGGTGAACCAGATCCTTGAGGATATGCTGAAAGCATGTGTGTTGGATTTTCCAAGCAGTTGGGATCAGTACTTGTACCTGATGGAGTTTGCATATAATAACAGCTATCATTCGACCATTCAGATGGCTCCGTTTGAGGCCTTGTACGGCAAGCGTTGCAGATCTCTAGTGTTCTAGAAAGAGGTCGGTGACAGGTAGGTTTCGTGTCCTGAGTTGCTTCAGATGACTAACAATGCAGTGCAAAAGATCAGGGCTCGCATATTGACAGCTTAGAGTAGGCAGAAAAGTTACGCCGATGTTCAGCGTAGAGACTTAGAATTTGAGGTTGGCCAGCATGTTTTCCTGAAGGTAGCGCCGATGCGCAGTATGTTGAGGTTCGGTAAGCGGGGAAAGTTGAGCCCCAGGTTTGTAGGGCCTTTTGAGATCCTTGAGCGGATTGGTGCAATTGCTTACCGTTTAGCATTTCCCCCTTCTTTGTAGCAGTGCATAATGTCTTCCATGTTTTGATGTTGAGACAGTACGTGGCAGACCCGACACACGTAGTTGATCACGAGCCTTTAGAGTTGAACAAGGATCTGAGTTCCAAAGAGAAGCCTGTGCAGATTATGACTCGAGAGCGCAAGACTTTGCGTAACCGAGAGATCAACCTAGTGAAGGTTCAGTGGAGAAATCAGAGGGCAAAGGAAGCCACTTGGGAGTTAGAGGATGAGATGAGGACTCACTACCCGAAGTTGTTTCAGTCATAAGACTTTTGCGGAGGAAAGTCTTAAAAGGAGGGAGTATTGTGTAATGGCCCAGGTTTTCATCCCGGTCTTCCAGGTATGTCCTGAGGGCATTTTGGTAATTTTGTCTGGTCGTTAGGGCTGTTTCTATCTTTTCTCAGCTAAATATATTCTTGGTTGTTCACAATTAGGGTTTTATTTTATTTCCTCCCAAAAAGAAAAGACCTAGCCGCACGCCTCTTCTCCCATTTGCGATTTCTCCCATGGATTTTCTCCCTTGCCGTGCGATTTCTTCATCCCGAGCCCGAGCTCCGTCGTCCGATCAATCTCCTCCCGGGTAAGTCTTTTTCCTTGCCGATTTCTATCCTAGGGATTTCGTTGGTTTCTTTGTTGGCCGTTTGTGAATGTTGTTTGGTTCGTTGACTTGTGTAGCCGAGAAACAAGAGCCCGAGCTCCGTCGTCCAATCGACCTCTCCTTCCGGGTAAGTCTTCTCCTTGCCGAATCTAGCCTAGGGTTTGTTTCCTTGTTGATTTCGACCAAGATTTGTGCAAGTTATGGACGAATCTCTTGCTTGGCCGAGAGGAATGGTTGTTATCGTTTGAGTTGGTTGTTGTGTGTTTGTTTGTTGTGTGCAGCCCCGGATTCGCATGAATTCAAGCCGAGAAGCAAGCCCTTGCAGCAAGCACCCTAGCAGAGACTACCCCTAGCCCTATCCCTAGTCAAGAGGCACTCAAACCCTAGTCTAGCCGCAAACCCTCACCTAGCCGCAAGCATCTTGGCCTTGTACTGCGGCGAGCCTTGTCCCTTGCCGAGGCTACTTCTTGCCGAGTTCTTTGCTGAGCCGAGACTTCATCCTTGCTGGTTGGTCAAGACACTCCTTGCCCGGGCATCTGTTTTGGTGTTGGTTCCTTCCCGACCTAACTTGTTAGTTAAATTAGTTAGTTAGTTAGTTAGTTAACTATAGTTATATGTACTATTTGATTGTTAGGTTTCTGTTAGCTAGCTCGTTTTCGTTTGCAGATCAAGGATTACGTTGTGTTTACTATCCTCCGACCCAAGTAAGGATTTCTTACCGAAGTTGTGTGGGCCTTGCGATATTTCTGTGATTGTTGTTTGTATGTCTGTTTATGATTACCAGCATGTTTAGTTATTAGGTGCTTGTTCTGAATTCCGACTGGCATGACTTCTCGTGATTATTCTCATGTTAGTTCCATGTTAGGTTGTTCTGTTCTGGCATGTTCGTATTATGTTCTTGTTTCGTAGTACCATGCTAGGTTCGTTGATTCTGCTGAGCACGTGTTAGTATGTTTATTGTTAGATATTAATAGCATAGTGTCATGATAGGTAGCATCATCCGGGCGAGGGTGCATAACGTAACTTGCATCCGTGGCAGGGATTAGCGAGGCAGTACTCCGTCCTTGATCCGTCGTTAGGGTTTAGCTAACCCTAACGGCAGCTTAGTCATAATCTTGGGTGAGGATGGCAGACTGTTAAATGTCCCAACGGTCGAGGGAATGACGAGGCATTGCCTTGTCCCCGGCAGTCGACACGACCTCAGCGTGTCCACAGTAGCCCTTGATTACCACCTGATAGGGTAAGGACCGATCTCTGGTGTAAGCCTACCACGAACGGTTTCTTAGCCTCAGGTGCAGTGGTACATGCTAACATAGTCATAGTGTCCTGGTCTCACACCACTATGTTCAGTGACACCGATCTAGAGATTCTTTTAGGCATGCGTACTGGACCAGGGCAGCTTGCCAGAGACCCAACACCTTCCTGGTTTGCAGCAGCATGCGATGTGCATTCAAGCTCATTACAGCGCCGACTGGAGAGCTCCTCAGGATCTTGAGTTCAGTGTACCTTTCGTATAGTCAGTATAGTAGAAAAGCTGAGGCCGAGACTAGTTTCTCGTAGAGTTCCAAGTTTTAAGATAACTCCCAGAGTAAGACCGTAAGATGGCATCCGTTTATAGTTATGTATGGATTAAAGTAAAGTGCTCTCTTCAGTGTTTGTATTTATAGCCTGCATACATTCTACTAGATGACCAGTTGTATCGTATTATACCCCGGTTGGGGATTCTTACTGAGTAATTCGTTACTCACCCTTACTTTTGTGGTTTCCACAGGTAACCAGGGCGCGAGACCGGTTTGCTGAAGGAGGAGCTGCTGATCATGGAATCCTGCTGTTTTATCTCTAAGTCTTATGTTACAGATTTTTCTTTATATATTCTTGAATGCATGTAGTAAGGGCACGAAGCCTTTAGGATGTTTTAGATTGTATCTGGATTCTGTCTTTTCATTGAAATGATTTTGAACTGAATGTTTGAAATAAATCTCTGATTAGAGTACGTTTTGAATTGTTTATAGCTTGGAACAGGTGCTTGGAAACAAGGACAGGTTCCAGGATGTTTTTATGCTTGCTATTTTAATGGATGATTCAAAGTTTTAAATTTATACAGAATCTGGATGAAATTCTTGCATAACTTGTTTAGGATTTAAAAGCATGCATTGAATTAAAGGCCTAGGTTAGGACCTCTTTCGGGTCGGGTCTTTACAGTTGGTATCAGAGCTCAGAGTCATAGATTCTGTAGACTGTCCTTTTGTTGTAGGTCGTTTTTCCATGATCATCAGCACTCCGACAGTCATCAGGTACGCCTAAGTTTACTGTTTTAGAAAAGGGTTAAGAATTTACAATATTTGTACATCTAGTGTATGCCTTGTTTAGTGGTGTAGAGCGGAGACGAGCAGGTTCTGACTCGTTGTTGGTTTGGGTGTAGATCTCCAGCATGCCAACTACCTGCACAGAAAGAGGAGGTTTGAGAGCAGTAAGACAGGGTATCAGGATTGGTTCAGATACCGCTGGGACATCATCCCAAGCTGAGGCAGAGGGTGTACCACCAGCAGCTCCTCCTGTTTTGCCTAGAGAAGGCGTAGAGGCGATAGAGCCTCGTGAGACTGCTCCTGAAGCAGGGTTTGCAGATTCTATGAGAGCCATGATGGTTAGCTTGTTGAGTGACCAGAGAGCAGAGACTCAGGCCATGTTGGCCGGAGAGTGGGAAGAGTCCCGAGCCGAGATAGAGCAGCTGACTCGTATGTTCCAACAGGGTACCGCAGCACCACCAGCTCCACAAGAGCAAGCAGCCACAGAGACAGTTGGGACAGATGGTGCTGAGGAACTTGGCAAATGGCTGAAAGATTTTGTGAAGTGGAAACCAGAGATGTTCGACGCCCTAGGAGATCCATTAGCAACAGCCAGATGGATTGCCCATCTGGAGTACACCTTCCTGATCATGGTGTGTCCTGATGTCTAGAGACCGCGTTGTGCAGCCCATGTGTTAGAGGGCATAGCTAGATGGTGGTGGGAGTCCACTCTGAGTGAGAGACGAGCTGGGTGACCACCTGCCACTTGGGATTTCTTCAAGACAGAGTTCAAGGCCAAGTACATCAGTGAAGAGGCCCAGGAAAAGATGGTAGAGCTATTCCAGAATCTGAAACAGGGGACTGACTCGATAGAGGAGTACGAGAGGAAATTCTCTGGGTATGGTTATTTTGCCCCGCAGTTGATAGCCACGCCTGAGCTAAAAATAAGGAACTTTATTTCTGGACTGAGACGGGGTGTATCCCAAGACGTCAGGGCACATGCCCCCGCTTTTGGGTCGGGTCTTTACAGTTGGTATCAGAGCTCAGAGTCATAGATTCTGTAGACTGACCTTTTGTTGTAGGTCGTTTTCCCATGATCACCAGCACTCCGACAGTCATCAGGTACGCCTAAGTTTATTGTTTTTAGAAAAGGGTTAAGAATTTACAATACCTTTCATCTAGTGTATGCCTTGTTTAGTGTTGTGGAGCGGAGACGAGCAGGTTCTGACTCGTTGTTGGTTTGGGTCCTGAGCACCATCATGCCAACTTTCCCGCAGTGTAAGATGTATGTTTGCAGCTTGTCAGGGTATCCAGATAGATTCAGATACCGCTGGGACACCGCGAGAGAGAGGCGAGATTAGACTCCGTGAGGCCCCTTGCAGTGTGGGCCCACAATTGTTGATTTCCCCTAGAGAGAGGGTGAAGGTGTTTTGCCCTGGAGTACCACTCCAGGAGAGGAGTAAGCTTTGGCTTTTGCTAATGTTGATGCTTGTGGAGCAGGTCCTAGAGTGGACTAGCCTGGGTAGTTCAGGTGTGGATCTTGAACCTTAGCAGATTGTTGATTGCCCACTGAGTAGCCGCAGAGTTGGTAGCCTTCGAGGAGGTTGTTGAGACATCTTTGTGCTCTTGTAATTTGTTGTTGTTTTGCAGCCAGTAAGTCGGAACCCTGTGGTTAAGGGTGCAGCGAGCAGTGTACCCATCGCACCTGATCCGTTGGTGGTTTCCTCAGTTGTTTAGTAGAGTTGAGCACTCTTCTTTTTGTGAGCACTAGAGTAGGGCTAGCTGCTGCATGTTGAGATAGCCGGCCAGATTTTTGTTGAGCATCATGTGGAGATGCAAGAGTAGGAAGTGAGACTTCGGTTTGATGAGATGCCTTAGGCATGGTTGTTTGAGTTGAGCTCTTGTATGCCTCGCCATAGTTTTTGTCACTTGAGGTTGTGACCTTGCTGGCCCCATTTGTAGTAAGATGTGGATTTGGTAGTAGTGGCACTTGAGGTGCATTGGTTGGTGTGCTGCTTTGGCTCTAATTCTGGTTCAGGCCTGAGTTTGGCACGAGTAGGACAGATGGTTCTGTAATTCGTCCGGAGTTCAGCGCACTCCTTTAGTCTTTGGGTTCATTTGTGGCAGTTGCACCTGTTTAGGTCGTGCAAGAGGGCTAGTTCAGTGGTAGTCGAAGGACTACAAGCGAAAGGATGTTCGAGAGGAGCTGGAGCCTCTTCCCAGTGTTACTAGGGGTTGAGTAAGTCAGCAGGTTGACGGTTGGTAAGTGTTAGTGCGTGTGAGTCTCACGCTAGTGCTAAGGTCAAGAGATCTTTGTGGTTGGTAGTGCGGTCCACTACCTTCGGGTGCCTAAACCTGAGTTGAGTGAGCATTGTAGATGCGAGTTTGGTCCAGCAGAGGGGCCGTGAGCTGGATGCCTTATGAGCTGAGTTGGACGCCTTATGGGTATGCTCCCTTGGTAGAGCCTTGGTATAAAGTAAGTTCGGTTTGGCATTGTTATGCTTTAGTAGAGCAAGGTTGCCTCAGCTTCGAGTATCGTGTGGAGATGGAACTTTTGGTGTTCCTTGGGTTGATTGTACCTCTGCTAGGAGTTAGTGTTGCCTTTTGGAAAGCACCTGTTAGTCTTGGATCTCTGAAGAAAGGTTGAGAGTTGTGCACAAGTGTGTTTTGTGTAGTTTGTTCTGGTGGCGAGAGTTTCAGAACCATGTAGGGTTTGCATTGGAGAACTGGTGCTCAGTGCTTGGAGAAGTTGGACTCCAGGTGGATGTTGTAAGGCTTTAGTTGAGGTTGTAAGGATACCGTGCTCGTAGTTGAGTTGTTGCTTAGGCAAGTTTGTTAAGTTGAACCTAAGCTTGGCTGGTGGAAGCCCTTGTGTTCATGGTTGGAGTTCAGATGGTACTGAACAAATGGTGGTTGTAGCGAAGCCACGTAGTTCCTGATCGCAGTTGCTAAGAGTGTAGCTCGGAATCCTTACCCTGGGTGGAAGCTACATTGTGGCGGATGCTTTGAGTAGGAGGATGACACATTCTGAAGCGTTTCTGGTCTTTTTGGTTTCGAGGTTAAGAGCAGGCCAGCATGGTTGAGATGCTGTAAAAAGGAGTTGTTTGTTCAGGCAGTTGGCTGTTAGACCGTTAGACGACAGTGTGTGTCGAGGGTTGCCGAAGAACCCTAGTTGTGGAGAGCCTCACTAGAGCTCAGTCAGGCCCAAGTAGTGAGTTTCAGTTGGCAAGTCGAAGTCGTGTAGGTTGTAGACCTCGGGTGAGTTGCTGGGAGATTTGGTAGGCTAGCAAGCTGGAGTTCGTTTGGAGTAAAGTCTGGATTGGTTCCGGTGTGGTGGCAAGTTGGTGCTTGGCGTTGACCAAGGTGTGGTTTTTGAGTTGCTAGAAGTTAGCCTTGCTCGTGGGGCAAGTGGTTTTGCCCTAGCGGATGTCCTTCCTGTTTCTAGAGTTTGAGAGTTACCCTTATTTGGTGTTTGGGGTTGAGTCTTCTCTTGCCCATGGTTGGCGGTCCAGTCTGTGGTGGACCCCTTGTTGTTGCATCTGGGAGAGTTGGATGTTGTGCTTAGCTGAGCAAAACAGCGAGCGGTTGTGAAGCTCCCTGTCCTTCGGATGTCCGCTTGTAAGGATCTATTTCTCCTTGGGAGTTGTCAGGTTATTCCTTGGTTTTGGAATTGGTGGTAGTGGTGCTAGTAGGAGGAAAAGTTTGTTGGCTGCTTGGAAGCAGTTGTTTGTCCAGGTTAAGCGGACCCTTCAGTGGTGTTCTGGAAGTTGTTGTTAGGGTTGTTCTGCTCCTATGAGTGTTTGGCCTGGGAGCTGTTGCACCTTTGTAGTTGAAGAACTCCTTTGTATCAGTTGTGGGTTGAGGTTGCACCATTGTGGTTGGATTAGGGTCTTGACCTTTCGAGGGATCCTTGCTGGTTAGTGTGGCTTGTGCTCTGCCAGCCAATATTGGTAATCTGGTTCTTGGTAGTTGGTGTTAACCGAGTAGTGGAGTTTCGTTTATGAAGTTTCGGTGGGAAGGTGTAATAAGCCTAAGCTAGAGGATTAAGCCTACATGTGTTATCGTTTGGACTTGTGAGATGTGTTTCATATTTGAGGCAAGCTTCGTTCCGTTGCTTGCATGGAGGTAAGTTTGGTGGAGGGAGCCCTCTGGTGCCCGGTTGTTGGCAGGCTGACTTGTCCAGCCAGTGATTTGAGTCAAGCTAGAGTTGTGTGGATTGGCATAGCTATGCAGTTTGTAGTTGTTTGAGCTTTCGAGTTCGTAGCACTCAAGTTGTTGGATCGTAAGTTTCCGTGTGGGAGCTGTCAGCTAGTTGAGGTTGTTGTGTGAGTTCAAATTCTTGGAGGATTGGTTTCAGTAGCTAGAGCTCGCACCTCGTTTCGTGTGCAGAGGCCATTTTTATGGAGTAGAGTCATGTCAGTTTCAGGCTGGAGTTGTTGTCACCAGGGTGTGGCAACAAAGGTTTGTTCTAGGCAGTGCATGGATGAACTGTGGTTCTGGAGAGCGTTGTTAAGAGGCTTATGCGCCGTGTGCGATTTCAGAGTGTTTTCACCCCTCGACCGATGGTCTTTTGGGAGGAGTGAGCCAGATCCTTCAGAACTTGTTGCGAGTTGGTGTTTCCGTGATGAGGCAGCGGGAGACCAGTGTTGGTTTTATGAGTTTTCTTTGGGTAGCAGTTCCCAGCTGTTAGTTCATATAGTTCCGTTGAGGCGTTGTATTGTAAGTGTTGCAGGATTCCAGTGTTCTGGGAAAAGGTTGGTGGTCGTCGATTTTGTTTTGGGTCCCGAGTTGTTGCGATTGCTTGCAGTGTGATGCAAAAGTGTAGTGTTCGTTTGTTGGTAGCTCCGAGCAGGAAGAAGAGGTACGCCGATGTACGGCGTCGAGTTTTAGAGTTTGAGGTTGGACAGTGCGTGTTTTTAAGGTTGCACCGATGTGAGGTGTGTTGAGGTTTGGTAAGCGTGGCAAGTTGAGTCTCCATTTTGTTGGTCCATTTGAGATGCTTGAGAGGATTGGCAGAGTTGCATATTGGTTAGCCTTTCCTCCGTTGATGTCAGCTGTTCACAGTGTTTTCTTGTATCGATGTTGAGGCAGTATGTGCCGGACCCATCGCTCATTGTGAACTTTGAGCCTTTGCAGTTGAGTGAGGATTTGAGCTTCGAGGGGAAGCTCGTGAGTATTCTGGTCTTTGAGTCGAAGACGTTGCGTAATCGTGAGATCCGTTTGGTAAAAGTTCGGTGGAGGAGTTGGAGTTACGAGAAGCGCTCGTGAGCGGGAGGTCGGGTTGAGTTTGCAGTATCCTGAGTTGTTTCAGTCTTAAGGACTTTCGAGGACGAAAGTCATAAAAAGGAGGGAATATTGTAATGGCCCAGGTTTTTCATCCCGATCTTCGAGGTATGCCCTAGGGGTATTTTGGTAATTTGGTCGGGCCGTCAGGACCGTTTATGTCTTTTTCCAGTTGCTAAAATTATTGGATGGGTTTATGTAGGTTTTTTTAGGCTTTGTGGATGGGTTTGAGCAAGGATAGATGCAAAAGTAAAAATATAGGAAATTGTGTTGCAGCCGGGGTTCGAGCCAGGGTGGACTTGTGTGCTAGAGGAGAACCTTGCCAAGTGAGCCACCAGGTGTTATTGTTACTCTTTCCGCGTCATATCTTAGTTACCCTTGGATCTTTGGAGTTTTTGGTGCATTTGGTTAAATGAAAAAGAAATTAGGTTTTGTTCTTCTTCTCCAACACACCCCATTTGCCGTCCAAGCTTGTCTCCATAGCCTTCTCTAGCCGATTTTCATCCTCTTTGCAGCTCCGAGGTTCGTTCGTCATCCCGGGTAATTCTTCATCCTCTTCCTCTTCTCGATCGGGTGTTTTTGCAGGCCGAAGGTAAGAAGGAGTGCTTGTGTGAGTGTGTTTGTTGCAGGCTGCCCAGATCTGCCGAAGCAGCCCCTGCCGCACGCCAGGCCGGTCAGCAGCGAGCCCAGGTCGCCCGAAGTCGCCCAGCCCTTCGTCCGTCGCGCGACAAAGAAGGCCCAGATCGCCCAAGGTCGCCGGCGGCCTCTCCATCGCGCGCGCGAGATCGCCGGCCGCGACGCATATGATCGCAGCCATCGCGCACCAGCCCTCGTCGCGACGCTGTCGCGGCCGTCGCCTCTCACGCCTGACGCCAAGCGCCGCGCGCCCTCGCCGCCGCGCGCCGTGTGTGGCCCATTGCTCAGGCGCTGCGCGCGCGCGCGCATACGCCATTGCCGCTGCGCGCAGCCACCAAGCGCACCGCAGAAGAACACCCCACCCCGTGTCGCGTGCCGTGTGAGCGCCCGAGCCGAGCTCGCTTGTTTTATTATATTTTAGGGCTAAGGTTGTAACGGCCCGATTTTCTATTCATTCTCGAGGTGCTTCCGGTTGCTTGATGGTTGGTTGGGCCGTTAGAGTATTTTGACCCTTAGGGGTATTTTGGTCTTTTTGCTCCGGGGCGGGATTTGTGGATTTTCGGGGCTTGAGGCGGCTCTGCCGCCGTTGAGGCTTGTGTGTTGGTGGGCTGCGAGTCCCGAGATGTTTGGGGTTTTCGTTTGGGAGTTCGGTTGTGATTTGGGTTTTGGGCAAAGTGATCTTTGTTTGGGTGTTTCCTTTGGGATTCGAGCCTGTGCCCTTAGAGATGATTTGGGAGTTTGTTTTAAGTGAGAGTTATTGTTTGGGAAAGGTTGCTTCAGTAGGGTCTCAAGGAGGAAGCCGGGAAGTGGGATTTAAGGACTTTAAGGCTTATTTAAATTGGTTAAGGATGGAAAGGAGGATAAAATCCCATTTTTCCTTTTAATTCCCTTTTTCCTTTTATTTTTCCTTTTATTTTCCAAAATCCCCAAAATTCCTTTTTCTCTCCCTTCTCTCTCCTCCGGCCGAGCAAAGCCCCTAAGCCGCACCATGCCCGGCCCCTAGCCGCACCATGTCCCGGCCGAGCGCGCCCTCGCACCAGCCGCCTGTGTCGCCATGCCATGCCGCGCCGTGCGAAGCCACCCCAGCGCCCGTCGATCAGACGCCCTAGTCGCGCCGAGCACAGATCTCAGATCGCCCGTGCCGTCTCCGTGTCGCCTAGGTCGCGCCGAGCCCAGATCGGCATCGCCCTGGCCGTCCTCCGTGTCGCCCCAGTCCGTGTCGAGTCGCCCGAGCCCTAGCCGCGACCGAAGTCGCCGCCCACAGAGGTCGCCGTGCCTTCCGAGCGCCCCGAGCCCATCGCGTCGCCTCGCGCGCGCTCGCCGGCGCCGTCTTACGCCAAGCGCGCCGTGTGTCGTCGCCAGCCGAGCTCGAGACGCGCGCCGCGCGCGCCTTTCGCTTGCCTCGCCCCAGCGCGCGCGCGCGCGGCGCCGGCGCTCTGCCTGCGCCCAGTGCCCAGCGCTGTGCCCAGCGCCCGCCAGGTACTCTCTGCGCCCGCCTGCCTGTTGTGTCTTTGGTTGGCCCGAGCCTTGTGGCTTCTCGGATGGTATTTCCCGAGTCTTTTCTTCGTTGGGCCCGATGTGTTGGCTCTTTGTTTAGGGATTTATTTGGGCTATTTTATGTATTTGATTTGAAATTTGCTTTATTTTATGTTTAGGTTGTTTGGGTTCGATTAGAGGCTCGAGGATTGCTTGGTTGATTTGTGATTATTTTTCGCTTGTCCCGGTAAGGATTTCTTACCGTGGTTGTGTGGACCTGCGATATGTCTCGATTGTGCCTTGTATGTTCTTTGATTGTTATGAGCATGATAGTGATAGGCGACTTTGTTTGATCTCTTGCTAGCATGATTGTTGATTTTACATGTTAGTGCCATGCTAGGTTTGTTCTTCCAAAGGCATGCTTGTGATTCTGTTTAAGTTGTAGTATCATGCTAGGTAAAGCGTGATTGATGTCGGTCATTGCTTGCTAGCTAGGAATCATTGTTTTATTCGGTATTCTTAGCGTAGTAGGGTTTGTCATCATCCGAGGCTTAGAGCGGACATAACGTACTTTGTCCCCACCGGTCGGGAGTAGAGCGAAGCATAACGTACATTGCTTCCCCGGCGATGATGTGGATGTAGCTACCACATCGGCATAAGCCTAGTTTGTAGCCTGCTAGAGCGGAACCCCGCCAGCGGTGCAAGCCTCGCCTTGGCGGTTCTTAGCTTCAGTCGGTGGTACAGGCAGTGCACAGATGAGTGCCGAGGGCCTCGCACTCACTCGTGTTCGGTGACACCGCTTTCGAGTCTTAGGCATGCGTGCACTGGCCCGCGTAGTTTGCCCTTAGGCCCCGCATTTACGCCGGTTGCGAAGAGCATGCGGTGCGCGCGCGCACTGCGCGTTAGTAGCCGGTTCGGAGAGCTCCCGGGCTAATGTTCGTGAGTACACGAGTTCCTTCCAGTTTAGAGCCGGACTTGGGTACTCTCCGATAGTCCAGATTTGTTAGCGAGGGCAAGGAGGCCCTTGAGGACACCCATTGGGATTGGCTTTTGAGCTAATCAATTGGTCGAGGAGAAAGACCCTCGAGGGTGTCGGACATCTTGGGATCGGTTTTTGAGAGCTGATCAATTGGCCGAGGGAGAAAGACCTCGGAGATGTCCCGAGGATTGGTTATGAGAACCAATCATTAGGCCGGAGGTAGGAGACTTCCAGATGATTAGGAAGTAAGAGATCGCCGATGTTTCCAGATCTTGTGTTATGAGCTCGTTGAGCTATGATCTGTGTTGGTAGCTGTTTGCTTGCATATTGAGGTGCTAGATGTCTGATGTATCGTATTGTACCCCGGTTGGGGATTCTTACTGAGTATGTTTATACTCACCCTTATTTATCTTTCAGGTAACTCGGGACAACACCGGGAGGGCTAGCGGAGGGAGCCGATTGATCATGGGGAACCTTGGCACTCTGTCTTTTATTATTGCATTGTTTATTCAAAGCATGTAGATGGACAGAGTCCTAGGGGAACATTGTTTAAAACGTTGCTTAAATTGTATTGTACATTTTATTAAACACTGGCCAGGATGTTTTACTTTGTTGGATTGTTTAAACTTAAATTGTTGGTTATGTTTTAAGGGCTTCCCCTTCTCATATGTTTTGAAAGATTTTTAAATACAAGCTCTAAACCGCTTGCTATCATATTTAACTTGCATCTTTGAGTAAGATCCCAAGTTTAGGACCATGTTTTGGGTCCGGTTCTTCTGATTGGTATCGAGAGCACGAGTCATAGATTCTGTAGACTAACACCGCTTTGTAGGTTGTTGTTCCCATGATCATCAAGCACTCCACGGCGCTTGGTTTGTCCGAGTTCAATTAAGTTAAGGGGTAAGAATTTACAATACTTTTCTTCTAGCTTTTATGCATGTGTAGAGTTGTGGAGCGGAGACGAGCGGGTTTCTGGACTCGTTGTTGGTTTGGGCTTAGAGAGCCATCATGCCAACTTCATGATCGCAGCGATTTGTTGAGCGGTGAGAGCCCCAGTGTGGGCCGGCATTTATGCTTTGTGCGGATCGCCGGTGTGTCGATCGCACTCGAGAGGAGGCAGAGATTAGACTCCCGCAGGCCATTTGTGGCCCGCTTGTTGGTGTCTCCCCTAGTGAGAGGGTGGAGGTGCCTTGTGCGAATCGCCCGATGTGTTGATTGCACTCGAGAGGAGCGGGACGCTTGGCATGTCCGACCGAGGAGTTGACCGATCTTGTTGATGTTGAGGCCGCGCCCAGGTGGTTGTTAGGCCCGTAGGCCAAAGTTGGCCCCTGGCGGTTGAGTTGCCTAGAGGAGGGGGTAGAGGCTAGCACGCCTCAGTATGACTCCTGAGCAGCGAGTGTGCTTCACCATGAGAGAGGTTGATGGCGGGTCTTTAGCTATCGAGAGCAAAGACCAGCGCGATTTGTAGCGCGTAGTGAGGAGTCTCGGGCACAGATAGCCCGGTGTGAGTTTGTTTCAGCATTTTTCCCCAGCAGCTCTTGTAGCCGGAGGTTCCGGGAGGGCATGATCAGCGAGTTTATGCGATTGAGTTTGTTGGCGTTGATGGAGCCGCCTTGATTTGGCAAGTGGATGCTGTAGAGCTCGATGTATTATAAAGTCCTGCTGCTAGTAGCAAAGCGGTTGCTTGAGTTTGAGTTTAACATCCGTGTGTTGGGATGTCTGTTGTTCGAGAGGCCGAGGTGTGCCGTTCCGTCTTTATTTGGTACAGCGTAGATTGGTGGTGGTAGTCCCTTGAGAGAGGGGACTAGCGAGTCTCCACCGATCGCCCGATTGATTGACAAGTTGCCGTGTTAGTGGCTTGAGGCGAGATGTAGAGACATCTGTGCCCCCTTGCAAGCCTCCTTTGTTGTTTTGCTGACCGATTCTCTTTGTACCCTCGTAGCGTGGTGTAGTGTGGAGTTTGCTTGCCGGGGTTTTATCCATCTGTGGATTTCGGCGGGCTAGTAGAGTGGAACACTCTTTTATTTGGATGTTCCCAGTGTGGAACTAGTTGTTGCCACCCGAGGAGTTGGCTTTGAGCTTTTGTTGAGCATCGAATGGGATGCGAGGAGTAGGCGTGGCAAGTCTGTTGGTCGAGATGCGAGAGATTAGGTTTGCTCGAGTGTTTGGACTCTGTCTTTGAGTTCCATTGCCCCGTCACTTGGAGAGTGACTTTCCCTATTCTCGAGAGGGGCATAAAGCTCGTTTGAGGTTGATTCGTGTTGTAATAGATGTAGTGCTGTTGGCACCAAGCTTTGAGAGGAGGCCTAGTTTGGGCCGGTTGGCACTTTTAGTGCGAGGTGGTTCCATGGCTGCCTGCAGTATAGCATCCCTGCTTGTCTTGTACCCTTTTTCCGAGGTTGCACTGTTTGGGTTGCTTAAGAGATCTAGCTCGGTGGTAGTCAAAGGACTACAAGTTTGAGGTTTTCGAGGAAAATAGGAGCTGCATTCGGGATCTCCGAGAGTTGGGTGTAAAGGATGTTTTAGGTCACATTAGAGCTAGCGCGTTCGAGTTCTCGCTACTGTGTTGTGAGCCCGTGAGCCGGCTTGATGGTAGCATGATTCGACTACCCTTTGAGTTGCCCTAGTATGGTTAGTGTTGGCATCGTGGATGCGTGGTTGATCGATGTTAGAGCCATGAGTTGGATGGCTGATCGGGCGCGTTTAGTGAGCACATTGTTTTGAGGAATGTTAGCTTGGTGTGGTTTTGCGCTTGTAAGAGTAAGTTGGCCAATGTGGCTTTTCGTGGTGAGTTGGCCCCAGAGTGGGTTTGAACTCTTGTTGCTCCCTTGTTTGTTGTGGCTCTGTTTGGAGGCAAAAGTTGCCCTGTGTGAGAGCCCTTGTTGGCTTTGGATCTTAAGGGATCAAGTTGGAGCTGTACACCCGGTGCACTTTTGCGTAGCTCGTTAAAGTGGTTTATGTTTGGAAAACCACGAGAGGTTCGTGTTGAGGAGCCGTGCTCGATCTTTGAGGTGTCAAGGCTTTAGTTCTTGGCAAGTGCCCTAGCTTTGGGTACAGAAGGATGTCGTGCGTTCGTTGGAAATTTGTTGGTTAAGCAAGTTTTGCTAGTTGGTCCTTGCCACGGTTAGACTTCAGTTGGAACCGAGCAAGAGCGAGTAGTGGCAAGCCGCGCGATTTCGATCGTTTTGGATAAGAAAGCTGTTCGGATCCTTACCTTGAGCAGAAGGTATGTAGAGGTTGTTGCTTTGAGTAGGAGGATGACGCCTCGTAGCGCGTTTCGGTTCCCTTGGTTTCCAAGTTGGAGTTGGCCAGCGTAGTTGAGATCTTTGGAGAGGGTTGTGCCCGCGTGAGCCGGTTGTTTGTTAGATCGTTGTCGACCGTGGTGTGTGTCGGAGGGTGATCGAGAGGATCTCTAGTTGTGGAGAGCCTCTCCGAGCTCGATTAGACCGAGCAAAGTGTTCCTTGGGTGAGTTGCTTGCGATTTGGCGATCTAGCAAGCTAGTGCTTGTTTGGAGTAGAGCTCGGATTGGTTCCGGTTTGGAGGCTAGTTGGTGCTTGGTGTTGACCAAGTTTTGGTTCTCTTGATGTTTCAAGAGCTAGCTCGGTTCGAGCAGGGGGTGTTGCCACGAGGATCTGTTCCTAGTCGAGGTTGTTTAGGAGTTGACCCCTCCCTCGGCGATTGAGTAAGTTACGCATTTCAGTTAGTGGTCCAATCGGTTGGGTTTCCCCTTGGGTGTTGCTTCCAAGAGTGTTGGTTGTTGTTTGCCCTTGGGTTTGAGCTAGTCGTGAGCATGTGTGATGTTCACGCCGCCTTCGAGTTTCGCTGGCTGGGAAATCGTTCCGTTGAGGAGTCGGTGTAGCCCGAGTTGTGTAGTTGATCGAGTAGCGCAGATGGTTAGCCCAATGAGAGGGTCCCCGCATTGTGTTGTTAGCAAGCAAGAAGTTGTTTGTCCCCATAAGAGCGGTGGCCAGCCCAGTTTAAGAGTTGAGCTTTTCTTTGGTAAGTTGTTGGTTCTTGGGGTTTGAAGTCTTCCCCTAGTTTCCCTTGGTGGTTGAGTTGCACCATGGATGCCCGACCTCGAGTATTATCTTTGGAGATAGCCTCATCGATTCGTTTTCCTTGCAATGTTTCGAGTGTGGAGTTTCTAGTCGCAAGATGAGTTAGGCTTGAGCTAAAGGAGGAAGTCCCTTGAGTAGCCGGTGGGACTTAGGTGTTGAGTGGTAGCTTGGAGGCAAGCTTTGCTCGTTATGAGCTTGAGTTGAGTTTCTTTGAGCAAGCCCTTCTCGGGCTTTGTTTCTAGTTGTTGAGCTTTCGCAGTTGGCGAATAGTGAGCCTCGATTGAGTGTGTTGGCACAGAGGTGCCGTGGCATTGGTTGGTTAGCCTTTGGGAACATTTTCCTCAAATTTTGTTGTGAGTTCTTTGGTAGCCCCTGTGAGGGTTTGGTCCTTCTTGCGAGATTTTCCATGAGAGGAATGTTGGGTGTTTCCTTGCACGGCAATGTTCTCTTTGGCGATTGCTAGTAGGTTTGCATGGAAAAGTTTGTGTTCGGCCGTTGTGAGGCTCCAGTTGTTGGCTTGGCCGAGTGGAGCTCTGTGCTGGTTTTTGGCCATTTAGGGTTGGCCGTGAGTGAAGTTTCGGCTTGTGCTAGTGGGAAAAGTTTGCCTTTTGGATCAATCGCTTGATTGGTGGTTCGATTGTTTTTCGTTAAGGCTTTAGACAAGCCTTGTGGTTATTTGGTCTCTTGTGAAGAAAGAGTAGGCCGTTTGGTTTTTCGGAACTGAGAGGTTGATTGTTTGGCCGACTTGGCGTTGTGTTGAAGCGATTTGTTATCGGTTGTGGGCATTCAGAGAAGTTACGCCGGTGCGTGGCGTTGAGTTTTGGAGCTTGTGCCGAGTCCGCGGTTCTTTGAGAGTAACACCGTTGAGAGGTGTTCCGTGTTGGTTTAGCGGGGTTTTGGGTGAGCGCAAGTTTGTAGGGCTTTTGAGATCCTTGAGCGGATTGGAGCGATGGTTAGCTTTGCCCCGTCGTTGACAATGAGTGCAAGTTTTGTGTTCCTCGTCTCTTGGTTGAGATAGTTTGTGATGATCTGGAGAGCATTGTGGCTTTGAGCCTTTGAGAACCCAAGAGGTTTGGTTTTGAGAGAAGGGTTAGTGTTGTTTTGGCCGAGAAGTTACATTGGCTAGGAAACATTGGAGTTTTCCTAGATTTATTTCGTTTTAGGACTTTCGAGGACGAAAGTCTTAAAAGGAGGGAGTATTGTAACGGCCCGATTTTCTATTCCAGTTCTCGAGGTGCTTAGGTTGATTGAGTGGTTTGGTTGGGCCGTTAGTAGAGCTTTTGACCCTTAGGGGTATTTTGGTCTTTTGCTCCCGGGCGGGATTTGTGGATTTTCGGGGCTTGAGGCAGCTCCGCGCCTTCGTTGAGGCTTGTGTGTTGGTGGTCTGCGAGTCCCGAGATGTTTGGGGTATTCGTTTGGGAGTTCGGTTGTGATTTGGGTTTTGGGCAAAGTGATCTTTGTTTGGGTGTTTCCTTTGGGATTCGAGCCCAGGCCCTTAGAGATGATTTGGGAGTTTGTTTTAAGTGAGAGTTATTGTTTGGGAAAGGTTGCTTCAGCCGGGTCTCGAAGGAGGAAGCCGGGAAGTGGGATTTAAGGACTTTAAGGCTTATTTAAATTGGTTAAGGATGGAAAGGAGGATAAAATCCCATTTTTCCTTTTAATTCCCTTTTTCCTTTTATTTTTCCCTTTTATTATCCAAAATCCCCAAAATTCCTTTTTCTCTCCCTTTCTCTCTCCTCCAGCCCGAGCAGCCCCCTAGCCGCACCATGCCCAGCCCTAGCCGCACCATGTCCCGGTGAGCCGCGCCTCGCACCAAAGCCGCCTTGGTCGCCCATGCCCGCGCCGTGCCGAGCCACCCCAGCGCCCGATCGCATCGCCCTAGTCGCGCCGAGCACAGATCTGCATCGCCCAGGCCGTCTCCGTGTCGCCTAGGTCGCGCCGAGCCCAGATCGGCATCGCCCAGGCCGTCTCCGTGTCGCCAGTGTGCGTGTCGAGTCGCCGAGCGCAGCGCCGCACCGAAGTCGCTCGCCCTCAGGAGTCGCCGTGCCTTCCCGAGCGCCCCGAGCCCATCGCGTCGCCTCGCGCGCGCGCCGTCGCCGTCTTACGCTAAGCGCGCGCCGTGTGTCGTCGCCGCCCGAGCTCGAGCCGCGCCGTGCGCGCCTCTGCCTCGCCCAGCGCGCCGTGCTGCGCCAGCGCGCCTCACGCCTGCGCCCGGTGCCCAGCGCTGTGCCCAGCGCCCAGCCAGTGCTGCTCTGCGCGCCGGCGCCACACTGTTGTGTCTTTGGTTGGCCCGAGCCTTGTGGCTTCTCGGATGGTATTTCCGAGTCTTTTCTTCGTTGGGCCCCGATGTGTTGGCTGTTGTTTAGGGATTTATTTGGGCTATTTTATGTATTTGATTTAAAATTTGCTTTATTTTATGTTTAGGTTGTTTGGGTTCGATTAGAGGCTCGAGGATTGCTTGGTTGATTTGTGATTATTTTCTCGCTTGTCCCAGGTAAGGATTTCTTACCGTGGTTGTGTGGACCTGCGATATGTCTCGATTGTGCCTTGTATGTTTCTTTGATTGTTATGAGCATGATAGTGATAGGCAGCTTTGTTTGATCTCTTGCTAGCATGATTGTTGATTTTACATGTTAGTGCCATGCTAGGTTTGTTCTTCCAGCATGCTTGTGATTCCTGTTTAAGTTGTAGTATCATGCTAGGTAAACGTGATTGATGTCGGTCATTGCTTGCTAGCTAGGAATCATTGTTTTATTCGGTATTCTTAGCGTAGTAGGGTTTGTCATCATCCAGAGGCTTAGAGTGGACATAACGTACTTTGTCCCCACCGGTCGGGAGTAGAGCGAAGCATAACGTACATTGCTTCCCCCCGGCAGCCGATGTGGATGTAGCTACCACATCGGCATAAGCCTAGTTTGTAGCCGCTAGAGCGGAACCCCGCCAGCGGTGCAAGCCCGCCTTGGCGGTTCTTAGCTTCGTGTCGGTGGTACAGCCGCGCAGATGAGTGCCGAGGGCCTCGCACTCTCGTGTTCGGTGACACCGTTTCCGAGTCTTAGGCATGCGTGCACTGGCCCGCGTAGTTTGCCCTTAGGCCCCGCATTTATGCGGTTGCGAGAAGAGCATGCGGTGTGCGCGCACACGCGCGTTAGTAGCCTGATTCGAGAGAGCTCCCGGGCTAATGTTCGTGAGTACACGGTTCCTTCAGTTTTAGAGCGGACTTCGGGTACTCTCCCGATAGTCCAGATTTGTTAGCGAGAGGCAAGGAGGCCCTTGAGGACACCCATTGGGATTGGCTTTTGAGCTAATCAATTGGTCGAGGAGAAAGACCCTCGAGGGTGTCGGACATCTTGGGATCGGTTTTTGAGTGATCAATTGGCCGAGGAGAAAGACCCTCGAAGATGTCCCGGGATTGGTTATGAGAACCAATCATTAGGCCGGAGGTAGGAGACTTCCGATGATTAGGAAGTAAGAGACTTCCGATGTTTCCAGATCTTGTGTTATGAGCTCGTTGAGCTATGATCCTGTGTTGGTAGCTGTTTGCTTGCATATTGAGGTGCTAGATGTCCGATGTATCGTATTGTACCCGGTTGGGGATTCTTCTTGAGTATGTTTATACTCACCCTTATTTATCTTTCGGGTAACTCGGGACAACACCGGGAGGGCTAGCGGAGGAGCTGATTGATCATGGGGAACCGCCGGCACTCTGTCTTTTATTATTGCATTGTTTATTCAAAGATGTAGATGGACAGAGTCCTAGGGGAACATTGTTTAAAACGTTGCTTAAATTGTATTGTACATTTTATTAAACACTGGCCAGGATGTTTTACTTTGTTGGATTGTTTAAACTTAAATTGTTGGTTATGTTTTAAGGGCTTCCCCTTCTCATATGTTTTGAAAGATTTTTAAATACAAGCTCTAAACCGCTTGCTATCATATTTAACTTGCATGCTGAGTAAGATCCCAGGTTTAGGACCATGTTTTGGGTCGGGTTCTTACAAAGGTTGTGATTGTTGCTATGTTTGTTAGGTTCTCGATAGCTAGCTCGGGAGTGTTCGCAGCTTAGAAGTTTGTGTGTAGAAGCCTCCCGATCTTGGTAAGGATTTCTTACCGGAGTTGTGTGGACCCTGCGATGTTCTATGTGATTGTTGTTTGTATGTTTGTTTGTGATTATCAGCATGTATAGTTTAGGTGCTCTGTTCTGAATTCCTGACTAGCATGACTTCGTATGTTGTTCTCTCATGTTAGTCCATGCTAGGTTGTTCCGTTCTGGCATGCTCGTATTCATTCTTGCTTCGTAGTATCATGCTAGGTTCGTTGTATCTGTTGAGCACGTTTTGGATTGTATTGGATTGTATGTTATTGATATGATAGGTTAGAGTGTAGGTAGGTAGCATCATCCGGGCCCGATGCATAAAGTATCTTTCATCCTTGGCAGGGACGTACGAGGTAGTACTCCGTCCCTGGACCCCGTTAGGGTTTAGCTTCTTTTGACCGGTAGGCTCGCAATCTTGGGTGAGGGGGTGGCGGTGTTAAATGCCCCAACGATCGGGATGATGACTTGGCATTGCCTCGTCCCCGGCGGTAAAGCACGTCCTCGGCGTTTGGCGGTAGCCCCGATTGCCACTGTTAGGGCAAGGGCGGCTTCTGGTATAAGCCTACCACGACCGATTCCTTAGCCTCAGGTGCGGTGGTTCAGGCTGACATAGTTCACGTGTCCAGGTCTCACACCCCTATGTCAGTGACACCGATCCAGAGATTTATTTAGGCATGGTGACTGGACATGGGCAGCTTGCCACTAGACCCCGCACCCCCCATGGTCTGCAGTAGCATGCGGTGTACGCTTACGCTCATTACAGCGCCGACCAGAGAGCTCCTCGGGATCTTGAGCTAGTACATCTTTCGTATCGACAGTAGACAGGCTGAGGGCGAGACTTGTTTCTCGTATAGGGCGTATTGTGTGGTGTGGATTATTCCGGACTAAGACCCTGAGTTGGCATCCGAAGATTATTTGTGGATTTAAGCTATGTGCTCTATTATGTGTTTATACTCATAGCTTGCATACATTCATCTAGATGACCATGTATATCGTATTGTACCCCGGGTTGGGATTCTTACTGAGTAATTCGTTACTCACCCTTATTTTGTGGTTTCCCACAGGTAACCAAGGTGCGAGACAGGATGGCTGAAGGAGGAGCTGTGATCATGGGAACCTGCTGTCATCTCTGACTTTTTATATTATGACTTTTGTCTTTTATTTCCTCTGAATGCATGTAGTCGGGCACGGAGCCCTAGGATGTTTTCTCAATGTTTTGTGGATTCCAGCATTTATGTATATGAGAAGGTTTTGAATGATTTTAATAAATCTCTTATCAGAGTAAACTTTTGGAAATGTTTTTGTCTTGAAACAGGTGCTTGGAGACAGGGACAGGTTTCAGTAAACTGTATTGATTTCTGATTTAATGCTGAATGTTTTAATTTTTACTTGGAATCCAAAATCATATTTGTATATTGTCTTTACTTGAACGCATGCATTGGGGTAAAGGCCCATTTAGAGCCCCTTTTGGGTCGGGTCTTTACACTTCGGGTACTCTCCCGTTTGTCATAAGAACTATTTAGCCAAGGGTAAGAGGCCCTCAAGGACACCTATTCGGGATCAACTTTTGAGTTGGTCATTTGGCCGAGGGAGAAAGACCCTCGACGATGTCTGACATTTATTTGGGATCAGCTTTTGAGTTGATCAATTGGCCGAGGGAGATAGACCCTCGTGGATGTCATTTTGGGATTGGTTAGGAGAGCCAATCATTAGTCCGGAAGTAGGAGACTTTAGAGGATTCCAGACTTGTCCCGTTAGCTCGTTGAGCAAAAATCTGTGTTGGTAACTATTTGCATGTATACTAGGATGCTAGATGATTGATGTATCGTATTGTACCACGGTTGGGGATTCTTACTGAGTACTTTCGAACTTACCCTTATTTTCTATGGTTTTTCCACCAGGTAACTTGGGTCAGCACCGAGACAGCTAGCGGAGGGAGCACATTGATCATGGCATCTGCCGGCGTTACTCTGTCTTTCTGTTGCTTTATTTAGTCTCATTTCTTTGTTAGCATGCTGGGAAAACTGTTTTGTTTTGAGGAGTTGTTTTGAATGTTAAACTTTTTAACATTGGCCAGGATCTATTTATGGAAAACTATTGAATGAAGTGTTTTATGCAAGTTTGGTTTATTATGTTTTCCTTGTTAAATAGTTTCAATGTTAATTTAAAAGTTTTAAACTTTAAGCAAGCTAAGTAAGAACCGGGTTTAGGACCACTATTTGGGTCGGGGTCTTACAGGTTCTCAAAAGCATTAAACTCCTTGGGCTTCCAATTACAGAAGTGTTTGAGCCATTGGTCATACTCGACGGCTCTGTTCCCTACAATAGCCTCAACATCCATAGTCTCCTCACCACCCTAAGGGTTCACTGGGGCTGCAAAGGCAGCTGGTGCAACTGGTGGTGCCTGTCTGAGCAACTAAGTCAACTGAGCCATCTGTGCTCGGGACTCCCCTTTCTACACTGCGAGCTGCTCTACAAGCTGTGGTTAAAACTGCGCCTATGACTCGGCTCTCTTCTCAGCCATCAAGAGCATCATTTCTCTTATCACTGATTCCAGCTCTGCTCTAGAAGCTACAGTCTGAGGCTGAGAAGTCTCTCCCCCTGTTCGGGGCATATCAATAATTAGAGCCACAGGCGGCCTACGAGTCTGGTCCATCCCTGATGCTGTCTCATCAGTAGAGATCTCAATGCCAACACAGCGGTTGGCGGTACTAGACGATCCTGCTCCTCTGCGGGTGATCGGCATACTAGCGATCTGTACCCAAACTAAGGTAAGTTAGTCCATGCTCGTACCAACACTGCCGACAACAAAAAAAAGCAAGTATGCTAGATACAGGTATTGCAAACTTAAGTCCTTAAAATAAACTTAAACACATACCTAGCGGCTGTTGGAGTGCTGATGATCGTGGGACACAACCACAACAACGTAACTCAGTAGGTCAGTCCACAAAATCTATGACTCTGACCTCTGATACCAACTGTAAAGACCCGACACTAAATGGTCCAAAATGGCCTTTACTAAAGGATGCAATTCAATTTCAATACACTTTAAAATATAATATTTCAAACATCCATATTATGAAAGAATCAAGTTCCAAAAACATCCCAAACTGAAAACATTAAAAATGGTTTAGCCTCTTGCCAGAGTATAATTAAAAACATTACAAACTCTAGGTAAATAGTTCAACTACATAAATATGCAAGAACAACAAGATGCAGTGACCTTTTCCATGGTCATCCAACTCCTCCTCTAGCCACCTCGATGTTGTGTCAAGTTACCTGGTGGAAAAACCATAGAAAGGGTGAGTACAAAAGCACTCAGTAAGGATTCCCCAACCGAGGTAAAATACGCAAGAAAAATCCTTTTGCAACCTAGCATACAAGCATAACACAAGAATCATGGCAATCTCAATAAGTATAACAGTAGGATGAACAACAACAAAGTCTATACTCATAGCTAGAAACAGTAAGAACGCACTTGGCTAACAAACAGGAGAAACAGTTAAGTAATTGTAAAGACCCGACCCAAAAGGGGTTCTAAATTAGGCCTTTACCTCAATGCATGTATTCAAAAGTTAAAGACAATATGCAAGAATGGTTTTCGGATTCTAAGTGAAAACTAAAACGTACAAACAACCATTTGAAAAGTCAATACAAAATTCCTGAAACCTGTCCCTGTTTCCAAGCACCTGTTCCAAGACAAATACATTTCCAAAACTCACTCTGATCAGAGATTTATTTAAAACATTCAAAACTTTCCAATAGTTACAACAGTGCTAGAATCCGGAAAAACAGTCAGAAAACAACCTAGGGCTCCGTGCCCAGCTACATGCATTCAGAGGAAAATAAAACATAAAGAATCATAGACATAAACTCAGAGTTCGAACAACGGGTTTCCATGATCACAGCTCCTTCTTCAGCCATCCTGTCTCGCACCTTGGTTACCTGTGGAAAACCACAAAATAAGGGTGAGTAACTGTAAAGACCCGACCCAAAAGGGCTCTAAATGGGCCTTTACCCCAATGCATGTATTGAAAATAAAAGACATTATGAAAAATATATTTCGGATCCCAAGTAAAAACAGAAACATTCAACAACCAAAACATACATTTCTAAAAGCATACTCTGATCAGAGATTTATTTAAACCATTTAAACAATCCACAAGTACAAATATCTTTGGAATCCATAAAACGTAAGAAAACATCCCGGGGCTCCGTGCCCGTCTACATGCATTCAGGGAAATAACAAAAGTCAAGAGTCATGATAAAATAAAATGGTCAGAGAGATGACAGCGAGGATTCCATGATCACGCTCCTCCTTGACCATCCTGTCTCCCGCCTTAATTACACCGTGGAAAACCACAGAATAAGGGTGAGTAACGAATTACCCAGTAAGAATCCCCAAGCAGGGGTACAATACGATATACATGATCATCTAGAAGAATGTATGCAAGCTATGAGTACAAACACAGAGCGGAGCACATAGCTAAGTCCACACTTGGACCTCGGATGCCAACTCGTGGTCTTAGTCCGGAAATACCACAACACACTATACGCTCTATACGGAAACAAGTCCGGCCTCGGCTGTCTCATCATCGAGCACGAAAGGTGCACTGGCTCAAGATCCCGAGGAGCTCTTTCGTGGCGTATTTGTAATGAGCGTAGCGCGCACCGCATGCTACCGCAAACTCGGGGTGCCGGGTTTAGTGGCAAGTCGCCCGAGTTCGAGCCACCATGCCTAACTAAATCTACGGATCGGTGTCACCGACATAGGGGTGTGAGACTGGACACATGAACTATGTCACCTGTACCACCGCACTTTGAGGCTAAGGAACCGGTCGTGGTAGGCTTACACCAGAAGCGGTCCTTGCCCTAACAGTGGCAATCAAGGGCTACGGCCGAACACGGCGAGGACGTGCCGATCGCCGGGACGAGGCAATGCCAAGTCATCATCCCGACCGTTGGGGCATTTAACGATACCGCCACCCTCACCCAAGATTGCGGGGCACCGTTAGGGTTAGCTAAACCCTAACGGGATCGGGACTGAGTACCATCGTGCACGTCCCTATCGGGATGCAAGTTACGTTATGCATCCGGCCGGATGATGCTACCTACCGAACTCTAAACCATAGCAATAATAACAATTCAATCAATGCGATCCAATACGTGCTCAACAGATACAAGGAACCTAGCATGATACTACGAAGCAAGAACAGATATCGAACATGCGAGAATGGAACAACCTAGCATGGGCTAACATGAGAAACAATACAAGAGTTCATGCGAGTCGAGAATTTGAGCAGAGCACCTAGGGCTAAACATGCTAGTAATCATACACAGCATACAAAACAACAATCACAAATATACCGCAGCAGGCCCACACAACTCCGGTAAGAAATCCTTACCTTGGTTGGGAGGCTTCTACACACAAATCCTAAGTGCGGAACAATCCCAGAGCTAGCGGCGGGAACCTAGCAAACCAATAATAATCGGCATCTAAAACGTCTAAACAACAATAGAACGACAAGCTCGCTCAAAGGGAACTCACGCGCACGCGCGGCGACACGAGCTTGGAGCTGGCTGGCAAGCCCGGCAGCGGCGGGCGGGCGCAGCCGCGCTACTGGCACGCGGCAGGTCGGGCGCAGGCGCGCGCTACCGCACGGCAGTGGCCTGGCGCCGGCGCGCTACTGCACGGATTCACGGCGGGCGCGGACGCGCGCGGCGAAGCGTCGGCGGCGCGGCGGCGGCAGCTCGCGCGCGGCGCGCGGTGCCGGCGTCGCGGCGAGACAGTAACGCGGACGCGGGCTGGGCCCGCGGCGAGCGGCCGGGCGGCGGCGCGGCTGGCGCTGGCGTCTGGCGTCTCTGCTGCAAGCGCGATCCGCACGATCCGGCGAAGCGATGGCGTCTGGCGAGGCGCTTCAACAGATCTGGCGACTGGTGGCGATGGCGCGCGGCAGGGCTGCTCAACAGATCGGGCGATCTAGTGCGACGGCAGGGCGGCGATCCGTGCGTGCGGCGGCGGCGGCGTCTGTCTGCTTCTTTGGCGCGATCCGGCGTCGCGATCTGGCGGTGGGCGTCGCGACGATGGGCTTCTTGGTGGGCTTCTCTCGGCTGGCTGCAATCAACACAAACACACACAACACACCTCTTTTCACTTGGCCAAAAGCACACCAAACGGATGAGAAGAAGAAGAGGAAGATCGATACCTACCCGGAATGATGATGAACGATCCAAGGGAGCTGCAAGGATGAAGAATCGGCAAGGGCTATGGAGAGGGAGAGCTTGTGCGGCCAAGAGGAGATTTGGAGAAGAAGATGGAATAAACCTAATTTCTATTTCATTTAACCAAATGCACCAAAACTCCAAAATCCAAGGTTAACTAAGATGTGATGCAAAAAGAGCAACAAGAGCACCTAATGGCTCAATTGGCACACATCTCCACAAGCTTCCCAGGAGACCCGGGTTCAAACCCCAGCTGCATCACAGTTCCCTTTTAATTTTACTTTTGCATCAAACCTTGCTCAAACCAAACCACAAACCCCTCCAAAAACCTACAAAAACCAACCAATAATTTTAGTAACTGGAAAAGACACAAACGACCCTGACGGGATCAAATTACCCCTAGGGCATACCTGGAAGACCGGGAAGAAAAAACCTGGGTCGTTACAATATTCCCTCCTTTTTATGACTTTCGTCCTCGAAAGTCCTTAAAACGTAAAACACTCGGGGTAATGCAATCTCATCTCGTCTTCCCGCTCCCAAGTGGCTTCCTCGAACCCCGACTCTTCCATCGAACCTTTACTAAACGAATCTCGCGATTACGCAACGTCTTGGTCTCAAAGGCAAGGATCCTCACTGGCTTCTCCTCGAAGTTCAAATCCTCATTTAGCTGCAAAGGCTCAAAGTCCACAATGTGCGACGGGTCCGGCACATACTGCCTCAACATCGATACATGAAAAACACTATGCACCGCTGATAGTGACGGAGGAAGGGCTAACCGGTAAGCAACTCTGCCAATCCTCTCTAGGATCTCAAATGGACCAACAAAACGGGGACTCAACTTCCCACGCTTACCAAACCTCGAATACCTCGCATCGGAGCAACCTTAAGGAACACATGCCGACCAACCTCAAACTCAAATCTCGACGCCGAACATCGGCAGTAACTCTCTCTGCTCGCTCTGCTGTTTGTCAACATACGAGCTCTAATCTTACAGACCGCACCATTGGTCAAGCTGCGGTAACTCGGGACCCAAAACTCGTCTATCACCAACCTCTTCCCAAAACACGGGGACCGACAACGCTTACCATACAAAGCCTCGAATGGAGCCATCCAATCGCCGATCGTAATCGTTGTTATAGGCAAACTCCATCAAGTCTGAGATACTGGTCCCAATCGCAGGATATCCAACACACAAGCCCTCAACATATCCTCGAGGATCGATTCACTCTCTCGATCGACCATCCGTGCGAGGGTGAAAAATTTGTCTTTGAAATCGCACTCTGTGCCCAAACCCATCTCGGAGCGCTCTCGAAGCGAAGTGAATCGCGAGTCACGATCGGACACAATCCTCACCGGCACACCATGATAACGGATGATCTCGCTCCAAAAACAATCTGCGCCCACTGTTCTACCACGGTATAGGTGTCTCTCACAGGGAATGAAGTGTGCGCTCTTGGTCAAACGGTCGACTATCACCCAAATATGAGAGAACTTCCTGAGTCCTTGGCAAGCCGAGAGATAAAGTCCATGGAGATCTCTTCCCATTTCCACTGGGGTACACTCGATGCATTTTGCAACAAACCAGTGGCCTCTGCTGGGTGCCTTCACTTGGCGACAAGTGAGACACCGGTGACAAACTCTGCCACATCTCTCTTCATTCCCATCCACCGGAAGGTCCGCTTAAGGTCTCGATACATCTTGGTACCCAGGGTGCCAAGCAAAAGGGAACTGTGGGCCTCAGAGAGCAACTCGCTCGCAAACACGCAATATCCGGAACACACAACCGGCCTCTATAAGTCAACCCACCATCGGTGAATATACAAAGTCAAAGTCACCGTCAAGACTAACTCTGTCAACCAACCTCTTAAGTGCGGGGTCACCTAAGCTGGCCGTCTATAATCCATTTGCCTAATCGACGGCCGAAGCAGTCAATCGAGAGCTACCTCAGCGGTAACCTCACCCAACAACATCGCAACCTCGGCCCGGTCGAACTCTCTCTCCGCAAACCTGGCTGGGAACTCAACAACGCCATGAGTGCGGCGTCTTTCTACTCAAAGCATCGGCCACTACATTGGCTTTACCCGGATGGTACAAAATCTCATGATCATAATCCTTTACCAACTCTAACCATCTCCTCTCGCCTCATATTCAACTCCTTCGAGTAAAGCAGATACTTGAGGCTCGGTGATCGGTAAACATCGAATCCGCTCACCATACGGTGTAATGCCTCCAAATCTTGATTGCAAACACCACTGCTTTGCCAAGTCCATATCATGAGTCGGGTAGTTCTGCTCATACGGCTTGGTGACGGAAGCATAGGCAATGACCTTCCGTCTTTGCATCAACACACAACCTAATCCAAACTTGGAAGCATCATCAGAGACCACGAAACCACTGTCCCCTCGGATCGCCAACATCAGTGTTGAAGTCAAAGCTGCGCTTGAGATCGGCAAAGCTCTCATCACACCTGCTGTCCCAAACAAACTCGACACCCTTCCTCGTCAGACGAGTGAGGGGCGAGGTTATAGCAGAGAAGTCCTTGACGAACCGACGGTAGTAACTCGCCAAACCCAGTAAAGTGCGAATCTCGGCAATCGAAGTCGGCTTGGCCCATGAACTCACGGCCTCAATCTTCGCGGGGTCCACGGCTATACCATCTCTCGAAACCACGTGGCCTAGGAAGGCCACCTGCTCCAACCAGAAATCACATTTGGAAAACTTCGCATAAAGTGGTTTTCCTCAAAGTGCCAATACTCGCCTCAAATGCTCGCATGGTCTTCTTTAGACCTCGAATAAATCAGAATATCGTCAATGAACACGATGCGAAAGTGTCCAAAAATGATTTGAACACCCTATCCATCATGTCCATGAACGCACTGGGGCATTGGTCAATCCAAATGACATGACCACAAACTCATAGTGACCATATCTAGACTGAAAAGTCGTCTTAGGAATGTCGGCATCCCCGATCCGCAATCGATGGTAACCGGATCTCGAGTCTATCTTGGAGAACATAGAAGCTCCACGAAGGTGATCGAACAAATCGTCGATCACGGGGCAGCGGATACTTATTCTTCATCGTCACCTTATTAAGCTCGCGGTAATCAATACATAAGCGCATAGAACCATCCTTCTTTTTCACAAACAAGGCCCGGTGCTCCCACGGGGACACACTCGGACGGATGAACCCTCGATCTAACATCTCCCGCAATCGAATCTTCGATTCCTTTAACTCACTGGCGCCATACGATACGGAGCCTTCGAGATAGGGAGGGTCCGGCTCGAGCTCAATTGTGAAGTCAACCTCTCTCTTCGGGGCAACCCCGTAACTCCTCAGAAACACGTCCGCAAACTCCCGCACGGCCGGTACTGATCAGCAGACAACGAGGGGCGGCTCTTCCCGCACAACTTGGCTAGATAGCCCCAAGCTCCATGAGCTAGCAACCGACGAGCTTTCACGGTGACACCATCGGCGGGCAAACTCCACCCTAGACTCCACGAAACTTAAAGTTGGGCCGACTGGCGGCTGAACACTACTTCTTTCGGTGGCGGTCAATCAACGCGTGGTTAGCGACTAACCACTCCATACCAAGAATCACATCAAAACCGCTCATAGGCGAGAACTATGAGCGTAGCCACTAGCAACTCTCCGGATATCTCGATCCGGCCATCCCTAATCTTATCTCTAGCCAACATATTAACTCCCGAAGGAGTTGCAACAGATAACTCGAAACCTAGAGGCTCTAGTCTTAACTTAGCATGCTCAAAAAACAACACGGATACAAATGAATGCGTAGAAACAGAATCACACAAGGCAAATGCGCGTGGTGATCTAAAACAAGAAGCGTACACCGCCACAGCGGCATCCGTGACGCTCGGCCTCTGACGGGTCGTAGCAAACACTCGACCGCCTGCGCATTGCATTTGAGCCGCCATAGCCGGGCTGATCACAAAAACGGGCCATGTGCCCCTCTCTACCACAACGGAAGCACAATCTAGGTCCAGGTGACAAGCTCCGGCGTGGACTTTCCCACAAGTAGCACAAGCGGGTACTGCTGGGTCCTCCCCGCTGTCGGGCTGAAACGGGTGGAGCTCTCCTCGATCTCGTTCTGAAGCGCCTTTGGCGGCGCCGCCGCCTCCCGAAAAATCAAACTTCCTCTTTCGCCCCATATTGCTGGGACGGACGGGATTTGAGAACAGAGCGGCAACAACCCGCTCAGTAGGATACTTCCCATTATAGATCGTGGCCAATCTGGACAGACCCTAGCATAAGTGTCGGGGCACGAGCGACATCATCTGGGAAACACCCCGCCTCAATCCGGACATGAACTTCCGAATCTTCGGCTCCGGGGTGGCAATCAATCGAGGAGCAAAATATCCATACTCACGAGAACTTGCGCTCATATTCCTCAATGGAATCGAGAACCTGCTTGGAGTTCCGGAAGAGCTCCACCATCTTCTCTTGAGCCTCATCACCGATGAACTTTACCTTGAACTCGGCCTTGAAGAACTCCCAAGTAGCGGGTGGAGACCCGGTGGTCTCTCGCTCAAGGTGGACTCCCACCACCATCTCATTGTGCCTCCTAGCACATGAGCGCACACCTCGGCCTCACGAATATCGGGGCACACCATGATCGGGAAGGTGTACTCCAAATGGGCAATCCACACTGGCCGCCGCTAACGCATCACCCGGTGGCATCAAACTTCTCGGGCTTCCACTTCACAAAATCCTTCACCACCTACCCAATTCCTCGGCACCCTCCGCCATATCGCCTCTGGGGCTACTTGCTCTGTGGAGTGGAGGTGCTCTTGAGCTCTTTGAACCAATCGAGTTTTGCTCGATCTGGGCTCGGGACTCTTCCCGCTGCGCCGCCAACAAGGCTGGGTCTCGCCCTCTGGTCACTCAACATGCTGACCATAAAAGCCCTCATAGACTCGGCAAACTCTGCTCCGGGAGAGCGATCTCCACGGCGCTCGATCGCCTCAACGCCCGCTCTAGGCGTAACAGAGGAGCTGCTGGTGGAATGCCATCGGATCTCGGCTTGGGACGATGTCCTGCGATATCGAGATCCGATCCGATACCTCGACCGCTCTCGAACCTCCTCTCCGATGCGGGTGGATCGCATCTTTGGTGATCTACATCCAAACCAACAACGAATCAAAACCTGCCTGTCACCACTCCACAACACCAAACAGGGCATACACTAGATGATAGGTATTGTAAATTCTTAACCCTTTTTCAACAACAAATAGTAAACTTAGGCGTGCACTGATGGTGTGGCTTGAGTCTTGATGATCATGGAAAAACGTCCTACAACAAAAGGTCGGTCTAAAGAATCTATGACTCTCGAGCTCGATACCAATCAGTAAAGACCCGACCAAAAAAGGGCTCTAAATGGGCCTTTACCCCAATGCATGTATTGAAAATAAAAGACATTATGAAAATATATATTTGGATCCCAAGTAAAAACAGAAACATTCAACAACCAAAACATACATTTCTAAAAGCATACTCTGATCAGAGATTTATTTAAACCATTTAAACAATCCACAAGTACAAATATGCTGGAATCCATAAAACGTAAGAAAACATCCTGGGGCTCCGTGCCCGTCTACATGCATTCAGGGGAAATAACAAAAGTCAAGAGTCATGATAAAATAAAATGGTCAGAGATGACAGCAGGATTCCATGATCACAGCTCCTCCTTCAGCCATCCTGTCTCCCACCTTGATTACCTGTGGAAAACCACAGAATAAGGGTGAGTAACGAATTACCTAGTAAGAATCCCCAACCGGGGTACAATATGATATACATGATCATCTAGAAGAATGTATGCAAGCTATGAGTACAAACACAGAGCGGAGCACATAGCTAAGTCCACACTTGGACCTCGGATGCCAACTCAGGGTCTTAGTCCGGAAATACCACAACACACTATACGCTCTATACGGAAACAAGTCTCGGCCTCACTGTCTCTCGTCGATACGAAAAGGTGCATCGCTCAAGATCCCGAGGAGCTCTCGCCGGGCGCCTGTAATGAGCGTAAGCGCGCACCGCATGCTACCGCAAACTCGGGGGTGCCGGGTCTAGTGGCAAGGCGCCTGAGTTGGCCACCATGCCTAACTAAATCTACGGATCGGTGTCGCGACATAGGGTGTGAGACTGGACACGTGAACTATGTCAACTGTACCACCGCACTTTGAGGCTAAGGAACCGGTCGTGGTAGGCTTACACCGAAGCGGTCCTTGCCCTAACAGTGGCAATCAAGGGCTACGCCGAACACGGCGAGGACGTGCCGATCTGCCGGGACGAGGCAATGCCAAGTCATCATCCCGACCGTTGGGGCATTTAACGATCGCCACCCTCACCCAAGATTGCGGGGCCGGCCGTTAGGGTTAGCTAAACCCTAACGGGATCGGGACGAGTACCATCTCGCACGTCCCCGTCGGGGATGCAAGTTACGTTATGCATCCGGCCCGGATGATGCTACCTACCCAAGTCTAAACCATAGCAATAATAACAATTCAATCAATGCGGTCCAATACGTGCTCAATGCAGATACAAGGAACCTAGCATGATACTACGAAGCAAGAACAGATATCGAACATGCGAGAATGGAACAACCTAGCATGGGCTAACATGAGAAACAATACAAGAGTTCATGCCATCAGAATTGTAACAGAGCACCTAGGGCTAAACATGCTAGTAATCATACACAGGCATACAAAACAACAATCACAAATATACCGCAGGCCCACACAACTCCGGTAAGAAATCCTTACCTTGGTCGGGAGGCTTCTACACACAAATCCTAAGTGCGGAACAATCCCGAGCTAGCGGCGGGAACCTAGCAAACCAATAATAATCAGCATCTAAAACGTCTAAACAACAACAATAGAACAAGCTCGGCTCTGGGAACTCACGCGCACGGCGACACGAGCTTGGAGTCACGCAAGCAAGCACGCACGGCAGGTCGGGCGCAGTGCGCGCTACGCACGGCAGGTGGGGCGCTGGCCGCGCTACCGCACGGCAGACGGCACGGATTCACGGCGCAGGACGCGCGCGCGCGCGGCGGCGGCGATCTCGGCGCGGCGGGCGGCAGCTACGCGCGGCGCGCGTGGTGCCGGCGCGCGGCGACAGCGACACGCGGACGCTGGGCTGGCGCGCGCGGCGAGCAGCTTCGGGCGAAGGCGCGCTGGCGCTGGCGTCTGGCGTCTCGCTGGCTGCGCGCGATCCGCACGATCCGGCGCGATGGCGTCGCGGCGGTCGCTTCAACAGATCCGGGCGACTGGTGAGCGATGGCGCGGCGGCAGGGCCGCTCAACGATCCGGGCGACTGGTGAGCGATGGCGTGCGGCAGGGCTGCCAACAGATCTGGGCGATCCGTGCGATCTGCGCAGGGCGATCTGGTGCGACGGCGGGGCGATCCAGGTCTTCTTCTTTGGCGCGATCCGGCGTCGCGATCCGGCGGTGGACGTCGGCGACGATGGTCTTGGGTGAGCTTCTCTCGGTGGCCGCAATCAACACAAACACACACAACACACCTCTTTTCACTTGGCCAAAAGCACACCAAACGGATGAGAAGAAGAAGAGGAAGATCGATACCTACCCGGAATGATGATGAACGATCCAAGGGAGCTGCAAGGATGAAGAATCGGCAAGGGCTATGGAGAGGGAGAGCTTGTGCGGCCAAGAGGAGATTTGGAGAAGAAGATGGAATAAACCTAATTTCTATTTCATTTAACCAAATGCACCAAAACTCCAAAATCCAAGGTTAACTAAGATGTGATGCAGAAAGAGCAACAAGAGCATCTAATGGCTCAATTGGCACACATCTCCACAAGCTTCCCAGGAGACCCGGGTTCAAACCCCAGCTACAGCACAGTTCCCTTTTAATTTTACTTTTGCATCAAACCTTGCTCAAACCAAACCACAAACCCCTCCAAAAACCTACAAAAACCAACCAATAATTTTAGTAACTGGAAAAGACACAAACGACCCTGACGGGATCAAATTACCAAATTACCCCTAGGGCATACCTGGAAGACCGGGAAGAAAAAACCTGGGTCGTTACAGTAACGAATTACTTAGTAAGAATCCCTAACCGAGGTACAATACGATATACATGGTCATCTAGCAGAAAGGTATGCAAGCTATGAATATAAACACAGAAGAGAGCACATAGCTTAAATCCACACATAAACCTCGGATGCCATCTCAGGGTCTTACTCCGGAAAATCCACCACACGATACGATCCTATACGAGAAACAAGTCTCGGCCTCAGCCTGTCTACTGTCGATACGAAAGGTGCACTGGCTCACAATCCCAAGGATCTCTCCAGTCGGCGCTATAATGAGCGTGTGCGCGCACCGCATGCTACTGCAAACCATGGGGGGTGCCGGGTCTAGTGGCAATGTAAGGACCCGACCCGAGAAACGGTCTCTAACCTAGATCCTTACTTAGCATGCATGATTAAGAATGTAAAACATCATTCAGAGTTCCCAATTTAAAACCTTGTAATCAACAATTTAAAACAAAAACCGTAGTTCCAATAAATAAAACCAATAAGTAAGTGACTGATCAGTACTTTCTTAAAATGAATCAAAGGGAATGGTTCGAGAAACATAAAATAGTTTTGAGTGCTTTTCCTAGGGACCCAAGTCCCACTACATGCTAAATCATAAAAACAATAAAAGGAACGTGCAACTCAGAGTCAGCTATCCATGATCATCCAACAGCCTCCTCCTAGCCATCCAGCCTCTGTCCCAAGTTACCTGGTGGAAAACCACAGAAAATAAGGGTGAGCAACGAGTTACTCAGTAAGAATCCCCAACCGGGGTACAATACGAGAACATCTCATTTAGCACAAGAACATGCAACCATACAATGACTTAGAGCAGAAACGGTTGGTTTAGGCTAAGAGCCACTTCTAGAGCGAGCCTATGCAAGGGCTTTCATCTACAATCTTTCCTAGGTTCTAAACCTGGATGCCCTTCGGGCCTTACACAACCTAGGACTCAGTGCTGCCCATCGGGGACTTACACACCTAGGATGCCCATCAGGGTCTTACACCTCCAGACTCAGTGATGCCCAGTGGGGCCTTACACACCTAGGATGCCCGTCAGGGTCTTACACCTCGGCACTCGGTGATGCCCCGGTGAGGCCTTACACACCTAGGATGCCCGTCAGGGTCTTACACCTCCAGACTCAGTGATGCCCAGTGGGGCCTTACACACCTAGGATGCCCGTCAGGGTCTTACACCTCCAGACTCCATCGGGGTCATACCCGAGCGGGACCTATACTAGTTACTCCTACGGTCTTCTACACTATACTTCACACGTCTAACCTTAACATGGATCTAACAGCATACAACGGAAAACATGGATATGCCAGGATGGAAGAATCTAGCATGGAACTAATAGAATACAACATGAAGCATGGATATGTCAGATAGGAAAACCCTAGCATGGAACCAACGAAATGCAAACATAACACGAACAAGAAATCAAAAGCAAGCATGAATCCTATCCACTAGAAACTCGTACAGTCACAATAATCAACATGCTATCAAAGTATTCGCAGGGTCCACACAACCCCGGGTAAGGAATCCTTACCTGGAAACGAGTGGAAAGTAACTATCATGAATCAACTAACAACACTCGAGCTTTAAAGCGAACCCGAGCGACCTAGGCATACAATAAAATATCCTAAATAAATAAACAACAGCTAAAATCATGAAGTCCAAAGGGTGGAGGCTCGGAAATTTACCAACCGAGAAGACACACGTCTCGGCAGCAAGGAGCAGGAACGGGCGCTGCTAGTGCGGTAGGGGCGCTGGCGCTGGCACTGGGCGCTGGCGCTGGCTCAAGCGCGGCAAGGCGAGCTGACACGCTGGAGCGGGCACGCGGCAAGGCGTCTGGACGGCAGGCAGCATGCGGGCGACCTGGGCTGCGGGGCCGGTGCGCGAACGAGCGACACGCTGGGACGACGCGTCGGAAAGCGAAGCGACACCGACGGACGGTCGACGCGGCCGGTGTGCTGGGGCGCAGGCATGCAGACGCGACGGTGCTGGGGCGCGGAGACGGGCGGCGCTGGGCTGGCTGGGGAGCACGGTGGCTCAGTGCGGTGCGGCGTTGGGCGGTAGGGCGCGATCTGGTGGTGTGGTGCGGCTTAGTGCGTGGGTGGGCTGGTCGAGCAAGCGGCGGCGCCGAGCCGCGAGGGTGAGGGTGCTGGGCGTCGGCGGCATGGGTGAGGGGGAGAGAGTGAGGGTTTGCGAGAGAGAGTGGGGTTTTTTTTTTCTTTTTCTTCCTTCCCTAATTTAAATAAGCTTTGGGAATCTCAAATTTCCTTCCCAAGGCTTCCCCTCTTCGAGCCCTGGTTGACGCATTTATTTTTCCTTATTTAAATCCAAGCTTCCAAACCTCTTGTTAGGCCAAGGGTTCGAGCCCTCCAACATCAACTTCCAAAAATACAAACTATATATAAAAACCTTATTTTACATTTAATGAAACTGGTCACATTCTAAGCCAAAGTGCCTGAGTCTAGTCACCATGCCTAACTAATCTCTGGATCGGTGTCACTAACATAGGGGTGTGAGACCTGGACACGTGAATTATGTCAGCCTGAACCACAGCACTTGAGGCTAAGGAACCGGTCGTGGTAGGCTTACACTAGGAAGCCGTCCTTGCCCTATCAGGTGGCAATCAAGGGCTACTGCCGAACACACTGAGGACATGCCGACTGCTGGGGACAAGGCAATGCCATGTCATCATCCCGACCGTTGGGGCATTTAACAGTCTGCCACCCTCACCCAAGATTGCAGGGCCTGCCGTTAGGGTTAGCTAAACCCTAACGGTGGATCAGGGACGGAGTACTGCCTCGTACGTCCTTGCCGTGGATGCAAGTTACCTTATGCATCCTGGCCCGGATGATGCTACCTATCTGATACAACGAACCTAGCATGAAACTACGAAGCAATAATAGAAACGAGCATGCCAGAACGGAACAACCTAGCATGGACTAACATGAGAAACAACATAAGAAATCATGCCAGTCGGGAATTCAGAACAGAGCACCTATCACTAAACATGCTGAAAAACACAAACAAGCATACAAACAGCAATCACATATAATATCGCAGGGCCCACACAACTCCGGTAAGAAATCCTTACCTGGTCGGAAGGCAACTACACACAAGAATCCTAAGCTGCGATCGATCTCGAGCTAGCTAATGAGAACCTAACAAGCACAACAATAATCACAATCCATAGGCCTAAATATAATAAATCAAACAAGGCTCGGCTCAGGAGCAACTCACACGGCACGGCTGACGCGAGGACGGACAGGCTCCACGGTCGTGGCTACTGCTGGGCACTGCTGGGCGGTAGGTGGCTGTGCGCTGGGCATGTTGGCACGGGCGCTGGGCTGCGAGGCTGGGTGTGCTGGTACGGTGCTGGGACGCGGGCGCGCTGGCGCGGACGAGCGAGACGCGGACGGGCGAGACAAGGGAGCGCTGGAGCGGCGTGCAGACGCGGATGGGTGAGACGCGCTGGCGCTCGAACGGCGCGCAGATGGGAGGCGCGGGCTGCTGGGCAGCGACGCGGACGATCGTGGAGTCGCTACATAGCAATGGCGCGCGGCGCGCTACTCGGCGTCGAGCGTCGCAGCGATGCTCTTGGTTGAAATTTCTTGGCTGGCGCCGCCGCTTGGTCAGAGCATCGCGGCTTCTTTGCTACAAAACACACAACTCAACCATTTTTTCCTCCCTGCCAACAAGAACCCAATCGGAAGAAGAAAAAAGAAGACGATAGTCTTACCCGGGATGACGAACGAACGACGGGTCTGCTTGGGAGATGGAGCTCGGCTTGAGGCTTGGGAGAGAAGGCTTGGGCGGCCATGGAGTTTGGAGAACCAAATGAGATGAAAACCTATTTTTCTCTCCATTTAATCAAACACACCAAAACCCCAAAGACCCAAAGCTAACCAAAATATGCCGCGGAAAGAGTAACAAGAGCCTCCTGTGGCTCAACTGGCCACTCCACCCACTTGTCTTTCTAGCACCTCGGGTTCGAATCCCAACAAACACATTTTTACTCCTCAATTTTTCTTTTGGATCTCACCATGCCCAAACACATCCACAAAGCATCAAAATCCTACATGAGACCATCCAATAATTTTAGCAACTGAAAAAGACATAAACGGCCCTGACGGCCCGACCAAATTACCAAAATACCCCTAGGGCATACCTGGAAGACCGGGATGAAAACCTGGGCCGTTACAGTAATCTTGGAGCTCTATCACTATAGCAAACATGGTTAGCACACACTAGGCTAATAAAGGACAACAACACACTGGGCTAGTCCTGGACTGCACACACTGGGCAAGTCCTGCCTGGGCTAGTCCTAAGCAACTCGGGTAGCACACACTGGGCTAGCCCGGGATCAGCAACACACTAGGCCAATCCTGGATAATCTAGTCAGTGCACATTGGGCCAACAAAGGGACAACACACACTGGGTTAGTTCGGCTCATACCTGTCAACACACACTAGGCCAACAGAGGACAACAACACACTAGGCTAGTCCTGGAAAACCCGATCAGCAACACACTAGACCAACCTTGGACAACACACACTTGGCTAGTCTTGGGTAAACTTCGCATAATCACTTATTGCTATACAACCTAGAGCTAGCATAGTTCAACATTAATAGTGAGTACAGTAGGAACAGAATATTAGCAGGGTCTGTCATTCTACATGCAAGCCCTAAAAAACAATCTGGGAAACCCTATCCACTATCATGCTTAAACACAACATATAAACCAGGGCATTCAGCAAACAAGAACAGATCAACAGACATACAGGATCAGAACATAATTATTAACAGAACAACCTCAAGGAAACCTGCACGAACCTATCCACTAACAATATAGCATGCAGAACAAACAACTAGGAGTTATCATTGTGGTGCGCAAGGTCCACACAACCCCGACAAGGAACCCTTACCTGAAATTAGAAACAGACAACAACAACAACAACAACGATCTCGAGTTGTAGGATCACATCGGCAAACCTAGCAATAAACATAACACATCACAAGTCAATCCTAGACAACGAATCAACAAATAAACATTAAATGAGCCTCAAAATTAGGGTTCTACCCAAAACCGAGAACACAAGCATCAACAAGGTGGGATGCGGCAGGCTTCCCCAAGGACACGACGTGGGCATGCGAAGGGCTATTTGCTGTTGCGCGTAAGGGCGTGTGCAACGATGGGGATCGACGTGCAGTAGAAGCGAGATCAGTTGCGTTGAGGCTTGCGGGTGAGGTGTTGCGTCGAGCGGTAGGCATTGCTATGGGTGAAGCTCGTGTAGGTGAGGCATCTAGACGATGTGCAGTAGCGAGAGAAGTGTGCGGCAGCTTGAGGCTGGGCGTGAAGCTGTTGTGCGGGCGAGTCGCAAGGCTGGGCGATGCGATGGGCTACTTGTCTCAGTTCTACGGATGGGCGTGAAGGCTGCGATGGCAAGGGCAGCGACAAGGGACAACGATGGAGGCTGGGCTTGCGGCTGCTCGGAATGGAGTTTGGGGAGGTGAAACGGTAAGGAGAAGAAGATGAAGAGGCAAGTGGTGGTCTGCTAAGGCAAAAGAAGGGAGTAAAAGATTTTCTCTTATTTTTCCTTTAATTTAATCAACTTAATCCCTCTAAATTCCATGTGTCCAAGGAGGTTCCCCCTTCGAGTCCTGGAAGTAGCACAAATAAACCTTTATTTTCTATTTTCAATCGAACGACCTCCAAACCTCTCTACAGCAACTCCCAGACTTGGAACCTGAAACCGAAACATAAGTAACAACTCAAACACGAGTCTGGAAACAACCTAAAACCCTGAAAACTTACCAAGCTACCCCTGGAGGCCAAATGACCAAAATGCCCCTATAGGCCCAATGTAACGGCCCAGTTTTCTATTTCGGTTACCCAGGTGATTTCGGATCATTATTCGGATGTTCGGATCGGCCGTTAGAGCTATTTTAACCCTTAGGGGTATTTTGGTCTTTTTGCCCCCGGTCAGGGTTTTGAGGATTTTCAACATTTTAGGGCCTTTCTTGCCTTCATCGAAGTTTGGTGGTTGTTGGTTGCAAGACCCAAGAGGTTTGGGCAAGTTGTTTGGGAGTTTGGAGGTATTTTAGTTATTGGCAAAATTAATGGGTTTTTGAGTGCTTCCTTTGGGATTTGAACCCTTGCCCTAAATGGTTTTGGGAGTCTGTAGGAAAAAGAGTTTTATTTAAAAGCAAAGTTTCCTTGGGCCGGGTTTTGAAAGAGGAAGCTTTGGGAAGGGATTTTAGACCCATTTAAATTAGGAAAAGGAAAGAAATCAAGAAAAATCCCTTTCCCCCTTGTTTTGCAAGACTCTCTCTCTCTCTCTCTCTCTCTCTCTCTCTCTCTCTCTCTCTCTCTCTCTCTCTCTCTCTCTCTCCCTCTCTATAAACCCTAGCCGCACCATGCCCAGCCCTTGCCGCACCAACCCTAGCCGAGCCACCACAACCTAGCCGCACCCCGGCACCAGGCCGGTCAGCCCTGCTCAGCCCCTGCCCGGTCGCGCTGCACCGCCCCGCACCAGCCCTGCACATCCCACGCCCAGATCGCTCAGCCCATGGCCAGCCGCTCTGCACCAGCCGCACCACCCAGCCCAGTCCGCCCAGCCGCTCCGCCCAGGCTACCCAGACGCGACGCACGCTGCCGCCCAGCGTCTCCCGTGCGTCGACCCAGCCGCCCAGATGCGCCGTCAGGTCGACCAGCCCGCCCAGAATCGCCTCCGTGGCGTCGTCCCAGCCGCCGACGCGCGCGCAGCCCTGCACCCGTCGCCGCGCGCGCCGTCCTCGCGACCCGACGTCTCGCCCGCGCGCCAGCTCCAGCGCGTCTGCTCGCCTTGCCGCGAGCGAGCAGCGCTTTGCCCGCCAGCGCCAGCGCCCGAGGTTCTACCGCACCGCAGCAGCGCCCATTCTCGCTTCTTTTTCTTTGCCGAGAGAAGCATGTCTTCTCGGTTGGTAATTCCCGAGCCTTTCCCCTTTTAGATTTTAAGCTGCTGGCTGCTGTTTATTTATTTAGGATGTTTTTATCATATGCCTAGGTTGCTCGGGTTCGCTTTAAGCTCTAGGGTCGTTATCTGATTCGCGATAGTTATTTTCCACTTGTTTCCAGGTAAGGACTTCTTACCGTGGTTGTGTGGACCCTGCGATGCTTTCTTGATTGTGCCTTATATGCATGTTTACTTCTATGAACATGATTAGTGGATAGGACAGCTTGTGATTGCATTCTTGCTAGCATGTTTGCCTGTTTGTACATGTTAGTGCCATGCTAGGATTGTTCTTCTAGCATGCTTGAGATTCCTGCTTTAAGTTCGTAGTATCATGCTAGGTTATGTGTGATTGATGTTGACATGTATGTCTAGCCAGGAATCAGTTATTTTGTACTTTTAGCTAGTAAAGTAGAGTTTGTCATCATCTAGAGGCTGAGAGCGGACATAACGTACTTTGTCCCCACCGGTCGGGAGTAGAGCGAAGCATAACGTACATTGCTTCCCCCCGGCGGCCGATGTGGATTTAGCTACCACATCGACATAAGCCTAGTTTGTAGCTCGCTAGAGCGGAACCCCGCCAGCGGTGCAAGCTGCCTTGGCGGTTCTTAGCTTCAGTCGGTGGTACAGCCGCACAGATGAATGCCGAGGGCCTCGCACTCATCGTGTTCGGTGACACCGCTTTCCGAGTCTTTAGGCATTCGTACACGCCGCGCGTAGTTTGTACTTAGGCCCCACATTTATGCGGTTGCGGCGGCATGCGGTGTGCGCAAGACACGCGTTAGTCGCCGGTTCGGAGAGCTCCCCCGGGCTAATGTTCGTGAGTACACCAGTTCCTTCCAGTTTAGAGCCAAACTTCGGGTACTCTCCCGATAGTCCAGATTTGTTAGCGAGGGTAAGAGGCCCTTGAGGACACCCATTGGGATTGGCTTTTGAGCTGATCATATGGTCGAGGGAGAGAGACCCTCGAGGGTGTCGGACATCTTTGGGATCGGTTTTTGAGCTGATCAATTGGCGGAGGGAGAAAGACCCTCGGAGATGTCCCGAGATTTGTTATGAGAGCCGATCATTAGGTCGGAAGTAGGAGACTTCCGAGCATTCCAGATTCTCCCTTGTAAGCTCGTTGAGCTATGATCTGTGTTGGTAACTGTTTGCATGTATACTAGGGTGCTAGATGATTGATGTATCGTATTGTACCCCGGTTGGGGATTCTTACTGAGTATGTTTATACTCACCCTTATTTCTGTGGTTTTCCACTAGGTAACTTGGGACAGCACCGGGACGGCTAGCGGAGGGAGCTGATTGATCATGGGAGCCGCCGGGACTCTGTCTTTCATTGTTTGCATAATTTGTTCAGCATGTAGACGGACAGGAGTCCTAGGGGGACGTTTTTAAAAGTTGTTTAAATTGTATTGTATGTTTTTATAAACACTGGCCAGACTTGTTTTACTTTGTTGGTTTTGCTTAAATGAATGTTGTTGTTTATGTTTTAAGTGTTCCCCGCTTTTAAATGTTTTGAAAGGTTTTAAATATGAGCACTAAACCGCTTAATGGAGTATTTAACTTGCATGCTGAGTGAGAACCTAGGTTTAGGACCGTATTTTGGGTCGGGTTCTTACAGTTGGTATCAGAGCACAGAGTCATAGATTCTGTATACTAACCTGCTTTGTAGGTTGTTGCCCCCATGATCATCAAGACTCTGTACCGTCAGTTTGTGCGAGTTCATTAAGCTAAGGGTTTTATTTTGCAATACTGCATCTAGTTTACATGTGTTACCCTTGTTTGGCAGTGAGAGCCCCAACGTGGGCTAGCTTTTATGCTTTGTGTAGATCGCTAGTATGTTGATTGCACTTAGAGGAGCAGGGACGTTTGGTATTTCCAACCGAGGAGTTGGACTGTTCATGTTGATCATGAGACCACGTCTAGGGTTGTCTAGACCCGTAGGCCACCTTTGGCCCTGGAAGATGAGTTGCCAAGAGAAGGGGGTAGAGGCTAGTCTGTCTCAAAGTGAGACTCCTTGAGCAGAGTGTGCTCCAGCCATGAGGGAGTTGATGGCAGGTCTTTTAGCTAACAGAGAGCGGAGACCCAGGCGCAGTTTGTAGCGAGTAGTGAGGAGTCTTGGGCACAGATAGCCCAGCTGGCAGAGTTTATTTAAGAGACACCCCTCCTTGTAGCTCCAGTAGCCCCGGAGGTTCTCGGGAGGGCTTGATCAGCAGGTTTATGCTGATAAGATAGTTGGCGTTGATCGAGTCGCCAAGTTTGGCAAGTGGGAGCCTCAGAGAGTGGATGTTTTTAGGCCCTCACTGGCGGCGAGGTGGTTGGCCAGATCGAGTTTATCATCCAAGTGTTGGGATGACTCGGTGTTCAGAGGCCGATGACTCGATGTTCGGAGGTCGAGGCGTGCTGCGTTCTGAGTCTTTGTTTGATGCGATGAGTGTGGTGGTGGAAGTCCCCTATGATAGGCAGACCCGGTCGATTGGCAAGCTGCCAGGTTAGTAGCTTTTGAGGAAGATGTAGAGACATCTTGTCCTCCTGCAAGCCTGTAGTCGTTTTGCAGCCAGTTCTTTAGTACCCTCGTAGCCAGGGTGTAGTGTGGAGGTTGCTTGTCAGGACTTAACCCATCCGTGGATTCTAGTTGGCTAGTAGAGAGAAGCACCTTGTGTTGACATGTTCCAGATGTGGAGCTAGGTGCTGCCACCCGAGGAGTTGGCCTGAGCTTTTGTTGAGCATCGAGTGGGATGCAGGAGTTGGCCTAAGCTATTGTTGAGCATCGAGTGGGATACAAGAGTAGGTCGTGGCATGTCTGTTAGGCGAGATGCCAGAGATTAGGCTGCTCGAGTGTTTGGACTCTTGTGTTGAGTTCCTTTGCCCCGTCACATAGAGTGTGACCTTCCCTATCCTTAGAGGGGCATAAAGCTTGTTTTGGGCTGATTTGTGTTGTAAAGGATGTTGTGCCTGTTGGCACCAAGCTTTGAGAGGAGGCCTAGATTCAGGCCAGTTGGCACTTTTGGTGCAGATGGTTCCATGCCCGCCCGGAGTATAGCATCCCCACCAGCCTTGTACCCGTTTTTCTGAAGTTGCATCTGTTGGATTGCTTAAGAGATCTAGCTCGGTGGTATTCAGAGAACTACAAGTGTGAGGTCATTCGAGGGAAAAGTAGGAGCTTTTCAGGGTCACCGAGAGTTGGGTGCAAAGGATGTTGTAGGTTGGTGAGGGCTAGCGCGTCCGAATTCTCGCGCTTGTGTGTGGGCTTGTGAGCCAGCTTGATGGTACTGTGTTTCGACTACCCTTGGAGTTACCCTATTATGGGTAGAGTTGGCATCAAGGATGCGTGGTTGATCCAGTGTTAGAGCCATGAGTTGGATGGTTGAGTGGAGCAGTTAGTGGGCACATTGGTATGAGGTATGTCAGCTTGGTGTAGTTATGCTCTTGTAAGAGTGAGTTGACCAATGTAGCTTTTCGTGGTGAGTTGACCCCGAGTGGTTTGAACTCTCGTTGCTCCTTTGCTAGTTGTGGCTCTATTGGGAGGCAAAAGTTGCCTTGTGTGAGAGTACTTGTTGAGTTTGGATCTTAAGGAACCAAGTTTGTAACAGCCCGAATTTTAGTTAAATATAAAATAAGGTTTAAAAGATGTTATTTGGAGGACTCGAACCCTCGGCCTCAAAGAGAGATGGGAATTTGGAATTATTTAAGGAAAATAAATGCATCAACTAGGGTTTGAAGGAGGAAAGCCTTGGGAAGGGAATTTTAGATTTCCAAAGCTTATTTAATTTGAGGAAGAAAGAAAAAAAAAAGAAAAAAAAAAAGAAAACTCTTCTCTCGCAAAACCCTCTCCCCACACCCCGCCGCGCATCGCGTCGCCGCGCACCAAGTCGCGCCGGCCCGACCTTCGCCCGCGACCGATCAGCGGCCCAGCCAAGAGAGCTACCCGCCGCCGCCGACCGTGCGCCCGAAGCCGCCGTCGCCGCCGCGACCGCGGCGCCCCGGCGCCAAGACCGCCCTCACCGCTCCGTCGGCCGCATCCGCGACGATCCGCGCACCAGCCGCGTCGCCGCTCACAATCATCGCCTGCGTCGCCCGCTTCGCGCGCGCGCGTCGTCCCAACGTGTCGCTCGTTTCGCGCGCCGGCCCGCAGCCCAGTCGCCGCGACGCGCCCGTTGTCGAGACGCCTTGACCGTGCGCCGAAAGCGATGCAGCGCCGGCGCCAGTGCCAGCAGCGCCAGCGTCCTTGCACGCGCACGCAGAAGGCGTCGTTCTTGCACCTCTTTGCCGAGACGTGTGCTTCTCGGTTGGTAAATTCGAGGTGACCCTTTGGACTTAATGTTCTTTTTAGTTCTTTGTTGGTTAATTAGGTTGATTTTATTACTTGCTTAGGTTGTCGGGTTCGCTTAGAAGCTCGAGAGTCATCCGTTGATCGTTGGTACTATTCACTTCCGGTAAGGATTTCTTACCAGGGGTTGTGTGGACCCGCGAATACTTGATAGCATGCCATGTGTTGTGTTTGTATGGAATTTCTAGTGGATAGGTTGCTTGCTCTTTCTTGTTTCGGATGATTTTTGTGCTTGAGATTTGACGATATATCCTGTTAGTTTCATGCTAGGAGTTAAAATGTCTCGGCATAACCGTGACCTTGTTATCTGTTAGTGCCATGCTAGGAATTGGCGGATGATGTATAGTGTAAGAGATTGTAGGGGTAACTAGTGCGCCCCGCTCGGGAAGACCCCGATGGACATCCGGAGGTGTAAGACCACGATGGGCATCCTAGGTGTGTAAGACCCGATGGGCATCACCGAGTTGGAGGTGTAAGACCCCGATGGGCATCCTAGGTGTATAAGTCCTCGATGGGCATCACCGAGATGGAGGTGTAAGACCCGATGGGCATCCTAGGTGTATAAGTCCCGATGGGCATCACCGAGTTGGAGGTGTAAGACCCGATGGGCATCCTAGGTGTATAAGTCCGATGGGCATCACCGAGTTGGAGGTGTAAGACCCGATGGGCATCCTAAGTGTATAAGTCCCCGATGGGCATCACCGAGTTGGAGGTGTAAGACCCGATGGGCATCCTAGGTGTATAAGTCCCCGATGGGCATCACTGAGTTGGAGGTGTAAGACCCCGATGGGCATCCTAGGTGTATAAGTCCCCGATGGGCATCACTGAGTTGGAGGTGTAAGACCCTGATGGGCATCCTAGGTGTATAAGTCCCCGATGGGCAACACTGAGTCCTAGGTTGTGTAAAGCTCGAAGGACACCCAGGTGCGGAACCTAAGGTAGTTGGTAGCTGTAAGCCTCGAATAGGCAAGCCCCAAGAGTGACGTTCTGTTGACCCATCTGTTTGCTCTGAGTCATTGTATGGTTGCATGTCCGTGTGCTAAATGATATGTTTTCGTATTGTACCCCGGTTGGGGATTCTTACTGAGTAACTCGTTGCTCACCCTTATTTTCTATGGTTTTCCACCAGGTAACTTGGGACATAGGCAGGATGGCTAGGAGGAGGCGGCTGGATGATCATGGATAGCTGACTCTGGGATGCACGTTCTTTTATTGTTTTCTTTATGATTTAGCATGTAGTGGGACTTGAGTCCCTAGGGAAACACTCAAACTATTTTATGGTTCTCGTACCGTACTCTTGTTTATTTTTAAGAAAAGCACTGATCAGTCAAATTACTCTTGATTTTTACATTGGCTTTTGTGGTTTGTTTAAAGTTCTGTTGATTGCAAAAGTTTTAAATTAGTACGTTGGATGGTGTTTTACATTCCTAGACATGCATGCTAAGTAAGGATCTAGGTTAGAGACCGCTTCCTTGGGTCGGGTCCTTACAAAGTTGGAGTTGTACACGCCGGTGTACTTTTGTGTAGCTCGTTTCGTGGTTATGTTTCAGGAACCACGAGAGGTTCGTGTTGAGGAGCCAGTGCTTAGTCTTTGAGTTGTCAAGTGTTTAGTCCTCAGCAACTGCCCTAGCTTTGGTTGTAAGGATGCCGTGCTCGTAGTCGGGTTGTTATTTAAGCAAGTTTTACTAGTTGGTCCTTGCCCTGGTCAGAGTTCAGTTGGAACTGAACAAGAGCGGTGGTAGCAAAGCCGCGCAGTTTCTGATCGTCATGGCTAAGAGAGCTGTTCGGATCCTTACCTTGGGCAGAAGGTATGTTGTGGCTGATGCTTGAGTAGGAGGATGACGCAGTCTGTAGCGTTTCCGGTTCTCCTGGTTTTCAAGAAGTTGGCGTTGGCCAGCGTAGTTGAGATGCTGGAGAGGGTTGTGCCCGTGTAGCCGGTTGTCTGTTTAGATCGTTTGATGACCGTGTGTGTCGGAGGGTGATCGGAGGATCCCTAGGTTGTGGAGAGCCTCTCCAGAGCTCAGTCAGACCCAGGCAGTGTCCTTGGGTGAGTTGCTGGAAGATTTGGTAGTCTAGCAAGCTAGTGCTTGTTTGGAGTAGAGTCCGGATTAGTTCCGGTGAGGTGGCTAGTTGGTGCTTGGTGTTGACCAAGATTTGGTTCCCTTGTTGTTTCAAGAGCTAGCTCGGTTCGAGTAGAGGGCGTTGCCCTGAGGACTTGTTTCTAGTTAGGAGGTTTCGGGAGTTGACCCCTCCCTCGATGGTTGAGTAAGTTCTGCTAGTTCTGGATTGGTGGTCCAATCAGTTGGGTTTTCCCTTGGGTGTTGCTTCCAAGAGAGTTGGTTGTTGTTGCCCTTGGGTTTGAGCTAGTCAGCGAGCGTGTGTGAAGTTCGCTGCCCTTCAGAGTTCGCTTGCTGGGAAATCGTTCCCGTTTAGAAGGAGTCAGCGTAGCTCCCTGAGTTGTGTAGTTGATCGAGTAGCGCAGTTGGTTAGCCCAATGAGGGGTCCTCGCATTGTGTTGTTAGTGTTTAAAGTTGTTTTTCCCCGCAAGGGCGGAGGCCAGCCAGTTTAAGAGTGGAGATTTTGCTGGAAAGTTGTTGGTTCTTTGGGGTTTGAGGAACCCCTAGTTTCCATGGTGGTTGAGTTGCACCATGGATGCCAGCCGCAAGTATTATCTTTGGAGATAGCCTCGTCAGTTCGTATTCCTTGCGATGTTTCGAGTGTGGAGTTTCTAGTCGCAAGATGAGTTAGGCCTAGGCTAAAGGAGGAAGTCCTTTGAGTAGCCAGTTGGACTTAAAAGTTGAGTGGTAGCTTGGAGGCGAGCTTTGCTCGTTATGAGCTTGGTTTGAGTTTCTGCTGAGCAAGCCTTTCTCGGGCTTTACTTTTAGTTGTTGTGCATTCGCAGTTGGCATTTTAGCTGAGCCACAGTTGAGTGAGGTTGCACAGAGGTGTCGTGGCATTGGTTGGTAAAACCCTTGAGTTGCTATCCTCAAGCTATTGTGTTGCTAGTAGCCGCGTGTTGTTTTATTCCTTGCTGCTCGAGGTTTCCGTGAGAGGAATGTTGTTTGTTTTCCTGTCTGGCGATGTTCACCTAGGCCAGTGGCTGATCGAATTTCATTGGTAAGTTTGTTGTCAGCCGATGAGGGGCTGCAGTTTATTAGTTTGGCCGAGTGGAGCCTGTTCCTGGACCTTGTCGTTCAGGGGTGGCCGAAGTTGAAGTTTCAGCAAGTGTGAGTGGTGGTAGCCGTTTGGTGAACCAGAAAAGTGCCCCTTGGCTTTGGTGCTTCGTTTTCTCGTAAGATGGTTGCTTAAGTGTTGTGGACGCGTGCTAGTTGGAGAAGTTTGCCTTGGGATCAGTCACCAGTTGGTGGTTCGAATTGGATTTCGTTAAGGATTGTAGGCAACCAGTGGGGTTCGCAGGTCTCTTGCGAAGTAAGAGTAGGCCGTTTAGTTTCTGAAACATGGGAGGTTCAGTTGTTTGGTTAGCGTGGTGTAGAGTTGAGGCTGTTTGTTAACTGCTGTGAGCCAGAGAAGTTCGTCGGTGCGCGGCGGAGAGTTTAGAGCTTGTGACCAGTCCTCGAGTTTGCTAAGAGTAGCGCCGTAGAGAAGCGTTCCGAGTTGGGTTAGCAGGGATAAGTGAGCCCTAGAGTCGTAAGACCGTTGATAGTTGGTGCGAGTCAGAGGATGTGGCTCACCGACTAGTTATCGCATGCTTTCTTTGAAGCTCAGTGTTAGTTCAGTTTTGGTTGAGATAGTTCGTGGCAGACTCGATGTCTGTTGGGCTTGGAGCCTTTGGGAACCCAAGAGGGTTCGGTTTCGAAGAAGGATTTGTGTTGTCTTAATCGGGAGCTTGGTTGGTTAAGAATCAGTGGAGTTTTTCCTAGAGTTGTTTTCGTCTTAGGACTTTCGAGGACGAAAGTCTTAAAAGGAGGAAGTATTGTAACGGCCCAGTTTTCTATTTCGGCTACCCAGGTGATTTCAGATCATTATTCGGATGTTCGGATGGGCCGTTAGAGCTGTTTTAACCCTTAGGGGTATTTTGGTCTTTTTGACCCCGGTCAGGGTTTTGAGGATTTTCAAAATTTCAGGGCCTTTCCTGCCTTCATCGAAGTTTGGTTGTTGTTGGTTGCAAGACCCAAGAGGTTTGGGCAAGTTGTTTGGGAGTTTGGAGGTATTTTAGTTATTGGCAAAATTAATGGGTTTTTTAGTGCTTCCTTTGGGATTTGAACCCTTGCCCTAAATGGTTTTGGGAGTCTGTAGGAAAAAGAGTTTTATTTAAAAGCAAAGTTTGCTTGGGCCGGGTTTTGAAAGAGGAAGCTTTGGGAAGGGATTTTAGACCCATTTAAATTAGGAAAAGGAAAGAAATCAAGAAAAATCCCTTTCCCCCTTGTTTTGCCAGACTCTCTCTCTCTCTCTCTCTCTCTCTCCTCTCTATAAACCCTAGCCGCACCGCCCCACCCTTGCCACTGACCAACCCCAGTACCGAGCCACCACACCCTAGCCGCACCGCACCACCAGTCTCGCCACCGCCGATCATGGCACAGACCGCGCCAAGACCACACCTGCACAAACCCACGCCCAGATCGCTCGGCCCATGGCGGCCGCTCTGCACCACCCGCACCACCAGCCCGATCCGCCCGGCCGCTCCGCCCGGCGCTCGACGCACAGCCTTACGCCGCGCCGCTGCCGCCAGCGTCTCGTCGCGTCGACCAGCCGCCCGAGATCGCCTCCCGTGCGTCGTCGTCAGCTGTCGCGTGACGCCGCAGCCCAGACGCGTCGCCGCGCGCGCCGTCCTCGCGAACCCGACGTCTCGCCCGCGCGCCCGGCTCGGTAGCGTCTGCTGCTCGCGCTTGCTTGCGCGCGCCGAGCAGCGCGCCGCCTCGCCGCGCGCCGCCGCACTGCCAGCAGCGCCCATTCCTGCTTTTTTGCTGCCGCGAGACCGCATGTCTTCTCGGTTGGTAATTCCCGAGCCTTTCCCTTTTAGATTTTAAGTGCTGTTCTTTGTTTATTTATTTAGGATGTTTTTATCATATGCCTAGGTTGCTCGGGTTCGCTTTAAGCTCGAGGGTCGTTATATCGATTCGCGATAGTTATTTTCCACTTGTTTTCGGTAAGGACTTTTACCGTGGTTGTGTGGACCTGCGATGCTTTCTTGATTGTGCCTTATATGCATGTTTACTTCTATGAACATGATTAGTGGATAGGACAACTTGTGATTGCATTCTTGCTAGCATGTTTGCTCTGTTTGTACATGTTAGTGCCATGCTAGGATTGTTCTTCTAGCATGCTTGAGATTCCTGCTTTAAGTTCGTAGTATCATCCTAGGTTATGTGTGATTGATGTTGACATGTATGTCTAGCCAGAATCGATTATTTTGTACTTTTAGCTAGTAAAGTAGAGTTTGTCATCATCCGAGGCCGAGAGCGGGCATAACGTACTTTGTCCCCACCGGTGCCGGGAGTAGAGCGAAGCATAACGTACATTGCTTCCCCGGCGACCGATGTGGATTTAGCTACCACATCGGCATAAGCCTAGTTTGTAGCTGCTAGAGCGGAACCCCGCCAGCGGTGCAAGCTGCCTTGGCGGTTCTTAGCTTCGTGTCGGTGGTACAGCCGCGCAGATGAGTGCCGAGGGCCTCGCACTCATCGTGTTCGGTGACACCGTTTCCGAAGTCTTTAGGCATGCGTGCACGCCCGCGTAGTTTGTACTTAGGCCCCCACATTTACGCCCGGCAAAGAAAGCATGCGGTGTGCGCGCACACGCGTTAGTCGCTGGGTCGGAGAGCTCCCCGGGCTAATGTTCGTGAGTACACCCGTTCCTTCCGATTTAGAGCGGACTTGGGTACTCTCCCGATAGTCCAGATTTGTTAGCGAGGGTAAGAGGCCCTTGAGGACACCCATTGGGATTGGCTTTTGAGCTGATCATATGGTCGAGGGAGAAAGACCCTCGAGGGTGTCGAACATCTTTGGGATCGGTTTTTGAGCTGATCAATTGGCCGAGGGAGAAAGACCCTCAGAGATGTCCCGTGATTGGTTATGAGAGCCGATCATTAGGCCGGAAGTAGGAGACTTCCGAGGATTCTAGATTCTCCCTTGTAAGCTAGTTGAGCTATGATCTGTGTTGGTAACTGTTTGCATGTATACTAGGGTGCTAGATGATTGATGTATCGTATTGTACCCCGGTTGGGGATTCTTACTGAGTATGTTTATACTCACCCTTATTTCTGTGGTTTTCCACCAGGTAACTTGGGACAAAGAGGACGGCTAAGCGAGGGAGCCGATTGATCATGGGAGCCGCCGACACTCTGTCTTTCATTGTTTGCATAATTTGTTCAGCATGTAGACGGACAGGAGTCCTAGGGGGACGTTTTTAAAAGTTGTTTAAATTGTATTGTATGTTTTTATAAACACTGGCCAGACTTGTTTTACTTTGTTGGTTTTGCTTAAATGAAGGTTGTTGTTTATGTTTTAAGTGTTCCCCGCTTTTAAATGTTTTGAAATGTTTTAAATATGAGCACTAAACCGCTTGATGGAGTATTTAACTTGCATGCTGAGTGAGAACCTAGGTTTAGGACCGTATTTTGGGTCGGGTTCTTACACCCAACTAGCCCTAACGGCCGAACCAAACCACTTAAAAAACAATCGAACGTACCTGGGGAACTGGAATAAAAACCTGTGGCATGCTAACCAAGTATGTCTTAGAGTTAGACATTCCAGAGACTTAGGTCACTTAAGTTGCCCTCTTGTTTAGTCAGCCCAATGGCGTGCTAATCCTGCTCAACACTTGTTGTCTATTACTGTTTGAGACTGCCTTACTATTACTGTTTGAGACTGCCTTACTATTGATGCTATGCTTGTATGCTAGGATGCTAGACGATTTGTCTTGCGTATTGTACCCCAGTTGGGGGATTCTTACTGAGTGCAATTGTATTCACCCTTTTTGTGGTTTTTCCACCAAGTAACTTGGCACAGCATCGAGGTGGCTACAAGAGAAGCTGGATAATCATGGGAGAGTCCGTTGCATCTTCTTGTTCATTTAAATTTATGTAGTTGAAAGGTTTTACTTGGAACTTGTAATTTTTTTAATTATACTCTTGCCAGAGGTTGAACTATTTTAGTGATTTAAGCATAAGTATTTGGAACTTGATTGTTTTAATCAAATGGGAGTTAGAAATTTTTTATTTACAAGTGTAATGAATTTTGAATTTCAACATTTAGTAAAGGCCATTTTGGACCATTTAGAGTCGGGTCTTTACAACCTGCCCCGTTAGTACCTCTATATAAAGACCCGACCCGAATGGGGTCCTAAAATAGGTCTTTACCTCAATGCATGCATTCAAAACTAAAGCCAATATGCAAAAATGGTTTCAGATTCTAAGTAAAAAACTAAAAACATAAAACATCCATTTAAAAGTCAACATAAGTTCCTGAAACCTGTCCCTGTTTCCAAGCACCTGTTCCAAGACAAATACATTTCCAAAACTTACTCTGATCAGAGATTTATTTAAAACAGTCAAAGCTTTCCAATAGTTACAACAGTGCTAGAATCAGGAAAAACAGTCAGAAAACAACCTAGGGCTCCGTGCCCAACTACATGCATTGAGAGGAAAAATAAGACATAAAGAATCATAGACATAAACTCAGAGTTCAACAACGGGTTTCCATGATCACAGCTCCTCCTGCAGCCATCCTGTCTCGTACCATGGTTACCTGTGGAAAACCACAAAATAAGGGTGAGTAACGAATTACTCAGTAAGAATCCCCAACCGGGGTACAATACGATATACATGGTCATCTAGCTGGGAGATATGCAAGCTATGAATATAAACACAGAATAGAGCTCATAGCTTAAATCCACAGAAAAATCTCGGATTCCAACTCAGGGTCTTACTCCGGAAAATCCACCACACAATACGCCCTATACGAGAAACAAGTCCCGGCCTCAGTCTGTCGACTGTCGATACGAAAGATGCACTGGCTAACAATCCCGAGGAGTTCTCCAGTCGGCGCTGTAATGAGCGTAAGCGCGCACCGCATGCTACTGCAGACTCTGAGGGGTGTCGGGTCTAGTGGCAAGCTGCCCAGGTCCAGTCACCATGCCTAACTAAATCTCTGGATCGGTGTCACTGACATAGGGGTGTGAGACCTGGACACGTGAACTATGTCAGCCTAAACCACCGCACCTGAGGCTAAGGAACCGGTCGTGGTAGGCTTACCCCAGGAAGTCGTCCTTGTCCTATCAGGTGGAAATCAAGGGCTACTGCTGAACACGCTGAGGACGTGCCGGCTGTCGGGGACAAGGCAATGCCAAGTCATAATCCCGACCGTTGGGGCATTTAACAGTCTTCCACCCTCACCCAAGATTGCAGGGCCTACCGGTAGGGTTAGCTAAACCCTAACGGGGTCTAGGGATGGAGTACTGCCTCGTACGTCCCTGCCGTGGATGCAAGGTACTTTATGCATCCTTTCCCGGATGATGCTACCTATCTGAACTCTAAACTATAACATCAACATCAAACAAGCCAATACGTGCTCAACAGATACAACGAACCTAGCATGATACTACGAAGCAAGAACAGATACGAGCATGCCAGAACGGAACAACCTAGCATGAACTAACTTGAGAAACAATATAAGAAATCATGCCAGCCAGGAATTCAGAACAGAGCACCTAACACTAAACATGCTGATAAACACAAACAAGCGTACAAACAGTAATCACATATAATATCGCAGGGCCCACACAACTCCGGTAAGAAATCCTTACCTTGGTCGGGAGGCAACTGTAACGGCCCAGTTTTCTATTTCGGTTACCCAGGTGATTTCGGGTCATTATTCGGATGTTTGGATGGGCCGTTAGAGCTGTTTTAACCCTTAGGGGTATTTTGGTCTTTTTGCCCCCGGTCAGGGTTTTGAGGATTTTCAAGATTTCAGGGCCTTTCCTGCCTTCGTCGAAGTTTGGTGGTTGTTGGTTGCAAAACCCAAGAGGTTTGGGCAAGTTGTTTGGGAGTTTGGAGGTATTTTAGTTATCGGCAAAATTAATGGGTTTTTGTGTGCTTCCTTTGGGATTTGAACCCTTGCCCTAAATGGTTTTGGGAGTTTGCAGGAAAAAGAGTTTTATTAGAAAGAAAAGTTTGTTTGGGCCGGGTTTTGAAAGAGGAAGCTTTGGGAAGGGATTTTAGACCCATTTAAATTAGGAAAAGGGAAGAAAATCAAGAAAATCCCTTTCCCCCTTGTTTTGCAAGACTCTCTCTCTCTCTCTCTCTCTCTCTCTCTCTCTCTCCTTGCCGACCTCACCAAGAAAACCCAACCCTAGCCGCACCAGCCCTAGCAGCACCAACCCGAGCCACAGGCCTGCCCAGCCGCCCCGCACCAGCCCTGCTCATCCCATGCCCAGCCGCTCTGCACCAGGCCGCGCCGCACAGTCCAGCCACTCCGCCCAGTCGCGCCGCACCGCCCTGCACCAGGCCGCCCAGACGCGTTGCGCCGCCCCGCACTAGGCAGCCCAGACGCGTCGCGCCGCCCCGCACTAGGCCGCCCAGACGCGCCGCGCCCCCCCGCACTAGGCCGCCCTGCACCGCGCCGCTCGTTGCCAACCGCACGCGTCGCCCAGCGCCGCCCCGTGCCGCTCAGCCCAAGTGCACCCAGACGCGCCGCGCCGTTCCGCACCAGGCCGTCCAGACGCACCGCGCCGCTCCGCTCGCTGCCGCCCAGACGCCTCGCCCGCACGCTGTCCTCGCAGACCCGACGTCTCGCCCGCGCGCCCGACCCAGCGTGTTCGCTCACCTGCGACAACCCGCGTCTGCACATTCCCTGCCTCGCTAGCGCCAGCGCCCAGCGCCTAGTGCTAGCGCCAACGCCCAGCGCCCAGTGCTAGCGCGCCCTGCTTCTCCTTGCTGACGGACAGCCTGCCGTGCCGTGCGAGTTGGGGCTTGACCTTGTGTCTTCTCGGTCGGTAATTCCCGAGTCTTTTCTCCTTTGGGCACTAGGCTGTTGGCTGTTGTTTATTCAATTAGGTTGTTTTTACTAAAATGCTTAGGTTGCTCGGTTTCGCTTTAAAGCTCGAGGGTCATTATTTGATTGTGAAAGTTATTTCTGCTCGTTCCAGGTAAGGATTTCTTACCGTGGTTGTGTGGAACCTGCGATGCTTTCTTGATTGTGCCTTATATGCATGTTTACTTGTATGAACATGATTAGTGGATAGGACAGCTTGTGATTGCACTCTTGCTAGCATGTTTGCCTGTTTGTACATGTTAGTGCCATGCTAGGATTGTTCTTCCAGCATGCTTGAGATTCCTGCTTTAAGTTCGTAGTATCATGCTAGGTTATGTGTGATTGATGATGATATGTATGTCTAGCCAGGAATCAGTTATTTTGTACTTTTAGGTAGTATAGTAGAGTTTGTCATCATCTAGAGGCTTAGAGCGGACATAAGGTACTTTGTCCCCACCGGTCGGGAGTAGAGCGAAGCATAACGTACATTGCTTCCCCCCGGCAGCCGATGTGGATTTAGCTACCACATCGGCATAAGCCTAGTTTGTAGCTCCGCTAGAGCGGAACCCCGCCAACGGTGCAAGCATGCCTTGGCCGGTTCTTAGCTTCAGGTCGGTGGTACAGGCTGCACAGATGAGTGCCGAGGGCCTCGCACTACTGTGTTCAGTGACACCGTTTCCGAGTCTTTAGGCATGCGTACCTGGCCCACGTAGTTTGTACCTAGGCTCCCACATTTACGCCGGTTGCAGCAGCATGCGGTGTGCGCGCACACGCGTTAGTCGCTGGTTCGGAGAGCTCCCCCGGGCTAATGTTCGTGAGTACACCAGTTCCTTCCAGTTTAGAGCCAGACTTCGGGTACTCTCCCGATAGTCCAGATTTATTAGCGAGGGTAAGAGGCCCTTGAGGACACCCATTGGGATTGGCTTTTGAGCTGATCATATGGTCGAGGGAGAAAGACCCTCGAGGGTGTCGGACATCTTTAGGATCGGTTTTTTAGCTGATCAATTGGCCGAGGGAGAAAGACCCTCGGAGATGTCCCGGGATTGGTTATGAGATCCAATCATTATGCCGGAAGTAGGAGACTTCCGAGGATTCCAGATTCTGCCGTGTAAGCTCGTTGAGCTATGATCTATGTTGGTAACTCTTTGCATGTATACTAGGGTGCTAGATGATTGATGTATCGTATTGTACCCCGGTTGCTAGATTCTTCCGAGTATGTTTATACTCACCCTTATTTCTGTGGTTTTCCACCAGGTAACTTGGGACAGCACCGGGACGGCTAGCGGAGGGAGCTGATTGATCATGGGAGCCGCCGACACTCTGTCTTTTATTGTTTTTCATAATTTGTTCAGCATGTAGACGAACAGGAGTCTTAGGGGGACGTTTTTAAAAGTTGTTTAAATTGTATTGTATGATTTTATAAACACTTGCCAGGCTTGTTTTACTTTGTTGGCTTTGCTTAAATGAAGGTTGTTGTTTATGTTTTAAGTGTCCCCGCTTTTAAATGTTTTGAAAGGTTTTAAATATGAGCACTAAACCGCTTGATGAAGTATTTAACTTGCATGCTGAGTGAGAACCTAGGTTTAGGACCGTGTTTTGGGTCGGGTTCTTACAGCAACTAAACACAAAATCCTAAGCTGCGATCGATCCCGAGCTAGCTAACGAGAACCTAACAAACACAATAATAATCACAATCCATAGGCCTAAATATAATAAAATAAACAAGGCTCGGCTCGTGAGCAACTCACGCGGCGCGGCTGACACGTGGATAGGCACGCTGCACGACATCGGGCGTTCTTTGGGTGGCGTGGCGCACGCACGCACGCACGCGATGATGGGCGGCGGGGCGCGAGGCGCATGTGCGCGCGACTGCATTGGCCGGAGCAGCGGCGACGGCGCGGACAAGCTGGACGCGGGCGGGAGAGCGGCACGGCACGGGCGCGCAAGCGCTGGGAGTGAACGCGTTGGGACGGCGACTGGCACTGGGGCTGCGACGCGGACGCGGACAGGCGGGCTCGCAAGCGCGAGCTTGGCTAGGCGACACAGGTGTGCGGCGGCGCGTGCAAGTGGTCGGGCGACGACAGTGCGATCCGGGCGTCTTTGGGCGGCTGGTGCTCGCTGGCCGACCTCTTTGCTCGGCCGCTCTTAGGCTAGGATGATGATGGCGAACGACAGCGGGGGTGCAGGGGAGAAGGACCTCGGCAAGGAACTTGGGATGGGGAGCTTGGGCAGCCAAGGAGCTTTTGGAGAAAAAAAGCCAAAAACCTAATTCCTTTCATTTAATCAAATGCACCAAAATCCAAAAGGACTCAAGGCTAACCAAGATACGCCGCGGAAAGAGCAACAAGATCCTCCTGTGGCTCAACTGGCCACTCCACCCACCTGACTTCCTAGCACCCCGGGTTCGAAACCCAACTGCAACACAATTTCCTTACATTTTTACTTTTGCACTTAACCATGCCCAAACACTTCCACAAAGCCTCAAAAACTACAAAAGACCATCCAATAATTTTATCAACTAAGAACAAGACATAAACGGCCCTGACAGCCCGACAAAATTACCAAAATACCCCTAGGGCATACTTGGAAGACCGGGATGAAACCCTGGGCCGTTACAATATTCCCTCCTTTTTATGACTTTCATCCTCAAAAGTCCTTAAGACTGAAACAGCTCAGGATACTGCAACCTCATCTCGTCCTCCCCGCTCACGAGCGGTTTCTTCAGAACTCCAACTCCTCCACTGAACTTTTACCAAACGGATATCACGATTACGCAACGTCTTCGTCTCAAGACTGGAATACTCACAGGCTTCCCCTCGAAGCTCAACCCTCACTCAGTTGCAAAGGCTCAAAGTCCACAATGAGCGATGGGTCCGGCACATACTGCCTCAACATTGATACATGAAAACACTGTGCACAGCTGACATCAACGGAGGAAAGGCTAACCAATATGCAACTCTGCCAATCCTCTCAAGCATCTCAAATGATCCAACAAAACGGGGACTCCACTTCCCTCGCTTACCAAACCTCAACACACCTCACATCGGTGCAACCTTAAAAACACGCACTGTCCAACCTCAAACTCTAAAACTCGACGCCGTACATCGGCGTACCTCTTCTGCCTACTCTGAGCTGACACAAACGAGCTTTAATCTTCTGCACTGCACTGCACTGCTGGCCAACTGCAACAACTCAAGATCCAAAAACTGACGGCCACCAACCTTTTCACAAAACAATAGAAACCTGCAACATTTACCATACAACGCCTCAACAGAACCATATGAACTAACAGCTGGGAACTGCTACCCAAAGCAACCTCATAAAACCAACACTGGTCTCCCGCTACCTAATCACGGAACACCAACACGCAACAAGATCTAAGGGACCTGGTTCACCCCTCCTAAGACCATCGGTCAGAGGGTGAAAACACTACAGGACTGCACTCGGCTCATAAGCCTCTTAACAACGCTCTCCAGAACCACAGTTCATCAACGCACTGCCTAGAATAACCTTGGTTGCCACACCCTGCTGCCAACAACTCCAGCCTGAAACTGCCATGCCACTACTCCACAGTAATGACATCTCCACCTGGGCAAAGTGCGAGCTCTAGCTACTGAAACTAATCCACCAAAAATCCGAACTCACACAACAACCTCAACCAGCTGCCAGCTTCCACACGGACTCCTTCAAACCAACAACTTGAATTCTACGAACTCGGTAGCCTAACCATCCACACACTGCATAACCACGCCATTCCTCTCAACACTAGCTCGACCTAGAGCACTGATTGAAAAAGTCAACCTCCTATCAACAGGGCCCCAGAGGGCTCCCTCCACCAAACTTACCTCCAAGCAAGCAATGGAACGAAGCTTGCCTCAAATATGAAACACGTCTCACAAGTCCAAATGATAACACATACCGGCTTAACCCTCTACCTTAGGCTTATTGCACCTTTCCACCGAAACTTCACAAACGGGACGCCACTACCCGGTTAACACCAACTACTCGAAAACAAGAATACCAAGAATGGCTGGCAGAGCACAAGCTACACTAACCAGCAAGGATCCCTCAAAGTTCAAGACCCTAATCCAGCCACAATGGTGCAACCTCAACCCACAACTGATACAAAGGGTTCCACAACTACAAAGGTGCAACAGCTCCCAGGCCAAACACACAAAGAACCTTAACCAACTAGGCCAAACACTCATAGGCGGCAGAAAAACCCTTACTACAACTTCCAGAACACCACTCAAGAGTCCGCTTAACTGGACAACAACTGCTTCCAAGCAGCCACCAAACTTTTCCCCATTTCTAGCACCACTACCATCAACTCCAAGACGAAGGGAGTAACCGGACAACTCCTAAGAGAAAACATATCCTTACAAGCGGACCTACGAAGGGCAGAGAGCTCCACACACGCTCGCTGTCTTGCTCCGCTAAGGCAACAACATCTAAATCTCACGAGGCAACAACAGGGGGTCCACCACAGACTGAACCTCCAACCACACACTAGCCAAGACACACCTCCAAACACCAAACAAGGCCAACTCATAACATCCTGGAAACAGGAAAAACAACCGACCGGGCACGAACCACTCGCCCCACGAGCAAAACAAACTTCTAGCAACTCAAAACCACACCTTGGTCAACACCAAGCACCAACTTGCCACCACACCGGAACCAATCCAGACTCTACTCAAAGCAAACTCTAGCTTGCTAGCCTACCAAATCTGCCAGCAACTCACCCGAGGTCTACAACCTACACGACTCCGGCTTGCCAACTGAAACTCACTACCTGGGTCTGACTGAGCTCTGGTGAGGCTCTCCACAACTAGGGTTCTTCGGCAACTCTCGACACACACTGTCGTCTAACGGTCTAACAGCCAACTGCCTGAACAAACAACTCATTTTTCCAAAGATGACAACCATCTTTGGGCTCGCTCCGAACCTCGAAACCAAAAAGACCAGAAACGCTTCAGAATGTGTCATCCTCCTACTCAAAGTATCAGCCACATCGTAGCTTCCACCCAAGGTAAGGACTCCGAGCAACACCCTTAGCAACTACGGTCAGGAACTACGTGGCTTCGCTACCACCACCATTTGTTCAGTACCATCTGAACTCCAACCCTGAGCACAAGAGGTTCCACCAACCAAGCTTAGGTCCAATCTAACAAAACTTTCCTAAGCAACAACCTCACCACGAGCACGACATCCTTACAACCTCAACTAAAGCCTTACAACATCCACCTGGAGTCCAACTTCTCCAAGAACTGAGCACCAGTTCTCCAATGCAAACCCTACCTGGTTCCGAAACTCTCGCCACCAGAACGAACTACACAAAACACACTTGTGCGCACAACTCTCAACCTTTCTTCAGAGATCCAAGACTAACAGGTGCTTTCCAAAAGGCAACACTAACTTCTGGCAGAGATACAATCAACCAAAGGAACACCAAAAGTTCCATCACCACACGATACTCGGAGCTGTGGCAACCTTGCTCTACTAAAGCATAAAAATGCCAAACCGAACTTACTTTATACCAAGTCTCTACCAAGTGTGCTTACACATAGGGCGTCCAACTCCTCTTATAAGGCATCCTACTCATCTTCTAGGCATCCAACTCATCTCATAAGCATCCAACTCGCCTCATAGGCATCCAGCTCATCTCATAGGCATCCAACTCATCTCTTAGGCATCCAACTCGTCTCATAAGAATCCAACTCGCCTCATAGGCATCCAACTCATCTCATAAGCATCCAACTTGCCTCATAGGCACTCGAAGGTAGTTGACCGCACTACCAACCACAAAGATCTCCAGGCCTTAGCACTAGCGTGAGACTCACGCGCACTAACACTTACCAACCGTCAACCTGCTGACTTACTCAACCCCGAGTAACACTGGGAAGAGGCTCCAGCTCCTCTCGAACATCTTTTCACTTGTAGTCCTTCGACTACCACTGAACTAGCCCTCGTGCACGACCCTAACAGGTGCAATTGCCATAAACGGATCCAAAGGCTAAAGGAGTGTGCTGAACTCCGGACGGGTCATGGAACCATCTGCTATACCCATGCCAAACTCAGGCCTGAACCAGACTTAGTGCCAAAGCAGCACACCAACCATTGCACCTCAAGTGCCACTACTACCAAATCCACATCTGACTACAAATGGGGCCAGCAAGGTCACAACCTCAAGTGACAAAAACTATGGCTAGGCATGCAAGGGCTCAAAACTCAAACAACCATGCCTATGGCATCTCATCAAACCGAAGTCTCACTGCCTACTCTTGCATCACCACATGATGCTCTACTAAACTCTGGCCGGATCTCTCAACATACACAATAAGGAGAGTGCTCAACTCTGCTAGACAACTGAGGAAACCACCAACGGATCAAGTCCGATGGAAACACTACTCGCTGCACCCTTAACCACAGGGTTCCGATTAACTGGCTGCAAAACAACATCAACTTACAAGAGAACAAAGATGTCTCTACATCCTCCTCGAAGGCTTCCAACTCTGCAGCTACACATTGGGCAATCAAACAATCTGCTAAGGTTCAAGATCAACACTTGAACTACCCAGGCTAGCCCACACTAGAATCTGCTCCACAAGCATCAACATGAATAAAGCCATAGCTAACTCCTCTCTTGGAGTGGTACTCCAGGGCAAAACACCTCCACCCTCTTTCTAGGGGAAAAACTAACAGCTGGGCCTCAAGTGGCCTACGGAAGTCTAATCTCTGCCTCCCTCTGGGACGATGCCCCAGCTGTATCTGAATCTATCTGGATACCCTGACAAGCTGCTAACATACTTCTTACACTGCGGGAAGTTGGCATGATGGTGCTCTGGACCCAAACCAACAACGAGTCAGAACCTGCTCGTCTTCGCTCCACAACACTAAACAAGGCATACACTAGATGAAAAGTATTGTAAATTCTTAATCCTTTTCTAAAACTGTAAACTTAGGAGTACCTGATGACTTTCGGAGTGCTGGTGATCATGGAAAAATGACCTACAACAAAAGGTCAGTCTACAGAATCTATGACTCTTAGCTCTGATACCAACTGTACAGACCCGACCCGAATAGGGTCCTAAAATAGGTCTTTACCTCAATGCATGCATTCAAAACTAAAGCCAATATGCAAAAATGGTTTCGGATTCTAAGTAAAAAACTAAAAACATAAAACATCCATTTAAAAGTCAACATAAGTTCCTGAAACCTGTCCCTGTTTCCAAGCACCTGTTCCAAGACAAATACATTTCCAAAACTTACTCTGATAAGAGATTTATTTAAAACATTCAAAGCTTTTCAATAGTTACAACAGTGCTAGAATCCGGAAAAACAGTCAGAAAACAACCTAGGGCTCCGTGCCTAACTACATGCATTCAAAGGAAAAATAAGACAAAAAGAATCATAGACATAAACTCAGAGTTCAACAACGGGTTTCCATGATCACAGCTCCTCCTCCAGCCATTCTTTCGCGCACCATGGTTACCTGTGGAAAACCACAAAATAAGGGTGAGTAACGAATTACTCAGTAAGAATCCCCAACCGGGGTACAATACGATATACATGGTCATCTAGCTGAGAGATATGCAAGCTATGAATATAAACACAGAATAGAGCACATAGCTTAAATCCACATAAAAACCTCGGATGCCAACTCAGGGTCTTACTCCGGAAAATCCACCACACAATACGCCCTATACGAGAAACAAGTCCGGCCTCGGCACTGCTCACTGTCGATCACGAAAGGTGCATCGCTCACAATCCCGAGGAGCTCTCCGATCGGCGCTGTAATGAGCGTAAGCGCGCACCGCATGCTACTGCAGACTCTAGGGGTGCGGGTCTAGTGGCAAGTTGCCCAGTCCGATCACCATGCCTAACTAAATCTACGGATCGGTGTCAGCGACATAGGGGTGTGAGACACGGACACGTGAACTATGTCGGCTGAACCACCGCACCTAAGGCTAAGGAACCGGTCGTGGTAGGCTTACACCAGGAAACCGTCCTTGCCCTTTCAGGTGGCAATCAAGGGCTACTGCCGAACACGCTGAGGACGTGCCGGCTGCCGAGGACAAGGCAATGTCAAGTCATCATCCCGACCGTTGGGGCATTTAACAGTTTGCCACCCTCACCCAAGATTTCATGGCCTACCGGTAGGGTTAGCTAAACCCTAACGGGGTCCAGGGATGGAGTACTACCTCGTACGTCCCTGTCGTGGATGCAAGGTACTTTATGCATCCTGGCCCGAATGATGCTACCTATCTGAACTCTAAACTATAACATCAACAACAAACAATCCAATACATGCTCAACAGATACAACGAACCTAGCATGATACTACGAAGCAAGAACAGATACGAGCATGCCAGAACAGAACAACCTAGCATGGACTAACATGAGATACAATATAAGAAATCATGCCAGTCAGGAATTCAGAACAGAGCACCTAACACTAAACATGCTGATAAACACAAACAAGCATACAAATAGCAATCACATATAATATCGCAGGGCCCACACAACTCCGGTAAGAAATCCTTACCTTGGTCGGGAGGCAACTAAACACAAAATCCTAAGCTACGATCGATCCCGAGCTAGCTAACGAGAACCTAACAAACACAATAATAATCACAATCCATAGGCCTAAATATAATAAAATAAATAAGGCTCGGCTCGGGAGCAACTCACGCCGCGCGACTGACACGCGGGCCAGGCAAAGACGACGACTTGGGCCAGCCTGCGGTGGCTGCGCGCGGGCGTGGCCGGGCGCGCCGCACTGAGGCGATGGGCGTTGATGGGCGGTAGGGGCTGCACGATGGCGCGCGCGAACGGTTGGCTGGCTTAGGCACACGGACGCAGACAAGCTGGACGCGGGCGGGCGAGCGGCACGGCATGAGCGCGCTGGCGCTGGGAGCGGAAGCGCTGGGACGGTGACGGGCGCGCGGGCGCTGGATCTGCGACGCGGATGCGGACGAGCGGGCGTGAGCTCGGCTGGGTGACCTGGGCGTGCGACGGCTGCGAAGGCGTCCAACAGTGGGCCGGGGCGATACTGCGATCCGGGCGTGACAGGGTGCTCTGGGCATGCGGCGTGGGCTGCAGGCGTCTTGGCGACCGGTGGTGCTCGTTGGGCCGACTCGCTGCTCATTGGCCTGGCTCTTGCTGCTAGGGCGGGACGCATACGAACGAGCCGGAGTGCAAGGGGAGAAGGAACTCGGCAAGGAACTTGGGAGGGGGAGCTTGGGCGGCCAAAGAGCTTTTGGAGAAAAAAAGCCAAAAACCTAATTCCTTTCATTTAATCAAATGCACCCAAAACCCAAAGGACTCAAGGCTAACCAAGATACGCCGCGGAAAGAACAACAAGATCCTCCTATGGCTCAACTGGCCACTCCACCCACTTGACTTCCTAGCACCTCGGGTTCGAAACCCAGCTGCAAAACAATTTCCTTACATTTTTACTTTTGCACTTAACCATGCCCAAATACTTCCACAAAGCCTAAAAAACTACAAAAGACCATCCAATAATTTTAGCAACTAAGAAAAAGACATAAACGGCCCTGACGGCCCGACCAAATTACCAAAATACCCCTAGGGCATACCTGGAAGACCGGGATGAAACCCTGGGCTGTTACACTCCAGCCCCAATGGTCGAGCCAGCAGTTCGAGATCAAGCTATAGAAGCCAGAAAATGGATCAAAGAGTTCCAAAAATAGAATCCTTGGGAGTTCGATGCCAAGTCTAAGGACCCAAATGTTGCTCATAAATGGTTAGCACGTATGGAGACCATATTTCGAAATATGGGTTGCCCAAATGAGAAGAGACCGAGATGCACTGCTTATGTGCTCACAAACACAGCTACATGGTGGTGGGAGTCTACCGATAGGGTTAGGCCAGCAGGGTCGCCCCCAGCTACATGGGAGTTCTTGTAACCACCCAAGTTTTCTTTCCGGTTCTCCAGGTACGTTCGGTTGTTTATGCAGTTGTTTGGTTGGGTCGTTAGGGCAAATTGAGCCTTCAGGGGTATTTTGGTCATTTGGCCTTCATAGGAAATTCTGGTATTTATCCAGGGTTTCAGGTTGTTTCTAGACTTGTGCTGAGTTGGTGTTTATCTTTCGGTTTCAGGTTCCAGGTCTGGGAATTGTTGTTGGGAAGTTTGGAGGTTGTTCGGTTTAAAACAGAAAATAAGAAAATAATGTGCTATTGCTGGAACTCGAAGGGGGAACCACTTTTGACATATGGCATTTGGAGGATTTTTAAGTGAATTAAAAATAAGAAAAAGAGGGGAAAAAGACTCCATTTGCACGTGCAACCCTAGCCATCTCCCTCCCCTTTCTCCTTTGCCAAATTCACTCTCTTCATCTCCATTTCCATCTTCTTCTTTTCTTCTTCTTCCCCATTGTCGAATCCATCACCAAGCTCAAGCTGCCGGTTCATCTTCACAACACCATTGCAAGCTGCCGAGAGCTCATCCTCTCTTTTGTTCTTGTTGCCGCACCAAAAAAAAACTAGTCGAAAGCTCTTCAAACCCTTGGCCGAGATCTCCACCTTTTTCTTGCTCTTAATTCTTGTTGCTGCACCAACCACAGCCGACAAGACTACCTTCTCCATCGATTCTTATTGCCACAACACCTAGCCAAGAGCTTCATCTCCACTTGTTCTTCTTGCCGCAACAAGCAAGATTGCAAACACATCCATGCTTTGAGGAGGACCCTTGCCGAGACCATCCTTGTGGCTGCTGAGAATAGGAACTCTCGGATTGGGTTTGCTTGTGTGATTTTGCAACTTGAGGAGAAATTGTACACTGTTGATTGTTGTCTCTTTTTCATGTAAGGTTCCTTGTCGGGGTTGTGTTAACCCTACGCTTGGCATTGGGAAACCAGACCCGAATGGTGTACTAAAATAGGCCTTTACCTCAATGCATGTATTCAAAACTAAAGACAAGCAGAAAAACAATAATCATAATAAATCAACGAGCGATCCTCGAGCCTCTAATCGATCCCGAACAGCCTATACATCAAACAAAGCACCCCAATTAATACAATAACCAGCAGCCAACAAATCCGGGCCCAATGAAGAAAAGACTCGGGAAATACCATCCGAGAAGCCACAAGGCTCGGGCCAACCATCACACACATGCAGGCGGGTGGGGTTGGGCTGGCGCAGGCGCGCGCGCGCAGACGCGAGCAGCATGCGCGCTGGCGTGGCGAGGCGGCGAGCGCGTGCGGCGGGCTCGAGCTCGGCTGGGCGACGACCCGGGCGCGGCTCGGCACAGGGAACGGAGCGCGGGCACAAGCTCGGCAAGCAACAGGGATGCGCACGCGGGGCGACGCGACGCGACGGGCTCGGGGCGCTCGATCCGCACAACCTTTGTGCGGGGCTTAGCGGCGTGGCACCGTCTTGCGCGGCTCGGCACTGATGAGGGCGACTGGACTGGCGAGGTCGGGCGACGCGGGGCCTGGGCAACGCGACTCGGCACAGGGCAGTAGGGGTTGGGCTCAGCGCGACCTGGGCGAGGCTGGCACGGGGTGGCTCGGCACGGCGCGGGCGTGGGCGAGCTGGGCGGCCAGGGCTGAGCGAGTTAGGGCTGGGGTCAGGCTGGCTCGGGCTAGGAGGTGAGGGGTCAAGGGGGGGCTCGGGTTGGAGGAGAGAGAAAGGGAAAATGGGGGAAAAAATGGGATTTTCTTTTTTTTTTCTTTTCTTTTTCTCTTTTATTAATTTTCCATCCTTATCCACATAAATCCAATTTTCCAAAAATCCTTAAAATCCTTAAATCCCATTTCCCGGCTTCCTCCTTCGAGACCCGACTGAAGCAACCTTTTCCAATCAACAAATCTCACTTAAAACAACCTCCCAAATCAACACTGAGGGCCCAGCTCGAATCCCGAAGGAAACACCCAAACAACCATCACTTTGCCCAAAACCCAAATCACAACCGAACTCCCAAACGAATAGCCCAAACATCTCGGGACTCGCAGCCACCAACAAACAAGCCTCAACAAAGGCAGGAGCTGCCTCGAAGCCCTGAAAATCCACAAATCCTGCCCGGGGAGCAAAAAGACCAAAATACCCCTAAGGGTCAAAACAGCTCTAACGGCCCAACCGAACCACTGAATCTGAACCGGAAGCTCCTCAAGAACCGGGATAGAAACCTGGGCCGTTACAGGCCTCCACCGCACTCCCTTGGCAACACAACTGTCAAAGCCAAAGGGGGCCCACGGGTCTAGTCAACCTTGGACGTGGTCTCAACAACATACTCACTCCAACTCCTCGGTTTGGAATACCAAACGTCCAAGCTCCTCTATGTGCAATCAACATACTGGTGATCTACACACAACACAAAAGCTAGTCCACACTAGGACTCTCACTGCACAACAAGGGTAACACATGTATACTAGATGCGGTATTATGAAATAAAACCCTTAGCTTAATGAACTTAGACAAACCTGACGGCCTTGGAATGATGATGATCATGGAAACAAACAACCTACAAAGCAGGTTAGTCTACAGAATCTATGACTCTGTGCTCTGATACCAACTGTAAGAACCCGATCAAAACAGTGGTCCTAAACCCAATTCTCACTTAGCATGCTTAAAATTTAAAACCATTTAAAATAACATTGAAACTGCTTAACAAGAAATCTCTTTTATTAAAACTGTAGAAAAGCATCGATTTAATAAAAGATCATTAAACAAGTCCTGACCAGTATTTAAACTCAATAAGTAAAACAATTTCTCAAAACGAAACAGATACTCTAGCATGCTAACAAGGAATTTATGACTCATCAAAACAAATAAAAAGACAGAGTGCCACAGCTCCCATGATTAAACAACTCCCTCTGCTGGCCGTCCCGGTGCTGTCCCAAGTTACCTGGTGGAAAAACCATAGAAATAAGGGTGAGTACAAACATACTCAGCAAGAATCCCCAACCGGGGTACAATACGATATATCAGTCATTTAGCACCCTATTATACATGCAAACAGTAACCAACACAGAATATTGCTCAACGAGCTAACGGGGAAAATCTGGAATCCTCGGAAGTCTCCTACTTCCAGCCTAAAGATTGGCTCTCCTAGCCAATCCCAAAGACATCCTCTAGGGTCTTTCTCCCTTTGCCAATTGACCAACTCAAAAGCTGGTCCCAAATAGATGTCTCACACCCTCGAGGGTCTTTCTCCCTCGGCCAAATGATCAGCTGAAAAACCGATCCCAACTTAGGTCTCCTAGAGGGCCTCTTGCCCTCGGCTAGCTAATACTTTGACTAACGGGAGAGTTGTGACAAACCCGACCCAAAACATGGTCCTAAACCTGGGTTCTCACTCAGCATGCAAGTTAAATATGATAACAATCGGTTTAGTGCTCATATTTAAAAACCTTTCAAAACATATGAGAAGGGGTAAACCCTTAAAACATAACCAACAATTTACATTTAAAACAAACCAACGAAGTAAAACAACCTGGCCAGTATTTATAAAAATATACAATACAATTTAAACAACGTTTTAAACAATGTTCCCCTAGGACTCTTGTCCATCTACATGCTGAATAAACAATGCAATAATAAATGACAGAGTGCCTGGCGGCTCCATGATCAATCGCTCCTCCTCCGCTAGCCATCCTGGTGCTGTCCCAAGTTACCTGAAAGATAAATAAGGGTGAGTATAAACATACTCAGTAAGAATCCCCAACCGGGGTACAATACGATACATCAGTCATCTAGCACCTCAACATGCAAGCAAACAACTATCAACACAAATCATAGCTCAACGAGCTCATAATGCAAGATCTGGAGTCATCGGAAGTCTCCTACTTCCGGCCTAATGATTGGTTACCCTGACCAATCCTGGGACATCACCGAGGTCTCTTTCACTCGGGGGATTGTTCAGCTCAAAAACTGATCCCAAGGATGTCCTCAAGGGCCTCCTTGCCCTTGCTAATCTGGACTTACGGGAGAGTACCCGAAGTCTGGCTCTAAACTGAAAGGAATGGTGTACTCATGAACATTAGCCCGGGGGAGCTCTCCGAACCGGCGACTAACGCGTGTGCGCGCACACCGCATGCTGCTGCAACCGGCGTAAATGTGGGGCCCAAGGACAAACTCACGCGGGCGGTGCACGCATGCCTATGACTCGGAAGCGGTGTCGCGATCACGAGAGTGCGAGGCCCTCGGCACTCATCTGTGCAGCCTGAGCCACCGACCTGAAGCTAAGAACCGGCCAAGGTAGGCTTACACCGTTGGAAGGGTTCCGCTCTAGCAGGCTACAAACTAGGCATACGCCAATGAGGTAGCTAATTCTCATTGGCTGCCGGGAGGGGGGAGAAAAAGCAATGTATGTTACAGGGCACACGACTAGACATAACACGTGTGCGGGCGCGGGCTCGAGCTCGAGCTCGGTTGGGCGACGGCGTGCGGCGCGGCTCGGCACAGGGGACGGCGCGCGCGGGCGCGAGCGACACGACGCGCTATAGGGACGCGCGCGGGGCGACGCGACTCAACGGCTACAGGGATGCTCGGGCTCGGCACGGCGAGCTACAGGGCACACGACTAGGCACAGGGCAGGGCGGCACGGACTTGGGCGACCTGGGGCCTGGGCGAGGCTGGGCGACGCGGGGACAGCCTTGGCGACGCGACTCGGCAAAGTGCGGGCTGTGGCTGAGCGCTAGGGCACTGTGCGCGGCCGGGCTGGGCTGGGCGAGCTGGGGCTTGGGCGAGCTAGGCGGCCAGGGTGGGCGAGCTAGGCGGCCAGGGTGGGCGAGCTGGGCGCTGGGGTCGGGCTGGGAGGTGGGGGGCTCGGGCTGGAGGAGAGAGAAAAGGAAAAAAATGGAAAAATGGGAAAATGGGGATTTTAGAAAATAAAAAGGAAAATGGGAAATAAAAAGGAAAATGGGGATTTTATCCTAATTAAATCCATCCTTATCCATTTTATCCAATCTTATCCATTTTAAAACCTTAAAATCCCATTTCCCGGCTTCCTCCTTCGAGACCCGGCTGAAGCAACCTTTTCCAATAAATAAATCTCACTTAAATCAACCTCCAAAATCAACACTAAGGGCCCGGGCTCGAATCCCAAAGGAAACACCCAAACAACCATAACTTTTCCCAAAACCCAAATCACAACCGAACCTCCAAACGAATAGCCCAAACATCTCGGGACTCGCAGCCACAAACAAAAAAACCTCGACAAAGGCAGGAGCTGCCTCGAAGCCCTGAAAATCCACAAATCCTGCCCGGGGAGCAAAAAGACCAAAATACCCCTAAGGGTCAAAACAGCTCTAACGGCCCAACCGAACCACTGAATCTGAATCGGAAGAACCTCGAAAACCAGAATAGAAAACTGGGCCGTTACAAGAGTACCTGAAGTCTTACTCTAAACTGGAACGAAAGTGGTGTACTCACGAACATTAGCCAGGGGGAGCGCTCCGAACCGGTGACTAACGCGTGTGCGCGCACACCGCATGCTGCTGCAACCAGCGTAAATGTGGGGTCCTAGGGACAAACTACGCGGGCCACTTGCCTAATGACTCGAAAGCGGTGTCACTGAATACAGTAGTGCGAGGCCCTCGACACTCATCTGTAAAGCCTGTACCACCGACCTGAAGCTACAAATCGGCCGAGGTAGGCTTAAACCGTTGGCAGGGTTCTGCTCTAGCAGGCTACAAACTAGGCTTATGGCGATGCGGGAGCAAATCTGCATCAGCTGTCAGGGTGGAAGCAAAGTACATTATGCTTCACACGTTAAGCTCGTCCAATGATCAAACAACACACTCCAATCCATCAACCAAGCTCTCGGCTAGGGTTGAAAACTCACCTCGTGAGTGTGCTTGGCTAGGCAATGCTCACAGCTGCTATGGCTTGATGCGGGAACTCACTCGGCTTCGATTGGAGCTTGCAAAACAACAAGGAAACGAAGTTAAGGCACACCCAACCAGCAACCAAGGCTCTCGGCCATAGGAAGAGAACTCACCACACAAGAATCGGCTTCAAGATTGTGCTTGAGGGAGGGTGCGGCAACAAAGGGCTGGTTGTTTGGTGTGATTCGGCAACAACTCTCCAACTAAGGATTGCGAAGAACACCTCTCGCCCAAGCTTCTTGAACTAGGGCTTGCGGCTACACAAGGAGAAGAACAAGGAGGATCTAGGCTTGCAGGGGTTTCTTGAAGGAGTGTGCGGTAACAAGGGCTTCAACTTGGATGGAGTTTTTGGCGATTCCCAAGAGGAGATCCAAGGTCTCGGCTACAAGAAGAAGAAAAACACCCTTGCTCGGTTAGGGTTTGTCCAAGCAACAAGGAGAGTAACTCTCGGCTAGGAAAGAAGAAGAGAGAGAAGAAGACTTACTCGGTTCTTGATCTTGGTTCTTGGAGAAATGGCAAGAAGATGGAGAATGGGGAAGTTGAATTCGACAAAGGGTGATGGAAGGTGGAAGATGGAGAATCGGCAAGATGGAGAAGAAGAAGGAGAGAGAGATCGCACGAAGGAGTTTTGCGTTACGGATGGAAGAAAAAAAAATGATTCCTAACCTTATTCTTTTAGGTTTTTACGATTCCAACTCCTGGGCTTTCCCCCATCGAGTCCCAGCTGCAGAACAATTTTTTCTTCTTAATTTAATCCCTTTAAAACAAGTCTTCAACCTCCCTTGCAGGTCACAGGTTCAAGTCCCAACGACAACACATTTTTCCTCTTATTTTATTCTCTTCAAAGCAAGCCTCCCAAAGCCTAGCTGGTCACAGGTTCGAGTCCTAGTAGCAACACTAATTAATTCTTAATTTAAACAACCACCAACTCCAACTCCTAGCCACTTGGTTCGAGTCCTGGCTCGAACACTTTTCTTTAAAATTTTCCTTTTTCATTCCAAGCCTCCAAAACACAATAATAGACTCCAATTCCAAGAATCGGAAACTTAATAAAATCCCCGAGCTCATCGAATGACTAAAACAGCCCTAACGGCCCAACCAATCAACCAAAATACTCACCGAACATACCTAGGGAACTGGAACAGAAATCTGGGCCGTTACAATGAAGAATTTAAGTTTGGTGGTGAGGGCAGCCCGTTTATTGCATTAAACTTCAAAAAAAAAGAAATCAACCTACTCTAGCAAAAATAAGAAGGTCGTTACTGGCATATGAGCCCAAGGATACCTTAAGTATTCTTCTATCTACATTAGCGCAAGCTTGAAGTTCCTTTGCTAAGCGAATGTTTTATGCTCAAACGATTTACGCTAAGAACTATGGAATTTAGTAGATATGAGTGCAACTTGCGAGGAATACAAAAAACATAATAGATAAATCCTCAAAAGACACAATGGGTAAACTTTGCAATTGCAAAACAATGGGTTGAGCATTATGGAGTACTTGCGATGAGGAGTAATTTTTCAGTCATGATAAGGAAGACTTTAGGGTTTAAACTTAATCTATTGGAAAGTTTGAAAACTGCAAGGAGAATGAAGTTTCTTCCTGGAAATAAGGTATGTATTAAAAATCATGAAAATAGATAGAAAAAAATAGAGAAATGCTGAGTTAAAGAAATAAGCATCTTAAGCAGTTAAGCATTGCTTGAGGACAAGCAATGATGTAAGTTTGGGGGTGTGATAACTCTCAAAGAGAGCATATTTTAGGCTGTTTATGATGCATTATTTTAATAAGTAGGCAACGAATATATGCGTTCTTAGAGGGAATACAGAGAAATAAATTAGAAAATCTACATGCATTCATAATATCGCATCCAAAGCATGAATGTGCACTTTAGCACAAATCGCTATTCAACTATGCCTAATTTTCGTTTTTAGCAAGATTTCGCGAAGCATCAAGGAAAAGACAATGACACGAACACTGAGTAGATCACGAAGATATGCTGAACCAAGAAGATATTATGATTGACAAAGATTTATCTACAAGGAAAGAATTAGAAGAATCAATTATGCAATCAAGGCAATGGCAATCGAATAAATCCCAACGGAAATCATGGAATATGCATTGATGATGATTTGTACAGCTCACCTCTACTTATGGATCACGAAATTCAATCCTATAAATACCAAAGCAAGGAGCGGAATCCATTGAGCTGGTCAGTTGGCCATAAGCCAATCGAGGGACGTGAGTCTACTGCGAAGAAGCTGATGGTGGTGCTCTGGGAACTAATGACAAAGAGACTACTCACCTTCAACCGTGCCAATTCCATTTATTGTTTTTATTAGGAGTAGTTATAGTACTTAGACATTATTCTAGTCGTAATAAAATCTTCTAATTTAAACTTCTATTTGATGTTCATTTACTATGATTGCGTTATAGGAGTTATGAAGATTAAGTATGAATAGAGTCTGTTATTGGTGTAGGTCTTTGAATGTTACACTGCTGAATATTTACTTATATATATATATATGCTTTGATTAGCTACCCACACATGTACCTTGAGAAGAATAGGAAGAGGAATCGTATTTTGACCCAATACGCTACTTTAGGATTGACTGAAGAGTTGTTCATCATTTAGGGCGTTAGGAATAACCCCACTACTGCTTACGTTGCCCTGTGCTTAGTATGGTGTTCGCAGCGGAAGTTGGTTCACTCATAAATCATGAGTCACGAAAGTGAAATTTGTTAGGGAAGTAAGACATTCACTGGCTAGTCCGCACTCTTAGCATTCTCTAGAAATACATAGTTAGCATTACTCATTGCATGCATTTTATTTATGCATTTTGTCTTATCGCATTAAACAAAAAAAACACTTATTATATACATTCTACTTTACTTTTTGCACGACTCTAACTTAAGTGGTATTTACTCTAGACATCAATCTTTGTGGGATCGATAAAATTATATACTTATTACTTGCTGCAATTCCCGATCGCGTATACTTGCGCGTAAGTAATTCCTTTTGCATTTTTCATAAGAATTAGTTACTGTTCAATATATCAGCAGTGGAATCGCGAGGTCACCTACTCCATGGAGAAATGGGCACAACTGTTCCTTGACCAGATAGTGAGATACCATGGGGTACCAGTTAAGATTGTTTCTGATAGAGATCCTAGGTTCACAGCTCACTTTTGGAGAGCCCTCCAGAAGTGGTTGGGAGCTGAATGCAGTTTAACACCGCTTTTCACCCTCAGTCCGATGGTCAGATAGAAAGAGTAAATTAGATTCTTGAGGGCATACTTTGTGCCTGCATTTTAGACTTTCCAAGTAGTTGGGACCAGTACTTATACCTCATGGAGTTTGCTTATAATAATAGTTACCAGTCAACTATTCAGAGGGCCCCATTTAAGGCATTGTATGGTAAGCGTTGCGGGTCCCCTTTTGTTGGGATGATGTTGGTGATAGACAGTTGTTGGGTCCCGAGTTACTACAGATGACTACTGAGGCAGTCTAGAAAATCAGGGCTCGTATGTTGATAGCTCAGAGCCGCTAGAAACGTTATGCAGATGTTCGGCGCTGGGATTTAGAGTTTGAGGTTGGCCAGCATGTGTTCCTGAAGGTAGCTCCTATGAGAGGTACCTTGAGGTTTGGTAAGAAAGGAAAGTTGAGTCCCTGTTTTGTTGGGCCCATTGAGATTATTGAGAAGATCAGAGCACTGGCCTATAATTTAGCTTTGCTGCCTTCGTTGTCAATAGTGCACAACATGTTCCATGTTTCGATGTTGAGCCAGTACATAGCAGACCCTTCTCACATAGTTGATTATGAACCTTTGCACTTGAACCCTGATTTAACCTTTGAAGAGCAGCTAGTGCAGATTTTGGCCTGGGAGCGCCAGACCTTACGTAACCTGGAGATCAGTTTGGTTAAAGTGTTATAAAGAAGCCAGAGAGTTGACGAAGCATCTTGGGAGCGCGAGGACGACATGCATTCCCGTTACCCAGAATTATTTCAGTCACAAGACTTTCGGGGATGAAAGTCATAAAAGGAGGGAATGATGTAATGTCCCAATTTTTGAAGGGGAAAGATAATAATAATAATAATAATAATAATAATAATAATAATAATAATAATAATAATAATAATAATAATAATAATAATAATAATAAGGGGTTTAAAATGGAGTTAAGTTTTGTTTGAAATAAAAAGGGGAAAAAAGAAAAGAAAAGAAAAGAGGTTGGTTTGAAAAGGCCCATTTAAGTTAAAAATGGGTATTTGTTTAAAAGAAAAAATAAAATAAAAAAGAAAAAAAACCTAAACTAACCTGGCCTACCCCTTCCCCATCGCAACAACCCCCCTACTCCTTCTTTCTCCAGTTGTCGTCGCCAGCCGACTCCGCCCCGCCACCGTCCGCTGCTCCACTGTAGAACCTGCAGTCGGCCAGCTCTATCGTAGCTGCATCCCTCCAGCGCTCCACCTCGCACACGTGAAGTGCGCATCTGCACCCAACCCATGCGGTCGGTCTGACCGTCCCACCTCCACCGCAGCTTTTCTCTGTTACGACGTCGTCGACCCCATAACCATCGATCACTGCCAGGAGCCGCAACCCCTACTGTTCATTTTTTTAGCTGCCTCGCACGGCTGTCGCGCCTAGTTTGTGTCGCGTTCTTCGTGATCAATCTGTTGGGTAAGTTTCCACCTTATTCTTCTTTTTATTTTAAACTTTGGTTTCCTATGGCCTATTGTTGGTCGTTTTATAGAGCTTTGAGATCTGACTTTTGGTGCCTTAATAGGTTAATTTGGGGTGTTTTTCCTTGTTGTTGTGCTCTGTTTTGATCCACCCTCGGGGTTGCTAATTTGGACAATCGTGTTAAGCTCGAGTTTTTGTAAGTTTGTGAGCTGAATTTGTTATGAGTTAACAAGGTTCGATGTGGTTTTTAACCTAGTTAGATAGCTGATTTTTGGATTCTAAATTGATAGGTCGAACCACTTGTTTTGATCTTTTGGCTTCAGCTCAAGCAGCACCTTCTTGGATTGTTTTGTACTGTTGAAATAGATAAGGACCATCCCTACTCGGGTTGGGTGGATGTAACGGCCCAGGTTTTCATCCCGGTCTTCGAGGTATGCCCTGGGGGTATTTTGGTAATTTGGTCGGGCCGTCAGGGCCGTTTATGTCTTTTTCCAGTTGCTAAAATTATTGGATGGTATTATGTAAGTTTTTGAGGCTTTGTGGATGGGTTTGAGCATGGATAGATGCAAAAGTAAAAATAAAGGAAATTTATGTTGCGCTTGGGATTCGAACCGGGTCTAAGGAAAGCCTGTGAGGAGGCGTGCAGTTGAGCTATGGAGAGCTCTTGTTACTCTTTCCGCGACATATCTTAGTTACCCTTGGATCTTTGGAGTTTTGTGCATTTGGTTAAATGAAAAGAAATTAGGTTTTGTGTTTTCTTCCCAAAACTCCATGGCGCCAACCCTCTTCTCTCCCAAGCCCCTTGCCGTGATTTTCTTCCCTTGCGGCCCCAGCGCTGCTCCGGCCACTAAGCGACCCAACCGAAAGCGGCCGGTCGAGCGGCCCAGCCCAGATCGCACCAGCGGCCCAGCGCCAAAGAAGAAGCGCCAGACGCCAGCGCCCAAAGAAGAGGCGCGCCAGACGCCAGCGCCAAGCAGCGACGCAGCCCAGCGCCGAGCCGTCCTGGCCGCCGCCAGAGAGAGGCGTCGCGAAGACAATCCGCGCGTCGTCGCGTCGCGCCGCCGCATCGCGTCGCGGCCGCCGATCGCACCGTTCGCCGCGCGCGCCAGCGCCTCGCCATCGCCGGCCGAGCTCGCGTCCGCATCGCGCCGCGAGCGCCCGTCGTCGCGCGTCTCGCGCCGCGCCCCCTCGCGTCTGCGCCGCGTGCCCGCGTCGCGCCGCCCCAGCGCGTCGCGCCCTAGCGCGCCATCCGCGCCCAGCGCCGTCCGCGCGCGCAGCCAGCGCCGATGCGCGCCCATTTGCCGCCCATCAGCGCCCAGTGTCGCCATTTGCCGCCATCAGCGCCCATCGCGCGCAAGCAGCAGCCCCACCGTGCCGCCGCTGCCCGTCCGCGTGTCACCGCATCGCGTGAGTTGCTCCTTTGAGCCGAGCCCTATTTATTTTATTATATTTAAGCCTTTAGATTGTGATTATTATTGTGTTTGTTAGGTTTCGTTAGCTAGCTCGGGATCGATCGCACTTAGGATTTTTGTGTGTAGTTGCCTCCCGGCTGTAAGGATTTCTTACGGAGTTGTGTGGACCTGCGATGTTCTATGTGATTGTTGTTTGTATGTTTGTTTGTGATTATCAGCATGTATAGTTTAGGTGCTCGCTTCAATTCGACTAGCATGACTTCGTATGTTGTTCTCTCATGTTAGCCCATGCTAGGTTGTTCCGTTCTAGCATGCTCATATCTGTTCTTGCTTCGTAGTACCATGCTAGGTTCGTTGTATCTGTTGAGCACGTTTTGGATTGTATTGGATTGTATGTTATTGATATGATAGGTTAAAGTGTAGGTAGGTAGCATCATCCGGGCTCGATGCATAAAGTATCTTGCATCCATGGCGGGGACGTCGAGCGCAGTTCTCTCGTCCCTGGACCCCGTTAGGGTTTAGCTAACCCGACCAGGTAGGCCCCGCAATCTTGGGTGAGGGTGGCAGATCGTTAAATGCCCCAACGGTCGGGATGATGACTTGGCATTGCCTCGCCCCCGAGCGATCGGCACGTCTCGGCGTGTTCGGCCGTAGCCCTTGATTGCCACTGTTAGGGCAAGGACCGCTTCGGTGTAAGCCTACCACGGCCGGTTCCTTAGCCTCAAAGTGCGGTGGTTGGTGACATAGTTCACGTGTCCGGTCTCACACCCCTATGTCGGTGACACCGATCCGAGATTTAGTTAGGCGTGGTGATTGGACATGGGCGACTTGCCACTAGACCCGGCACCCCCATAGTTCTGCGATAGCACGCGCGGTGCATGCTACGCTCATTCATTGGCACACGGAGAGCTCCTCGGGATCTTGAGCTAGTGCACCTTTCGTATCGGCGAGTAGAGCAGCCGAGGCCGAGACTTGGTTCTCGTATAGGGCGTATTGTGTGGTGTGGATTATTAGGACTAAGACCCCGAGTTGGCATCCGAGGTCCAAGTGTGGACTTAAGCTATATGCTCTATTCTCGTGTTTATATTCATAGCTTGCATACACTCATCTAGATGACCATGTGCATCGTATTGTACCCCGGTTGGGGATTCTTCTTGAGTAATTCGTTACTCACCCTTACTTATCTTTCGGAGTAACCATGGCGCGAGGCGGGATGATGGTGAAGGAGGAGCTATGATCATGGGAACTTCTTTGTGCGTCTCGACTTTTTATTTCTATGACTCTTGTCTTTCATTTTCCCCTGAATGCATGTGGCGGGCACGAGAGCCCTAGGATGTTTTTCGAATGTTTTTGTGGATTCCCGCTTTATTGAATTTGAGGATGTTTCAAATGTTTTAATAAATCTCTGATCAGAGTGTACGTTTTGGAAATGTATTTGCCTTGAAACAGTGCTTGGAGACAAGGGACTGGTTTCAAGCAAACTATCTTTATTTCTGATTGAACCTTGATTGTTTTGTTTTAATTGGGAATCCGAAAACCATTTGCATATTGCCCTTTACTTTGAGTGCATGCATTGGGGTAAAGGCCTATTTAGAGCCCCTTTTGGGTCGGGTCTTTACAGTGGACCCTGCTCAAGGCAAAGGTTAGTGTGTTGTTGGATACATGTCACTGTTGGAATGGGGTGATCGATGTTTGCTTGTTTGTTTGTATTGGTTGATTTTTTTGTTGTTCTATTTTACTATGTGGTGTGATTCGGGATTATGGGTTCCTGGGGTGCTTTGGTGTATGTCTTTTCTATGTTAAATCTTTTAAACCATGTTCCTGTACTCACGCCGGGATTATAGGGTCCCGATGTGCCAATTTTTTCAAATGCATGTTCTATTTGTTCCTTGGTTGGTATATTTGTGGTGATGGCATGTTTGGGTTATAGCTAGTCACGATCATGCAAGTTAGTGTCCTATTAGGGTGTCAGTTGAGCTGTTAAGCATGTTGGTGATTTGTTAGGACTAGGCTATTAACCTCTCAAGTTATGAAACTGTTTTTATGTCATCATCTAGAGGCTGTAGAGAACACGACGTATGTTGTTCTCATTGGGTCGGTGTCGTTGAGGATCTTTATCCTACGCCTGATAGTCGGGGATGTGATGTAACATGCGCCACCGGCGATGCCTAGTTTGTGGCCCTTTTAGTCGGGCCCTGATCATAGTGTATGCCTATTATGGAAGGGTCTTAGCTTAGGGCGATAGATGTGAACATGATGACTCGGTTAACTTGTGAGGGCCTCTAGGATTGCGACTCTATGGACACCTTTCATTCGAGTATTTTTAGGCATGTCGACCTGAACCAGGTTAGTCTGTGTACGCCTACACCTGACTGGTTTCCAGCACCATGCTGTATGCGTACACGTGTGGGCGCCAGGTAGATGGCTCTCCTGAACTGGTGTTGTCAGTACATCAGTAGAGAAAAGTCGAGTTTGAGCTAGATAGTCGTGTAACGAACTCCATGACCAGTCATAATATCTAGAACATGTGAGTGTCTCTAGGGCCTCACAAGAAAGTCGTGTAACGAACCTCATGACCAGTCATAATATCTAGAAAAGGTGAGTGTCTCAAGGGCCTCACAAGCAAGTCGTGTAACGAACCTCAAGACCAGTCATAATATCTAGAACAGGTGAATGTTCAAGGGCCTCACAAGCAAGTCATGTAACGAATCCCATGACCAAGAAAAGTAAAAAGATAAGCTAAGATTAAATATGTATTGCTAGCATGTTAGACTCTACCTTGTGCATTGTACCCCTGCTGGGGAGTTCTTACTGAGTATTCTTTTATACTCACCCTTTCTGTGGTTTCTTTCCACCAGGTAAACAGGGGCATCATCGGCACGGTTAGCTGGGAGATATGAGGTGATCATGGGTGAAGCTTGCTATGTCTGTTAGGGTTTTTGTTAGGACAGTTACAGTTTTCATCATTTGTGTTTTTAGCATAATAGAGTAGGGTTCCTGTTATTTTTTTGAAGCATAACCTTTTTGAACTGTTGGCATGAATGCATCTTTCATATTATTTTCTTCTTTTAATTGTTTTTTATTGTATTAAATAGACACCTTGGCCATGGTTTTTTTTATATTCATTTATTTACTTGGAATAAATTCAACAGGAGACATTATTTGAAAATTCAAAATTATGCATGTTTGTAACTGTTTTCGATTCAGCATGATGTGGGGAATGTAGTTTAAATTTACAGGTCCTTACAAAGTGATTCAATCCAAGTCGCTCATGTAAAGACATTAGAGAGTGGGAGTATCCTATGCAAAAATAGATTTTATAAGACTATACCACAAAGTATTTGATCTCACTAAGTAACTCCATTGTAGTATGTGAACATTTCTTCATCTGGATGATCATATGTTGACTTAATCTCAATCTTGAGTGTGTTATAAACCCCGATCTTTGAAAACCTCCTTTGATGTCTGTTGATGCCAAAATCTGGCCTCTGACCATGGGTGCTACAGACTGATGAGTCTAAAATAAAGTAAGATTTTAGCTTAACTTCGGATCATTAATTCATATTAAACGCTAGCGAAGTCAAATTAGGAGTAAAAAGGTGTAATTCGCTAATGTTTGCGCATTAGCGAAGTTAAATTCTAAATATCGGTTATTATGCTAAAAAGGACTAAAGAAGCTCGTTTAGCATAGGTTTCCCTGAAGCTTATGTCCATTTCTATTTTGTAGGATTAACGCTAGGGGATCATTGCTGCAAGGGGAGTCAAGACGCAGGAGCACGAGTGCTTAAGCTCGGAAGATCAAGGCTAGTAGAACTACAAGTAAATAAGGAAGGAAATATCCGCCAGCGAGAAGTTGACTAACCAGACAATTAAGAGATGGATTGATGAATTTATGGGATTCCTGCCTTAGACGAATCAAACACATATGGCAAAGAAATAAAAAAGAGAAAATAGCGCGTAAATTCATTCTTACCATTCTGGGATATTTGGAGACTCAACGACCTAGCTCTATAAAATGATGTGATGTATTAGAGAAAAAGGGAGCCAGATCTTTTCCTTGTTCTTTTTCTCGGAGAAATTCAGAGATTCGATCTAAGCTACAATTTACTATTATTCTGTTTTGTTAATTCGTATTGTTAGACTCATTTTATTTGAGTAATACATCTCTATGATGTTTTCAATATCTTGCATTGTGTTTCTGTTTTCATTATGAATTAATTCTCTTAAGGTGAAATTGGGAGAAGGTGAATTTTAGTAGCATGTTGTAGGATGAAGTTTGGAAGAGTTTAATCTAGAGCATGTAAGATAGGTACTTCATTAAAATAGTAAGTGTCGACCGGCCATCCACAGAAGCTAATAGATCATAAATCGGAAGAGTAAATGATCTAAGTCTATCATGCATGTTTAATAGGCAGTGTTAGAGCTGTGACACTTTAAATCGGAGTTTAGGAATAAATGCCCAACTATTAAATACTTAGCGCGGTTCGCAATTACATTTAGTCGCAGTGGAATCTGGGCTAGGTGCTGAACGAAAGCGGAAGTGATAGTTTGTAAGCGTAGTATGATAGAATCTCTTACCGCATATTTCTTGTTATTGCATTGCTACTGAATTCATAAGTATCCTAGTTTAGCCTTAACTTAGCAAAACTATTTCTTTGTTTATTCTCCGTTTTCATACAAAACCAAAATCCTATCACACAACTTATTCATGCAATTTACATTTCAATTCTAAACATCACCTCGAATCATTTTCCATTCCTTATGGAGATCAATAATTTACTTATTACTTGCAGCAGACCATGTATACTTGGTTGTAGTGGGATCAATTCACACTAATAATACCCAACGTTTTGTCACATATCTGCAGACCCATCACGGACCCCACTTTGGGTGTTAGGGACTCTACTTTGGGTGTTGGGGACCTAGCCTTGGTGCCATGGACTCTACTTTGAGTGTTAGGGACCTAGCCTAGGTGCCAAGGACTCCACCTCAAATACTAGAAATTCAACTTAGGTGCTAGGAACTCCACCTCTGGACCTAGGAATTCCACCTCAGGTGTTAGGAACTCCACCTTAGGTGCAAGGTACTCCACCTCGGGTCCTAGAAACTCCAATGCATGCTTTAAAACTAGGCCTTTACCTCAATGCATGCTTTAAAACTTATAAAATATTATGCAAGGTTGTATGCCAGATTCTGAATAAAACTAAAACGGTAAACATCCATTCAAATCAACACAAAATGTCCTGGAACCTGTCCCTGTTTCCAAGTACCGTTCCAAGCTAATTACAATTTAAAACGTACTCTGATCAGAGATTTAATTCTAACATTCGAAATCCAAAACAGTTTACATCAGTGTCAGAATCCAGAAAACAACCTAGGGGCTCCGTGCCCAACTACATGCATTCAGAGGACATTTAAACATAAAAACATAAACATAAGACTCAGAGTTTAATCAGCTGATTTCCATGATCGTGACTCCTCCTCTTCGACCATCCTGTCTCGCGCCATGGTTACCTGTGGAAAACCACATAATAAGGGTGAGTAACGAATTATTCAGTAAGAATCCCCAACCGGGGTACAATACGATATAACTGGTCATCCAGCAGAATTGAATGCAAGCTATGAATATAAACACAGAAGAGAGCACTTCACTTTAATCCATACATATACCACGGATGCCATCTTACCGTCTTACTCCAGAAAACTACCACGCAATACGATACTATACGAGAAACTAGTCTCGGCCTCAGCCTTCCTACTGTCGATACGAAAGGTGCACTGAACTCAAGATCCCGAGGAGCTCTCCAGTCGGCGCTGTAATGAGCGTGTGCGTACACCGCATGCTGCTGCAAACCAAGGGATGCTGGGTCTAGGGAAAGCTGCCCTGGTCCAGTACTCATGCCTAACAAATCTCGGGATCGGTGTCACTGAACATAGTGGTGTGAGACCAGGACACGAAAACTATGTCAGCCTGTACCACCGCACCTGAGGCTAAGAAACCGGTCGTGGTAGGCTTACACCAGGAAACGGTCCTTGCCCTATCAGGTGGCAATCAAGGGCTACGGCCGACACGCTAAGGACGTGTCGACTGCCGGGGACAAGGCAATGCCTCGTCATTCCCCCAACCGTTGGGGCATTTAACAGTCTGCCACCCTCACCCAAGATTGCATTGGGCTGCCGTTAGGGTTAGCTAAACCCTAACGACGGATCAGGGACGGAGTACTGCCTCGCACGTCCATGTCACGGATGCAAGTTACGTTATGCATCCTCGCCCGGATGATGCTACCTATCAGAACTCTAAGCTATAACAGATAACAACAAACATTCCAATACGTGCTCAACAGAAACAATGAACCTAGCATGATACTACGAAGCAAGAACAGAAAACGAGCATGCCAGAACAGAACAACCTAGCATGGAACTAACATGAGAGAATCATGCCAATCGGAATTCAGAACAGAGCACCTATCCACTAACATGCTGTTAAACATAAACAAGCACACAAACAACAATCACATAAAATATCGCAGGGCCCACACAACTCCGGTTAGAAATCCTTACCTTGGTCGGAAGGCCACAACACACAAAGATCCTAAGCTGCGATCGACCCCGAGCTAGCTAACGGAAACCTAACAAGCAACAACAATTATCACAACCTATCGGTCTAAAACAATAAAACAAATAGGGCTCGGCTCGGGAGCAACTCACACGGCATGGCTAGCACGCTGACAGACGGGATATAGAGGCGTTGGGCGCTGCTGGCGTGCTGGTGAGGCAAGGATGCTCGCGAGGATGGGCAGCTGCACGGCGCTGGGGGCGCTGCTGGGCATGCTGGTGCGGCAAGGCTGCGGGCGCGGATGGGCAGCTGCATGGCGCTGGGGGTGCAGATGCGATGGCTGGGCGATGGGTTGCGGGCGAATGGGCGACAATGCGGGCCTGCTCGCGCTGGGACTGGGCGTGCGGGGCTTTGCACGGACGGGCGGAGCGACTTAGGGCGACTCATTCGAGGCGACTCGGGCGACAGTTGTTGCTGCGACGCGATCCGACTGCTGGGCTGCGACGCGATGCAGAGGTTGGGCGACGCGACGGCTACTGGTGTGCGACGCGATCCGGCTGCTGGTGTGCGCGGGCTGGGCGCTGCAGGCGAAGGGTGTGCGACGGCAGGGCTGGACGCTGGCCTGCTTGGCACTGAGCGACTGGGCGATCCGGCTGGGGCGCTGCACAAGGACAAATGATCGGGGCAGGCAGGGCTGCTCGACGATGGCAGGGGAAATAGGCGACGGCGCTGTTGGACGGCTAGGGATGGAGGCGAGTCGGCTGGGGTGGGGGTGTGGTGAAGGAAGAGAGAAAAGAGAAGAATAAGGGTTTTTGGGAAGATGGGATGGAAGACCTATTTTGAACCAACTCTCCTAGGCCATGGATTTTAAGGTAACATGAAAGCTTGCAAGGTGAGGCACAAAATCACCAAGTGGCTCACTTGGCAAGGCTTTCCTCTAACACACAAGGCTACCCTGGCTCAAACCCCAGCTGCTGCAACTTTTAATCCAAACTCAACTCTAATTTTATTTTTGCAACTCCCAACACCCGAACTCAACCAAAATGCAACCACAATCTGAAAACAAGCCTCCAAGACTAAACAACAGCTGAGAAACAGAAACGGCCCTGACGGCCTGGCCAAAATACCAAAATACCCTTGGGACAAACCTGGAAGACCGGGATGAAAACCTGGGTCGTTACAATAGTAGATGAGTGTCTCCTTATGGTGGGACCATAAACCATTTTCTTATGGAAAATAACTTGGTGCATAAAGAGAAGTAGTCAAAGTAACGTAGATTTATCTAACACGATTCATGAAGGATCAACTCATATATCATTGGTTATATACTAGACATAATATATTTAATGATGTGTAAGAATTCAATTATGAGTCTTTGGTGGAATGTCATGTAGTTAACAAGATGAGGACTAGAAATTGATCAAAACAACTTGATCAATATCATCTCATGTCATTATAGCTTACAGCATGTAGGTCCATAAGATCCTCTTGCTAACTCACCATAACAATATAGATTAATTCTCCAGTTGTTCATAATTTGAAAGAATTTAAATTATCTATTTGATATATTATATATATAAAATATTGAGAATGTGGTCATGTATTGAATATATGTGACTAGAACTACTAAGATATATAAAATATATTAGTATTTAATATTTATGAGATATATATTAAAGAGAGCTTAATTATTTAAATAATTGATTTTTCATTGGAATTAAAAGAATATTTAAATGAGCGATATTTAAATATTTAATTCATGAGAATTTTTTTTTAAAAAAAAATATTATTTAAATATGACTTAAATAAATAAAAAGATATATTCCATAAAAGGGTTGATGATTGATTAAATAATTTATTGTTTAAAAAGATTTAATCACTTAGGAAAGGAGGATCATGGATCCCTATAAATAGACTCATTAGGGTTACCCTAAAACGGGACGAAAAATTTTCTTTTTAGATCAATTCTCTCTCAAACTCCATAATAGTCTTCCACCGGCCACTTTGTATTTTTTTTAAGACAGAGAAAAGATCTATTGAAGTCTACTCTTGAAGATTGAAGAAGTTCATTAGCCAAGGTGACAAGAAAGAAAAAAAAAAAAAAACTCTTACCATTTTCAGAGACGTCAACTATGTGAGTTTATCTTGGCTTCCTTATAAGTTAAAACTAGCAATAAAATGTATGTTTTGCATGATCCAAAACCTCACGCTTCTGCACGCGCTTACGAGAATAACCCACTTTTATTCCTAACAATTCATATTAGAGCATACTTTTGTATTGTCTAGCTTTAAACTCAGCAGTGGAGTAAAACGATTGTTTATGCATATTTGTTAGGCATTAGGCCTTCTTGTATTATTTTATTTTTTGCGAGTCACCCCATAACGCCCATGAACGAAAACGCAAGACGACAAAGATTAGACCACTACACATAGGCCTGCCTAAACATCCTTTTGTTCTCATATTTTGGTGCAGTATGTACCATTTTTCAACTAGAAGAGGCTAAGAAGAGGTTGGCATGAACCAAAGCTGCTCGTTTGGTGGATGCCATTGTAAGAAAAACAAACGTTTACTTTCATTATTGTGAAATGTTTCATATTCCTTTATGTTGATCAATATAAAAAACAATGTTTTCTTATTAATAACTAACGTCATATAGAGAAATGTTATGAGTATTCATTTCTCATAAATTTGTTCTTAAGTTATGTAATACAAAGAACACAATATTGAGAACGTTTATGAGTATTGAATTATCATAAACGTATTATCTTAAATGTGATCTTGATGAAAGATCAAACGTACGTTCATGTGATATTTGGTTTCAATATTAACTAATAAATAATCAATTAGTAATTGGTTTAAATAAGAATCTTATTGTGACTATTTTAAACCTAGATTCATTACTAATTGAATTAAATAGAAACATTAAATTCATTGCTTAATTTTAGCCACTTCTACATTTTAGCTAAAATTGTTTTATAGTCAAAGTTTATATTAATTGAATAATCATAAGTAATTATTGTGGTTTTAATTAGATTTGATCTAGTAAAACCATTCTTATTTGTTACCTTTTATTCATTATAAATACTCATTGATGCTATGTAGCAAAAGTGAGGGATTTAGAATGCATTATCCATATTTACCACTTATTGGTAAAGTTAGAGAGAGAAAGAAAATTAGAGATTTAATTAGAGAGAGAAAATTCTTTACTCCATTTGGCACACAAATCTCCTAGCCCATTTTTCGATTCTTTCTTTTGTCATTACGCCTCCAACGTGACGATGCCGCTAGTGTATTTTCGAACTATCGATGGCATGCGTTCCGGTCTCCATCATCAAGATTCCGGAAACTTCAAGGTGGCTCTCGATTTGGGTTTTATTCTTGGAGGATTTTCTTGGAAGATCTCATTGAAGATTCTTGAAGCATTGTGCAACATAGAAGAAATGTGGATTCAAACTCTTTCTTGATTCATCTCTTCTTTAAGGTTGTATTTCTCTAATTCTTTGATTATTTGTTTGTTTCTCTATTTGGTAAATCTCATGTGAATCAATTTTTATTTCTTTGTTTATGTATGATATTGTTCATACATATTTAAACTCTAATAAAATTGTTTTAGCAAAGGCCTAAAAGCCCTTTGCGAGTGGAGTAGGCTTGCCGAACCACTTTAAATCCTTGGCGTCATTGTTCTTTTATATTTCTTGAATGAATGTTGGCAAATTTAGTTTATGTTATATGCTTGTTGGACAACATTGAATTAATTCTAAATTTGACCTCTTTGTATTGAATTTGCAAGTCTAAGAACATAACAAATAAAAGGGAAGGTGTTAGGAATGTTTCAACAATTGGTATCAAAGCCTAACCTTTTATATCGTTGTAGTTGCACACTTTCTTGATAGAAAAATTTTAAAGAAAACATTTCTTGATAAAAGAATTTTTACCATGTTCTTTGGAATTTTATTCTTTTATTGATTAAAGTTTGTTTTCTTGATTAGAAGAATTATTATGATAATGTTCTTGTTTTGAATTCTTTAATTGCTTAGAGATTAACATATCTTGAATAAAAGAATTTTTAGAATATTATTGAGTTTGTTCTTAAAATATATTTTTTCCTTGGAAAGTTGCTATTGGTTATGTTCTTTTTTTTTTTGCAAGATGAGCTCCAACTTCAAGATGGAGCATTGTGATGAATAAGCGCTATTTTCGTCAACGAAGGTTGATCGTATTTCTTTGAAGTTCAACGAGTCAAGATAAATAAGGTTGCACATTACCTCATAATTCATTATCTTTATCTTGACGGGCGCTATCATACATTAAAGAGGAGTAAAAAGTCATGAGGTAAGTTAGAATCTACCAAAGTTTTAGATGCATTAATTGTTAATATAATATTTTTCTAAAGTCTTGGTTCTTTAGATATGATATTTAAATCGACTAAGAGCATGAATGAAAAATCTAGAATTATTCTCATAGAATTGTTTCTTAAATGAAAATATAGGAGACATAATTTTTTGATGAAAAATCATGTTGTAATCTTAGTTTGATGCATATAGTGATGTGAACTTTACTTTGATGTTTGGTAGGAAGATTCTAATTTCTCATGTTATGCTTGTTGTTATTAGTGTTAAAAGGCTAATAATTGAGTCTTTGTATGCAAAAGGTTATATTAGAGTTTTTTAATAGACAAAGATGGAAGAATAAGAGGTTAGTATTTGATGTTGCTATCTTTTAGTAGGCCTTGTTTGTGTTTTTTGTCTTGACCTTAATTAATAAAATTTAGACGGGTAAGAGGAAAGTTTTGACAAGATGGATAAATCTAAATATGGAGTTTAACCTATCCCTTTTAGTACCACTTGTGAGGTTAATTCCTAAATCCTAGATGTAGGATGTTTCTTTCCTTTACCTCCCAATAAAGAATGACTATGAAACTTTTAGACGCATATAGAAGTAAAGTCATGTTTGGGAAATTGTCGTTTTTTGTAAAAGGTCATTGTGGCAAAAAATATTTAGCCCTAGACTTCATGATGAGTATATTAGGTTTTGTTGGTACGTACCTAGGTTATAAAAAGCGCCCTAATATCTCTTAGCTTATTAAATAGGCTATTTTTACACCATTATGTTTGAGGTGTAGTTTGTTTCATGAAGATAGTTAGATAGCATAATTGAGTTTATGGAAATCTTTAACTTGTTAAGGTGTTTAATGGTTGTTGGCCTTTATAGCTTAAGAAAATGTTTTGGTTTTATAATCTACTCTTTATCATAAATGTTTAGGTCTCTTGTTAGCCCGGGATTAAGGAGTTGAGTTAACAACAAATCATTCCCAATTGGTAATATGGATCTAATATGTGCAATTGTTACATTTATGATATACAAGTAAAGGGTAAAAGTTTGAAAAATGTTGATCATTTTGTTATTCGTGAGTTTGAATGCATGCTTACTTATGGGTCATTGATCACATTTATGCACTTAACCATAGTAAACATTTCTATTAATAAGCTATTTTCAATAAGGTGGAGTACCTTAGAGATTATATATAAGATGTGTGTCTTCCTTGTTTTATATTACAATAGTGTTATGAGATTATATATATATATATATGTATGTTGCAGGATATTTTTCCTTTGTTGTCCATAATCTTAATTAGTAGAATTGTTGTCTTTAACCAAATGAGGTTTGTTAAAGGATAAAATAAACTTAGTCAAACTAAAGTTTTTTACTCAAAAGAGAAGTTTCTTGACTTGGTGAAGTTTTTTGTTTTCTCCTTTGTTGTATGACAACTATCTACTATTTCTATTGCTTGCCTATGTTTGCAACTTTTTGTTATTAAGTTGGCATTGTGATGTCAAAGTGTGATTCCTTGTATATTGAGTTTAAGGAATTTTTTTATATGAAAATACTTTAGCAATGCAAATGTGAAATAATTAGGGTTGGACTTTATTAGAGTTTGACAATATGTGAACTATATTTGTCTTATATATATGTAGCAAGGATAGTTGAAAGAACTAAACATGCATGATGTTAAATATTTTTTATTTTGTATATCTTGCATGTTGTTTTTTGTCTTATGTCTTGTTCATGGTGGAGGACATATAGTTCTTAAGAAATTTGAAATTGGTTAGATGCGATGTTGTGTATGCTACAAATGTTAATATGTGTAATATTGTGACTATTTTATGTTCAAGTTTGTTGGATGTTCAATAAACTTGAAATGTAGTTATAACTCTTTTATGTGATAGTCAAAATACATTCCACATATCTAAGGACAATTCTCATATAGTAAGATCTAAACATATTTGACGTTTTGATATTATCAAAATGGTTAGCTCTTTTTATGTTTAAAGGTTATTCACTACTTTTAAATGTTTATAATGCGTTCATTAAAATATTAATGAATGATTAGTTTAACATTTGTATGAGATTATAGTAGTATGCATGTTAAAAGGTAATCAATTTTTTTCTAATAAACTTGACTAGTTTGGAGCAAGTTGAATGTGTAATAGTTTCTTTTGTTAATTTTGAAATCAAGGTGGAGAATTGTGATATTTTGTTTCAATATTAACCAATAAAGAATCAATTAGTAATTGGTTTAAATAAGAATCTTATTGTGACTATTTTAAACCTAGATTTATTACTAATTGAATTAAATAGAAACATTAAATTCATTGCTTAATTTTAGCCACTTCCATTTTAGCTAAAATTGTTTTATAGTCAAAGTTTATATTAATTGAATAATCATAAGTAGTTATTGTGGTTTTAATTAGATTTGATCTAGTAAAACCATTCTTATTTGTTACCTGTTATTCATTATAAATACCCATTGATGCTATGTAGCAAAAGTGAGGGATTTAGAATGCATTATCCATATTTACCACTTATTGGTAAAGTTAGAGAGAGAAAGCAAATTAGAGATTTAATTAGAGAGAGAAAATTCTTTACTCCATTTGGCACACAAATCTCCTAGCCCATTTTTCGATTCTTTCTTTCGTCATTACGCCTCCAACGTGACGATGCCGCTAGTGTATTTTCGAACTATCGATGGCATGCGTTCCGGTCTCCATCATCAAGATTCCGAAAACTTCAAGGTGGCTCTCGATTTGGGTTTTATTCTTGGAGGATTTTCTTGGAAGATCTCATTGAAGATTCTTGAAGTGTGCAACATAGAAGAATGTGGATTCAAACTCTTTCTTGATTCATCTCTTCTTTAAGGTTGTATTTCTCTAATTCTTTGATTATTTGTTTGTTTCTCTATTTTGTAAATCCCATGTGAATCAATTTGTATTTCTTTGTTTATGTATGATATTGTTCATAGATATTTAAACTCTAATAAAATTGTTTTAGCAAAGGCCTAAAAGCCCTTTGCGAGTGGAGTAGGCTTGCCAAACCACTTTAAATCCTTGGCGTCATTGTTCTTTTATATTTCTTGAATGAATGTTGGAAAATTTAGTTTATGTTATATGCTTTTTGGACAACATTGAATTAATTCTAAATTTGACCTCTTTGTATTGAATTTGCAAGTCTAAGATCATAAAAAATAAAAGGGAAGGACTTTGGAATGTTTCAACAGTTCATCTAGAGAAATGGTCCTCTCTCTACCTATAAACACACGCATTTGTCCATCACAAATAGTGTAGAATGAACAAGGAGAATTAAGCTTAATGAAATACAATTAAGTTTATAGGCAAAGAGAGAGAAACCAATTTCTTCTATTGAAGCAATTATTGAAAAGTTTCATCATCAACAACTATCCTTTGTTGAATCACGATGTCAGGATGTATGTTTTAATCTCATTAAGGTCTAATTATATTTTGTAATAATCATGTCATTCAAGATCTTAGGATTAATGTTATGCATAAACTTTCAAACAACCATTACATCCCATTTTAAGGACGCCAATGTCAATCAATGAAGAGCCTTATCCAAAAATTTACAAATCTTGATGTTACTCAACCATATATTGACAGTGCATGGTATGTCTCCTTTTACTTTATTAATTATTGTAAGGCCTTGACCCAAACGAGAGTCTAAACCCAAGTCCCTAACTCTAAAGCCATGAAAACAATGTTCAACAGCCAAGGCATGTAGAATTAAAACAAAATCTCTTTTAAAAATAACTTTGAAAGAACAAATTTATAAAACAGTAAATTCGATAAAGAATCAAACGATATCCAAGAGTTAAAACATAAAAGCTCGAAGAAACATGTCCACCATATCATGCCCATAAATAGTACATGCAAAAGGGGTAAACTAAAAAACTCAAAACAAAATCATACAGGAAGTCCTAAGCCCGTCCAATCACCCATCTTGATACAATCCAGTAGTACCTATGGTAATCCATAGTGAAAAGTGTGCGTTTTTTGAAACTCGGTAAGGATCCCCCAGCTCAAGATAAAGACATGCACCAACTTACAAGTATCATCGAACAAACATGAACAATAGCACAATCAAAGGGTTATAAACCTGAGCTCTTGGATGATAGTTTAGGAAACCTCGTTCTTGACCCACACAACACAAAGCGGTCTAAAGTCCATAGCCCAAAGACCCACAATCCTGAGAGAACTCTGACCTAAAGGAATCAAACTAACCTACTCCAAGGGGAGGGATCTGGCTCGTAAAGCTCCATGTTGGCAAACAGGTCTCATACTTGTAGTGAATAATGGTGAATTCAACACAACTCACCAAAGGCCTTATAACACATACCACATACCTAGGCTATTAATAGGAATTTGATAGGGTCATGAGCTTAGTCGGCCAACCATCCACGAAAGTCGTGTGACAAGAGAATATCACCTCAAGCTAGAGCGTGGGCCCTAATATCACCGTCCATACCTACTCTATCAGTATCCTTTCTCTATATCTTGACTCGGTATAGCATAAGCGAGACATCGAGACGTTCTTAAGAACATACAAGTCCATAGTTCGTACAAACAAACTATCATGTAACACGACCATCTCAAGCAGCCATATTATTTTATACATTGCTAGTCATAAAACAGGGAAAACATAACATCAACATGCTCACCCTAAAACCAATCAACAATAAACAATAGACATGGTGCATGCTCTCAGTAATTAGTACATACATACAAATCACATAAATATTGCTACAATCAGACAAGCAAGCTAATACATATAAATCAGCACACGAATTACTTGTAGGCCACGAGAAGGGGGGCAAAGGGTCTTTTACCTTGGTCGAGTCCCTATTGTGCTCCAGAAATCCACTGAATCTCCTAACAGTCAATCCATAATTATGAGCCCCAAGGGTGAAGACTTTGAAAAATATGAGCTCTGGCAACCTATGGCAACTACGAGTGCCTCTCAAACTCGGCTCAAAGAACAGAGAACAAAGAACAGATTAGGTATTAAGTAGCTAATTTCTGGTAACAGACAGAAGCTCCAATAAAAGTGCTCGAAAAATAGATTTGTGATAAGGGGAACACTAAACCTCAAGGAGAACTGGTCAAACCTTTCGACCCTTACAACTGCTGCGAACTCCCAGCTCCAAAATCTAAGAACACGACAGTGGCGATAACTCTTTATCGGAAAGATGATGGCGAGACCCACGTGACCTCAAGCGGACAAAGCAGACCCATGGCGCTCTTCTTCATGGAGACGAACCTAGGGTGATGCAAGAACGACTACTCGTCTTGACAGTGCTCTTTGATAGCCACTGATGCTTCTACTCATACGAGCTCCCTCAATGGAAGCTTTTCATGGCAAATGACCCACCAATGGCTAGAACGATCTGCACGCAATGAAGCTTCAAACAAAGAAGTTGGTAGGTTTCTTGTCTCAATGATGGTTGTCCCAACAAGATGTAACCTTGTGATTTGCAATCCCATCCAAAAAGACCAAAATGCCCTCAATCCTCTCCTAAAATTACAAATTTGTCACCAAACTTAAAATTGCCAAAAAACCTTCTTCTTATTCTTATTTATAAAACAGCCCTTCCTTTCTTTAAGCTAAAACATGATCAAGACAATTATAAATTTTCAAATCATGCATTTTTTCAATTTCTAACTCAAATTTTAATTATATTTTAATATCACTTTATATTCAATTTAAGTATGTCAATGACATTTCCTTGTGAAATTAGATATGAAGGAAAAAAAATTCTATATTTGACAATAAATTATAACATTATAAATTTTATTATTCACACTGTATTGTGATAACAACAAGACTGTGACATATTCAAAAGAACAAAGAATCCATAAGCAAGAGAAGATGTAAGAATAAAAAAATATTATCTAAAGACAATTCTACTTACCCGTTTACAAATACTCTCCCGATATTAAAGTATTTCAAGGTTAACTAGGCAGTATACATTTACGAGATAGATCTCGCCAAGTCTAGAGCATGTTAAAGAAATGTAATAGACTTATTTAATTTAGGGTCTCACTATAAGGCTTTATTACAAGTGGGAGATTGTCAGAGATTGTGTCCAAAAACTCTTAGTTGTGTCAAAAAAAGAACATTAAATTTATGATTAAGGAATAATAAATGGGTTGACTAGTATTCATTCTAAAATTTTTATTTATATTTATCCACAATTGAAAAATTCAAGATTGTTTGACGACTTCAATCAATGACTTTAATAGATGACACTGATTGAAGTTAATTGATGCGCGATCGATTAAAGTAATCTCATGTTTGCAATTAGTGTCATCATTTGACGCAAATTAGTTACATAAATTGAAGTAAATTGATTGAACTCAATGTCATTGATAGAAGTTATTGATTCAAGTTTATTGAGAACATTGTGAATGTCAATTAGTTTGATAAGTATATTATAGACTTCAATTATGTTGGCTATTTGGCCCTATCTCAAATTAATTAATTAATTAATTAACATTTTGATGATAACAAACCAGATCTTATTAACTAACAATTTTGATGCTTTAAGTTGTCAACAGTTTCGATAAGAATTACTCAAACCGGAGTTGAAACTAAGAAGTTATGGTCAAAACAAGTTTGAACAAGAAAATCCCGAGAGGGTGACACCGTGGACCATTTAGAAGTTGACATATGGAGTTTTAGATGAGTGACAAATGGTGGCTTTTAATTGTTTTAAAAAAAATGAAAATAAACAAAAGAAAAAAAGAAAAAAAAAGGAATTAAATATATATATATATGTTTGCAACGGTATAAAAAAAATTAGAAACGGTCAGTGACCGTTATGAGATATAATATATATATATATATAATATTATATTTTCTTTTAACTTTTAATTCTTTTTTACTTTTTACCTTTTAACTATTTACCTTTTATCTTTTTACTTCTTTTAACTTTTAATCTACACCATTCATTTTATTTTTTATATATCCAATTGTTCGAATTAAATTTTGTCTTTTACTCCATTTCTCTATCTTTTTTAAACTCAATCTTCTTCTCCAAAATTTTAACACAACTTTTATTATTCAATCCTCTAAAAATCAAAAGCTCTATTGTTGCTCTCTCCAAGCTCTCAACTTTTTCTTTTAGATTTTATTCTTGAGAGACGTATTGTATTGTGAGGATTTGGCTGGTGAGATAAATTTTGCATATCTACTCTATTGAGAGAGTTGTAAAGTGTTTCCCAAAAATTCTATACTTTGTAACGGTTTGATCTTGATCCGTGGAAAAGATCGAGTTTTCTCTTGAACTCGTAAAAGGAGCGGTTTACGGTTGGACTCTAATCCGTGGAAAGAGTTAAGCAAAAAGGTTTTTCAAAATCCCAAGAGGCGCTTGGGTAGTGGAGTAGGCTTGCCGAACCACTATAAATCATGGTGTCATCTTCTCTAACTCTTTCCTATTTACTTTTGAAATAATTTGTAGTATTGTGTTTCATGCTTTAATTTATACTTAATCGTTATTATAAATCAAATCGGTTTTACATAATCTTTATCAATCTTGTGTGGTGCATTTTTGTTACTTTTAATTACTTGTAAAAAGTTTGATATTTTGATTATCTTGAACTTATTTAGAAAATTTTGTGTAAAACCCTATTCACCCCCTAGGGTTGTCATACCGATCCAAAAATTGGTACCCGAGCCAAGTTGCTCTTCTAAATTTTTAATATAAACTTTGTTTGAGCTTTATGGAAAACCTTGTAGGAAGTGGTATTAATGAAGGATAATCATCCTCTAGGCCTCCTTACTTTGATGGGTCAAATTATGGTTATTTGAAAGTTAGACTGATGATATATTTGAAATCCATTGACTATAAGTTGTGGTTTAATGTTATTAAAGGTCTCAATATTCCCATGAAAAAGGTTAATGATAAAGATGTGCCTAAATTAGAAGATGAATGTGATGAAGATGAATTGAAAAAGCTTGCTTTTAATGCTAGAACTATGAACTATTTGTATTGTGCTTTAAGTTGTGATGAGTTCAATAGAGTATCTATGTCTTCTTCGGCTAAAGAAATTTGGAATATTCTTGAAGTGACATATGAAGGAACAAGTCAAGTTAAGGAAACAAAAATTAGCATGCTTGTTCATAATTATGAATTGTTCAAGAAGAATAAGAATGAATCTATTACCGAAATGTTTACTAGATTTACTAACATCACAAATTCTTTGAAGGGTCTTGGAAAAGAATATAGTACATCCGAAAATGTTAGGAAAATTCTTAGGTGTCTACCAAAGAATTGAGAAGCAAAGGTGACAGCAATACAAGAAGCAAAGGATCCAAACTCTCTTAGGAGGAACTTATTGGTTCTCTCATGACACATGAGATTACCATAAAAGAGAATATGGAAGATGAGTCCAAAAAGAAGAAGAGTATTGCTTGAAAGTCTATCACCTCAGAAGTTGACTCCGAAGATGAAGATGATATTGCATATTTTTCACAGAAGTATAAAAACTTCATCAAGAGGAAGAAACAATTCAAAAAGAACATTTCCAACCAAAGAGAATCAAAAGGCAAAAAGAGCAAGAAGGATGAGGTAATATGTTATGAATGCAAAAAACCGGGTCATATAAGAACGGATTGTTCACTCCTTAAATCATCCAAGAAATTCAAGAAGAAAGAAATGAAGGCTACTTGGGATGATAGTGATGAAAGTGAAAATGGAAGTGAGGAAGAAGTAGCAAATGTTTGCTTCATGGCTCATAGTGACAAAGGTGATAAACAAGATGATGAGGTAACTCTAGAATCCCCTTCTTATGATGAATTATTTGAAACTTTTGAAAATATGCAAAATGACTTAGAAAAGCTTGGTTCCAAATATAATGTGCTTAGAAAGAAATATAATGCTCTTACTAGTGAGAATAAGTCTTTACTTGATGAAATTGCTTACTTAAAATTGCATGAGCATGATATTGTGAAAGTTGATAAAATAGATGTCTCTTGTGATGAACATGCTTTGGATTGTGATGAGAAAAATATCTTACTTGATAAAGTTAAATTTCTTGAACAAGATTGTTGTGAAAAAGATAATTTGATTAAGTTGCTCAAAGAAAAGGAATTAAATGTTTTACATGAATTTGATAGGGCTAATGAGTCTACTAAAAAGTCAACTATAGGTGCCCAAAGATTGGATAAAATAATTGAAGTAGGCAAGTCTTATGATGATAAAAGAGGTGTAAGTTACATTGATGAAGTTTCTACTCCTTCAACGTCTAAAACTACTTTTGTTAAAGCTATCTCCTCTTGTATCTAAGCTTAATATGCCTAAAATTGTGTCTAAACATGATAAATCTAGCTTTGTGCCTACATGTCATTATTGTGGTGTTAAAGGTCATATAAGACCTAAGTGTTTTAAATTAAAATATGTTCATACTACTTCAAGAAGAAAATTTTCTCCAAAAGCAAAGTTTCATCATGCTCAAAGAAATAATTTCTCAAAGAAAAGTAGAGTACATAATTTTATTTTAAGAGATAAATCATTGCATAATGTTGTTTGTTTTTCATGTGGTAAGTATGGACATAAATCTTATTCTTGTTACTTGTCTAAATCAAATGTGGATGCGAAAGTAAAATGGATTCCAAAGTTTAAAAATGCTAACCTTCTAGGACCCAAACAAGTATGGGTACCAAAGGATCAAACTTGAATATTTTTGTTTGTAGATTTGTTTGAAAACCTCCAAGAAAAATAAATGGTATTTGGATAGTGGTTGTATGTAAGAACCCGACTCGAAATACGGTCCTAAACCTAGGTTCTCACTCAGCATGCAAGTAAAATATGTTTACAAACGTTTCAGTGCTCAAATTAAAACTTTTCAAACAACAATGAGCGGGGAACATTTAAACATAACCAACAATTTCCATAAAGCAAAAGCAGTAAAAGCTAAAACATGCCTGGCCAGTATTTATAAAAACATTCAAAATAGTTTAAAACCCTCAAACAACCAAGTTCCCCTAAGGACTCCAGGTCCAAGGACATGCTGAATAATAAATGCAATAAGAAAGACACAACAGAGTGCCGGCAGCTCCCATGATCACTTAGCTCCCTCCGCTAGCCGTCCTACTGCTGTCCCAAGTTACCTGGTGAAAAAACCACAGAAATAAGGGTGACTACAAACATACTCAGCAAGAATCCCCAACCGGGGTACCATACGATACATCAGACATCTAGCACCCTAGTAGACATGCAAATAGTTACCAACACAGAATAACGCTCAACGAGCTAACTGGGGAGATCCGGAATCCTCGAAAGTCTCCTACTTCCGGCCTAATGATTGGCTCTCCTAACCAATCCCAAGACATCCTCGAGGGTCTTTCTCCCTCGGCCAAATGATCAGCTCAAAAACCGATCCCAAATAGATGTCAGACACCCTCGAGGGTCTTTCTCCCTCGGCCGTATGATCAGCTCAAAAACCAATCCCAAATAGGTGTCCTCAAGGGTGTCTTACCCTCAAATAGCTAAAACTTGACTAACGGGAGAGTACCGGAAGTCTAGCTCTAAACTGGAACAGAAGTGGTGTACTCACGAACATTTGCTCGGGGGAGCGCTCCGAACCGGCGACTAACCCGTGTGCGCGCACACCACATGCTGCTGCAACCGGCGTAAATGTGGGAGCCTGGGGACAAACTAAGCGGCCAGGTACGCATGCCTAAGACTCAAAAGCGGTGTCACTAAATACAGTAGTGCGAGGCCTCGACACTCATCTGTAACAGCCTGTACCACCAACCTGAAGCTAAGAACCGGCCAAGGTAGGCTTACACCGTTGGCAGGGTTCCGCTCTAGCAGGCTACAAACTAGGCTTATGCCGATGCGGGATCAAATCCGCATCGGCTGCAGGGGTGGAAGCAAAGTACGTTATGCTTCGCACTGGATCCCGACCGGTGGGGACAACGTATGTTATGTCCGCTCTCAGCCTCTGGATGATGACAAACCCTACTATACTAACTAAGAGTACAGAGTAAACGATTCCTGGCTAAACATACATGCTCAACAATATAAACACATAACCTAGCATGATACTACGAACTTAAGTAGGAATCATAAACATGTTGGAAGAATAAATCTAGCATTGCACTAACATGTACAAACAGGCAAACATGCTTGCAAGAAGTCAAACACAAGCTGTTCTATCCACTAACATGTTCATAACAGCAAACAAGCATACAAGGCACATCGTGATAATATCGCAGGGTCCACACAACCACGGTTAGAAATCCTTATCTGGAAACAAGCAGTAACAAACACTACGCTCCTTGAGCTGCAGATTCACACAACCTAGCAATAACATACACAAATACATTAACAACCTATTCTCACTATTTCTAAACTAAACATCAAGAGAAACAGGAATCGAGAATTTATCGAGCAACCCACACAAGCTCTCTACCAAACTCCTTGGGAGTGTCCAAGGAAGCTCTCGGCTAGACTAGGGCTAGAGCTTGTTCTCTGCCTCCTCTAAAAAACCTCTAGGTTTCGGCTAGGCTTCACCTCAACAAGAACGAAACACAAGTTAAGCTCGTCGGAAGAACAAACAACACACTCTAACCCATCCACTATGCTCTCGACTAGGGTTGGGAGACTCACCTCGGGAGTGTGCTCGGCTAGGCAATGCTCACGGCTGCTATGGCTTGATGCGGGAACTCACTCGACTTCGGTTGGCGCTTGCAAAACAACAAGTTAACGAAGTTAAGGCACACCCAACCAGCAACCAAGGCTCTCGGCCAAAGGAAGAGAACTCACCACAGAAGAATCGGCTTCAAGATTGTGCTTGAGGGAGGGTGCAGCAACAATGGGGCTGGTTGTTTGGTTTGATTCGGCAACAACTCTCCAACTAGGGCTTGCGAAGAACACCTCTCGGCCAAGCTTCTTGAACTAGGGCTTGCTGCTACACTAGGAGAAGAACAAGGAGGATGTCCGACACTCATAAGAAGAGGGAAATAAGGCTCGACAATCCCAAGAAACACCAATGGGGTCCTTGGCTACAAGGGAAAAAGAGCTTGCTCGATTAGGGCTTGTCCAAGCATCAGGAAAAATGGTTTCTACTAGGAAAGAAGAAGGAGAAGAAGTCTTAGCTCTCGATTCTTGGTTTTGATTCTTGGAGAAACGGCAAGATGAGGATGGAAGATGGGGAAGAGGGAGTCGGCAAGACGAGGGAGGGAGTCAAGGGGTGTGTGTGCGGCAACTCAAGGGAAAGGAGCAAAACATGCTTCTCTTTTTTTCTTTTAATTTAGGTTTTACGATTCCCACTCCTGGGCATTACTCTATCGAATCCCAGCTGCAGAACAATTTCCTTTGATTTAATCTCATTTAATCCAAGCCTCCAAGTCCCCTTCAGGTCAAGGGTTTGAATCCCACAAGCAACACCTTTTATTTTTCCTCTTTTTCAAACTCTTTTAAGCTAAGCTCCCAACTTCAAATGACCAAGGTTCGAACCTTGGCAAGCACACTTTTATTTTCTACTTAACAAAACACTTGAGCCAAAAGCTTCTCAAATTCACCTAGGTTTGAATCCCAACAGACGCTCTTTTAATTCTTTAATTTTATAATTAACCAAACTACCTCCAAACTTCCGAACAACCAACACAAACTCTTGGAACTTGCAACCAACAATTAATCAAGCCTCGGCAAAAGACAGGAATAGCCCTGGAATCCTGATTATTCACAAAACCCGGTCCTGAGGGCAAAATGACCAAAATGCCCTTAAGGGTTAAAATAGCTCTAACGGCCCAACCGAACACCCGAATCATGAACCGAAAACACCTGGGAAACCAACATGGAAAACTGGGCCGTTACATTGCTCGAGGCACATGACGGGAGACCAATCCAAGTTTGTCAATCTTTTAAAAACGGATGGAGGTTTAGTAACTTTTGGTGACAACAAGAAAGGTAAAATAATTGGTAAGGGTAGTAAAGGTAATGCTTCTGCTACCTTGATTGAAAATATACTTTTAGTTGATCGTTTGAAGCATGATTTACTTAGTATTAGTCAATTATGCGATAAAGGATTTAGAGTTGTGTTTGATAAAAATAATTGCATAATTGAAAATGCTAGTGATGGAAAAGTTATATTTGATGGAAATAGAGATGAAAATGTGTACACTATTGATTTGAATGATTGTTCTATTAGTGATAAATGTCTTTCGGCTTTACATAATGATTCTTGGTTGTGGCATTCATAGGACATGCTAGTATGCACTTCATTTCAAATATTTCTAAAAGTTCCTTAGTTAGAGGTCTTCCCAATATTAAATATGAAAAAGATAAAGTTTGTGATGCTTGTCAAATGGGTAAGCAAACTAAGTCATCTTTCAAATTTAAAAATGTGATCTCTACATCTAGACCTCTTCAACTATTACACATGGATTTATTTGGTCCTTCTAGAATTGCTAGTTTTGGAGGGAATTATTATGCTTTTGTGTAACGGCCCAGGTTTTCACCCCAGTCTTCCAGGTATGCCCTAGGGGTATTTTAGTAATTTGGTCGGGCCGTCAGGGCCGTTTCTGTCTTTTCCAGCTGTTAAAATTATTGGTTGGTCTTATGTAGGATTTTGATGCATTGTGGATGTGTTTGGGCATGGTGAGATGCAAAAGTAAAATTGGGAAATAAAGGTGTGTTTGTTGGGGTTCAGTTGAGTTTTGTTGCCAGTCGTGCCTCGAGCTGTTCTTGTTGCTCTTTCCACGACATGTCTTGGTTAGCCTTGGGTCCTTGGGGTTTTGGTGCATTTGATTAAAAGAAGGGAATATAGGTTTGTGTATGCATTCTTCTCCAAATTCCCCTAGCCGCCCAAGTTTTCTCTCCCAAGCTTCAAGCTGAGCTCCATCTCCCCTAGCAGCCCCGTTGTTAGATCGTCATCCCGGGTCAGAATCCTCGTTTTCTTCTTCTTCTTCTGATTGGTGTCCTTGCTGGCCGAGAGAAAAGAAGGCGAGATTTGTGTTTTTGTTGCAGCTAGGCCGAGAAGCGCCGACCAAGCAAAGCAGAATCGCCCAAGAGCCCCATCGCACCTTTGTAGTACGCCCGTGTGAGACCGCATCGCGTCGCCGCCCATTGCGCCCGGCCGGCCGGGTCCGCACCGCGACGCCGCCGCCCGCCAGCTCTGCTCGTCGTCGCGCAGCCCAGATCGCGTCTGCACGACGCACCCGCACGCCCGAGTCTCTCCTGTCCGCGTCTGCACGCCTCGCCCGCATGCCCGCGTCGTCGCTCGTCCGCGCCCGCACTGCCGGGTGCCGTCTCAGCGCCGTGCCCGCCTGTCTGTCTCGCGCCGGCCCGTCTTTGTGTGAGTTGCTCCCGAGCCGAGCCCTGTTTGTTTTATTATATTTAGGCCTATAGATTGTGATATTGTTGTGCTTGTTAGGTTCCTATTAGCTATCTCGGGATCAATCGCAGCATAGGATCTTTGTGTGTAGTTGCCTCCCGACCAAGGTAAAGATTTCTTACCGGAGTTGTGTGGGCCCTGCGATATAATATGTGATTGTTGTTTGTATGCTTGTTTATGTTTATCAGCATGTTTAGTGATAGGTGCTCTGTTCTGAATTTCCAACTGGCATGATTCTCGTGTTGTTCCTCATGTTAGTTCCATGCTAGGTTGTTCTGTTCTGGCATGCTCGTTATCTGTTCTTGCTTCGTAGTATCATGCTAGGTTCGTTGTTTCTGTTGAGCACGTATTGGATTGTTTGTTGTATCTGTTTATAGATTAGAGTTATGATCGGTAGCATCATCCGGGCGAGGATGCATAACGTAACTTGCATCCGTGGCAGGGACGTACGAGGTAGTACTTCGTCCCTGATCCGTCGTTAGGGTTTAGCTAACCCTAACAGCAGCCCTTTGCAATCTTGGGTGAGGGTGGCAGACTGTTAAATGCCCCAACGGTCGGGATGATGACAAGGCATTGCCTTGTCCCCGGCAGTCGGCACGTCCTCAGCGTGTTCGGCCGTAGCCCTTGATTTGCCACCTGATAGGGCAAGGACCGCTTCCTGGTGTAAGCCTACCACGACTGGTTCCTTAGCCTCAAGTGCGGTGGTTCAGGCTGACATAGTTCACGTGTCTAGGTCTCACACCCTTAGATCAGTGACACCGATCCAGAGATTAGTTAGGCATGAATACTGGACCAAGGCAGTTTGCCACTAGACCCGGCACCCCCCTGGTTTGCAGCAGCATGCGGTGCGCGCACACGCTCATTACAGCGCCGACCGAAGAGCTCCTCGGGATCTTGAGTTCACTGCACCTTTCGTATCGACAGTAGACAGGCTGAGGCAGAGACTTGTTTCTCGTATAGGATCGTATTGTGTGGTCGATTTTTCCGAAGTAAGACAGTAACGGCCCAGGTTTTCATCCCAGTCTTCCAGGTATGCCCTTGGGGTATTTTGGTAATTTGGTCGGGCCGTCAGGGTCGTTTCTGTCTTTTTCCAGTTGCTAAAATTATTGGATGGGTTTATGTAGGTTTTTTAGGCTTTGTGGATGGGTTTGAGCAAGGTTTGTTGCAAAAGTAAAAATAAAGGAAAATTGTGTTGCAGCTGGGATTCGAACCCGGGTCTCCGGGAAAGCCTATGGGGATGCGTGCCAGTTGAGCTATTGAGAGATCTTGTTGCTCTTTTCGCGTCATATCTTGGTTAGCCTTGGTTCCTTGGAGTTTTGGTGCATTTGGTTAAATGAAAAAGAAATTAGGTTTTTGTTCTCTCTTCTCCAAAACTCTCCTTGCCGTCCAAGCTTGTTCTCCCTAGCTCCCCAAGCCGATTTTCATCCCCTTTGCAGCTCCGTAGTTCGATCGTCATTCTGGGTAAGTTTCTTCGTCTCTTAGTCTTCTCCGATTTGGATTCTTGCTGGCCGAATGTAACAAGAGGAGCTTGTGTGTGCGTGTGTCTTGTGCAGCCAGTCGACCAGCAGCCCATGTTGCGCCCAGATCTGCCAGCAGCCGAGCCAGACCTCCCAGCACGCCCAGATCGCCTAGCAGCTACGCCCAGACCGCCCGACATGCCCAGACAGCCCCTGTCTCACGCCCAGCGCGAAAGCGGCTTGTCGCCGCACCCGTCCCGGCCAGCGCGCGCCGCCGCCCCGCCAGTAGCGTCCGCGTGCTGTCGCCATCGGTAGCGTCATGCAGTGCCGCTCACTCGCCGTGTCCGGCTAAATCTGCGCGCGTGCGCTGCGCCAAGCAAGCCCGTCGCGCGCAGCGACGCCAGCGTGCACCCTACCGCCAATGATAGCCTCGCCTCGCCGTCGCTTGCCGCCCGTCCGCGTGTCAGCCGCGCCGCGTGAGTTGCTCCCGAGCCGAGCCTTGTTTATTTTATTATATTTAGGCCTATGGATTGTGATTATTATTGTGTTTGTTAGGTTCTCGGTAGCTAGCTCGGGTTCGATCGCACCTTAGGATTTTGTGTGTAGTTGCCTCCCGGCCAGGTAAGGATTTCTTACAGGAGTTGTGTGGGCCCTGCGATATATTATGTGATGTTGTTTGTATGCTTGTTTGTATTTATCGGCATGTTTAGTGATAGGTGCTCTGTTCTGAATTCCCGACTGGCATGATTTCCTATGTTGTTCCTCATGTTAGTCCATGCTAGGTTGTTCTGTTCTGGCATGCTTGTATCTGTTCTTGCTTCGTAGTATCATGCTAGGTTCGTTGTATCTGTTGAGCACGTATTGGATTGTATTGGATTGCTTGCTATTGTTGCTATAGTTTAGAGTTCAGATAGGTAGCATCATCCGGGCCGGATGCATAACGTAACTTGCATCCACGATAGGGACGTACGAGACGGTTCTCCGTCCCTGATCCCCGTTAGGGTTTAGCTAACCCTAACGGCTGGCCCTGCAATCTTGGGTGAGGGTGGCAGACTGTTAAATGCCCCAACGGTCGGGATGATGAATTGGCATTGCCTCGTCCCTGGCAGTCGGCACGTTCTCAACGTGTTCGGCCGTAGCCCTTGATTGTCACCTATTAGGGCAAGGACGGCTTCCTGGTGTAAGCCTACCACGACCGGTTCCTTAGCCTCAAGTGCGGTGGTTCAGGCTGACATAGTTCACGTGTGTCGTGTCTCACACCCCGTGTCAGTGACACCGATCCAGAGATTTAGTTAGGCATGGTGACTGGACCTGGGCAGCTTGCCACTAGACCCGACACCCCCCAGAGTCTGCAGTAGCATGCGGTGATCGCTTACGCTCATTACAGCGTCGACCGGAGAGCTCCTCGGGATCTTGAGCTAGTGCACCTTTCGTATCGACAGTAGACAGGCTGAGGTCGAGACTTGTTTCTTGTATAGGGCGTATTGTGTGGTGGATTATTCCGGACTAAGACTCTGAGTTGGCATCCGAGGTCCAAGTGTGGACTTAAGCTATGTGCTCTATTCTGTGTTTATATTCATAGCTTGCATACCTTTCTGCTAGATGACCATGTATATCGTATTGTACCCCGGTTGGGGATTCTTACTGAGTAATTCGTTACTCAGCCTGATTTTGTGGTTCTCCACCGGTAACCATGGCGCGAGACAGGATGGCTGGAGGAGGAGCTGTGATCATGGAACATGTTGTTGAACTCTGAGTTTATGTCTATGATTCTTTAAGTCTTATTTTTCCTCTGAACGCATGTAGTTGGGCACAGAGCCCTAGGTTGTTTTCTGAATGTTTTTATGGATTCCAGCACGGTTGTAACTGTTTAAAGTTTTGAATGCTTTAATAAATCTTTGATCAGAGTAAACTTTTGGAAATGTATTTATCTGGGAACAGGTGCTTGGAGACAGGGACAGGTTTCAGGAAAATTGTCTTGACTTTGAATTGAATGTTTGCATGTTTTAGTTTTAATTGGAATCCGAAAGCCATTCCTACATATTGTGTTAAACTTTTGTATGCATGCATTGAGGTAAAGGCCCATTTAGAACCCCTTTTGGGTCGAGTCTTTACAGTTGGTATCAAAGCTCAGAGTCATAGATTCTGTAGACTGACCTTTTGTTGTAGGTCGCTTTCCCCATGATCACCAGCACTCCGACAGTCATCAGGTACGCCTAAGTTTACTGTTTTTAGAAAAGGGTTAAGAATTTACAATACTTTTCATCTAGTGTATGCCTTGTTTAGTGTTGTGGAGCGGAGACGAGCAGGTTCTGACTCGTTGTTGGTTTGGGTCCTGAGCACCATCATGCCAACTTCCCGCAGTGTAAGATGTATGTTTGCAGCTTGTCAGGGTATCCAGATAGATTCAGATACCGCTCGGACACCGTCCCAGAGAGAGGCAGAGATTAGACTCCTGTAGGCCCTTGCGGTGTGGCCCAGCTGTTATTTTCCCCTAGAGAGAGGGTGGAGGTGTTTTGCCTTGGAGTACCACTCAAGGAGAGGAGTTAGCTTTGGATTTTGCTCATGTTGATGCTTGTGGAGCAGGTCCCAGAGTGGACTAGCCTGGGTAGTTCAGGTGTGGATCTTGAACCTTAGCAGATTGTTTGATTGCCTAGAGAGTGGCTGCAGAGTTAGTAGCCTTCGTGGAGGATGTAGAGACATCTTTGTTCCCTTGCAGATTGTTGTTGTTGTTTTGTAGCCGATGGCGAAACCCCCGTGGTTAAGGGTGCAGCGAGCAGTGTTCCCATCGGACGTGATCCGTTGGTGGTTTCCCCAGTTGTCTGGTAGAGTTGAGCACTATTCTTATGGTGAGCTCCTAGAGTAGAGCTAGCTGCTGCATGTTGAGAGATCCGGCCAGAGTTTTGTTGAGCATCATGTGGAGATGCAAGAGTAGGTTGTGAGACTTCAGTTAGATGAGATGCCATAGGCATGGTTGTTTGAGTTTGAGCTCTTGTATGCCTAGCCATAGTTTTTGTCACTTGAGGTTGTGACCTTGTTGGCCCCATTTATAGTAAGATGTGGATTTGGTAGTAGTGGCACTTGAGGTGCATTGGTTGGTGTGACGCTTGGGCACTAAGTCTGGTTCAGGCCTGAGTTTGGCATGGGTATAGCAGATGGTTCTATGACCCGTCCGGAGTTCAGCACACTCCTTTGGCCTTTGGATCCGTTTGTGGCAGTTGCACCTGTTTAAGTCACGCAAGAGAGCTAGTTCAGTGGTAGTCGTAGGACTACAAGCGAAAGGATGTTCGCGAGGAGCCGAAGCCTCTTCCCAAAGTTACCGGGGGGTTGAGTAAGTCAGCAGGTTGACGGTTGGTAAGTGTTAGTGCGTGTGAGTCTCACGTTAGGGCTGAGGCCAGAGATCTTTGTGGTTGGTAGTGCGGTCCACTACCTTCGGGTGCCTAAACCTGAGTTGAATGAGCATTGTAGATGCGAGTTCGGTTCAGCAGAGGGACCATGAGTTGGATGCCTGTGAGATGAGTTGGATGCCTATGAGATGAGCTGGATGCCTATGAGGCGAGTTGGATGCCATGAGATGAGCTGGATGCCTATGAGGCGAGTTGGATGCCTATGAGATGAGTAGGATGCCTTATGAGAGGAGTTGGACGGCTTATGTGTAAGCACACTTGGTAGAGACTTGGTATAAAGTAAGTTCGGTTTGGCATTGTTATGCTTTAGTAGAGCAAGGTTGCCGCAGTTTTGAGTATCGTGTGGAGATGGAACTTTTGGTGTTCCTTTGGTTGATTGTATCTCTGCCAGAAGTTAGTGTTTCCTTTTGGAAAGCACCTGTTAGTCTTGGATCTCTGAAGGAAGGTTGAGAGTTGTGCACACAAGTGTGTTTCGTGTAGTTCGTTACGTGGCGAGAGTTTGAGAACCATGTAGGGTTTGCATTGAGAGCGGTGCTCGATTATTGGAGAAGTTGGACTCCAGGTGGATGTTGTAAGGCTTTAGTTGAGGTTGTAAGGATACCGTGCTCGTAGTTGGGTTGTTGCTTAGGCAGGTTTGGTTAGGTTGGACCTAAGCTTGGTTGGTGGAACCTCTTGTGGTTCATGGTTGGATTTCAGATGGCACTGAACAAATGGTGGTTGTAGTGAAGCCGCGTAGTTCTTGACCGTAGTTGCTAAGGGTGTTGCTCGGAATCCTTACCCTGGGTGGAAGCTACGATGTGGCTGATGCTTTGAGTAGGAGGATGACACATTCTGAAGCGTTTTTGGTCTTTTTGGTTTCGAGGTTCGGAGCAGGCGGCATGGTTGTGATCTTGGAAAAAGGAGTTGTTTGTTCAGCGGTTGGTCGTTAGGACCGTTAGACGACAGTGTGTGTCGAGGGTTGCCGAAGAACCCTAGTTGTGGAGAGCCTCACCAGAGCTCAGTCAGACCCAGGTAGTGAGTTTTAGTTGGCAAGCCGAAGTCGTGTAGGTTGTAGACCTCGGGTGAGTTGCTGGCAGATTTGGTAGGCTTGCATGCTGGAGTTTGCTTGGAGTAGAGTTCGGATTGGTTCCGGTGTGGTGGCAAGTTGGTGCTTGGTGTTGACCAAGGTGTGGTTTTGAGTTGCTAGAAGTTAGTTTTGCTCGTGGGGTGAGTGGTTTGTGCCCTGTTGGTTGTTTTCCTGCTTCTAGGATGTTGAGAGTTTCCCCCTTTGGTGTTTGAAGGTGTGTCTTGGCTAGTTTGTGGTTGGCGGTTCAGTCTGTGGTGGAACCCCCCCCCCCCCCCTTGTTGTTGCCTCTGTGAGAGTTGGATGTTGTCTTAGCTGAGCAAGACAGCGTGGGTTGTGGAGCTCCCTGTCCTTCGGATGTCCGCTTGTAAGGATCTGTTTCCTTTTTAGAGTTGTCAGATTATTCATTGGTTTTGGAGTTGGTGTTAGTGGTGCTAGCAGGAGGGAATGTCTAATGGCCACCGGAAGGCAGTTGTTTGTCCGGTTAAGCGGACCCTTGAGTGGTGTTCTGGAAGTTGTTGTTAGGGTTGTTCTGCTCCTATGAGTGTTTGGCCTGGTTGGTTAAGGTTCTTTGTGTGTTTGGCCTGGGAGCTGTTGCACCTTTGTAGTTGAAGAACTCCTTTGTATCAGTTGTGGGTTGAGGTTGCACCATTGTGGTTGGATTTGGGTCTTGACCTTTTGAGGGATCCTTGCTGGTTAGTGTGGCTTGTGCTCTGCCAGCCATTATTTGTATTCTGGTTCTTGGTAGTTGGTGTTAACCAAGTAGTGGAGTTCCGTTTATGAAGTTTCGGTAGGAAGGTTCAATAAGCCTAAGCTAGAGGGTTAAGCCTGTATGTGTTTGTAAAGACCCGACCCAAGAAACGGTCTCTAACCTAAAGTCCATACTCTGATGCATGATTAAGAATATAAACATCATTCAGAGTCGGAAGTTTAAAGCTTTGCAATAAACACTTTTAAAACAAAACCATGATTTCAATTAAATAAAACAGGTAAATGACTGATCAGTACTTTCTTAAAACAATTCAAAGGAAAACGGTACGAGAACATAAAATAGTTTGAGTGCTTTTTCCTAGGGACCCAAGTCCCACTACATGCTAAATCATTAAGGAAAACATTTAAAGAAACGTGCGACCCCAGTCGACTATCCATGATCATCGAGCCGCTTCCTCCTAGCCATCCACCTCTGTCCCAAGTTACACGGTGGAAAGCCACAGAAAATAAGGGTGAGCAACAAGTTACTCAAGAAGAATCCCCAATCGGGTACAATACGAAATCATCTCATTTAGCACACGGATGAGCAACCATACAAAGACTTAGAGCACGAACGGTGGCTTAGGCTATGAGCTACTTCTAGGGCGCGAGCCTATTCAAGGGCTTCCATCAACAGCCTCTCTTAGGTCCCACGCTTGGATGCCCTTCGGGCCTTACACAATCTAGGACTCGGTGATGCCCGGTGGGCCTTACACACCTAGGATGCCCGTGAGGGCCTTACACCTCGGACTCGGTGATGCCCGGTGGGCCTTACACACCTAGGATGCCCGTAGGGCCTTACACCTCCGGATGTTCATCGAGTCTTGCCCGAGCGGGACCCCAAACTAGTTACCTCTACGGCCCTCTATACTATACATCACACATCTAACCGTAACTTGGATCTAGCAAACATACAATAGGCGGCATGGTTCTATCAAGATAGGAAAGCCTAACATGGAACTAACGGGATGTAAACATGTCACGAACATGAATCAAAAGAAAACATGAAAACTATCACTAGAAACTCATATAATTACGAGAATCGTGTGCTATCAACTATTCGCAGGTCCACACAACCCCGGGTAAGAATCCTTACCGAAATAAGTGGAGGTTAATTATCCCGAATCAAATAACGACCCTCGAGCTTTTAAGCGAACTCGAGCAACCTAAACAAGTAATAAAACATCCTAATTAATAAACAAGCATCTAAAAAGAGGAAGTCCAAAGGGTGGAGGCTCGGGAATTTACCCACCGAGAAGGCACTCGTATCGGCAAAGCAGCAAGCAGGATGCTAGCAGCTAGCTAGCAGGCGCTGGCGCGCGCAGACTGGCGCTATCGCGGCGCTGGCTTGGCGCGCTGGGCGCGACAGGGGACGAGCGGCTGGCGCTGGGCTGCTTGGCGCAGGACGGAGCGCAGCGCGGCTGGCGGGCGGACGCGACGAGCGCAGACACGCACGCAGACGCGGCGGTGCGGTGAGGTGGTGTGGTGGCGCGACGGCGCTGGGGTGGTGTCGTGGCTTGGGCGCGAGGCGGTTACATGGCCGGTCTGCTGGGCGACTGGTGCGGAGTGGAGGCCGGGCATGCTGCGGTGGTGGGCGAGTGGCCGCTCGACGCGATCCGGGTTGGCGGTGGCTCGGTGCGGTGCGGCGATGGTCGGCGCGGGCGCATCGATGTCGTGGGGAAGCAAGCAGGCGTTGGGCGGCGGCGGGCGAGGCAGGCACGGCGGTGTGGGGCGGAGCACGGCGGCGGTGTGGGGCGGCTTGGGCGAGGGTGAAGGAGAAGTCTAGGGTTTTGGGTTCTTTCTTTTGTCCTTATTTTCTCTTTTCTTTTTCTTTAAATATAATTCCCTTCCTTAACTTAAATAGACTTGGGAATCTCATATGACCTTCCCAAGACTCCTTCGAGCCCCGGTGACGCGTTTATTTTCCTTATTTAAACCCAAGCTTCCAAACCCCTTTTTAGGCCAAGGGTTCGAGTCCTTCCAACAGCTCCTCCCAAACTAAAAAAATATAAAAGGAAACCTTATTTTACATTTAGCTGAAAACCGGGCTGTTACAGTGTTATCGTTTGGACTTGTGAGATGTGTTTCATATTAGAGGCAAGCTTCGTTCTGTTGCTTGCATGGAGGTAAGTTTGGTGGAGGGAGCCCTCTGGGGCCCGGTTGTTGGTAGGCTGACTTTTCCAGACAGTGATCTAGGTCGAGTTGGAGTTGAGTAGATTGGCGTGGTTATGCAGTGTGCGGTTGGTTAGGCTACCGAGTTCGTAGCACTCAAGTTGTTGGTTTGTAGGATTCTGTGTGGAAGCCGGTAGCTGGTTGAGTTTGTTGAGTGGGTTCGGATGTTTGGCGGATTAGTTATGGTAGCTAGAGCTCGCACCTCGTCCCAGTGGAGATGTCATTACTATGGAGCAGTGACATGGCGGTTTCAGGCTAGAGTTGTTGGCACCAGGGTGTGGCAACAAAGGTTATTCTAGGCAGTGCGTTGATGAACTGTGGTTCTGGAGAGCGTTTTTAAGAGGCTTATGAGCCGAGTGCAGTCGTGTAGTGTTTTCACCCTCTGACCGATGGTCTTTTGGGAGGAGTGAGCCAGATCCTTCAGAACTTGTTGCGAGTTGGTGTTTCCGTGATGAGGCAGCGGGAGACCAATGTTGGTTTTATGAGTTTGCTTTGGGTAGCATTTCCCAGCTGTTAGTTCATATAGTTTCGTTGAGGCGTTGTATTGTAAGTGTTTGCGGATTCCAGTGTTCTGGGAAAAGGTTGGTGGTCGTCAGTGTTGTTTTGGGTCCTGAGTTGCTGCGGTTGGTCAGCAGTACAGTGCAAAAGTTTAGAGCTCGTGTTGTCAGCTCAGAGCAGGCAGAAAAGTTTCGCCGATGTTCGGCGTCGAGTTTTAGAGTTTAAGGTTGGACAGTGCATGTTCTAAGGTTGCACCGATGCGATGTGTGTTGAGGTTTGGTAAGCGAGGGAAGTGGAGTCCCCGTTTTGTTGGACCATTTGAGATTCTCGAGAGGATTGGCAGAGCTGCATATTGGTTAGCCTTTCCTCGTTGATGTCAGCTGTGCACAGTGTTTTCAGGTATCGATGTTGAGGCAGTATGTGTCGGGCCCATCGCTCATTGTGGACTTTGAGCCTTTGCAGGTGATTGAGGATTTGAGCTTCGAGGAAGCTTTGTAAGTATTGCGGTCTTTGAGGCGAAGACGTTGCGAGCCGTGAGATCCGTTGTGAATGATTCGGTGGAGGAGTCGAGTTCAGAGGAAGCGCTCGTGAGCGGGAGGACGGGATGAGGTTGCGATATCTGTGTTGTTTGATCTTAAGGACTTTCGAGGACGAAAGTCATAAAAAGGAGGGAATATTGTAACGGCCCAGGTTTTCATCCCAGTCTTCCAGGTATGCCCTAGGGGTATTTTGGTAATTTGGTCGGGCCGTCAGGGTCGTTTATGTCTTTTTCCAGTTGCTAAAATTATTGGATGGGTTTGAGGAAGGTTTGTTGCAAAAGTAAAAATAAAGGAAAATTATGTTGCAGCTGGGATTTGAACTCGAGTCTCCGGGAAATCCTGTGGGGATGCGTGCCAATTGAGCTATTGAGAGCTCTTGTTGCTCTTTTGCGCGTCATATCTTGGTTAGCCTTGGTTCCTTGGAGTTTTGGTGCATTTGGTTAAATGAAAAAGAAATTAGGTTTTTGTTCTCTCTTCTCCAAAACTCTCCTTGCCGTCCAAGCTTGTTCTCCCTAGCTCCCTAAGCCGATTTTCATCCCCTTTGCAGCTCCGTAGTTCGATCGTCATTCCGGGTAAGTTTCTTCGTCTCTTCGTCTTCTCCGATTTGAATTCTTGCTGGCTGAATGTAAGAAGAGGAGCTTGTGTGTGTGTGTGTGTGTGTCTTGTGCAGCCAGCCGACCAGCAGCCCCTGTTGCGCCCAGATCTACCCAACAGCCGAGCCAGACCTCTCAGCACGCCCTGATTGCCCAGCAGCTGCGCCCAGACCGCCCAGTACGCCCAGACAGCCCCTGTCGCACGCCCAGGCAGCCCCTACCTCGCCCAGACGCCCAGGCGCCGAGCAGCCCGTCGCACAGCCCGTCCCAGCGCGCCCGTCGCCGTCCCAGCGCGTCTGCGCGCCTATCGCGATCCCAGCGCACCCGTGCCGTGCCGCTCGCCCACCCGTGTCCAGCTCGTCCGCGCCGTGCGCCTGCGTCAGCTAGCCCGTCCGCGCGCGCGCCCAGCACGCCCAACAACAGCCTCACCGTGTTGCCTGCCTGTCCGCGTGTCAGCCGCGCCGCGTGAGTTGCTCCTGAGCTGAGCCTTGTTTATTTTATTATATGTAGGCCTATGGATTGTGATTATTATTGTGTTTGTTAGGTTCTCGGTAGCTAGCTCGGGTTCGATCGCAGCTTAGGATTTTGTGTGTAGTTGCCTCCTGGCCAGGTAAAGATTTCTTACCGGAGTTGTGTGGGCCCTGCGATATATTATGTGATGTTGTTTGTATGCTTGTTTGTATTTATCGGCATGTTTAGTGATAGGTGCTCTGTTCTGAATTCCCGACTGGCATGATTTCCTATGTTGTTCCTCATGTTAGTCCATGTTAGGTTGTTACATTCGCATGCTTGTATCTGTTCTTGCTTCGTAGTATCATGCTAGGTTCGTTGTATCTGTTGAGCACGTATTGGATTGTATTGGATTGCTTGCTGTTGTTGCTATAGTTTAGAGTTCAGATAGGTAGCATCATCCGGGCCGGATGCATAACGTAACTTGCATCCACGATAGGGACGTACGAGACGGTTCTCCGTCCCTGATCCCCGTTAGGGTTTAGCTAACCCTAACGGCTGGCCCTGCAATCTTGGGTGAGGGTGGCAGACTGTTAAATGCCCCAACGGTCGGGATGATGACTTGGCATTGCCTCGTCCCTGGAAGTCGGCACGTTCTCAGCTTGTTCGGCCGTAGCCCTTGATTGCCACCTATTAGGGCAAGGACGGCTTCCTGGTGTAAGCCTACCACGACCGGTTCCTTAGCCTCAAGTGCGGTGGTTCAGGCTGACATAGTTCACGTGTCCAGGTCTCACACCCCTATGTCAGTGACACCGATCCAGAGATTTAGTTAGGCATGGTGACTGGACCTGGGCAGCTTGCCACTAGACCCGGCACCCCTCAGAGTCTGCAGTAGCATGCGGTGCGCGCTTACGCTCATTACAGCTCCGACCGGAGAGCTCCTCGGGATCTTGAGCTAGTGCACCTTTCGTATCGATAGTAGACAGGCTGAGGCCGAGACTTGTTTCTCGTATAGGGCGTATTGTGTGGTGGATTATTCCGGACTAAGACTCTGAGTTGGCATCCAAGGTCCAAGTGTGGACTTAAGCTATGTGCTCTATTCTGTGTTTATATTTATAGCTTGCATACCTTTCTGCTAGATGACCATGTATATCGTATTGTACCCCGGTTGGGGATTCTTACTGAGTAATTCGTTACTCAGCCTGATTTTGTGGTTCTCCACAGGTAACCATGGCGCGAGACAGGATGGCTGGAGGAGGAGCTGTGATCATGGAACCCGTTGTTGAACTCTGAGTTTATGTCTATGATTCTTTAAGTCTTATTTTTCCTCTAAATGGATGTAGTTGGGCACGGAGTCCTAGGTTGTTTTCTGAATGTTTTTACGGATTCCAGCACGGTTGTAACTGTTTAAAGTTTTGAATGCTTTAATAAATCTCTGATCAGAGTAAACTTTTGGAAATGTATTTATCTTGGAACAGGTGCTTGGAGACAGGGACAGGTTTCAGGAAAATTGTCTTGACTTTGAATTGAATGTTTGCATGTTTTAGTTTTAATTGGAATCCGAAAGCCATTCCTACATATTGTGTTAAACTTTTGTATGCATGCATTGAGGTAAAGGCCCATTTAGAACCTCTTTTGGGTCGGGTCTTTACAAAGACCCTGAGATGGCATCCGAGGTTTATGTGTGGATTTAAGCTATGTGCTCTCTTCTGTGTTTATATTCATAGCTTGCATACCTTTCTGCTAGATGACCATGTATATCGTATTGTACCCCGGTTGGGGATTCTTATTGAGAAATTCGTTACTCACCCTTATTTTGTGGTTTTTCCCACAGGTAACCATGGTGCGAGACAGGATGGCTGAAGGAGGAGCTGTGATCATGGAAACTAGCTGTCAAACTCTGAGTTTATGTCTATGATTCTTTATGCTTTATTTTCCTCTGAATGCATGTATCTGGGCACGGAGCCCTAGGTTGTTTTTCTGACTGTTTTTCTGGATTCTAGCAGTGTTGTAACTGTAAAGACCAGACCAAACTAACGGTCTCTAACCTAGATCCTTACTTAGCAAGCATAAATAAAATATGAAATCACTTATAGAGAGTACCAATTTAAAACTTTTCATTCAACACAACTAAGTTCAAGCATAAAATCCATTAAGCAAAACCAACAAGTAAAGTGACTGTTCGGTACTTTCAAGAAAATCAAGGAAACAGTCCGAGAAGTCTTAAACAAGTTTTTGAGTGAATGATATTCTAATGACTCCAGTCCAACTACATGCTAAACCAACAAAAAACATAATAAAGTGAAATAGTCTCAGAGTTGGGCCGTCCATGATCATCCAGCAGCCTCCTCCTAGCCATCCTGCCTCTGTCCCAAGTTACCTGGTGGAAGGACACAGAAAAATAAGGGTGAGCAACGTATTACTCAGTAAGAATCCCCCAACCGAGGTACAACACGCAAACATAGCATTTAGCACACCGACATGCAACCATATAATGACTTAGGACAAACCAGTTGTTTAGGCTAAGAGCTAGCACTAGAGCTGGCCTGCCCAGGGCTTACAATTACAACCTGCCCTAGGTTCTACACCTGGATGCTCATCAGGGTCTTACACATACGGATGCCCATCGGGGTCTTACACCTCAATCAATGATGCCCATCGGGGTCTTACACATACGGATGCCCATCGGGGTCTTACACCTCTAGCCATCAATGCTGCCCGACGGGGTCTTACACATCTAGGAAGCCCTTCGGGGTCTTACTCCAGCTAGAATCTCAGAGATGCCCATCGGGGTCTTATACTCTCCAGCTACACACGGAATCAGTGCAGTGCCCATCGGGGTCTTACCTACTTTTTAGATCACCTGCCAAGCCCTAACATGGAACTAACAGATTGTAATAGGAACACCAGCACAACACAAACCTGGAAGCAAGAGGAAATATGTAACCTATCCACTAGAAATTTATACAATCACAAGGTAAGACATGCTAGCAATTATACGCAGGATCCACACACCCTCGATAAGGAACCCTTACCTGGAAGCAAGCAGAGAAATATCAATCACACCCAACAAGTGACCCTCGAGCTTCTATGCGAACCCAAGCAACCTAAGCAAGTAATAAAATCACCCTAATTAAACAATCAGCATATATTATCTCAAGGTTCAAAAAGAGCGGAGGCTCGGGATTTACCAACCGAGAAGACAACAGGCTCGGCACCAAGCTATCACGGCGAGCAGAGCTCGGCGGCGGCGTGCGGCGAGAGCAAGCGACGGGGCTTGGTGGGGCGCTGGCGCTGACACATCATCGCGCTCGGGACTTGTCGCGCGAACACGGCGACACCGAGAGCGCATCGGGCGCAATCGCGCGCAGACACGACGGCGCCGGGCGTCTTAACGCAGCGGCATACGGAGTGACGCGGCGAGCTCGCCCTGGAACGGCGTGGAGGACTGGCTGGGCGACGCGGCGAGATCACGCTTGGACGGTGCGAAGGACGGCGGGGCGACGCGGGCTGGCTGCGATCACTGCGATGGAGCTGCTGCAGGGTTGCTCGATGCGGCCTGGCTGGCGGCTGCGCGCGCTGAGGCAGAGCGACGACGGCGTGATCACGCTGGGCCGATGCAAAGGACGGCGGCGAAGCAAGGGCGACGACGGCGCTGGGCGGCGAGGCAAGAGGCTGGGCGACGGCTAGGGTGAGAAGGAGAGGGTGGGCGGCTAGGGTTTCCTTTTTTTTTCCTTCTCTCTTCTTCTTCTCTTTTCCTTCCTAAAATTAAATAAACTTTGGAGAATCTCAAAATCCCTTCCCAAGGCTTCCCTCCTTCGAGTCCTAGCTGACCCTCGGTAAGGAACCCTTACCTGGAAGCAAGCAGAGAAATATCAATCACACCCAACAAGTGACCCTCGAGCTTCTATGCGAACCCAAGCAACCTAAGCAAGTAATAAAATCACCCTAATTAAACAATCAGCATCTATTATCTCAAGGTTCAAAAAGAGCGGAGGCTCGGGATTTACCAACCGAGAAGACAACAGGCTCGGCACCAAGCTATCACGGCCAGGCAGGCTCTCGGCAGGGCAGCGTGCGGCAGAGGCAAGCAGACAGGGCTTGGTGGGGCGCTGGGCGCTGGACATCGCACCGCGCTCGACGCATTGTCGCGCGAACGCAGCGACACCGAGGGGGCATGCGGGCGCATCAGCAGACACACGGCGGGCCGGGGCGCTGGCGACTGAGTGACGCGCGGCGAGCTCGCGGAGAGCGCGCAGAGGACGGGCTGGGCGACGCGGCGAGATCACGCTTGGACGTTGCGGCGGCGGCGGCGGCGCGGGCGGCCGCGACCCGCTGCGATGGAGCTGCTGCAGGGTTGCTCGATGCGGCCTGGCTGGCGGCTGCGCGCGCTGAGGCAGAGCGACGACGGCGTGATCACGCTGGGCCGATGCAAAGGACGACGGCGAAGCAAGGGCGACGACGGCGCTGGGCGGCGAGGCAAGAGGCTGGGCGACGGCTAGGGTGAGAAGGAGAGGGTGGGCGGCTAGGGTTTCCTTTTTGTTTTCCTTCTCTCTTCTTCTTCTCTTTTCCTTCTTAAAATTAAATAAACTTTGGAGAATCTCAAAATCCCTTCCCAAGGCTTCCCTCCTTCGATTCCTAGCTGACCCTCGGTACAAGTAATAAAATCACCCTAATTAAACAATCAGCATCTATTATCTCAAGGTTCAAAAAGAGCGGAGGCTCGGGATTTACCAACCGAGAAGACAACAGGCTCGGCACCAAGCTATCACGGCCAGGCAGGCTCTCGGCAGGGCAGCGTGCGGCAGAGGCAAGCAGACATGGCTCGGTGGGGCGCTGGCGCCGCCGCTGACATTATCGCGCTCCGACGCAATCGCGCAGACACACAGCGACACACGCGGCGTTGGCACCACCAAGCGCACCCGGCAGACACGACGGCGCTGGGGCGCTAGCGTACGGACGCGGGCGTACGGAGTGATGCGGCGAGCTCGCGCTGGGACGGAGCGGAGGACGGGCTGGGTGACGCGGCGAGATCACGCTGGGACGGTGCGAAGGACTGCGGGGCGACGCGGGCTGGCTGCAACCACTACGATGGAGCTGCTGCAGGGTTGCTCGATGCGGCCTGGGCTGGCAGCTGCGCGCGCTGAGGCAGAGCGACGACGGCGTGATCACGCTGGGCCGGTGCGAAGGACGGCGGCAAAGCAAGGGCGACGACGGCTCTGGGCGGCGAGGCAAGGGGCTGGGCGACGGCTAGGGTGAGAAGGAGAGGGTGGGCGGCTAGGGTTTCCTTTTTTTTTTTTTTTTCTCTCTTCTTCTTCTCTTTTCCTTCCTAAAATTAAATAAACTTTGGAGAATCTCAAAATCCCTTCCCAAGGCTTCCCTCCTTCAAGTCCTAGCTGACGCTTTATTTTCCTTTAATTAAATCCAAGCTTCCAATTTCCTTAAGTCTAGGGCCCGAATCTCCCAAGGAACCCTTAAAAGAAATTTCTTATTTCACCCCCGACCAATAAACCGCCAAAAACCTTAACAAATCCAACTGCTCCTGGAAACAATGCTACAAAAACCTTATTTCACAATTAACAGAAATCCGGGCTATTACAGTAACTGTTGAAAGTTTTGAATGGTTTAAATAAATCTCTGATCAGAGTGAGTTTTGGAAATGTATTTGACTTGAAACAGGTGCTTGGAAACAGGGACAGGTTTCAGGAATTCTATAATTGTGTTTGTTTTTAATGGATGTTTGCATGTTTTAGTTTTCACTTAGAATCCAAAAACCATTCTTGCATATTGTCTTTAAGTTTTGAATGCATGCATTGAGGTAAAGGCCTATTTTAGAACCCCTTTTTGGGTTGGGTCTTTACATTTTGTGATAGTTGATGATTTTTCAAGATATACTTAGCTTTTGATGCTAAAACATAAAGATAATGCTTTGAAAAGTTTTGCTAGTTTTGCAAAAAGAGTTCAAAATGAAAAAGGATTTCTTATTTCTAAAATTAGGAGTGATCATGGAGGAGAATTTGATAGTGTTGCTTTTGAAAACTTTTGTGAAGAAAATGGTTTTTCTCATAACTTCTCCGCTCCAAGAACTCCTCAACAAAATGGTGTAGGTGAAAGGAAAAATCGTACTTTACAAGAATATGCTAGATTTATGTTGCAAGAGTTTAATTTGCCTAAATATTTTTTGGCAGAAGCCGTAAATACCGCTTGTTATGTTTTAAATAGAGTTTTAATTAGACCTTCTTTAGATAAAACTCCTTATGAGCTTTGGCATAACAAAATCCCAAATATTGGGTATTTCAAAGTTTTTGGATGCAAATGTTTTATTCTGAACAACAAAGAAAAACTTGGAAAATTTGACTCTAAAACGGATGTTGGTATTTTTCTTGGTTATTCTTCTTCTAGTAAAGCTTATAGAGTTTTCAATAAGTGAACTTTAGCTATTGAGAAATCTATGCATGTTGTATTTGATGAATCTTGTAAAAATATTTCTAATGAGTCTATATGTGGTGATGCCTTAGAAGAAAATTTTGGAGATTTACTTGTTAGTGATAAAGGTAAGGAAATTGCTCCATGGAAAGAAGAAATGAGCTTCGGCGATAAGAATAAAGAATGCTCTTCATTTATGCCTAAAGAATGGAGGTATGTTCCATCTCATCTCATCCCAAAGACTTGATTCTTGGTGATCCCGAACAAGGTGTGAAAACTCGTTCCTCTCTTAATTTATTTAATCATCTTTCTTTTATTTCTCAAATTGAACCAAAAAGTTTTAAAGATGCCGAAAATGATGAATTTTGGACTTTAGCTATGCAAGAAGAGTTAAATCAATTTGAAAGAAATGTAGTTCGGGAACTAGTCCCAAGGCCTTCAAATGTTTCTATTATTGGGACTAAATGGGTCTTTAGAAATAAAATGGATGAAAATGGAAATATAATTAGAAATAAAGCTAGACTTGTATCTCAAAGTTATTGTCAAGAGGAAGGTATAGATTATGAGGAATCTTTTGCACCCGTTGCTAGATTAGAAGCTGTTAGAATGTTACTTGATTTTGCTTCTTATAAGAATTTTATCTTGTATCAAATGGATGTAAAAAGTGCATTTTTAAATGGTTATATTATGGAGGAAGTTTATGTAGAACAACCTCCCGGTTTTGAAAGTCTTGATTTGCCTAATCATCTTTATAAGTTGAAAAAAGGCTCTTTATGGTTTAAAACAAGCTACAAGAGCTTGGTATGATAGACTTTGTAATTTTCTTCTTAAAATTGATTTTAAAATGGGTAAACTTGATTCTACTCTCTTCATTAAGACTAAGGAAAATGGTACGCTTTTAGTGCAAATTTATGTAGATGATATTATATTTGGTTCCACTAATCCTTCTTTGCGTGAAGAATTTTCTAAGTGTATGCATAGTGAGTTTGAAATGAGAATGATGGGAGAACTTAGTTTCTTTCTTGGACTTCAAATCAAACAACTCAAGAATGGTATCTTCATAAGTCAAGAGAAATACACAAAGGATTTGCTCAAAAGATTCAAGCTCAATGAAGGTAAAATTGCAAAAACTCCAATGAGTACATCCACCAAACTTGACAAGGATGAAAAAGGTAAATGTGTGGACATAAAAGCTTATCGAGGTATGATTGGATCTCTTCTTTATTTAACCGCAAGTAGACCCGATATCATGTTTAGTGTATGTCTTTGTACTAGATTTCAATTTTGTCCTAAGGAATCTCATTTGCATGCCGTTAAAAGAATATTTAAATATTTACTTGGCACTCTTGATTTAGGCTTGTGGTATCCTAGAAATGTTGATTTTAATTTAGTAGGATATTCCGATGCGGATTTTTTCGAAAGTTTACTTGATCGTAAAAGTACTAGTGGGACTTGTCAATTTCTTGGAAGTTCCTTAGCATCTTGGTTTAGCAAAAAGAAAAATTTGGTTGCCTTATCTACTACCGAAGAGGAATATATTGCGGTTGCTAGTTGTTGTGCTCAAATTCTTTGGATGAAACAAACTTTATGTGATTTTGGTTTAAAATTTGATAATGTGCCAATATTTTGTGATAATACTAGTGCTATAAATTTGACCAAAAATCCTATACATCATTCAAGAACTAAACATATTGATATTAGACATCACTTTATTAGAGAGTATGTGCAAAATGGTCATATTATTCTTGATTTTGTGAGCTCTAATAATCAATTAGCGGATATTTTCACCAAGCCTTTGAATGAAGAGAACTTTTGCAAAAATAGGCTCGAGCTTGGTATTATTCGTTGTGATACCTCTTAAATTTATATTTTGCTTTAAGGCATTTTGTTAGGGGGAGCTATTTTGAAAAGTATGTAATCATGCTCTTAGAGGAAATATTCATATATTTAGGGGGAGCCTCTATATCTTATTTCTTTTGATGATTACAAAGGGGGAGAAGTTCTAGAAAAATGTGTTTCAAATATTTGTAACATATCTTATTATTATTGATTATTGATGCATTAATTTAGGGGGAGAATTAATGTGAACTTTATGATGATTTATTAAACTTTAAATGTTATTGGACACATGTACTCAATTGATTCTTATGGTCTTCAAGTGATTTTTCTTTAGTTGTTTGTCATCATCAAAAAGGGGGAGATTGTTGGCTATTTGACCCTATCTCAAATTAATTAATTAACATTTTGATGATAACAAACCAATTTTGATGTTTTAAGTTGTCACCAGTGTAGTGCTCAAAACAAGGATTCCAACGCAATTTGAATTACTCAAATCGGAGTTGAAACGAAGAAGTTATGGTCAAAACAAGTTTGAACGCGAAAATCCTGAGACGGTGATGTGGAAGCCGAGTGTACATCGTGGCCATTTAGAAGTTGACATATGGAATTTTGGTTGTGTGAGATAAATTGGTTGTGTGAGATAAATTTTGTATATCCACTCTATTGAGAGAGTTGTAAAGTGTGTTCCCAAAAATTTTATACTTTGTAACAGTTTGATCTTGATCCGTGGAAAAGATCAAGTTTGCTCTTGAACTCGTAAAAGGAGCGGTTTACGGTTGGATTCTAATTCATGGAAAGAGTTAAGCAAAAAGATTTTTCAAATCCCAATAGGCGCTTGGGTAGTGGATTAGACTTGCCGAACCACTATAAATTCATCTTCTCTAACTCTTTCCTATTTACTTTTGAAATACTTTGTAGTATTGTGTTTTATGTTTTAATTTATACTTAATCGTTATTATAAATCAAATCGATTTTACATAATCTTTATCAATCTTGTGTGGTGCATTTTTGTTACTTTTTTATTACTTGTAAAAAGTTTGATATTTTGATTATCTTGAATTTATTTAGCAGAATTTGTGTAAAACCCTATTCACCCCTCCCCCTCTAGGGTTGTCATACCGATCCAACAAATTAGTGATACAGATTGAAGCTTATAATATGAAAGGCAATCAAGATCTCAAAAATTGTTTTATTGAATTCTATAATGTAATTGGTAAATTGATTGAAATCTATTTATTTTATTGGAACTTTGACAGAATTTTGTTAATTGTTGAAATTTTGTTTCTTAAATGCATTATTAAAAAAGAGATTGTCTTCTTTTCAGAAAAAAAAGAAAAAAAGAGATTGGTAAATGAATTTTGTTATTGCAGGATTATTTTAGTTTTAGCTTTTTTAGTTATTCTTGAAAAAACCTCTAAATCTAGTTTGAATATTAATTTATCGTCCATAAACATAATAGATTATATGTAATTTACTCTAAATGAAAACTTTTTGGTTGTTTTATTAATTATAATAAAAATAACACATTTTTAAAAATATGTTATCTATAATAAAATTTTAATTTTTTTTTTCATATTCCAATTTTATCTTTATTGTGTTTTGATTGAAAACGATCAACTACATTAATTGAAGACTATTTATGAAACTGATTGAAAACAATTTATAACATGAATTGAAAACTGATTATATGTACACTAATCGAAAATTATATGTTACACAGATCGAAGAAATCAAACTTATGATTTTTTTTGTTTTTGACTAAGTCTGCTTCCTTCTAAAAAGATTATTTCAAAATAATTGGGCAAGTGTTAGGAGTAAGGCTGTTCAAACAATCCAAAAACCCGAATAACCCGAACCAACCCAACCCAATTTGACAGGTTGGTTGAGTTAAATATATTTTTGGGTTGAGTTAGGTTCAAAATCATGAAATTTTCATGGGTTTAGTTGGGTCAAGGGTTGATCTAAAATTAACTCAGCCCCGACTAACCCGAGTTGATTTATTAAGTTTAATTATATATGTATATATTTATTTTATTAAATTATTGTTTTAGACTTTTTTATTTTCCAATATTTTTTTTATGTTATGTTAAAAATATATAGTAGAATCATGTCATTTTTTTTTGTCTAATTATCTATTCGTTTTTATAGAAGTCGAATTATGTCATGCAATTTTGTTATGTTAATTATCTATTTATTTTATGTTCTATAGTTGAGATCTTCTATATGAATATTAGGGGTGTACATGGTCCGGGTTGGGTAGGGTTGAATGAATTTTTTGGATCAACCCAACTTTTCGGGTTGATCAATTAGCTAACCTGTTCAACCTTATGCATAAGTGCAACCCAACCCAAAATTTTCGAGTTGGGTTGGATTGGGTTCTCGGGCTGTGTTACTCTCATTTTTCTCTCTAAAGTTTAGTTCATAGGTTCATAAATATGTTAAAAAAGATTGATTATATTATACTTCAACTTATTACCAATCTTTTTAGTGCATAATCTTTTTTTAGAAGGCTTACAAGTATGCTAAAAATCTAACTTATTAATTTATCTTACATACACACATAATATATTTATATAATATGCTAAAAATCTATCATAATATATATAATATATTTTTAGTTCGGGTTGGGTTGGGTTGAACGAGCTCAACCCAAGAACCAACCCAACCCTTACGGTTTGAGTTGGGTAGTCCGGGTTGCTCGGGTTACCAATTTTTTTGTACACCCCTAATGAATATCATTGTAGGATTAATGGTGGATGACCTATGATTTGAATATTTAGCATATTTAATATTTATATTAATTTCATTACCTCAATATGATAATGATTGGAGATTATATTTTGTTTATGTATAGTGTAGGACTAATTTGATAAAAGATATTCATATTCGCAATAGATTGATGAACCCGATAACCCAACCCAACCCAACCTGAAAATATAGGGGTTGAGTTGGGTTGTCTCTTTAATTGGGTTGGAAAAGTGACCAACCCGAAAAGTTGGGTTAGATTGAAAACCTCCCTCAACCCAACCGAACCCATGTTCACCCCTAGTTAGGAGAGGTGCGCTAGCGGCAAGCCTCCCTCAACCCAACCCAACCCATATTCATCCCTACTTAGGAGAGGTGTGTTAGCGGCGAGCAAAAGCAAGGTTATTAGATACCTCATGAAAGCTTGATTGAAGAGTTATATGTTGTCAAGTTGCTTTACAATCCACTTGCTTTCCCCAAATAAAGGGAGATTTGTAAAAACTGTCTACCTGAGACTATCCCTTGGCTTGTAGGTCTTGACACAAGGTTAGATTTCTAGCTTTTCCAAAGTGGTATCTCACTAATGGCTCAAGACCCTCGCCTAGGGACTCGACAATCAGAGGGAGCTTGCTTCTCAAAAGAGGATAGGTCGGTCAAACAAAAACAACGTGCAGCAGGCTCTGTGAACTAGAATCTCGTACTTACATTTTGAGATTCCTCCGTGCTTATCCCCTAATGTGTCGTCCTCCATGAATGTGGCACCTGTCTTGAAGAGGGTGATGAAAAACCATTTCATTAAGGCTCTCACCGGAGCCCAGGGGCAACACTTACATAAGCCACTGTCAACCACTGTAATAAGAGCTTCTCGTAGATAGAATTGTCTTCCTTGGTTGCACCCTAGCCACAGAATGCCCATTTGAGTTCAAAATTCCAAACCAACAATTTCAACGAAATCTTTCAATTTCTTATTTTACTATGTTCAACTCTATATATTCCTCTATTTGTTGAGTACATTAAATGTACATAAATGGCTACAACAAAGTTTTTACTGCTACTCTAGGACGAATGTTTTTATGCACTGCTAATGATTTAATAACTATCTTTGTAGATTTAGAATGTTTCAATTTATGCTCTAGTTTACTGGAGATGTAGAAATAGTTTTTTAGCTTAGTAAAAACACTAAGGATTATGTTAAATAAAAATAGTGAAGGTCAATAAATAAATAATTGGAAAGATGGTTCAATCTCCTCTGGTATAAAGATCACCTATAAAGCAGGGACTTCTCAACTATTATCGTTGTTCTTGCAAAGCCTACATAAAAGTTCAAGCCAGATTGTAGGAAGTGGGCCATATAATTTTATAACTATCTATTATGCACAATTTTTTTTTCTACAAAGTTGCTATTCGTAGATTTTTTTTAATTTTTTTTATTATATATGAAAAATCCCCAAATTTAAGAGATTTTGGTAGGTTATTATTATTATTTATTTATTTAATTTCTAATAATTAGTTTTTTCAAAATCTTATATTTGTGCGTAGGATATGTCCATCCAACTAATGACATTTATTTTTTATTTTTTGTGTAACTATTCTCTTCGTTACTTTACCCAATTCAGCCGTATCTGGCGGCTTAATACAAGCAATATTGATCTACCCATCAGAATTAATGATTTCTTCTTCATTTAAGATTGTTGATTTGTTTAAAGATGATTTCCAACTTGCTATTTGAAGTGTAGGAAAAGTTCCATTTTTCTTGATAAAGAAATAGCAAATATTCACTTCTCACACCCAACTAAATAACAATCTGCTGCTTGCACAAACTCCATCAGAAAATGGCTGAAACCTTCTTTTACCCAAGGAAAACCTGAGCTTGGGATAAATTTAGCTCAAGAACAGATCTATCGAGAGAGCCAAAATGCATTCACATCTAAAACTGCCTCCATCACTTAATAATTCACTAACATGGAACTCTTCAGTTCTACGAAAGCGTTCGCCTATTGAAGGACTCCACAGTTAAGTTTGCAGTAAAAGCTGGTATTGAATTCATCTTCCGGATAAATATTTCAACCTGCGAAAGTTAAAACAACCTTGCAGAGTCACTATTAGTCTTTAAACACTAATCATCTTCAGGAAATACAACAGCACCAGAAATATATACTGTAATCAAATGGATATTTGCTTCACAGGTAAGTCATATAAAGAAGAATGCTCATAAACAGTACCACTTGGCCGAGAGTTAAACATGTCACCTTTTCATATAATTACATGTCAAAAACTTAACATATATTTAGGACGAAGCTAATCCCATAGATATAAAATTGAAAGTTCATCAAGATATGTGATTTTCTGATTCAGGTTCTATTAAATAAATTAAAACAATGTAATATCAATTTGCATACCTGGCGAGTTAACTCAGGTTGAGAGGTATAATTATTCGCCTGTGATAAGAATAAAGACATATATTCAGCCAAATTTTACAACTTAAAAAGACAATTCTAGACGTATTTGGAAATGTTTTCTCAATACTAAATGCTTAAAAATCTTTTTATCATACCAGAATGTTTGTATTCCCAGATTCATACTCAAACTGCAGCTTCTCATCATCACTTTGCGCATATATTGATTGGAGGGTAAACCGTGTTACCGGAATACCATCACCTCGCTGGTGTTCGTCCATCACAATCTGAAAAAATTACGAACAATGTGATTAGAAGAACACATTATTGTTTAGGTACAGAAGCAATATACTGTAAAATCAATTAAACAATGACTAAGTGTCTTGGTTGCAAGTCGTGGTAAACTTATCTGGCGAGACTTTTATATCTATGGTATAGAAGCAAAGCGCAACAAACTATGAAAATGAAAATAGTGGTGGAAGAGCACCTTGTAGCCAAAAAGTTCACAGCAAGCTCTTCTAAACACTGAAATTCTATCCGCAAAAACAGTCTTATACCTGCATAGAGTAGTAGTATCAGAAAATGCTCCAATAATTGGAAGAGAAAAAAACAAGTAACGGTTCACTACTGGATGTTGCATTCATCAGGCACCGACCTCTCCTCCCGCTTTTCTAGTGTTGCAATCTGTTCCTTTAACTGCATTATTTTTCCTGATATGTATGAATCCACAAGCTTCCCGGCATCGCCTGAATGGTTCACAAGTGAATACACCGTTTATGCCTCATTTCTACTACATAAAAACTCTCATTTTTGTACCCCAAAGTACAGAATCAATTTTACGTCTTTCAAATCTGTGCGAGCCAATAATGGTGGTGAATATCATTCAAAGAGAGATTCTAATATTTAACATATTTGTAAAAGGAAAAGTAACCTAATCATAAAAGAAAAAAAATAATATTTAATCTAATAAAAAAAATACTATTATTTATTAAAATTAAACACAAATCCACATTCCCCTTAAGTGGGGTTGTATATAGAATACAAGCCGAACTTGAAGTTAAATTCATCAAAACTGGTCCTCAGTAATGCTTTAGTGAGAATGTCAGCAATTTGATGTCGTGATAGAATATAGTTTAGTACAACTATGCTATTCTTGACTTTCTCAGATATGAATTTAAAATGATCCAGGATCTAGATTATATAAAAAGGTAAAAAAATACAAGATAAATCAAGATTTGATAGGTCTTGGAACCTCCCCTCCTCTCAAGAGAATACTCTCTATGAGCCCTACAAGATAATCACTCAATAATTGGATGCCTAAATCCCACCCCAACCCTCTTTATTTATAATAAAATATCGTAACTTACTCTCCAAGTAATTGCTAACATACCCTTATATTATTCCTATTTCTACTAAGACCCAACCCTTTCACTACCAACCCCTAAAAAAATACACCTTTTCCTCAAGGTAACATAAACAAATAACTAAGATCAAATTTTGAGTTTTTTTTTGTGGTGGCGGAGGTGGAGGCGGTGGTGCAAAACCCTAGCCGTCACTGTTTCTTCCACAACCTCCTTTCTTCCTCAAATCCTAACTTCCATCTCTGAGTACCAATGTTTTAAAAATCGAAAGAGGCGTACGCCTTGAGGCAAGGCGGAACTAAAAAGCCTTGAGGCTTACGCCTTTAGAGTAAGAAATGAGGCCTACGCCTCTTGGAACAAAGGCGTACGCCTCGGAGCTACCGCCTCGGAGGCTTAAAGGCGTAAGCCTCGATTTTTGAACGTGTTGGTCAACGATTTGATTTTGTAAAACAAAAAAAAAACTTTAAAAAATGCACCAACCTGAAACCTTTGATAAGAACATTGGAGAAGAAGAAAGAAAGTGATAAAACCAGAGAAAGAAGAATGTGAAAGAAAATGAGGGAGGAAGAAGGACAATCGTGCAATGAAAAAGTTGAGTTAAAGAAAAAATAATATAAAAGGAAAAAAATGTAAAATGAAAAGACATATGCATAGAAAACTGAAAAAATGTACTAATATATTATTTAAATTAAACTTTGACTAACATACACATGGCTCAAGACAATTAACTTTTGATATTCTTTAAATTTATGGTTTTTTTTTGCTTTTAAATTTGTTTTTTATTAAATGTTCAAATGGTTTACTATTATGGTCTAAATTTTAACATTTTTACTATTTACCATATTATTATTATTTGATATTTTTAACTTTTTATTATTAAATAAGATATTATTATTATATCATGAGTTTTTCCTTTTTACAGTTTCTTTTTATATTTTATTATCACTATTATTATCTAAATAATACATTTACTATATTTCTTATAATTTTTTTTGCTTATTATTAGATAAGATATATTTATTGTTATGAATTCTATCATATCTTAGAATAACCATTTACTATTTTTTTTATATATATATATTTGTTTACTATAATCTATTTTACATTATTTATAAGGAAATTTATATTGATATTCAGTTTATTTTTATTTTTTTAAGTTTTAAGAAGTATTAAATGGTTATAAATACAAAAAAATTTATGATTTAAATATGTATTTTTTAATAAAAAATGAGGCTTACGCCTCATACCGCCTTAAGCCTTTTAAAACATTGCTGAGTACCATTGTATTAGAGAATATGAGGTTCCACCTCAAAACCAATTGGCAATGAGGGGAGTAACTCATATCCCTCATAAATGTGTTGAAGACTCCTCACCTTTCCAATGTGGGACAATTGCCACATGGTGAGCATAGTGAGTATCTCCAACATGCCCCATCAAGATGGCGGCCATATCGGAAAATGCCATCTTGAAATGGATCCTAATTTGTGGACCGAAATACCCGCTTTGGCTTACTCGCATAGATCGGATCCAAACTTTGGGATCAAATACCTACTTAAGCTTATGCCCGCTTGGGTGGGGTCCACACCCGTTTTTTTTTAATTCAAAGCATTTTGGGTAGGATCAGAATTTGAGGGGACCATTGACCCACATGGAGCTCTGATACCATATTTGAGGTGGAACCCCATATCCTCTAATACGGTATCAGAGCTCCATGTGGGTCAATGGTCCCCACAAATTCTGATCCTACCCAAAATGCTTTGAATTTAAAAAAAAAGCGGATGTGGACCCCACCCAAGCTGCCATAAGCTTAAGCGGGTATTTGATCCCAAAGTTTGGATCCGACCTATGCGAGTAAGCCAAAGCGGGTATTTCGGTCCACAAATTAGGATCCATTTCAAGATGGCATTTCCCGATATGGCCGCCATCTTGAGGGGGCATGTTGGAGATACTCACTATGCTCACCATGTGGCAATTGTCCCACATTGGAAAGGTGAGGAGTCTTCAACACATTTATAAGGGATATGAGCTACTCCCCTCATTGTCAATTGGTTTTGAGGTAGAACCCCATATTCTCTAATACATTGTTCCCTTGCCTTGGATTGCTCCTCCCTTTCTAATCTTCTTCGTTCCCGCTCCTTTGCACTCTCCTCCATTATCTCTCTAAAACAACTTTTTATGTCATTGTAAAAACTTTGCCACATTTCTTGAAAGAAACGAACATCTTCTTGATCCATCTCTACAACAAAGAATCGAAACCAAGATTTGATATAATCCAGGATCTAGATTATATAAAAAGGTAAAATAATAGAAGATAAACCAAGATTTGATAGATCTTGGAACCTCCCCTCCCAAGAGAATACTCTCTATGAGCCCTACAAGATAATCACTCAATAATCACTCTATATTTGGATGCCTAAACCCTACCCTAACTCTCTTTATTTATAATACAATACCCTAACTTACTCCCCAAGTAATTGCTAACATACCCTTATATTATTCATATTTCTACTAAGACCCAACCTTATCAGAATTGAGGATTTATCTCTTTGTGCTTCGTTCTATCCGTGATGCTCAAGATTCTTTGCTATGTTGATTGTCGATTGACTGTCACAAAGCATTTTGAATAAACTTCGGATTTCTATCTTGAGTTCTTTCAAAAGCTTTTGGATCCACATTCATACACATATTTTCAAAGCTAGTGCTTACTTCTTAATACAACTATTTGCCTTTTTTCTTCTCCAAGAATGAAGAAAAGTACATCTAATCATTCAGTGTTCTATAGAATATCAAAGAGTGGTATTAATTTGTGGGTTGTGTATGTCGATGACATTGTTATCACCGGAGATGACACACAAGGTACAACATTGTTGAAAACTTTCCTTCATAGCAAGTTTCACACTGAAGATCAAGGAACATGTCCCACAAAAATACGTTCTTGATTTGTTGTCTAAGATCGAAAAACTGGGAATGGTATTGTTAGGTATCTAGCCTCAAACCTTCAGAGAGCGCAGCACTAGATACCAACAAGGAAATACTACTGATAATATTGATAAAAACACCCTCAAAACAAAGTATAGTTCAGAGAGTTACAATATCAACAAAACGTTAACAACATAAACAAGGAAAACATCAAGACAATACGAAAAACAATAAAACCCCCGGTGAATTCAAGAGCATTGGTTTTCTCCTCTCTACTTTACTCCTTAGACATTTCCTGCCTTGCCCATCAAGAAAATCTTCTTTGAATACCCCTTCACGACAAGCACCAAAAACGATCCGCACTCAGCCGTTCCTGTGCTAAGTGCAGGCGCTCTTTAAGAGCTGCTAATGCTAAATCTCTTTCTGTTAATTGTCGTTCCACAACATCATTTGAAGTCTTATTATCTCTATGAGAGATAATCGAAGGAAGGGTTCTCCCATAAACCACTTGGAATGATGTGGTATTAATGGATGTATGGTTTTATACCAATACTCTGCACAGGCCATCCAATTGTTCCACTTCTTGGGATGCTCGCTACAAAAACATCTTATATAAACCTCGAGACAATTGTTAACCCACTAAGTTTATCCATCCATTTGGGGATGAAACATCGTGCTTTCTTTCAATCGAGTACTTTGACTCTTAAACAATTCAGTCCATAAATGACTAATAAAATTTTTATCCCGATCAGAGACGATGAACCTTGGAAATCCATGTAGTCTAACCACCTCTTTGATGAAGATTGCAGCCACTTCTTTCATAGTGTAAGGGTGACTCAAGGAAATGAAATGAGCATACTTACTAAGCCTATCGACCACCATCAGAATGAAATTCTTCCCATTGAATTTCAGTAATCCTTTGAAAAAATCCATCGATATATCCTCCCAAATCCTGTTGGTATCTCCAACGGTTGCAACAACCCAGCCGGTGAACGAGCTTCAGTTTTGTTTCATTGGCATACTTCGCATTCTGAGACATATTTCTACACAGCTGCCTTCATTCCCTTCCAAAACAATTACCCTGTCAAACGTTTATACATCCTTAGAAAACCTGAATGGCCTCCCAAAACAGAGTCATGATATGCGTGTAGATGAAGAAATCTATACTTTCTTATTTTTTTTCATCATCGAAATAAATCCATCTATACAAGGTATAGATCTTCTATTTTAAGTAAATGATATCTTAACTAATAAGATATTTTATCTAGCCAGTTGGAATAGAAATAGAGAATAAATGAAATTACAAGAATATCCTTACTAAATGAAATCCTAACTTAATTCGAATTTTCAACACTCCCCTTCAAGTTGGATTGTATATATTATACAAACCCAACTTGTTATTTAAATCTTCAAAGTTAGGTCTTGGTAACGGTTTTGTAAGGATATCTACCAATTGATGTTTGGTAGGAACATATTGTTGAATTTTTCTGAGATGAAGGGTCGATCGATTTCAACATGTTTTGTCTATCGTGATAAACTAGATTCTTGGCAATAATTATTGCAACTTGATTATCACACATCATTTGAACTGGAGGCAAGTCATTTATCCCTAATTCACTTAGGACTCTTTTAATCTATATACCTTCGCAGATGCCATGAGCAAGAGCTCTGAATTCACCTTCAGCACTACTTCTGGCAACCACAGACTGTTTCTTGCTTCTCCATGTGACAAGATTACCCCATACAAACGAACAGTAACCCGAGGTAGATTTTCTATCCGTAACATCACCTGCATATCTGCATCAGAATATATGTCAATATTTCTTTTGTCAGTTCTTTGGAAAAATAACCCTTTACCAGGAGTCATTTTTAGATATTTGAGAATTCTGTATACTACTTCCATATGTTCTTCATCAGGGTTGTGCATAAACTAACTGACCATACTAACAGCAAATCCAATATCTGGACAGGTATGAGAAAGATATATAAGACACCCTACAACACTTGGGATCTCCATCTATCCACAGGATTTCTTTCACTCTTAAGTCCAAATTTCTTTTGAGGGTCCGTAGGACAAGTTGCTGGTTTGCATCCTAACATGCCAGTTTCATTGAGTAGGTCTAACACATACTTTCTCTAAGATACAATTATGCCTGTTTTTGACTGCGCAACCTCCATGCCAAGAAAATATTTTAGATTTCCTAGATCTTTGACTTCAAATTCTTAAGCTAACTGTTTTTTCAATTTTTGTAATTCTTCATCATCATTTCCCGAAAGTATAATGACATCAACATATACTATTAGTAGAGAAATGTAATTTTCTTATCTTCGTTTGACAAACAACGTATGATCTGATTGACATTGAGAATATCCAAGACTGAAAACAAAACTTGAAAATCTACCAAACCATGCACGAGGAGATTGTTTAAGACCTGTGTTTGCATACATCTGTTGACTTGAAATTCTCCTCAAATCCGAGATATCCATGTAGACTTCTTCTAGATCTCCATTCAGGAATGCATTTTTTATATCTAATTGTTGAAGCCCCTAATCTAGATTAAATGCTAGAGACAAAATAATTCTTATAGTGTTGAGTTTAGCAACAGGTGCAAAAGTTTCCTGGTAATCAACTACAGAAGACTGAGTGAATCCCTTAGCAACTAGTCTGGCTTTCAATCTTTCAATGCTACCATCTACCTTATGTTTTAATGTAAATATCCACTTGCATCCAACTGTTCGTTTTCCACTTGGTAGATTGGTCACTGTCCATGTATCATTTTTCTCAAGAGCTTCAATTTCTTCTTGTAAGATTTTCTCCAACCAGAATGTTTCAATGCTTCATAAATATTGGTTGGAACTTGAACATTATCAATGATAGAAATAAATGCTCGATATGACTCAAATAATTTATCATATGAAACATAATTCCCTATAGGATGCATAGTGCAACTCCGAACTCCTTTCCTTGCTGCAATTGGTAAGTCTAAATCATCAACCTCTGGAATTATATCAGGACTAATATCCTCTCCTATCTCACATATATCCTCTTGTATTGATTTTTCAGGAATTAGTGTCGATTTAGACCCTTGAAGGTGTTGATTCATTTTAGTATCTACTTTCTCAACTTGTTTACTTCTTCTAGTATGCGGTACAAGTCTTTCACTAGAAATTGGAGATGTTGGAAGTGAGATCACAGGACTAGTTATCGAGGTGGAAGGTATATCATGAGAAATAATAGAGGTGGAAGGAAGAGATGTAGGTATATCAGGAGAGATAGTGGAGGTGGAAGGTTCTATCTCAGGTACTATCTCAAGTATCAAAGACCACAACTGATCGTCAATTACTATCTCCCCTTGACTATCAGTTTTGGGATAAAATGGAAAGTGTTCGAGGAAGGTGACATCCATAGTGACATAAACCCGTTTTGTGATAGGAGAGTAACACTTATATCCTTTTTGAGTAGGTGAATAACCCAGAAAAATAAATTTATGTGCTCGAGGATCCAACTTACTACGATTTTGAGAAAGAATATGAACATAAGCACTACACCCAAAAACTTTAGGAGGTAGATCAAAACACGGAATTCGAATATGAGGAAATGACTTAAGGAAGACTTGACGAGGCGCAGAAAAGTTTAGAACCCAAGAGGGCATACGATTGATTAAGTGGCAGTCAGGATAGCATCCCCCAATAGTATTTAGGAACATTACAAGTAAACATAAGACATCGAGTGACCTCTAGAAGATGACGATTTTTACGCTCAGCGACTCCATTTTGTTGAGGGGTTTCAACACAAGAGCTAATATAAAGAATTCCTTGTGCTCAAAGATAATCCACCATAAAAGAACTAAAGAACTCTTTGGCATTATCAGTTTTGAGGACACGAACATTGGTTTGGTATTGAGTTTGAATCATATCATTGAAACTTTGGAAATGATGATATACTTCAGACTTTTCTTTCATTAGAAAAATCCATGTGAGTCGTGAATGGTCATATCAATAAATGAAACAAACCAACAAGCTCTAGAAATATTTTTTGTTTTTAAAGGACCCCATACGTCACTATGAATCAATGAAAAAGGACTTGACGGTTTATAATCGATACTTGGATAAGGACTTTGAGTATGTTTGGCAATCTGAAAATTTTCACAAATTTCACAATTGAATGAATTGGGATTTTTCGAACGAAAAAAATTGGGAACTAATTTAGAGAGATAAATGAAATTTGGATGACCTAAACGATAGTGTAAGAGCATAATTTCACTATCATTATTGACACTACGAGAAACATGACTTTTATGAGAAATGAAAGAGGAAGAAATTGAAGACTTATCTACAATTGCTAATGAGCCTTGATCATAGTTGAGAAGGGAAAGACCAGAATAGAGCTTAGCACTACCAATTGTCTTTCCCGATTCTATATCCTGAAAAACACATACATTTGGATAAAATCTAGTTATGCATTTGAGATCACGAGTCAATTTACTTATTGAAAGTAAGTTACAATCTAAATCAGGCACATGAAAAATTGAGTCCAGGCATAAATGTTTAGTAACCCAAACAAATCTAGTTCCAGCTATTTTGGAATACGACCCATCTGCAATTTTCACAGAGGAGGTGGACGAGTCATTCTGATAGGTTTGGAATAAGGATAGATTTTCTGTCATATGGTCTGAAGCTCCAGTATCTATAATCCAGGGTTGTTCTCCTTTGCAGACTGTCAAGGCAGTAGGAGTAACTTTCTGAGCAACCAAGCCTATGTGTGACTTGTCAATTTTTTCCAATGCATTTATTTGTTCTTTTATGACTCCTACATTGGAGTCAAACAAGCTTCTTTCAATCTAAAGCGACAAAGTTCTGTAGTTGACCAAAAAAAAATTCAACTTACCCCTAAAAGAGAAGGAAAATAAATGAAACTTCCCTAGTGAATGAGGTGTTCACCCGAACAATGCAAACGTTGATGGCTTGAAAGAGTAACACAATAACCGTCCTTGAATAATTTGGATAATAAATGTATGCCGAATTGATTGCGTTCACGGTGAATGCTTGAGAGGATCCCGCAAACTTACGGAAATCACGTTCATGGTTGATTGGTTATTTGACGAACTGATGGAATGGAGAACGGCTAAGAAAGAACAAATTTGCACAAGATCTGACCTAAATGCACCGTTAAAAGTCAAATTCTTCTATTGTCATATAATGCTTTTGCTGCATTTAGATGAGTAAAGCCAGGTGTTGGATAACAATGTGAAAAGTTATCTTTGTCCTCTATTTGCAGCTTGAGAATGATCAATTTAGTGGTGGGATGCAACTTAAGGCAGGTATCGAATAAGAATGTGAAAGGCTATTTCCATTCTGCTTGCCAGCTTGATCAATTTTGCAGTAGCATACAATTCATACTATTTTTTAAAGAAACTATAAATACTTCCCCTTCATGGGAACGAAACTGATACGATCCGGACCTTGGAGTTTTTAGGAATATTAGTATTAGTATTTATTATTGATTAATTAATTGTTATTTCAATTGTATTGGGCTTTTGGGCCTTATTAGAGATTATTATTCAATTAGGTTATTTTGGGGTTTACTTGGGGAACAAGTAAAAGGCTAGGGTTTAGAGTTATTATAAATAGGAGAGGTTAGGTATTTGTTATTCATCCATTGAATTATCGTCTTTGTACTCTGGGCTCTTTGAGAGATTCTCTCGAGAGATTTATCGTAGTTTAATAAAAAGTGTGGTAGATTCTATCAGAAACTTGATCTGAAGCTAATGTATTTGTACGGGAAAATAAATATATCCACCGATTGAAGAAGAGGAAAATTAGCCAGAGAGGTTATGCATAGGCAACAGAAGTGCAGCAACAATGGCGGTTACGGATGAAAGTTAGGGTTTTAAATTTCTACCACTTAGAACCTACGCTCTGTGATATGGTCTTATTATTCCGGACTGTAACATTTCTTCAATCATCTTCTATATCTCCGATTTCTAGGCATGCACATACTTATATGGCCTTATTAGCATGATCGCTTGCTCATCCTTCAAGATAATCTGGTGATCAACTACCCGTTTGGGAGAAAGTCCTCGGAGTAGCGCAAATATTGTTTGAAAATGCTCCAGAAGTTCCCTGGTACTTGGAAGAAGTTCTGTAGTTTTTCCCAACTTTTCTACGTTCTCTTGACTCTACTAAATGGTCTTGTACTCCACATAGCTCAACTAAGTACCCTTGATCGTCTTCAAACCATGTCTTGGATAACATTTTGAGGGATACTTCTGCATAGGTAAGAGTTGGATTGCCTCTGAGTGTGATTGTACCCTGATCAGATTCAAACTTCATTGTGAGAGCCTTCCAGTCAATATGCATAAACCTTGTTTTCCGTAACCATTGCATTTCCAATATAAAGCCAACGTTCCCTAATTCCAATGGCAAAAAATCTTCAAATATTCGAAACTGTTGTAACTCCAACTTAACTCCCTTGCAAATTCCCTTACCACGCACTGCGGTTCCAGTACCCATCACTAATCCATAGTTTGTGGTTTCTTCACAATCAAATTTTAATTCCTTAACCAACTGCTGAGAGATGAAATTGTGCGTTGCTCTACAATCAATGAGAACGATAACGTCTCTACCTTCTATAGATCCCATGAGTTTCATGGTTCCCAGCATGGAAAACCAGATGACCGATCGAATGGCTAGTTCAGTATTCTCAACAATTTCTTCCATGCTCTCCTCCTCTGTTTCCAACTCAAAATCAGGCCCTTCTATTTCGATCTCTCCACATGCAATCACCACCATGACCCTTAATTCTCCTGACTTGCATTTATGGCCAACAAAGAATTTCTCATCACATTTAAAACAGAGTCCCTTCTCCCTCTTCATTTGATACTTTGTGTCTGACAGTCTTTTCGACGGCGCCTCCCTACGAACCTGTCCACCTTTTTTAGGAATAGTGATGGTACGTAGAGGGAAAAATTCTTCGGTTCTCGAGCCTTAGTTTCTATTCTGGTAACCAGTCTGAACAAGTCTGGTAACCGAACTTGGGCTAATCTTCTCGGCCTTGGTCGTACTGTTGATGGTCTCCTTAGCATCGCTCTAATCTTGAATTAACTAGGTTTGTTCAATAATGTCATCCAGCCCCTTGGGTTTGCGACTGATTACATCGGCTCTCAAGTTAGCCGAGAGGCCATTGAGGAACGCACTCTCCAGAACCTCTTCTTCCAAATGTGGCAATGTCACTGATAATACTTCAAACTGGTGTATGTACTCATCCAGAGTTCCTTCCTGCCTTATCGCATGGAATCATGCGCACAATGTTCCTTCCTGAGTTGGTCGAAACCTGAGGTATAGTCTCTTCTTCCATTCCTTCCATGTCTTAATTTCCCTGCGATTGTTGGCCCATCTGAACTAATCCACCGCCACTTTCTCAAAACTTATTACGGCCACATTAAACATTTCTTTTTTCGTGAGTTGATGAAGTTCGAAATACCGCTTGGCTCGAAAAATTCATGAATCCAACTCGACCCCATAGAACACCAACATTTCCAACTTCTTAAACGATCTCTTCTCTTCCACATTCTCTTCGTTCTTATCTTCTAAAGGCTCACCTTCCTCGGTTGGATTCAAAGTGCCCAGGTCTTCGCCCATTTTCTGTCTCAATTTCTTATTGGATCCTTCTGTCACCAACGATTCACTCTTGGATTTAACATTAGTGAATTCCTCCACCACTCGCCTCATCGCCTTCTAGCTTTCAACCATCCCAACCGTTAGTTTCTCAATGTTAGTATTATTCTATATTTAGTGAGTTGTTAGGATTTGCATCATTCTTAGCATTATTCTATATTTAGTGAGTTGTTAGGATTTGCATCATTCTTAGTATTATTCTATATTTAGTGAGTTGTTAGGATTTGCATCATTCTTAGTATTATTCTATATTTAGTGAGTTGTTAGGAATTGCATCATTCTTAGTATTATTCTATATTTAGTGAGTTGTTAGGATTTGCATCATTCTCCTTGTATATATATATGGACATAGTTATATCAATAAAAAAGCACCACTTCTCCGAGTCCCAAAATATTGCGTAACCTGGTATCAGAGCTAGGTTTAGGGTTTTAAAGTAATGAATTTTAGGGTTTGGGTGTGTGCTTCTCGGGGTATTCGAATACTACTCTTGCTGTTCGAGATAGCCGTCAGAAACTGCGTCAGGACCGCCAGAATCTGTCAGAACCGCTACCGCCGCCGCGCCTTGCGGGAGTTGGTCGTCACCGCCACCGTCATTCGAAAGCCCGCCAGCCGATCTACCTGCATCTAGAAGATCGCCGCCACACGACGAATAGGGACCTCACACGCGCCGCCGGAAGTTCCAGATCGCCGCCGCAGACGGAGGCACGTGAGAGCGCGTGGAGGGGTTTTCTGACGAGATTTTTCCTGGGCTTTGAGCGCGACAAACCTCTCTTCGTGTCTGTGTGGTTTGTTTTTGGTTTTCGGCAATATTTGGTCTCGGGATTGAGGTTTAGAGCGTTTTTTTTTTTGGTAATTTACTGCTGTGTTTTGTTTAATTCGACGTTGATTCTCTGATTTCCAGATTTTAGATTGGTGTTTTACGCTTGGAAGAATATATGGTTGATTCTAAGCACACGAGTGTTATTTCTCACTCGTCGGAAATCATGAAGCGTAAGTTGAATGGCCTCAATTATCGCGATTGGAATAAAACAATTCGGTTTCATCTTCTGAGCATGGAGATGGAGAGTCATATTAAGGATGATGCACCAGCGGATGAGTCAGAGAAAAGAATATGGCTTAGAGATGATGCTCGACTATATAATCAGATTCAAAACTCAATAGAAGATGATGTGGTCGCCCTGGTGACTCATTGTAATAGCGTCAAGGAATTGATGAAATTTCTGGAGTTCTTATATTCTGGAAAGGAGCAGGTGACAAGAATATATGATGTTTGCACATCCTACTTCCATGTTGATCGAAAGGGACAATCAATAACGGCGTACTATATGCAGCACAAGAGGAACAGTGCCGAGCTCACGGCTCTTATGCCTTTTGAGGCAGATATAAAAGTTCAACAAAGTCAGAGAGAGAAGATGGGTGTTATTAGTTTTCTACTGGGTTTAGGTCCTGAGTTTGAAATGGCAAGGTCACAAATTCTCTCTGGGACTGAGGTGCCTAGTTTAGATGAGATTTACAGGAGGCTTCTTCGTATTGAGGGTCATCCTCAAGACCTGTTAGGATGACAACCTAACAGTGCACTTGTAGGGAGACAAGATTCGCGTTCTGGGAAAGGTGTGAGTTCTTACGCACCTAAAATCAATTATGATCGACGACAAGAGCATGGTGGAGATAGCAGACGACCAGATTCGAAAGGTGTTATGGTATGCTATTATTGTCAGAAACCAGGGCACATGAAAAGGGATTGTAGGAAGCTACAGTATCATAATCAAAAATTTCAAGCAGGATGCCCCTGAACGTTCAGTTCATGCTTCCGCGGATGAGTTTGCTAGCCTCCAAGTGTCACAGTCATCTACCTCGATGCCTCCTACTGCAACATTTGCTGAGGCAGGTAATAAAAATCGATGCCTCCTTACCTCCTCTCTGAAATGGGTCATCGACTCTGGGGCTACATCACATATGACAGGTAACCGTAATTTGTTTGTAAATCCATTATCCCCGGCCCCGTTCCCAGCTGTCACCTTGGCAGATGGGTCATCATCTTCGGTTCAAGGGTCTCGTCCGATAAATGTTACGCCCACAATGTCTTTATCTTCAGTATTATGTCTACCAAATCTTGCATTTAATCTTATCTCTATTAGCAAACTTACCCATGATCTAAATTGCTTTGTGTCTTTCTTTCCTGGCTACTGCTTGTTTTAGGATCATATGACGAAGAGGATTATTGGTAGAGGATATGAGTCTGACGGTCTCTACATACTCGATCAACAACCAAGGAATGAGGTTGCATGTTCGAGCACTGAGTCTTTGTTTGACATTCATTGTCGGTTAGGTCATCCGTCCTTGTCAGTTTTGAAGAAACTTTATCCAAATTTTTCAAGATGCTTTGTCATCTTTAGATTGTGAGTCTTGTCAATTTGCTAAATTTCATCGTCTTAGTTCGAGTCCTAGGGTTCATAAAAGAGCTGATGCTCCCTTTGATTTGGTTCATTCCGACGTTTGAGGTCCGAGTCCTGTAACATCTAAAACGGGATTTCAGTATTTTGTAACCTTTGTGGATGATTTTTCCCGTCTGACGTGGGTTTATCTAATGAAAAATCGTTCTGAGTTGTTTTCAATTTTTTATACATTCAATGCTGAAATTCGAAATCAGTTTAAAACTTCTATTAAGATTTTACGCACTGATAATGGGGGAGAATACTTCTCTAATCTCCTCGGATCTTACTTACGTGACAAAGGAATCCTTCATCAGTCGTCTTGTGCTGATACTCCATCTCAAAATGGAGTAGTAGAACGGAAGAATCGACATTTACTTGAAACTGCAAGGGCATTGTCGTTTCAAATGAATGTTCCAAAACACTTTTGGGTAGATGCGGTATCTACAGCTTGTTTTTTGATCAATAGAATGCCTTCTTCCGTACTCAGTGGTAAAACTCTGTTTCATGTCTTGTTTCCTACAAAGGAATTGTTCCCAATTACACCCAAGATTTTTTGTTGCACTTGTTTTGTTCGTGATATAAACCTTCATTGCACAAAGTTAGACCCAAAATCGTTGAAGTGTATCTTCCTAGGTTATTCTCGTGTTCAAAAGGGTTATCGGTGTTATTGTCCAAGCTCGAATAGATATCTTGTGTCATCAGATGTTCAGTTCTTTGAGAATGTACCTTTCACTCCAGTGTCGTTCACTTCGAGTCTGGAAGATGATAACTTGTTCATCTACGAAGTTGTTTCCTTCCCGATTCCTAGTTTGCCTCCAATGGAGCCTCCTTCGTCTTGTCCTCCGATTACTAAAGTTTATTCCAGACGGGTACAACAACAGTCTGCTGACTCATGTCCTCCACCAGAAAATGTTTCGTCATCTGAACCGCAAGCAGCTAGTGACCTAAACCTGCCTATTGCCCTTCGCAAAGGTAAGCGTTCATGTACTTATCCCATTTCTTCTTATGTTTCTTACTCTCATTTGTTGCCTTCCACATACTCTCTCCTTACATCTCTTGATTCTGTACCGATTCCTAAGAATACTCATGAAGCCTTGTCTCATTCTGGTTGGCGCCAGGCAATGATTGAAGAAATGACTGCTTTAGATGCTAATGACACTTGGGAGCTAGTGGCTCGTCCTGCAAGTAAGAATGTAATTGGGTGTAAGTGGGTATTTGCAGTTAAAGTTAACTCGGATGGGTCCGTGGCTCGTTTGAAAGCTCGTCTCATGGCCAAGGGCTATGCTCAGTCATACGGCATCGATTATTGTGATACTTTTTCTCCTGTGGCCAAGATGACGTCGATTCGATTGTTTATCTCGATGGCATCTTCTCGAGAATGGCCGTTACACCAGCTCAATATTAAGAATGCGTTCCTTCATGGCGATCTTCAAGAAGAAGTGTATCTTGAGCAACCACCTGGGTTTGTTGCTCAGGGGGAGAATGACAAGGTTTGTCGGCTTCGTAAATCCTTATATGGCCTGAAACAGAGTCCGAGAGCGTGGTTTGGGAAATTTAGTCAAGCCCTTGAAAAGTTTGGATTGAAGAAGAGTTCGTCTGACCACTCGGTGTTTTACAGGAGATTCGATAACATTCTTTTGTTGGTGGTATATGTTGATGATATTATAATCACTGGCGATGACACAACCGGTATAGTTTTGCTGAAAGAATTCCTTCACAACGAGTTTCATACTAAAGATCTGGGAACTCTCAAATATTTTTTAGGTATCGAGGTGATGCGAAACAAGAAAGGTATCTTTTTGTCCCAACGAAAGTATGCCCTTGACCTGTTATCTGAAGCTGGAAAGTTAGGGGTGAAACCTTGCAGTACTCCGATGATACCAAACGTACAACTTGTCAAAGAAGGAGAACCTTTTAAAGATCTTGAACGATACAGAAGAATGGTTGGGAAATTAAATTATCCGATCAATTTATTCATGAGGCCGGATATAGCATACTCTGTAAGTGTAGTAAGTCTATATGTCATCTCCTACTGTGGATCATTGGGTGGCTGTGGAACAGATACTGAGTTACTTGAAATCTACTCCTAGTAGAGGAATAGTGTAAGAGAGTCATGGTCATATAAGGGTGGAATGTTATTCGGATGCTGATTGGGCAGGGTCAAAAGAGGACAGGAGATCTACTTCGGGATATTGTGTATTTGTGGGAGGGAACTTGGTGTCTTGGAAGAGCAAGAAACAGAATGTCGTTTCCTGTTCAAGTGCGGAGTCGGAATATCGGGCAATGGCTCGAGCCACATGTGAGATAGTGTGGTTGCTCCAATTGTTGACTGAACTTGGGATAGAAAATGTTATACCTGCTAGATTATGGTGTGATAACCAAGCAGCTATTCACATAGCATCGAATCCAGTGTTTCATGAGAGAACTAAACACATCGAAGTGGACTGCCATTTCATTCGAGAAAAGATACATCGAGGGTTAATCTCTACAAGTTATGTAAAGACCAGGAGAAACAGTTGGGAGATATCTTCACGAAGGCCTTTGAATGGAACAAGAATACATTATTTTTGTAGCAAAGTGGGCATGATAGATATCTTTGCTCCAACTTGAGGGGGAGTGTTAGTATTATTCTATATTTAGTGAGTTGTTAGGATTTGCATCATTCTTAGTATTATTCTATATTTAGTGAGTTGTTAGGATTTGCATCATTCTGCTTGTATATATATATGGACATAGTTATATCAATAAAAAAGCACGACTTCTCTGAGTCCCAAAATATTGCGTAACAGAGAGATTGGTACAGGAAATGTTGTTGGCCGGGGTTATTCGCCCTAGCACGAGTTCTTTTTCAAGCTCTGTGTTGTTAGTAAAGAAAAAGGATGGAAGCTGGCGCTTTTGTGTTGACTATTGGGCTTTGAATCAAGCCACAATCCCGGACAAGTTCCCCATACCGCATGTGGATGAACTCCTAGCTGAATTGCACGGAGCGACGGTGTTCTCTAAAATTGATTTGAAGGCGGGTTACCACCAGATCCGTGTGAAGCCGGCCGACGTGCAGAAAACAACTTTCAGGACCCATGAGGGTCACTATGAATTTGTGGTCATGCCGTTTGGACTCCGGAATGCCCCTACCACCTTCCAATCTGTGATGAATGAGATTCTGAGATCGTTCCTCCGTAAGTTTGTACTCGTATTTTTTTATGATATCCTCATTTATAGTCTGACTATTCAAGAACATAAAGAGCACCTGGCTCGGGTCTTCGAGATATTACAAACCCATGTTTTTGTGGCCAATGCTAAGAAATGTCAGTTTGGGTTGCACCGCATTGAATACTTGGGCCATTTCATATCTGTGGAGGGAGTGTCAGCTGACCCAGCAAAGATAAAGGCGATGATTGGTTGGCCAAGCCCTAGAACTATTAAAGACTTACGGGGTTTCCTTGGCTTGACAGGTTACTATCGGCGCTTTGTAGCTAACTATGGGTCTATGGCGTTCTCACTAACTCAACTGTTGAAGAAAGGCAAGTTTGATTGGGGACCGAATGCGGAAGATTGCTTCCAGACAATGAAACATGCTATGAGCACTGTCCCAGTTTTGCGCTTGCCAAATTTCGACCAGCCATTTGTGGTAGAAACTGATGCCTCAGGAATTGGTGGGGCGATGTGCTCATGCAACAGGGGCAACCTTTGGCGTATTTTAGTAAGGCATTGTCGGTAACTCACCGTGTGAAACCGATCTATGAACGGGAATTGATGGCAATTGTGTTCGCCGTCCGGCGTTGGCGGGCTTATTTATTCGGTCATCATTTTATTGTGTGGACAAACCAGAAAAGTCTCAAGTTTTTACTTGAACATCGTGTAGTAGACGGCGAGTATCAGCGTTGGATCGCTAAACTGATGGGCTATGATTTTAGTATTGAATACAATAAGGGACTCGAGAATCGAGCGACTGATGCTCTATCCCGAATGCCTTAGCAATGTGAGTGCAGCATATTAAGCTTCGTGGCCGGGATAAACACAGCAGTTTTCACTCAACAGGTTAAGGAAGATGAGAAATTATTGGTTGTATATGCGACACTGACAGTTGGAGATGTGGGTCCTCCTGGTTATTCAATAGTGGGTGATATGTTGCTCTACCGGGACAGACTTATGCTACCCCCGACATCCCCAACGATCCCACTGTTGCTACTTGAGTTCCATGGGGGAGCTACTTGAGTTCCATAGGGGAGCTATTGAGGGGCATCAAGACTTACCAAAGACTTGCCAAGGAAGTGTACTGGACAGGAATGAAGGCTCGAGTACGAGCATTTGTGGTTGAGTGTTCGATTTGTGTTCAGGCTAAGCATCTATCGTTATCCCGAGCAGGTCTATTACAGCTGTTACCAATCCCGGAGCGGGTTTGGGAAGACATCTCGATGGATTTTGTGGAGGGACTACCAAGTTCAGAAGGTTATTGATAACTCTCAAGAATTGAGAGTTAAGGGCTAAGTTTAATAGTAGTTCGCTGGAACTTTTCGCTACATCATAGCAAGAATTCGCCAAATCTGTTCGCTTTAGCGTAATTATTTGAGCGAAATGCAAAATCCTATAGTTTTCTGTTTAGGATAACATTTTAGAGGTTTGCTTTAGCAAAAGTATATGAATGTGTAAATCTTTACGTTTCATCCCTATAAACCTGATTTTTTTTTTTTTTGCTCTAGCATACCAAGGGAGCGAAATGCAGAAGTGCTAAAAGCTTTTTGGAGCTAAGTGTAGTTGCTAAACATTTGGCTTAAGCGAACACAAATCTAGTGAGAAAGGTTCTACATAGCTAAGTGCAGTTGCTATAAGTTTCGCTTAAGCGAACTGAAATCCAGCGGGATGGGTTCTCGGAAAAATAGCTAAAGTGGAAGATACGTGTCAAAAATCCGAGAAAAGCCTTTCAATCTAAACCGTTGCACGTGAGATCGTGGAGCAAAGGACATGCGCATGAGATCGTGGAGTAGAGCCTTGTCGGAAGCAATATAAATAGCAACATTTTGTCATTGTGAAGGGCATCATCCATTTTGTTGGGAGATCATCGTCAAGTTTTCTTCAAACCGAAATCATTGTCATTTTTATAGTTAGCTTAGTCGTTTTAGTTGTTTTCAATTTCCACTTGTTTAGCTAGTTGGCTCTAGCGAAGTAGTTAGCCAACGTTGCAGAGTAGAGCTAAAGCTGGATTCAGAAACACTATTTGAGTGATTCCGATCAGGCTTTTTCTTAACATTGTTTCTCTTACTTTCATTCTAGTATTTTCGCTTTAGCTTTGTTTTGTAAGCATACATTGTTACTTATTTAATTGAAGATGAACTTTTCTCTTTACTTTGCTTTGAATCTATTTATCATCATGTGTAGCTAAGATTTTAGTTGGAGGGAAATAGGCTAAGTATGAGTATTTCGCTTAAGCAAAGTGGGAGCAAGATGTCAACTACTTAATGCATGTTGTGTTAAAATACATTTTGCCTAGCTAACTATTTGTATGAACTTTATTTCTCTTTCGAGAGAAAAGGAATAGAGCAACCTTGCATATCATAATATTAGGTTTTGCTAAGTTTACTTGCATTTGAAAAGAACACTTAAAGATAAGGTTCACCTAGTGTTGATCGCTTGGTTTATTTGTTGTTTGAGTTCGAGAAAACCAACCTAGGAGCTCGAGAGAGCCAACTTAGAGAGCTTGAGAGAGCCAAAGAGAAGCCATCAGTTGTTCGCTTCTTAGCCTAATGCCATTTCGCTTTAGCGAAACTCTTCGAAAAATCTTGACCTCCTTTCGATGTCTTTAATCTGATTAGAGTTAGTTTATCATTCGTTGCATCTTAAGTATTTTGCCAATTGAGATTCACATTTATTTCGCTTTAGAAAATTGAGTTAGCAAACTGATTTCAGCAACTTAGTTTTAGTTTCATCACATCAATATTCCCCTTGTTACCATAACTCTCTAATTTTCGCTTAAGCATGTTGTTAATCACTAATCACTGTGGAGATGACTTTTACTTACTTTAAAACTTGCTACAACAAGACTGTGTATACTTGCACATCTTTGGGAAATCACACACATTTCGCTTAATCTGAGTAGAGAGGTTTCGCTTTAGCGAAATCCAAGCTACCACGTCATCATTCTCATTTTCTTATTATTTTAATTATTGTGTGTTCACGATTTCGCAAACAGTTATGCTACCATCTTAGTGGTGGTTGATTGGCTCTCGAAATATGCTCATTTCATTCCGCTTCGACACCCTTTCTCGTCCTTGTCGGTGTCAAAGGTCTTTATAAAAGAGGTGGTTCGCTTGCATGGGATCCCAAAGAGTATTGTGTCTGACCGAGACAAAGTGTTTACTAGCTTGTTGTGGGAAGAGATATTTAAGGCGTCTGGGACTAAGCTCTGTCGTAGCACTACTTATCACCCCCAGACGGATGGTCAAACCGAGGTGGTGAACCGCTGTTTGGAATCGTATCTCCGATGTTTTGTGATGCATCAACCCAAGGCGTGGTATCAGTGGTTGCCATCGGCCGAATTCAGTTTTAACACGTCATTTCACTCCTCCACGGGCATGATACCCTTCGAGATTGTGTACGGACGAGCTCCACCATCGATTCTGGGATATGATTATGGGGCTAGCCCTGTGGCTGCTGTAGATTCCTTGATGTTAGAACGGGATCGAGTTTTGGAAACCCTAAAGGCTAATTTGTCACGTGCGCAACAATCGATGTCCGATCGAGCGAACGCAAAACGCCGAGATGTTCAGTTTTTTGTGGATGACTTGGTGTATATTAAGCTCAGGCCAAACCGCCAGTCGTCATTGGAAAAATTTAAACACCCAAAGCTAGCACCTAGATTTATTAGGTCGTATCGTGTCCAAGCACGGGTAGGGCCAGTGGCATATCGATTAGAGCTTCCTCCGTCCGTGAAGATTCACCCGATTTTCCTTGTTTCTGTTTTGAGAAAAGCAGTGGGATCTTCAGTGCTCGTCATGTCCTCACCGTGGGGACCGATTTGTGCGTAGTGGTTCGACCTCAGGCGGTTTTGGGAGTCCGTGAGCACTTGCATAGAGGAGGCGCATGACAGGTTTTGGTCCAATGGGAGGGCTCTTCTCCGGACGATGCTACGTGGGAGTCCGCCACGGACTTGGAGTTGCAGTTTCCGGATTTCCACATTGAGGACAAGGTGGCTCTTTGGGGAGGAAGTATCGATACAATCTCGGGCCCACTGAAGGTCTACTCGAGGCGGAGCAAGAAGTGACGGATTTAGTTTATTATAATTAGTATTTAATTAGTTGTTATTTTAATTATAGTTGGCTACTTATTATTATTAGGCCTTATTATCAATTAGGGTTTTTCTTAGGATTAGGAAATAGGTTATTATTAATTAAGGGTTCCTTTGAGGATTAGGAAATAGGATAAGTCTATAAATAGGATAAGTTAGGCCATTTATTGGCATTCAATTATTTTGTAGTCATTTGAACTCTTTGACTCTAAGGGAGATTCTCTCTAGAGATTTATTTCAATAAAAGTTGTTAGATTCTATCACTTTATTTGTAAGAAGATACAACGAAGTTTAATTTGTACAAAATATGTGAAGATGGGAGAACAATTAGTAGACATTTTCACAAAATCGATAAATGAAGCAAGAATAAATTATCTTTACAATAAGTTGGGCATGTTCTTTCGCTTGAGGGAAAGTGTTATAGTATATATGTTTAAGTGTGTGTAATATATAAATTTGCCTTTTTTTGTAATTTTCGTCTATCTTTAGGTTTACTTGTATCTTATATATGTGTTAGTATTATGAATAAAACTGTTGAATTAGGTTAAACCACCAATCAACCTAAAAGTTTAAGCTAATGGGTTGGCGTAAATTTAATTATATCAACCAACAGTCTCCTCACTTGTGAACTTTGAAATTTGAGAAATGCCCTAGAAGTGGACTTTAATTTTAATTGGAGATGAAATGACTCGACAGGGGCTCGAACTCAGGCCTTCCTGCTCTGATACAATGTTGAATTAGGTTAAACCACCAATCAACCCAAAAGCTTAAGCTAATGGGTTGGGGTAAATTTAATTATATCAACCAACAAAAACTCAACTATTTTGTCTCAATATAAATTTCAGAGTTGTTCTCTTCCCTTCTTTTTCGCGAGAAAGGGACCTTTTGTGGTAAGTCAATGTCTAACATCTTATGGGATCTTTGGGGGAAGAGAAACAATAGAATCCTAAAAAAGATTGGAACGTTCCTAGATTATTCTCTTCCCTTCTCTCTTGTAATTATTCTTTAAGCGCTATTTCTTTTCCCTTTTTTTTAAACTAGGAAATCGGAGCTTGGCCCATCTTAAGACCGAGACTTGAGAGATAACAAGAGATTTTACAATTAAACTCACTCGTGGGGTCAAACCGAAGACATCCAAAGAATCTTGCCTTAAAAGCTCCAAGCCTCAATCAACGAGGTTGCCCTTGGGGATTAGCTCTATTTCTCTATTAGAATCGTTTTATAAGGTCTCCCATTTTGTGTGAGCGTTTTTTTTTGTGTGCACCTCTTGTATTTCTTTTCCTTGATTCCTCAGTGAAACTTTGGCAACTCAGAAAAATTATAGAAAAAAGAAACGACTCCCTTCAGTTTTTAGAGGAGTTTCTCTGACAAATGTGTCTAAGAACTATACCCGATGGCGTCTTAAATTCTTCAACAGCTTGTAACTTCTCCTTCGTCTTCTGCAATTCAGATTTTAAGGCCTCTATAGTCTGTTTTGCCTCATTATCAACAGCAAGAGTATTCACCATTCGTAAGACCTTTGTATTTGTTGAGGAAAAATCACCATGCCCTAACTGCAAGAAAACGAACAAACACAAAATTGCTAATATGTTAGCACGTAAAGATGATCTGTGCCATTCAATAACATTGGCCAGAGCATGAAGCTGAAAAACATTTAGAAAATTACAAAAACCCACCCAATACATGAACTATGAAAGAAGTAATTACCATCGCACCTCAAACTTTCAATTTTAACAATAATGCTCTTAACTTATAAAATAGTCGCAAATAAATTATAAACCTTCAAAAATTTGCAAAATGCACAAACCACCGCCCTTTAACTTTAAGGGTTCTTCTAATCTATTGATGCTAATGCAAAATGTTAATGCAAATTGAGGCAGATCTCGTGATCGACCAAGTGTGCAGGTCAAAAAAATAACTATATGAACTTAAACTATTTCCAAGAGCATGGTTTGATTGTTTTGAAAAAGCTACGAATTTTCTTCAATCTTTTTGAAGAAATAAAAACATTTCATTGATGTGAAAAAAGTTGCTAATAATCCTATCGATCAATTACGAAAAGATCTTCAATAAGATAAAAGTGTATAAAGACTATAGTTACAAAAAGGGAAAACAATAGGGCCCAATATATTGTAATCGAGAGCGTTAGACTGAAGAGTCGTATTTTTTATTCAATGAAAGGCAATGCCTTTATATATGAGTTACAACGGGCCTAATGGGCCTAAATCTAATAAAGCAATAAAGTATACAAATATACATACAGTGATATAAAAAGCGTAAGGCGTACTAAGGCGCAGTGGCCCTCTGGAGCCTGAGGCGCAAGGCGCACCAAAAGGCGAGAGCTTTTTTACTTAAGGCGCACTATATAAAAAAACATAAACAATTTATATATTTGTGTGTATACACAATAAAAACACTTTTCATGGACATAAATGAAGTTTTAACCAAGAATAATATATTAAAAAAAAACATAATATTCAACTATCAACCTTCACACGCTTCGAATGGCCTAGTACAGGGATCAAAAAACACAAAAGGGGCAAAGAAAATAAAAAATCTCCTAAGGCGCGCGCCTTTTGGCGCCCAGGCCTTCACGTAAGGCGCCATAAGGAGCGTGCCTTATTACCCGCACCTCGCTTGGGACAAGCGAGGCGCTAGAGGTGGGACTTGAGCCCAGACACGCCTAGGTACGCCTTTTAAAACATTGTATACATATACATTTAATTCCTAACACTCCCCCTCAAGCTAGAGCAAATATATCTATCATGCCCAACTTGTTGCAGAGGTAGTTTATCCGGACTCCATTCAATGCTTTGATGAAGAGATCACCCAACTATTCTCAAGTCTTACATAACCTGTCAAAATCAAACCTTGTTGTATCTTCTATCGAATAAAGTGACAATGTACTTCAATATGCTTAGTTCTCTCATGAAATATTGGATTAGAGGCAATATGGATCTTTGCTTGATTGTCACACCATAGCCTAGCAGGTATAGCGACTTTCATTCTGATTTCATTAAGCAGTTGAACCAACCATACTATCTCACATGTCACCTGTGACATAGCTCTGTACTCTGATCCAGCACTCGAACAGGACACCACGTTGTTTCTTACTCTTCCACAATACCAGATTACATCCTATAAACATACAATAACCTGAGGTTGACCTTCTGTCCTCTTTAGAGCCTGCTCAATCAGCATCCGAGAAACACGCGATATTGGAGTGCCCATGGTTCTTGTATAAAAAGCCATTTCTAGGAGAAAACTTGAGGTAACTTAGAATTTGTTCCACGACTGTCCAATGATCGACTATGGGTGATGTCATAAATTGACTCATAATACTCACAGAATAAGAAAGATCTGATCTCGTGACTGTCAAATAATTTAATTTCCCAACCATCTTCCTGTATCTTTCGGGATCAGTGAATGCTTCTGATATGATCCAGGATCTAGATTATATCAAAAGATAAAAGAATAAAGATAAACCAAGTTTTGATAGGAACTTGGAACCTCCCTTCTCAAGAGAATCTCTTGAGCCCTACAATAAATCACTCAATAACTATTCAATAATTTAGATGCCTAAACTCTAACCTAATTCACTCTATTTATAACAAAATACTAACTTATTCTCCAAGTAATGGCTAAATAGAGCCCTAGGCCCAACCTTATCAATACCCGCCCCTTTAAAGCACCTTGTCCTCAAGGTGGGCATAAACAAAAATATTTTTTTTTTTTTTTTTTTTTTTTTCGGAGGCAAAGCGGCGCATCGGTGGTGGAGGCAAAGCGATGCAGAGGTGGTGGCGATGACAGTAGCGGCAACACTGGTGGTGGTGGCGGCGGCAGTGTCGGAGGTGGTGACGGTGGAGATGGCGGCGGCGATGTTAGAAGTGGTGGCGGCGATGGTGGTGACGGCGGCAGCAGCAGCGCCGCAGGTGGGGTTGGTGATGGTGGCGGAGGTAGGGGCAACGGCGGCAGCAACGGCGGTGACGGAGGCGGAGGCGGCGGTGGTGGCGGGGTCAAAACCCTAGCCGTCATTGTTTTTTCCAATCTAATTGCCTCCCTAAAACATTGTTTTAGGTCATTGAAACTCTCCTTTAGGTCTTCTCTGAATTCTTTTCTATGAAAAGAAATCATGACCCTCAAACTTTGCAACTCTTCTAGAATGAAACGAATTTGTTGTTCTTGATTCATCTCTACAACCAAGAATCGAAACGGCTCTGATACCAATTGATGTGATCCAGGATCTAGATTATATCAAAAGATAAAAGAATAAAGATAAACCATGTTTTGATAGGAACTTGGAACCTCCCTTCTCAAGAGAATCTCTTGAACCCTACAATAAATCACTCAATAACTATTCAATAATTTGGATGCCTAAACTCTAACCTAATCCACTCTATTTATAACAAAATACTAACTTATTCTCCAAGTAATGGCTAAATAGAGCCCTAGGCCCAACCTTATCAGCTTCCCCCTCCTTAACCAGTTGTTGGTTCAGTACCATCGGGGTACTACATGGTTTCACACCTAACTTTCCAGTTTCAGTCGACAGATCAAGAACATACTTTCGCTGTGACAAAAAGAACATACTTTCGCTGTGACAAAAAGATTCCCAGTTCTGGTGGCTTTCTTCGTTAACGAAGCTTACATTATGGTCCTTGGTTTTCCTATGCTTCATCTTGATCTTCTTCAGATCGTCGTTGTCGTCGGATTCATCGCACCGATCGCTTATCACTTACGAATGGGGCGAACACGCTTGGGAGAAACAGGTTTGATCATCGGCTCGGGTTTGGCTCGGTTCTCGTCACCGGCGCCAGAAGATTGGTCGAAACTCATGTCTCAGACCGATAACTGGCGAGAGCCGGTGGAGGAGAGAGGAGAGGAGAAATAGGGGGAATGAATCCAAAAGTCTAGTTTTTTCCCTGTTTAAAAAAAAAAAAAAAATCCTAACTAACAACTATCGACGGTGTTAGATACTAAAAAAATCAAATTTATATCCTCCAATAAGATTGTGCCATGTGGCTGGGCTACTAAAAATGTGAGCAATCGAGCTATCACCTAAATTCCTCTCTAGTTGAAATATCTTGAATCAGTTATATGGCAATCTGATTAATCGAGCACAGTAATCTCGCTAATCGAATAGTGAATCGCAATCCAAGGGCAAAGCCCCCAATATTTGGGATTCCAAGGCGATTAGCATTTAGCACTTCAGAATTTGGATTGAGAATAATGAAAGTTGCACCAATGTTGCTTGAATTTTTTATGGCATGGGCTTGTCTTCCTCAAACGGATTATAAAACCTTCGACTATGACCCACAAGCAAAGAGACCTAAGATACGGACAGTCGATGACAAATGTGTGTAGTCCTCGCAATTTTCAATGCGAATTAGATGAAGAGATTAAAATTCTCATTGGATAAAGCCTTTATCATAAAGGATTGAATATTGGGTTAAATAGATTACAACGGAAAAGTCTTATAACTAAACTGATCGTTTTTAAAAAAAAAAAGGTAACTACCCCCATCCCTAGGCCAGGCACCGGAGACATCGAAGGAGTAGTATCACAGGTGAGTCTCGAACCTGGGATCTTGAGAGGAGTATACCCTCAAATACCCAAGTCTTCAACTACTGTGCCACCCCTTGGGGACATAACTAAACTAACTAAACTAATCGTAATAGGAACATATATTTAAATTATAAGAAATAATATTTAAATTTAAACATAAATTATCTTCCATCACAAGAGATTATTTCATCGTGAGAAAAAATAGTCTAGATCAATTTTAAAATATTTTATGATCAGATTATTTGCAATCATCACAAAAACTTCGTTACTTACTTTTGACTCCAATAAAGAAATTTCAGAACGAAGCCGATCACAATCTCTCTCCAATGACTTTATTCTTTTTGCTTCATTATTTAATCTCTCATTCGACAACTTTATCTCATCATGTTGACGGCGATTAACCTCCTTTTGCTCATGTAAGCTACTTTCTAATTCTTTAATATACCAATCTTTTTTTGCGAGAGTTGAGTCTACCTCCTGTAAGATCAAACAAGCCACAAATGAAAACCCTCAGAACACTGTCATGAAACTAGCTTGTGTGAAACAAATGATAATATGAAAACCTGAGAAAGAACTCCACTCGTTGCTTTAGCCTCTGCATCATCATCTTTTAGACTTTTCAATCTATCTCTTTCTTCAGTAGCTATGGAGAGCTAAAATTGACAAATATTTGTTTTAAAATATATAACATTAAAAAGAGAAAGCCACACAACATTAAACTGCTCAACATAACCTCAGTCCAAAAAAAATAATAAAATAATGAATACTGGTTCCTTCTTATTTAATACATGCTTTTTCAATCCACACAAACAGAAGTTATATAGAAACTTTCGCTGAAACTATTTGTGCATACTAACAGTAGGGCACCCGAAACAGTAGTTATAATCATAGGCTAACGATAGGTGTTGAACATATTAAATTACTAAACCATCCAAAAAGCTTAAGTTTATAAGTTGAGGTACATAAATGGGGCTTTTGCATGTATATTAAAAAAGAACAAAATAATTTCATGTATAGCACAATTCCCAAACTTATTCATTTGGGGTAGAAAAACCAAACGGCCTTGGTAAATGCTAATGATTGAATCTATCTTTCTTTTTTTTTGCCGATCTCGTGATAACCCACTTATGTAGGTCTCGTGATTCTTGGTTTGAGAATTATAGCACTCTGAAGAAATCTCTCGCTTTCTTATTCAATAATTGATAAAATGTCAATTATTTATACTCAAATACTAGGGTTCCTCATCTCATGTAACCTACTAAAGATAATAAACAAATATATAAAATCTGTCCTATTTAACAAATTGTAGAAATATGCAATTAAAAAATTACCCTTCCTAATTATTTAGGATTTTCAACACTCCCCCTCAAGTTGGATTGTATATGTTACTTAAATCTTCAAAAATAGGTCGTGGTAATGATTTGGTCAGGATATCTACCGGCTGATGTTTGGTGGGAACATAGATGAGTTGAACCACTTCAATTCTAACTTTCTCAAAGATGAAATGTCAGTAAATTTCAACATGTTTTGTCCTATCATGGTGAACTGGATTCTTGGCAATACTCATAGTAGCTTGATTATCACACATCATCTGAATAGGAGATAAGTCGTCCTTTCCTAATTCACTGAGGACCTTTTTAGTCCATATACCCTCACATATGCCATGACCAAGTGCTCTGTATCTGTATTCAGCTTCTACAATACTTTTGGCAACTACAGATTGTTTCTTACTTCTCCATGTGACAAGATTACCCCATACAAATGTACAAGATCCTAACGTAGACTTTCTATCTGTAATATCACCAGCCCAATCTACATCAAAATATATCTCGATGTTCCTTTGATCAGTTTTCTTACACAACAACCCTTTCCCTGGAGTCATTTTCAGATATTTGAGAATTTTGTACACTACTTCCATATGTTCTTCATTTGGGTTATGCATAAACTGGCTGACCACACTGACAACAAATCCAATATTTGGACGAGTATGAGAAAGATATATGAGACGTCCTACAAGTAGTTGGTATCTCCCCCTATCCACTGGGTTGCTCTTGTTATTAAGTCCAAGCTTCTTTAAGGATCCATAGGACAAACTATTGGTTTACACCCCAACATACCAGTCTCTTGAAAAAGATCTAACACATACTTCCCAGGAAATATCTAAGGTTTCCAAGATTTTTTATTTCAAATTCTTTAGCTAAGTGGCCTTTCAACCTTCGTAATTCTTCATAATCATTTCCAGAATGTATGATGTCACCAGCATATACTATTAAAAGAGCAATGTCATTCTGGTTGACAAATAGTGTATGATCTGATTGACACTGTGAGTATCTGTTGAAAGATGGAAATTCAAATTCTCTAATTCTTCATTTAATAATGAACCCAACAATGGGTTTAAATAGAGTACAAGAAATGACCTAATTATAAAAGGAAAATATACTATCTAATTATAAAAAGGAAAATATAACCTAATCATAAAAGGAAAATATTCTACCTAGTTATAAAAGGAAAAGATAGAAAATAATATTTAATTTAATCCTAAAAAGAATAAATAATTAAAAAGATGAAAATACAATTTTATTAATATTTTTTTGAAACAAGGGTAACCACGCCCGTCCCTAAGTCAGGCACCGGAAGACATCGAAGGAGTAATGTCACAGCTGAGTCTCAAACCTGAGACCTTGAGGGGAGCATACCCTCAAAACCCAAGTCTTCAACCACTGTACCACCCCTTGGAGACAACCAATGATTGTCAGTGATTGCCAGTGAAACTCGTGAGGCGTTGTTGGGAGTCTTGGATATGAGATGGGACAATAACCAACAGATTGGTTGTTCTGACTAGATAGTTCTACGAATGTGTGCACAACACTCGCTAGGATTCTAGCAAAGACATCTTAGGAAATGTACAAGGAAATGGATCCAAATTAGAAAAGACCTAATCTTTCGGCTAGATTCTCTAAAAGACCATCTTTCAACGAAATACCTAGATCATTTGAGCCCAAAACCTTTAAGAATTATTCTTGGAAAGAACTTACATGATGCTTTGATTGATTAACCAATTATCTTTAAAATGGCTTTTCAAGGCTAGCCATTTATCTAAATCCTTTATGATCAAGGATTTCTTATGAGAACCAACCTTTACTGAAGCACCTTTAACCTCGACTGCATCCACATAAGAATAACTAGAAACAACACTTAAAAAGAAACTTTCTAGTTCTGATTCTTCTTACGTTTTGGGTGGCTTGAAGAATCTATTATTAGTACCATGTAACCAAAACCCATAGAAACATTTGAAAGTTCCTGATGTAACAATTTTTGTTATTTTTCATTCAATCAAAACACAAAAACTGAAGAAAAGCTTACTAACTACGCAAGTTATCTACTTAAGCTACTGTTAGTAAACGAAGTAGAAGGCTGAAAGGTAACTGAACAAAAACTTACAAGTAATTCATTTTGTTTAGCTTCCAACTTTAATGCTTCAATCTTTTCTTTTGCAAGTGTAGCCTCAGTTTCTGCCTTTTGTTTATCCAGTTGAACTGCATCCAGTGCTACTTCCAATTGTTTCAAGCGGGAATTCACCTCACCCATCTTTACTGTGTTATCAATTACCTCCCTGGATTGGATAATGGTAAGAAACAAGAGAATAAAAACATCGAGAAAAGGAAAAGATTACAAGGGAAACGAATTTAACAATTAACAGACCTCCCCTTCAAATAATTCCAACTTAATCCAATTACTCACTCACTTCCCCTTCTTTTTTTTCTTTTTCTTTTTTTTTTATAATAAACAAGACTTTTTTTTTTTAGAGGAAACAAGACTTGATGAATGAAAATTGCAAAAGACCGCACCAGAGTCAAGAAATGCTCTCTAGACCCTCCCTCGCCTCCGGCGACTTTTTCGCCGGAATGTTCTAATTTCTAACCCTCATCCTTTCTTTCACCTTTCTTCCTTTCTTTTCTCTTCTCTCTTCTCTTCTTCCTTCCTCTTCCATCCTCCATTCTTCTTATTTCCATCTTCTTCTCTCTTGATTTTTTCTTCCTTTCATTCCCCCTCCTCCCCTTACCTCTCTGTCTCTTCTTCAAATTTCCATTCTCAACCCATTGATGGAATCTCTGATCCTAGGCGATCTTTTTTGTATTAGAAAGGATGATTCATTATTCTGGATTGAAGATTCCTCCTTTGGCAAAGTTATTCCTCTTTCTTCGGCTATGTTCCTCTGGATGGAATCATCCCTGTCTCTTTTTGCAAAGCAGACAATCTCTCGTTATTTTCGGCAGACTTTTATGGATGATTATGGAACCATTACGATTAGCAAGTTGTGGCTACCTGAAGTTTGTTATTGCCGTTGTGTTGTGTGGCCAAAAAAAGGGAGTAGATTCTTATTGCACGTTCCATTAGGAAAAGACTTTTCTGGTCTTATAGCTCTCCTAGCTTTAATGAGGGATTTCTTCTCCTCTATAGGAACTTTCTCGCCTGTTTTTGCAAGCACCAGCTCCCTAGACCCAGTTCCCCAGAGTTGTAGTTTGAGCTCGGGTGATCAGCTTGTTGAAATCCCTCCAGTTGTAGTTTCTACACTCCCTACTGTTCCTACGATTTCGGCTAAAGCATTGCCTTCAATTTGAGTCAAAAAGCATAAGGAAGTTCTCGATGTCGATTTTGATAATCTTTGGGGGGCTATTTGGATGGGGATTTATAGGAGTGTTTCGCTAGGAGTATTTCAATGAGGATTTATAAGAGTGATTAAAAATTGGGATTTGTGCAATAACTTGTTTGGATAGAGTTTTTTGTAGAGGAGTTAATAGGAAAAAACTCGTTTGGATGGAGATTTTGGAGGAGGGGTTATATGTTGAATTTTTTTAATATTTTATTTATATAGACAATTTATATGAATTTTTTTTGTTCATTTATACAAAATCTCTCATTTTTATTAATATTTGTCAATTTGTCTCTTCCAATTATCTTGCTTTGAAAATTATATAAATTTCTAAATTATTCAAATAATATTAAAACAATGTATTTTGTATGTTTAATTTTAGGCTAAAGTATAAACATATCCATAAATTACGAAATTTGTATTAAACATACCCCTAAACTTTAAAAAAATTTCTTTTCAAAAAAAAAAACTTTAAAATTTTTTAAAACTACCCATGAACTTTGAAAAATGTTTCAAAAATACTCTTGCGGTTAATTTTGGATGGAAAAAGTTTTGTTTCAAAAATACCCCTCAACTTTAAAAAAATTAAAAAAATATCCTTAGTTTTCAAAATATCAACAAAAAAATCTTTAACATTTTATTATAAAACAATAATAATAATTATTGGAAAAATTGTTTTTAACATGTTTTTCGGTTAAGAAAGTTTTTGAAACTTTTTTAAAATTGATGATTTAAAAAAAAAAAAAAAACTTTAACAGTAAGGCATTGACATTTTTCAAAGTTTAAGAACACTTTTGAAACTTTTCAAAGTTCTGGGGCATATTTGACACGAACTCTATAATTCAATGCTATGTTTTATAATTTAGCCTTAATTCTAATTAAATTTTATAAAACAAATAGAAAATTTTTAAATAAAAATAAATAATACTCGATCTTTTTTTAATAATTATATTTTCTATTTTTTAAATAAAATATATAGAATGTCAACGAAAAAATTATTATTATTTTTAAATTATTATTTTAATCTGAAAACCTCATTGAAAACCTGGTTTTGAAAATCTCTTTTCTGAAGTGATTACAATAGCTCGTTTGAATGTAGTTTTTTGAAGAGTGATTGAAAAACTTATTTTGAAAACCTAGTTGAAAACCTCCATCCAAACACCCCTTGGGTGATTACTAAGTTGTTTGCGCATAATCAATGGAAGGATATCGGATTATCTTTGACTATGACTTTCAATTCTCAGGTTATGATTAATCCTCTGTTTGTGGACAAAGCCTTAATCTCCATGTCTGATGTTTGTAAGGATCTTTTTATTAAAGATGAAGGAAGATGGTGTTTAATTGACAACTTTCACTAGAAATTTGAAAAATGGGATGCTTCAAAACACAACCGGCAGAGTGGATCAAAGGTTATGGGGGTTGGCTGTCTATTTCAAATCTTCCATTGGATTATTGGACTCGTCTTCCCTTCGAAGTAATTGGCAGCTATTTTGGTGGTCTTTAAGAAATTAGCATGGACACCCTTAATCTTACCAATATTTTAGAAGCTAGAATTAAGGTAAAGAACAATGTGTTTGGACTCATGCCTGCTACAATTGAAGTGTCTCATCCTTCACGAGGAAGTATTTTTTTACATTTTGGTGATATTAAATCTGATGCTCCTTCAAACGTTCCAAATGGTAATTTAGATTCGTGCACTTTTAGTAATCCTTTGGATTTGGTGAGACGAAATGAGGTGCTTAAAGATTTGGGTTTTGAGCCAATTATTAACGGCTCTGAAGTTTCGACCAATAATCCCGAATTGTCAAGAAATCCCCATCCTTGGTCACCCTCCCAACAAACATTTGAGAACTCTGTAATGGCTTCTCAGATCCCTGTTACTTCGTCCTCCCAACTTCTTCCTTTGATTGATTTTTCTAATGATTTAATTGATCAACCTCCGAACTACAATCCTGAACCGTTGATTTACCCTGGGATCATTGATCTTTGCTCATCGGGAGAGCCTCCTATCTCTCATCCATTGAATTTACTTGCCTCTACTCTGTCTGTTGAACCTCCCATTGCTTCTCCCCCAATGTTTTAAAAGGCTTAAGGTGGCCTCGAGGCGTTTTCTCATGGAGAGGCGAGGCGTAAGCCTCAAGGCGGTATGAGGCGTAAGCCTCATTTTAAAGAGAAAAATATATATAAATCATAAAAATCAAGGTCTAAAAAACTTAATATGGAGGGAAGAAACAAGGGAAAACATAACACAGAAATAACTAACAAATAATAATAAAGAAAGAAAGAATAGAAAGCAGAAAAAATTTTAAAAAAGGAAAAAATGTGAAAGTTCATGATAATGATACCCAAACTAATAGTAAGAAAGAAAAAACAAATAAGATAAATTGAAAGAAAGATCTTAAACATGTGGACAAGAAAAAATTAGGGGATAATAATCTATTTAGAAGAAAATAGAAAGAAAAAAACATTCAAACAAATACAACCTCCCGTAAAGAAAGTTCAACTTTAAAAATAAATCCCACCCTTTTTTTAAGACAAAATCCCACCTTGTTGTGTTGTTGTAGAAGAGAACATGTTTTTCTTTTTTCTTGTGAAAAGAAAGGAAAGTTCAACTTGAAAACTTCAAAAAATGAAACCCTTGCATTGTTGTAGAAGAGAGACACCTGTTTTTCTTTTTTCTTTTCTAATCGGTGGGTGTCAATTAAATTAAAGTCAACAAAAGAGATTACTTTTTCATCATTATTTGGACCCACAGTAAGTAATATATTTAAAACTAATGTAAAGAATTTGAGGGCTTGTTGAACAAATAGTAAACACAAGGCGTAAGCCTTTCCGCCTTGAGGCATTTGCCTTGAGGCGTACGCCTCTGTCAAAAAAGGCGTAAGCCTCATTTTGGATCATCGAGGCGTAAGCCTTGAGGCATTTCATTATCGCCTCGCCTCGAGGCGCGCCTTGAGGCGTACGCCTCAACCGCTTTTTGAAACATGGTTCTCCCCCATTGCTTTTACTGCTCAACCTTCATTTATTACTCCTCTACAAGAACAGCTGCTTTTATTACCTGCTTCCCTATATGAATGCATTCTCCCCAAGCGTTCATCTTCTGCTATTAATGATCCTTCGTGTTCTGTTCCAAATGACTGTCAACCTTCTCCCATTCAAATTACTCAAATACCAGTGGTGAACTCAATAAATCACCCATTGAATTCCATCTCCTCGAATTCTCAAAATCCAATTATTAATCCCTCACTGCCCCCTGTTTTGACCGAATTTAATACTCCCATTACTAAAATTCAATCACAATCTCTTATTCCTCTTTCCCCGAACTCTGAACTCAGCAAATATCCAATTAAAGCTTTGCCATTTCATTACACTCAAAGAAAAAAGAACTTACAAGCCTCCCAACAACGACTTCTAAATCCTGATCATGTGGAGGAATGTACTTCTTTCTTGATTTCTAGAGATTTTCAAAAATAGAAGATTGATTCTGTTACTTCCTCTTTCTCCTTCAAACCGACTTGCATTTCAGCCAAAAAAGGGGGTGTTCCTTCCTCGTTTAATGTTTCTGCCAAGGACCCATTACTGATTAATGATATCCCAGATGATACCGATGCTGCCCTACCCCAACAGGACAACGACAATGACTCTGTTTTTAGTGCTAGTTCAATCGACTCTGCTTTGTATAATTTTGAATCTTAGTCAAATGATACTGATGAAGAGTTTTTCCCAGCTGACTTGAATATTATTCCTATTGAATCTTTGGTTATTCCAATGGATGTGCCTGAGTAATTTGGTGAGATTGTGAAAAATAGTGGTTTATTACTCAAAGCAGTTTCTACACCTTCAGCATGAAGATATTATCATGGAACACAAGGGGATTGGGAGATTTCTCTAAGCATACTACTATCAAGAATTCAATAACCCATATTTGTCCTCATATTGTGTTGATTCAGGAAACAAAGCTTCCTCTCCTTGATAAGAAATTAATTAAATCTCTATGGAGTTCCAAAGGCATTGGCTGGTCCTCTCTTGCATCTTCTGGAAGATCTGGTGGTTTATTGACCATGTGTGATGAATCTAAAATCCAGACAATTCTCTTCATTCCAGGTATTTTTTCTTGACTATTAAGTTCTCCTTCTCACAGGACAAAGTACGTTGGATTACCAATGTGTATGGACCAAATGCACATCGAGATAAGCCTAGCTTTTGAGATGAAATCTCTTGCAACCAAAATTAATATGGGCCCTGGTGTATTGGGGGTGATTTTAATGCCACTAGATGGGTTTGTGAACGACATCCTTGCAGTAGAATTACTAGAAATATGAAGAAATTTAGTACTTTGATTGACTCCTTGTCCTTAAAAGACATCCTCTTTCAAACGGCCTGTTATCATGGTCTAAACCAGGGGATGATTCCATAAGATCTCTGATTGATAGATTTCTTATTTCTAAGGAATGGGATGTTGAACTAACAAACTCTAGAGATTCTCGTCAATCTAAAACGATTTCAGATCATTTTCCTTTGTTGCTTGAAGCTGGCTGAAGCAAGTCTGAATAGTGATACTTCTGAAGGATGGGCTGGTTTCAAGTTGTCTACTAAGTTGAGAAACCTAAAAGCCACACTGAAAGTTTGGCACTCGGAGCAGGAACTAAGAAGCAATGTTTTTAAAGGTGCAAGGCGCACAAAGGCGCAAAGGCTATCTGGAGCCTGAGGCGCAAGCCGCAAAAAAGGCGCGGGCTTTTTCTTAAAGGCGCACCATGTATAAAAAAAAAATTTAATATATATTTATCACAAAACATTAAAAATATATACTTATCACAAAAATATATATTAAGTTATTAACCACTAAGTTGCAATATTCATGTATATATAAGCTATCAAAACAAGAGGAAGCTAGCTTTATAATATTAGTAGCATTGTATCCAATCAAAATATTAAATAAGTCCTAAAGCTCGAACTCCTCGCCACTGAATTCCAAATCCTCCACATCCACTTCATTATTGGACTTGTATCCCTCGGCCTCTATATCTTCTTCTTCTTCACTATCAATCTCCATAACTGACCCACGTCGTATAAAAGGTTGTGGTTGTGTGGAGGATGAAGATTGAGTTGTTGTCTTGTTTCTAGAGGTATTAGCCCTAGAATAATACGTTGGTTCATTCGCTCCAAAGAAATTTCGAGAGACATTGCCCCAAGTTAATGAATCATCTTCAAATACAAGATCACGATCCTCATCAGAATCATCTTCCATTACTCCAAGCAACCATTCATTGCAATCATCAATGTCATTTAAAGTGATGGGGTCGATGGAATCTCGAATGCTATATCGACGCTTCAACGCTCTATTGTATTTGATATAGACTAAGTCATTTAATCGACTTTGAGCAAGTCAATTTCTCCTCTTGCTATGAAGCTGCAAAGCCAATTATAAATAAGTAAAGTTTAACTCCATTACTTTACTTTAGTATCCATCAAGTTTAGGACTTAGGAGATAAAAAATCATTACTAACCTGTTCAAAAACACTTCAATTACGCTCACAACCTGATGCACTACAAGTAAGGCCTAAAACCTTTATCGCAAACTTTTTCAAAGATGGAGTTGAATGTCCAAAGGTACTCCACCACGCCACTAAAGATCAAAAGTCAAAACTACATATGTTAATAACTATTAACTTCCACACTTAAAGTTAAATTCAAGTATTTTGTGCTCATTTGTCGTACCTGGAGATCTTTTGTCACGATTTCTAATAGCCAATGGTTGTCCAAATGATTCTTGACTTCCTTGTATTTAGGATCTCTCGCAGTATCTTGTCTTGTTCTTCCAAAGAAGGAATCATTCGGGTTATACATGCTAGTAACCCTTCATTAACTTCTTTATTATCGGCAATGGTAGGATCCTTGTAAAGTAACTCGGGGTTTAGAAAATGACCCGCTACATGCAGTGGATGATGTAATTGAAGCTCCCACCTTCGATCGATGATAGCAAACACGTCCTCGTACTTCTCCTTCTGACCATGAAAAGCTCTCTCTATGGACTCTTTTGCTCGATCCATAGCCTCATAAATGTATCTCATTGGAGGCTTCTTCTCACCATCAACCAACCGAAGCACTCGCACTAAAGGGTTTGATACTTTAAGGCCAAAGAGTATTGTAGCCCAAAAATTAGTCATCATAATGGTTTTAAGAACTCGTTTGCCTTGTTGCTCTTTGCTCCATTTGCCATTTCTCCATTCATTAGATGTAAACATCTTCCTCAAGTTAGCTTTTTGAGTGTGTAGACTAGACAATGTTATGCTAGCTGTAGCAAATCGAGTCTTTGCCGGTCTAATCAACTCTTTTGAATTAGTGAACTTCCTCATCATATTCAATAATCCTGATCTTACATAAATGAAATTACTGATATCCATGGCCCGTTTCAGAGTCTTGCGCAACTTTGGGATCTTGAATATGTCTTCCAACAATAGATCTAAACAGTGAGCTGCACACGGCGACCAAAACAAATGTGGTCTTTTTGCTTCTAACAATCTCCCTGCCATTACGTTTGCAGAGGCACTATCAGTAACAACTTGAAGTACATTAGGCTCTCCAATACGCTCAATAAAGTTATCCATTAATTCAAACATCTTTTTTCCATCTTTAACAACAGATGAGGCATCGATAGAATCGATGAACACTGTCCCTTTTGGACTATTAACCAAAAAGTTAAGCAATGTTCTATTTCTCCTATCCGTCCATCCATCGGTCATTATTGTACATCCAACCTTAGCCCATTGTTCTTTGTGAGCATTGAGCATTTCATCGGTGCTTTCAACCTCTTTCTTCAAGCAAGGGACCCTCAATTCGTGATAGGTGGGTGGCTTTAATCCTGGACCGAATTGTCCTATTGCTTCTATCATTGGTGCAAAACTATCGTAATTGCAAGCATTAAGAGGAATTCCAGCATCATAAAACCACCAAGCAATGAATTGGATAACACTCGACCTCATCTCCTTTTTGTATGCCGCATTCAAAGTTGTTTGCTTTTGAGTTATTGCTCCACCACCTAATGGTTTAGGAGCGAAGAATGCATCCATGGGACCCTTAACTTTGGGTTTCTTGAAATTCGATTGCGAACTTGAACTTGATGTAAGTCTTTTCCCCGAAAGACTAACACTTTCTTCATCCTCGTCACATTCATCATATAAACCATAGAGTTCGGTTTGTACATCATTTGAAACGGCCTCTGAAACCAAATTTCTTTGTTGTTTGACATCCTTCTTAGTCGTCATAAACTCTCTAAGTTCTTCCTTCACATGTTCAAGACATTTTCTACAATTTGTTGCATTTCGGTAGCCCCCAACAAGATGTTGCTTCATTCTATAAACTCCTCCTTTAGTTACTTTCGCACAAAACAAGCACACAAATGTGTTTACATCTTCAGGTTTCTCTAACCGAGCATATTTCCATGTTGGATCCTTTCTTGAGGGGTGTTCTTCATTTTCTTAACTTTCCATCTTTGAATAAAGGTATACTGTATACAGTTCACAACTCACAATTTATCTACAATATGACATTAAAATTCATATTATAAGTTATAAGTTTATATCTAGTTTATAAAATCACCATCAGTCAAAATACTTAACTAATTTTTCTAACACATCACACATCTACACAAATACAACAAGAAGTCAGGAACTAAGGAAAAAATCATAAGAAGAGAGAATCAAAAGAATAGAGAACAATAAGTTTATTAAGAACAGAGAAGAATAAAAACAAAACAAAGAAGATGAATCACAATGCAACCAAGGGTTATTAAGTGAAAAAACAAAAAAACAACAACAAAAATCTTGATTGAACTTCTAAGAAGACTCACCAGGCACCACCGGTGAGCTTTCGAACAGATCGCCAGCGAACAGAAATCGAAAAAGTCGAAGAGGGAGTGGAAGACTTACCACGAGGAATATCAGAATGTGCTGCACAATAAAGAAAAATCGAAAAGAAGATGAAGCTTTCGAACAAAAAATCTTGATCGGAGAGGGAAAGGAAGCAAAATTTGTCGACAGAAGAGATGGAGGGTTTCGTTTGGAAAGAAATCGAAAAAGACGGAGGACATCGTTCAAACTCCTTCGTAGGGGCAAGACCTAGTTCGTTGAGTTATGATTGATAATATCGGAGACAACGATCTTTTTATCAATAGTCAAACGATAGATGAAAGGATATTACGCCTATAGAGCAGTTCCATCTTTCCAATTGTCTTCCCAAAATAAGATTTGATTCCCTTTTCCAAGCTAGTTATCAACATTGTCTTCCCAAGATAAGGCTACCAGATTTAGAAATGACTTTCCATGGACCATAGGCTTTATTGAGAGAGAAACCCCCATGTATCTTAGATTCAGCCTTGCCCTGGTATTTGTGTAACAATACCATCCTCCACAATGCTTCAGATTTCGTACCATACCGCCAGTGCCACTTGCAAGCAAAGCCCGATTTTTAAGCTTAATATCGAGGATACCCAAGCCACCATCAAAAACCAATTTTTTTACCTCAGTCCAGCGAACCAAGTGGTTGATAGAACTCCCATTGTTGCCTCTCCAAAGATAATCACAAAAGAGCTTTTCTATGGTTGTTGTGGCTTTGGTTGGAGCTTCAAAAAAGGAAAGATAATCAATGTTTTAAAAATCGAAAGAGGCGTACGCCTTGAGGCGAGGCGGAACTGAAATGCCTCGAGGCTTACGTTTTGAGGGTGAGAAATGAGGCTTACGCCTCTATGAACAAAGGCGTACGCCTTGGAGCTTCTGCCTCTGAGGCTTAAAGGCGTAAGCCTCGATTTTTTACCTTCTCGAGCAACAATTCGTATAAAAAATATATATATATATCGAAGAACACTAACCTAAAACCCATCGGAGAAGAAGAACAAAGTTAAGAACTTTGGAGAAGAAAGAGAAATGAAGAATGAGAAATGGAGGGAAGAAGTAGTATTAAAGAACAATTAATATGAAAGGAAAAAAGGTTTGATGAAATGACATATACATAGAAATTTGAAAAAAAGGACTAAAATACTATTTAAATTACATTTTTACTGACGTGTGTGTGGCTCAAGGCAATTTGCCCATAACATTCTTTTAAATCTATTGTTTTTATTGCTTAAATTTTTTTTTCTATTTATTTAATGTTTTTTTCTTATTATCAAATAGGATATTATTAATAAATTTGTATAATTATGTTATTTGTTTTATTTTTTAAAGTTTCTTTTATGTTTTATTATTACTTTTATTACCTAGAATAGTCAAGGAATTACTCTAATTTGTTTTTGTTTATTATTAGATTAGATATCTTATTATGAATTCTATCATATCTTAGAATAGCTATTTACTATCTTCTTTTCTATTATACTTGTATATCATTTTATTTTTTTTATTTCTTATACATTTATATTGAATTGTTTTTCCAAGTTTTAAGAAGTAGTAAAGTATTATATATACAAAAGGTTTTATATTTTATGATTTTATTTTATTTTTTAATCTAAAATGAGGCTTACGCCTCATACCGCCTCGAGGCAGCCTTAAGCCTTTTAAAACATTGAAGATAATATATTGGTATGTTAGACAAATTGGCATTGATTAATGTGAGCATTCCACCTTTAGATAGATTATTGCTACTCCATGAGTGAAGTCGTTTTCAATCTTCTCAATAACTGGGATCCAAAAATCCATAGATTTGGGCTTTCCATAGAGCGGGAGGCCAAGGTAGGATGTTAGCCAAGGTTTAATAGAAAAACCATAAGGCCATGCAAAATAGTTGGATTCCGCAACATTCAAAAGACTTGATGGTGTTCATAAGATTGCCAAACTTTGTAGTGTCAGCCGCAGAAAACAATGTGGTGTCGTCTGCAAATTGTAGGTGAGTAATTGATAGCTTGTTCTCTTGATCACCCACAAAGAAGCCTTCGATATTTCCAACTGCCTCTTCTTGCATAAGCATCCTACTTAAGCAGTCGACAACAAGAGTGAAAAGAAAAGGTGAAAGGGGTCACCTTGACAAAGGCCTTTAAAAGCTCAGATTTTGCCCCTAGGCTTTCCATTAATAATAATGGAAAATTTTGTTAATGAAATGCAGCCGTAGATCCATTTTCTCCATGTTGGGCTAAAACCCTTTTTCTCCAATATATCAAGCAAAAAATCCCAATCAATCATATCGAATGCTTTTTCAATATCCAATTTTAGGATGATACCTCTTTTTTTCTTTCTATGTCATTCATCAATAAGATCATTAGCAATTAAAGATGCATCAAGAATCTGTCTGCTTACCACAAAAGTAAATTGGAACTTAGTGACGGTACTTGGCAAAACTTTCTTTAACCTCTCAGAAAGCACTCTTGCAATAATCTTGTATAGACAGGTCGTGAAGCTAATAGGACGATAGTCACCCACAGTTCGTGTAGCATCTTTCTTAGGAATCAGACAAATGTAAGTCTCGTTGACACTTTGGTTAATGATACCATTTTCAAAAAAATCATTGAACACTCCTTTGATATCTTCTTTAAGAATGTTCCAAGATTTTTTAAAAGAATTCAGTGGTATAATCATCCGGCCCCAGAGATTTATTAGCGTCAAGAGAATTAACAGCAAAGATAATTTCATCCTCCGTGAAAGGTCCATCCATAGCAAGCCTCTGTGTTTCATTGAGGGGGCTCCAATCAATGTTAATTGGTATAGGGCCACGAGATTCTTTTTTACAATATAGCTTCATGAAGAATGCAACAAATTCTTTTTCAATGTCAATGTCATTGACAAGGCATGTTTGAGATGATGTCATGATTTCATGGATAAAATTTATTTTCTTGTTGGCACCAGCATGCTTATGGAAGAAAGTTGTGTTTTCATCCCCCTCTTTAAGCCATAGAGATTTACACATTTGTCTCCAATGTATCTCTTCCCTTTCGGAATTCAACAGTAGCTCATTTCTTAGACATATCATGTTTGGTCTATCAGCTTCATCAAAATTTCTATTTGATTCTTTGCAGTCGATCCTATCAATATCCTTCTGCGGCTGAAGGGATTTTTCGTTATGATGCCCAAAGGTGTTAATGCTCCGTTCTTTAAGAATAGACTTCAACCCTTTAATTTTTTAATGAAGCTATGCCTAGGCCGTCCAACTAATTGATTGCTTGTCCACCATTGCTCACTCATAGGAATCAAAGATTTGTGGCTCAACCAAACATTGATTAAACAAAATGGGGTTGGTCCCCAAGATACTCTCCCAAGAGAAAGACTAATCGGAAAATGGTCAGAGCAAGTTCGTTCAAGTCTTCTAACTGTTACAATGCTGAATTTGTTATGAATGGATTCGGATTTGAGGAAACGGTCCAGAAGAAATAGAGTTGGATAACTTTGAAGATTGGACCAGGCAGTGATGTTGAGGCGACCTCAGACGCTCGCCTATGGTGAGAGGCGACGCGACCTGGGGGTCTAGTGCCTGACTCGCAGCTGAGGCGAGGCCATTCAACCGAGCGCTCGCTTTGCTGCGCCATTTTGCGCCCGTCTGCGCCTCCGCCTTTGTCGAAGGCGAGCGCCTGATTGAAGGGGTCTCGTTTAGTTTAAAAAATCCAACGGGAAGAAAGACGAATAGTCATTCGAAAAAAAAAAAGGAAAGGATCGAGAGAATCTACCATTAAAGAGCTCAAAATATCTTTTCAAAAATAGAATGGAATGCAAATCGATCCAGCCTTTAAATAATATTCCTTTATTCATCAAATCTTAGAGCCTTCGTATTCTCATCTCCTTTGCTTCTCCTCTCAACTTCGTCTTCTAAGATTTGGCCATCTACGATTTGGAAGAATTGTGTAGGGTTTTCTCCATCTTCTGAAACTCTTTACTTTGAAGCAAGTAAGTGTTCTTTCTTCTCTGTTTCTTATTTTTTATGAAGAAATAAAGTAGAAACAGAGATATAATTATTTTCCTCCTTTTGCTCAGATTTTTGCGTCTCAAGGAAGTAGTTCACGTGTTTTCAAAATCAAATCAGCAGGGTACTTTTTTCACTTTTCTCAATTTATGATGTGTTTCATTTGTGGCCCTTAGATTGTTTAGATTTTTAGAATTGTTTAAAAAAAACTCAATGCACGTTTTTAATCTTTCAAATATAATATTGTTAAAATAATGTTTCTTTTTTAAAAATTTGTTATGGTACTTATTTGATTCTCATTACAATTTTAGTTTTTTTAATTTTTCATTTAATTCTCGTTGCAATCTTGAGTTTGTGGTTTGGATTTCATTAGATTGTAATTGTTATATGTATTTAATATCCTATAATTAAAAATTGAATTAATAATATATCTTTTGATACAAATGTGCATTAAACTATTATTCTTTCCAAAATTGAATTAATATTTTGTATATTAAATAATAAATATTGAATTAATTTTAATTGTATAAATATTATTTTGTTTCTTTTTTAATTTCTAATTGCATTGTTAAATATTAATATTAAAAAAAAGTGGTTAGATTTCATTGGATTCTAGTAGACTTATTTAAGATATTGTTTTAAAAAGTTGTTATGATATTTATTTGATTTTGATTACAATTTAATTTTTTTTTTTTTTTGCATTTTGATTCTTTTCAAGTTTGTGGTTTGGATTTTATTAGATTGTCATTTTTATATTTAATATACTGCAATTAAAAATTGAATTAAACTATAATTATTTTCTAAATTGAATTAATATTTTGTATATTAAATAATAAATATTGAATTAATTTTAATTGTATAAATAGTATTTTGTTTCTTTTTTAATTTCTAATTGCATTGTTAAATATTAATATTAAAAAAAAAGTGGTTAGATTTCATTGGATTCTAGTAGACTTATTTAAGATATTGTTTTAAAAAGTTGTTATGATATTTATTTGATTCTGATTACAATTTAATTTTTTTTTTATTTTGCATTTTGATTCTTTTCAAGTTTGTGGTTTGGATTTTATTAGATTGTCATTTTTATATTTAATATACTGCAATTAAAAATTGAATTAAACTATAATTATTTTCTAAATTGAATTAATATTTTGTATATTAAATAATAAATATTGAATTAATTTTAATTGTATAAATATTATTTTGTTTCTTTTTTAATTTCTAATTGCATTGTTAAGTATTTTTTTTAAAAAAAATTGTTTGATATAAAAATGACTATAATAGGAATAGGATGGGAGAAGTTGGAACAAAAAGAAAACATCCTTGTTGGCAATACGTCATTTTAGAAGATGAGAAAGACACCAATGCTTGTACATGTACATTCTGTGGAAAAGTTACCAAGGGTGGTATTAGCTAAGCAACAGCACATCTAGTTGGCGGAAATCGAAATGTTAAAGCTTGTTTAAAATGTCCATCGAATGTTAAAGAAGAATTGAAGGCTTACCAAGAAAAAATCAAATCAAATCGAGAAGAAAGCAATGCACTTCCTAGTTATGTCGATTATGATTTAAACACAATCGACGAAGAGGATGCAATGGAAATTACTGGATCATGTTCAAGTTCAGGAATATCTAGAAAGCGAGCATTTGACAACAATGGGGCTACTAGAAGTCATTCTCAATTACAAGTGAAGTCGCCACGAAAAAAGGGTGCAATGGATAAGTTTGTTTATCCAAATCCTTCAAAGGTTATTGATGATAGGAATAGATCAAAGAATTTGAAGTAATCTATTATCACTCAAAAATATAATAAAGAGCAAAGAGATGCCACTGTTCAATTCATCATGCGTTGGATCTACCAAGCGGGTATTCCATTAAATACCATTCGCTTAAGGAGCTTCCATGTAATGTTGGAAGCTATTGGTCAATTTGGTCCAGGTTTAAAACCTACATCTTATCACGAGGCTAGAGTAACGTGCTTAAATAAGGAAGTCCAATTCACTAAAAATCTAATGGATAGCCATGAAGTTGAATGGAAAAGAAATGGATGTTCGTTGATGTCAGATGGATGGACTGATAGAAGAGATAGGACTTTAATTAACTTTTTAGTTCACTCTAGTGCTGGTACTATGTTTATGGAGTCTATTGATGCATCACCGTGCATCAAAACTGGAGAAAAGTTATTTGAACTCTTGGATAAAATGGTCGAGAAAATTGGTGAGGAAAATGTAATTCAAGTGGTTATTGATAACGCCTCAAACTATGTCCTAGCTGGTAAGTTCTTGGAAGCAAAACGACCACATCTGTATTGGACACCGTGTGCAGCTCATTGTCTAGATTTGATGTTAGAAGACATTGGAAAAATTGAAGAAATTAAGAATTGTCTTAAAAAGGTTGTGGCACTAAGTGGATTTATTTATAACCACTTGTACATTCTGAATATGATGAGAGAATTTACTAAACAACATGAGCTAGTTAGGCCGGCTGTTACTCGCTTTGCAACCTCATTTTTTACACTAACAAGCATTCATAAGAATAAAGCCAATTTGAGGAACATGTTTCTTTCTGAGAAATGGACAACTAGTAAATGGGCGAAAGATCCCAAGGGCAAAAGAGCAGCTAACACCATTTTAATGCCTTCATTTTGGAACTCAGTAGTCTTTACTTTAAAGGCATCGGGACCTTTAGTTCGTGTTTTAAGACTTGTAGATGGTGACAAACCTGCAATGGGATATATTTATGAAGCCATGGATAGAGCAAAAGAGGCTATTAAAGATGGGTTCAATGGTAATGAAGTGAAATATAAGCCAATTTGGGATATTATCGATAAAAGATGGGATTGTCAGCTTCATCGACTATTGCATGCAGCGGGATATTATTTGAATCCAGCTTTCTTCTATGACCATAAAGATGCAATTGTTCAAGATGTAGAAATCATGAGTGGATTACTTAAAGTCATTCGGCGTTTGATAGCATCCACTAGTGATCAAAATCGATGTACCATTGAATTGGAGTTGTATTCTGAAGCGAGAGGCATGTTCGGCATTGATTTAGCAATCAATACAAGGAAAGTAAAGACACCAGGTAATGCCATTATTATTATTTTTTTTTTTTTACTTTGAATTTTCAAAATCTACAACATTAACTTTGTAACCGTTTGTACCATGTGAAAAGCATCATGGTGGGCTCTTTATGGTGGTAGTACTCCAATTTTACAAAAGTTGGCTACGAGAATGCTTAATCTAACATGCAGTGCTTCAGGATGTGAGCGTAATTGGAGTGTATTTGAACACGTAAGAAGTTCGTTAAAACGTTTTTTTCAATTATTAATTCAAGATTCAAAAGGTTGATTTTAAATTATACATTGTTTTTTTAATTGTAGATTCATTCGAAGAAAAGGAATAGGCTAGATCAAAAGCGTTTAAATGACTTGGTTTTTGTTAAATACAATCAATCACTTAAGGAGCGTTTTGATCTAAAGGACCAACTTGATCCAATTACTTTGGATCATATTGATGATAGTAATGAATGGTTGGTTGGAACTCTTGAAGAAGAAAATGTCGAAGCAACAGTTGATGACGAGCTTGTTTTTTATGACGATGACTTGACATGGGGAGATGTAGCTCATGCCAGTGGAGTTAATGAACCCATAGTGTACACTAGATCGAGAGGAAAGACCCATGCAGCTGCTAATGCCTCGACTTCTAGACATCGGAGTAGTGTACTTCAGATTGTTAGTGATGATGACGAGGAAGATGAAGAAGAGTTCAATATTGAAGAGGAAAATCTTCAAAATGAAGCACTAGATGATAGCTTAGATTTAGATGGTGAGGAGGATGATATTTAAATATGAAATGAAACTTGAAAGTTCATTTTTTGTTCATCATTGAGGACTTCTTTTATACTTTTTTTCTTTTTAGTATTATTTTACTAGAATTTCAATTTTTATGAGAATAAGAATATGTTTTTATATTAAATTTATATTATATACATATAAAATATTTAATTATGTTTTTTATTCATTGCGCCTTGCTTCACTCGGGCCTCGCCTTTCTATCGCCTCTCACCTTAAGGCGATCAAGAACATTGTCGCCTTGCGTTGCGCCTTGCGCTTTGAAAACACTGGGACCAGGTGTAACCGTAGTTAGTCAATGGAATGTCACTAAGGCTTGACCCTTGGATGAAGTTGTTAAACAATCTCATTGATCGTGTGATCCTCACTCGACTGTTGGATAGTATTTTTTCACTGGTCCATTGGATAGTATTAAAATCCCCTCCCAAAATCCAATTAAGATTGCAGCTGGTTCTGAGCTTATCAAATTTCGCCCGTAGCAGAGTTCTTTCTCTTGGATTGTTAGGACAATATACCCCTGTCACCCAAAAAGAAAAACCATCATGGAGAGTGAAGAGAATGGAGAGGGGTATGTACCTTTAATGATGTCGGTGGTGGTAAACAGAGAGTACTTCCACAATACAGCAATTCCTCCCCTGGTACCAATTGAATCCAAACAAGATCAAGCAATATCTCTAAAACCCCATAGGCTCTTGATGAAGGCAGTGTCCATGATAGTATGGTACTCTACTTTGTCTCCTGTAGAATAGGAATGAAAGGGTTTTGTTGGAGAATGTATTCCTTGATCAATGCTCTCTTCTTCCCGCACCCCAAGCCCTTAATATTCCATGTCAGCACCATCATTTAGGAAGGGACAAGCCAATGTACTACCTGGGTGCAGTCTTTGGGGAGAATTTAAGATCGGTAGTTAAGCTCTGCAACTCTCTCATCCTCTTCGATTTCTTCTTAAAAGCTACTGATGTGTTTTTTAAGGAAGGCATGGGCATGACACACATTCCATCTTCCGCCATCCAAGGGAAGAGGAGAGGGAGAAGAAATGAGGCCATGAGGGTTCTATTTGAACCTTCCTCGTAATCAATTTATTCAATAAGTCTTGTCCACCTCTTAGGGTAAGTCATCGCATATGTGTGAAACATCAGCCTTATGTTGTGTTTCATTATTAATCTTTGTTGAGTCGATCAATTTCGATGCTTCAATGCGGAGAGGTACAAGAGATGTTGGGCCCCCATCTTCGGTGAGTTGGTAAAGCAGGGGAAGGTCAAGGTCTGTAGGATAGGTTGAATGGCCATGGGATTTTCCTCAAGGTTGGATTCAGAAAGAGAGGTGTTGCCAGGAGATGAGCATTCACCCTCTGTTTCCGAGAAGGAATAGCTTTGGTTGGCAGCATGTTTGATGCCTATAACAAAGGTCATTGGGGATGGGTCCATTGGTTAAAGAAAATGAGTGGTTAAGATTGCAAGGAGCAGAGGATTGAGGCCCACACTCATTAATAGGTTTAATTGTGATTGAAGGGTTTTCGGCACTTTTCTTATAGGTTTCCAGCATTTGGCGCTGCCCAATGTTCTCGACACTATAGCTGATGTTGACTGTTGAACAGTGCTATGTTTCTCTCTCTGTCTTTCCCTTACTTATTGTGTTGGTTTCTCAAGTGGGTGATTGATCGGCAGCGAGCCCATGTTTTCTTTAACGATGGATGAAGATTTAAGAATCTTTCCATGGATCCTAGGATCGTAACCAATGGCGAAGTCGTCCAAGGAGTATGCATCAATCTCTAACCGAAAAACAGAGGATGTTGGAGATGTAACCAGGATTTCTCTAGGGATGAAACCTTGTGAGTTTTGCGCCACTTTCACACTAGCTTCCATCATGTTTAACCGGGATAGAGTCTGTTTAGCCGTTTCCACATAACCACCACATGTGCCACCAATCGATCTGAAAGCATTGATGTTCCATTGATCAATTGGGAAGTTCAAATCCATCCACCTAGCTGGGGATTTTGGGCTCCTTAAGAAGGGTCCCAGCATTCCAAGGATGGAACTTGATTTTAAATGAGCCCAAATTGTACCAATCTTTGTTACTACAAAGAGATCTAGCCTGTTCAGCATCAATGCACGACAATAAAGCCTTGTCTGGAGTTAGGGGGCTGATAGCACCTCTAGAAAATTCTTCTTTTAAAGACCTACCTAGATCAATCCAGTTATCATGGAACCTCTCCCTTTGTATGATGATAGCTTTCGAGAAGAAGAGAGTTGCAAAATGTGTAGAGAAAATGTCCCCGTCGGTGGTATTAATGCCATTCTTCTGATTCTCTTTGGCCCTAACAGAACTTTCTCTATTCTCCAACTTAAAAGTCGACAAGATGTGTCCATGAGATGGCTCTACAACAGATTCCATGGTTTCATCTTTCTTAATGAGAGCTGATATGGTTGGTGGATCATAAATGGAGTGGTCCCCAAAATCATCATTGTCTGTTTTCACCGAGGATAAGCTATTTAAGCATTTTAAAAGGTCTTTCCAGCCTTTTCTTTCAATGTCAATAGGAACCATTATCCTTTGAATCCTTCCATTAGGGCTGAGCTTACTGATGTCTGCACAGTGTCCTCATTTGAGTGTCCTCATTTGTCATCTTGATTGTCACAACTTGATTGTCAGTCTGATTGGTCTGGGAATAAGTTCTATTGGAAACTAACTAAATCCATTGGTGAGCTTTTTTACCTAATGCGACAACTCGCCAAGAATGGAGGAAGATTCATTCGGGGTTGTGGGTCATTTTTGTGTCAGCATGGACGAGACAAAATGAGGCTCTGAGTTAGTAAGAAGTGCCTATAAGAGGCTGATTTGACTTTACTGTTTAAGCCTCTTCTCCTTCACTAGCGTGTGTGGGACCCTTCACCTTCTTAAAAGAATTTTGCAATGAATCCTCTAATTATAACATCCATTAAAAAAGGAGTCAATTTTGATCGTTAGTGGTGTTAGGATCTCACAATGGCCCCACATTGGAAAAGTGGGAAGTCCTACAAGTATTTATAAGAGATATGGGTTATTCCTCTCATTGTCAATTGGTTTTGAGGTGGAACCCCATATTATTTAATATGTTATCAAAGCTCATAAAGCCCAAATGGTATCGATCTAATAAAAATGAAATTGAGATCCGATTCAAGATTGGTGAACCCAAAAGAGGCACTATCTTGAGGGGGCATGTTAGAATCTCGCAATTGTCCCACATTGGAAAAGTGGGGAGTCCTACAACCATTTATAAGAGATGGGTTACTCCCCTCATTGCCATTGGTTTTGAGGTGGAACCTCATATTATCTAATAAGTGGTTGTGGCTCTAATGAAGATGATGGAAGATGAGTCCTTTCTAGGAGAAAGCCAAAAGGAATTTTGTTTACCCTAATTCTGACCCCATCAAGTTCGTTCTATGAAAGGTGTTTCTCGTTGTCTCAATATAACCACCACATTCATCTCCAATGAGCTTAAAGGATTCTATCGACCATCTCTCCAACGACAGGTCCCTAATTTTAAACCACCCTCCATAACTAACCATTTGAGGATAGGTGCTTGTGGAATATGTGATATTTTGAAGCTTCTTCTCTCGACTCTGGCCCCCCCTTCCCAAACCCTAAATCGCTGCTCCCGCCTCCCCCTTCGCCAAACCCTAACCCCTCCCACCTCCTCCGTTGCACCGGCGACCTTCCATCGTCAACCACCCCCTTCCGGCGTTTTGGCGAGCCTCCTTGCCGAAGTTTTTTTTTTCTCGGTTTCAACATGGTTATGCTTCATTCTCTTTGCTTCTTATTTTCTACTATAATTTCATAGTTTAGTTAATATCAACTTGATATCTGTTCTTCTTGTTTTGCTTCCAAGAAGTTAGTCTATTGTTCTTTTTTGGTTTTTCTGCTTGCTTGTTTCTCGTGTTTCATTTCCTTCTTTCTCTTGATGGAAATTGTTAGGAGTTCCATTCTCGGCGATCCTTATTTCTTTTGAATCGTTATTTGTTATTTATATTTAACTCTTGTGATTCAGTATCTCTTACTCATAATACATACAACCATATATATAACATTATACATGGCTAGGTGAAATAAAAGTCTAATCAAAACAAATATCCTAAACTTTAGTTATCGAATATAACAAATTTAAATGTAGAAAATAATTTCCTAATTTAAAATTCCTAACTTTGACGTCAATTTCAACACAAGTTTCTTAAGGAGATAAGGTTAGCAGTAATTAAAAATAAACCCACTCACTTTTGGAGAGAAGAAATCTTAGTTGGTATATCTTCATAAGTCGTAATCCCTGGGATGTCCTTAATCAACAATTCCTTGCGTGTCAATTCATCCTCCAGATTCTTTAGACTTATTTGAATGTCATGCAATTTAGACAACTCGGATTCTGCTCTCTCCCTTCGGGCTTTTTCTTCTAATAGCTTCTCCTTCAATAATTCAAAGTCACCAAGTGATGATTTCAACTTCCTAGCTTCTCTCACTTCAGATTCCTGGGAAGACATCCAAGAACAATAAATATCATTGGACAATAACACTGAGTGTTGAATAGATATTTTAAAGATACAATTGGAGATTGTCATTGAAGATAAAATCTTGCATTTGATTATTTTGAGTTTGCATAATTTAAAAATTGTCTACTCTGGTTATTCTATTTCATTAAATTATTTGATAATTCATCTCCAGACTCCAATTTTAACTAGTCTATAATGTTTAAATTTGACACTCCCTTTAGAGACTACTTTTAGTTTGTTCTTTCTTATTTTCTCAATGAAAGTTTAGCACTTCATCAAAATCTTCTAAATCATGCAAGTCAAATTATTGTGGCCAAATAAATGCTTAACATAAACTTTAAAATCATTAGCATTTAATCAATCATGCTAGAGAAAAAGTTGACATTTTTGTACGTTTGCATGCCATATTAATAAGGTATGGTGGTACTGCATTCATGATCCAATAGGAAAACTCTACACAAGAAATTAAGCTGAGAATTTTCGAGAAAATGCCCCCAGAGCAGTGTTTTACATAGTCACCCCATAGGGTAGACGATTAGGTTTTAATTGTTTTTTAAAAATAAAACTTTGAAGTAATTGTTGATTGAATTTGAAATTGTAAAAAAAAAATAGAGAAAAATGAGTAAAACATTACCGTTTGACTTAGATTTTAAATAAATAAAAAAGTCCTCAAGACGTGCAACTTGCGCGCCTAAGGGCTTTAAGAAAAGGTGCGTGCCTGAAAAGGCGAGGCGCCAACATTGAGCCTGGAGCTTTTTTGAGCCTGAGGCGCACCTTTTGGGGCTTTTTAAAACACTACCCCACAGAATCAAATTTCCAAATTTGTCTGTCATAGTAGAAATCTGAGGAGAAATCATGCAGTGAGGGTAGAATCTGCCAATCGTATTACCAAAGCACCAATTACAAGAAGTTCAAGAGATCCTCACTCTCATATCTCAAAGAGACAAAACTAACAAAATGATTCTCAATACCCTAACCCATTCCCGCACAATAACCAACTTACAAAAGCTACTCACACACACGTGACACTCACACGTGCTACTATCCCCCTACTTCTTACACCTAGAATACACATACTTGACTGCTGGGGGTGTATTAGAGGGTTGAATAAAGTATGGTGGTACTGCATCTTGATAGGATCCGAACTAGAACTAAAACAAGAACGTGTACATTATATTGAAATAAAAGATAAAAGAAATACAATATAACCCAAGTTGTTAATAGGAACTGGGAACCTTCCTTCTCTAGAGAATTCTGTCTTGAGCCCTAAGTGAAACCACTCAATATTTGCATACGATATCACTATCAATCCCCTCCCATTTAATTATAACCATAATCCATAACTAATCATCCATATACCCCTATATTATTCCTTAATTCCTCTAAGGTCAATCCTGTCACATCCATGACCCAATAATGTCCTATTTTAAAAAATAGGTTCTCGTCTCGTATAAGTTTTTTTCGATTTTATAGGAAGGAGAGAATGTGGCTTATTGTAAACATTAAATTTACGATCAAAAAAAGAAGAAAACCATACGTAGTTCCGAAGCTCGTCTTGCAGGTGCTTAATCAAAATATTGCTTTCCTTGCTTGTACCTTCGTTGACTGTGAAGGATGCTAAATTTTTCTCTAGTTCACTCTTCTGGCATAAACACTGTTGAAATGAACAAATCAAATATGTTGGATCATGTTAAATTATTCATGAATCTAAGAGCTTAGTCTGATGGGTTGGGTAAATTAAATTATATCAACCAACATTCACCCACATTTATGGGCTTGAAAATTTGAAAAATGTCCAAAAAGGATAATCAATATTAATCAGGGCGTAAACAACATCACATAAGTTATAACATAAGTCTTCCGACTCTAAACTAATGGGTTATGATAAACTTAATTATAACAACCAACAAAATATAAAAACTCTTTTTGGATAAAGAAATAATTTCATTAGTGATAGGAAATTACAAGAGGTGGGAGAATCCCCAAGATACAAAATTTAAAAAAATTTAAAACATAATAGCATTAGAACATAAATCAAATATGAAAGAGTTTAATCTTCAAAAGTGAAACAGAAAAATATACTCCACCTCTCCTTTATTTATACTCACGATTTGGTTCCTTTCCTCAGAAGAATATACTCCACCCTAAAATTTCTCCATTTTCCCTTTTTAAAATATTTAGGCCAACTAAGGGTCTTAATAAAATTACAATAATGTCAAATGGTTCTCAGAAAATTGGGAAAGGTGTGCATTGAGTGGATAAATAAAAAAGAGATGTTGAATTGCCCTAATGTAGAATAAAAAATCAAGAATGAGAGAACTTAAACAAACTCTCTCTAAAAACCTAGAACGAATAATCACACAGGCAAACCTCATTGAGTTTCTTCTTCAAGTCTTCCAATTGCTTTATTAGTAGCTTGGATTCCTTTTCTGCATTACTAGCTCTGCAAACCATTTTTTCTAGCTACAAGAGAATCATGACAAGTTAAGCACAGTATGGTCTACCATGGTAGAGTAAACAAATGTTGCACAACATTTTATAATAAAAGTTTATACTTTCTGCAAGAATTTCTTACAACGAAAAGAAGATAACAAGTGGCTACTTACATCTGCATTTGTTCTTGTAACAGAATTTTTTGATTCTTCTTTTAATTGTGCAAGCTCAGTATGAAACCGTTTTCTTTCTCGTTCTATGTTTTCAGAAAGATGGTTTAAATTATCTTCTAAGAGACTCGCTTTCTCTTCTGACGATGCAATTGAAGACTCAGCTTTCACCCGAAGGTTTGATTCATTTTGCAACTTTACCTAAATTCAAAACGCAAGAGAAGAATTTTTTCTTAATGAAGAACCGAACTTTAGTTGGAAAAAATGAGACTTAACGAACTCCTGGTAAAGAAATTAACTTCAATCAAGTAAAATGAGACTTAACGAATAATTACAAACTATCTCCAACATGTTACTTTCTGTTGAAAGTCAAAGTTAGATTGTAACTAGCTTGTAACTTTTTTTTAAACAAGAAACAAACTTTTCATTAAGAAAATGAAAAGAAGCAAAGATTCAAATACAAACCTCAAAAAGAGGGAGATAACAAGAGATAGAAGAAAAGGGCAAAAAGACGTAAAAGAACTAGACAGTAGCAAATACAACAAAAAGCCACGCAAAGAACAACATATGAGATGGAAAAAGCAAGCATCCAATAAATCTCCAAGCTTTAGATTTTATAGACGAAACACAGCTATAAACAACAATGCCAAGTAAGACTAAGCAGAGGGTTCAACACCACTCTCAAACCCTAAACAAAGGGTTCTAAAAACCAAACCTAATTCCCAAAACCCTAATGGTTAACAAAACCTAATAGCTTTGATACCATGTGAAATTTATTGTGGAGAATACTCCATACATTATACATTAGAATGACACATATATATAGAGATCAAAGAAAACCTAAGGATATAAGAAAACCCTAACTATAATAGAAAATAAAGAAAACTTAGTGATATAAAGAAACTCTAACTATAATAGGAAACCCTAACTTGAATATGTACAAATACAGGAAAGGACAAATACAAATAATATTATAAATATGTATATATCATAACAGCAAGAACTTATCAAGCTAAGGTGAGCAAAAAAAGAAACGTCAGAAAATAATAGTAACCACATTAAGAAGAGAATGTGTCCTCAAGAAAATAAAATAAGAACCAACCAATTAGCAAATAAAAATCTTTTGTTCAGGAATGAAATTCAAATAAATATACCTCCAGTTCACTCCTTATTCTCATTTGACTCTTCAATCGTTCCCCAAAATCATTCATTTCTTTTATTAATTGCTCTTGCAATACTTTTTCACGTCCCCTTGCGGCAGCAAGTTCTTGCTCAGTGTATGAGAACAAATCTAGAAATTTTTTTCTCTCTGATTCTGCAACAATCGCAATGACATCTTAAATACAGTGAGAAAATTTTGGAAATTAAATATTGATAGCTAAACGAAGTTTTCTTATTAAGTTTTTTGGGAAACACCTTTTGAACAAATGAAAAGTTACAAGGACATAGTAACAACTTACCTAGAAGAAAATCTAGAACTAAAAACAAAAGCATATAGTGGCAACTAAGGTTTAATAATTATTTGGTTTTTGGTTTTAGATTTCTTAAATTACTTGTTTTCTCCGAATTTCTCTATAATAGTTTTAGAAGATTTATGCTTAGATTTAAACATTAGAATCTTATCTTTTATCTTTTTCTTTATGATTAGTTTAATTATTAGATTTTTCTTTTCTTGATAAGGAATGAAAACATCTTCATTGATTAAAAGAAGTGTTCGGAGGATAAAACTAACAAGTCCTATAACTCTCCAGAGTTAAGCATCCAGCTTGAATACCAAAAGAGAGGAGGAGGCATTGTTTGTCCAAAAAGGACAATGTTTTTCTCATGCTTAGGCTCACTGCACCAAAAGATGATACTCGTCTACCAAGAAACCTTCCGTCAGAAATAGCTAGAGGAAGGAGAGGGAAGACAGTTGACCAATACTTTGTTGGCACCAGAGAGAGAGAGAGAGAAACCTGTGCGATATCACTTAAGGGAGACACACTAGTTTAGAGATCTAACACTCGAGAAGGATGATGGATTCGCTGAGAAATGATGCTTCTTGGCCGAACTCACACAGATCTCCTACACACAAATCGAACCACGTATTTGACACTGTCTACACTAATGCGAGAAGCAGCTACCCTAGAACACACAAACAATGAAAGGTCACTAGCAGCGGATAGCGCAGATAGGAGTTCCATTCCAACTACTCGCACGACTTTCACCGCAAGTAACAACCATCCGACAACCGACCAACACCGAAGTCGAGGATCAGTAGCACGATGATTCACATCCACACTCATCAAAAGACACCCACAAGCCAATAGAACCTTCACAAGGATCGGATGAAGATTCGACAACCGACCAACATCGGAGTTAAGGATAAGCGGCACGATGATTCACATCCATACTCATCGAAAGATGCCCAAGAGCCAATGGAGCCTCCACGAGGGTCGAATGAAGCATCGATGACCTCAAGTGCAATATGTTGTGCTATCGAGAGAAGTGGCATTACTCACAAACCTGGACTCGTTACGAATCAGTGACACACAAACGAAGACCTAAGATACGTTGAAAGCTAACGTGGAAGGCGACGTTGACACAGGATGAAGCTCGTCGTCAGATCTGTAACGTAGCACGCAGTTCTAGACAAAAATACCTAAAGCGCACAGATTCACTCGAAGTCGTCCAATTTGAAACTCAAGGTCATTGGAAGCCCATATCAAGAATGCTTGAAGCACCGAAGCTCACCAAATCTAACACTCATTACCACCAAAATAAACCTGTTGTTAAATTTGTATCGCCTAACGCAGATATGGATGAACACATACACACCTGAACCATGCAGATCCAATCATAGTCAGATGAGGATCTAAAACTCAACAGCAACAAAAGCCCAGATCTGGAACCCCTGAAGCACAATTCCAGTCAAAGCTTGCAAGATTTGAAAAATTGTAGCCAAAATCCTAAATCTTGATGAAAACACACTTGCACCACGTTGTTTTGGTCGAAGCTTTAAAAGCTCGCGTTTATAGGGCTCTCTAGCTGCAAAGTGGCAAGATCATTATTGGTCAAGACAAGGAGACGAGATCTCTGTTAAGACACTGATAATAATCATAAAATAGACAAGAATGCTATATTAAGATAATAGGGGTTACAATATCATACCATAGTCGTTCGAGAGGGCTAAGTCTTTCAAATCTTCTCCAAAGAAAACCTTTAACTCCTCTATTATACCCTTACATATATTATACAAATATTCTCATCCTACCCTTAGTACTCTAGCATACTCCCATTTTGAAGACGCCTTGTCCTATAGGTTGTCTGGTGTGGACAAGGATTACAAATGTTGAAGCATGTGCAAATTAAAAATCGTAAAAATGAAATGCAGTTTTTTTTCTACAACTCATGCCAACAAAATATTAAAAACAAATAACACCCCTTTTTATTAAACCATTCATAACCTCCCAAAATCCTAATATTCTTTCAAAAAGACAATGGCCTTGTCTCATCAATCCCTTTCTATAGATTTTAAGCTTTTTGATGCAACCCAACCCCTTAATCTACTTTAGTTAATCCTGTCATTTTTTTCGAAATTCCAATAGTTTCACATGGAACTATCACCTTACGCCGTCCATTTCTATTAACTAAAACTCATTTTCTTTTCCAAGTTGTATGCCTTTTGTACCTTCTTTACTTCCCCCTTCCAACCTTTGTTCTTCCATCTCAAAGATTCCCTCTCCATTACTAACACACGTAATTTCTTGTCTGGCCCTCCTGACCTACGTCATCGCATAATATTGAACACCAGACTTTGGCATGTGGGTTACTCAGACCCATTCTTGTAAAATCTTTGCCCTCAAACCATTTTCATGTCAGCCTCCTCTAAGCTGCTTCTTTCTTTAATGGCGAAATAGCTATGTTCTCCATCATCAACGTCTTCCACTTCTCTTTCTCATTCGTCAGCAAAGGCATGGTCAGGTTTCATGTTTCTTATGCTTGATCGACAAGTGCTTGTCAGCTACTTCTCCATTTCTCTTGCTCACTCTCTTTCACTTTTTTTCTTTTGCTTCTTGCCTTGTTTTCGATGCTTTGGTGCCACCCCTTGACTTTGCTTACCCACTTTTGGGGTTGTGTTGCTGTTGATTTTGGGTTTGTTCCGGTCATCAACCTCTTCGTTGTCTTTGTTTATTCATTTTCACTTGCTAGTTGCAAAGTGCCATTTTTTTGTACTTCCTTCAAATGTTCGTGTATTGCCTTCAAAGCTTGTTTCAATTATTTCCAAGTTTCATTTTGTTTGGTCATAGATGCCTATAACTCCACAAGATTTCAACATGATGCATTGCTCGAACTATTGCCAAGGAAGAACTTGCTCTTATACCAATTTGTTAAGGCATCGATAATAATAATAATAATCATAATAAATACAACGCTATATTAAGATAGTAGAGGTTACAATACCATACCATGACCTTTCAAGACGGCTAAGTCTTCTCCAAGCAATACAAACCAAAAACCATTAAGCTATCTTAAACATGGAAGTACAAACGGAAAGATTACGAACACATGATTCTGTTTGAACGAGAAACAAAATTTTCACAAATAAATGAAAGAAAGAAAGAGGTTCAAGGATACAAACTCCTAGACTAATGTTATGCTCTAGCACGAAAGCTATCTGTTCCATTGAGATTTGTGCTCTTGTGTGGTTGAGTGGTGTTTCAGTAAAAACTCTAGTAGTAAGTTCGTGTATTTTTAGGCTTGACTACTCAATTATATAACTGGTTTTAAATGTCCCAGTTTGGGTACAATGAAGAGAACTTACCAACATTAGAGAGGTTCTCGTTTAACACAGCCAACTTCAATTCATAATCGTGAAGTTGCTTCTCTGAATTTGTCAATGCATCTAAGAAGTCCGACTTCACCTGGTTCGTGGCTCAAGTTTTAGTCATAAACAAAGGATAAAAGCGAGTAAAAACGAGAGCACGAATGAAATAAACCATTTGGCGGCATTGGTAAGTGCAGAGCATGGAGTCTGGCTGGGCGGTGGCTGCCGCGGGAAGAGGGTCTTCGTAGATGACGAGAGGCAGATCTCCACATGATGAGGAATCAGCAGCAGCGGAACGTTGCTTCTTCGCTGGAGGAGTCCTCACAATCATCCTTAGGGTTTCTCGCCCTCACAATCACCGATCTAACTTCAAATCAACGCTCCTTTCTATATCGGTCTATACGTATTCGCCTAAACCACCAACTCATCCAATTCATTACTCTTTTTCCTTTTCTAATTTTTAAACCCAAACTAGAGCAACTAAATCACTTTTTTTTTTAATTTTATCCCACAAATATTTATAAGGCCCAAGATAATAAAGCCTTGGCCCAACATTCTTGTCACCCGTCAAAGTTGTTATTCCTCTTATTTTGTCTTCTTATACACCTCAATCGTCTCGATTATTCCAATTGTAACAACCTCATTTGTGTATTTAAAGATGGTACAATATCCATTTTTTATTCATTGAAGCAAATACAAAATATCTGGTTAGAGAGAATATTTTCTTCTTCTTCCCTGAAGCTTAACTTGGTATCAGCCGCTTTAGATCATTTTCTCAAATGGTCGCCCCCTATGAGCACTCTTCCACTGCACCTGTCTCCTCCGCAATCGGCGCTAATACCACTACGGTGGAGATTTCAACTATTGGAACAACAACGACTTTTGTGAGTCCCCCTCTAAACCAGCTTCTCACTCAGATTACGTCCATAAAAATGGATCGGGGAAGTTTTCTTCTATGGCAGAACCTTGCTCTGCTGATTCTCCCAAAGCTATCGGTTTTATGACTACCTCACTAGAGTCAAATCGTGCCCAGACAAGTTCCTATCAGCAGCGTTCTCACTTAAAGGCTCAAGTTCCTCAACGCTCCTCCTTGGGCGCCCCTCGTGGTCAATCCTGAGTTTGAGTTTTGGGTTGTTGTAGATCAACTCCTCATTAGATGGCTATATAACTCGATGACTAGCAATGTGGGCAGTCAGGTCATGGGCTACCAAACAGCTGTCGAATTATGGCAAGCTGTCCAACAGCTCTTTGGTGTTCAATATAAAGCTAAGGAAGCTTATTTAAAACTTGTTTTCCAGCAGACCCCAAAAAGGGTATGTAAAGACCCGACACTAAATGGTCCTAGATGGCCTTTACTCCACGATGCATTATTAATATACAGAAATTGAAAACTGAATCGAAAACATTCATTTTATAAGATAAAACAAATCCCAACAAGCTTAAGAGTAAAAACAGTAAAACAGTTTCAGCCTCTGGCCAGAGTACAACAAAACAGTTATAAAATTCCATAGTTAAATGTTCAACTAAACAATGTAAAATGATCAAGAAAATGCAACAGACTCGCCCATGATCAACCAGCTCCTCCTCTAGCCACCTCGATGTTGTGCCAAGTTACTTGGTGGAAAAACCACAAAAAGGGTGAGTACAATTGCACTCAGTAAAGATCCCCCAACCGGGGTACAGTATGCAAGAAAAATCATCTAGCATACAAGCATAGCATCAAATACATATAAGGTAGTCTCAATCAATAACAAACAACAAGTGTCAAGCAGGGTCAGCACACCACTGGGTTGACTAGACAGGAGGGCAACCTAAGTGACCTCGGTCTCTGAAATGTCTAACTCTAAGACATCACTAGGTTAGCACACAACTGGGATAACTTGGACAACACGCTACTGGGCTTTTCCTAGACAACACGCAACGGGGCTCAACCCTGATACAACTCAAACTTGGCTGTTAATGGACAGCACGCCACTGGGCTAGTCCTGAAGCATAGTCAAGGGGCATGCAACTAGGCCAAACCCTGGATTGGCAACGCCACTGGGCCAATCAGGATTGACAACGCAACTAGGTCGATCTGGGACCACACACAATTGGGCGAGTCCAAAAAGAGGCTCCGGTAGCACACCACTAGGCCAAACCCTAGATCAACTCAAACCTGAAAGATCATAGACTGCACGCAACTGGGCAAGTCTTGGACCGCACGCAACTGGGCGAGTCCTGAGCCAAATCAAGTCAGCACGCAACTGGGCTGTAACCCAGAACAACCTTAATGTAAAGACTCGACCCGAAAGAGGTCCTAAACTAGGCCTTTACCTCAATGCATGCTTTTAAAAACTAATAATGGTATGCAAGATTGCTTTCCAGATTCTGAATGAAAATAAAAACTTGTAAACATTCATGAAATAACCAATTAGAAAATGTCTTGAAACCTGTCCCTGTTTCCAAGCACCTGTTCCAAGTTAAAAGTAGTTTAAAACATACTCTGATCAGAGATTTATTCAAAACAATCAAACCCAAACAGTTTACGACAGTGCCAAAATCCAGAAGCAATCAGAAAACATCCTAAGGGCTCCGTGCCCAACTACATGCATTCAGAGGACAAAACAAAGACATAAACATAAACTCAGAGTTAAAAGACAGCAGGTTTCCATGATCCGCAGCTCCTCTTTCAGCCATTCTGTCACGCTCCCTGATTACCTATGGAAAACCACAAAAATAAGGGTGAGTAACGAATTACCCAGTAAGAATCCCCAACCGGGGTACAATACGATATAACTGGTCATCTAGCAGAAAGTATTCAACCAGAAGAGAGCACATCACTTTAATCCATACATAAATACCACGGATGCCATCTTACGATCTTACTCCGGAAAACTACAACGCATCTCGATACTCTACGAGAAACTAATCTTGGCCTCAGCTTTCCTACTACTGTCGATACGAAAGGTGCACTGAACTCAAGATCTCAAGGAGCTCTCCAATCGACGTTGTAATGAGCGTGAGCGCGCACCGCATGCTACTGCAAACCAGGGAGGTGCTAGGTCTAGGGCATGCTGCCCTGGTCCAGTACGCATGCCTAAAAGAATCTCTGGATCGGTGTCACTGAACATAGTGGTGTGAGACCAGGACACTATGACTACGCCAGCCTGTACCACCGCACCTGAGGCTAAGAAACCAGCCGTGGTAGGCTTACACCAGGAACCGGTCCTTGCCCTATCAAGTGGCAATCAAAGGCTACTGCCGACACGCTGAGGTCGTGTCGACTGCCGGGGACAAGGAAATGCCTCATCATTCCCCCGACCGTTGGGGCATTTAACAGTCTGCCACCATCACCCAAGATTGCACTGGGCTGCTGTTAGGGTTAGCTAAACCCTAATGACGGATTAGGGACGGAGTACTACCTCGCACGTCCCTGCCACAGATGCAAGTTACGTTATGCATCCTCGCCCGGATGATGCTACCTATCAGAACTCTAAGCTATAAACAGCTAACAACAAACATATTATCACATGCTCAGTAGAATCAATGAACCTAGCATGATACTACGAAGCAATAACAGATAACGAACATGCTAGAACAGAACAACCTAGCATGGAACTAACATGAGAAATAACACGAGAATCATGTCAGTCGAAATTCAGAACAGATCACCTATCCACTAACATGCTGATAAATATAAACATACATACAAACAACAATCACAGATAATATCGTAGGGCCCACACAACTCCGGTAAGAAATCCTTACCTGGATCGAAATGCAAACAACACACAAGAAGATCCTAAGCTGCAACAGAACCCGAGCTAGCTATCAGGAACCTAACAAACCAACAACAAACATCACAACCTATAGGTCGTAGATAAAATACAAACAGAACTCATCTGGGTCGGAAGCAACTCACACGGCACGGTGCTGGCGCACGGACGGACAGACTAAGGCACACAGCTCGGCGACGGCGTACGGATAGGCTGCTCGTTGAGCGTGCGATAGGGGCTGCAATTGGAGCTGGGGCGCTGTAGGGCGCGGGCGTGCGGCGGGGCGTGTAGGCATGCAGCTCGGGCGCTGGGGCTACGCTCGTTGCGACAGGGGCTGCTCGCTGCGAGGCTGGGCAAGGAGCGGCGACGGGGCGATGCGCTCGCGTGTGAAGGGCGATGCGCGCTATCGCAGCCGGGCGAGCAAACGCGCGCGCCGCTAGGCCGGGCCGCGACGCGACGGACGTCAGGCGTCGCAAGGAGCTGCGATCGGCGAAGGGCGACGCGGCAGGGATCAACACCAAACAAACACAAAACCAGCACTTAATCCTTTCCCTTCTCTCGACCAGCAAGATCAACACCAAAAAGACCAAAACAAACCTCTTTGCCAATGGATCGGCAACCAACAACAAGAAGGAGAGATCGAGGAATGCTTACCCAGAACGAACGAAACGACGGAGCTCTCGGGTTGGAATCGCACGGCAAAAGAGCTTGGAGAGGATGGGTGCGGCAAAGTGATTTGGAGAGGAGAAAAAGAGAAAAACCTATATTTTAATCAAACTCACTTAAACCTCGAAAACCAAGGCAAACCAAGATAACCTGCGGAATGAGTATCAAGATCTACCTGAAGCTTGACTGGCAGAACCACACCGCTATCTCCTTAGCCACCCAGGCTTGAATCCCAGCTGCTGCATTTTTATACCGGCAAAACTCCTATTTTTATTTTTGCAACTCACAACACCCAAACTCAATCAAAATGCAACCAAACCCTATATTTGAACATCCAAGAATATAAACATCTGAGAAAGACAGAAACAGCCCTAACGGCCTGACCAAATTACCAATCTACCCTTAGGACATACCTGGAAGACCGGGATGAAAACCTGGGTCGTTACACTTAACAGGCTCTAACACACGCTAGAACAACTAGAGTTAACAGGGTTCAACATCCAACTAGCGTACAAATAATAGAGTATTACAAACATACATAACAGTTAAACGAACAGAAGGATGCATCATCAATGTACAATATTATAAATGTCAAGCCCTAACAAACAGAACAAGTATTATCACAACATTCAAGAAACATGGCATACACAGCAGAACATAGCATCCAGATAACCTGCACAAGCCTATCCACTAACAGTTTATAATATCAACAGACAACCTGCATAAGCCTATCCACTAACAATACATATCATGCAGAACAAACAAACTAAAAGATATCAATGCCGTACACAGGGTCCACACAACTCCGACAAGGAACCCTTACCTGAAATTGGAAACAGACAACAATCGAATATTGCTCCTCGAGCTGCAGAATCAACAGATATAACCTAGCAGGTAAATAATGCAATCAATAATCTAGCCCTAATCAATCGAATGACAAAAACATCAAATAAGCCTCGGAATTAGGGTTTTACCCAAAACCGAGAAGAACACACTTTCTCTCGACAGCAAGGGGCTCCACAGGTGCAACGTGCGGCAAGGCTCGGTAGACGTGCGAGCGAGGCAGCTGCACGGGCGGGGCTTTGCGTGGGTGAGCGGGCAGGAGAAGGTAGGGGCACCCTTTTTCTTCTTTTGAAGGTGTTAATCCTTCGATGTACCCTGAAGTTTCAGGATTATCACTCCTTACCATTAAACTTAGTGCTGAAGTGACAACCATTTCTTCTCTAGGTCTCTCCGAGGATTCTTTAGCTTCCTCGTGCTCTACCGACCTTACAGGTGAAACAGTCGTTCTTCTGCGCCTTCGTCTTCCTGCTTGCGACTATTCGTCTACATTGCTCATAGGTGCAGGCACAACGTCGACTGGCTCGAAAGCTTAAGCGGGGTCATTCTCTCCTTCACTTTCTATCCTTATATGCCACCATCTTCTGTAGTCGTGTGCATGTCTAAGCTCCATTGTGAATTTTTGCTTATTGATTCTGGTGGGAACTATTAAGGGCTAAATGAATGGTAATGAAGTTATGAAGAAGATGAATTTCAGTTTATTTAACAATTATATGAATGGTATGATTACGACAACAATCGTCCCATGGTGTCAACGTAACGATTGAATTTAGGTGGCCATGCACTTGCTATACACCATTGAATTAGCGATCCTACAATCCAATTGCTCGATATCCATCCGTAATTAACTATCAACATGATTGTGCTTAGCCGCACGTGATTTCGTCTGTTCATTCATTTCTCGTAGGTTTCCCCCCTAATGTAATTAGGGATTTATCGAGATTAACATTTTAAAATTTCAATAAAATAAAGTAAAGTAACTAGATCAAAGAAATAAGAAAAAAAAATTCAGACAACTTCTCTTATAGGTAAGTAGGAAGAATTCATCTCTTGTAAGTAAGTAGGAAGTATTCAAACTAGCATGCCTGGAGCAAAAATTAAAATTACCGATACGCTCTAGCTCCACATACACACTTGCTTGCTTATTCTTCAGTCAACGCGAATGAAGATATCTTGCGTTGAACATCCTCATTCTAATAATGCTTCAGTCTCTGTCCATTGACTGCGAATTCATTCCCATTTGCTTCGTTCTTAATCTAGATTACTTCTCCTAGTTTTACTTGTGTGATGCGAAATGGTCCAGACCACTTGGATCTGACCTTAACTGGGAACAAACGAAGTCTAGAGTTCAATAAAAAAACTTTCTAACCTACCTCGAAAACTCAAGGAGTCATCTTACGATTATGCCATTTTTTTGTCTTTTCCTTGTACAATTTTGCATTTTAGTTGGAAAAGTGCCTATGCTCTTCTAGATCGAGTAATTGTAACATTCGAACAAAACCTGCTTTCTGAAGATCAAGGTTTAGCTTTTTAATTGCCCAGAAAGCCTTGTGGTTCTAATTCAACCGGCAAATGGCATGCTTTCCCATTCACCATACTATAAGGTGACATGTTCAATGGCATCTTGAATGTAGTGCGATAAGCCTAAAGAGAATCGTCAAATCGCAAAGAGCAGTTTTTTTTGTTAGGTCAAAAAATCTTCTCCAAAATACTCTTGATCTCGCTGTTAGATATTTCAGCTTGGCCATTAGTTTGCAGATGATAAGGAGTTGCAATGCGGTGCTTGATATTATACTTTTGTAGCACATGAGACATTTCCTTATTGATGAAATGTATTCCTTCATCACTGATTAGTGCCCCTAGGGTACCAAACCTTGTAAAAATATTCTTCTAGAGAAACTTTATAATCGTCTTAGCATCATTGAAAGGTGTGCAACCGTTTCTGCCTATTTTGACACGTAATCAAACGCGAGCATAATATATAAACTTCTGCGTGAATGGGGAAATGGACCCATGGAATGGATCCCCCATACATCGAATAATTACATCTAGAATCGAAGTCATTAGCATTTCATCATTTTTTTCCTATGTTTCCTTTCCTTTGGCATTTATCACATGTCTTCGTGTAATGATGTGCATCCGTAAATATGTTTGGCTAAAAATAATCGGATTCAAAAAAATTTGTTGTAGTGCGTATTCCTCCAAAATGTCCTCTGTATGGTGATGCATGACATGATTCCAATATTGCATTCATCTCGTTTTCTTCTATGCATCAGCGTTTCATTCTGTCCGCACATTATTTATATAAAAATGGTTCATCCTAGAAATAAAAGCGAGATTCATGAAAGAACTGCTTAACTTGTTGCCTATTTAAGTCTATTGGGATGACATGGCTTGCTAGATAGTTGGCAATGTTGGCGAACCAAAAGGCATTCCTTTTCTTGATAAGCTTGATCACAAAATAGTTGTTCATCAGGGAATTAATTAGAGATATCGAGCATGGTTGTATCCACTCGTTTGTTCTCAAGTCTAGATAGATGATCCGCTACGATGTTCTCGCAACCCTTTTTGTCCTTAATCTCGATGTCGAATTCTTGCATCAGTAAAATCCATCTTATCAATCTTGGCTTAGCGTTCGCTTTACTCATGAGATACTTTATTACTGCATGGTCAGTAAAATTGATTACTTTTGATCCTACTAAATAAGAACAAAATTTCTCTAACGCATAGATTTCCACTAGAAGCTCTTTTTCTATAGTTGTATAGTTGATTTACGAGTCATTCAGAGTTCTGCTAACATAGTAGATTGGATGGATAAGTTTTTCTCCTTTTTGTCCAAGGATAGCTCCTATCGCATAGTCACTAGCGTCACACATGAGCTTGAAAGGCTTCTTCCAATTAGGGGATATCATAATTGGAGCAGTAGTCAGGGCCTTTTTTAGCTACTCGAATGCGTGCAAACTGTGTTAGTCAAGATTGAAAGGACTTTCAGCTTCTAAAAGCTCGTACATCGGCTTCGCGATTTTTGAAAAATCCTTAATGAAACATCTATAGAAACTGGCGTGGCCTAAGAAACTACACACTTCTTTCACATTTTTTGGTGGTTCTAACTTTACTGTAGCTTCAATCTTTGCTCGATCAACCTCTATTTCAGCATTTGAAATTTTATGTCCTAGGACAATTCCTTGTCTGACCATGAAATGACATTTTTCCAAGTTAAGTACTAGATGCGTGTCTTCACAACGTCTTAACACTCTCTTCAAATTTGCTAAGCAATTGGAAAAAATGTCCCCAAACATTATGAAATCATCCATAAAAACTTCCATGATATCTTCAAGCATATTAGAAACATTGACATCATGCAACTTTGAAATGTTGATGGGGCATTACAGAGCTCGAAAGGCATTTTCCTGAATACGAATATTCCATAGGGGAAGGTTAAAGTAGTTTTCTCCTGATCCTTAAGGTCAATTGTAATCTGGTTGTACCCTGAATATCCGTCTAGAAAGTAATAATTATCTTTCTCTGTGATATGGTCTAACATTTGATCTATGTATGTCAATGGAAAGTGGTCATTCTTAGTTGCTTTATTCAACTTCCTATAATCCATGCCCACTCGCCATCTCTTCATTATTCTTGTTGGAACTAATTCGTTCTTTTCATTTTGAATGACGGTGGTGCCTCATTTCTTGGGCACACATTGAATAGGACTCACCCCTTGGCTGTCTGATATAAGAAGTCTACATCTAGCCATTTTATGATTTCCTTCTTCACTACTTCCTTCATGGCGGGATTCAATTGTCTTTGATGCTCCACTGAGGTTTTGGCATTGTCTTCCATAATGATTTTATGCATACAAAACATAGGACTAATGCCTGGTATCCGCAAAAGTCCATCTAATCGCCTTTGTGTGTTGCTTGAGTAACTTTAGCAGAAGTTGCTCATGTTCTGGTGTCAGTTGCGATGATATACGATTGGTAATGTCTCTTTTTCTCTAAGATAGGCATACTTCAAATGGGCAGGAAGAGGTTTTAATTCTAAGGTTGGAGGTTCTTCAACTGAGGGGCATTGAGGGAAATTATCTTTTGTAGCAACAAACAGTGCCCCGTAATAATGCACTTTTTTTAACATTGAAACCTACGATGTTTTATTTTTCATTTCCTCTTCTTCCCTAGCGTGCTCGTCTATGTCCAACATCTTTCTCTTTTTCTATCTTTTGACTGCTTCGTCCAACATTACTTCAATCTGGCTTATATTGTAATTTTCTTCTGCATCAGCCTGCTTTATCGAGTTAAATATGTTGAACTGGATCTGCTGATGTGAACTTCTAGATCTGCTTCGTAATCAAGAATGATAAAATCCGTTGGAAAGATGAACTTATCGACCTGAACTAAAATTTCTTCAATTTTTCCAACAGGGCAAGTATCGATCGATCAAGAAGTTGAATTGTGACAGTCAAGGGTTTAGCTTCAACTATTCCAAATTTTTTGTAGATTGATAGGGGCATAAGATTGATGATGGCACCAAGATCAAAAAGTGATCTCCCAATGTGATAGTTACCAATCTTAACTAGAATAGTGAATTGACCAGGATCGACTTCTTCCATAGGGATTTTATTTTGGACAATCGCACTACATTCTTCATTTAACGCTACCACCTTGAATTCCTCAAATTTAATTTTTTCGCTCAACACATCCTTTAGGAATTTCATGTAGTTTGGCATTTGTCGCAATGCGTCAACTAACGAAATATTAATATGGAGTTGTTTCAAAATGTCTGCAAGTTTTTCGAAGTGCGATTCGTATCTCTTCCTTTTGATCCTTTGAGGATATGGTGGTGTGGGTGGTTGGTAAATAGGTAGTGGTTTGGCCACTTCCATCGCATTACTTATTTTTATTGGTTCCTCATCCGCTCGCCTTGATGGTTCTTTTTCCATTGAGGGTTTTGTTGAGGGCGAGGTTTCTTGATATTTCCTAATTTCCTCACTATCCATCAAAGGTTTTCCATTCCTTAATTTTATCGCATTAACTTGTTCCTTGCCATTTCGTCTAGAGCCTTCCATATCCAACGGTAATTGTCCTAACAGTCTATTTTTTAAATCTATTATGATCTGTCCTAACTATAGTTCTAACGCTCAAAGAGTTTCTTGTTGAGCCTTTAGCAAGGTTTGATGATCCATCATCATTGCGTCGTTCTTCACCATGCACTGCTTCAGCAATAAATCCGAGTGATGAGGTTGTTGTTGGGTGTTTCCAAATCCAGATTGTTGCAGCATGCACTGCTGATTGGATTAGTTAGCATTGCTACTCTGTCCTTCCCATGAGAAATTTGTACTTGTTTGAATAAAGGTTGTTTTGAGGTCAGAATTCGAGTTTCCAATGTACATGACTGACTCTAGGTTTCCACTACAAAGATCATACGCATGATCACCTCCACAGAGTGCACATAATACGGGAGTTGATTAATCAACAACTGTTGCGTTCTGGACTTTCTGTGTTGTGGTCATTTGCATATTCTTAAAGAAGTTAGTAAGTGTTGCAAACCATGCTTGCATAGCTGTTATTGCACTAAGCTCGAATTGACCGTGCATTTTATTTTGATTTCGTCCTTGATTCAATTAGGCCTAGTAGTTTTCGCCGTTATTTCAATAATTTTGTGAGCTTGATTGTACGTTTTCTCCATTAGGCATCCTCTTGCAGCTGAGTTAAGGATTGCCTTGTCTAATCGGACAACCCATTGTAGAAATGTTCGATTTGAAGGGTATAAGAAACATGGTATGGACACTTTGTTATAAACTCTTTGTACCATTCCCGTGCACCTTCTATGATTTCATCGTCCTCTTGTCTAAAATTAGTGATTTCATGCCTAGAATTCATGCTTCTCTAAGTGGGGAAATATTTTTCTAGAAAATGTTCAACCACTTGCGCCTAAGTATAATCACTTGGCAACGTATTTATCTAGTATTTGGACTTATCCCTTAATGAATAAGGAAACAAAAATAGTCGAGTATCTTCTAAGGAGATACCGACTTCCTTGTTAGCATCACTTATAGCAAGGAAAGTCCGTAAATGTTGATACGGGTCTTCCGAAGGATGACCACTAAAAGTATCATTGACTTTAAGCATGTTATACATGTTATTAGTCAAAACATGTCGCCTACCTTCACCATTATGTCTAACCATAACTGGATATGCTACATGATTAAATAATCCTACTTTTGTCCTCATGACTCTGTTCCTTTCATCTACTCCGTGGCTGGAGGTAGATTTGTATTATTATTTGCATCTGCTCCAGCTTCTGCACCTGCTGCTATTGCTGGCGGGTCGATTAATCTAGCGTGATTCTACGCTATAGGATCCATCCTTCTTTGATGTCTCATTCTCTGTGCACGTATTCTCCCGTGGAGGGTTCTCTTAGGTTCTGGATTAAATGAAGGAGTTGTGCTCATGCACAATTCCCACTAGAAATGTTGAAGCAAATGTCAAACATAGGATTTTTTTTTATATTCTAAACAACCTCGACTTAAAAATAAATTGATACAGTCCCCGACAACAACACCAAAAACTTGACTGCTGATACTGAGTTCCCTCTTATGCAACAGTCACACACTCGTACAAATATGCGCGGTCTACAGTGAGTAATAAGTAAACTAATCTCCACAAGTACTATGCTTTATCCAATCAAATGTTTAGAATTGAATATAAATAAAAGCATAGATGTTGTGATAGTTTGGTTTGAATAGCAAGAAGAAAATTTAACAAGAGTAAAATGGATTGAAAGAGATAAGGCTAAACTAAGATACTCATGGAATGCAATAACAATGCACTACGAAGAAATATGCGGTAAGGAATAACTAACATACTACGCCTTACAAACTTCCGCTTTCGCATCCATTCACACCAAGTCTGACTTCCATCGCAACTTGAAGTAATGATAACCTGGCGCTACGTATGCAATAATTAAGCGTTTATTCCTAAACTCTGATTCAAAGAATTAAAGACTTAATTTTAACCTACTGAACATGCAACTAGACTTAGGTTATTTCCTCTTCTGATTTGCAACCTACTAGTTTATGTGGATGACCGATCGACACTTACTATTGAGATTTGCTCCTAGTTAACATGCATCAGTTAAACCTTCCTATTTCTTCTTAACACATGCTACAACTACTCTACTTTTTCCTAGTGTTGCCTTAAGGAAATTAGTTCATCATACAAACAAATAACACAAAATACAAAATGAAAAATATAGTGAAATTGATATACTGAAAAATAAAGAAAAACAATAAACTCTCGATTTCTAATCTTCTGTTCCTCTTCCTCCTTCTTTCTTTTCTTGACCTATTACAGAGATCACCTTTTATAGACTTCTTTGTCAACTTTCAGTATTTTCCAAAATAGGCACGAACAATCAATGCAACATCTTTCCTTGTTTAAACTTGCTAATTGTGTTTTTATTTGTATAAGGTATGAATCTCTTAATTTCTGGAATCTATCTCGTAGTGTTTGGTTAGTTAAGTTCTTGCTTCTGATTGATTCTTTCCTTATTGTGCTTGTAGCACTTTGGCATTTCTCTCTCCCGAGCATGACTTGCTTGGAATCTCGAGTCTCAAATCTTAGCTAAGGAATCTATGTTTATTAAGTCAGTTTGATTAGTTGTGACCAAAAAAATTTGGCACAAACGTTTGAGACATTCCAACCCTAGAGTTCAAAATATTATGTTAAAGGATCATGGTTTTGCTACAACTAATGAAAAGTTATATTTGTGTTCTGATTGTCAATTTGGCAAATCCAAATGTTTACCATATCATAAATCTAACTCTTACACTAATACACCTTTTGAACTTGTTCACATGGACGTTTGGGGGCCTACTCCAATGTTATCTTTGAATGGATATCGATATTATGTCAATTTTGTGGTTGACTATAGTTTGTTTACTTGGGTTTTTGCGTTGAAGAGTGATACTCTGTCTGCATTTCAACAATTCTATAATATGGTTCACATTCAATTCAACACTTGTGTAGGCCTCCAATTCGATGGTGGAGGGGAATTTCAACCCACTCATTCTCTGTGCAAAACCAATGGTATAAAAGTCAGAATTTCATGTTGTTATTCATCTCCTAAAAATGGTAGGGCTGAACGAAAACATCGCCCTGTGGTTGAAACATGTTTAGTTTGCTTGCTCAAGGGTCATTACCCCTTTGTTTTTGGTGGCATGCCTTTATGACGGCTATATTCTTAATTTACAATATGCCAACTGAGGTGCTCAAGTTCAAGTCACCTATGCTGGTCTTGACAAATAAACAAGCATCACTTGAGTTTATCATGGTATTTGGATGTGCGTGTTTTCCTTGCACCCAACCCTATCAATGCAATAAGTTTGATTTTCACCCCATCAAGTGTGTGTAATTAAGACCTAGTCCAATGCACAAAGGCCATGTCTGCTACAACTCCACGGGTAAAATATTTATCTATTGTAATGTTACATTTAATGAACTTGAGTTTCCTTTTGTAGGCTTGTCACCCTTTTCACTCCTCATCCTCCACTATGGCTGATGTTCAATCTGCACCCAATATTACCTCTTGGTTTGCTCAACTTCCCCTATTGCAACTACTCATATCACCACCTCAAACTTCAATTCTACCCATATCATCACCTCAAACTTCAATCCCACCCGGGGCCACTTTCCTTTCTCCTCTTTTATCTCCCTCACCTTTGCCTACAACCATCCCACACTCAACATTCTCACCAGAATTACCTAGCTCTCCCAATTTCTCCTTGCCATCTTCTCACCCAAGTCCTTCCATAATGACCGGATGATTCCACTGCTAATATATTGAACGGTAAATAATTCTTATGTGAAACGCAATTGGAATCACTTACGCGCAAGTACACGCGGTCGTGAATTGTATCAAGTAATAAGTATATAAGTTTATCGATCCCACAGAGATTGATGTTTAGAGAGAATACTACTTAAGTCAGAGTCGTGCGAAAAAGTAAATAAGCAGATACGTTAAGTGGTTTTGTTTTGTTTAATAAGAAAAAAAATAAATACGAAAATAAGTAAAATGCATGCAATGAGTAATGCTAACTAAGTATTCCTAGAAAATGCTAAGAGCGTGGACTAGCTAATGATTGTCTTACTTCCCTAACAAATATCACTTCCATGACTCATGATTTATAGGCGAACCAGCTTCCGCTGCGAACGCCATACTAAGCACAAGGCGAAGTAAGCAATAGTGAGGTTATCCCTAACTCCCTAAATGACGAACATCTGTTCATACAACCTAAAGAAGCGTAATGGGTCAACATGAGATTCCTCTTATGATTCTTCACAAGGTACATGCGTGGGTGGCTAATCGACGCATATATATATATATATAAATATATAAATAAACATTCATTAGTGTAACATTCAATGACCTACACTAATAACATGATCTATTCATAAATAATTATCATATACTGCTATAACACAATCATAGTAAGTAAACACCAACTAGAAGTTTAAACCAGAAGATTTTATTACGACTAAAAATGTTAAAGTACGACAACTACTTATAATAAAAACAATAAATGGAGTTGGCACAGCTGAAGATGCGTAGTCTCCTTGTCATCAGCTCCCACAACACCACCATTCACTTCTCTGCAGTAGACTCAAGTTTAGGCTTTAGTCCCTCGATCGGCTTATGGACAACTGACCAGTTCAATGAATTCTGCTCCCTGCCTTGGTATTTATAGGATTGAATTTCGTGAGCCGCAAGTAGAGGTGAGCTGTATAAATCATCATCAATGCATATTCCATGATTTTCGTCAGGATTTATTTGATTTCCACCGCCTTGATTTCATAAATGATTATCTTATTCTTTCCTTATAGACGAAGCTTTGTCAAACATAATTCCTTCTTTGGGTTAAGCGTCTTTGTGTGATCTGATCATCTTTTGCACCATTGCCGTTTCCTCGATGTTGCGCGAAATCCTGCTAAAAAGCGTAAATTAGGAACAATTGTCTTGCGATTTGGGCTAAAGCGCGAATTCATGCTTTTGATGCAATATTATGAATGCATGCTGCTTTTTAAGTTATTTCTCTGTATTCCTACTAGGGACGCATATATTTTTATCTAAGTGTTAAAATAATGCAAACTAAGCAGCCTAAAATATGCTTTCTTTGAGAGTTATCACATAACTATCCCCACTTGTGTTCTCGAACCCTCTTTACCTTCAGTAGTGTCTCCTTCCCCTACCAGTTCTACATATTCAAAATGCTCATTCAATGATAACTAGAAGAAAACTAGGCATTGTGAAACCAAAGGCACGGGCTGTTACCACTAATATAGATTGGAAGTGTACAAAACCAGCGAGGATTGATGTTTCCTTGCATTCTCTTCCATGGAAGACAGCCATGCTTGATGAGATCTCTGCATTGCATAAAAAAAAAAATACTTGGGTAGTAGTTCCAGCTTCTCCTAATCAAAATATAATGGGATGCAAGTGGATTTTTCATTTAAAACGAAATGCCGATGGCTCAATCCTCAAATATAAAGCACGCCTAATGGCTAAAGGGTACTCTCAACACTTTGAGATTGACTATTGTGACACTTTCAGCCCAATTGTGAAGGCCTCCACCATTTGTATTGTTCTTCACTTAGCTATCTCCAATAACTTACACATCAAACAACTTGACTTCAATGATGCATTCCTAAATAGTACTCTTAGAGAAGATGTGTATAAGACTCAACCACCAGGGTTTGAAGATACCTCTCAACCTACTCATGTTTGCAAGCTATCTAGAGCTATCTATGGTTTGAAGCAGGCTCCTTGGGCATTGAATGATGAACTTAAGAAACTTTTATTGTCATGAGGCTTTCAAAATGCTCAATCTGATGTGTCACTCTTCATTTATCGTAGAGGTACTATTGTTTTACTCCTTCTCTTTTATGTGGATGATGTTATATTGACAAGTTATGACACTATAGCCATGAATCAGCTCATGTCTCGTCTTGATAACAGATTCTCTCTCAAGGATCTTGGGCCATTTAGTTACTTTCTTGGTGTTCACATCACTAAAACTTTTGCTGGTATAATTATGAATCAAGAATCCTACATATCAGATCTGCTGACTAGGACTAACATGTCCATGTGCAAACCTGTTCCAACTCCCTCGGTTCAAGACACTACATTGTCTCTTCATCAAGGTACTCCACTTGCTGATCCTTATCCTTATAGAAGCATTCTTGGAGCTCTCCAATATTTGACTCATACAAGACCTGACATAGCCTACATTGTTAATTGGTTAAGCCAATTCTTGAAAGCACCAACTGATATTTATTGGTTGGCAGTAAAGGGGGTCTTGAGATATCTTAAAGGCACTATCACTATTGGCATACATATCCAGTCAAGTTGCTCCAGGGATATTCATGTTTACTCTGATGCAGATTGGGCCTCTAATCCTGATGACAGAAAATCTATAGCTGCATATTGTATTTTCTTGGGCAGTTCTTTGGTGTCTTGGTCGTCTAGGATGCTCGTTCAAACACTGAGTCCGAGTATCTTGCTTTAACTCATGCCTCTCCTGAAGTCACATGGATCAAACAATTGTTGACAGAAATTGGCACTCCTACCTTGTCCACTCCAACTCTTTGGTGTGATAACTTGACTGCAGAAGCTCTTGCCTCGAATCTGGTCTTCCATGCTCAGACCGAACACATTAAAATTGATGTTCACACTATTCGTGATCAAGTTATGTGGGGTTTGCTTCATGTTCAATATATTCCAACCAGGGAACAACTTGCTGACTGTTTTATTAAGCCATTCAATCATACTCAATTTCGATTCCACTACGTCTCGCTTTCGGGGGAATGTTGAAGAATATAAAGCCAAAGTAATGAAGCCTTGGCCTAACACTCTTGACACCTGTCAAAGTTGTTATTCCTCTTATTTTTTCTTCTTATACACCTAAACCTTCTGGATTATTCCAATTGTAACAACCACATTTGTGTATTTAAAGATTCGACAATATCCATTTTTTGATTCATTGAAGCAAATACAAAATATCTGGTTAATGAGAATATTTCCTTCTTCTTCTCTGAAGCTTAACTACCAATAATTTGACTTAACCTCCTAAAAGAGGAACAACCACAAGCTAGAACAAACCCTTGGCAACAACAAAGGTCCCAAACCACATTTCAGAAGGTGACCAATCCAAGATAAAACCAACAACAAGAATACACGTGAAAAATATTCAGCCAAGTCGAGATCCAGACCTTACAAACCATGGAATTTGAAGATTCCAATGAAGGTCTTAACATCGTCATCATCATTGTGATAGACTCTCTAAGAACTTTGGGGGATAATCCTTGGAGCATTAGGACTACCGAGGTTCGCGATCCCTCCAAAGTTAAATAAGGGTGAGACAAATCGAAAAAGAATCTTTTCTTACCGCGGACAGAACAACCTAAACACCAGACATGATGCCCTTTATCCACCAATTTCATCTTAGAACGCATCAACAAATTATATTCCATCTTATCTTAAACAAAAAACCCAACCAACAATTATGCAAAAAGAAAGAAAACAATTAACACTACTAACTCCAGTAGATAAATGTAAGAACCCGACTAAAATAATAGTCATAAACCTTGTTCTTACTCAGCATGCATGAATGTAAAAGCATTTAAACAAATGAGACACCTTTGTAAATGGAAATTCCTTACAATTAAAATCATCCAAACTTAAACCTGTTAAAATAGTAAACAAAGGTCCTGGCAAGTAATTTCATTTAAACATCCAAAAATAGTTTAAAATAACATAATGCAAATCCTCCTATGGACTTGGTGTCCAACTACATGCTGAATCAAAGAAAGACATAACATAAATATAGTACGCCGGTAGCTCCCATGATCAATGAGCTCCTCCGCTAGCCATCTCGGTGCTGTCCCAAGTTACCTGGTGGAAAAACCACAGAAAATAAGGGTGAGTACAAAAGCACTTAGTAAGAATCCCCAACCGGGGTGTAGTACAAAACATCAAATCATCTATTATCCTAGTATATATGTAAATAGTTACCAACACAGATCTTTGCTCAAGAACTAACGATGTCTACCTCTAAACTGGATTAGAAGTGGTGTACTCACGAACATTAGCCTGAGGGAGCTCTCCTCCCGATGCATAACGTATGTGCGCGCACACCACATCCTGCTACAAACCACGTAAATGTGGAAGCCTAGGGACAAACTACATTGGTCCAGGTATGCATGCCTAAAGACTCGGAAGCGGTGCCACTGATCTACAGTAGTGCGAGGCCCTCAACACTCAACTGCAGCAGCCTGAATACAACCGATGTCTGAAGCTAAGAACCGTCTCAGTGTAACGACCCAGGTTTTTCATCCCGGTCTTCCAGGTATGCCCTAGGGGTAATTTGGTAATTTGGTCGGGCCGTCAGGGCCGTTTGTGTCTTTTCCAGTTACTAAAATTATTGGATGGATTTATGTAGGTTTTTGGAAGGATTTGTGGTTTGGTTTGAGCAAGGTTTGATGCAAAAGTAAAAATAAAGGAAATTGTCTTTGCACTGGGTTTGAACGGGGTCTCTGGAAAGCTTGTGGGGATGTGTGCCAATTGAGCCATTAGGTGCTCTTGTTGCTCTTCTCGCATCACATCTTAGTTAACCTTGGATCTTTGGTGTTTGGTGCATTTGGTTAAATGAAATAGAAATTAGGTTTGTTCCATCTTCTTCTCCAAAGTGTGTGGCCACCCAAGCTTTTCTCTCCATTGCCTTGCCGAATTCTTCATCCTTGCAGCTCCCTTGGATCGTTCATCATCATTAGGGTAGGTATCGATCTTCCTCTTCTTCTTCTCATCCGTTTGGTGTCTTTGTTTGGCCAAGTGAATAGAAGAGTGTTGTGTGTGTTTGTGTTGATTGCGGCTAGCCGAGAGAAGCCCACCAGCAGCCATCATCGCCGCGTCGCCCAGCCCGCCACCAAGACGCCGGATCGCGCCAAGAAGCGGCCGCCAGATCGCCTACTGCCGTCGCAGACGATCGCCCTTGCCGCGTCCACGGCCCTTATCGCGCCCAGATCTCGAGACAAGAACCGGCCCGCCCAAATTTACTAGGCTATCGCCCGGCCCGACGCCACGCCAGATCGCGCGCAGCAGACAGACGCTCGACGCGCGCGCGCGCGCGCGTGTCGCTTGCCGAAAGCCGCGCCGCGCACGCCAGACGTTCGCCGCGCGCGCAAGGCTCGTCCTCGCCGAGCGGCTTCGCCAGGTTCAGATCGCGACGCCAATGCCGCCAGGCGTCTGCCGTGTTGCTGCCGCTCGCTCGCCGAGTCCCGTCTCGTCGTGCGGCGCATACCGCGCGCTGGGCGCCATTTTTGCTGCAGCGCGCGCTGGGCTGGCCACATTGGCCAAGACGCAGCCAGCCGCCTAGCTCCCGCTGTGCTACCACAAGAACTCCAAGTTCGTGTCGCGTGCGCGTGAGTGCCCCGAGCCGAGCTTGTCGTTTCTATTGTTTTTAGACGTTTTAGATGCTGATTATTATTGGTTTGCTAGGTTCCCGCCGCTAGCTCGAGATTGTTCGCAGACTTAGGATTTGTGTGTAGAAGCCTCCCATCAAGGTAAGGATTTCTTACCGGAGTTGTGTGGGCCCTGCGGTATATTTGTGATTGTTGTTTTGTATGCTGTGTATGATTATTAGCATGTTTAGCCCTAGGTGCTCTATTCTCAATTCTCGATCGCATGAACTCTTGTATTGTTTCTCATGTTAGCCCATGCTAGGTTGTTCCATTCTCGCATGTTCGATATCCTTCTTGCTTCGTAGTATCATGCTAGGTTCCTTGTATCTCGTTGAGCACGTATTGGACCGCATTGAATGAATTGTTATTATTGCTATGGTTTAGAGTTGGTAGGTAGCATCATCCGGGCCGGATGCATAACGTAACTTGCATCCCCGATGTGGACGCATGCGAGATGGTACTCCGTCCTCGATCCCGTTAGGGTTTAGCTAACCCTAACTACCGCCCCCGCAATCTTGGGTGAGGGTGGCAGATCGTTAAATGCCCCAACGGTCGGGATGATGACTTGGCATTGCCTCGCCCCGGCGATCGGCACGACGCGTCCTCGGCGTGTTCACCAGTAGCCCTTGATTGCCACTGTTAGGGCAAGGACCGCTTCTCGGTGTAAGCCTACCACGACGGTTCCTTAGCCTCAAGTGCGGTGGTACAGCCGACATAGTTCACGTGTCCAGTCTCACACCCTATGTCGGTGACACCGATCCAGAGATTTAGTTAGGCATGGTGGATCGAACTCGGGCGACTTGCCACTAGACCCGGCACCCCTAGAGTTTGCGCGGTAGCATGCGGTGCGCGCTTACGCTCATTACTGGCACGACCGAGAGCTCCTCGGGATCTTGAGCCAAAGTGCACCTTTCGATCGGCGATGAGACAGCCGAGGCCGGGACTTGTTTCCGTATAGGGCGTATAGTGTGTTGTGGTATTTCCGGACTAAGACCCCGAGTTGGCATCCGAGGTCCAAGTGTGGACTTAGCTATGTGCTCCGCTCCGTGTTTATATTCATAGCTTGTATACGTTCTTCTAGATGATCATGTATATCGTATTGTACCCCGGTTGGGGATTCTTACTTGAGTAATTCGTTACTCACCCTTATTTTGTGGTTTTCCACAGTAACCAAGCGCGAGAGAGGATGGTGAAGGAGGAGCCGTGATCATGGAATCTGCTATCATCTCTCGACCATTTTATTATATCATGACTCTTGACTTTTGTTATTTCCCCGAATGCATGTAGACAGGCACGGAGCCCTAGGATGTTTTCTTATGTTTTATGGATTCCAGCATATTTGTCTTGGTGGAATGTTTAAATGGTTTAAATAAATCTCGATCGAGTATGCTTTTAGAAATGTATTTATCTGAAACAGTGCTTGGAAACAGGGACAGTTTTAGAGTAAATTGTTTTGATTGTTGAATGTTTCATTTTTACTTGGGATCCGAAACATTATTTTTCATAATGTCTTTTATTTTGAATACATGCATTGGGGTAAAGGCCCATTTAGAGCCCCTTTTGGGTCGGGTCTTTACACTCAGGTAGGTTTGCACCCGTGATGGGCTCCGCTCTAGCAGGCTACAAACTAGGCTTATGCCAGTGTTGTGAGCTAGACCACGCCCGGCTGCCGGGGGCAAGAACAAGTCCTCTCTCGATCCCGACCTGTGAGGACAAGATACGTTATGCCCGCTCTTAGCCTCTAGATGATGACAACCTAACAGGTTCTATCTAAGAATACGCATCTCGTCCCTAACAGATTAAACATGCTGAATACAACAGCCGAGAAGGATATGAACAACTTAAACATAAACATCAAGATGCATGCTGGAAGAACAACCTAGCATGGTACTAACATGTCAACGGAAATCATACATGCTAGCTGAAAACAGAACGAGATAACATAACCTATCCACTAAACATGCTTGCAACAAACATACACATCAACCTATCCACTAAGCATGCTCACAATCATTAAACAAGTAAACAAAGATGCAATCAATCATGTAACGCAGGGCCCGTACAACCTCGGTAAGAAATCTTTACTTGTAACAAGCAGAAACGAATAAACAGAACTATGATCCTTGAGCTGCAGAACCAACACGAACCTAGGCAATAATATAAACAAGTACAAATAAATAATATTATCTAAACAGCTCGAAAATCGGATCGACGAAACATAAACAAGGCTCGAGAAGGTTACCCAACTGAAGAGGGCACAAGGCTCTCGACCACAAGGTTGCTCCTGGCTGCTAGGGTGTGCGGCAAGGGGCTGGCTTGGTGCTTTCGGCTAAGGGTTGTTTGGCCTGCGGTTTGGTGAAGATGGCTTGGAGAAAGATGAAACGACAATGGAGATGAAGAAGAGGAAAAGATAAGATGAAGAATCGGCAAGAACAAAGGGCTTGGAGATGGTTGCTTGTTCATAGCAAGGTAAAGAGGAATAAATAATCAGCAGTGGAGGAGATGAAGTGCGATTAGGGAAGTCCATATCGAAAAACACAAAAGCTATGGGAGAAGTCGCAAACGCAAACGTAGAATTCCCTTTCCTTTTCGTAAAAATCAATCATCTCATGCCATGTGTCCCTGACAACCAACCTTCAAGTCCCAGCGAAGACATCTTTTCTTCTTTTTCTCTTCTTTTAAAAATAAAACTCCAAATCCCTAATCAACCACCCTTCGAGTCCCAGCGAAGACACCTTTTTTCCTTTTTATTTTTTTATTTTTTTTTTCTCTTTTAACTTAAAAAGCCTCCAAATTCTAACCAACAGGCTTCAAGTCGTGGTGAGGGAAAACTTAAAAAATTATTTTTCCCTTTTTCTCTTTTAACCAAAAGAACCTCCAAGCTTTCCAAGATGCAACTTTAACCCCGTAAACCTGAAACCGAATGAATAAATGAACTAAAAAATAACATAATAGCCCTGAAACCTTGGATAATTACAGAACTGTTGGTTTATGTTAATTTTAATAGAATAGTATTTTTATCCCTTTAACTTATTTGTTTCTTTTAGGATTAGATTAAATATTATTTTATATTTTTTCCTTTTATAACTAGGTAAAATCTTTTCCTTTTATGATTAGGTCCTCTTTTCCTTTTTATGATTAGATATTATATTTTCATTTTATAATTAGGTCATCTTTTGTACTCTATAAATACACATTGTTGAGTTCATTATTAAATGAAGAATTTAGAGAATTTGAATTTCCATCATTTTCAACATGGTATCAGAGCCTCAAAATTTTCCTTTCGATCTAGGTAAAATTTTTCTCCAGCCTTCCATCACCTTCTTCCTCTTTTTGTAAAAAACTTTTCTTCTTCATCATCTTCCTCTTTTAGGAAAAAAAAAAACTTTTCCTCAAATCTCCAATTTTTTTTCTTCATCTCAAAACCTTAAAAAAAAAAAAAATCCTCTCATAACTTTTTCTCTTATCCTCCTAAACTTCCATCTTTTCCATAATCTTAATTATTTTTTTCCAACAAAAAAATAATCTCTAAAATCACCACTTTGTTCTATATGTTTTTTCGTTCAACTCTTTCTCCAAAATCTTCTTCTTTCCCTCCAAACCCTCTAAGAATTTCTTCCTTCAAATCTTTATGTTCTCATTTTATAAAATCTTAGAAAATCCAAAATCTCATAACCAATATTCACCCTCTTTCAAAAAAAAAAAAAAAAAACTACAATATTCTTCAAAAGAATTTTTTTTTCTCACATCATCTCCTATTCCCAAGTGGCCCTGACATCTCCTTTCCTAGTCGGCCCTGGCATCTCCTATTCCCAGCTGGCCCTAGCATCTCCTATTCCCAAGTGGCACTGACATCTCCTTTCCTAGCTGGCCCTGACATCTTCTATTCCCAACTAGCCCTAGCATCTCCTATTTCCATGTGGCCCTAGCAACTTCTTTCCCAGCTGGCCTTGGCATCTCCTATTCCCAAGTGGCCCTGACATCTCCTTTCCCAGCTGGCCCTGACATCTTCTTTCCCAAGTGGCCCTGACATCTCCTTTCCCAGTCGGCCCTGGCATGACAATCAACATTCTCAATTGGTCCTGACAATCATCATTCCCAATTGGCCATTGCATCAACATCAGAATCACCATCATCTCAATTGGTGCATTATCATCACAATTGGTGCATCATCATCCAAAGACCAACTCTGATTAATTTAACTCCAAGCTTGGCTTGTATTCCATATACAATCCAGCTTGAGGGGGAGTGTTGGTTTATGTTAATTTTAATAAAATAATATTTTGTCCCTTTAAATTATTTGTTCCTTTTAGGATTAGATTAAATATTATTTTATATTTTTTTCTTCTATAACTAGGTAGAATCTTTTCCTTTTATGATTAGGTCCTCTTTTCCTTTTTATGATTAGATATTATATTTTTCTTTTATAATTAGGTCATCTTTTGTACTCTATAAATACCCATTGTTGGGTTCATTATTAAATGAAGAATTTAGAGAATTTGAATTTCCATCTTTTTCAACAAGAACTGTAACGGCCCAAGTTTTCATCCCAGTCTTCTTGGTATGTCCTAAGGGTATTTTGGTAATTTGGTCGGGTCGTTAGGGCTGTTTCTGTCTTATCTCAGCTAAATATATTCTTGGTTGTTCACAGTTAGGGTTTGGTTGCATTCCAGTTGAGTTTGGGTGTTGGGAGTTGCAAAAATAAAATAAAATAAATAAAAGTAGGGTTTTGCCAGAATAAAAGTGCAACAACTAAGGCTTGAACTAAGGTGGCCTAGTTAAATAGCAATAGGGCTTTGCCAGTTGACCTACATGTAGTTTCTGATACTCTTTCCACAGATTAATTATTTGGCCTTGGTTTCAGGACTTAAGTAGGATATATTTGATAAAATAGGGTTTATTCTTTTCTCTCCCAAATTCCAAGACGCAAGCGTTCGCCGTTCCTCCAAGCTTCCCGTGCAGTTTGCGATTCCACCATCTCTCGAGAGCCTTCGTCGATTCCGGGTAAGTGATTCTCCTTGTTCGATTCTTCCTCCTTGGTTGTTGTTGTCGATTCATGGCCTAGGGTTGTCGATTTCTTGCTGGCCGGGAGGTTGAGGGGCTTGTTGTTGTTTGTGTTTGTTTGTTGTGGTGTGCAGCCGAGAGGACTCCAGCAAACCCTAGCCCCGAGACGCGTCGCCCAGCTCACGCCAGCCTGCACCGCGACATGCTTGCCCAGCACCGAGACGCGTCGCTCAAGCAAAAGAAACCGCCGCGCGAAGCGCTTTTGCCCACCAGCCGCAGCAGCGGACACCATGTTGCACGCTGCCGAGCCGCTCACCCGCGCACGCCAAATCACACAGCAGCCGTCCGCGCGCCGTTCCCTTGCTCGCTTGCCTTGCCGCGCTCGCCAGCCTTCTTGCCGTGTGCCTTGCAGTCGAGGCATCCTTGGTGTTTGGCCGAGCTGCGTGAGTTCACTCCCGACCGAGACCGAGCTTCTATTTTATATTTTATTTTAGGGACTATAATTAATAATTTAATTATTGTTGTTTTTTAGGTTTCCGATTCTCTAGTTATCTATTTGCAGCTCGGGTGTCCATTTGTGTGACTGTTTGTCTTTCGATTCAGGTAAGGATTCCTTACCAGAATTGTGTGGGCCCTGTGATATTTCTGTGATTGTTGTTTGTATGTCTGCTTATGATTACCAGCATGTTTATTTATTGGGTGCTTTGTTCTGAATTCCAACTGACATGACTTCTCATGATTATTCTCATGTTAGTTCCATGCTAGGTTGTTCTGTTCTGGCATGTTCGTATTCTATTCTGGTTTCGTAGTACCATGCTAGGTTCGTTGATTCTGCTGAGCACGTATTAGTATGTTTATTGTTAGCTGTTTATAGCATAGTGTCATGATAGGTAGCATCATCTGGGCGAGCGTACATAACGTAACTTGCATCCGTGGCAGGGACGAGCGAGGCAGTACTCCGTCCTTGATCCATCGTTAGGGTCTAGCTAACCCTAACGGCAGCCCAGTTGTAATCTTTGTTGGCTTTTTGGCCCTATCTCAAATTAATTAATTTTAATTAATTAATTAATTAATATTTTGATGATAACAAACCTGATCTTATTTACTAATAATTTTGATGTTTTAAGATGTCAACAGTGTAGTGCTCGAAACAAGGATTCCAACGCAATTTGAATTACTCAAATCGGAGTTGAAACAAAGAAGTTATTGTCAAAACAAGTTTGAACGAGAAAATCCCGGGACGGTGACGTGGCAGCTGAGTGTACATCATGGGCTATTTAGAAGTTGACATATGAAGCTTTGGATGAGTGACAAATGATGGTTTTTGGTTGTTTTGAAAAGAAAATGAAAATAAAGAAAATTAATATATATATATATGTTTGCAACGGTAAAAAAAAAAAAAATTATATATATATATTATTTATTTATTTAACTTTTAACTTTTTAACTATTTACCTTTTACCTTTTAACTTTTCACCTTTTATCTTTTTACTTTTTATTTCTTTTAACTTCTAATCTCCACCATTCATTTTATATTTTATATATCCAATGGCTCAAATTAAATTTTATCTTTTACCCCATTTCCCTCTCTTTTTAAACTCAATCTTCTTCTCCAAAATAACAACACAACTTTTATTATTCAATCCTCTAAAAATCAAAAGCTCCATTGTTGCTCTCTCTAAGCTCTCAACTTTTTCTTTTAGGTTTTATTCTTGAGAGACATATTGTATTGTGAGGATTTGGTTGTGTGAGATAAAACTTGTATATCCACTCTTTTGAGAGAGTTGTAAAGTGTGTTCCAAAAATTATATACTTTGTAACGGTTTGATCTTGATCCGTGGAAAAGATCGAGTTTGCTCTTGAACTCGTAAAAGGAGCGGTTTACGGTTGGACTCTAATCCGTGGAAAGAGTTAAGCAAAAAGGTTTTTCAAAATCCCAAGAGGCGCTTGGGTAGTGGAGTAGGCTTGTCGAACCACTATAAATCACGGTGTCATCTTCTCTAACTCTTTCCTATTTACTTTTGAAATAATTTTTAGTATTGTCTTTCATGCTTTAATTTGTATTGTTTTAAATCAAATTGGTTCTACATAATTTTTATCATTCTTGTGTGATGCATTATTGTTTCTTTTTAATCACTTCTAAAAAGTTTGATATTTAGAATATATTTAGCTTATTTAGGAAAATTTGTGTAAAACCCTATTCACCCCCCCTCAAGGGTTGTCATACCGATCCAACAATTGGTATTAGAGCCAAGTTGCTCTTCTAGATTTTTAATATAAACTTTATTGTTTGAGCTTTACGGGAAACCTTGTAGGAAGTGGTATTAATGAAGGACAATCATCCTCTAGGCCTCCTTACTTTGATGGGTCAAATTATGGTTATTGGAAAGTTAGAATGATGATATATTTGAAATCCATTTACTATAAGTTGTGGTTTAATGTTATTAAAGGTCCCAATATTCCCATGAAAAAGGTTAATGATGAAGATGTGGCTAAATTAGAAAATGAATGTGATGAAGATGAATTGAAAAAGCTTGCTTTTAATGCTAGAACAATGAACTATTTATATTGTGCCTTAAGTTGTGATGAGTTCAATAGAGTATCTATGTGTTCTTCGGCTAAAGAAATTTGAGATATTCTTGAAGTGACATATGAAGGAACAAGTCAAGTTAAAGAAACAAAAATTAGCATTCTTGTTCATAATTATGAATTGTTCAAGATGAATGAAAATGAATCTATTACCGAAATGTTTACTAGATTTACTAACATCACAAATTCTTTGAAGGCCTTGGAAAAGAATATAGTACATCCGAAAATGTTAGGAAAATTCTTAGGTGTAAAGACCCGACCCAAAAAGGGGCTCTAAATGGGCCTTTACCCCAATGCATGCATTCAAAGTAAAGGACAATATGTAAATATGATTTGGATTCCAATTAAAACTTAAAACATTCAACATTCAAACAAAATCATTACAGTTTGCTGAAACCTGTTCCTGTCTCCAAGCACCTGTTTCAGGACAAATACTTTTCCAAAGTTTACTCTGATAAGAGATTTATTAAAATCATTCAAAAAAACCTTCTCAGATACAACAATGCTGGAATCCACAAAACATTGAGAAAAACATCCTAGGGCTCCGTGCCCAACTACATGCATTCAGGGGAAATAAAAAGACAAGAGTCATATTATAAACGAAGTCAGAGATGACAGCAGGTTCCCATGATCACAGCTTCTCCTTCAGCCATTCTGTCTCGCCCCTTGGTTACCTGTGGAAAACCACAAAATGAGGGTGAGTAACGAATTACTCAGTAAGAATCCTCAACCGGGGTACAATACGATGCACATGGTCATCTAGATGAGTGTATGCAAGCTATGAATATAAACACAGAATAGAGCACATAGCTTAAGTCCACACTTGGACCTCGGATGCCAACTCAGGGTCTTAGTCCGGAAATAGATCACCACACAATACGCCCTATAAGAGAAACGAGTCCCGACCTCACTGTCTCATCGCCGTCACGAAAGGTGCACTAGCTCAAGATCCCGAGGAGCTCTCCGGTCGGGCGTAATGAGCGTAAGTGCGCACCGCGTGCTATCGCAGAGACTATGGGGGTGCCGGGTCTAGTGGCAAGCTGCCCATGTCCAGTCACCACGCCTAACTAAATCTCTGGATCGGTGTCACTGACATAGGGGTGTGAGACCTAGACACGTGAACTATGTCAGCCTGAACCACCGCACCTGAGGCTAAGGAATCGGTCGTGGTAGGCTTACACCAGGAAGCCGTCCTTGCCCTAACAGGTGGCAATCAGGGGCTACTGCCGAACACGCTGAGGACGTGCCGGCTGCCGGGGACGAGGCAATGCCAAGTCATCATCCCGACCGTTGGGGCATTTAACAGTCTGCCACCCTCACCCAAGATTGCAGAGCCTACCGGTCGGGTTAGCTAAACCCTAACGGGGTCCAGGGACGGAGTACTACCTCGTACGTCCCTACCATGGATGCAAGATACTTTATGCATCGGGCCCGGATGATGCGCTGGGGCACTCACACGGCACGGCGACACACGGGGTGGGTGGTCTTTGGCAGCTAGTGCGGCTGGGCTGCAATTTGTGCGCAGTGCGCTGTACGGCTGAAGCTGCTGTATGCTGGGCGCGCGCGCTACGCATGCACGGACAGTGGCCCAGGACACGGCGCGGGCGAGGGCGTGAGGGCGCTGGGCGTGCGAAGCGGACGCGGACTAGCGGCTGGGCGTGCGGCGCGAGGCTACTGCTGCGACAGCGTGCGACAGGGGCCTGGCGCGCGATTTCTACGACTGCGTGCGACCGGCGATCTGGCGTGCGATGGAGAGGCTGTCGGCGACCTTGGGCGATCTGGGCTGCTGCTGTGCGCGACGGACGGAGGGCTGGGCGACTTCGGGCGACCTGGGCTCGCTGCTGACCGGCCTGGCATGCGGCAGGGGCTGCTTCGGTAGATCTGGGCAGCCTGCAACAAACACACTCACACAGCACTCCTTCTTACCTTCGGCCTGCAAAAACACCCGATCGAGAAGAGAAAGAGGATGAAGACTTACCCGGGATGACGAACGAACCTCGGAGCTGCAAAGAGGATGAAAATCGGCTAGAGAAGGCTATGGAGGGAAGCTTGGACGGCAAAGGGGGGTGTGTTGGAGAAGAAGAACAAAACCTAATTTCTTTTTCATTTAACCAAAAGCACCAAAAACTCCAAAGATCCAAGGGTAATTAAGATATGACGCGGAAAAAGTAACAATAACACCTGGTGGCTCACTTGGCAAGGCTCTCCTCTAGCACACAAGGCCACCCTGGCTTGAACCCCGGCTGCAACACAATTTCCTATATTTTTACTTTTGCATCTATCCTTGCTCAAACCCATCCACAAAGCCTCAAAAACCTACATAAACCCATCCAATAATTTTAGCAACTGGAAAAAGACATAAACGGCCCTGACGGCCCGACCAAATTACCAAAATACCTCTAGGGCATACCTCGAAGACCGGGATGAAAATTTGGGCCGTTACAATATTCCCTCCTTTTTATGACTTTCGTCCTCGAAAGTCCTTAAGATCAAAAAATTCAGATATCGCAAACTCAACTCCGACCTCCCGCCACGAGCGCTTCCTCGTAACTCCAACTCCTCCACTGAATTTTTACCAAACGGATCTCACGATTACGCAACGTCTTCGACTCAAAGACCAGAATACTCACAAGCTTCCACTCGAAGCTCAAATCCTCACTCAACTGCAAAGGCTCAAAGTCCACAATGAGCGATGGGTCCGGCACATACTGCCTCATCATCGATACAAGAAAACACTGTGCACAGCTGACATCAACGGAGGAAAGGCTAACCAATATGCAACTCTGCCAATCCTCTCAAGCATCTCAAATGGACCAACAAAACGGAGACTCAATTTCCCACGCTTACCAAACCTCAACACACCTCACATCGGTGCAACCTTAAAAAACACGCACTGTCCAACCTCAAACTCTAAAACTCGACGCCGTACATCGGCGTAAATTTTCTGCCTGCTCTGAGCTATCAACCTACGAGCTCGATACCCCTGCACATCACCTCTGGTCAAATGTAGCAACTCAGGACCCCAACACAAAACTAATGGCCACCAACCTTTTCCCAGAACACTGAAAACCTACAACACTTACCAAACCACGCTTCAACGAAACCAAAAGAACTAGCAGCTGAAAACTGCTACCCGAGGCAACCTCATAAAATCCAACACTGGTTTCCGCTGCCTAACCACGGAAACACCAACTCACAACGAACTCCAACGGATCTGGCTCACTTCTCCCAAAAGACCATCGGTTAGAGGGTGAAAACACTACAGAAACTGCACACGGCGCATAAGCCTCTTAACAACGCTCTCCAGAACCACAGTTCATCCACGCACTGCCTAGAACAAACCTTTGTTGCCACACCCTGGTGACAACAACTCCAGCCTGAAACTGACATGACTCTACTCCATAAAAATGGCCTCTGCACACGAGACGAGGTGCGAGCTCTAGCTACTGAAACCAATCCTCCAAAAATCTAATCTCACACAACAACCTCAACTAACTGACAGCCCCCACACGGAAAACTTTCAATCCAACAACTTGAGTGCTACGAACTCGGAGGCTCAAACAACTACAAACTGCATAGCTATGCCAATCCACTCAACTCTAGCTCGACTCAAATCACTAGCTGGGCAAGACAGCCCGCAAACAACCAGGCCCTAGAGGGCTCCCTCCACCAAGCTTACCTCCATGCAAACAACAGAACCAAGTCCGTCTCATATATGAAACACATCACACAAGAGTCCGCTAAACTGGACAAACAACTGCTTCCAAGCAACCAACAACTTTTCCTTCTTACTAGTACCTCTACCACCAACTCCAAGACCAAGGAATAAGCTGACAACTCCTAAGAGGAAACAGATCCTTACAAGCGGCATCCGAAGGACAGAGAGCTCCACACACGCTCGCTGCCATGCTCAGCTAAAGCCACAACATCTAACTCTCACGGAGGCAACAACAGGGGGGGGTCCACCACTGACAGAACCGCCAACCACAAACTAGCCAAGACACACCTCCACACCAAAGGAGGGCAACTCTCTACATCCTGGAAGTAAGAAACAACCGACAAGGACGAACCACTCGATCCACAAGCAAAACTAACTTCTAGCAACTAAAAAACCACACCTTGGTCAACATCAAGCACCAACTTGCCACCACACCGGAACCAATTCAGACTCTACTCCAAATAAACTCTAGCTTGCTAGCCTACCAAAACTGCCAGCAACTCCCCCGAGGTCTACAACCTACACGACTCCCGCTTGCCAACTGAAACTCACTACCTGGGTCTGACTGAGCTCTGGTGAGGCTCTCCACAACTAGGGTTCTTTGACAACCCTCGACACACACTGTGGTCAAACGGTCTAACCGCCAGTTGCCTGAACAAACAACTCCTTTTTCCAGCATCTCAACCATGCTGGCCTGCTCTTAACCTCGAAACCAAAAAGACCAGAAACGCTTCAGAATGTGTCATCCTCCTACTCAAAGCATCAGCCACAATGTAGCTTCCACCCAGGGTAAGGATTCCGAGCAACACTTTAGCAACTACGATCAGGAACTACGTGGCTTCGCTACAACGACCATTTGTTCAGTACCATCTGAACTCCAACCATGAACACAAGAGGTTCCACCAGCCAAGCTTAGGTTCAACTTAACAAACTTGCCTAAGAAACAACCCAACTACGAGCACGGTATCCTTACAACCTCAACTAAAGCCTTACAACATCCACCTGGAGTCCAACTTCTCCAAGAACTGAGCACCAGTTCTCCAATGCAAACCCTACATGGTTCTGAAACTCTCGCCACCAGAACAAACTACACAAAACACACTTGTGCACAACTCTCAACCTTCCTTCAGAGATCCAAGACTAACAAGTGCTTTCCAAAAGGCAACACTAACTCCTGGCAGAGGTACAATCAACCCAAGGAACACCAAAAGTTCCATCTCCACACGATACTCGAAGCTGAGGCAACCTTGCTCTACTAAAGCATAACAATGCCAAACCGAACTTACTTTATACCAAGGCTCTACCAAGGGAGCATACCCGTAAGGCGTCCAACTCATCTCATAAGGCATCCAGCTCATCTCATAGGCATCCAACTCATCTCATAAGCATTCAACTCACGACCCCTCTGCTGGACCAAACTCGCATCTACAATGCTCACTCAACTCAGGTTTAGGCACCCGAAGGTAGTGGACCGCACTACCAACCACAAAGATCTCTTGACCTTAGCACTAGCGTGAGACTCACATGCACTAACACTTACCAACCGTCAACCTGCTGACTTACTCAACCCCCAGTAACACTAGGAAGAGGCTCCAGCTCCTCTCTAACATCCTTTCGCTTGTAGCCCTTCGACTACCACTGAACTAGCCCTCTTGCACGACCTAAACAGGTGCAACTGCCACAAACGAACCCAAAGATTAAAGGAGAGCGCAGAACTCCAGACGAATTACAGAATCATCTGTCCTACTCGTGCCAAACTTAGGCCTGAACCAGACTTAGAGCCAAAACAGCACACCAACCAATGCACCTCAAGTGCCACTACTACCAAATCCACATCTTACTACAAATGGGGCCAGCAAGGTCAAAACCTCAAGTGACAAAAACTATGGCAAGGCATACAAGAGCTCAACTCAAACAACCATGCCTAAGACATCTCATCAAACCGAAGTCTCACTGCCTACTCTTGCATCTCCACATGATGCTCAACAAAACTCTGGCCGGCTCTCTCAACATGCAGCAGCTAGCCCTACTCTAGTGCTCACCAAAAGAAGAGTGCTCAACTCTACTAAAAAACTGAGGAAACCACCAACGGATCACGTCCGATGGGTACACTGCTCGCTGCACCCTTAACCACAGGGTTCCGACTTACTGGCTGCAAAACAACAACAAATTACAAGAGCACAAAGATGTCTCAGCAACCTCCTCGAAGGCTACCAACTCTGCGGCTACTCACTGGGCAATCAACAATCTGCTAAGGTTCAAGATCCACACCTGAACTACCCAGGCTAGTCCATTCTAGGACCTGCTCCACAAGCATCAACATTAGCAAAAGCCAAAGCTAACTCCTCTCCTGGAGTGGTACTCTAGGGCAAAGCACCTCCACCCTCTCTCTAGGGGAAATCAACAGCTGGGCCACACCGCAAGGGCCTACGGGAGTCTAATCTCTGCCTCTCTCTGGGACGGTGTCCCAGCGGTATCTGAATCTATCTGGATACCCTGACAAGCTGCAAACATACATCTTACACTGCGGGAAGTTGGCATGATGGTGCTCAGGACCCAAACCAACAACGAGTCAGAACCTGCTCGTCTTCGCTCCACAACACTAAACAAGGCATACACTAGATGAAAGGTATTGTAAATTCTTAACCCATTTCTAAAAACAGTAAACTTAGCGCGCACTGATGATGATCAGTCTTGAGTGCCGTGATCATGGGAAAACGACCTACAACAAAAGGCCAGTCTACAGAATCTATGACTCTGAGCTCTGATACCAACTGTAAAGACCCGACTCAAAAAGAGGCTCTAAATGGGCCTTTACCCCAATGCATGCATTCAAAGTAAAGGACAATATGAAAATATGATTTGGATTCCAATTAAAACTTAAAACATTCAACATTCAAACAAAATCATTACAGTTTGCTGAAACCTGTTCCTGTCTCCAAGCACCTGTTTCAGGACAAATGCTTTTCCAAAGTTTACTCTGATAAGAGATTTATTAAAATCATTCAAAAAAACCTTCTCAGATACAACAATGCTGGAATCCACAAAACATTGAGAAAAACATCCTAGGGCTCCGTGCCCAACTACATGCATTCAGGGGAAATAAAAAGACAAGAGTCATATTATAAAAGAAGTCAGAGATGACAGCAGGTTCCCATGATCACAGCTTCTCCTTCAGCCATTCTGTCTCGCCCCTTGGTTACTTGTGGAAAACCACAAAATAAGGGTGAGTAACGAATTACTCAGTAAGAATCCCCAACCGGGGTACAATACGATGCACATGGTCATCTAGATGAGTGTATGCAAGCTATGAATATAAACACAGAATAGAGCACATAGCTTAAGTCCACACTTGGACCTCGGATGCCAACTCAGGGTCTTAGTCCGGAAATAGATCACCACACAATACGCCCTATATGAGAAACGAGTCCCGACCTCAGCCTGTCTACTGTCGATACGAAAGGTGCACTAGCTCAAGATCCCGAGGAGCTCTCCGGTCGGCGCTGTAATGAGCGTAAGGGCGCACCGCTGCGCGCTACTGCGCGAGACTATGGGGTGGTGGGTCCAGTGGCAAGTCGCCCATGTCCAGATCACCACGCCTAACTAAATCTCCGGATCGGTGTCACCGACATATAGGGGTGTGAGACCTAGACACGTGAACTATGTCACTGAACCACCGCACTTTGAGGCTAAGGAATCGATCGTGGTAGGCTTACACCGAGAAGCCGCCCTTGCCCTAACAGTGGCAATCGGGGGCTCTTGCCGAACATGCTGAGGACGTGCCGGCTGCCGGGGACGAGTTAATGCCAAGTCATCATCCCGACCGTTGGGGCATTTAACAGTCTGCCACCCTCACCCAAGATTGCAGAGCCTACCGGTCGGGTTAGCTAAACCCTAACGGGGTCCAGGGACGGAGTACTACCTCGTACGTCCCTACCATGGATGCAAGATACTTTATGCATCGGGCCCGGATGATGCTACCTACCTACACTCTAACCTATCATATCAATAACATACAATCCAATACAATCCAAAATGTGCTCAATGAGATACAACGAACCTAGCATGGTACTATGAAGCAAGAACAGAGATATGAGCATGCCGAGCGGAACAACCTAGCATGGACTAACATGAGAGAACGACATACGAAGTCATGCTAGTCAGGAATTCAGAACAGAGCACCTAAACTATACATGCTGATAATCACAAACAAACATACAAACAACAACCACACATTGAACATCGCAGGGTCCACACAACTTCAGTAAGAAATCTTTACCCTGGTCGGGAGGCTTCTACACACAAACTCCAAGCTGCGAACACTCCCGAGCTAGCTATCGAGAACCTAACAAACATAGCAACAATCACAACCTTAGCCCTAAAATATAATAAAACAAGCAGGCTCGGCTCGGGGGCACTCTCACGGAGGCTGCGACGACACGGGTCAGGTGTCTTCTTTGGCATTTGTTGCAGGCTGCTGCTGCTGGCAAAGGCGCTGGCGGCGCGCTGCGCGCGCGACGACAGCTACAGGGACACGGCGCGCGCGAGGCGCGCGGGGGCGTGCGGCGGACGCGACTGGCCGGTAAGGCGCGAGCGTCTGCGCGCGCGAGGCCATGGGCTGCGGCAGTCGCAGGCGACAGGGCCCTGGCGTGCGATGGCTGCGACTGCGTGCGACCGACGATCTGGCGCGCGATGGAGAGGCTTCCGGCGACCTTGGGCGATCTGGGCTGCTGCTGTACGCGACGGACGGAGGGCTGGGCGACTTCGGGCGACCTGGGCTCGCTGCTGATCGGCCTGGCGTGCGGCAGGGGCTGCTTTGGCTGATCTGGGAAGCCTGCAACAAACACACTCACACAAGCACTCCTTCTTACCTTCGGCCTGCAAAAACACCCGATCGAGAAGAGGAAGAGGATGAAGACTTACCCGGGATGACGGACGAACCTCGGAGCTGCAAAGAGGATGAAAATCGGCTAGAGAAGGCTATGGAGGCAAGCTTGGACGGCAAAGGGGGTGTTGGAGAAGAAGAACAAAACCTAATTTCTTTTTCATTTAACCAAAAGCACCAAAAACTCCAAAGATCCAAGGGTAACTAAGATATGACGCGGAAAGAGTAACAATAACACCTGTTGGCTCACTTGGCAAGGCTATCCTCTAGTACACAAGGCCACCCTGGCTCGAACCCCTGCTGTAACACAATTTCCTATATTTTTACTTTTGCATCTATCCTTGCTCAAACCCATCCACAAAGCCTAAAAAACCTACATAAACCCATCCAATAATTTTAGCAACTGGAAAAAGACATAAACGACCCTGACGGCCCGACCAAATTACCAAAATACCCCTAGGGCATACCTCGAAGACCGGGATGAAAACCTGGGTCGTTACATTAGGTGTCTACCAAAGAATTGGGAAGCAAAGGTGACGGCAATACAAGAAGCAAAGGATCTCACCAAACTCTCTTTGGAGGAACTTATTGGTTCTCTCATGACACATGAGATTACCATAAAAAAGAATATGGAAGATGAGTCCAAAAAGAAGAAGAGTATTGCTTTAAAGTCTATCACCTTGGAAGTTGACTCCGAAGATGAAAATGTTCTTGATGAAGATGATATTGCATATTTTTCATGTAAGTATAAAAACTTCATCAAGAGGAAGAAACAATTCAAAAAGAACTTTTCCAACCAAAGAGAATCAAAAGGAGAAAATAGCAAGGATGAGGTAATATGTTATGAATGCAAGAAAGCGGGTCATATAAGAACAGATTGTCCACTCCTTAAATCATCCAAGAAATTCAAGAAGAAAGCAATGAAGGCTACTTGGGATGATAGTGATGAAAGTGAAAGTGGAAGTGATGAAGAAGTAGCAAATTTTTGCTTCATGGCTCATAGTGACAAAGGTGATGAACAAGATGATGAGGTAACTCTAGAATCTCCTTCTTATGATGAATTATTTGAAACTTTTGAAAACATACAAAATGACTTAGAAAAGCTTGGTTCAAAATATAATGTGCTTGGAAAGAAATATAATACTCTTACTAGTGAAAATAAGACTTTAACTGATGAAATTACTTGCTTAAAATTGCATGAGCATGATATTGTGAAAATTGATAAAATAGATGTCTCTTGTGATGAACATGCTTTAGATTGTGATGAGAAAAATATCTTACTTGATAAAGTTAAATTTCTTGAGCAAGATTGTTGTGAAAAAGATAATTTGATTAAGTTGCTCAAAGAAAAGGAATTAAATGTTTTGCATGAACTTGATAGGGCTAATGAGTCTATTAAAAAGTTAACTATAGGTGCCCAAAGATTGGATAAAATTGTGTCCAAACATGATAAATCTAGCTTTGTGCCTATATGTCATTATTGTGGTGTTAAAGGTCATATAAGACCTAAGAGTTTTAAATTAAAATATGCTAATACTACTTCAACAAGAAAATTTTCTCAAAAAGCAAAGTTTCATAATGCTCCAAGAAATAATTTCTCAAGGAAAAGTAGAGTACATAATTTTATTGTAAGAGATAAATCATTGCATAATGTTCTTTGTTTTTCATGTGGCAAGTATGGACATAAATCTTACTCTTGTTACTTGTCTAAATCAAATGTGGATGCAAAAGTGTAAAGACCCGACCCGAAAGAGGTCCTAACCTAGGCCTTTACCTCAATGCATGCTTTTAAAACTTAAATATGTTATGCAAGATTGTCATCCAGATTCTGAATAAAGATGTAAAACTTGCAACCATTCATTTTACAGACAATTATAAAACATTCTCAAACCTGTCCCTGTTTCCAAGCACCTGTTCCAAGCTAAAAACACTTCAAACATACTCTGATCAGAGATTTTATTTCAAAACATTAAGTTCCAAATCAGTTCAGTAAAAGTCAGAATCCAGATACAATCCAAAAACATCCTAAGGGCTCTGTGCCCAACTACATACATCCAGAGATCAAAACATAAAGCATAAACTCAGAGTTTGAAAAACGGAAGGATTCCATGATCAGCAGCTCCTCCTTCAGCCATCCTGTCTCGCGCCCTGGTTACCTGTGGAAACCACAAAAATAAGGGTGAGTAACGAATTACTCAGTAAGAATCCCTAACCGAGGTACAATACGATACAACTGGTCATCTAGCAGAATGTATGCAAGCTATAAATACAAACACTGAAGAGAACACTTCACTTTAATCCATACATAAATACAACGGATGCCATCTTACGATCTTACTCCGGGAACTACATCGAAACTCAAAACTCTACGAGAAACTAGTCTCGGCCTCAGGCTTTACTACTACTGACGATACGAAAGGTGCACTGAGCTCAAGATCCCGATGAGCTCTCTGGTCGGCTCTGTAATGAGCGTGCGCGCGCACCGCATGCTGCTGCAAACCAGGGAGGTGCTGGGTTTAAGGCAGGTTGCCCTGGTCCAGTACGCATGCCTAAAAGAATCTTTGGATCGGTGTCACTGAACATAGTGGTGTGAGACCAGGACACTATGACTATGTCAGCCTGTACCACCGCACCTGAGACTAAGGAACCGTCCATGGTAGGCTTACACCTGAAACCGGTCCTTGCCCTATCAGGTGGTAAGCAAGGGCTACTGCCAACACGCTGAGGTCGTGTCGACTGTCGGGGACAAGGCAAGGCCTCGTCATTCCCCCGACCGTTGGGGAATTTAACAGTCTTCCACCCTCACCCAAGATTACAACTGGGTTGCCGTTAGGGTTAGCTAAACCGTAACAACGGATCAAGGACGACGTACAACCTCGCACGTCCCTGCCACGGATGCAAGTTTCGTTATGCATCCTCGCCCGGATGATGCTACCTATCCGAACACTATGATATAAACAGCTAACAACAAAACATACCAAAACATGCTCAGAAGAATCAACGAACCTAGCATGGTACTACGAATAGAACAGAATACGAACATGCCAGAACACAACAACCTAGCATGGAACTAACATGAGAATAAACACGGGAATTATGCCAGTCGAAATTCAGAACAAGGCACCTAACAACTAAACATGCTGGTAATCATAAACAAACATACAAACAACAATCACAGAAATATCGCAGGGCCTACATAACTCCGGTAAGAAATCCTTACTTGAATCGGAAGACAAACAAACACACAAGAGGACTCCCGAGCTGAAAACTAACCTAACAGACCCTAACAAACAAACAGTAATTACACCACTAACAATAGGCCCTAAATAAAATACAATAGAAGCTCGGCTCGGTCGGAAGCAACTCACACAACTCGGCCAAGCACCAGGGGTGTCTCGGCTGCAAGGCACACGGCAGGGAGCTAGCGTGGGGACGGGCTGCTAGCGAGCATGAGCGGCAGGGCTCAACAAGAGCGTGCGGCATGGGGCAAGCGACGGGTTCTGCTTTGCTGCATTTGGGCGTAGGCGGAGGAGTGCATGCAATCGCGGCTGCCGCTGCGCGGTGGGGCGGGGGCATGGCGGCGTGCGTCGGCGTTGCTATGGGCGAGCAGCGACGTGCGATCGGGCTGTTGCGCTAGCGTGCCGAGGGGCTGCGACGGGGGCGTGCGAGAGATCGCGAGGGGCTGCGATCGGCGATGGGGCGTGCTGCGACTGCAATCGGGCGGCTGCGCTCGCGTGCGAAGGAGCTGCGACGCGGGCATGCGGGTGATCGCCAGGGGCTGAGATCGGCGATGGGGCGGCACAGACCGGCGACGGATGCTGCATGGCTGGGCTGCGATGGCGTTGGCGCTTGCAGTTGGGCGGCGACAAGGCTGTTCTCGGGAGATGGTGGAATCGCAACACTAAGAGGGAGAGGGAGAGGGAGAGGAGCCAACTTTTTGTATTCTGGAACAAATGAAACAACCCCCAACCCTTAGCTTCTAATTTTACTCCAAATCCCAAGCAACCACGACATAAGCAAAACACCAACGAAACAAGAACACAAACTACTTACCCGGCTCAACTGGAAAAGCCTCATTTTGCTAATTGCCACAACCAAGACAACTCGGGTTTGATCCTTGGCTAGAACACCTTTTTCTTTTTAATTTTTTATTTGCAAACCAAAGCCACAAACCTCTCCAAACACTCCCGGGGCATGGAACCTGCACACACAACAAATCCCCAACCTCAGCAAAGGACTCAAACAGCCTCAACGACCCAACCAAATTACCAAAATACCCCTAGAACATACCTGGAAGACCGGGATGAAAACCTGGGCCGTAATAGTATTCCTTCATTTTATGACTTTCTCCCCCGAAAGTCATTAAGACTGAAACAACTCAGGATAGTGCAATCTCATCTCGTCCTCCCGCTCCCCGGTAGCCTCCTCAGAACTCTGACTCCTCCACTGAACCTTTACCAAACGGATTTTTCGGTTACGCAACGTCTTAGTCTCAAATGCTAGAATCCTCACAGGCTTCTCCTCGAAGCTCAAATCCTCATTCAGCTGCAAAGGCTCAAAGTCTACAATGTGCGTCGGGTCTGACACATACTGCCTCAACATCGATACGTGAAAAACACTGTGCACTGCTGACAACGACGGAGGTAAGGCTAACCGATACGCAACTCTGCCAATCCTCTCAAGAATCTCAAACGGACCAACAATTCTGGGACTCAACTTCCCTCGCTTACCAAACCTCAACACACCACGCATCAGTGCCACTTTCAAGAAGACGTGTTGTCCAACCTCAAACTCCAAGTCTCGATGCCGCACGTCGGCATAACTTTTCTATCTGCTCTGAGCTGTCAACATACGAGCTCTAATCTTCTGCACTGCACTGTTGGTCAACTGTAGCAACTCAGGACCCAAAACCTGTCTATCTCCAACCTCTTCACAGAACACAGGAGACCGGCAACGTTTACCATACAAAGCCTCGAATGGAGCCATCTAGATCGTCGACTGATAACTGTTATTATAAGCAAACTCCATCAGATACAAATACTGGTCCCAACTGCTCGGGAAGTCTAACACGCAGGCTCTCAGCATATCCTCAAGAATCTGGTTCCCCCTCTCAGTCTGACCATCTGTCTGCGGGTGAAAAGTCGTACTAAAACTGCACTCGGTGCCTAAGCCCTTATGAAGGGCTCTTCAGAAATGGGAAGTGAACCGCGAATCATGGTCAGACACAATTCTCACAGGCACACCATGGTAACGGATAATCTGGTCAAAAAACAACTACGCCCACTATTCCCCGCGCTTTGGCGCAAATCACAAAATAATTGTGCTTAATTAACGCTTTTTAGCAGGATTTTGTACGGTATCGAGGGAAAAACAACAATGTGAACGATAACCAGATCGCGCGAAGACGCGAAACCCAAAGAAGGAAATACGTTCGGACAAAGTTTCGTCTACGAGAAAAGAATCAGATAATCAATTATGCAATTAAGGCAACGACAATCAAATAAATCCCGACGAAAATCATGGAATATGCATTTATGATGGTTTTTTGGCATTTAGGGAGTTAGGAATAACCTGACTACTGCTTACGTCGCCCTGTGCTAAGTATGGTGTTCATAGCGGAAGCTGGTTTGCCCATAAACCATTAGTCATATAAGTGATAATTGTTAGGGAAGTAAGACATTTGTTGGCTAGTCCGCGATCTTAGCGTTTTCTAGGAATACGTAGTTAGCATTACTCATTGCATGCATTAGTATTTTAGTCTGCATTTTATTTATCTTATTAAACAAAACCACACAACTCAACAATATATGCTTATTTATTTTTCACATGACTCTGACTTAAGTGTTATTCGCTCTAGACCGCGTATACTTGCGCGTAAATGATTCCAAGTGCGCTTAGCATAAGAATTTGTTATTGTTCAATATATTAGTAGTGGAATCAATAAATTCAGCATCAAGGTCCCTAGGGATAAAATTACCAAAATACCCTCAAGGCCAAAACTAAATATAAATTAAAAGAGAATCCCAGGAAAGAGAAAATCACACATGAAAGGTCTATCTAAAAATGCGGGGCATTACAAACGATATGTTGTTAATTAAATAAAATTATGGCAAGTCAAAATACACCACGTTTCAGTGTTATGATCGTTTGATTACACCTACAAACATGATCAAGTCCATGAATGATCGAACTCGGTCAAATGATACTTTGGGCTCGAAGAAAAATTTCTTTATGGAGTTAGATTGAGCTCAAAATGCCTCAAACCATAAAGATGTTTGGGCCCAAACCACTTATTGGCCCAAACCCAACCTATGAAGACATTTGGGCCTAAAGCCCATTCATTGTCCCAAGCCCATCTAGTCCATGGAAAACTCTATAAATAGAGAGTTCCTTCTTCATTTGAGGGTATCCCAGAGAATTTGGAAAATACTTATTGAAACTTCCTGAAGACTAAAAGTCACACCAACGGTCTTGAAGACGGAAGTTTCCATAAATCCTGAATTCCTAAGACTGAAGCTACAAAGAACTTCTTGAAGACTGAAGCTACAAGAACTTCTTGAAAGCTACAAAGAACTCCTTGAAGACTAAAGCTACAAAGAACTTCTTGAAGACTGAAAAGATACAAAGTTTCTTGTAGACTTGAAGCTTCTATAAATTATGAAGATCGAAGTTGCTAACACTATCTCAAGTTCGAAGCTACTAATATTGAAGCTATGAAAATCCTTGTATTTGTGAGAAAAGAATCAAAGAAACATAAACTAGAGTTGTAATCCACTATATTTCATACTAAATCAATATAAATTCTCAAGTTCGTCAAACGAAATACATTTCTTTGAAAATCTCGTCGAACACTAGCAAAATAAAGTAAGAAAAAATCTTGATAATTCTTCATCATGTAAAGAGACGTGAAGTCATCAAACCATGCATTTCCAAATGAATCCATAAAATTAGACAGTTCCAAATATTGGAAACAACTTCACATGGATACAAAAACTCAAGCAAAATGGCAGTAAGAGAGAAATGAAGTTCTCTCTCTCTCTCTCTCTCTCTCTTAGAGAGAGCCGCTTTCTCAGGCTCAGACAAGATTCATCTTTGTTGGGGACCGTTCATGGGCATGTGAGCGTACGCTCTTGGGTCCTTTTTTCGTCTTCATTAAGAGTCGGAAGTGGGTGTTTTGTGGTGCCTTGATGGAAACGAAGAGGTTAAGGCTTGTGAAGAGCTGTTTGAGGTAAGCAGTGATGATTTCTAGAGTGGTAAAACCTTTCTCACTATGTTTTCTATTGGCTCGGAGAAGTGAGAATGATGAGGAGTTTCAAAGGGATCAAAGAGTTGATGAAAGGGCTTGTTGGAAGAACAAATCGAAGGAGAAGAAATGGCTTGGGAAGTGGAAGAGCACTGTTTGATCGGGGTAAGGAGTTCTTGGAAGGATGAAGGGGAAACAAAGAGATCGTGGAAGTTTGATGCACAAAGCCTTGGAGAAAATATGGAAGATGTAGCTTCATTCATCGTTATCATGGAAGGAGTTTTTTAGTCAGTGGGAGTTCTACAGGCGAAGACGAAGACGAAGCTCCATCCAAAGTCATTGTTTAAGGAGCACAGTAAATTCTTTGAAGAGACGCTCAAATTCAGATTTGGTTTGCGTGTGGAAATGGATCAGTGGTCAAACAAAGTGATTGGATAATTAAAGAGCACAAAGATCAAAGATGGGACAACTGTCACACATGCATCTAGGTGTTGGGGTTTTCGTTGGTTTGGGACCCGAGCTAATTTTTTAGAATTAAGTTTAGTGGGTGTTTTTCATATTAGTTCTTTCGAACTAGTTCAAGTCCTAGATCAAACTATGATTTTTCTTCGACCGGGCGATTGCTTAGACCAAACTCTTCTTCTTATATACTGCATGACTTTCTATTTGTTCGATCGCTTGAAGAATTTTTAGTTGTGTTTTTTTTCTGATAGTCTTTTATTATATAGGGCCAGATTTCTATTTCAATTCCCCAGGTATGTTCTGTTGTTTATTTGGTTGTTCGGTTGGGCTGTTAGGGCAGTTTGAGCCTTTAGGGGCATTTTGGTAATTTTGCCTTCAGGGTTGGTTCTTTAAGGACCTGACCCGAAAGAGGTCCTAACCTAGGCCTTTACTTCAATGCATGCTTTTAAAACCTAAATAAGTTATGTAAGATTGCCATCCAGATTCTGTATAACTTTAAAACTTTCAGTCATCCATTAAACTAGCAAGCATAAAAACATCATGAAACCTGTGGGTGTTTCCATGCACCTGTTCCAAGCTATAAATAATTCAAAACGTACTCATGATCAGAGATTTATTTCAATCATTCAGTGCCAAATCATTTCAATGAATAGACAGAATCCAGATACAATCCAAAACATCCTAAGGGCTCTGTGCCCTAACTACATGCATTCAAAGAATATATATAAAGAAAAAATCAGTAACATAAGACTCAGAGATAAAACAACAGGATTCCATGATCTGCAGCTCCTCCTTCAGCTATCCGGTCTCGCGCCCTGGTTACCTATGGAAACCACAAAAGTAAGGGTGAGTAACGAATTACTCAGTAAGAATACCCAACCGGGGTACAATACGATACAACTGGTCATCTAGCAGAACGTAAGCAGGCTTTAAATACAAACACTGAAGAGAGCACTTTGCTTTAATCCATACATAAATATAAACGGATGCCATCTTAAGGTCTTACTCCGGGAGTGATCTTAAAACTCGAAACTCTACGAGAAACTAGTCTCGGCCTCAGCTTTTCTGCTATACTGACTATACGAAAGGTGCACTAAACTCAAGATCCCGATGAGCTCTCCAGTCGGCGCTGTAATGAGCGTGAACACACACTGTATGCTGCTGCAAACCAAGGAGGTGCTGGGTCTAGGGCAAGTTGCCATGGTCTAGTACGCATGCCTAAAAGAATCTCTGGATCGGTGTCACTAAACATAGTGGTGTGAGACCAGGACACTATGACTATGTCAGCCTGTACCACCGCACCTGAGGCTTAGAAACCGTCCGGGGTAGGCTTACACCAAAGATCGGTCCTTGACCTATCAGGTGGTAATCAAGGGCTACTATCGACACGCTGAGGTCGTGTCGACTACCGGGGACAAGGCAATGCCTCGTCATTCCCCCAATCGTTGGGGCATTTAACAGTCTGCCACCCTCACCCAAGATTGTTGGATCGGTATGACAACCCTAGAGGGGGGGGGGGGGGTGAATAGGGTTTTACACAAATTTTCCTAAATAAGCTAAATATATTCTAAATATCAAACTTTTTAGAAGTGATTAAAAAGAAACAATAATGCATCACACAAGAATGATAAAAATTATGTAGAACCAATTTGATTTAAAACAATACAAATTAAAGCATGAAAGACAATACTAAAAATTATTTCAAAAGTAAATAGGAAAGAGTTAGAGAAGATGACACCGTGATTTATAGTGGTTCGACAAGCCTACTCCACTACCCAAGCGCCTCTTGGGATTTTGAAAAACCTTTTTGCTTAACTCTTTCCACGGATTAGAGTCCAACCGTAAACCGCTCCTTTTACGAGTTCAAGAGCAAACTCGATCTTTTCCACGGATCAAGATCAAACCGTTACAAAGTATATAATTTTTGGAACACACTTTACAACTCTCTCAAAAGAGTGGATATACAAGTTTTATCTCACACAACCAAATCCTCACAATACAATATGTCTCTCAATAATAAAACCTAAAAGAAAAAGTTGAGAGCTTAGAGAGAGCAACAATGGAGCTTTTGATTTTTAGAGGATTGAATAATAAAAGTTGTGTTGTTATTTTGGAGAAGAAGATTGAGTTTAAAAAGAGAGGGAAATGGGGTAAAAGATAAAATTTAATTTGAGCCATTGGATATATAAAATATAAAATGAATGGTGGAGATTAGAAGTTAAAAGAAATAAAAAGTAAAAAGATAAAAGGTGAAAAGTTAAAAGGTAAAAGGTAAATAGTTAAAAAGTTAAAAGTTAAATAAATAAATAATATATATATATATATATATTTTTTTTTTACCGTTGCAAACATATATATATATTAATTTTCTTTATTTTCATTTTCTTTTCAAAACAACCAAAAACCATCATTTGTCACTCATCCAAAGCTTCATATGTCAACTTCTAAATAGCCCATGATGTACACTCAGCTGCCACGTCACCGTCCCGGGATTTTCTCGTTCAAACTTGTTTTGACAATAACTTCTTCGTTTCAACTCCGATTTGAGTAATTCAAATTGCGTTGGAATCCTTGTTTCGAGCACTACACTGTTGACATCTTAAAACATCAAAATTATTAGTAAATAAGATCAGGTTTGTTATCATCAAAATATTAATTAATTAATTAATTAAAATTAATTAATTTGAGATAGGGCCAAAAAGCCAACAAAGATTACAACTGGGCTGCCGTTAGGGTTAGCTAGACCCTAACGATGGATCAAGGACGGAGTACTGCCTCGCTCGTCCCTGCCACGGATGCAAGTTACGTTATGTACGCTCGCCCAGATGATGCTACCTATCATGACACTATGCTATAAACAGCTAACAATAAACATACTAATACGTGCTCAGCAGAATCAACGAACCTAGCATGGTACTACGAAACCAGAATAGAATACGAACATGCCAGAACAGAACAACCTAGCATGGAACTAACATGAGAATAATCATGAGAAGTCATGTCAGTTGGAATTCAGAACAAAGCACCCAATAAATAAACATGCTGGTAATCATAAGCAGACATACAAACAACAATCACAGAAATATCACAGGGCCCACACAACTCTGGTAAGGAATCCTTACCTGAATCGAAAGACAAACAGTCACACAAATGGACACCCGAGCTACAAATAGATAACTAGAGAATCGGAAACCTAAAAAACAATAATAATTAAATTATTAATTATAGGCCCTAAAATAAAATATAAAATAGAAGCTCGGTCTCGGTCGGAAGTGAACTCACGCGGCTCGGCCAAACACCAAGGATGCCTCGACTGCAAGGCACACGGCAAGAAGGCTGGCGAGCGCGGCAAGGCAAGCGAGCAAGGGAACGGCGCGCGGACGGCTGCTGTGTGATTTGGCGTGCGCGGCTCGGCCAGGGCGTGCGGCATGGTGCTGTTGCGCGGATGGGCAAAGCGCTCGCGCGGGGCTGCTGCTTGAGCGACGCGTCTCGGTGTTGGGCAAGCATGTCGCGGTGCAGGCTGGCGTGATCTGGGCGACGCGTCTCGGGGCTAGGGTTTGCTGGAGTCCTCTCGGCTGCACACCACAACAAACAAACACAAACAACAACAAGCCCCTCAACCTCTCGGCCAGCAAGAAATCGACAACCCTAGGCCATGAATCGACAACAACAACCAAGGAGGAAGAATCGAACAAGGAGAATCACTTACCCGAAATCGACGAAGGCTCTCGGGAGATGGTGGAATCGCAAACTGCACGGGAAGCTTGGAGGAACGGCGAACGCTTGCGTCTTGGAATTTGGGAGAGAAAAGAATAAACCCTATTTTATCAAATATATCCTACTTAAGTCCTGAAACCAAGGCCAAATAATTAATCTGTGGAAAGAGTATCAGAAACTACATGTAGGTCAACTGGCAAAGCCCTATTGCTATTTAACTAGGCCACCTTAGTTCAAGCCTCAGTTGTTGCACTTTTATTCTGGCAAAACCCTACTTTTATTTATTTTATTTTATTTTTGCAACTCCCAACACCCAAACTCAACTGGAATGCAACCAAACCCTAACTGTGAACAACCAAGAATATATTTAGCTGAGATAAGACAGAAACGGCCCTAACGACCCGACCAAATTACCAAAATACCCTTAGGACATACCAGGAAGACTGGGATGAAAACTTGGGCCGTTACAGTTCTTGTTGAAAAAGATGGAAATTCAAATTCTCTAAATTCTTCATTTAATAATGAACCCAACAATGGGTATTTATAGAGTACAAAAGATGACCTAATTATAAAAGAAAAATATAATATCTAATCATAAAAAGGAAAAGAGGACCTAATCATAAAAGGAAAAGATTCTACCTAGTTATAGAAGAAAAAAATATAAAATAATATTTAATCTAATCCTAAAAGGAACAAATAATTTAAAGGGACAAAATATTATTTTATTAAAATTAACATAAACCAACACTCCCCCTCAAGCTGGATTGTATATGGAATACAAGCCAAGCTTGGAGTTAGATTAATCAGAGTTGGTCTTTGGATGATGATGCACCAATTGTGATGATAATGCACCAATTGAGATGATGGTGATTCTGATGTTGATGCAATGGCCAATTGGGAATGATGATTGTCAGGACCAATTGAGAATGTTGATTGTCATGTCAGGGCCGACTGGGAAAGGAGATGTCAGGGCCACTTGGGAAAGAAGATGTCAGGGCCAGCTGGGAAAGGAGATGTCAGGGCCAGCTGGAAAAGAAGATGCCAGGGCCACTTGGGAATAGGAGATGCCAAGGCCAGCTGGGAAAGAAGTTGCTAGGGCCACATGGAAATAGGAGATGCTAGGGCTAGTTGGGAATATAAGATGTCAGGGCCAGCTAGGAAAGGAGATGTCAGTGCCACTTGGGAATAGGAGATGCTAGGGCCAGCTGGGAATAGGAGATGCCAGGGCCGACTAGGAAAGGAGATGTCAGGGCCACTTGGGAATAGGAGATGATGTGAGAAAAAAAAAATTCTTTTGAAGAATATTGTAGTTTTTTTTTTTTTTTTTGAAAGAGGGTGAATATCTGTTATGAGATTTTGGATTTTCTAAGATTTTATAAAATGAGAACATAAAGATTTGAAGGAAGAAATTCTTAGAGGGTTTGGAGGGAAAGAAGAAGATTTTGGAGAAAGAGTTGAACGAAAAAACATATAGAACAAAGTGGTGATTTTAGAGATTTTTTTTTTGTTGGAAAAAAATAATTAAGATTATGGAAAAGATGGAAGTTTAGGAGGATAAGAGAAAAAGTTATGAGAGGATTTTTTTTTTTTTTTAAGGTTTTGAGATGAAGAAAAAAAATTGGAGATTTGAGGAAAAGTTTTTTTTTTTTCCTAAAAGAGGAAGATGATGAAGAAGAAAAGTTTTTTACAAAAAGAGGAAGAAGGTGATGGAAGGCTGGAGAAAAGTTTTACCTAGATCGAAAGGAAAATTTTGAGGCTCTGATACCATGTTGAAAATGATGGAAATTCAAATTCTCTAAATTCTTCATTTAATAATGAACTCAACAATGTGTATTTATAGAGTACAAAAGATGACCTAATTATAAAATGAAAATATAATATCTAATCATAAAAAGGAAAAGAGGACCTAATCATAAAAGGAAAAGATTTTACCTAGTTATAAAAGGAAAAAATATAAAATAATATTTAATCTAATCCTAAAAGAAACAAATAAGTTAAAGGGATAAAAATACTATTCTATTAAAATTAACATAAACCAATGATTCTGTAATTATCCAAGGTTTGAGGCTATTATGTTTATTTTTAGTTCATTTATTCATTCGGTTTCAGGTTTACGGGGTTAAAGTTGCATCTTGGAAAGCTTGGAGGTTCTTTTGGTTAAAAGAGAAAAAGGGAAAAATAATTTTTTAAGTTTTCCCTCACCACGACTTGAAGCCTGTTGGTTAGAATTTGGAGGCTTTTTAAGTTAAAAGAGAAAAAAAAAAAAAAAAAAGAGGAAAAAAGGTGTCTTCGCTGGGACTCGAAGGGTGGTTGATTAGGGATTTGGAGTTTTATTTTTAAAAGAAGAGAAAAAGAAGAAAAGATGTCTTCGCTGGGACTTGAAGGTTGGTTGTCAGGAACACATGGCATGAGATGATTGATTTTTACGAAAAGGAAAGGGAATTCTACGTTTGCGTTTGCGACTTCTCCCATAGCTTTTGTGTTTTTCGATATGGACTTCCCTAATCGCACTTCATCTCCTCCACTGCTGATTTTTATTCCTCTTTACCTTGCTGTGAACAAGCAACCATCTCCAAGCCCTTTGTTCTTGCCGATTCTTCATCTTATCTTTTCCTCTTCTTCATCTCCATTGTCGTTTCATCTTTCTCCAAGCCATCTTCACCAAACCGCAGGCCAAACAACCCTTAGCCGAAAGCACCAAGCCAGCCCCTTGCCGCACACCCTAGCAGCCAGGAGCAACCTTGTGGTCGAGAGCCTTGTGCCCTCTTCAGTTGGGTAACCTTCTCGAGCCTTGTTTATGTTTCGTCGATCCGATTTTCGAGCTGTTTAGATAATATTATTTATTTGTACTTGTTTATATTATTGCCTAGGTTCGTGTTGGTTCTGCAGCTCAAGGATCATAGTTCTGTTTATTCGTTTCTGCTTGTTACAAGTAAAGATTTCTTACCGAGGTTGTACGGGCCCTGCGTTACATGATTGATTGCATCTTTGTTTACTTGTTTAATGATTGTGAGCATGCTTAGTGGATAGGTTGATGTGTATGTTTGTTGCAAGCATGTTTAGTGGATAGGTTATGTTATCTCGTTCTGTTTTCAGCTAGCATGTATGATTTCCGTTGACATGTTAGTACCATGCTAGGTTGTTCATCCAGCATGCATCTTGATGTTTATGTTTAAGTTGTTCATATCCTTCTCGGCTGTTGTATTCAGCATATTTAATCTGTTAGGGACGAGATGCGTATTCTTAGATAGAACCTGTTAGGTTGTCATCATCTAGAGGCTAAGAGCGGGCATAACGTATCTTGTCCTCACAGGTCGGGATCAGAGAGGACTTGTTCTTGCCCCCGGCAGCCGGGCGTGGTCTAGCTCACAACACTGGCATAAGCCTAGTTTGTAGCCTGCTAGAGCGGAGCCCATCACGGGTGCAAACCTACCTGAGACGGTTCTTAGCTTCAGGCATCGGTTGTATTCAGGCTGCTGCAGTTGAGTGTTGAGGGCCTCGCACTACTGTAGATCAGTGGCACCGCTTCCGAGTCTTTAGGCATGCATACCTGGACCAATGTAGTTTGTCCCTAGGCTTCCACATTTACGTGGTTTGTAGCAGGATGTGGTGTGCGCGCACATACGTTATGCATCGGGAGGAGAGCTCCCTCACGCTAATGTTCGTGAGTACACCACTTCTAATCCAGTTTAGAGGCAGACATCGTTAGTTCTTGAGCAAAGATCTGTGTTGGTAACTATTTACATATATACTAGGATAATAGATGATTTGATGTTTTGTACTATACCCCGGTTGGGGATTCTTACTAAGTGCTTTTGTACTCACCCTTATTTTCTGTGGTTTTTCCACCAGGTAACTTGGGACAGCACCGAGATGGCTAGCGGAGGAGCTCATTGATCATGTGAGCTCATTGATCAATGCATCAATAATCAATAATAATAAGATATGCTACAAACATTTCGAACAAAGTTTCCAAAGAACTTCTCCCCCTTTGTAATCATAAAAAAGAAATAAGATATAAAAGCTCCCCCTAAATATAAGAATATTTCCTCTACGAACATGATTACATACTTTTCAAAATTGCTCCCCCTAACAATATGCCTTAAAGCAAAATATAAATTTAAGAGGCATCACAACGAATAACACCAAGCTCGAGCCTATTTTTGCAAAAGTTCTCTTCATTCAAAGGCTTGGTTAAAATATCCGCTAATTGATTATTAGAGCTCACAAAATCAAGTATAATATGACCATTTTGCACATGCTCTCTAATAAAGTGATGTCTAATATCAATATGCTTAGTTCTTGAATGATGTATAGGATTTTTGGTCAAATTTATAGCACTAGTATTATCACAAAATATTGGCACATTAGCAAAATTTAAACCAAAATCACATAATGTTTGTTTCATCCAAAGAATTTTAGCACAACAACTAGCAACCGCAATATATTCCGCTTCGGTAGTAGATAAGGCAACCGAATTTTGCTTTTTGCTAAACCTACTAAGGAACTTCCAAGAAATTGGCAAGTTCCACTAGTACTTTTACGATCAAGTAAACTTCCCGCAAAATCTGCATCAGAATATCCTACTAAATTAAATTCAACATTTCTAGGATACCACAAGCCTAAATCAAGAGTGCCAAGTAAATATTTAAATATTCTTTTAATGACATGCAAATGAGATTCCTTAGGACAAGATTGAAATCTAGCACAAAGGCATACACAAAACATGATATCGGGTCTACTTGCGGTTAAATAAAGAAGAGATCCAATCATACCTCGATAAGCTTTTATGTCCACACATTTACCTTTTTCATCCTTGTCAAGTTTGGTAGATGTGCTCATTGGAGTTTTTGCAATTTTACCTTCATTGAGCTTGAATCTTTTGAGCAAATCATTTGTGTATTTCTCTTAACTTATGAAAATACCATTCTTGAGTTGTTTGATTTGAAGTCCAAGAAAGAAGCTAAGTTTTCCCATCATACTCATTTCAAAATCACTATGCATACACTTAGAAAATTCTTGTAAAGACCCGACCTGAAATACGGTCCTAAACCTAGGTCCTTACTCAGCATGCAAGTTAAATATTTAAACAAGCGGTTTAGTGCTCATATTTAAAACTTTTCAAAACATTTGGAAACGGGGAACACTTAAAACATAACCAACAATTTTCATAAAGCAAATCCAACAAGGTAAAACAAGCCTGACCAGTATTTATAAAAGAACATTCAAAACAATTTAAACAACTTTAACATCATTCCCTTAGGACTCATGTCCATCTACATGCTGAATAAATAAATGCAAACAATAAACGACAGATTGGCGGCAGCCCCCATGATCAAACAGCTCCCTCCGCTAGCCATCCTGATGCTGTCCCAAGTTACCTGGTGGAAAAACCACAGAAATAAGGGTGAGTATAAACATACTCAGTAAGAATCTCCAACCGGGGTACAATACGATACATCAGTCATCTAGCACCCTAGTATACGTGCAAACAATACGAGCTAAGAAGCAACAAGTTGGCTCAGGCTAACCGCCGGTCTAGAAATTGCCTATTCAAGGGCTTACATCTACAGCCTATCCTAGGTTCTACACCTGGATGCCCTTCGGGGTCTTACACAACCTAGGACCCAGTGATGCCCATCGGGGACTTATACCCAAGGATGCACATCGGGGTCTTACACCTCCAATCAATGATGCCCATTGGGGTCTTACACATCTAGGATGCCCATCGAGGTCTTACACCTCCAAATCAATGATGCCCATCCGGGTCTTACACATCTAGGATGCCCATCGGGGTCTTACACCTCCAAATCAATGATGCTCATTGGGGTCTTACACATCTAGGATGCCCATCGGGGTCTTACACCTCCAAATCAATGATGCCCATCGGGGTCTTACACATCTAGGATGCCCATCGGGGTCTTACACCTCCAAATCAATGATGCCCATCGGGGTCTTACACATCTAGGATGCCCATCGGGGTCTTACACCTCCAAATCAATGATGCCCATCGGGGTCTTACACATCTAGGATGCCCAACGGGGTCTTACACCTCCAAATCAATGATGCCCATCGGGGTCTTACACATCTAGGATGCCCATCGGGGTCTTACACATACGGATATCCATCGGGGTCTTACCCGAGCGGGACCTAAACTAGTTACCCCTACAGTCTTCTACACTATACATCACCTGTCTATCCCTAGCATGGAACTAACAGATTAAAACAGGACAAGGTTATGCCAAGATAAGGAAACCCCTAGCATGGACCTAATATAATATAACAGGAAAACAAGCACAACACAATCTGGAAGCAAGAGAGCATGTAACCTATCCACTAGAAATTTCATATAGTCACAAGATATGGCATGCTGGAAGAACAAACCTAGCATGGCACTAACATGAACAACAAGCAAACATGCTAGCAAGATTTCAAACACAAGCTGTCCTATAGCTAACATGCTCATAACAGTAACCAAACATACAAGGCACAATCCTGGCAGGGTCCACACAACCACTGTAAGAAATCCTTACTTGGGAGCTAGCAGAAAATAGCAACCACAACCTACAAGTGACCCTCGAGCTTCTAAGTGAACCCGAGCAACCTAAGCATTTAATAAAAACAACCTAATTAAATAAACAGCAGCCAACAACATAAGGCCCAAGGGAGAAAAGACTCGGGAATTACCATCCGAGAAGCCACAAGGCTCAGGCCACACCAACACAGCAGGGCAGACTGTCGGCAGCAAGGAGTAGGCTCGGCGCGCTGGCGTGGCAAGGGGGGCGGGCGCGCGAGAGGCGGGCGGTGCAGTGCAGCGCAGCGAGGACACGCGCGCGGCTAGGCGGGCTGGGCTGCGGAGACGGCGCGCGAACGACGCGTCTGGGCTGCGGAACGGCGCTCGGCGTAGGCGACGGGGCTGGGCGACAGCGAGCGGCGTCGAGCGATGCAGGGCGTGCGACAACTGGGCGAGGTAGGGGCTGAGCGACCTGGTGCGGGGAGGCGTTGGGACGACGCACGGGCGACGCATCTAGGCGGCAGCGAGCGATGCGGAGCGACTGGGCGGCCTGGTGCGGAGCTGGTTCGGCTAGGGTTTGGGTTGGGGGCTCGGGTTTGGTGAGAGGGAGAGAGAGAGAGAGAGAGAGAGAGAAAACAAGGGGGAAAAAGGGATTTTCCTTATTTTCCATCCTTAGCCTATTTAAAATAGGTCTTGAAGACCTAAAATCTCATCCCACGACTTCCTCCTTCGAGACCCGGCTGAAGCAATCTTTTCCAATAAATAAAACTCACTTAATTCAAACTCCCAAATCAACATTAAGGGCAAGGGCTCAAATCCCAAAGGAAGCACTAAACTTAACAATAATTTTGCCAAAACCCAAACCACTTCCAAACTTCCAAATGACTAGCCCAAACATCTTGGGTCTTGCAACCAGCAACAATCAAGCCTTGACAAAGGCAGGAGTGACCCTGGAATCCTGAACACCCACAAATCCTGCCCGGGGAGCAAAAGACCAAAATACCCCTAAGGGTTAAAATAGCTCTAACGGCCCAACCGAACAATCGAATCTTGAACCGAAAGCACCTGGAAAACCGGAATAGAAAACTGGGCCGTTACAATTCTTCACACAAAGAAGGATTAGTAGAACCAAAAATAATATCATCTACATAAATTTGCACTAAAAGCATATCATTTTCCTTAGTCTTAATGAAGAGAGTAGTATCAAGTTTACCCATTTTAAAGTCATTTTTAAGAAGAAAGTTGCTAAGTCTATCATACCAAGGTCTTGGAGCTTGTTTTAAACCATAAAGAGCCCTTTTCAACTTATAAACATGATTAGGAAAATCAAAACTTTCAAACCTAGGAGGTTGTTCTACATAAACTTCCTCCATAATATAACCATTTAAAAATGCACTTTTTACATCCATTTGATACAAGATAAAATTCTTATAAGAAGCAAAAGCAAGTAACATTCTAATAGCTTCTAATCTAGCAACGGGTGCAAAAGTTTATTCATAATCTATACCTTCCTCTTGACAATAACCTTGAGCTACAAGTCTAGCTTTATTTCTAATTATATTTCCATTTTCATCCATTTTGTTTCTAAAAACCCATTTAGTCCCAATAATAGAAACATTTGAAGGCCTTGGGACTAATTCCCAAACTTCATTTCTTTCAAATTGATTTAACTCTTCTTGCATAGCTAAAGTCCAAAATTCATCGTTTTCGGCATCTTTAAAACTTTTTGGTTCAATTTGAGAAACAAAAGAAAGATGATTAAATAAATTAAGAGAGGAACGAGTTTTCACACCTTGTTCGGGATCACCAAGAATCAAGTCTTTGGGATGAGATGGAACATATCTCCATTCTTTAGGCATAGATGAAGAACATTCTTCATGCTTATCGTTGAAGCTCATTTCTTCCTTACATGGAGCAATTTCTTTACCTTTATCACTAACAATTAAATCTCCAAAATTTTCTTCTAAGGCATCACCACATATAGACTCATTAGAAATATTTTTACAAGATTCATCAAACACAACATGCATAGATTCCTCAATAAATAATGTTCTCTTATTGAAAACTCTATAAGCTTTACTAGAAGAAGAATAACCAAGAAAAATACCAACATCCGTTTTAGAATCAAAATTTCCAAGTTTTTCTTTGTTGTTCAAAATAAAACATTTGTATCCAAAAACTTTGAAATACCCAATATTTGGAATTTTGTTATGCCAAAACTCATAAGGAGTTTTATCTAAAGAGGGTCTAATTAAAACTCTATTTAAAGCATAACAAGCGGTATTAACGGCTTCCGCTCAAAAATACTTAGGCAAATTATACTCATGCAACATAGATCCAGCATATTCTTGTAAAGTACGATTTTTCCTTGCAACTACACCATTTTTTTTAGGAGTTCTTGGAGCGGAGAAGTTATGAGAAAAACCATTTTCTTCACAAAAGTTTTCAAAAGCAATGATATCAAATTCTCCTCCATGATCACTCCTAATTTTAGAAATAAGAAATCCCTTTTCATTTTGAACTCTTTTTGCAAAACTAGCAAAATGTTTCAAAGCATTATCTTTATGTTTTAGCATCAAAACCCAAGTATATCTTGAAAAATCATCAACTATCACAAAAGCATAATAATTCCCTCCAAAACTAGCAATTCTAGAAGGGCCAAATAAATCCATGTGTAATAGTTGAAGAGGTCTAGATGTAGAGATCACATTTTTAGATTTGAAAAATGACTTAGTTTGCTTACCCATTTGACAAGCATCACAAACTTTATCGTTTTCAAATTTAATATTGGGAAGACCTCTAACTAAGGAACTTTTAGAAATATTTGAAATTAAGTGCATACTAGCATGTCCTAATCTTCTATGCCATAACCATGAATCATTTTGTAAAGCCGAAAGACATTTGTCACTAATAGGACAATCATTCAAATCAATAGTGTACACATTTTCATCTCTATTTCCAACAAATAAAACTTTTCCATCACTAGCATTTTCAATTATACAATTCTTTTTATCAAACATAACTCTAAATCCTTTATCACATAATTGACTAACACTAAGTAAATCATGCTTCAAACCATCAACTAAAAGTACATTTTCAATCAAAGTAGAAGAAGCATTACCTATACTACCCTTACCGATTATTTTACCTTTCTTGTTGCACCAAAAGTTACTAAGCCTCCATCCTTTTTTAAAATATTGACAAACTTGGATTGGTCTCGCGTCATGTGCCTCGAGCAACCACTATCCAAATACCATTTATTTTTCTTGGAGGCTTTCAAACAAACCTACGAACAAAAATATTCAAGTTTCATCCTTTGGTACCCATACTTGTTTGGGTCCTAGAAGGTTAGCATTTTTAAACTTTGGAATCCATTTTACTTTTTGTTACGATCCAGGTTTTCATCCCGGTCTTTCAGGTATGTCTAGGGGTATTTTGGTAATTGGGTTGGGCCGTTGAGGCTGTCTGAGTCCTTTGTTGAGGTTGGGGATTTGCTGTGTGTGCAGGTTCCATGCCCAGGGAGTGTTTGGTGAGATTTGTGGCTTTGGTTTGCAAATTAGAAATTAAAAAGAAAAAGGTGTTCGAGCCAAGGATCGAACCTGGGTTGTCTTGGTTGTGGCAGTTAGCAAAAAGAGACTTTTCCAGTTGAGCTGGGTAAGTAGTTTGTGCTTTTGTTTCGTTCATGTATTGCTTATCCTGTGGTTGCTTGGGATTTGGAGTAAAATTAGAAGCTAAGGGTTGGGGGTTGTTTCATTTGTTGAAGAATACAGAAAGTTGGCTCATCTCCCTCTCCCTCTTCGTGTTGCGATTCCACCATCTCCCGAGCGCCGTCGCCGATCGTCCTTTCCGACCGAGAACAACCTTGTCGCTACCCAGCCGCAAGTGCCAGCCTCATCGCCGCCCAGCCGCAAGCGCCAGCGCCATTGCAGCCCAGCCCTGCAGCGTCCTTCGCCGGTCTTTGTCGCCCCATCGCCGATCGCAGCTCCTCGCGATCGCCCCACGCCCGAGTCGCAGCTTCTTCGCACGCGAGCGCAACCCCTCGCGATAGCCTGCACGCCCGCGTAGCAGCCCCTCTACACGGGAGCGCAGCCACCCAATCACACGTCGCCGCTTGCCCATCGCAGCCGTACGCACGCTCGCTCCTTGCCCAGCAGCGCAGCAGCAGCCCGTCGCTCGCACTGTGCAGTACGCCCTTGCCGAGACCTGCTGCTCACGCCCGCGAGCAGCCTGTCCGCACGCCAGCTCTTTGCCGTGTGCCTTGCAGCTGAGACACCGCTGGTGCTTGGCCGAGTTGTGTGAGTTGCTTCTGACCTAGCCGAGCTTCTGTTGTATTTTATCTAGTGCCTATTGTTAGTGATGTAATTATTGTTTGTTTGTTAGGGTTCGTTAGCTAGCTCATGTTCGTTTGCAGCTCGAGAGTCCTCTTGTGTGTTTGTTTGTCTTCCGATTCAGGTAAGGATTTCTTACCGGAGTTGTGTGGGCCCTACGATATTTCTGTGATTGTTGTTTGTATGTTTGTTTATGATTACCAGCATGTTTAGTTGTTAGGTGCCTTGTTCTGAATTCCGACTGTCATGATTCCCGTGTTTATTCTCATGTTAGTTCCATGCTAGGTTGTTCTATTATGACATGTTTGTATTCTGTTCTGTTCGTAGTACTATGCTAGGTTCGCTGATTCTTTTGAGCATGTGTTGGTTTGTTTTGCTGTTAGCTGTTTATAGCATAGTTTTCTGATAGGTAGCATCATCCGGGCGAGGATGCATAACGTAACTTGCATCCGTGGCAGGGACGTGCGAGGCAGTACTCCGTCCTTGATCCGTCGTTAGGGTTTAGCTAATCCTAACGGCAGCCCAGTTGTAATCTTGGGTGAGGGTGGCATACTATTAAATGCCCCAACAATCGGGGGAATGACGAGGCCTTGCCTTGTCCCCGGCAGTCGACACGACCTCAGCGTGTTGGCAGTAGCCCTTGATTACCACCTGATAGGGCAAGGATCGGTTCCTGGTGTAAGCCTACCATGGACGGTTCCTTAGCCTCAGGTGCGGTGGTACAGGCTGACATAGTCAGAGTGTCCTGGTCTCACACCACTATGTTCAGTAACACCGATCCAGAGATTCTTTTAGGCATGCGTACTAGACCAGGGCAGCCTGCCTTAGACCCAGCACCTCCCTAGTTTGCAGCAGCATGCGGTGCTCGCGCACGCTCATTACAGCGTCGATTGGAGAGCTCCTCGGGATCTTGAGCTCAGTGCACCTTTCGTATCGACAGTAGTAGTAAAGCTAAGGCCGAGACTAGTTTCTCCTAGAGTTTTGAGTTTCGATGTAATTCCTGGAGTAAGACCGTAAGATGGCATCCATTGTATTTATGTATGGATTAAAGTGAAGTGCTCTCTTCAGTGTTTGTATTTATAGCTTGCATACATTCTGCTAGATGACCAGTTGTATCGTATTGTACCATGGTTGGGGATTCTTACTGAGTAATTCGTTACTCACCCTTATTTTTGTGGTTTCCACAGGTAACCAGGGCGCGAGACAGGATGGCTGAAGGAGGAGCTGCTGATCATGGAATCCTTCCGTTTTTCAAACTCTGAGTTTATGCTTTATGTTTTGATCTCTGGATGTATGTAGTTGGGCACAGAGCCCTTAGGATGTTTTTGGATTGTATCTGGATTCTGACTTTTACTGAACTGATTTGGAACTTAATGTTTTGAAATAAAATCTCTTATCAGAGAATGTTTGAACTGTTTTTAGCTTGGAACAGGTGCTTGGAAATAGGGACAGGTTTCAAGATGTTTTATAATTGTCTGTAAAATGAATGGTTGCAAGTTTTACATCTTTATTCAGAATCTGGATGACACTCTTGCATAACATATTTAAGTTTTAAAAGCATGCATTGAGGTAAAGGCCTAGGTTAGGACCTCTTTCGGGTCGGGTCTTTACAGTTGGTATCAGAGCTCAGAGTCATAGATTTTGTAGACTGACCTTTTGTTGTAGGTCGTTTATCCATGATCATCAGCACTCCTACAGTCATCAGGTACACCTAAGTTTACTGTTTTAGGAGAGGGTTAAGAATTTAAAATACTTTTACATCTAGTGTATGCCTTGTTTGGTGGTGTAGAGCGGAGACGAGCAGGTTCTGACTCGTTGTTGGTTTGGGTGTAGATCGCCAGCATGCCAACTACCCGCGCAGGAAGAGGAGGTTCGAGAGCAGCATGACAGAGTATCAGGATTGGTTTTGATACCGCTAGGACATCGTCCCAAGCTGAGACAGATGGTGTACCACCAGCAGCTCCTCCTTTTGTACCGAGAGAAGGCATCAAGGTGACAGAGCCTCGAGAGGCTGCTCCTGGGGCAGATTTTGCAGATTCTATGGGGCCATGATGGTTAACTTGTTGAGTGACCAGAGAGCCGAGACTCAGGCTAGGTTGGCCGCAAAGCGGGAAGAGTCCCGTGCCCATATAGAGCAGTTGACTCGGATGTTCCAGCAGGGCACCGCAGCACCACCAGCTCCACAGGAGCGTGCAGTCACAGAGGTAGTTGGGACAGATGGTGCTGAGGAACTTGGCAAATGGCTGAAAGATTTTGTGAAGTGGAAGCCAGAGAAATTCGACGCCCGAGGAGATAATTTAGCCGCCAGATGGATTGCCCATCTAAAGTACACCTTTCTGATCATGGTGTGTCCTGATGTGCAGAGACCGCGTTGTGCAGCCCATGTGCTAGAGGGCACAGCTAGATGGTGGTGGGAGTCCACTCTGAGCGAGAGACCAGCTGGGTCACCACCTACCACCTGTGATTTCTTCAAGACAGTGTTTAAAGCCAAGTACATTAGTGAAGAGGCCCAAGAAAAGATGGTAGAGCTGTTCCAGAACCTGAAGTAGGGGACTGACTGTAACGGCCCAGTTTTCTATCCCGGTTCTCGAGGAGCTTCCGGTTCAGATTCAGTGGTTCGGTTGGGCCGTTAGAGTTGTTTTGACCCTTAGGGGCATTTTGGTCTTTTTGCTCCCCGGGCAGGATTTGTGGATTTTTAGGGCTTCGAGGCAGCTCTTGCCTTTGTTGAGGCTTGTTTGTTGGTGGCTGCGAGTCCCGAGATGTTTGGGCTATTCGTTTGGGAGTTCGGTTGTGATTTGGGTTTTGGGCAAAGTGATGGTTGTTTGGGTGTTTCCTTCGGGATTCGAGCCGGGCCCTCAGTGTTGATTTGGGAGGTTGTTTTAAGTGAGATTTGTTGATTGGAAATGGTTGCTTCAGTCGGGTCTCGAAGGAGGAAGCCGGGAAATGGGATTTAAGGATTTTAAGGCTTTTTGGATAATTGGAAAATTGGATTTATTTGGATAAGGATGGAAAATTAATAAAAGAGAAAAAGAAAAGAAAAAAAAAGAAAAATCCCATTTTCCCCCATTTTTTCCCTTTCTCTCTCCTCCAGCCCGAGCAGCCCCTTGGTCGCCCATGCCCGAGCCAGCCCGAGCCCCCTGGCCGCCCAGCTCGCCGACCAGCGCCCGGCTCGCCCGTAAGCTTCGCCCAGTCGCGCCGAGCCCAGCCCACTTCGCCGCCGCCTGTCGCTGCGCGTCGTCGAGCCCGCGTCGCCCGACCTCGCCCAGGTCCGTGTCGCCCAGCTGCGTACTGTGTCGAGCCGCGCACAGTGTCTCGTCGCCGTCCCTCGCACAGTGCCATGCCAGATCGAGCGCCTCGAGCCCGTCGCGTCGCGTCGCCTCGCGCGCGCGCCCCTGTGCTTGCCGAGCTCGCGCCCGCGCCCCGTCCCTTGTGCTGAGCCGCGCCACGCCCCAGCGCCCCTGCGCTGTGTATCTGGCAATGGCGGCGCTGCGCCCGGCCGGCAAATGACCTGCCGAGCGGCTTGCTTGTTGTGTGTTGGTTGGCCCGAGCCTTGTGGCTTCTCGGATGGTATTTCCCGAGTCTTTTCTTTGTTGGGCCCTGATTTGTTGGCTGCTGGTTATTGATTTAATTGGGCTATTTTATGTATTTGATTTGGGTGCTTTGTTTGATGTTCAGGCTGTTCGGGATCGATTAGAGGCTCGAGGGTCGTTCGTTGATTTGTGATTATTATTATTGTTTTTCTGCTTGTCCCAGGTAAGGATTTCCTTACCGTGGTTGTGTGGACCCTGCGATATATCATGATATGCCTTGTATGCTTGTTTGCTGTTATGAACATGATATTGATAGGGCAGCTTTGATTGACCTCTTGCTAGCATGTTTGCCTGATTTTACATGTTAGTGCCATGCTAGGTTTGTTCTGCCAGCATGCTTATGATTCCTGCTTAAGTTGTAGTATCATGCTAGGTAATTGTGATTGATGTCGGTCATTGCTTGCTAGCCAGGAATCATTTATTTGCTCTGTACTCTTAGATAGAGTTATAGGGTTTGTCATCATCAAGAGGCTGAGCGGACATAACGTACTTTGTCCTCACTGATCGGGAGTAAAGTGTGCGCAGCATAACGTATCTTGCTTCCCCCCCAGTCACCAAGGTGGATTTAGCTCAGGTCGGGAGTAAAGTGTGCGCAGCATAACGTATCTTGCTTCCCCCCCCGACCCGTCGGTTGTGGACTTAGCATAAGCCTAGTTTGTAGCCTGCTAGAGCGGAACCCTGCCATCGGTGTAAGCCTGCCCTGGCCGGTTCTTAGCCAGTCGGTGGATCATCTTTGCCGCAGAGAAGCGCGAGGGCCTCGCGCATCGTGATCGGTGACACCGCTTCCGAGTCATAGGCATGCGCACACGCCCGCGTAGTTTGCCCTTAGGCCCCCGCATTTACGCCGGTTGCGAGAGAGCATGCGTGTGCCCGCAGCACCCGCGTTAGTTGCCGGTTCGAGAGCTCCCCCGGGCTAATGTCGTGAGTACACCATTCTTTCCGTTAGAGCCTGACTTAGGGTACTCTCCCGTAAGTCCAGTTTAGTGCAAGGGCAAGGAGGCCCTTGAGGACATTCTAGGGATCAGTGTATTCCCCCCGAGTGACAAATACCTCGGTGATGTCCTGGATTGGTCAGTGTATCCAATCCCTAGGCCGAAAGTAAGAGACTTCCGATGACTCCAGATCTTGTTTTATGAGCTCGTTGAGCTATGATCTGTGTTGATAGCTGTTTGCTTGCATGTTGAGGTGCTAGATGATTGATGTATCGTATTGTACCCCGGTTGGGGATTCTTACTGAGTATGTTTATACTCACCCTTATTTATCTTTCAGGTAACTTGGGACAACACCAGGAGGGCTAGCGGAGGGAGCTGATTGATCATGGGGAGCCGCCGGCACTCTGTCAATTATTATTGCATTGTTTATTCAACATGTAGATGGACAGGAGTCCTAGGGGAACATTGTTTAAAACGTTGTTTAAATTGTATTGTATGTTTTTATAAACACTGGCCAGGATGTTTTACTTCGTTGGTTTGTTTAAATGAAATTTTTGTTTATGTTTTAAGGGTTCCCCCTTCTCATATGTTTTGAATGGTTTTTAAATATGAGTACTAAACTGCTTGTTATCATATTTAACTTGCATGCTGAGTGAGAACCTCGGTTTAGGGCCATGTTTTGGGTCGGGTTCGTCACACTGACTCAATAGAGGAGTATGAGAGAAAATTCTCGGAGTATGGTTATTTTGCCCCGCAGTTGATAGCCATGCCGGAGCTGAATATCAGGAAGTTTATTTCTGGTCTGAGACATGGTGTATCCAGGATGTCAGGGCACAGGCCCCTGATACTTATGCTAAGGCAGTGCAGTTGGCGACCATCTATAATGGGAAGTACTCGGTCGAGCAGGTTGTCGCCGCCCCAGTTCAACGTCCTACCCCAGCCTCATCTGGGCAGAAGAGGAACTTTGACTTTAGAGGTGGCGGCCAGCGCCTCCAAGGGCAGTATCAGAACTGAGATCAGCGTAGAGCTCCGGCTCGCTTCCAGCCTCGCCAACAGGGCGGTCCTAGATAGATTCCCCTATGTGCTACCTGTGGGAGAGCTCACACTGAAGTTTGTCAGGCAGGTTCCAGATTGTGTTACCGTTGTGGTAAAGAGGGGCACCTGGCCCGTTTTTGTAACTAGCCAGCTATGGCAGTTTAGCCGATGCAGCAGCATCAGGGTCGGCTGTTTGCTACGACCCGACAGGAGGCCGAGCGTACAGATGCCGCTGTGGCAGGTACGCTACTTGTTTTAGATCACTGGGCATTTGTTTTGTTTGATTCTGGTTCTATGCATTCATTTATATCTGTTATGTTTGCTGAGAATGCTAGTTTGAGATTAGAGCCTCTAGGATTTGAGTTGTCAGTTGCAACTCCTTCGGGAGTCAGTATGTCAGATAGATATAAGGTTAAGGATGGTCAGATCGAGATATCCAGAGAGTTATTTGTAGCTACGCTCATAGTCCTGCCTATGAGCGGCTTTGATGTGATACTTGGCATGGAGTGGTTAGCTGCTAACCACGCGTTGATCGACTGCCACCGAAAAGAAGTAGTGTTCCGGCCGCCGGGTCAGCCCAGCTTTAAGTTTTGCGGAGTCCAGGGTGGAGTTTGCCCACCGATGGTTTCAGCTGTGAAAGCTCGTCGTCTGTTATCTCGTGGAGTTTGGGGCTACCTTGCCAAGTTGTTTGGGGAGAGCCGCCCCTCGCTGATTGTTGATAAGGTACCGGTCGTACATGAGTTTGCGGATGTGTTTCCTGAAGAGTTACGGGGGTTTCCCCCGCAGAGAGAGGTTGACTTCCTAATCGAGCTCGAGCCAGGGACCCTCCCTATCTCGAAGGCTCCGTATTGCATGGCGCCAGCAGAGCTAAAGGAACTTAAGGTTCAGTTGCAGGAGATGTTAGATCGAGGGTTCATCCGACCGAGAGTGTCCCCGTGGGGAGCACCAGTTCTTTTTGTAAAGAAGAAAGATGGTTCGATGTGCTCGTGCATAGATTACCGTGAGCTTAATAAGGTTACCGTGAAGAATAAGTACCCGTTGCCTCGTATTGATGATTTGTTTGATCAGCTTCAGGGAACTTCCGTGTTCTCCAAGATAGATTTGAGATCCGGTTACCATCAGTTGCGGATCAGGGATGCCGACATTCCTAAGACAGCTTTCAGGTCTAGATATGGTCACTACGAGTTTGTGGTCATGTCCTTCGGATTGACTAACGCCCCAGCAACGTTCATGGACATGATGGACAGGGTGTTCAAAGCATTTTTGGACAGCTTCGTCATCGTGTTCATTGACGACATTCTAGTCTATTCGAGGACTAAGGAGGATCATGCAGGACACTTGAGGCGAGTATTGACAGCTTTGAGGGAAAACCAGCTTTATGCGAAGTTTTCCAAGTGTGATTTCTGGTTAGAGCAGGTGGCCTTCCTAGGTCACGTAGTATCGAGAGATGGTATAGCCGTGGACCCTGTAAAGATTGAGGCCGTGAGTTCGTGGGCCAAGCCGACTTCAATTACCAAGGTTCGCAGCTTTCCGGGTTTGGCAGGTTACTACCGTCGGTTCATCAGGGACTTTTCCGCCATAGCCTTGCCCCTCACTCGTCTGACGAGGAAGGGTGTCGAGTTCGTTTGGGATGGTAAGTGTGATGAGAGCTTTGCCAGGCTCAAGCGCAGTTTGACTTCAGCACCAGTGTTAGCGGTCCTGGAGGGGACAGGTGGTTTCGTAGTCTACATTGATGCTTCCAAGTTTGGGTTAGGATGTGTGTTGATGCAGCACGGGAAGGTAATTGCGTACGCTTCTCGTCAGTTGAAACCGTATGAGCAGAACTACCCGACTCATGATATGGAGTTAGCGTGCATGAGTGTTTTGCGTTAAAGATTTGGAGGCATTACTTGTACGGAGAGCGGATTCAGATGTTTACTGATCACCAGAGTCTCAAGTATCTGTTTACTCAGAAGGAGTTGAATATGAGACAAAGAAGATGGTTAGAGTTAGTGAAGGATTATGACTGCGAGATTTTATACCATCCGGGTAAAGCCAATGTTGTGGATGATGCGTTGAGTAGGAAGACGTCGCACTCCGCGGCGATGTTTAGTTCTCAATACATATTGCGGAAAGAGTTCGAGCGGGCCGAGGTTGCAGTGTTATTGGGTGAGGTTACAGCCATGGTAGCCCAGTTGTCAGTTCAGCCTTCGATCAGGCAGCAGATTATTGATAGCTAGCTGAGTGATCCCGCACTTAAGAGACTGATTGACAGAGTTAGTGCTGACGGAGACTTTGACTTCGTATATTCACCAGACGGTGGGTTGACTTACAGAGGCCGATTATGTGTCCCGGAGGTTGCAGGACTGCGAGCAGAGTTGCTTTCAAAGGCTCACAGTTCACCGTTTGCTTGGCACCCCGGGGGTACCAAGATGTATCAGGATCTTAAGCAAACGTTCTGGTGGATGGGCATGAAGAGAGACGTTGCAGAGTTTGTTAGCCGGTGTCTTACTTGTCAGCAAGTGAAGGCACCTGGGCAGAAGCCAGCCAGTTTGTTGCAGCCGCTGAGCGTGCCTCAGTGGAAATGGGAAGAGATCTCCATGGACTTTATCTCTGGATTGCCGAGGACTCCGAGGAAGTTTTCTCAGATCTGGGTGATTGTAGACCACTTGACTAAGAGCGCACACTTCATTCCCGGTAGAGATGCTACTTTATGAATGTATGCTGATTTTCTAAGTTATTTCTCCGTATTTCCTCTAGGAACGCATATATTCTTCACTTAAATATTAAAATAATGGAAACTAAGCAGCCTAAAATATGCTCTCTTCGAGAGTTATCAGACCTTTTTGCATTTGTTGAGTAATGTTGGCCATTTTTGTGTTTTTGGACCTTTGTGGCATTTGTGGGAATAAATGTATTTAAAAATTGTAAAAGAATTACCTTTTGTTTAAGTGATTGTAAAAGAAAGAAAAAAGAGTTGTTTTTTTTGGTTTTATTAAAGAAAATGAAATAAGCTTAAATGAACCATTTAGGGAATAAGCCCATTTAAGTTATTAAAGTAAAAAGGTAAAAGAGGCACACTTAAACAAAAAGGGAATTTGTTTTAAACTAAACAAGGAAAAGGGAAAAGAAAGCATTTAATAAAAGAAAAAAAAAGTCTTCTTCTTCTTCACCATCGCTAAACCCTAGCTACCACCTATTGCTTGACGACGACCGTCGAGTTATGCTGCTTCCGTTAGCGTTGAAAGTAGATCTCCTTCGCCATCGACGATCCGCGTAGTTGTAGACGACCCCACACTCGTCCCACGCAAACATTGTCGTGCAGTTGTGCGCTTCGGCCCGTAGCTATCCCAACTAGCCACTAGCGAAGCCGTCCTGTCAAATGAACCAAGGCACGGCTTGTCTCTGTCGTAGCCCACACATGCGCGAGTCCTCAGCAACCGCAATCCCTATTGGTAGATGCACCGCCCATCCTCGGTTGTGTGTTCCTTGCCCAACCAACATGTGTGTGTGCTATTATTCGTAACCATTTTCGAGTCTTGTGGTTTTGGGACAGCCATGTGATTTCAGATTTTGGGTAAGCTTCTTAGCTTATTCTGAGGTAAATTGCTGGTTGTTTTGGGAATTGTTACTGATTAGAGTTGATTGAAAGGTTGTTTGTTATTCAGGTTCTCATTTTTGAAGAGTGTAGGATTTGTTTCGAAATTCTATTCAGGTGAGGACCTCCTTACTCAGGTTGTGTGGACCCTTCACTGTGTTGGGATCTGGCGTACTAGTACGTATATATATATACACACATCATGAACTATTGTTGGTGGATTTTGATATGTATAAGATTGTTTGCATGTTGTTTTGTGTGCCTTGTACATAGAGATTATGAGGTCCCGAGGTACTATTTTTGTATGTCTTTTATAATTTTATATTTCTTGTGAGCATGCTAGGATTATGGGATCTTAGTATGTTGTTTACTCTTGCTATTTCTTTTGTGGTTCTCTTGGTATATGTGTTAGCTTATGATGACATGTGTTTAGAATTTAGCTAGCCCTAGTCATGTAACGAATAGTATTCTGTTAGGGTGACTATGTAAGAATACTAACCATGTTTGTTGATATGTTAGGATTGAGCTCATATGACACTCTGACCTTAGGCTTATTCTTTTAGTTGTCATCATCTAGAGGTTGTAGAGGACACGATGTATTGTTGTCCCCATGGATCGAAATCATTGAGGATTTATTCTCACACCTGATAGTCGGGGATGTGATGTAACATGCCACGCCAGGTGATGCCTAGTTTGTAGCCCTATTAGGCGTGCCCTGATCATAATGTATGCCTGCAATGAGAGGGTCTTAAATTAGGGTGATAGGTGTGAACAGGCTGACTCGGATCGCTGGTGAGGGCCTCCAGGATCGTGATTTAATGGACACCTTTTCCTTGTAAAGTTAGGCATGTGGACCTGAACTAGGTCATTCTCTATAGGCCAACACCTGACTGGTTTGCAGCAGCATGCGGTGTATACGTACACGCACCGAGTGTCAAGTGGATGGCTCACCTGGACTAGTGACATCAGTACACCAGTAGTGATGAGTTGACTGAGCTAAAGAGTCATGCAATGAACTTCATGGCCTGTCATATTCTTACGTTTAGGTGAGTGTCTTAAGGGCCTCACAAGAGAGTTGTGTAACTTACTTCATAACCTGCCATGTTGAGCTTAGGTGATCATCTTTAGGGCCTCACAAGTAAGAGTCATGCAACGAACCTCATGACCAGAAATTGTGCTCAGTTTAGTTGTGTTGTAAATACGTGTGAGCTAGCATGTTAGATTCCAACCTTGTGCATTGTACTCTTGTTGGGGAGTTCTTACTGAGTATTTTTTTATACTCACCCTTATTGTGGTTTCCTCCAGGTAATTAGAGACATCATCGAGAAAGTTGGCTAGGAGGTGTTGAAGAGATCATAAGTAAAGTTTGCTACATTAGTTGTTTAGTTGAAAAGAAAGCTATTTAATTCATTGTTCATTGTTGGCATGTTAGGTTGGAACTCCTGTTATTTATTTTAAACATTTGTGAACTATTGAGCATGGATGCCAATTATTATTATTTCATTTATTTAAAGTTTTTTTTAAACACCTTGGCCAAAGGCTTGTCATTTATTTACTAATTCGAAATAAATTCAACAAGAAAAATTGTTTTAAGTTTGGAATTTGAAATTTGCATGTTTGTATCTTCTTTTCATTCAGCATGACATGGGAGCTTAGTTTAAAATTACGGGTTCTTACATAAAACCCATATGGGAATTTCACATCGGTTCAGAAGGCAAACGAAGCACTCCTTATAAAGGTCTGACACCTTCATTAAGGAGGGGGTTAGCAAACCCATGAGGCAAATGGGGCCTGTTACAGATAGTATCAGAGCTAGGCATTGGGCTTGTGTGCAGGGTTCAACGGGGCGCTGGACCTCTTAAGGGAGGTGGATATCCATAGGGAAATCCCACATCAGTTGGGAAGGGGAACAAAATATCACTTATAAAAGGTGTGGACATCTTCTCCTTGCAAGATACGGGTTCCCTCCCTTGGGGGAGAAACATACCCGTGAGGCCAGTGGGCCAAAGCAGACAATATCTTGGCTAGCGATGGGTTGGACTGTTACATTATTTTATACTTGGTCACTAAATAAAAATATTTGCTTTGTCATTAATTTTAAATAATGAGTTAGCGAGTTTTGATTCGTTGAAATTTCTATCCCAACGGCTAGTCCTCACGGTTGTTTTAGGTCTATTTTTAAATCTCTTTCTTTTAAAAAGTATTGGCATCTTGATTGACTTTTCGTGAGTAGGGTATTAACCAAGCTCGATTTTATGTATTGGATAGCTGAGTTTTATTTATTGGGCTGTTTGTTTTATATTACTAGATTAACAAAACTTATTAACTAAATTGCTAAGGGGTTTTTGCATGTATATTACAAAATGGATAAAATATTACATGAATAGCACAATAATGAAAATATTTGCACATATAGTAAAAATTGTAAATTGATAGACTTCATATTGATAGATTCTATCGATAAAGGGTGATAGAATCAATTACTAATAAATAAAGTAAATTGATAGACTTTTATCAGATTCTATCAAAAGTCTATCAATAAGAGTCGATAGAATCAATCACTGATAAAATTGATAGACTTCTATCACTAGAGAATGATAGATTCTATCAAAGTCTTCTATAAAAAAGGTAAATAATTTTTTTAAACAAAAATGGCAGAATTTGCTATAAAAGAATTATTTTTAAAAATGTGCTATAATTGTAAACTGTGGTAAAAAAGTTGCTATACACCGCAAATTCCCAATTGCTAAACTAATTTTGACTTCAATTAAATGTCTAAAAATAATTTTTTTTAATTAATTAGTTAAATTATAACCATACAACCACTTTTGACTTTTTTATTTCATTTATTCAAAATTGGATTCACTCATAGAAGGGCGGATCAAGACAATAAAATATGGAAGGAGTCAAATATTAGTTGGGGTTCACAATAATGATAAAAGAATATTTAAAATTTTTTGGGGGGCTAGACTATGACACATATGACAAAAAAAATGTATTCAAGTACAATATCGGTTCATTTATATATGAAAAATGCACAAATTTCAAATGTTTTTTAATTGGGACTTCCTAAAAATATTCATAGGAAGGTTCTCGATTCTCCACCAAATTAAATAATTGAAAGTTAAAGAATTGAAGTAAAATTATATCAACCAATGAATTTATGAACCTAATAACATGTAAGATTCTCGAAAAATAGCATGGAGATTGTTACAACTCTTGATATATCATGATTGCCTTTTGTATTTAACACCTAATTTTTCTACTGTAACACTTATTAATTGGTTGAATCAGACCCGTGTGAAAATTAACTTACACTCGCGCAAGTATACGCGATATGCAACAAATAATAAGTAAATTATCGATCTTCACAAGGAATTTGATTTACCAATTGATAAAGTTTAAAATTGAACGGAACAATAAAGGGTTTTGGTTGTGTTTATCTTTCACTTTAAGCAAAAGGAAATTAAAATATGCTAAGTAAATTGAGAAGAAAGGCGCAACTAAGGTAATGGAATACCTTTGCAGTGCTACGAAGAAATAATGTGGTGAGGACTAACTTGTATACTTCGCCCAACACACATCGGCTTTCGCCTTCACTCGTACTGAGTTCAACTTCCACCACAACTCAATGTAATGTATTCTGTCACGGCGTATGCAGTAGTTAAGTGTTTATTCCTAAACTCTAGTTTAAAGTAACTACTACAAAACAATAATTTAGAGGATAGAAATAAATGGAAGCTGCATAAAGTGCGTGAGTCCTTGTCATCAGATATCATGAGCTTCTTCGGTCATCATCTCACTATGGTAGGGTAGTCTCCGAAGGCAGGCACACGCCCCTAGGATTTGAATGCATCTTATTTATAGGTCTTGGTTGCTTAGGGATCACGGTGAAGAATAGAATATACTTATTTTCAAATGATCTTTATTTCTTCAAAATCCGTGGATTCGAGCGATGCTATCCTTGTGTTTTCTACAAAGCATCGGTCTTTTCCTTTGGTTGTGATTCTCGTGCGAGGTTAGCTTTCGAAAATCTGTGGCATTTCCTTGATCCATAACCTATAAACAGAGTCAAAGGTTAGTGCAGCTGGGGTTCTAATCGGTGAGAGATACAAAGTACGACATCATATAATCATAACTTGATACGTGTCAATCAATGGAACCAAGTACAAAATCATATAATTAAGAAAATATAATTAACTTAGTTTACCTAAACATGCTCACAATTAACAACAAGATCTCGAGCTAGGGTAAGGGTCCTTTACCTAGGCCAAAATCCACCAAAATCACTTATGAAATCCTAAACTCAAGTTCCTAGAGCACTATTGTGAACTTGGACCTATAGCACACTAATGCATCAGAACTAGCACCTTAAAGTGTCAAAATCAAACTCAAAACATTGAAATTACAAATGAGGACCAAAGTAGCAATTCTGGTCAACAACAAAAACGTGTGGTCAATGGCGGTGACGCGTGGACTGGTGACTGGGTGTGACTCGTTCCAAAATAACTACGCAATTAAATGTATTCTAAGCTTAACTTAGCATTAAGTGTGGCTTCAAATCACTATGCGCAAGTATACGCGGTCAGCATGCAGCAAGTAATAAGTAAATTATCGATCTCCATAGGGATTGGGGCCTAGAACTATTCTTACTAGATTAAGAGTTGTGCTAATAAATAAAAAGCATGAAATTAATAGTAGATTGGGTCTTTCTTCTAAGACTCTAAGTAAACAGTAAACTACTGAGTATAGGTGACAATTGTGGATATAGAAGATGTTGAATATGTAATAATGGTAAATAGATCCCACACTTCCCCGTCTTAATAAGTGTTTTCTGCACTTAGTGATTTACAACTAACTCTGCTTCCGCAACAGTTACTCATACTAAACCTGAGCGACGTGTGCGATAGTAAGGTTATTCCTAACTCCTTAAATCATGCGAGAGATCTCACGATGAACCTATCGTAACATATTGGACCTACCTTCAGCTCCCTCTTCCGAGTTTACTGAAGGTTAGCATACGTCGGTAGCTAGTCGACGCATACTTAGAAAATAAATTGCAGCAGTATAAAAACTAAGAACCTACAACAATAACATACATTCTACAAACGATTTATCACCATAGCTCCTATCTAATAAGGAATAGAAATGAACAACTAACAATAAGGGAAATTTAGATATCTCATTAATAAAAGTTGAAATAGTTCTATAATTTTTTTCCTAACTAATAAAACACTAAAAACAATAGATAGAAATTGGCGCGGTTGTGAAGTGTGCAGATTCCTTGTCATCGGCTCCTACAGATACCAACAACTCTGGTTCACGTAGATTGGCTTTTAGCCAACCTACCAGTGTGTGCAGATTCCTTGTCATCGGCTCCTACAGATACCAACAACTCTGGTTCACGTAGATTGGCTTTTAGCCAACCTACCAGTTCTGGCCACCCTCACCAACTCCCCGATTGCAGCTTCTTTCTTGCTATTTATAGAGTTGATTTGCTTGGCTAACAAGTTTGGGTGAGGTGGAAGATCTTCATTAATAAGGGATTCCTTAATTTCTGTTGAGAATTCTTGATTTTCGCCAAATTGATTGCTTGATTTATTTTTCTGTTCTTTTCTTATTGGCATAGTTTTGCAACTGCCTTATGACTGCATCGTGCTACGTTTCGCTATTTGCATTGTTTTTTTCCTCAGCGTCTAAATTCCACATTTCCTGTAATGTATCGCATTAAGCACAATTTATTCACTTTTTACTCTAAAATGCGATGTTGAACCTCTAGCGCGCTAAATGATGAATACATATGATTTATAAAAGTTTTACTTGCATTGAGTCCTTGACAACTCGATTATTTCCCTTGAACCTTAGAAAAAATGCATAACAAATTAGCCTAAATTATGTTTTATTTGAGAGCTATCAACTGGCGCTGCAATGCATGAGCTAGAATGCAGTGGGCAATGAGGTGCTGCTTCGGACAGAACACAGTCGCGACTACGCATGCGACTCAAATGAACATGAATGTAGGCTCAGGAAGTGTTCCACTTCAGTTCGGAGGAGGATGACACCACTAGCTCTGCGCGAATCCAAGGCTCAAAGATAGGTGAAGATAAATTCTTGCGACTCCGGAAGGGGTTGCACAGGTTCAACATGATGGCGAATGGGCAATGGAGGTTCGGTGCGATGGCTCGAGAGGTGTTCTGCTGTTTGGGATGCGATGCAGCAGCGTGGGTCATTGTTCTTCAAATGGAGATTGAATTTTTACTTTACACATCACTTTTTGGAAATTGAAAATACTTTTGATGCAGATTATGGTGATCTGGCGTGAATTCTAAGAAAATCGTCGAACGTTTGGCTCAAATCCCAATTTAACCTTCACGATTTCCGAAAGAATGACCCCTAGTGAAGAATGTAGCAAAGAGTCTGTAAATCGAGACAAAAAGTCTATTTATACCTAGGGCAAGATTCCTCAAAATTATGAAAATGCCACTAGGGCTCAAATTACTTAAATGCCCCTTATAGAACAAAACACAGTGTTGCCTCTCTCTGGAGAAGGCTCCTTAATCCAGTCATGGATCAATAAAAAAATTTAAACCACCCCCCCCCCTAGAAATTCGGGGAATTAAAAAAGATACCTTATTTACTATGCTGAAAGCCAGTGCTATTACAAAAGTGTTAGTTATTTCCTTCTATATAAGAATATATGTATCTGATATTTTTTTAAGGATAATCGTTAGTTATATTTTCTTTATTTAGTGAAAGTTACCTTTATATAAGAAACCTCCCTCACTCATTTGTATTTATGAAATTATAATCAAATATAATTCTCATCCCTAAAATTGAGAGGTACAAATGCCTAGATAAGGAGACTGGCCGCATTTATGTTTACATACAAGTGCTGTTTAATGAAATGAACTTTCCTTTTGGTTTAAAATATTATGTCATTAGTTCTTTCTAATACAAATAACTCAACCCTGCCTATTATGGAACACAAAAATTACCTTATAAAATAATGCTACTACTATATATACTATTCATGTTGAGTTTGGGACTACATACACCCCTGAAATGCTAAGGTAACTCATGGGGATAATCATGATAAGGGTGACAATCTGATAACTCTCAAGAATTGAGAGTTAAAGTAGCTTTAATTAATATATTTTTAGGTATAATTTGTTATAATTAATTGATAATATCGAGAATTTTGCCCCTATATGCCCATTATTATGCTTAAGCGAAATATCCTATAGTTTTTTTATTAGGATACTTTTCAAGGCTCCGCTGTAGCGAAATATGCACAAATTATATATAAAAAGAGAATTGATGCTTTCTAGTTTCTTGCAATGAGCATGGAGAAAAGCGAAATTAAAGGAGGAGATCCTGGCCCAATCAAAGGCTAGACTCGACGAAATAGTCCCATAATCCATCCTACATTGCCTCAGCAAAAGAAAAACTAACAAAAAGGATAGGTCGTAATCTAAGCCATTAATTATAGCAAAGATCGGATGCTCAACGATTAATCTCAGCCATTCATTTGTGTTGGCTCTGACGTAATCAACAATGTGGATCGTGGCGCTGAAGAATGTCATCGTAGAATAGCCTTTGGCAGAGCAGCAATCGTGGAGCTGGACATTCGCAAAAGCTGTCGGGAGCCTTATAAATAGCGAGAGGCGTCTTCATTTCAAGGGGTCGAAAACTGGGGAATTTTGAATTTCTCAGGAATTTTTCTTAGTTTTCGTGTTATCAGAGTTTTTCTGGCCAAATTTCTTCCAATTTAGAATTTAAGGCTGCTAGAGCGATTTCAGAGGGCGATATATTTTCTAGAGTAGTTCAAGTGTATTTCGTAGTTATTGTGCTTGTAGCTGGAGTTTCACCAGAGACGTTCAGAGCTATAATGAAGTTTTAGGAGTTTTCTTATTTTTTCATATCACTTCTTTACTTGTTTTTGCTTATTGCACGTTTTGTTTATAAATCTGTTAAAAATGGCCTAGACTTTAATTAGGATTCCATTTTAATTAAATATATCAAGAATAATTATTAATACATAGTTAATAAATTAACCAATTTTGTTTAAGTGGTTAAAACAAACTTGAGAATTAGTTTAGTGTGACCACTTTCATTTAATCCATGTACACCCATTTATTCATTATAAATAGATTGGCATGTATCCATATTTCATTCAAGCATTGTTGATCAAAGTTCCTAAATTGAGAGATTAGTTTTTCATTTTTCTAAGTTTGTTTGGCAATTGGAAAAATAAAGAGTGTTCAAAATAAGGGAGGTTGTTTGAGAAAAATAGAAAGAAAAGGAAAAGGGGCATATTGGGTATTTGATCCTTTTAGAAGAGGAGAGAGAAAAGAGGGAGCAAAAGATTGCTCCCCCTTCTTCATTCCAGCCGCAAGCACAAAGGAACCCCAAGAAGGGGTTCCCATTTCATCAACCTTTTGCCCAGGTGGGGCGGTGTTTTTAGTGCTTGTGCGCGCGCTTTTTCCATTTCTCCGGTGAACCGCAGATCAGCCACCTTTCAAACCTAAGTGTGGGTTTCATATTTGGGATCCAAGAAAATGGGTTTTGGTGTTTTTTTCTTGAAGATTCAACTTGGGGTTTTGTTGGAAAGTCTTGCAAAGTTGAAGAGCATAAAAGAGAAGGTGATTCTTGGAGAAGAAGGCTAGAATCTTGAAGATCTCTCCAAATCCTAACCAAGGTGATGTCCAAATTTCTTTCTCCTACCTTAAGGAAATTTGGCTCTCTAGTTTAGATCTCTCAATGTAATAGGATTAGCCTTGTAGTTTATGTTTGTTTATGTAATTCTGAACATTGGATCTTGAATCTCTAATAATATTGTCTCGCTCGAGCGACTATCGCTCGGGCACAGTGGAGTAGGGCATACGTACAGAACCACTATACATCGTTGTGTATTTTTCTCTATTCTCTACCCTTTTACTCACTGTTTTGGATGTTATTGCATTGCTGGAAAAAATTTCCAGCCTTGATATTTGCTTGGTTTGACTCTCTTTGAGTCCCGAATTCAAAGAAACAATCGTTGTATGCTTAGGACAGGTCCTCGGTGAACGCTAGTTCAATTTTAACAAAATCTTTCATTTCAAGAGCATGTTTTCCATTTCCTCGTGTGTTTTGAGCATGTTTACTAGTATGAGTAGCTAAATCTCTTATCGGAAAGACACGAGGAATTAGGGTGTTTTTTTTTGGGCGAAAGGTTAGTGAACCAGAATTCCTATGCATGCTACTTTAATCTTATTTACATTCCTTGACAAACTATTTATAGAACTTTATTTCGCTTCAAGAGAAGAGAGTAGAGCGAACTTGCATGTATAACATTAGGATTGTTAGGGCTACCTGCTAATTAAAGAACACTTAATTATGAGGTTGTTCGCCTAATGTTGTAGTCTACTTTAATAGTCATTTAAGTTTGAGAGAACCAAACTAGGAGCTCTAGAGAGCCAACTTCCAGAGCTCGATAGAGCCAAGGGAAAACTTGTCGTTTGTTCGCTCTCGCTAGCCGATTCACCAAAAGCAAAGTACCCAAAAACCCAAACCATTTCGATACCTATCTCGTCTTGTTACTTTGTTATTATTTCGCTTACTTAGTAAATACTTACTCATCTCATCAAAAAAATACACTTGACTCTTACTTGAAAACAAAGACTGTGTATACTTGCACATCCTTGGGTGATCACACATCAACACACCTTCACTTACAATAGAGCTGGGATTTTGCCTTAGCGAATTCATAGATAGTTCACGTCATCATCCTCATTTAATTATTTTATATTGTTGTGTGTCGATTTCGTCCCAACGCAACCATACTCGAATCTCTAGATTGATATGATATTAGCTACTTTGGGCCTTGACCCTTATGACTTTGTTTTTAGCATCTCCCAAAAGGCCTTATATTAATGGAGATGGTTGCCATCACTTATATACCCATGATTTTCCCCTCATCTAACCAATAGGGGATACTTTGTTTGCATCCCAACAAGACTCCCCTCGAACAATGTTCCATCGAGCCTCTCCGTGGGCTCAACTTCAGATTCGACACCTAAGGATTCAATCCTCCCCTCGAACAAAGATCGAGCTTCCCCTCAAATAGTCAATCCATCTAGATGCAGATTGATCGGATTTCCACACTGACTATTATATCAGCTCTTCTCATGATAGTACACTTCCAGTTTGGTAAAGCTACCACAAATGTTCATCTCCGGGCTCCAAATATCTTGATTCTACATCGGGGTGATTTATAGACATGGAAATGCTTGGGGCACTACTCTCATACCAAATTATAAGGATGACAACCCAATCCAAATCTCCATATTGATATTATATTGTCCACTTTGGGCCTTGACTGGGCAATTCCAATGCTAATATATTGTATAGTAGTTAATTCGAAGTTGACTTATGCTAAGTGTAACTTGGAATCGCTTACGCGCAAGTATACACGGTCGAAATTGCAGAAAGTAATAAATATATAGATTTATCGATCCCACAGGGAATTTGAAGCACAATGACATAGATTAAGGGTCAAAATATAAAAGACAAGCTTGGATATTTCAAGGTGGTTGATGTTGATAAGTTCGTTTAATAAAATACTAATGCAAGAAACTAGAGCTGACACTTATGCTGACACTAATACTGACGCTAATGCAAAACTAAAGTTGCTTCAATTAATTAGAAGTTTTGAAAGAACATAGATGTGTTGCTTGGTGATAAATAAATCAAACTACCCAACCACATAAATACTTTCGCATTCATGGACACAAAACTCAGCTTCTGCTGTAGTTCCACATAAATAGGTTTAAGGTTTTGCATGCGTTAGCAAGGTTAAACCTTAACTCCCATTGTGTAGCACGAAGAGTCTTCGAACAATACTAACGTAACCTGCTGGGTCTTCTACCAGGTTCCTCTTCAGAGTAAGTTGGAGGCTAGCATACGTGGGTAGCGAGCCAACGCATACTTAATTTAATTACAACATTATAAATTCAATCACCCACCTTATGCTTAACTTAACCCAAATCAACTATGCTTCTTAAGTTTGTATGAAAGATGACTAGATAAAGTTCTGTAATACATATTAATTTAAAGCAAGCTAAGTTGTCGTGAGAAAACGAATACATACTCGACTAAACTTCAAGCCCCCTCCCAGAATACTTGATGGCAACCCATCAGTACAAAGCTCCTAGATTTCCTTTTAAGCACAAACCTAGCGTATGCAATTAATGAGATGTTTATTCCTAAATCCCCTCTGAAAAGTACTTAAGACTAAGCATTACCTATTGATTACGGTGAGGTTAAACCCTTAGCATCCTCTTTTCCATGATCAATGCTAAGCACTCTCGAGTGGATTGTTAATTGACTCGAGATAATTAAAACAACCGTCGTTCCTACTGTTTTTCCCTCTTAACTTAATCTTTAACTTAATATCCACATTACTTAACTTAACTACTTTCTTAAAGTTAAATCATGCATAAAAAGTTACAGGAGTTCAATTCTGGAACAAAATACTTGTAGATTTATTTCAAGAAAGCAACGACTATGAATGAAGCAGAGTATGAATGTAAATGAATCAGTAAACAAAGTACGAAATGTAAATGAACTACAATATATATATGGGGGTAACAGAGTCAATCACCATCGTTGCCAATGACGTTGTAAGCACCCGACCTGAATAATGGTCATAAACTGGGTTTTCACTCAACATGCATGCATAAAAGTGATACAATTTCAAAACATAGTTTATAACTTAAGAAATCACATTTAAACCTTGGGAACCTGTTTTGCAATAAATAAAGTTTCTCCTGTTTTCAAAACATAAAGGCTACCCCGACCGGAGTATAATTTCAAACATCTTGGAAACCTTAAAACACATATCGTACAAACATCAGGAGAATCATAATAAAAATCTACATTAGGTTCCAATACAACAACCTACGGACTCCGTGTCCACTACATGCTGAATAAACATAAATATAGAAACATAAATAGAGTAGCGCCGGAAGCTCCCATGATCATCCAGACTCCTCTGCTAGCCGTCCTGGTGTCGTCCCAAGATACCTGGTGGAAAACCACAGAAATAAGGGTGAGTACAAAAGCACTCAGTAAGAATCCCCAACTGGGGTACAGTACGAACAACAATCATACAACATACTAGTATACATGCAACCACTACCAACACAGATCAAACCCTTGAGTCAACCATGCGATTCCTGAATCATCGGGGTATCTTACCACCGGCCTAGTGATCAACTCTCTAACTTATTCTGAACCTGGGACAAGAATGTCCAACATTTGGGACACGAATGTCCAATCATTGGGATAAGATACGTTATGTCCAAACTGCTAACCAGCTCTCCAAACTGGTCTTGGACACACGGAAGAGTACCCAGTGTCTAGCTCTAGACTCAGAAAGGAATGGTGTACTTTAAGCATTATCCTGGGGGAGCTCTCCTCCCGGTGCTTAATGCCAGTGCGCGCACACCGCATGCTACTGCAAACTGTGTAAGGACGTGGGACCTAAAAGTGCTATACCTGTAATGGCCCAGATTTTTGTTCCGATTCCCCAGGTATGTTCGGTTAATTATTCGGTTTTTTGGTTGGGTCGTTAGGGCAGTTTTAGCCCTTAGGGGCATTTTGGTCATTTTTCCCTCAAGGGCGGATTTGTGATTTACCAGGGTTTCAGGGCTGGTTTTGCCATTCTTTAAGATTAGCTATGTTTTGGTTTCAGGTCCTAGGACTTAAGGTGTCTTGGCATGAAGTTGGGAGGTCGTTCGGTTAAATGTGAAAAATATGATTTAAATGTGTTGTTGTTGGGACTCGAACCTGTGACCTGCAAGGGAGTTTGGAAGCTTGTTTTAAAAGGATTAAAATAAGAGTAAAGTGGGTTTTAATTGTGTTAGTGCTGAGATTCGAACCATGGTGGATTGAAGGGTGGAGTTTAGTCAAATGGAGGAAAAAATAAAGGATTTTAAATAGTGTTGCTGCTAGGACTCGAACCTTTGACCAGTTAGACTCTTGGGGGCTTGTTTTAGGAAAAGAAGAATTATGAGGATAATTGTGTTGCAGCTCGGACTCAATGGGGGAATGGCCAGAAGTTTGCAATCGACAAAAAAAAAAAAAAATCGCATTCTTCTCTTCCCAAGACCCTGGCCGCACGAATTCTCTCCCTCTCCTCATTCTTGCGATTTCTTCTTCTCCTTCCCACCATTCTTGCCGATTCCTCAAGGTCTCCCATCTCTTGTCATTCGTGTTCCTTGCTTGTTATTGCCGATTTCACCAACACCAAGCCCTATTCCCTTTGTCGATTCATTTTCTCTTCCCATTGTTGAAATCCCCTCCTCTTCTCTTGCATTTCCGAAAACACCTTCTCACTTTGCCTTTGGATGTGCCAATCTTTTCTTCTCATTCTTGTCGTGGGCATCCCCTTGTCCTTTCATTGGTTTGCTTGCCCTTGCTGAGAGAAAGCCCGTGCCTTTGCCGCATCAAGCCATAGTCGCAAGCCTTGGTTGGCCGAGAGCTCCTCCTTTATCGAAGGTGTCGCAGCCGAGATCCGTGAGGTAAATTTTTTCCCTAGCCAAATTCTATTGCGTGCTGGTTAGTTGGGCCCTAACAGAGGTCCTTTGAGATTGTGTATGTCAAACCCTAGTCGAGAGCACCATTGGATTGTCGAGCCTTCCTTGCTAGCTTGGAGCCCATGCCGAGATCACTCGAGGTAAGTGGGTGTTGTTAGTGCGATTGTTGGTGGTTGTTGTGTTTTCCAAGAAACTAATCCTTGTTGGTGTTTGTGTTGGTTTTTGTTGTGATGCACTTAGCCGAGTTGTCCTTGTTGTTGCAAGTAGCCGAGAGCTTGTGTTGCCAGAAAGTTGGGAGCAGCCGAGGTCACCTTGTGCAGAAGATGTGGCCGAGAGCACCTTGCAGCCTTGAGCACCAATCTCTGTTGGTTCGGTATCTTCTCGAACTCGTAGTTTCTGGTTTCTAGTTCGGTTGTTAGCTAGCTAGGTTTAATTGTATGTATTTATGATATTGTTAGATTGTGAGACACTGCAGCTCAAGGAGCACTTCGTTTATTGTTTTCTGCTTGTTCTACGTAAAGATTTCTTACATGGGTTGTGTGAACCCTGCGATATGTCTTGATTGCACCTTGTATGCCTGTTGATTGTTATGAACATGTTAGTGGATAGGACTACCTTGTTGATTGATTTCTGCTAGCATGTTTACCTCTGTTTCTACATGTTAGTGCCATGCTAGGTTTGTCCTTCCAGCATGTTTTGTGATTCCTGCTTTAAGTTGTAGTATCATGCTAGGTTATGTATTTGTACTGTTGAGCATGTTTGATTAGCCAGGAATCGTTTACTCTGAAATCTTAGATAGAACTGTTAGGTTGTCATCATCTAGAGGCTAAGAGCAAACATAACGTACTTTGTCCCCACCTGTCGGGATTCAGTGAGAAGCATAACGTACTTTGCTTCCACCCCGGCAGCCGGTGCGGATTAGCTGTAACGACCCAATTTCTCGTTCCGGTTCTTCAGGTGCTTTCGGTTCGTTATTCGGTTGGGCCGTTAGAGCTATTTTAACCCTTAGGGGAATTTTGGTCATTTTGCTCCTCGGTCAGGGTTTGTGGATTTTTAGGGTTCCAGGGTTGTTTCTGTCCTTTGCTTAGATATGTGAAATTGTTGGTGGCTTTTTCCCAAGAGACGGGTTGTTTGATAGAGTCCGCAGGTGTTCCGCTTAATTGGAAAATTAAAGGAATTAAAGTGCTTCCATTGGGATTTGAACCCTTGACATAAAAGGATTTGGAGACATGGAATTAAATGTTTTAATTAAGAGAAAAATGTTGCTTCAGCTGGGACCCAAAAGGGGAAAGTCCAGGGAAGAGAATTGCCAAACCTAATTGTATTTTAAATAGGAAAGAATCGTTGATTTTTCCCTTAGAGTTGCCGCACACTTTTCAAGATTTCTCCTCCTTCTTGCCGTTTCTCCAAGAATCCGAGCCAAGAACCGAGAAGTAGATCCCTTCCTTCTTCTTCTTTTGTTCTTCTTCTTCTCTAGCCGAATCCTTCCCTTTGTGGTGTTCAGCCAAGCCCTAATCGGTAGTTGTGTGTGTGTGCCCATCCCTAAGCCGAGCCGGGAATCGTGTGTGTTATGCCTGAGTTTCTGCCCAGGCGTTCGCCCCAACAGCACCCGTGCCGCCGCAGCAAACTCAGCCAAGCCCCTTGCTGCCGAAGACAGCCCCATCGGCTCGCCCCAGCGAACACACCATCGCCAGGACCCCTCACCGCAAAGAAACCCAGTGAGCCCTCGCTGCCGTTGCAGACCGCCCGGCTCGTCCTCGCTGCTTCGCAGATCGGGAGCACCCCTTGGTCACCCAGCGATGCTCGTCCTTTGCGCCCGTGCGCTCTCCCCCGCAGCAGCGAAATCACGCCGTATAGCGCGCGGCGACAAATTTAGCGCGTCGCGTCACGATGTCGCAGGTGATTCGTTGATGACCAGCGCCCCCGCCGCCGCCGTGACTCCTTTGTTTTAACCAGATTCTGAAGGAGGAGCTGTGATCATGGGAACCTGCTGTTGTCTCTGATTTTTATATTATGACTCTTTGCCTTTTTATTTCCTCTGAATGCATGTAGCCGGGCACGGAGCCCTAGGATGTTTTCTATAATGTTTTTGTGGATTCCGAAAGATTATGTAAGAAGGTTTGAATGTTTTTAATAAATCTCTTATCAGAGTAAACTTTTGGAAACGTATTTGTCTTGAAACAGGTGCTTGGAGACAGGGACAGGTTTCAGTAAACTATATTGATTTCTGGATTGAATGTTGAATGTTTTAGTTTTAATTGGAATCCGAAAACATACCTGCATATTGTCCTTTACTTTGAATGAATGCATTGAGGTAAAGGCCCATTTAGAGCCCATTTTGGGTCGGGTCTTTACAGTTGGTATCAGAGCTCAGAGTCATAGATTCTATAGACGGACCTTTTGTTGTAGGTCATTTTTTTCCATGATCATCAGCACTCCGACAGTCATCAGGTACGCCTAAGTTTACTTTTTAGAAAGGGTTAAGAATTTACAATACTTTTCTTCTAGTGTATGCCTTGTGTAATGTTGTGGAGCGGAGACGAGCAGGTTCAGACTCGTTGTTGGTTTAGGTCTAGAGCACCATCATGCCAACTTCCCGCAGTGTAAGATGTATGTTTGCAGCTTGTCAGGGTATCCAGATAGATTCAGATACCGCTGGGACACCGTCCCAGAGAGAGGCAGAGATTAGACTCCCGTAGGCCCTTGCGGTGTGGCCCAGCTGTTAGTTTCCCCTAGAGAGAGGGTGGAGGTGTTTTGCCCTGGAGTACCACTCCAGGAGAGGAGTTAGCTTTCGCTTTTGCTCATGTTGATGCTTGTGGAGCAGGTCCTAGTGTGGACTAGCCTGGGTAGTTCAAGTGTTGATCTTGAACCTTAGCAGCCTTCGTGGAAGAGGTAGAGCCATCTTTGTTCTCTTGTAGAGTGTTGTTGTTTTGCAGCCAGTAAGTCGGAACCCTATGGTTAAGGGTGCAGCGAGCAGTGTACCCATCGGACGTGATCCATTGGTGGTTTCCCCAGTTGTCTGGTAGAGTTGAGCACTCTTCTTATGGTGAGCTCCTAGAGTAGAGCTAGCTGCTGCATGTTGAGAGATCCGGCCAGAGTTTTGTTGAGCATCATGTGGAGATGCAAGAGTAGGTCGTGAGACTTCAGTTAGATGAGATTCCATAGGCAGGGTTGTTTGAGTTTTGAGCCCTTGTATGCCTAGCCATAGTTTTTGTCACTTGAGGTTGTGACCTTTGTGGGCCCCATTTGTAGTAAGATGTGGATTTGGTAGTAGTGGCACTTGAGGTGCATTGGTTGGTGTGCCGCTTTGGCACTAAGTCTGGTTCAGGCCTGAGTTTGGCATGGGTATAGTAGATGGTTCTATGACGCGTCCGGAGTTCAGCACACTTCTTTAGCCGTTGGATCCGTTTAGGGCAGTTGCACCTGTTTAGGTCGTGCAAGAGGGCTAGTTCAGTGGTAGTCGAAGGACTACAAGTGAAAGGATGTTCGAGAGGAGCTGGAGCCTCTTCCCAGTGTTACTGGTGGTTGAGTAAGCCAGCAGGTTGACGGTTGGTAAGTCTTAGTGCGTGTGAGTCTCACGCTAGGGCTGAGGCCAAGAGATCTTTGTGGTTGGTAGTGCGGTCCACTGCCTTCGGATGCCTAAACCTGAGTTGAGTGAGCATTGTAGATGCGAGTTCGGTCCAGCAGGGGAACCATGAGTTGGATGCCCGTGAGATGAGTTGGATGCCCGTGAGATGAGTTGGATGCTCATGAGATGAGTTGGATGCCTATGAGATGAGTTGGATGCCTATGAGGCGAGTTGGATGCCTATGAGATGAGTAGGATGCCTTATGAGAGGAGTTGGACGCCTTATGTGTAAGCACACTTGGTATAAAGTAAGTTCGGTTTGGCATTGTTATGCTTTAGTAGAGCAAGGTTGCCGCAGCTTCGAGTATCGTGTGGAGATGGAACTTTTGGTGTTCCTTTGGTTGATTGTATCTCTGCCAGAAGTTATTGTTGCCTTTTGGAAAGCACCTGTTAGTCTTGGATCTCTGAAGGAAGGTTGAGAGTTGTGCACACAAGTGTGTTTTGTGTAGTTCGTTCTGGTGGCGAGAGTTTCAGAACCATGTAGGGTTTGCATTGGAGAACTGGTGCTCAGTTCTTGGAGAAGTTGGACTCGTGTGGATGTTGTAAGGCTTTAGTTGAGGTTGTAAGGAATACCGTGCTCGAGGCGGGTTGTTGCTTAGGCAAGTTTGTTAAGTTGAACCTAAGTTTGGTTGGTGGAACCTCTTGTGTTCATGGTTGGAGTTCGGATGGTACTTGAACAAATGGTGGTTGTAGTGAAGCCGCGTAGTTCCTGACCGTAGTTGCTAAGGGTGTTGCTCGGAATCCTTACCCGGGTGGAAGCTACGATGTGGCTGATGCTTTGAGTAGGAGGATGACACATTCAAGCGTTTCGGTCTTTTTGGTTTCGAGGTTGGGAGCAGCCAACATGGTTGTGATCTTTGGAAAAATGAGTTGTTTGTTCGAGCGATTGGATCGTTAGACCGATAGACGACGAGCAGTGTGTGTCGAGGGTTGCCGAAGAACCCTAGTTGTGGAAAGCCTCACCGAGCTCGGTCAGCCTGTAGTGAGTTTCAGGTTGGCAAGCCGGAGTTGTGTAGGTTGTGGACCTCGGGTGAGTTCTTTGGCGATTTGGTAGGCTAGCAGTGGAGTTTGTTTGGAGTAGAGTCCGGATTGGTTCCGGTGTGGTGGCAAGTTGGTGCTTGGTGTTGACCAAGGTGTGGTTTCGAGTTGCTAAGAAGTTAGTTTTGCTCGTGGGGCGAGTGGTTCGTGCCCTGTCAGTTGTTTTTTCCTGTTTCCAGGATGTTGAGAGTTGCCCTCCTTTGGTGTTTGGAGGTGTGTCTTGGCTAGTTTGTGGTTGGCGGTTCAGTCTATGGTGGAACCCCCCCTGTTGTTGCCTCTGTGAGAGTTGAATGTTGTGCTTAGCTGAGCAAGACAGCGTGCGTTGTGGAGCTCCCTGTCCTTCGGATGTTCGCTTGTAAGGATCTGTTTCCTTTTTGGAGTTGTCAGATTATTCATTGGTTTTGGAGTTGGTGTTAGTGGTGCTAGCAGGAGGGAAGGTCTGTTGGCCACCGGAAGGCAGTTGTTTGTCCAGTTAAGCGGACCCTTGAGTGGTGTTCTGGAAGTTGTTGTTAGGGTTGTTATGCTCTTGTGAGTGTTAGGCCTAGTCGGAGAAGGTTCTTTGTGTGTTTGGCCTGGGAGCTGTTGCACCTTTGTAGTTGAGGAACCCCTTTGTATCAGTTGTGGGATGAGGTTGCACCATTGTGGCTGGATTAGGGTCGTGGCCTTTTGAGGGATCCTTGCTGGTTAGTGTAGCTTGTGCTCTGCCAGCCATTGTTGGTATTCTTCTTCATGGTAGTTGGTGTTTCATATTTGAGGCAAGCTCGTTTCGGCATGGAGGTAAGTTTGGTGGAGGGAGCCCTCTGGGCCCTTGTTGATAGCAGGTTGACTTTTCCAGACAGTGATCTAGGTCGAGTTGGGGTTGAGTAGATTGGCGTGGTTATGCAGTGTGCGGTTGGTTAGGCTACCGAGTTCGTAGCACTCAAGTTGTTGGTTTGTAGGAGTCCGTGTGAAAGCTGGTAGTTGGTTGAGGTTGTTGTGTGAGTTCGGATTTTTGGTGGATTGGTTTCAGTAGTTAGAGCTCGCACCTCGCCCAGGTGGAGATGTCATTACTGTGGAGTAGTGGCATGGCTGTTTCAGGCTAGAATTGTTGGCACCTGGGTGTGGCAACAAAGGTTATTCTAGGCCGTGTGTTGAAGAATCGTGGTTCTGGAGAGCGTTCGTACAGGCTTGTGAGTCGAGTGCGGTTCTTGTAGTGTTTTCACCCTCTGACCGATGGTCTTTTGGGAGGAGTGAACCAGATTCTTCAGAGCTTGTTGCGAGTTGGTGTTTCCGTGGTTAGGCAGCTGGAGACCAGTGTTGGTTTTATGAGTTTGCCTTGGGTAGCAGTTCCTAGCTGTTAGTTCTTATAGTTCCGTTGAGGCGTTGTATTGTAAGTGTTGCATGATTTCAGTGTTCTGGGAAAAGGTTGGTGGTCGTCAGATTTGTTTTGGGTCCTGAGTTGCTGCGGTTGGCCAGCAGTGCAGTGCAAAAGTTTAGAGTTTGTATGTTGTTAGCCCAGAGCAGGCAGAAGGTTACGCTGATGTACGACGTCGAGTTTTTGAGTTTGAGGTTGGACAGTGCGTGTTTTTTTAAGGTTGCACCGATGTGAGGTGTGTTGAGGTTTGGTAAGCGAGGGAAGTAGAGTCCCTGTTTGTTGGATCATTTGAGATTCTCGAGAGGATTGGCAGAGTTGCATATTGGTTAGCCTTTCCTCCGTTGATGTCAGCTGTGCACAGTGTTTTCATGTATCGATGTTGAGGCAGTATGTGCCGGGCCCATCGCTCATTGTGGACTTTGAGCCTTTGCAGCTGATTGAGGATTTGAGCTTCGAGGGGAAGCCTGTAAGTATTCTGGTCTTTGAGACGAAGACGTTGTGTAATCGTGAGATCCGTTTGGTAAAAGTTCAGTGGAGGAGTCAGAGTTCAGAGGAGGTCGCTCGTGAGCAGGGAAGACGGATGAGATTGCGATATCTGTCTTGCTTTGAGTCTTAAGGACTTTCGAGGACGAAAGTCATAAAAAGGAGAGAATATTGTAACGGCCCAGGTTTTCATCCCGGTCTTCCAGGTATGCCCTAGGGGTATTTTGGTAATTTGGTCGGGCCGTCAGGGCCGTTTATGTCTTTTTCCAGTTGCTAAAATTATTGGATGGGTTCATGTAGGTTTTTTAGGCTTTGTGGATGGGTTTGAGCAAGGATAGATGCAAAAGTAAAAATAAAGGAAAATTGCGTTGCAGTTGGGATTCAAACCCGAGACTCCGAGAAAGCCTATGGGGATGCGTGCCAGATGAGCTATGGAGAGCTCTTGTTACTCTTTCTGCGACATATCTTGGTTAGCCTTGGATCTTTGGAGTTTTGGTGCATTTGGTTAAATGAAAGGAAATTAGGTTTTGTTTTGTCTTCTTCTCCAAAAGCATTGTGGCCGCCCAAGCTTGTCTCCCTAGCTCCCCAAGCCGAATTTCTTCTCCTTAGCAGCCCTGAGATCTGATCGTCGTTCCGGGTAAGTTTCGTCGTCTTCTTTTTCTTCTCCTCCTCCAATTGATGTGTTGTGTGGCCGAGTGAATAGAAGTGGGTGTGTGTTTGTGTTCGGTTGCAGCCAGCCGAGAGGAGCCCCAGTTAGTAGCCCCATCGTCCCTGTCGCGCGCGGCAGCAGGCAGCAGGCCGCCCAGATCGCCCGCTCCTCGCCAGCGCCTGCATCGCGCCCATATCACCTGCTCAGCGTCGCCAGCTCGCCCGCTCGTCCGCGTCTGTGTCGCAGCCCCAGCGCCCTCTCGCAGCCCGTTTCCTGCTTGTCCGCGCCGTGCGCCTGCGCCCAGCTAGCCGTCAGCGCGCGTGCGTGAGCGCAGCCCTGCCGCCCATCAGCGATCGTCAGCGCCCAGCGTGCGGCCCCTGCCGCCCATCTGCGCCCACAAGCAGCCTCGCCGTGTTGTCCGCCCGTCCGCGTGTCAGCCGCGCCGCGTGAGTTGCTCTCGAGCCGAGCCTGCTTGTTTTATTATATTTTAGGCCTATGGATTGTGATTATTGCTATGTTTGTTAGGTTCTCGTTAACTAGCTCAGGATTGATTGCAGCTTAGGATTTTGTGTGTAGAAGCCTCCCGACCAAGGTAAGGATTTCTTACCGGAGTTGTGTGGGCCCTGCGATATTATATGTGATTGCTGTTTGTATGCTTGTTTGTGTTTATCAGCATGTTTAGTGATAGGTGCTCTGTTCTGAATTCCCGACTGGCATGATTTCTTATGTTGTTCTTCATGTTAGTCCATATGTTAGGTTGTTCTGTTCTGGCATGCTCGTTATCTGTTCTTGCTTCGTAGTATCATGCTAGGTTCGTTGTATCTGTTGAGCACGTATTGGATTGTTTGTTGTTGATGTATAGCTTAGAGTCCAGATAGGTAGCATCATCCGGGCGAGAATGCATAAAGTATCTTGCATCCATGGCAGGGACGTACGAGGTAGTACTCCGTCCCTGGACCCCGTTAGGGTTTAGCTAACCCTACCGGTAGGCCCTGCAATCTTGGGTGAGGGTGGCAGATTGTTAAATTCCCCAACGGTAGGGATGATGACTTGGCATTGCCTTGTCCTCGGAAGCCGGCACGTCCTCAGCGTGTTCGGTAGTAGCCCTTGATTGCCACCTGTTAGGGCAAGGACGACTTCCTGGTGTAAGCCTACCACGACCGATTCCTTAGCCTCAGGTGCGGTGGTTCAGGCTGACATAGTTCACGTGTCCAGGTCTCACACCCCTATGTCAGTGACACCGATCCAGAGATTTAGTTAGGCATGGTGACTGGACCTGGGCAACTTGCCACTAGACCCCGCACCCTCAAGAGTCTGCAGTAGCATGCGGTGCGCGCATACGCTCATTACAACGTCGACTGGAGAGCTCTTCGGGATTGTGAGCCAGTGCACCTTTCGTATCGACGGTAGACAGGCTGAGGCCGGGACTTGTTTCTCGTATAGGGCGTATTGTGTGGTGGATTTTCCGGACTAAGACCCTGAGTTGGCATCCGAGGTTTATATGTGGATTTAAGCTATGTGCTCTATTCTGTGTTTATATTCATAGCTTGCATACATTCTTCTAGATGACCATGTATATCGTATTGTACCCCAGTTGGGGATTCTTACTGAGTAATTCGTTACTCACCCTTATTTTTGTGGTTTTTCACAGGTAACCAAGGTGCGAGACAGGATGGCTGAAGGAGGAGCTGTGATCATGGGAACCTGCTGTTGTCTCTGATTTTTATATTATGACTCTTTGCCTTTTTATTTCCTCTGAATGCATGTAGCCGGGCACGGAGCCCTAGGATGTTTTCTATAATGTTTTTGTGGATTCCAGCATTGTTGTAATTGAGAAGGTTTGAATGTTTTTAATAAATCTATGATCAGAGTAAACTTTTGGAAACGTATTTGTCTTGAAACAGGTGCTTGGAGATAGGGACAGGTTTCAGTAAACTGTATTGATTTCTGGATTGAATGTTGAATGTTTTAGTTTTAGTTGGAATCCGAAAACATACCTGCATATTGTCCTTTACTTTGAATGCATGCATTGAGGTAAAGGCCCATTTAGAGCCCCTTTTGGGTCGGGTCTTTACAGTTGGTATCAGAGCTCAGAGTCATAGATTCTGTAGACTGACCTTTTGTTGTAGGTCATTTTTTTCCATGATCATCAGCACTCCGACAGTCATCAGGTACGCCTAAGTTTACTTTTTAGAAAGGGTTAAGAATTTACAATACTTTTCTTCTAGTGTATGCCTTGTGTAGTGTTGTGGAGCGGAGACGAGCAGGTTCAGACTCGTTGTTGGTTTGGGTCCAGAGCACCATCATGCAAACTTCCCGCAGTGTAAGATGTATGTTTGCAGCTTGTCAGGGTATCCAGATAGATTCAGATACCGCTGGGACACCGTCCTAGAGAGAGGCAGAGATTAGACTCTCGTAGGCCCTTGAGGTGTGGCCCAGCTGTTAGTTTCCCCTAGAGAGAGGGTGGAGGTGTTTTGCCCTGGAGTACCACTCCAGGAGAGGAGTTAGCTTTGGCTTTTGCTCATGTTGATGCTTGTGGAGCAGGTCCTAGTGTGGACTAGCCTGGGTAGTTCAAGTGTTGATCTTGAACCTTATCAGATTGTTTGGTTGCCCATAGAGTAGCTGCGGAGTTAGTAGCCTTCGTGGAGGAGGTAGAGCCATCTTTGTTCTCTTGTAGAGTGTTGTTGTTTTGCAGCCAGTAAGTCGGAACCCTGTGGTTAAGGGTGCAGCGAGTAGTGTACCCATCGGACGTGATCCGTTGGTGGTTTCCCCAGTTGTCTGGTAGAGTTGAGCACTCTTCTTATGGTGAGCTCCTAGAGTAGAGCTAGCTGCTGTATGTTGAGAGATCCGGCCAGAGTTTTGTTGAGCATCATGTGGAGATGCAAGAGTAGGCATGCGGTGTGCGCGCACACCCGTTAGTAGCTGGTTCGGAGAGCTCCCCCGGGCTAATGTTCGTGAGTACACCACTTCCGTTCCAGTTTAGAGCCAGACATCGAGTACTCTCCCGTTTGTCAAGTAATTGATTAGCCGAGGGTAAGAGACCTTCGAGGATACCTCTTTGGGATCAGCTTTTAAGTTGGTCATTTGGCAGAGGGAGAAGGACCCTCGAGGGTGTCAGACATCTATTTTAGGATCAGCTTTTGAGTTGATCATTTGGCGGAGGGAGAACGACCCTCGAGGATGTCATTTAGGATTGGTTAGGAGAGCCAATCATTAGGCCAGAAGTAGGAGACTTCCATGGATTCTAGACTTGCCCATTAGCTCGTTGAGCAGAGATCTATGTTGGTAACTATTTGCATGTATACTAGCATGCTAGATGATTGATGTATCGTATTGTAACCCGGTTGGAGATTCTTACCGAGTGCATTTGTACTCATCCTTACTTTTCTTCTAGGTAACCTGGGGACAACACCGGGACGGCTAGCGGAGGGAGCTGAATGATCATGGGAGCTGCCGGCGTTTACTCTGCATTTGCTATTCTTATTTGAGTCTTGATTGTTTGTTAGCATGCTAGGAAACTGTTATTTGAGAAGTTGTTTGAATGTTGAGTTTTAAATACTGGTCAGGACTTATTTTATGGTGTTTTGTTGAATGGATGTTTTCTACAAGATTTATTAAATGAGTTTTCTTGTTAAGAAGTTTTTAATGTATTTTATAATGTTTTAAAATTTTAAGCATGCTAAGTAAGAACTGGGTTTAGGACCACTTTTTGGGTCGAGTTCTTACAACACCGATCTAGGTACGCATGCCTACGACTCGGAGCAGTGTCACTGAACGAACAGTAGTGCGAGGTCCTCGGCACTAGACTGTAAGCAGCATAAGACCACCGCACGCCTGAAGCTAAGAACCGGCCACAACAGGCTTACACCGTCTGCTGGGTTCCGCTCTAGCAGGCTACAAACTAGGCTTATGTCGGTACGGGAGCTAATCCGTACTGGGCACCGGGGCAAAAGCATCATACGTCATGCAAGTAGCAATCCCGGCCCATGGAGACAATATACGTTATGTCCGCTCTCAACCTCTGGATGAAGACAAACCTTAACAAGTCTATCTAAGAGTCCCGCGGGGCGAAGGCTCCGCAGCATGGCCTCGGTGAAACAACCTTGCCGTGAAACTACCTAAACAAAGGGAGACAATCTCCATAGCATGGCCTCGGTGAAGGCGAAGGTTCACGGCAAGGTTGCTGAACGCGTGCAGCAGCGAAAAAATAGCAAGAAACGTGAGCGGGAGTCCTTGGCAGTGAGCTGCGAAGGCGTACAGGGTTGCTGCACGCTGATGCAAAGCTTAGCGAGGGGCTACGGCTGGTAGCGCTGGCTCGGCGAATAGGGCATCACAAGGGCGAGGCGTGCGGTAGCTACTGGTCGTGCGGGCAGGAAGGGCAAATGGGCTGGTCGATTCGTGGGTACGCTCTGCGCTACGGCTGTGAAGGGCGATACGGGCGTGAGCGATAAGCTGCGGCAAAGAGGCTGGCAAAGCCTTGCAGCGTGCAGCTGCGATCACGAGGCTGCATTGTAGACAGTTGGGCGCGTGTGCGCTCGCAGCGAGACGGGATCACTTCTGTGATGCGGTTGTGTGACGTTGCACGGATCAGATCCGCTGCAAAGGCTGCGCTGTGGCGAAGCGGTTAGGTGCTTCGTGCATGCCGGAGCTAACGAGCAGGACGGCTAAGGGGCTATTGCTCGCGATGGGTGATGCGGTAGGCCAAGGGGCTGTGGTTTGCGACTGGCTGGGCGAGGGGCTGATCTCGGCAAGGATGAAGACAACTTGGAGCTGAGGGATTTCGCGATCAAAGGCGAAGAAGATCGACAGGGGAAAGAGTTTGCGATTTGGCTTCTGGAAAAAAAGATCGTGAAAATGACGGAGAGAATACTGATCCCTTCTCCTAAACGCCAGTTAAATCCACACGTGCCACGTGACCCTGACCATTCCCCCTTCAAGCCCCAGCTACAACACAAATAACTCTTTTTTCTTCTTTTTCTAAAACAAGCCTTCAATGCTTAACGTTTCACAGGTTTGAATCCCAGCAGCAACACTTTTAATCCCTTGTTTTTATCTAAAAGCCAAACTCCCAAAACAACCAAGGTTCGAGCCTTGGCAAGAACACTTTTATTTTCTCCTCAATGAAACACTTAAGCAAAAGCTCCCAAAACCACCCAGGTTCGAACCCTAGCAAGGACACAACTTCCACCCTTTAATTCTTAAATAACTAAAACAGATCTTACCTTCGAGTCCCAGCTCGTGCAACTTTAATTCCTCATTTAAACAACAACCAAACTCCAACTCTTAGCCACCTGGGTTCGAGTCCTGACTCGAACAGTTTCTTTTAAATTTTCCTTTTTCGATCCAATCCACCAAAACACAAAAATAGACTCTAGTTCCAAGAACCTGATACTGAATAAAAACTCCGAGCTTAGCGAAAGACTAAAAAAGCCCTAACGGCCCAACCGAATAACCGAAAAACTATCCGAACAAATCTAGGGAACTGGAACAGAAATCTAGGCTGTTATAGACATCTTCGTCTACGACACCGCATTGGTACACAATTCTTCAAGGTCTATAGATGAACAGAGGTCGTCAGGATCTCTAGTGAGACCCCGGCCTCTCAGACGCTCATCAATTGGTAGCTTCCTCTATGAATTGGCACACGTTTCTTCTTCGATTCATTTTCTATTTATAATGCCCATGGTTTCTTGTCAACCACGTCCTTTTGAAATATTCTCCTCGCCAATTATTTCCTTCTTGGTTCCTTTTATTTCTCGATTGATTGCCAATCATCTCCTTCCTTTTTTTGTTATGACGACTTGCCTGTTCTTTCCTTGCGACGACTTGATTACCAATTATTTCCTTCCTTTTCTATTATGATGATTCATCTATTTCTTCTTTGCGAGGACTTCTTGCGAAAATAAGACACGTCAGCAGCTTATGCTTAATAACCTTATTTTCGCGATTATATGCGCGTTTTGTAGCTTAAATGTCATTTTTAGCAAAAATTTCATCATGCGATGCTGTTGGCATACATGACTGGATAATGTGACTATTTGCGCTGAAATTCCTTATTATACTATTCACATATTTGCCCTTATCGTATAATGCGCGATTTTAGAGGCCTAGATAATGCTATTGTTTAGGCTATCAGGCCTAGACCCTCATGACTTTGTTTTTGGGCATCTCCAAAAAAGGCCTCATATCAATGGGGATGGTTGTTATCACTTATATGCCCATGATCTTCCTCTCATCTAACCAATGTGGGATAATTTGTTTGGATCCCAACAAATCAATTTCCAATGGACCCTATTGTAGGAACAACCAGCCCCAATATTGTTGTTATTGTCCAAAATAGATAATATTTTTAACTAATTATACACTCCACTCTATAAACATGGTTACCGCCAAGAACACTATCAAAATAGATTCTCTTCAAGTAAATGAAAACTTTGATGTAACCAATAATAATCAGGGAGGCCGAGGTCGAGGAGGTAGAAATTTGGATAGAGGAAAGGGATTAAATAATAGCACTAGGCTCCAATATCAATTAGATAATATGGAGTTCCACCTCATATCTTTTATATATTGTTTATGAGGTCTCCACTCTTTTCGATGTGGGCTCCTTGACATTCCCCCTTAAGATGGTGCCTCTTTTGGGCTCACCTGTAACGGCCCAGTTTTCTATTCCGGTTTCCCAGGTGCTTTCGGTTCAATATTCGGTTGTTCGGTTGGGCCGTTAAAGCTATTTTAACTCTTAGGGGTATTTTGGTCTTTTTGCTCCCTAGTCAGGGTTTGTGGATTTTCAGGATTCCCAGGGTCATTCCTGCCCTTTATCGAGGCTTGATTGTTGTTGGTTGCCAGACCCAAGAAGTTTGTGCTAGTTGTTTGGAAGTTTGGAGGTTATTTGGTTATTAGCAAAATTAATGTTAATTAAAGTGCTTCCATTGGGATTTGAATCCTTGACCTAATGGTGATTTGGAATCTTGATTTAAATGAGTTTTATTAAAGAGAAAAGATTGTTTCAGCTGGGACTCGAAGGAGGAAAGCCCTGGGAAGGGACTTTAGGTCTCCAAAGCCTAATTAAATTAGGAAAAAGAAAAGGAAATCAAGAAACCCTATTTCTCCTTGCTCTAGCCGAGTTCCCTCACTCCCCTTGCCAAACACAATCTCTTCCCCTTCATCCTCTTGCCGAGCTCATCAAGATCAAGAGCCGAGAGAATACGATCGCGGCGTGTGTGTCGCCACCACCTGGCGCACAGACCAAAGAAGCAGCAGCCACCCACTGTCGCACCAGCAGAAATGAGCGCCTCGAGACGCCACCGTTCAGCCCCTGCATCGCGCCCAGACGCCCATAGCCCGCCTGCACCGCGTCGCAGCCCAACAGCCAGATCGTGTCGCCCGTTCGCGCACAGCCCGCCCGTCCAGCCCGCGTGTCGTCCTAGCGCAAGCTCGCCCGCATCGCTCGTCCGCGTCTCAGCGCGCGGTAGCGCCGTGTCGTCGTGCGCTCGCCGTCCGCACGACTCCGCGCCTCAGCGCTGTCGCCGCGCACGCGCATCCCTGCGCGCGCGCCAGCGCCCTGCTGTTTGCCTCAGCCGCACGTCCTACCTGCCCACTTTGCCGTCGAGAGCCTGTTTTGCCGAGAGAGTTGGGCCGAGACCTAGTGCCTTCTCGGTTGGTAATTCCCGAGCCTCTACTCTTTTGGACCCTAAGGTGTTAGCTACTGTTTGTTTAATTAGGATGATTTTATTGATTGCTTAGGTTGCTCGGGTTCACTTAGAAGCTCGAGGGTCGCTTGTTGGTTGTGGTAGTTATTTTTTGCTTGTTTCCAGGTAAGGATTCCTTACCGGGGTTGTGTGGACCCTTCGATGTTTTCTTGATTGTGCCTTGTATGTCTGTTTACTTTTATGAGCATGATAGTGGATAGGACAACTTGTGTTTGATTTCCTGCTAGCATGTTTGCCTTTTGTACATGTTAGTGCCATGCTAGGTTTGTTCTTCCAACATGCTTATGACTACTGTGTTCAGTGACACCGCTTTCGAGTCTTTAGGCATGCGTACCTGGCTCGCGTAGTTTGTACCTAGGCCCCCACATTTACGCCGGTTGCAGCAGCATGCAGTGTGCACGCACACGCGTTAGTCGCCGGTACGGAGAGCTCCCCCGGGCTAATGTTCGTGAGTACACCAGTTCCTTTCAGTTTAGAGCCAGACTTCGGGTACTCTCCCGATAGTCCAGATTTGTTAGCGAGGGTAAGAAGCCCTTGAGGACACCCATTGGAATTGGTTTTTGAGCTGATCATATGGTCGAGGGAGAAAGACCCTCGAGGGTGTCGGACATCTTTGGGGATCGGTTTTTGAGCTGATCAATTGGCCGAGGGAGAAAGACCATCGAAGATGTCCCGGGATTGGTTATGAGAACCAATCAGTAGGCTGGAAGTAGGAGACTTCCGAGGACTCCAGATTTTTCCTTGTCAGCTCGTTGAGCTAAGATCTGTGGTGATATCTATATGCATGTGTACTAGGTTGCTAGATGATTGATTGCATCGTATCGTACCCCGATCGGGGATTCTTACTGAGTATGTTTATACTCACCCTTACTGTGGTTTTCCACCAGGTAACTTGGGACAACACCGGGGCTGCTAGCGGAGGGAGCTGAGAGATCATGGATGCTGCTGACACTCTGTCGTGTCTGTATTTACATTATTTGAATTCAGCATGTAGTTGGACATGAGTCCGTAGGGAAAACGTATTTACTGTTGCTTCGAACTATCTTTTATGTTTTAAGGAAGAAGTACTGATCAGTCACTGTTTTAAATTGGATGGTTTTGCTTAATGATTATCTTACTTTGTTTTAAATGTTTTCCATTCTTTATGTTTGAAAAGTTTTAAATTCGACCTCTGGTTTGTGTCATTTATGCTTTTCACTTGCATGCTGAGTAAAGACCTAGGTTTAGAACCGTTTTTCGGTAAGGGTCTTTACATCACCATTCTTGAATCATATCTCAATTTTCTTTTTATCTCAATCTTGAATCATACAATTTTTCCCTCTTAACTTGATCTTTAACTTAATATCCACATTACTTAACTTACCTACTTTCTTAAAGTTAAATCACCCATAAAAACAGGAGATTAATTCTAGAACAAAATACTTGTAGATTAATTTTAGGAAAGCAATGACTATGAATGAAACAGAGTATGAATGCAAATGAAACAGTAAACAAAGTACGAAATGCAAGTGAACTACAATATATATCTATAGGGTAACAGAGTCAATTGTCATCGTTGCCAATGACGTCTTCGTCTACGACACCGCATTGGTACGCAATTCTTCAAGGTCTACAGATGAATAGAGGCCGTCATGATCTCCAATGAGACCCCGGCCTCTCAGACTCTCATCAATCGGTAGCTTCCTCTCTGAATTGGCACACGTTTCTTCTTCGATTCATCTTCTATTTATAATGCCCAGGGTTTCTTGTCGACCACGTCCTTCTGGAATATTCTCCTCGCCGATTATTTCCCTCTCGGTTCCTTTGATTTCGCGATTGATTGCCAATCATCTCCTTCCCTTTTTTGTTATGTTGACTCGGCTGTTCTTTCCTTGCAAAGACTTGTTTGCCAATTATTTCCTTCATTTTTTGTTCTGATGACTCATCCATTCCTTATTTGCGACGACTTCCTGCAAAAATAAGACACGTAAGCATCTTATGCTTAATAACCATATTTTCACGCTTATATGCACGTTTTGTACTTAAATGTCATTTTTAGCAAAGATTTCATCATGCGATGCTGTGGCATACATGACCGGATAATGTGACTATTTGCACTGAAATTCCTTATTATACTATTCACATATTTGGCCTTATCGTATGAAGCGCGATTTTAGAGACCTAAATAGTGTTATTATTTAGGCTATCAGGCCTAGATCCTCATGACTTTGTTTTTGGACATCTCCAAAAAAGGCCTCATATCAATGGAGATGGTTGTCATCACTTATATACCCATGATTTTCTCCTCATCTAACCAAAGGGATACTTTGTTTGCATCCCAACAAATCAATTTCCAATGGACCCTATTGTAGGAACAACCAGCCCCAATATTGTTGTTATTGTAGGAACAATCAGCCCCAAAACCATTTAGTATAGCTTGTTATGTTGGTTATTGATCGCTCTCAAATAGAGCGTATTTTAGGCTCCTTCATTTCTTCTTCATTTGATTCTCCCAACATGCTTCTTCTTGGTCGAGGCATTATAGTTGCTTGGGAGGCTTGCCGAATCCATCTAGGTGAGTTGTTTGGTGTGTACGTTTGATCCTTGCTCTAAATCCCCTTGTTGGCCGAGAGCACCATGAGATGATTTTGGCTTGCCCTTATTTAGCATTATTCTAGAATTAAGGGGGGAAAGCAAGCATTAATAAGAGTAATACAATGAAATAACTTAGAAAAATAGCATGCATTCATAAAGAAGCCTCGGAAGCATAGTTTCGCATTTTTAGCATAAATCTTGAGTAAACTGTGGCTAATCAATGTTATTGGTAGGACAATTTAGCTGCACAACAGGAAGGACAATCAGCGCGAACGATGACCAGCAACGCAAAAAGGCGCGAATCCAAGATGAAAACAAGTTCGAAAAAAGACATGCCAACAAGGAATTAATCGAGAATCAATCAAGTAATCAAGGCAGCGTCAATCAAATAAATTCTCGCATAAATCAAGGAATTTTGCATTAATGAAGATTTCACAACTCACCTTGACTTGTCGGCCAAGTAATTCAATTCTATAAATACCAAGGCAGGGAACTGAGAAAGGTGAGCTGGTCGGTTGGCCATGAAGCCTATCGTGGAGAGAAGCAAATGGTGATGTCGTAGGAGCTGATGACAAGGAGACTACACATCTTCAGCCATGCCAATTCTGATTTACTATTTTTATTAGGAGTAGCTTGTAGATTTAAACATTTCTTAGATGCAATAAAATCATCTGGTTTAACTTCTATTTGATGTTTATTTCTATGGTTGCGCTATAGGAGTTTATGTTTATTGTTCTTGAATAGAAGTATGCTAAGAGCGTACGTCATTGAGTTTTACACTGCTACATGTTATTTTATATATATATATGCATCGATTAGCTACCCACGCATGTACCATGTGGTGAGTCAGAAGAAGGAACTGCATGTTGATCTAGTACGCTACATTGGGTCGTGTGAACATCTTGTCACTGCTTGGAGTGTTAGGAATAACCTTACTAATGCTTGTGTTGCTCTGTGCTAAAAATGGAGTTCACAACGGAAGCTATAACTATCATAAATTATTAAGTGCAGAAGTACTTATTTTTTAGGGAAGCAAGGCTCTCTTTGACTAGCTCGCACACTTATAATCTTCTAGGATTGATAGTTAGCATTACACGTTGCATAATATTTATTTTCAACAATATATTTAGCTTAGTATCATATTCATTTACGCAATTATTTCACAAAACAAACCATAACAACTTATCCAATTCATGCTTTACTTTTATGCACGACTCTAACTTAAATAATATTAGCTCTAGACATCAATCTTTGTGGGATCGATAAAATTATATACTCATTTCTTACTGCAATTCCCGATCGCGTATACTTGTGTTCAAGTGATTTCGAGCTACACTAGAATAAGTTGACTTCGAATTAATTACTATACAATATTTCAGCACTGGAATTGCCTATCAGTTATGAAAATTTTTCTCTTAAACATAGATGCTTTATAACTGCAATTTCAAAGGGCAAAGGACCAACATTTTTTCAAGAAGCTATAAAACATCTAGAATGGCGTCAAACGATTCAAGTTGAGATTGATGCTCTTGGACGCAATGGTACGTGGACTTTAGAGGACTTGCCTCCTGGTTAAAAGGTTATTGGCAATGGTTGAGTTTATAAGATCAAATATACGTCAACTAGGGAAATCACACGTCTTAAGGGACGATTGGTTGTTTTTTGTAATCGATAGGTTGCTGGTGTTGATTATAATGAAAATTTTGCACCTATGACAAAAATGGGGATAGTTCGTCTCTTTCTTGCGTTTGCTGCTCAAATGAATTAAGAATTTCATCTAATGGAAGTTCATAATGCATTTCTTCATGGTGATCTAGAAGAAGAGGTGTAATGAAGCTTCCTCCTGAATATAGTACTTCGACCCTAGGAAAGGTTTGCAGATTGCATAAGTCTTTGTATGGTTTGAAACAGGTTCCTGGGCAATGGTTTGCTAAGCTATCGAAGGCCTTAAAAGCTCATGGTTTTAAGCAATCTTATGCTGATTACCCATTGTTCAATTATATTCGGGGGGAGCCTATCCCTTCATGTTCTTATGTATGTCGATGACTTAATTATGTTCATCTCAAGGTGTTGTTCTGCAATTTAAAGAGTATGTGCAAACATATTTTCATAAGAAGGATCTAGGTGTTGTAAAGTATTTTTTGGGCATTGAGGTAGCTTGAATGAAGGTATATTTCTTTGTCAAAGCAAGTATGCTTTAGATATTTTAACTGAAACTGGCATGTTAGGGTGTAAGCCAAGTGACACGCCTATGAAGCAAAATCATAAGCTCGCCCGTGTTAATGGGGAGTTGTATGCACATCCAGACCAGTACTGTCGATTAGTTAGACGTCTTGTTTATTTGTTAATAACCCATCCTGAATACGTTATTCAGTTCATACACTTGCACAGTTCTTGAGTGCTCTATAGGTTCAACATTAGGATGCAGCCCTACAAGTATTACGCTACTTGAAGGGCACTCTAGGTCAAGACATTTTGTTAAAATCATTGGGTGACATACATTTGACTGCATTTTATGATAGTGATTGGGCAACTTGCTTGATGACCCATCGTTCATTGACTGGGTATATGGTCTTTCTCGGGTCTTCTCCTATTTGTTGGAAAACTAAGAAACAGACGACTATGTCACACTCGTCTGCAGAAACTGAGTATCATGCAATGGCTATGTAACGGCCCAGGTTTTCATCCCGATCTTCCAGGTATGCCCTAGGGGTATTTTGGTAATTTGGTCGGGACGTCAAGGCCGTTTATGTCTTTTTCAAGTTGCTAAAATTATTGGATGGGTTTATGTAGGTTTTTGAGGTTTTGTGGAGGGGTTTGAGCTTGGATAGATGCAAAAGTAAAAATATAGGAAATTGTGTTGCAACCGGGATTCGAGCCAGGGTGGCCTTGTGTGCTAGAGGAGAGCCTTGCCAAGTGAGCCACAAGGTGTTATTGTTACTCTTTCCGCGTCATATCTTAGTTACCCTTGGATCTTTGGAGTTTTGTTGCATTTGGTTAAATGAAAAAGAAATTAGGTTTTTGTTCCTTCTTCTCCAAATCTCACTTTGTCGTCCAAGCTTCTCTCCCAAGCCCCTTGCCGTGATTTTCTTCCCTTGCAGCCCCGAGCGCCGTTCGGCCAGTGAAGCGGAGCAGCTCGGTAAAGCGGCCAATGGATCACCAAAGAAGAAGTCGCCCAGACGCCAGCGCCAAAGAAGAAAGTGCGCCCAGACGCCTGTGCCGCCGCAGCCGCGACATGCGCCAAAGAGGTCGCCGCGACGCACTGCATCCGCGCGCGCGCCGTCGCCGTCGCGAGCCGCCGATCGCGCGTTGCTCGCGCGCGCGCGTCCTCGCTCGGCGCCGCTTCGCCAGCGCCCGATCTGCGCCGTGTCAAGACGCTGCGTTCGTCCCTCCGCATCCGCGCCATGCGCTATACGGCCGGATTGTAGTTAAATTAAAATAAGGATTAAAGGATGATTTTGGAGGACTCGAACCCTCGGCCTCAAAGAGAGATGGGAGTTTGGAATTAATTAAGGAAAATAAATGCGTCAACTTGGGTTTGAAGGAGGAAAGCCTTGGAAAGGGAATTTTAGATTTCCAAGCTTATTTAATTTGAGAAGAAAGAAAAAAAAAAAAAGAAAAGGAAAACACTCTCTCTCTCGCAAAACCCTAACCTCTCGCCCAACACCCACGCCGCACGCCGCCGCGCGCCGCAGCAAACTGCCGGCCAGCCGGCCACACCGCCAGACGCCGCCGCCGCCATCGTCGCGACCGCGACCGAGCCATCGCCACCTGCATCGCGTTGAGCGGCCAGGCCGCCGTCGCGCCGCCTTATGCGCCCAGCGCCGCCGTCGCCGCCGCACCGTGCGCCCAAGCGCGCCGCCGCCGCGACGTGCGCCCAGCGCCCGCCGTCGCGGAAGACCGTGCGCCCAGCGCACCACCCGCATCGCCCTGTCCGGCCGCGCCTGCAGCGACACCCAGCGCCCAGGCTGCGTCGCTCGCGCGCCCGCCCGCGCAACACCCAGCGCCCGGCTGCGTCGCTCGATCGCGCGCGCGCAAGGCAACACCCAGCGCCCAAAGGCTGCGTCGCTCGCAGATCGCCGCGCGCCCGTCCCAGCGTGTCGCCCCGCTCGTTCGCGCGCCCGGCCTAGCCGCCGCGCCAGTCGCCCGCGACGCTGCCGCCATCGAGACGCCTTGACAGCGCGCGCCCGGCGTGTCGGCTGCACTGCCGCGCCGCGCGCGCGCGCCAGCGCGCGCCTAAAGCGCCCGGCGCCGTCCTGCTACTTGCTGCTGCGAGGCGTGTGCCTTCTCGGTTGGTAAATTCCCGAGCCTCCACCCTATGGACTTCACGATTTTAGATGCCGTTTATTAATTAGGATATTTTATTACTTGCCTAGGTTGTCGGGTGCGCTTAGAAGCTCGAGAGTCATCCGTTGATCGTTGGATCTATTCACTTCAGTAAGGACTTCTTACAGGGGTTGTGTGGACCCCGCGAACATTTTGATAGCATGCTATGTGTTGTGTATGTATGAAAGCGCTAGTGGATAGGTTGCTTGTTCTTTCTTGTTTTTAGATGGTTTTGCGCTTGTGATTCTGATATATCCTGTTAGTTTCATGCTAGGAATTGGTATAGTGTAAGAAATTGTAGGGGAGTCAGTGCGCCCCGCTCGGGTAAGACCCGATGGACATCTGGAGGTGTAAGACCCGATGGGCATCCTAGGTGTATAAGACCCGATGGGCATCACCGAGTTGGAGGTGTAAGACCCGATGGGCATCCTAGGTGTATAAGACCCGATGGGCATCACCGATGCGGAGGTGTAAGACCCGATGGGCATCCTAGGTGTATAAGTCCCGATGGGCATCACCGAGTTGGAGGTGTAAGACCCGATGGGCATCCTAGGTGTATAAGACCCGATGGGCATCACCGAGTTGGAGGTGTAAGACCCGATGGGCATCCTAGGTGTATAAGACCCGATGGGCATCAGCGATGCGGAGGTGTAAGACCCCGATGGGCATCCTAGGTGTATAAGTCCCCGATGGGCATCACTGAGTTGGAGGTGTAAGACCCTGATGGGCATCCTAGGTGTATAAGTCCCCGATGGGCAACACTGAGTCCTAGGTTGTGAAAGGCTCGAAGGACACCCAGGTGTGGAACCTAGGGTAGCTGGTAGTTGTAAGCCTCGAATAGGCAAGCCCCAAGAGTGACGTTCTGTTAACCCATCTGTTTGCTCTAAATCTTTGCATGGTTGCATGTCCGTGTGCTAAATGATATGTTTTCGTATTGTACCCCGGTTGGGGATTCTTACTGAGTAACTCGTTGCTCACCCTTATTTTCTCGTGGTTTTCCACGGGTAACTTGGGACATCGGCAGGATGGCTAGGAGGAGGCTGCTGGATGATCATGGATAGCTGGCTCTGGGATGCATGTTCTTTTATTGTTTTCTTATGATTTAGCATGTAGTGGGACTTGAGTCCCTAGGAAAAGTACTTAAAAACCTATTTGTGTTTCTCGTACCGTTTCCCTTGGTTTGTTTTTAAGAATGTACTGATCAGTCATCTACCATTTATTTTAAATGGAATTATATTTTACTTGTTTTTAATGTACTTACTTCAAGGATTTAAATTTCAAACTCTGAATGACCTTTTACATTCCTAGGCATGCATGCTAAGTAAGGATCTAGGTTAGAGACCGCTTCTTTTGGGTCGGGTCCTTACAGTTGGTATCGAGCTCGAGTTATAGGTTACGTAGATCGACTGCTGCAGCTTGTAGGTTGTTTTCCATGATCATCAGCGCTCACTTGACCATCGGTATGTCCGAAAGTTTAAGGTTAAGGGTTAAGAATTACAATACCATTTGCACCTTGCATGTATATGACTTGTTGTTGAGGAGCGAGGAAAACCGGTTACGACTCATTGTTCGTTTGAGTGTAGATTGTCGTTATGCGATCACTCGTAGAGGCGGGGAGGCTCGAGGCCGACCGGCCCGGGCATTCGTATTGATTCCGACACGGGAGGGACGTCGTTTCAAGGCGATGCGATGTTAGGCCGCCTCTGAGGCCCTTCTGGCGTGTTGCCGGTGAGGCGTGGAGGCAACTCGGCCTCGGGAGGCTGCAGGGAGTTGCTTTTGTGGAGTCCATGAGGGCTCTTATGGTTGGGTTCTTTGTCGACCAGAGGGCCGAGCAGAGGGTCGAGAGACGCAGCTCTGTTAGCCGCACAGAGGAGGAGTCTCGGATTCAGATAGAGCGGTGGCCGAGTTAGTTCAAAGAGAGGACCGCCGTGCCACCGCATCGCCACCTCTCGGAGGAGCCAATTGTGAACGAGGCCGTTGTGGCGGAAGGTGCTGAGGATTTGGGCAAGTGGCTAAAAGATTTCGTCAAATGGAAGCCGGAGAAGTTTAGTGCCCCTGGAGAACCACTGGTGGCAGCCAGGTGGATTGCCGAGCTAGAGTATACTTTTATGGTAATGGCTTGTCCTGAGGTGCAGCGAGCTCGATGTGCAGCTCATGCGTTAGCTGGAACAGCTAAGTGGTGGTGGGATTCCACCTTGAGTGAGAGAGACATTTGGGTCTCCCCCTGCCACCTGGGAATTCTTCAAGGCGGAGTTCAAGGCAAAATTTATCAGTGAAGAAGCCCAAGAAAAGATGATTGAGCTATTTTCGAACCTTAAGCAGGGGTCTGACCCAATCGAGGTGTATGAGAGGAAGTTTTCGGAGTATGGGTACTTCGCACCGCAGTTGATCGCTACCCCTGAGCTGAAGATCAGGAAGTTTATTGCGGGTCTGAGGCAGGGAGTGTCTCAGGATGTTAGGCACAGGCCCCAGAGACTTTTGCCAAGCGCAAAGGCGATTGGCAACTATTTATGATGGGAAGTATCCTCCGAGAGCGTTGTTGTTAATCGTAGTGCGAAGGCCCGGTGTACTCGGGTCAGAAGCGTAAGTTTGACGCAGGTGGTAATGGACATGGAGGCGGTCAGCGCCGTCAGAATACTTATCATGGCAGAGACCAGCACCGGGATCGTAACCGCGATCAGCCTCGCCAACAGGGCGTAGGGAGGCCGCCACCGTATTGTAGACCCTGTGGTAAACAGCATTGGGGGCCTTGTGGTGGTAACCCTAGAGCTTGCTATAAGCGTGGTAAGGAAGGACATCGGGCCCGACATTGCAACTGGAAGGCGGTGGTGGCACGGCCGGCTTCAGAAGACAGGAAGAGTATATGCTACGACTCGCCGGGAGGTGAGAGAGCCGGACCAGAGTGGCGGTGCACGCTCCTAGTTCTTGATCACCTCGCCTTTGTGTTGTTTGATTCGGGTTCCACCCATTCTTTTGTTTCTCTTTGTTTTTTGCTTGAGCGTGCTTGCATGAATTTAGAGCCTCTAGGTTTTGAGTTATCTGTCGCTACTCCTCGGGAACTAGTATGTCAAGCTAGCTGAAGGTAAGGGATGGTCGGATATGTGGTGTCCGACCAGGACTCTGTGAGTTACCCTCATAGTGTTAGCTATGAGCGGTTTTGATGTGATCCTCGGCATGGATTGGTTAGCCGATAACCACGCTATGATTGACCGTCGTTGTAAGGAGGTGGTGTTCAGCCGCGGTAGGCCTAGCTTTAAATTTGGGGCACCCAGAGTGGGGTGTGTCCGCCGGTGATTTCGGCGATTAAAGCTCACCGTTTGTTAGCTCGAGGAGCTTGGGGTTTCTTAGCTAAGTTGACCGGCGAGAACCGTGACCGATTATCTGTCGAGCAGTGCCCATAGTGCAAGAGTTTGCGGATGTTTTTCTGAAGAGTTGCACGGCTGCCGCCAAGAGAGAGGTGGATTTCTCAATAGAGCTTGAGGCGGGGACTCGCCCTATCTCGAAAGCTCCTTATCGTATGGCGCCGGCAGAATCGAAAGAGTTAAAAGAACAGTGCAGGAGTTCTGCCGGACAGAGGATTTATTCGGCCAAGTGTGTCCTCGTGGGGAGCACCGTCTTTGTTTGTTAAAAAAAGGATGGCTCGATGCATCTATGCATCGATTATGGTGGAACCGAACAAGGTAACCATTAAGAACAAGTATCCATTGCCTCGTATCGATGACTGTTTGACCGGCTCGGGAGCTTGTGTGTTTTCGAAGATTGACTTGAGGTCGGGCTACCACCGATTGAGAATTCGGGATGCGAGATATTCCCAAGACAGCGTTAGTCGAGGTATGGGCATTATGAGTTCGTAGTCATGTCTTTCGGTGACGAACGCCCCACCGCATTCATGGACATGATGGACAGAGTGTTCAAGGCGTTCTTGGACCGCTTTGTCATCGTGTTCATAGACGACATTCTTGTGTACTCCAAGTCTAAGGAGGACCATGCCTCGCACCTAAGATGATTTTGGCGACCTTTTGCGCGAGAACAAGCTCTATGCGAAGTTCTCAAAGTGTGACTTTTGGCTCGAGGAGGTAGCTTTTCCGGGACACGTTGTGTCTAAGGAGGAGTGGTGTGGACCCTTCAAAGGTAGAGGCCGTTAGTTCGTGGGCGGCACCGACGATCGCGTGTCGAGAGATTCGTAGCTTTGGGGTGGTTTGGATATTACCGACGCTTTGTTCAAAATTTTTCCGCTATAGCCGCCCGCTTACTCGATTGACGAGGAAAGGTGTTGATTTCGTTTGGGATAGGAAGTGCGATGAGAGTTTTGCTAAGCTAAAGAGCGCTTTGACGTCTGCCCGGTGTTGGCGATTCGGAGGGAAGCTGGGGTTTCGTGGTGTCTGATGATGCGGCAAGTTTGGTTTGGGTTGCGTTTTGATGCAACACGGTAAGGTGATAGCATACGCTTCGAGCGATTGAAACCGCACGAGCGAATTACCCGACTCATGATATGGAGTTGGCGTGATCGTCTTTGCACTTAAGATTTGGAGGCACTACTTGTATGGGGAAAAGATTCAGATTTTCTCGGATCACCAAAGCCTCAAGTATTTCTTCACTCGGAAGGACACGAACATGAGGCGAGAGAAGGTGGTTAGAGCTGGTAAAGGATTACGTTGTGAGATATTGTATCACCTGGAAAGGCAAATGTTGTGGCAGATGCACTAAGTAGGAAGACCTCGCATCTAGCAACGTTGGCAAATCCCAAAAGTATCATAAGGAAAGACCTCGAGAGAGCGGAAATAGCGGTGATGTTAGGGGATGTTACCGCTGAGGGTAGCTCGATTGACCATCCAGCCTTCGGTAAGGCAAAGGATTATTGACGGCCAATTGAATGATCCTAGGTTGAAAAAGTTATACGAGAGGGTCGGTGATGGTGACTTTGATTTTGAGATATTTGCAGATGGTGGCTTGAGATATAAGGGTCGGCTATGTGTCCGGCCCGATGCCGTGTATTCGTTCGGAATTGTTGGATCGAGGCTCACACCTCGCCCTTTTTGCGTGGCACCTGTGGGGTAACAAGATGTACCAAGATCTTAAGCGGACTTTTTGGTGGATGGGGATGAAGAGAGAGATTGCCCGATTTGTCGATCGGTGTCTCACTTGTCGGCCAAGTGAAGGCGCCCAGGCGTAAAAACCAGCGAGGTTGCTCTGATCGCTCGGGGTGCCACAGTGGAAGTGGGAGGAAATTACCATGGATTTTATTTCGGGATTGCCCGGGACCCCTAGAGGATATGCATGATTTGGGTGGTCGTTGATAGGTTGACTAAGTGTGCCCACTTCATTCGGGCGGGATAAACTACACCGTGGAGCGGTGGGCACGCATTGGTATTCTTTGAGCGAGATAGTGCGGTACCACGGAGTGCCGTTAAAATTATCTCCGACCGGGATTCCCGGTTTACATCACGGTTTTGGAAGGCCTGCGCAGTGTGCAGGGGCACGAGTGCGGCTACAAAGATGACCTTCCACCCATTGGATCGATGGCGGACCGAGCGGGTAAATCAGATCTTAGAGGATATGTTGCGAGCTTGCGTGTTGGATTTCCCTGGCAGTTGGGACCAGTACTTGTATTTGATGGAGTTCGCCTACAACAATAGTTTTCAGTCAACCATTCAGATGGCACCGTTTGAAGCATTGTATGGTAAGCGCTGCAGATCCCCAAGATTGCAGGAAGAGGTTGAGACAGCAGATATTGGGTCCGAGTTGCTCCGATTGACCAATGAGGCTGTCCAGAAGATCAGAGCTCGAATGTTGACTGCACAGAGCAGGCAGAAGAGCTACGCCGATGTCAGGCGTAGAGGGTTGGAGTTTGAGATTGGCCAGCACGTGTTCCTTAAGGTGGCTCCGATGCGTGGAGTTCTGAGGTTTGGTAGGAAGGGGAAGCTGAGCCCCAGGTTTGTCGGACCATTCGAGATCCTCGAGAGGATCGGGGCCGTAGCTTTATCGGTTAGCATTGCCGCCGACCTTTGGCTGCGAGTGCATGGTGTGTTCCATGTTTGATGCTCGCCCGAGTATGTGGCGGACCTTTCGCATGTCATAGATTTCGAGCCTTTGCAGCTAAACCATGACCTGAGCTTTGAGGAAAAGCCCATAAAGATCTTAGCATTTGAGAAGAAAGTCTTGAGGAACCGAGCTATTGATTTAGTGAAAGTGCAGTGGCGGAATCAGAAAGTCGAGGAAGCTACTTGGGAGTTGGAAGGGGAGATGAGGAGTAACTACCCGGGGTTGTTTTAGTGCAAAGAACTTCCGAGGACGGAAGTCCTCCAAGGAGGGAGTATTGTAATGGCCGGATTGTAGTTAAATTAAAATAAGGATTAAAGGATGATTTTGGAGGACTCGAACCTCGGCCTCAAAGAGAGATGGGAGTTTGGAATTAATTAAGGAAAATAAATGCGTCAACTTGGGTTTGAAGGAGGAAAGCCTTGGAAAGGGAATTTTAGATTTCCAAGCTTATTTAATTTGAGGAAGAAAAAAAAAAAAGAAAAGGAAAAACACTCTCTCTCTCGCAAACCCTAACCCTCTCGCCCAACACCCACGCCGCGACGCCACCGCCGCGCCGCACCAAGCCGCCGGCGGCCAGCCACACCACCGCCGCGCCCGCCCGCCGCCGCCATCGCGACTGCGCACCGAGCCATCGCCGACCTGGACCGCGTCGAGCAAGCCAGCCGCCCGTCGCGCGCCTTTATGCGCCCAGCGCCGCCGCCGTCGCCGCGACGCCGTCGCCCAGCCCGCCGCGCCGTCGCCGCACCGTGCGCCCAGCGCCGCCGCGTCGCAAAGACCGTGCGCCCAGCGCACCACCCGCGATCGCCTGTCGGCGCGCGCCCTGCACGCAACACCAGCGCCAGATGCGTCGCTCCGCGCGCCAAGACGACAAAGCACCCAGCGCCCAGGCTGCGTCGCGCCTCGCGCGCGCAAGACGAGCAACACCCAGCGCCAGATCTGCGTCGCTCCGCTCGCTTCGCCCCGCGCCAAGCCAGTGTGTCGCGCTCGTTCGCGCGCCCGGCCTCGCCGCCCCAGTCGCCCGCAGCGCTGCCGCCATCGAGACGCCTTGTGCGCGCGCCCGCCCGGCGTGTCGGCGCCGCGCCGCGCGCCGCGCCAGCGCCAGCGCCAGCGCGCTGCAGCGAAGCCTCCGTCCTGCTACTTTGCTGCCGAGGCGTGTGCCTTCTCGGTTGGTAAATTCCCGAGCCTCCACCCTATGGACTTCACGATTTTAGATGCCGTTTATTAATTAGGATATTTTATTACTTGCCTAGGTTGTCGGGTACGCTTAGAAGCTCGAGAGTCATCCGTTGATCGTTGGATCTATTCACTTCGGTAAGGACTTCTTACAGGGGTTGTGTGGACCCGCGAACATTTTGATAGCATGCTATGTGTTGTGTATGTATGAAACTGCTAGTGGATAGGTTGCTTGTTCTTTCTTGTTTTTAGATGGTTTTGCGCTTGTGATTCCTGATATATCCTGTTAGTTTCATGCTAGGAATTGGTATAGTGTAAGAAATTGTAGGGGTGGCCCAGTGCGTCCCGCCGGGTAAGACCCCGATGGACATCCGGAGGTGTAAGACCCCGATGGGCATCCTAGGTGTATAAGACCCCGATGGGCATCACTGAGTTGGAGGTGTAAGACCTCGATGGGCATCCTAGGTGTATAAGACCCCGATGGGCATCACTGATCTGGAGGTGTAAGACCCCGATGGGCATCCTAGGTGTATAAGTCCCCGATGGGCATCACTGAGTTGGAGGTGTAAGACCCCGATGGGCATCCTAGGTGTATAAGACCCCGATGGGCATCACTGAGTTGGAGGTGTAAGACCTCGATGGGCATCCTAGGTGTATAAGACCGATGGGCATCACCGATCCGGAGGTGTAAGACCCGATGGGCATCCTAGGTGTATAAGTCCCCGATGGGCATCACTGAGTTGGAGGTGTAAGACCCCGATGGGCATCCTAGGTGTATAAGTCCCCGATGGGCAACACTGAGTCCTAGGTTGTGAAAGGCTCGAAGGACACCCAGGTGTGGAACCTAGGGTAGCTGGTAGTTGTAAGCCTCGAATAGGCAAGCCCCAAGAGTGACGTTCTGTTAACCCATCTGTTTGCTCTGAATCTTTGCATGGTTGCATGTCCGTGTGCTAAATGATATGTTTTCGTATTGTACCCCGGTTGGGGATTCTTCTTGAGTAACTCGTTGCTCACCCTTATTTTTTCTGTGGTTTTCCACGGGTAACTTGGGACATCGGCGGGATGGCTAGGAGGAGGCTCTTTGGATGATCATGGATAGCTGGCTCTGGGATGCATGTTCTTTTATTGTTTTCTTATGATTTAGCATGTAGTGGGACTTGAGTCCCTAGGAAAAGTACTTAAAAACCTATTTGTGTTTCTCGTACCGTTTCCCTTGGTTTGTTTTTAAGAATGTACTGATCAGTCATCTACCTGTTTATTTTAAATGGAATTATATTTTACTTGTTTTTAATGTACTTACTTCAAGGATTTAAATTTCAAACTCTGAATGACCTTTTACATTCCTAGGCATGCATGCTAAGTAAGGATCTAGGTTAGAGACCGCTTCTTTTGGGTCGGGTCCTTACAGTGGCTACTGTCAAAGTCTTGGCGCCAGACGTGCGGCCCCTACCGCCCATCGCGCCAGAGTAGCCACACCGTGTAACTGTCGTCCGTCCAGCGTCGCTGGCCATGCCGCGTGAGTTGCTCCCGAACCATTTCTATTTATTTTATTATATTTAGGCCTTTGGGTTGTGATTATTATTATGTTTGTTAGGTTCTCGTTAGCTAGCTCGGGATTGATCGCATCTTAGGATTTTGTGTGTAGTTGCCTCTCGGCCAGGTAAGGATTTCTTACCGGTGTTGTGTGGGCCCTGCGATATTATATGTGATTGTTGTTTGTATGTTTGTTTATGCTTATCAACATGTTTAGCGATAGGTGTTCTGTTTTGAATTCCCGACTGGCATGATTCCTTATGTTGTATCTCATGTTAGTCCATGCTAGGTTGTTCCGTTCTGGCATGCTCGTATTTGTTCTTGTTTCGTAGTATCATGCTAGGTTTGTTGTATCTGTTGAGCACGTATTGGATTGTATGTTATTGATATGATAGGTTAGAGTGTAGGTAGGTAGCATCATCCGGGCCCAAATGCATAAAGTATCTTGCATCCATGGCAGGGACGTACGAGGTAGTACTCCGTCCCTGGACCCCGTTAGGATTTAGCTAACCCTACCGGTAGGCCCTGCAATCTTGGGTGAGGGTGGCAGACTGTTAAATGCCCCAACGGTCGGGATGATGACTTGGCATTACCTCGTCCTCGGCAGTCGGCACGTCCTCAGCGTGTTCGGCCGTAGCCCTTAATTGCCACCTGATAGGGCAAGGACGGCTTCCTGGTGTAAGCCTACCACGACCGATTCCTTAGCCTCAGGTGCGGTGGTTCAGGTGACATAGTTCACGTGTCGTGTCTCACACCCTATGTCGGTGACACCGATCCAGAGATTTAGTTAGGCATGGTGGTGGATCGGGCGAGCTTGCCACTAGACCCGGCAACCCCAGAGTCTGCGGTGAGCATGCGGTGCGCGCGCTTACGCTCATTCTGGTAGCCGATCGAGAGCTCCTCGGGATTGTGAGCCAGTGCACCTTTCGTATCGATAGTAGACAGGCTGAGGCCGAGACTTGTTTCTCGTATAGGGCGTTTTGTGTGGTGGATTATTCCGGACTAAGACCCTGAGTTGGCATCCGAGGTCCAAGCGTGGACTTAAGCTATGTGCTATATTCTGTGTTTATATTCATAGCTTGCATACATTCATCTAGATGACCATGTATATCGTATTGTACCCCGGTTGGGGATTCTTACTGAGTAATTCGTTACTCACCCTTATTTTGTGGTTTCCCACAGGTAACCAAGGTGCGAGACAGGATGGCTGAAGGAGGAGCTGTGATCATGGGAACCTGTTGTCATCTCTGACTTTTTATATTATGACTCTTGTCTTTTATTTCCCCTGAATGCATGTAGTCGGGCACGGAGCCCTAGGATGTTTTCTCAATGTTTTGTGGATTCCAGCATTTATGTATCTGAGAAGGTTTTGAATGATTTTAATACATGTCTGATCAGAGTAAACTTTTGGAAATGTATTTGTCTTGAAACAGGTGCTTGGAGACAGGGCGAGTTTGATGAAGCTGTATTGATTTCTGATTGAATGTTGAATGTTTTAATTTTTACTTGGAATCCGAAATCATATTTGTATATTGTCTTTACTTGAACGCATGCATTGGGGTAAAGGCCCATTTAGAGCCCCTTTTGGGTCGGGTCTTTACAGGCTATAGCTACTTGTGAGTTAAAATGGTTGAAGTCTTTACTTTCATCTATTGGTGTTGTGCATTTGAAACCTATGCAACTATTTTGTGATAGACAATCTGCTCTCCATATTGCAAAAAATTCAATGTTTCATGATCGTACTAAGCATATCGAAGCAGATTGTCATTTTGTTCATGATGAATTGTTATCGTGAAACCTTACCACTCAATATGTTCTTACTAGTCACCAATTGGCTGATATTTTGACAAAGACACTTGGGAAGCAACAATTTAAATTTTTACTTGACAAGTTAGGCAGTTGCAACTCACATGCTCCAACTTGAGGAGGAGTGTTAGGAATTATATAGATTTAATGACATTACACTTTCTGCTCTCTCACCTTCTTCCTCAATCACATTATTCTTCATCATCTTCTTCCTCTTTTAAAAAAATAAATAAAAATAAAAATCTTTTTCCTCATCTCAAAACCTAAAAAAGACAAAATCATCACAATTGACGCATCGTCATCACAATGGATTGGGGTAGATTTAATTATATCAACCAACGGTATTATTTATGTAAACATAAAAAAAAAAGGAAAATAGAATAGTAAAGAAATAGGAAGAATAGAAAGGTTAATTGTAGAGAAATTCTAGGAAGAGAAATGGAAAGTGACACAAGTCTTTTGAGGAAGTGAAATGAAAGATGCACACATTAGAGGATGGAAGTGAAGAGAAAATAAGGAGCTAGCAGTGCGGCATTAGTAGTAGTAGTAGTAGTAGTAGGCTTGTGGAATGCAAATACAACAACAGGGGCATAAGCAACCAAGTAGCCTAACCCCCAAAACGGTGAACCATCTCTCTCTTCTGTAATTGTTTTATGCAACTTCGTACACCGAATTTGGGACCATATACTGCTGGTGTGACGAAAATGGCAGAGCACAGGGACCAGCCACAAGCGCCTCTGTGATTTCACCTCCAGCATCGTTGATTGGCAGAGCCGAGGGCTTGAATGAGGAGGAGAAGAGGCAACTGCAGCAGTGGCACGACGGTGGAGGTGGCGGGAATAGGTAGAGATTATTGTGGATTTTCTTCCTCTTCTTGCTTTTGGACCAGAATTTGAGTTTCTTCTTTGCAGCCTTAAGCATTGTTTGGATATTTTTAGTCTGTTTTGGTAAAGGATGGGGTATTTATTTCAATGCATCTTTTCAAATCTCTTCTGACCGTTGCTTTGCTTTCATGTTTCTTTTATACTTTTTGACCTGATCTCCTCTTCTTTACACGCTCCACTCATTTTATCCCTACTTTTAAATATTCCCAAAACTTGGATTTCAAATTATGTTTTCACCCAACCGGCTTTTTCCATAAATATATAATTTTAAAAAAAAAAAAAAATTTCAAAATATCTCAGGCAAAATCCATTTTCTAAGCTACAAAATGTTAAAACAGTTGAACAAATGTTGTCTACATTCTTTGTTCCTAGAAGATGGTTTTAAAAACTAAAGTCAGCTCTAAGACAGTTGCAATCAAAACAGAATTCAGCTGGAACAAACTCAACTTACAACTTCTTCAACAAACAAACCAACTCAAGAACTAGCACAATGGCTCTAACCACCTAGAAACAGTTTATACCAGCATAACAGATTCAACAATCATCAGTTTCAGAAGCCATTCATTTTACAAAAATATCCTCTAAGCTCTTTTCTATATATATAGTTGCCTCCAAAAGTTTATGTGTGAGTGTGATGAAAAATTGTGTAGAATTGAAAAATGGAAAAGAAAGTGTATGCTTGTGTTAGTGTTCTTGCAAAGAATTGAAAGGAATAAAAATGTCTTACCTCAGTGGAGTAGGCCGATTTTGCCGAACCAATTAACTTTGTGTGTATCTTTCTTTTCCTTCTTTATCTCTCTGTTGTTCTTCACATTTTATATAGTCTTTCTCTGTTCTGTTCATTTCTACAAAATGAGAATCATTTTCTCTGCAAGAACAAAGTAGATAGGTTAAAGGAGAATCGAAGAACATGACGAAGAAGTAGAGAAGAGCTATACATGTACCTTTGTTGTAATCAAGTAAGTAATAACATTCTTTCGAAACCCTTCTACTGTGTTGATCTCGATCATATGAGATCAAATGTATATTCTGTAGAAGAGAAGTTTTTGAGTCAGATCTAAGGAGTAGAACTTAGAACTAGTTGGAAGGTTTAATGGATTAGAGAAGAGAACAACTTATCTTGTAAAAGGATGATTGATCATCAAGATCTCCTTCGATCGTTCATTGCTTCATCGTTCAAAATCCATTCGTGAAGAATCGAGAATGATGGGAGAAGAGGAAAAATGAGCTTAGTGTTTTCTTTTACCCTTCTGTGTGTTGTCAACTAATGAGCTAAACGTTGCAACACGTTTTGTTCCAGCTGGCAAGAGAGATTTAGAATGGGCTGTGATTTTTTTTTGGGCCTGTTTTGAATAATAACTGGTATCAGAGCTTGTAACTCATAAATCGAGTTCAAGATCCATAGTTCTTGTCTGAATTCTTGTAAGAACATAGGAGTTTTGAGATAATGACAACCACCACAAAGTATGAGATTGATAAGTTTACTGGACAAGGGGATTTCTCTCTTTGGTCCAAAAAGATCAAGATTGTTCTAATGGCACAAAAGGCACAACGTGCAATTGAAGATCCAAAAGATTTGAATCAAGATCTTACAGAAGCTGAGAAAAATGAGATGGAAAATGTAGCCACTACAACCATAATGTTGAACCTATCAGATAATAGTTTTAGGCAAGTGATGGATGAAGATTCAATCTACAAGGTTTGGAAGAAGCTTCATGACCTATTTGACAGGAAGGATCTGCCAAATAAATTGTACACCAGAGAGAGATTGTTTTCATTCAAAATGAATCCACCCAAGTCTCTAACTGAGAACTTAGATGAATTCAAGAGATTGACCTCAAAATTCAACAATTCAAGAGAGAAATTGAGTACAGAAAGTGAAGCAGCCATCCTAATCAATTCCATACAAGAGACTTACAAAGATGTTAGGACAGCAATGAAGTATGGCCGAGATAATGTGACTATTGATACGATTATCAATGCCTTGAAGTGTATGGAACTTGAAATCAAAACAGATTCTAAATCTGTAGGAAATTCAGAGTCTCTTTATGTTAAAGGGAAGAATTACTCAAAGAAGCCAAGGACTTTCAAAAGTAATTTTAAATCTCACAAGGACAAGACATGTAACGGCCCAGTTTTCTATTCGGGTTTTTCAGGTGCTTTCAGTTCAAGATTCGGTTGTTCGATTGGGCCGTTAGAGCTATTTTAACCCTTAGGGGTATTTTGGTCTTTTGCTCCCCGGGCAGGATTTGTGGGTGTTCAGGATTCCAGGGTCACTCCTGCCTTTGTCGAGGCTTGATTGTTGTTGGTTGCAAGACCCAAGATGTTTGGGCTAGTCGTTTGGAAGTTTGGAGGTGGTTTGGGTTTTGGCAGAATTATTGTTAAGTTTAGTGCTTCCTTTGGGATTTGAGCCCTTGCCCTTAATGTTGATTTGGGAGTTTGAATTAAGTGAGTTTTATTTATTGGAAAAGATTGCTTCAGCCGGGTCTCGAAGGAGGAAGCCGTGGGAAGGGATTTTAGGTCTTCAAGACCTATTTAAAGTGGATAAGGATGGAAAAATAAGGAAAATCCCTTTTCTTCCTTGTTTTCTCTCTCTCTCTCTCTTTCTCCCTCTCACCAAACCCGAGCCCCAACCCAAACCCTAGCCGGACCAGCTCGCCCAACCCAGGCCGCTCAGCCCCGCACCAGCTCTCCCAGGCCCAGCCCCGCACTGTGCCGAGCCGCCCAACCCCGCATTGTGCCGCTTCGCTCAGCCCCGCACCAGGCCGCACTGCTCCGCACCATATCGCCCACTCCCAGCCGCGCACTGTGCCGACCCAGCGCCGTCCAGCTCCGCACCAGGTCGTTCAGCCTCGTGCCGTTTCGAGCCGCCCAGATGCGTCGCCCGCGCGCGTTCCCTGTAGCCCAGATGCTTCGCCCGCGCACCGTTCCTCGTCACCCAGACTCCTCCTCGGCCGCGCGCGCCGGCTATCGCCCGTGTCTCTGCTGCGCGCACTGCGCCCGGCTTTGCGCGCGCGTCTCCTGTTTGCCCAGTAGCGGCTAGCCGGCCTCCTTCTGCTGCCCGACACCGCCTGCTTTGTGAGAGATGGGCCGAGCCTTGTGTCTTCTTAGATGGTAATTCTCGAGTCTTTTCTCCCTTGGGCCCTATGCTGTTGGCTGCTGTTTATTTAATTAGGTTGTTTTTATTAAATGTTTAGGTTGCTCGGGTTCTCTTAGAAGCTCGAGGGTCGCTTGGTTGATTTGTGATAGTTATTTCTGCTTGTTTCCAAGTAAGGATTTCTTACCGTGGTTGTGTGGACCCTGCGATATTATCATGATGTGCCTTGTATGCTTGTTGACTGTTATGAGCATGATAGTGATAGGACAGCTATGATTGATCTCTTGCTAGCATGTTTGTCTGATTGTACATGTTAGTGCCATGCAAGGTTTGTTCTTCCATCATGCTTATGATTCCTGTTTTAAGTTTGTAGTATCATGCTAGGTTAAGTGTGATTGATGTGGATTATTGTATGTTAGCCAGGAATCATTTACTCTGTACTCTTAGCTAGTATAGTAGGGTTTGTCATCATCCAGAGGCTGAGAGCGGACATAACGTACTTGTCCCCACCGGTCGGGAGTAGAGCGAAGCATAACGTACCTTGCTTCCCACCCGGCCGCCGATGTGGATTTAGCTACCACAACGGCATAAGCCTAGTTTGTAGCCTGCTAGAGCGGAACCCTGCCAACGGTGTAAGCCTGCCTTGGTCGGTTCTTAGCTTCAGGTCAGTGGTACAGGCTGCACAGATGAGTGCCGAGGGCCTCGCACTACTGTGATCAGTGACACCGCTTCCGAGTCTTAGGCATTCATACCTGGCCCGCGTAGTTTGTACTTAGGCCCCCACATTTACGCTGGTTGCAGCAGCATGCGGTGTGCGCGCACACGCGTTAGTCACCGGTTCGAAGAGCTCCCCCGGGCTAATGTTCGTGAGTAAACCAATTCCTTCCAGTTTAGAGCCAGACTTCAGGTACTCTCCCGATAGTCCAGATTTATTAGCGAGGGTAAGAGACCCTTGAGGACACCCATTGGGATTGGTTTTTGAGCTGATCATATGGTCGAGGGAGAAAGACCCTCGAGGGTGTCAGACATCTATTGGGATCGGTTTTTGAGCTGATCATTTGGTTGAGGGAGAAAGCCCCTCAAGGATGTCTCAGGATTGGTTATGAGAACCAATCATTAGGCCGGAAGTAGGAAACTTCCGAGGACTCTGGATTCTACCTGGTAAGCTCGTTGAGCTATGATCTGTGTTGGTAACTGTTTGCATGTATACTAGGGTGCTAGATGACTGATGTATCGTATTGTACTCCGGTTGGGGATTCTTATTGAGTATGTTTATACTCACCCTTATTTCTGTGGTTTTTCCACCAGGTAACTTGTGACAGCACCGGGACGGCTAGCGGAGGGAGCTGATTGATCATGGGAGCTGCCGGCACTCTGTCGTTTATTATTTGCATTATTTGTTCATCATGTAGATGGACATGAGTCCTAGGGGAATGTTGTTAAAGTTGTTTAAACTGTTTTGCGTGTTTTTATAAATACTGGCCAGGCTTGTTTTTACTTTGTTGGATTTGCTTAATGAAAATTGTTGGTTATGTTTTAAGTGTTCCCCGTTCTCAAATGTTTTGTAAAGTTTTAAAAAATGAGCACTAAATCGCTTGTTGACATATTTAACTTGCATGCTGAGTGAGAACCTACGTTTAGGACCGTATTTCGGGTCGGGTTTTTACAAGACAAACCTCAAATGTTTTCTCTGTCATAGAGAAGGGCACTTCAAGAGGGATTGTCCTGAGAAGAAAGATGATTATGCAAGAAAAGATTCTTATAATGAACGGAACTTCAATTCAAAGAAAGGTTCCTATTATAAGAAGAACTCTGGCTACAAAAGAGATTATACTCATCAAAAGGATTATGGAACTGGAGATGCTTCCATAGGTGAAAGTTCTTTCAAGTATACTGAGGTGCTGGTTTCAACAGACAGCAAAACCATGGAAATGACTGAGGAAAAGGGAGACTGGGTCCTAGACTCAGGTTATACCTATCATATGACCTCCAACAAAGAATGGTTTGTGGACTACAAATCATGGGAGGGGGACTCAGTACACATGGGAGACAATCACACTTGCCAAGTGATTGGAATAGGCTCAGTTCTACTTAAGCTACAAGATAGTAGTGAAGTCCTATTGAAGAAAGTAAGGCATGTTCCTAAACTAAGGAGAAATCTCATCTCCTTAGGAATGTTGGATGAGGCTGGTTGCACTTTTGTAGGAGAAAAGGGCAAAATTCTGATTTTAAAAGACAGTAGATATATTCTAACTGGAGAAAAGCTGAATAGTTTATACTTTGTAAGGAATGTGAGCATTCCTAAGTATGTCCTGGTTTCAGAATCTAGGAGAGATGATGAACTAGAGTTGTGGCATAGAAGACTTTCTCATCTCAGTGAGAAAGGATTACTTGAACTAATGAAGCAAGGCTTGATTCAAAGCAAAGGTTCTAAAAGATTAAGGTTTTGTGAAACCTGCATTTTGGGCATAACTAAGAGAATGAAATTTACCAAAGGAGAACATCACTCAAAGGGCATTCTCAACTACATTCATGCTGATTTATGGGGGCCAGCCCAAACTCTTTCATGGAGTGGTTCGAGGTACTTCCTATCTCTGATAGATGACTATTCTAGAAAAGTTTGGACTTATCTACTTAAATCTAAAGATCAAACTTTTACTAGATTTAAAGATTGGAAAACTAAAGTTGAATTGCATAGCAATGAAAGGGTAAAATATCTTAGAACTGACAATGGTCTAGAGTTCCTAAGTAATGACTTTAATGCATTTTGTGATAAACATGGGATAACTAGACATAGAACCACTCCTTATACACCACAACAGAATGGTGTTGCTGAAAGAATGAATAGAACTATTATGGAAAGAGTGAGATGTATGCTTTCCGATGCTAAGATTCCTGATGTTTTTTGGGCTGAAGCTCTAGCTACTGCTACCTATGTTATTAATAGGAGCCCTAGTGTTGCTATTGATTTAAAGACACCTCAGGAGATGTGGTATAACACTCCTCCGTCTCTAACAAACTTGAAAGTGTTTGGTTGTGTTGCCTATGTGCATAAGAAACAGGGGAAACTTGATCCTAGAGCTCTTAAATGCATGTTAATTGGCTATCCTGAAGGAACCAAAGGTTACAAACTTTGGGACTTCAAGGAAAACAAAAGCATCATTAGCAGAGATGTTGTTTTCAAAGAAGATGAGCTCTATATAAGCTTTGAATCAGAAGAGGCTCCTAGAAGTAACTCACCTATCAAAGGAACATCTGGTTCTAAGGTGGAGCTTCATAGAGATATTGGACCTTCTAAATCAATGTCTCAAGATCTAGTGGTAGAAGATTCAGAGGAAGAAGAAGACTTTAGTGAAGAAATGGAAATTCCTCCTCCATCAGGCTTCACTTGTACAAAGGAGAGACCCAAAAGGAAAATTAAGCTTCTAGCTAGATATGCTAATTGTGTATCTAGTGAATGGCCTGAAGAAGAACCTCATAACTATGAAGAAGTTCTAAAAAGCAAGGAAAAGTTGAACTGGCTTGCAGCTATGAAGAGTGAGATCAGCTGACTTTATAACAACAAAACATGGAACTTGATGAAACTGCCTCCTAATAAGAAATCCATCCCTTGCAAGTGGATTTTTAAATTGAAAGCTGTTGGAAATGAACAACCTATGAAGTTTAAAGCTAGATTGGTAGCTAAAGGCTTTAGACAGAAAGAAGGTGTTGACTACAATGAGATTTTTTCATCTGTAGTCAAGCACACCTCCATCAGAATTTTGTTGGCCATTGTAGCCTGTGAAGACTTAGAACTTGAACAGATGGATGTAACAACAGCCTTCCTACATGGAAGCCTAGAAGAGGAAATCTACATGGATCAGCCTGAAGGATTCATCAAGGAGAAAAAGAAAGATCTGTTTGCAAGCTAAATAGGTCCATCTATGGCCTTAAGCAAGCTCCTAGGTGTTGGTATAAACGTTTTGATGACTACATGTTGAAAATAGAGTTCATCAGAAGCTCCTATGATGCATGTGTTTACTACAGAAGACTAGAAAATGGAAATCCTATATATCTACTACTATATGTAGATGATAAGTTGCTAGCTGGAAAGGATCTAAAAGAACTAAAAGAGATTAAGAAGCAACTCTCTTCAGAGTTTGAAATGAAAGATCTTGGTCCAGCCAAGGTTATTCTTGGAATGGAGATTCACAGAGATAGGAACAAAGTAGAACTCTTTGTGTCTCAGGTATCATATGCCAAAAAGGTGCTCCTAAGGTTTAACATGAATAGCTCAAAGTCTGTGAGCACACCTCTTGCTCAACACTTCAAGCTATCAGCTAAATACTCTCCTAGAAACCAAGAAGAAAGATAGAAGATGGACAAGGTACCCTATGCAAGTGCAACTGGAAGTTTGATGTATCTAATGGTTTGTACAAGACCTGACTTGTCTCATTGCTCAAGCCTAGTAAGAAGATATATGGGGAATCCTGGAAAGGTTCATTGGGAAGCAACTAAGTGGGTATTGAGGTACTTAGTTGGAACTACAAGCAGGGGTCTACTTTATAAGGCTCCTATCAATTCTAAAGCAGAAATCAGAGGGGTTATGGTGGAGACCTAGACAGAAGAAGATCCTTAACAGGATACACTTTCCTACTTGGAGATAACATTGTAAGCTGGAAATCCAACTTACAATCAGTGGTTGCTCTATCTACTACAGATGTAGAGTTTATTGCAGCTACATAGGCTGTGAAAGAAGCTGTATGGTTAAAAGGTATCCTAAGTGAACTAGGGTATTGTAACGGCCCAGGTTTTCATCCCGGTCTTCCAGGTATGTCCCAAGGGTATTTTGGTAATTTGGTCGGACCGTTAGGGCCGTTTCTGTCTTTTTCAGCTGATAGTATTATTGGATGGTCAAATGTAGGGATTGGTTGCTTTGTGGATGTGTTTGGACATGGAGGGATGCATAAATAAAATAGTGGATTTAAAGTGTAGCTGTTGGGTTTCGAACCTGAGTTGCTAGAGAGTCAGAGGAGTGGTGTTGCCAGTTGTGCCACAAGTCGATATTAATGCTCATTCGGTGGTATGTCTTGGTTAGCTATGGGTTTTTGGGATTTTGGTGTGTTTGATTTAAAGAAGAGAAAATAGGTTTTGTTTATTCTTTTCTTCTCCAATCCTCTTTGTCGCACCATCTCTCTCCCAAGCCCTTTGTCGTGTGTCTTCTTCCAAAGCTCCATCGTTCGTCGTCCCGGGTAAGTATCTCGATCTCTCTTCTCTCTTTCTTTTCGGTGATGTCCTTGCTGGTCGAGAGAAGAAGAAATTGAATTTCTTGGTGTTGTGCAGCCCAGCCGAGCAGCAGCAGATCGCGTCGCCTCTGCCCAACGCCCCTGCAGCGCCATCGCACGTCGTCGCACCTTCCTGCCAGTTGCGTCACCCATCGCCTGCAGCAGCCTGCCCGTCGCATCGCCCAGCCTGCAGCATCCAATAGCAGCCCTGCCCATCGCATTGTCGTCGCGTCGCAGCCCCGCTTGCCCCGTCCCAGACTGAGCGCGCCCGTGTCGCTCGATCCTGTCCACGTGCAGCCCCAGCGCCCGCACGCTACGCCCGTCGCGCGCTCGCTGCCCAGCGCCCGCGACGCCGCGCAGCGGCCGTCCTCTACCGAGCAAGACGCCCGGCTCCGCGCGAGCTTGTCGCGCGCGCGAGCCCTCGCGCGCCGAGCGGCCAGTGAGTGCCCCTGCGTCGTGCGGCGCCTTGATCCCGCGCAGCTCCTGCCGCACCAGCACTCCAACAGCACCCAGGGCCCATGCAGCCCGTCTGTCCGCGAGCCAGCCGTGCCGTGTGAGTTGCTCCCGAGCCGAGCCCTGTTTATATTATTATATTTAGGCCTATAGGTTGTGATATTTGATGTTGCTTGTTAGGTTCCCGTTAGCTAGCTCGGGGTCGATTGCAGCTTAGGACCTTTGTGTGTTGTTGCCTTTCGACCAAGGTAAGGATTTCTTACCGGAGTTGTGTGGGCCCTGCGATATATTCTGTGATTGATGTTTGTGTGCTTGTTTATGTTTATCAGCATGTTAGTGGATAGGTGCTCTGTTCTGAATTCTGACTGGCATGATTCTCGTGTTGTTTCTCATGTTAGTTCCATGCTAGGTTGTTCTATTCTGGCATGCTCGTTATCTGTTCTCGCTTCGTAGTATCATGTTAGGTTCATTGTTTCTGTTGAGCACGTATTGGAATGTTTGCTGTTATCTGTTATAGCTTAGAGTTCTGATAGGTAGCATCATCCGGGCGAGGATGCATAACGTAACTTGCATCCGTGGCAGGGACGTGTGAGATAGTACTCCATCCCTGATCCGTCGTTAGGGTTTAACTAACCCTAACGGCAGCCCAGTGCAATCTTGGGTGAGGGTGGCAGACTGTTAAATGCCCCAACGGTCGGGGAAATGACATGGCATTGCCTTGTCCCCGGCAGTGGACACGTCCTCAGCGTGTCGGCCGTAGCCCTTGATTGCCACCTGATAGGGCAAGGACCGGTTCCTGGTGTAAGCCTACCACGGTCAGTTTCTTAGCCTCAGGTGCGGTGGTACAGGCTGACATAGTCATAGTGTCCTGGTCTCACACCACTATGTTCAGTGACACCGATCCAGAGATTTGTTAGGCATGCGTACTGGACCAGGGCAGCTTGCACTAGACCCAGCACCCCCTGGTTTGCAGCAGCATGCGGTGCGCGCACACGCTCATTACAGCGCCGACTGGAGAGCTCGTCGGGATCTTGAGTTCAGTGCACCTTTTGTATCGACAGTAGGAAGGCTGAGGCCGAGACTAGTTTCTCGTATAGTATCGTATCGCGTGGTAGTTTTCCGGAGTAAGACCGTATGATGCCATCCGAGGTTTATGTATGGAGTAAAATGATGTGCTCTCTTCTATGTTTATATTCATAGCTTGCATACATTTCTGCTAGATGACCAGTTATATCGTATTATACCCCGGTTGGGGATTCTTACTGAGTAATTCGTTACTCACCCTTATTATGTGGTTTTCCACAGGTAACCATGGTGCGAGACAGGACGGCTGAAGAAGGAGCTGCTGATCATGGAAACCATCTGTTAAAACTCTGAGTCTTATGTTTATGTTTCTTTATGTTTTTATTGTCCTCTGAATGCATGTAGTTGGGCACGGAGCCCTAGGTTGTTTTCTAGTTGTTTTCTAGATTCTGACATTGATGTAAACTGTTTTGGATTTTGAATGTTTGAAATAAATCTCTGATCAGAGTACGTTTTAAATTGTATTTACCTTGGAACAAGTACTTGGAAACAGGGACAGGTTCTAGGACATTTTGTGTTTGTTTTGAATGAATGTCTACCGTTTTTAGTTTTATTCGGAATCTGGCATACAACCTTGCATAATGTTTTCTAAGTTTTTAAAGCATGCATTGAGGTAAAGGCCTAGTTTAGGACCCCATTCGGGTCGGGTCTTTACAGGTATGAGCAAGATTCAGTGACTTTGATGTGTGACAATCAAAGTGCAATACATCTTACGAAGAACCAACAATTCCATGCTCGTTCAAAGCATATTGATGTCAAATTACACTTTATAAGAGATGTAATCGAAGAAGGAACAGTCACTGTCCTCATAGTCAGCACTGAGGACAATGCTGCAGACATGCTAACTAAAGCAGTTCCTAAAGAGAAACTAGATCATTGCTTGAGTCTACTTAGAATAGTAGACTCTCCTATTGGCTAATTCTAAAAGTCAATAAAAAGAGGTAAGACAGACATTTATTCAAAGGTGTAGATTTGTTAAAATAGTTGAACAAATGTTGTCTACATTCTTTATTCCTAGAAGGTGGTTTTAAAAAACTAAAGTCAGCTCTAAGACAGTTACAATCAAAACAGAATTCAGCTGGAACAAACTCAACTTACAACTTCTTCAACAAACAAACCAACTCAAGAACTAGCACAATGGCTCTAACCACCTAGAAACAGTTTATACCAGCATAACAGATTCAACAATCATCAGTTTTAGAAACCATTCATTTTACAAAAATATCCTCTAAGCTCTTTTCTATATATATAGTTGCCTCCAAAAGTTCATGTGTGAGTATGATGAAAAATTGTGTAGAATTGAAAAACGGAAAAGAAAGTGTATTCTTGTGTTAGTGTTCTTGCAAAGAATTGAAAGGAATAAAAATGTCTTACCTCAGTGGAGTAGGCCGATTTTGCCGAACCACTTAACGTTGTGTGTATCTTTCTTCTCCTTCTTTATCTCTCTGTTGTTCTTCACATTTTATATAGTCTTTCTCTGTTCTGTTCATTTCTACAAAATGAGAATCATTTTCTCTGCAAGAACAAAGTAGATAGGTTAAAGGAGAATCGAAGAACATGACGAAGAAGTAGAGAAGAGCTATACATGTACCTTTGTTGTAATCAAGTAAGTAATAACATTCTTTCGAAACCCTTCTACTGTGTTGATCTCGATCATATGTATATTCTGTAGAAGAGAAGTTTTTGAGTCAGATCTAAGGAGTAGAACTTAGAACTAGTTGGAAGGTTTAATGGATTAGAGAAGAGAACAACTTATCTTGCAAAAGGATGATTGATCATCAAGATCTCCTTCGATCGTTCATTGCTTCATCGTTTAGAATCCATTCGTGAAGAATCGAGAATGAAGGGAGAAGAGGAAAAATGAGCTTAGGGTTTTGTTTTACCCTTCTGTGTGTTGTCAACTAATGAGCTAAACGTTGCAACACGTTTTGTTCCAGCTAGCAAGAGAGATTTAGAATGGGCTGTGATTTGTTTTTCGGCCTATTTTGAATAATACAAAATTTCTTAATTGAAGGCTCAATTTTGCTTCACCGTAGTGTTTGTAACTGTTGGTTTAACACTCAACAGGACCCGGCGAAATGATAGATGATATGTGATCATTTTTTTAAAATTTTATTATTATTATTACTTTTTATATCCGTGATTGTCCCGGCCAACTTACGCACACCTCAATTAATATCACGGGATATATCGTCTAACCATACTACATTAAATATAAAAGAAACTCGTTGAAAATTAATTTTTAAGTAAGTAGCTACCATGGATTAAACTCATAGGTGATTGTGATTATGAGATTATATGTTCAAATTTATTATATTAAAATGTCATTCAATTAAAAATAAATGTTTTTTTTTACCGAGGGTTAGTGGCGCAGTTGGTTATCTTGTCTGATATTATATATTAATAATACAACATTATTATTAATACTAATGACTATGGTTGTTAAATTTTTTAAAAATTAGTTATATTTGTAATTATTTTCTAATTTGAGTAATATTGTAAGTTTCTCATGTAATAAAAGTAAAGGCCCAACGAACTCATCTAACACAAGGGTGAAAATTGAACTTAAAAAAAATAATTTCAAAATTTATTCACAAAAGAGGAAAGTGAATTCTTATAAGTGAATCCATCTTCCAAAAAAAAAAACGAAAGTGGAAAGAAAAGCTAGAATGACGATGAAGAGTTTGAATTTAAAAATAATAATAATAATAAAATAGAAAGAGGAAAATACCATTAAAAAAAGGAAAAATAGAAAAATGTAGGGTAGAAATATTGGAAAATTGTAGTAGATTGACATTTTCACATAGGTAAATTTTAAAATATGTGCATCCATTTTTTTTTTGTTTGAAAGCAAACGAACTTTCATTCTAACCCAAATCCGAGGCCAGCCTCCATTACAAGAAAAACATCAAACCATGGATCAACCCTAACAGACAAAGCAACACTCGACTCACAAAAATATAAAACGCATCAACCTAGCTCATGGCAGCAATAAGAATACACACATAAAAGTTCTCATTGGAGCGAACCACTACCTCAACGGATGTGGATTTCATGGAATTCCACAGTAGAAGGCTGAAAATCATCGCCAACACACTCATAGTTGACTTTTGAAGCGCTTTGATAGATAATCCAAAGGTCGTTTCCATGACTGAAGTACAAGATCTCATCAAAGCTAAGAGGGAAAGAGCCAATCCTAACATGAATCGGCCCTTACCCCGATAAAAACCAATAAACACTCTATACAAATATCCTTTGTCCACGAGCTAAAAAAAACGCAACAAATCTGACCCGAGACTAACACTGCTAACGAAATCAGTAACAGAAAAACAATAGAATTACTCAAACTTATTCGGGAGAAACATAAAGAGACATACATAAACACCCATGGGCATATCTCGTGAATAGAAAATAAGAAGAAAAAACCCAGCTCCTTGCCAACTATAAAACTAAATGTCAGACAAATAAGAGAGACTCCGGTTCGGACTACAACCCGAACCGGGAAACAACCCATTAGGTCAAGACCAAACTGGACCGAATTGGTGCCTTGGTTCACCCTCGAACCCAACTGATCGACTTCCATAAATGTCCAACTCATCGTAAACACATGCCTCAACAAGCGTGATGATAACTCTCAAGAATTGAGAGCTAAGGGCTAAGTTTAATAGCAGTTCGCTGGAACTTTCGCTACATCATAGCAAGAATTCGCTAAGTCTGTTCGCTTTAGCGGAATTATTTGAGCGAATTGCAAAATCCTATAGTTTTCTGTTTAGGATAACATTTTAGAGGTTTGCTTTAGCAAAAAGTACATGAATGTGTAAATCTTTAAGTTCCATCTCTATAAACCAGATATTTTGTTTTTGCTCTAGCATACCAAGGGAGCGAAATGCAGAAGTGCTAAAAGCTTTTTGGAGCTAAGTGCAGTTGCTAAACATTTGGCTTAAGCTAACACAAATCCAGCGGGATGGGTTCTCATAAAAATAGCTAGAGTGGAAGACACGTGTCAAAAATCTGAGAAAAGTCTTTCAATCTCAACCTTGCATGTGAGATCGTGGAGCAAAAAACATGCCCATGAGATAATAGAGTAGAGTCTTGTCTGAAGTAATATAAATAGAAACCTTTTGTCATTGTGAAGGGCATCATCCATTTTGTTGGAGAGATCATCGTCAAGTTTTCTTCCGACCAAAGTCATTGTCATTTTTTATAGTTAGCTTGGTCGTTTTAGTTGTTTTCAATTTCCACTTGTTTAGCTAGTTAGCTCTAGCGAAGTAGTTAGCCAACGTTGCAGAGTATAGCTGAAGCTGGATTCAGAGACACTGTTTGAGTGATTCCGATCAGGCTTCTTCTTAACTTTGTTGCTCTTTACTTTCATTGTAGTATTTTCGCTTTAGCTTTGTTTTGTAAGCATACGTTGTTATTTCCTTATTTAATTGAAGATGAACTATTCTTTTTACTTTGCGTTGAATCTATTTATCATCATGTGTAGCTAAGTTTTTAGTCGGAGGGAAATAGGCTAAGTATGAGTATTTCACTTAAGAAAAGTGGGAGCAAGATGTCAACTATTTATGCATGTTGTGTTGAAATACATTTTGTCTAGCTAACTATTTGTATGAACTTTATTTTGCTTTCGAGAGAAAGGGAATAGAGCAACCTTGCATGTCATAATATTAGGTTTTGCAAAGTTTACTTGCATTTGAAAAGAACACTTAGAGATAAGGTTCACCTAGTGCTGATCGCTTGGTTTATTTGTTGTTTGAGTTTGAGAGAATCACACTAGGAGCTCGAGACAGCCAACTTAGAGAGCTTGAGAGAGCTAACTTAGAGAGCTTGAGAGAGCCAAAGAGAAGCCATCAGTTGTTCACTTCTTAGCCTAATGCCATTTCGCTTTAGCGAAACCCTCCGAAAAGTCTTAACCTCCTTCTGATGTCTTTAATTTGATTAAAGTTAATTTATCATTCGTTGCATCTTAAGTATTTTGTCAATTGAGATTCGCATTTATTTCGCTTTAGCAAACTGATTTAGCAAACTTATTTCAGCAACTTAGTTTTAGTTTCATCACACAATATTCCCTTTGTTACCATAACTCTCTAATTTTCGCTTAAGCATGTTGTTAATCACTAATCCCTATGGAGATGAATTTTACTTACTTTAAAACTTGCTACAACAAGACTATGTATACTTTCACATCTTTTTTGGAAATCATACACATTTCGCTTAATCTGAGTAGAGATTTCGCTTTAGCGAAATCCAAGCTACCACGTCATCATTCTCATTTTCTTATTATTTTAATTATTGTGTGTTCACGATTTCGCAAACACGTGAAAAATTGCATCTTCTCGAGAAACACACCTGTCAGCTGAATAGGGACAGACGTCCTCTTCTTCAGATGTTCTCGCATTGTTAAATCAATCTGCTCCTTGTTGGAAGTTTTGTCGGAGATCTGAACGACAACAACCTCCCTTTTCTTCTTCTTCCTTCTAAAAATTTTCTCCCTCCCTCTTGTTTCTTCCTTCCCTTTTTTTCCTTTAGTCTTTGATTTTCCCTTGTCAAAAGGTATACAGAATCTTCCCCTAGCTCTTCTCATCCAAGCCCTTCCTCTTCTCTCTTTCGACCGGTCTTTTTTCAAGCAACCAAGCCTTTGTTGCATTCCCTTCTCTCTCGCTAGAAAATCCTCACCCGGCTTCAAGATTTCCAGGTTCTCTCCAACCGACCTCTCTCCACATTTCCAACAAAGCACGGAGGAAGCTTCCTGCTAGCAACTGAAGAAACCCGCTCTCGAAAACTCCGATTCTTAGGTACGAAGTCATAAAGGTTATGGAGAAGCCTTTTGTCTTTGAAACTTAGGAAAGAGAGATTTTCATGTTGAAACACCAAATTCACTCGTCAAAAAAACCAGAACAAAGACAAAATACCGACTTTGAAGACCGAGGTCTTCCAAAACCTGAGGATTAGACCTCCCAAATCTGAGGCGATGCATCCATAGTTATCAATACATTTTAATGTTGTATTATAAATAGTCATTAATATAATATTATGTATTATTAATATGGTATTATGTATTATTAATATAATATTACCATTAACACCAATGATTATGATTCCTATTTTTTTTTTTAAAGTAAGCATATTTATAATTATTTTTTTAGTTTAAGTATTTTATAAGTTTCCTTAAAAACTTTCCACATTGCTGGGCAACTATCAGCCTACATCTAAATTTGTCTCAGAATTATATCATTAATAGTGAACTATAGAAGATGAAATTAAAAAGAGAAAAATAAACAAAGAATAATGGTATTGATAATTCATAGATATTGTTGATGTCAGATTTTGGTTCTCCGTATCAACGGTGAATTTGTTTTGAGACGGGAACATCGTGCCTGCAAAATAGAGGAATAAAACTGGGCACTGGTGTGGTACAGGCCACGTCGACTCTGATGCCTAAGTCAGTATAGTATTTGACAGGTTCAAAGTTCTAGCTCGAAGGTCACTTACCTGTGGCATCATTCTGGAGTCCTCTTATAGGGTATGGTTTCATGCGCTTCTGTCCACGAACGCAGCTTTCAGGAGTGGGTGTCGTTGAGCGACCAAAACCTCACCCCCGAATGCGTTTTTCTTGCCACCTAGAAGTGGTGGAGTCGAATAAGTCGTACTGGACTTCTCGCTCTCCTCGGATGGGTCTTCTAGACACCGGGTTAGTGCATGGACGCACAGATGGGCTGGACTCGAATCTGGCCAATGAGCCACTTCCAAACGGGCTGGACACACGTTCGGCCCATACTCGCACACGTGCATAGTGGCCAGACCTACATTCGAGCCACACTCGCACACGCGCACGGGAGTTCTATGGGATCAGACACGTGTCCGACCCCCCCTTCGAGGGTCCCTACGTGTCCGGTCCTCTTTCCGAGGGTCGAACTCGCAGGTTTTGGCCAATCTTGCTTTCTCGATCTCCTTTTTGGGTTGTTCCAGGCTTGCCTTTGGGCCTACTGAAATTGCATCGCGAGACTGGAAATCCTCCTACAACAGTTGCCCCCACTCTAGTATGCCTCGGTGAGACTCATTGAGGCAACGAGAGTAGTTGTTGTCGGGCGGTGTACAGTTGTGGTCGTCATCCCTGTTTTTACGCCACGTATTGATTCCTCCCCCAGCTCTCATAGAAAAACTCTATAAAATGAAGACTTTTCATTCCTTTTCCCCACTCATCCCAAGTTTCTCTATTCCACGGTAAGTCCCTCTGAGAGAGTTTTTATCTTTTTCTTTCAAACGAGCTTAACTCTTTTTATTTTTTGCTAGAGTTGGTTTTTGTTTCTCTCTATTTCCCTTTGTGGCTTTTGTGAGAGATGGATTTCGATGTTGACTATGAGCTTGTGGCTAGCGAGGATGTAGATGAGAGTGAGTCGAGTGAGGAAGAGTCTTGTGCTCGTGAGTAGATTGCAAAAGAATCTCGGGGCGGTAGTGTTCGGCCATGTTTTGTGAGTGATTCCCAAGTAAAATGCAACAATCATAAGCCATTGACCTGCGGAACTGATTCTTCCCCGCATGAAGTTTCATGCCTAAGCGAAAGAGATTTGATAAAACTTAGGGAGGATTATAACATCAATTCGAATGTTCTTCTCCGACTACCGGTTCGGAAGAATTCGGCCTATAATCCTCCTTGGGGATGGTCTGCGACTTATGTGATGATGTTGAGACGGGGTCTTCGGTGTAACAGCCCAGATTTCTGTTAATTGTGAGATAAGGTTTTTTGTAGCATTGTTTCCAGGAGCAGTTGGATTTGTTAAGGTTTTGGCAGTTTATTGGTCGGGGGTGAAATAAGAAATTTCTTTTAAGGGTCCTTGGGAGATTCGGGCCCTAGACTTAAGGGAATTGGAAGCTTGGAATTAAATAAAGGAAAATTAAGCGTCAGCTAGGACTCGAAGGAGGGAAGCCTTGGGAAGGGATTTTGAGATTTCTCCAAAGTGGATTTAATTTTAGGAAGGAAAAGAAAGGAGGAGAAAAGGAGAAGGAAAAAGGAAAAAAACCCTAGCCGTCGCTTGACCTTGCCTCGCGCCGCTGCGCCGTGCGTCGCCCTTGCTAGCCGCCGTCCCCTCGTGACTGGCCCGGCTGATCGCGTCGTCGTCGCTCTGCCTCAGCGCGCTGGCCGCCAGCCCGAGCGCGTCGGCGCCCTGCAGCGAGATCCATCGCGGTCATCCACGGCCGGCCGCGTCGCCCCGCCGTCGCCGGCGCCGTCGGTCACGCGATCTCGCCGCGTCGCCCAGCCCGTCCTTCGCGCGCCGTCCCGGTAGCGATCTCGCCGCGTCGCCCGGCCGTCGCTTCGCGCCGTCCAAAGCCACGATCTCGCCGCGTCACTCCAGACGCCCTCGTCCGATACGCCCGGCGCCCGGCGCCGTCGTGCTGCGCGATCGCGCCCGAGACTAGCGCCAGTCTTTGCGTGAGTGTGCGACGTTTGCGTCCAAAGCTCGTGACAGCGTCCAGCCGAGCGACATCCGGCGCCCCACCGAGCCCCATGCGCTTGCTCGCCGCGACGCCTCGCCGAGAGCACGCTGGCAGTGATAGCTTGGTGTCGAGCTTGTCGCCTTCTCGGTTGGTAAATCCCGAGCCTCCTCTCTTGAACCTTGAGATAATAGCTGTTGATTGTTTAATTAGGGTGATTTATTACTTGCTTAGGTTGCTTGGGATCGCATAGAAGCTCGAGGGTCACTTGTTGGGTGTGATTGATATTTCTCTGCTTGCTTCCAGGTAAGGGTTCCTTACCGAGGGTGTGTGGATCCTGCGTATAATTGCTAGCAAGTCTTACCTTGTGATCGTATAAATTTCTAGTGGATAGGTTACATATTTTCTCTTGCTTGCAGGTTTGTGTTGTGTTAGTGTTCCTATTATAATCTGTTAGTTCCATGTTAGTGCTTGGCAGGTGATCTAAAAATAGGTAAGTCCCCGATGGGCACTGCACTAATTCCGTATGTAGTTGAGGTGTAAGACCCCGATGGGCATCCATATGTGTAAGACCCCGATGGGCATCATTGATTGAGGTGTAAGACCCCGATGGGCATCCATATGTGTAAGACCCCGATGCGCATCATTGATTGAGGTGTAAGACCCGATGGGCATCCATATGTGTAAGACCGATGGGCATCATTGATTGAGGTGTAAGACCCGATGGGCATCCATATGTGTAAGACCCGATGGGCATCATTGATTGAGGTGTAAGACCCGATGGGCATCCATATGTGTAAGACCCGATGGGCATCATTGATTGAGGAGTAAGACCCGATGGGCATCCATATGTGTAAGACCCGATGGGCATCATTGATTGAGGTGTAAGTCCCGATGGGCATCCGGTGTAGAACCTAGGGCAGGTTGTAATTGTAAGCCCTTGGTAGGCCAGCTCTAGTGTTAGCTCTTAGCCTAAACAACTGGTTTGTCCATTGTCATTGTATGGTTGCTTGTAGGTGTGCTAAATGCTATGTTTGAGTATTGTAACCCGGTTGGGGAATTCTTACTGAGTAATACGTTGCTCACCCTTATTTTTCTGTGTCCTTCCACCAGGTAACATGGGACAGAGGCAGGATGGCTAGGAGGAGGTCTTTGGATGATCATGGACGGCCCAACTCTGAGACTATGTCACCTTATTATGTTTTTGTTGGTTTAGCATGTAGTGGGACTGGAGTCATTAGAATATCATTCATTCAAAAAGAAAACTTGTTTAAGACTTCTCGGACTGTTTCCTTGATTTTTTTGAAAGTACCGAACAGTCACTTTACTTGTTGGTTTTGCTTAATGGATTTTATGCTTGAACTTAGTTGTGTTGAATGAAAAGTTTTAAATTGGTACTCTCTATAAGTGATTTCATATTTTATTTATGCATGCTAAGAAAGGATCTAGGTTAGAGACCATTAGTTTGGTCGGGTCGTTACATTCGATTTCCCGTGCTTCCTATTGTTCAGGAGTTATTATGTACGGTGGACTTGGCTCCGGGCCAATTTTCCCCAAATGTGTGGAATATTTCTTTGGTTGCCTTTTCCTTTGGAATCGCCTTGGTCTAGAGGGTCCGTTTTTAGTTGACGATTTTTTGTCTCTCTATCATTTTCATGAGAGCCCTGATGTTACGGTGAGCCGCTATGTTTTGCCTCGTTGGAGACATATTCTCTTTGCTCCTGACTTAGTAAGGAGGTGGCGTCACCAATGGTTCTTTGTCAGGGGGGCTTGGTTGACCCCATCCCTCTACTCTTCTAGTGTTACGTCCATCTTTACCGTGGGCGGTAAGAATTCTCTTATTGAGTACTTTTATAAGGGTTTTGTGATGTGACTTTTAGCAAGACCATCGTGTTGGTGGTTAATGTATTCTCGTTTTTGTGCTACTCCTAACATTTGTGTTGGGCTAATTGCAGTTCGTTGCCGACTGGAGATCCGAGAGCCTGTACGAGAGTTTTACTGTTGGTGCCGATCGTTACCTGTCGAGGAACGAAAAAGTCTAAAGCTTGTAACTTTCCAGTCACTACTTGCTAACAACCTTCTGCCAGGTAAGGGATATTCCTGGCATGTGTCACAATGTCGAGTTGCTCTTTAATTCGTGACCTTTGTTTATTGGTCATGCAGGTATGGAACAAACCGCGCCTCAAGCTCCAGTGGGGGGAGGAGTTGACGATTTCGACGGTCCAACTTATCCAGACTACGAAAGTGCCGGTGTGGAGAGCTCTCACTATGCCCTAGGTGTTGAGGACATGAGCTGGCTCGGGGACGTTCCCATGGTCCCCTTATGCACGGGCAGAAGTCAGACTCCTGGTACCTGGTTTGTTGGTGACTCTAGTGCAAGGGGGAGCCGAAACTTTGGGCCCAGTGGATTGCCTTCTAACCTTCCGCCGCATCCCGATCAGGAAGATGCTGCTTGGTTCGCATTCATTTCTGAGGTGCCATCGAGCATGGGTATGGGTCGATGTTGTGACCCAAATGGCCCCTCCTCGGGTCGCCCCGTCTAGCGGCCCCACCTGGATTCTCCTCCCCGAGCTGCTGAGGTTCCGTTGTCTTTTATAAAATGGGAGGTCCCCTCCGGCCCTACCATAACACGCCGAACCCGATTCAGTTTTTGACTGACTCCCTGTGCAGCTGGAGGGGCATAGTGGAATCTCGACCTACCATACTACATGAGCTTCCTATTGGTAACCTTTTGGAAGGCACTAACATGGCTCTCCAGGTTCGTCTTCATTTCGTAACCTTAGCTTATCAGTTTTTCACATGATTTAACGTCCTGTTTCTTTTTCCGGGCATGCCTCAAGTTGGTCTATAGGGTTAATCAGCTTGCCAACGAACTTGCCTACATGCGGAAAGTTTTTGGGTCAGGAAGGGACGTTGCCAGGTCCTTTATGGAGGAAGTCGATAGGCTAAAGAAAGAACTTCGATCTACTAAAAGATCCCTAGCTACTTGTCAGAACAACTTGAAGGAAGCCCAGGCTCTCCTATAGTCTGGTCAGCTGGAACTGGCAGCCGAGGTCGCAGCCCACGCCAAAGCATAAGCGGAGTTGACCGAGGCTCGGGGTAGGTTAGGAAATGTTGCAGCTCTAGTGGAGGCCCTGAAGAAGACACCCATGTTTGTCACCCTATATCAGGAGAATATGAGGAATGGAGTGGCTTGGGCGGTGAAACAGTTCAAGAGGGATCACGCTGCCATTCTGGTGGACCACTACCTCTACTTCTTTGACCAGGCTGTTGCGTCGTAAAGGAAGACCGCCCCTAGCCCAACTGCTCATAGGGTTTCCACTCCTACCCTTGTCTTATCTACTTCGAGTAATGATCAACCTGTTCATGTTCCTTATTATGATGATCGAATATTTTAGGGTGTTCCTGAAAGTGATAGCCCGATGACGGAATGTGACAGTCGTGTAGCCACCCAATCTGCTGCCGCTCGTGTAACCCCCGTCCAAGCTGAACTTTGAGGTGGAGAGGAGTGTTGATCACCTGCTTCTAGCTTCGTGGGTCTATCTATGTGTGTCACAACTTTGTCTGTATGCCTGTGCTTTAGTGGTATTGTAATCTGGCTTTATGGGTGTTCTTTTAGCTGTGCAAACTTGTTACTGGGATACGATAACCTGGCTTGTATCGTGTTTAGCATAACGTTAGGTTGTATCGTGTATCGTTTTATGCTACTTTTTTCTTTATTAATAAACAGACTGTTAATCCTTACTTGTGACATCGGTTGTTAATATGAAATGGGGTTCTTTTTTTACTTGGGGTACCTTTTCGGCCTAGGGTCTCCTATTCTAGCATAGAGTCCCTTTTTGGCACGGGTCTCCTAGTGGTCCCTCACTTTGGCACAGGGTCCCCTATTTTGGCATAGTGTCCCTTTTCGGCCTAGGGCCCCTTTTTGGCACGAGTCTGCTAGGGTCCCTCACTTTGGCACATTGTCCCCTATTTTGGCATAGGGTCCCTTTTCGGCCTAGGGCCCCTTTTTGGCATGAGTCTCCAAGGGTCCCTCACTTTGGCATAGGCTCCCTATTTTGACATAAGGACCCTATCATCGTATTTTGACATAGGGACCCCTATCACCAAATCGATGGTCTAATCCAGTGTTGCCCCCATTCAAGTATAACTTTGGATGCACATAGAAAAGAATATGCTTGAATCGTTTTTATTGACTGATGCATTTATTACATTATTCTTGAATCAGCAAAGATCAAATTGAGCAAACTAAGGAGTCAGCATGGGGACCGACCTCCGAGCCCTAATAAACCTCCGAAGGAAGGATCTGCGAGACCTGGAGGTTGAAATGAGCAATGTAGGTCGGGGAATTTGCTCAGTTTTTGTCATTTGTGGAGCTAATCTAGAGGCAAGGTACCTACTTGATATAGGCCTCGTCCGGAAGCGGAAGTCTTCCACTCGCGACGTAGTTCAAGTAGGTTCGGGGTGCCCCCTCCTTCTATCATTGCCCCCGAGAACTAATCATTCCACGGGTCTTTGGTGAGGTATCGCGGTCTCGGTAGGTTCTCCTACCGCCGGGACCTTTACCCTAGTAGGATCGCATATAAACGATGGAGCTTCTGAGCGAGGTTCTGGGTCGTGGCCTGCACGTTGTCGCGTTGTGTTTGGCCTCGCAGCGACCGGCCTCCCAACAGCTGGGCATTTTTCTCTAGCAGCGGGCTCTTCCCTAGGAGGGGGTCGTGCCCTTGTTTGCAGTTCGCCCCTAGCCTGAGGGTCCGTTTCGTTTCAAGGAGGGATCCTTGCCGAGAGCGTATCTCCGTCTACTGTAGCTACAATTGGGGGTTTGATTGATTAAATTTCGCAGCTGATAGATGGTTTCGGCCATCTCTTGCATTTTTCGCTCAAGTGCAGCCACCTACGGGTCCTCCAGATTTTCCATCGCTGGTCTTTGTTCCACTTCGACCACAGGTTGGGTCTACAATTTTTCCACCGCATTGTGTCGAGTGGGTACCCTTCTAGAGGCTCTCTCGTTATCAGATTCCCCATCGTTCACATGATTACTGTGACTTGCGCTATTCATCCTTCAGCCCGAACTTTGACGTTTCGCAACTTAGCCTTGGGTAGAACACGTATCAATCCCCACAAACGGCGCCAATTGTTGATGCCAAATTTTGGTTCTCCGTATCAACGGTGAATTTGTTTAGGGACGAGAACGTCGTGCCTGACAAACAGAAGAATAAAACTAGGCACCGGTTTGGTACATGCCACGTGGACTCTGATGCCTAAGTCAGTACAGTATGTGTCGGGTGCCAAGTTCTAGCTCGAAGGTCACTTACCTGTGGCATCGTTCTGGAGTGCTCTTAAAGGGTATGGTTTCCTGCGTTTTTGTCCACGAACGCAGCTTTCGGGAGTGGGTGTCATTGAGCGACCAAAACCGCACCCCCGGATGCACTTTTCTCGCCACCTGGAAGTGGTGGAGTCGACTAAGTCGAACTTGACTTCCCGCTCTCCTCAGGTGGGCCCCCTGGACATCGGGTTAGTGCATGGACGCACACATGGGCTGGACTCGAATCCGGCCCACCAACGACATTCAAACGGGTTGGACACACGTTTGGCCCGCACTCGCACACGTGCACACAGGCCAAACCTACGTTCGGCCCACTCCCGCACACGCCCATGGGGGTCGAACACGTGTTCGACCCCCCTTTCGAGGGTCCCCACGTATCTGGTCCTCTTCTCGAGGTCTGGACTCGCGGGTTTTGGCCAATCTTGTCTTTCCTGTCTCATTTTTGGGCTTTTCTGGGCTTGCCTTTGGGCCTACTGAAATTACGTCGCGAGACTGGAAATCCTCCTACAACATATATATATATATATATATATTTCAGTTCAATTGATCATTCATATTCTATCATGTATTGACATTAAAGATTTGAGAATATGGTTGGAAATGCCCACCTCGACCTATATTAAAAAGTGAGATATCCTCACTACTTAATAAGTAATTTGAACTACCTACTCATCCCATTTTCGATATCTCATTATCGATTGGTTTTGAAATGAAATCATTATGTTACCTAAATCATATCTCGTGTCTATTGATGGTGTTGGTGATGAGTGAAAACAGAATGAGCAAACCCTTCCATCCCAACGACGACAAGATTTCAGGGACATTGAAATTTCTGTCCATTTAATTCATGCTGTGGCGATTAAGCAAGAGTGAACCCATAATAACAAAAAATGTTTTAAGAGTTCTCCCATATTTGCATCTTCTCTTTTAAAATTGCATACAAAAATTTGATTTGCTACACGTTACAATATCTCTTAATTTTATTTTTAATTTCAATTACTTTTTGAAAATACAAACTTGAAGAAAGAAAATCCATACTCCACCTTTTTTGTGCACAACCATTTAAATATGAAGGTCTTGACTCTTTGCATTAGCCCCTTGCACAAAGCTTTGAATTTCAGTGCTGCCATTCTCAGCTTCATTTAATATAGGATCAACCAACAATCTGAGAATCCAGTAGGGTTCCCACCTATTTGTTTCCATATGAAAAGGCCAATAGTACAACAGGATAACTAAAGCTTTTAATAATACATCAAAAGAATAAAAACTCAACTCAAAACACAACAAAACAAGAGTGCAAATTCACCACAGCAACAAAACAAAACAAAATTAATATCTGGCTATTGCGCAAGCAAAGCATTAATTTCGACCCACATTATTCTTTCACACATGAGAGCATCATGTTTAACTCTTATTAGCAAGGGCACTTCGAAAAGTAAACACACTATCATAAACATTACATTTACAGTGGAAGAAGATGTTTGAGCTTCTTCCTCCCCTCCATTGTCATTCACAACCCCCATACATAAAGAGACTCCAGCAATCAAATTGTGAAAAAAAAAAAAGACAGCATCATATTTCTTATGTACAAAAATGCAAGCTGAACTGGATTCGCGCAGTTTTTATAACCAAGTGACAGGGAGAAGCCCCGAAGACTGAACCGAACCTTATTACGTAGAAATATTCGTTTCAACATCTTAAAACACAGGACAGTATGTTCTGCTATAACCCACATTTCATTTCTAAGTCCAAACAACCCAATTAACATATTCATTCCTCACTCTCTATCGATGAGCTTAGAACGCCTTCACCAGTAACCCAACCATCTCCATTTCTTCAAATGTATAGCAGCACCTGCAGCTACCTTTTCGTTGTCGGAAGCTTTGGTACTTTCAAGTGAAAAATATAACACCTTGTTCCAGATTCCACTCCCTTGGCAAAAGAAAGCGGCCAACCCATGCGAACAATATATCCATATCTCACTGCTATATAAACAATTTCTCTTCTCCAACCTCCCCATTCCCCTAGTGAATATTCCACATTTTCTTTCTTTCTCCTCTGCCAGTACTATATGGCAAAGGATACGCCTCCATCAGCAATCTGATCCGACAATGGACGATTGATCCTCTGTGTGGTTGGCAACCATATCGAAATCTGGTTTTCTGAGCTTCGTTTCTCCACCGAGTGGGAGTTTTATCTTCGGCGACAGTCTCTTCACTTCTTCTGTAGTGTAGATGAATATCTTCCTTACCATGCTGCAGAACTCGCTGCAATCATTTAGGAAAATCAATCCGAAGTTATAGCAGCCGAAGTTTCTCATTTTATCATGGCTCAAGCCTTCAAAAATATAGTTACTTCAACAAAATGCACACACTCAACATTCAGCTAAATGGAGATGAAATCAAGATCAATGGTGGTGATAGCATTTGATGATTATTTTTTTTCCAATATCTGTATCATGAATTTGGATACCCTAGGGGGCGTGAGTTCAAATATACTTACTTCCATGGATCATCCCCAACCATCATCATATCATCTTCATCATCGGTGTAAACAACCTGCCATTTCTTTACAGAGCCACAGAGCTCGCCCTCTATGTCAAACATAACCTCTAGTTTCCTTAGTAGATCATCATATTGATTAAACCGTGTTAAATCTACGGCCCTCCCAACAGCAATTCCTTGCATGTGCACCTGAAAAAATATATAAGCAGCCTTCTCATCTAAATTTCATACATCAATTCATTTATTTATAACTAGCATCACCCCACTACATATCCACTAGGGCACCTGCGCCTATCCCAAGAATCCAAGATATAACAAAAAAATTTACAATTAAGCTCACTCGTAAGTTTCAAACTTGGAACCTCCAAAGGAGCATACTTTGGAGTCCCCAAACCTCTACCAACGTGGCTGCCCCTTGGGGACAAAAGAAAAGCATATTCCATACAGTCTGTATGATACAGAAGCAGTTGAACACCCTTCAACCAGAACTGCACCAGAGATATTAGAAAGCTGATGGATTGAAATACCTTTGTGCAGCTACGTATCTGTCTGCTTTGAGACTCCAAATGGGAAATTGGGCATGATTTATCAGCATCAAAGCTTACTGAAGGAATATCTGGTCGGTGAATGTTTGACGGTTCAGATTGCTGGTCAAGTTCTGTGTCTACAGGGGGAACCGGCCTATCCTCACCCACCATTTTAGGTGTTGAAACTGGATCAGCCTCCTCTTCGTTGGAATTTCCAAGAAGCTGGATCCCGAAGAGCCTGCACCCATTCCTAGTGTTCTGTTTCTTTTCAACGTGTTCTCTGTTAGCTCCATTAGATGAAGTGTCCACAACATTTTCCACCCTATTGGTATTACTAGACGACCAGTAGGCGTTGCTTGACACAGCACCAAGAGGACTGTTCCCATTAAAAATATGTGAATTTGAAGCAGCCGTAATGAACTTTGGTGAAGAATATAGATCCCTCCCGTGCTGTGGTTCAGTATATGAAAAGGCAGAAGATTCAACCATAGGTTTCCACCCACCTAGTACATGAAGATAACGTCAGCAATGTTCCCATCTAAATCAACAATGGTTTATTACTATTCAGAAGGGTTATATTACCGAGCACACCTGCATCTGGTGAAGGTAGAGGCAAAACAGCTGGTCGTGGACGCTTGTTCCGCTGTGTAGGTTGAGAGCATACAGGGTTGGATGCAACAAGTGGTTCCAATTCCCAAGCAGACACTCTATCTGGACGCAGGATAGATGAAGGCTCATCCCATTGCACCTTTACATCAACCAACACTCAGAAGTTAGTTCTTGAAATAAAATACGCATCGATGCAAGCAAACAGTATATAAAAACACACCAAAAAATGTAAAATAACATATATTGAACAATAATTGAGTGATATTGATTAGAGCTTGGGAGTGGTCTCAAGAGAAGAGAGATTCCAAGTATCTTCAACACTTTGGTTTATCTTTTTATTATAATACACATTTTGATTTAGTTTGTATCAATTAGATATTAGAGCGCTGCTATTATCACAAAATGATAGAAAAGATCAGAGAACATATGTAATTAGATGGTCATCTTGTTCCATTTCTAAAGTTCAAAACCCACCCTTTACAAATCAGAAGATTCCCAAGAGTCTCTCAGTTGCCTCTTCAAGGAAACCGGCAGATATTACACAGAGCAAAATCCCATACTATAATGGTAAATGTCTGCTGGCTGCTACACATTTTAGCCTATAACGGCCCAAGTTTTCATCCCGGTCTTCCAAGTATGTCCCAAGGGTACTTTGGTAATTTGGTCGGGCCGTTAGGGCTGTTTCTGTCTTCTCAGCTGTTTATGTTCCTGGATGTTCAAATTGGGGTTTGGATGCATTCTGGTTGAGTTTGGGTGTTGAGGGTTGCAAAAAATAAAAATAAGAGTTTTGCCGGAATAAAAATGCATCAGCTGGGGTTTGAACCAGGGTGGCCTGGCTAGTTAGCAGAGGGGCCTTGCCAGATGAGCTTCAGGCAGTTATTGATACTCATTTCGCAGGTTATCTGGTTTGCCTTGGTTTTCGAGACTTAAGTGAGTTGGATTAAAAAATAGGTTTTTCTCTTTTCTCCTTCCCAAATTCCCTTGCCACATCCTCTTCTCCAGAGCTCGTTCTTGCCGTGCGATTTCCAGCCTCCCGGGAGCTTCGATCGATCGTTCCGGGTAAGTGATCGATCGATCGTTCCGGGTTGTATTTTCCTCTCCTTGTTGTTGTTGCAGATCCGTTTGGCTAAGGGATTGGTTGGTTTGTTCTTGCTGACCGAGAGGAGGGGAAAGGTAATGGTTGGTTGTGTGTTTGTTGTTGTGATTGCAGCCGAGAGCAGCCTTGCGGCGCGACGCCGTCGCCCACCCGGCAAAGAAGACCGCCACACCCCGCCGAGAGCGCGAGATCGGCTGTCGCGATCGCAGCCCAAAGATGCCGCGCGCCGCAATGAGCACAGCCCGCCGCCCGAAAGCAAATTTCTTCGACGCCCGCCCCGCCGCTAGCTCACGCGCGCGCTGACTGCGCCGCGACGACGCCGCCCCGCGCAAGAATAGCAGCAGACGACGACGCCCCGGGCCACAAGACGCACGCACTCGCGCTCTGCAGGGCCCAGCGCCCGATCGCAGCCCCTGCCGCACGCACAACGAGCAGCCCGTCCGCACGCCATCGCCAAGCCGTGTGCCTTGCAGCCTGTCCATCCGCGCACTATCCCCGAGCCGTGTGAGTTGCTCCCGACCGAGCCGAGTTCTGGTTGTATTTTACCTAAGGCCTATAGATTGTAATGTTTGTTGTTTGTTTGTTAGGTTCCCGATAGCTAGATCAGGTTCGGTTGCAGCTTAAGATCTTTCTTGTGGTGTTTGCCTTCCGACCCAGGTAAGGATTTCTTACCGGAGTTGTGTGGGCCCTACGATATTTTCTGTGATTGTTGATTGTATGTATGTTTATGTTTATCAGCATGTTAGTGGATAGGTGCTTTGTTCTGAATTCCGACTGGCATGATTCTCGTGTTATTTCTCATGTTAGTTCCATGCTAGGTTGTTACGCTTCGCATATTCTTTATCCTGTTCTTGCTTCGTAGTATCATGCTAGGTTCATTGTTTCACGAGCACGTGTTAGTATGTTTCTTTGTTAGTTGTTTATAGCTTAGAGTTCTGATAGGTAGCATCATCCGGGCGAGGATGCATAACGTAACTTGCATCCATGGCAGGGACGTGCGAGGCAGTACTCCGTCCCTGATCCGTCGTTAGGGTTTAGCTAACCTCAACGGTAGCCCAGTGCAATCTTGGGTGAGGGTGGCAGACTGTTAAATGCCCCAACGGTCGGGGGAATGACGAGGCATTGCCTTGTCGGCGCAATGATCGACACGACCTCGGGCGTGTCGGCGGTAGAGCCCTGATTAACACCTGATAGGGCAAGGACCGGTTCCTGGTGTAAGCCTACCACGGTCGGTTCCTTAGCCTCAGGTGCGGTGGTACAGGCTGACATAGTCATAGTGTCCTGGTCTCACACCACTATGTTCAGTGACACCGATCCAGAGATTCTTTTAGGCATGCGTACTGGACTAGGGCAGCATGCTCTAGACCCAGCACCTCCCTAGTTTGCAGTACCATGCGGTGCGCGCACACGCTCATTATAAATACGATCGAGAGCTCCTCGGGATCTTGAGTTGATTGCACCTTTCGTGATCGGCTGTAGTAGGAAAGCTGAGGCCGAGATTAGTTTCTCGTAGAGTATCGAGATTCGTTGTAGTTTTTTAGAGTAAGACCGTAAGATGGCATCCGTGGTATTTATGTATGGATTAAAGTGATATGCTCTCTTTTGTGTTGTATTCATAGCTTGCATACTTTCTGCTAGATGACCAGTTATATCGTATTGTACCCCAGTTGGGAATTCTTGCTGGGTAATTCGTTACTCGCCCTTATTTTGTAGTTTTCCACAGGTAATCAGGGCGCGAGACAGGATGGCTGAAGGAGGAGCTGCTGATCATGGAAACCTGTTGTCTTTAACTCTGAGTTTATGTTATGTTTATGTTTTGTCCTCTGGATGCATGTAGTTGGGCACAGAGCCCTTAGGATGTTTTCTGATTGTTTCTAGATTCTGGCACTATTTGTAAACTGTTTAGGTTCTGAATGTTTTGAATAAATCTCTTATCAGAATATGTTTTAAACTGTATTTAGCTTGGAACAGGTGCTTGGAAACAGGGACAGGTTTCAGGACGCTTAATGATTGTTTGTTAAAATGAATGTTTACAAGTTTTTAGTTTTCTCAGAATCTGGATAACAATCTTGCATATTATATTTGAATTTTAAAAGCATGCATTGAGGTAAAGGCCTAGGTTAGGACCTCTTTCGGGTCGGGTCGGGTCTTTACATAGCCACATTCTGATTGCAACTAATAGTTAGTCTTTTTTTCTAGTAACTCTTTAAGGCCCAAGACACTTTTTAATTTATGAAAAACATGGAAACAAGGTTGTTAACTCGGGAAACGAAACGTGTATCGAAATTTAATTTTAATGAATCGTAAATCGTAACGTATAGTGTATCGCAAGTTTTCATTTTATGAATAATATTTAAATATAAATATAATAATCATAAAATAGAAAAATAAATATGAATAACTTCACATGTATAGGTAAATATAAATTAATAATAATAAACCACTAGTAAAATAACTGTTAGAATTAAATTTAATTATTAATTTTAAAAGAGAAAAAAAGCATTTCATAACGACCATTTAACTTTTGAGAATATAATTTATTAAATATATTTAACAATAATGAATGGAAAGTAAAGAGACACATCGAAATTAAAAAAAATATAAATATATTTGGTTTATATTAAATGTGTATTAAATGTGATTGTCAAATCACGCTTTTCCATCCAATTACACATTAAACAAAAGGCATTTTTGTTTTCTATTTTTTATCTTTTTACCCCAAACCCTAATTTTCCTTTTAGTCTCTTCTTCCTCTCACGCACACAAATGTCTTCTTCTTCTTTCTTTCTTTTTTTTTTTTTTTTTTTCTGTTTGTTTCAAAGCTCTCTACGTCTGGAAACCCCATTTTCACTCACGGTAATTCATTTTTCTAGATTTTTTAAATCTTTAAACGAAACGGATGATTCAACCTCTTGAATTGTACAATTCACACATATTTACGATTCAATTTATGTTTTGACTCGTTTTTACTCCAATTCGAGTTGAATCGTGAAACGTTGTTTTTGACAACTATGCATGGAAAATATCTTTTTTTGAAATCCCAGACTCTCTGTCAGCTTAACACACATTGACTATTCTCACAAGATAACTACTTGAACCTACAATATTTGGTTGTCAAGAAAACCCGTAGGAAATTAATTCCTAAATAAGTGACCACCATGGTTTAAACCTATAGCCTGTTCAGACCCTCTTGACCACTAGGCTAACCAAAAAAACATGGAAAAGATTCTTGAATCTGAGGGAGTCGAACACCCAGAAACAGAAATTATCACACCAACAGCAACAAGGAAATATGCCAAAAGAAAATGTCTCTCTGAAAACTTAAATGCATCCATTTTCCTTTATATAGAGCAATCAACTTAGACAATCATCCACAATAATAAGAAGAGTGAAAAAAAAACCAAGCTGATATTATACCAACAAACGGTAGTATATGATGGTCATCCATAAATATCTCCTCTTAACACAATCCAAAGATTCTTTTTATGTATAAGCAGACAAATTCCATAAAAGTCCGTTCCTCCAAAATATACCTTATCAAGCTAAAACAAAAATAGTTTCTTTTTTTTTTTTTTTTTTTTGAAACAAGGGTAACCACACCCGTCCATAGGCCAAGCACCGAGAGACATCGAAGGAGTAATGTCACAGGTGAGTCTCAAACCTGGGACCTTGAAGGGAGCATACCTTCAAAGCCCAAGTTTTCAACCATCGTGCCACCCATTGGGGACATTTTCTTCTTTCTTTCTACCATCAGCCATTTGTATATGTCCAAAATAAAGTACTTATCTATATCCAAACATGCATCTTAGTAAGGTTTTCATAAACTATTCTGTATTAGAACTCTAATGAGATATTGAACTCATATAAAGAGAGAGAACAGCATCAATGCACATCATATAATGTTTCAAGATTGGACTATGAAAAAACATGAGAAGGATTATTACGGAATTAGCTAACCTTTAAGGATCGCCACTCTGAATTAGCCCACCCAGGCGATGCATTATCTCCAAGACCAACAATTGTTCCGCTAAAACTGTCAAAGAATATTAAAAAATTTAGTATATGAACTCATCAATGAAAGGGAAAAAAAAAAGCTGGTGAGCTTCACAGTTACCTTCTTTCAGGAACTTCCTCTCCCTCAAACCTCATCTTGAACCTCATCCCAACAGAGAGTTTATGGTTTTGAGCTTCAAGGTACTTGTTTAGGCTTACAAGAAATGTAGACCTGCTTGTTCTGCCACAGGAAGGATATTTAGGATTTTTTTCAGTTGCAAGAGATAAATCACAGAGCAATGGCAAAAGTGAACAATCGACTTGCAGCGTCGAAGTACAAAGGCCCATTATCCATGACAATACAATTATTTAACTTGGAAAGGAAAAAAGGACTCATGGTATAACAGAGTAAGAAAGAGTAATATAGAGTAATATAGAGACGACAAACCTTGGCTTGTAAAAAACAGAAAAGAGAGTTCCAGTTGAAATAGCATGAGAAGCAGTAGCAAGAACTCCAAGATGCATGCTGTGACTCGATATAACAGATGATGGCATGTTATTCAGCTGTCTCATAAGTCTTCTCACTCCAACACGAAGCTCTCCATCCTCACCTCTACACATATAACCAAAGAGATCATGTAGTTGTTCAGTCAAGATTCATTTTTATCCCACAAAAGAAAATAGACAATCAAAATTCAAATTTAACCCACAAAGAAAATAGACATTCTTCACAAATGCCACCAAAACATTACCTTAAAAAGATAAAAGCATCTCCAGCTACAAGTTTTTTAGAACTAACAAAAACACTCCATCCAGTTGTTAGCAGATGACGCCTTGGTTGGCCTGCAATTTGTGTATTAATATCAAAGTCTAGGGGGATAGGAGAGCAGCAATAAGTCACAGGAATGCAACTAAAAATCCATTCACGTCATGTTTTTTTTTTTTTTTTGAACAAGGGTAACCACGCCCGTCCCTAGGCCAGGCACCGAGAGACATCGAAGGAGTAATGTCACAGCTGGGTCTTGAACCTGGGTCCTTGAGGGGAGCATACCCTCAAAGCCCAAGTCTTCAACCACTATGGCACCCCTTGGGGACTCACGTCATGTAAAATAAATCATGCAAGAATTCACCAGACACAGTATAAACCCATATAATTCTTTTTCCTTTTTTTTACCAAGAGCAGGAAAATTAATTCCCCTAATCAATATTTTAAAAGACTATTGAGGCTTACGCCTTGAACCCATATAATTCTTTTTCCTTTTTTTTTACCAAGAGCAGAAAAATTAATTTCCCAAATCAATATTTTAAAAGGCTAGTGAGGCTTACGCTTTGAAGCTCGCCTCAATACAAGACTCTAACTTTTAGCCTCATGTCTTACACCTTTGTTGGATCATAAGAGGCCTATGCCTCACACAAGAGAAGCTTGTGCCTCTATGATAATGCGCTTAAAGTCCCTACGCCTCATTGAATTACTAGAAGAATAGTATTATTATTTTTTTCGTTCTTTATTATATAAGGGTTTTAATTGTTTCAGAACCGTCAATTTAATTTTGATAACTTGTTGACTTATTTTTCTCTTGCATCTCCTTTTGAAGTGATGTGTTGTATTCACTAATTGGCTTGGAGAATTCACTTGTTTCTTATTCTAGAAAAATAAATTCAATCCTATCAGTGTTGGTGCAATGTTTTATCTATTTTTATGTAAGTATTATGTTTTACCGAACATGTTTACACAAACTTAGAATTTTTATAATGTATTTAATTAAAATTGAAGCTTACGCCTCATATCGCCTCGAGGCTTGCGCCTCGCCTCTTCAAAAGGAAAAGTCTCGAGGCCATCTTTAGCCTTTCAAAACATTGCCCCTTATCACTAACACTAGCAGCTTGAGCTTGAAGTCAGGAACGGAGGGGTTACCAAATTCCAAATATTTACAAATAGCCACTTCTTGAGAACATAAACTACAAGTGTAAAAGAACAAAAAAAAAAGGAAGAGATGGCCAGTGGAGAAACTCTTCGAGCCAGGCACAAAAACATTTGAACTGTACATATATATGTATTTATGCATAAAACATGCAAATAATTCAAATTGTTTAGCTCTACAAATTATACCTCGAAAAATGTGCCGAAAATGCCACTGATTCCCATGTAAATCAGTTGCAACCAATTCTTGCCATGGTGGCTGCTGAGACATATCCTGAAAAACAAAAGGACTTTGAAACAAGGAAGAGAAATGAATGCTAGGGGTTGCAATATCATATGTATGCTCTAACCAGAGGAGGCAGACAATCATCTGCGTGCCTCCTAAGAACAGAGAAGCCTCCATGAGTGCTAGTGTCAGAAGCAGTGAGCGTCTTGCAAAAAGAGTGGACATTGCATGTTGGTGGGTCAGGAAGGGCAGGATCCGGGGTGGTTACTTCCCTTTGCTGCTCATGAAAAATAAAACGAAGGCAAGAAAGAGTTAGAAATATCAACAAAAAATTCGAAGAGTTTAGAGAACTAACATCGGTGTCTGGAAGCAGGGTTATCTGAGCATAAACTTCATCTGTGTCAGATTCCGCCTAACAGACAAAGAAGTGGAAAGTCAGCAAAAAATATCCCACTGCATGCAACTAAAATGGGTGTGATTGAACTGACCCGGAGAACAACATTGACCACTTTACAAAGTATTTTTGATGGTAGGTTGAACGAAGGCATGTGTTGATCTAATCCTTGATGCATGGATGCTTCCAGCTAAACACAGACAAATTCAGCATCAAACATTTTGCCTTTATTATGGAGTCACAAAGGCAAGACATGAGATACCACCTGTTCCATGTGACCCTGTGGAAAGTAGTACAGTCGTTCATTTTGGCGGGGAAGGGTGACAAGGGGTCCTGCGCAGGCATCCCATAATTCCCTAAACAAGGCATAGGAAGAGGACCCTGGAAATTAAAAATTAAAAATTAAAAAAAAAAAAAAAAAAAAAAAAAGGGTTCATTCATACAGATCATCAACAGGCGAACTCTGAGTATATTTTTAAAGAAAAGAAAGGGGCTGATGAAGAATAAGAAGAAACCTGAAAAGGACATGATAGTATCAGAGAGATATGTAATCGCCAACCTGAAACAAACAAAACAAACAAACAAAGTGGATCAGCTCCTGATTCATTCAGCACAGGCAGGCCCCGATGAATAAAACCTCGATCCACAAAATAAAACGGAAAAGCAACAACACCAAAATACCCAGAAAAGAAAAGGAAGACACAAAGTAGGGTTTCAGAGGGAAGAACAACAACAACAACAACAAACGATAAGATGAACCAAATTTCTGATGCTATTATGTTCATTTCTTAAATTTATTTACAATCCTTTTTTCAGAGAAATATATATATATATATATATATATGGGGTGCTGTCTGTGTGCTAGAGATTACTACCAACATACACACGCACTTTCATTTATTTATTTACTTAAATAACATTGTTTATATATATATATATATACATAAATAATTATAATTAAAATAAATAAAAGAGGACAGATAAGAAAGGGGCGCCCCCAATGGGATGCATGACACACCTTCTCCTATATTCTCTTTTCTTCTAATTAATCTCTCTCCCTCTCTCTCCCTCCCTCTTTTTAAAGCTTTTCCCTCCCTCTTTGTCCCACCAAACTAGGGGTATAGCTATATATATATATATATATATTTAGTTCTTAAGTTTCAGGTGATATATTACTATTTTATTTTATTGTTTTGCCACTTCTATCTCTCACATTTTAATATTAATCGATTTAATTTTTTAGATAACAAAATCGTCAATAATATAATGAATGCTCACTATGATGTGATTATTTTTGTCTTTAACCTGATTTTTTTAAAAAAGAATAAGTAAAAAAACAAAACTCAACATACACATAAACTAGGATTGAAGATTATTAAAACATTAGGGATAAGAATATTTAATTTTGAAATATAAGAATAAAATAGAAATTTCACCCTAACTCAAAGTAAAAAGGTGGTTTCTCAAATTAAAAATAATATGAAAATGAAAAGTGCATATTTTTCTAGAGATTAAAATGGAGGACCTATTAATCATATATGCACACTTATGTTAATTGAATTATACCTTTTTTAGGTCAGTCAAACATAAAATGACGATGACCACTGTGGGAAAGACAATACTTGTCTTTTGTGAGTTTGCTTTTAGCTTGGGGACAATTTTAATACATTTTATCATATAAATTTAGTAAGATCTGCTCGACAATAGTGACTATAGGGGTATATTGTTCGAGCAGGCTTGTCATGATAGTCTTATCAACCCTCGACTTTCCACCTCCTTGACTCCACTCATTTTTCATTGGTTTGGTTATTTTCCTTTTTGTGTCTATCTGTGAAGGTGGCCTTTCTAGGCTTCATAGTTTCTTGAGAATATATTTCTTTTGATTTTGTGAAGATTGAAGCAATCGATGATTGATCCATGCCAACATCTATTGTTGAGGTTCGTAGTTTCCTAAGCTTAGCAGGTTACTACTTGAGGTTTGTTCCCAAATTTTTAAGTTAGCTGAACCAATGACTGGATTGACAAAGAAGGTTTGCACCTTTGAGTTGAGCGATGACTAAGAAACTTACTTTGTTGAGTTGAAGAAAAGGTTGTTCTCAGCTCCTGTGTTATTTGTTCTAGGGGACAGAGGATTTTGTTATGTATTTCGATACTTCAATATAGTTAAAGACGTACATGCAAGACTACACGACTCATGACCTCTAGAGTTAGCAACAGTAGTGTTTGCATTGAAAATTTGGAGGCATTATCCATATGGAGAGAAGATTGAGATTTTCACATACCACAAGATTCTCAAATACTTCTTCATCCAGAAGTAGTTGAATATGAGACATAAGAGGTGGTTGGAGCTAGTAAAGGATTATGCCTATTAGATCATTTACCACCCGGGTAAGGAAATGTTGTAGTAAATGCCATAAGCAGGAAGATATTACACTCTGCGATGTTGATTTCTTCTCAAGCACCCTTGTGTCTAGAGTAAGAGATAGACACCATTGCAGTGTTGTTGGGAGAAGTTACCGCCCGAGTAGCCCAATTGATAGTGCAATCATTGTTGATACAATGCATTATTGCGGGTAAGCAGAGTGACCAAAAGTTGTTGGAAGTGATTGCAATGCTACACACTAACGAGAGCAACAAGTTTACATTGCGTTTAGATGGTAGTTTTTTGTTTAAAGAGTGTTTATTTGTTTTAGAAGACATCGAGATCAAGGAGTAATTGTTGTCAAATGGGTATAATTCTTCCTTTGTTTGGTACCCCAAGGGTACTCAAGTGTATCAATACTGATAACTCTCAAATAGAGCATGATTTAGGCTAATTTATTCTACATTTTACTAAGGTTCAGGGGAAATAATTGAATAGGTAAAGAACAAATTGTGATTAAAACTGTTAGAAGTCTCACACATCTATTATTAAGCACAAGAAGGGCAAACATTGCATTTTAAGTAAGAGAATGAATGAATTTTGCTAATAAATAGTATACAATGTAGGATTGTGGAGCTTGGAAGATAGAAAACTGACTAGATGCAAAAACCAAAAGGCAAAAATCATATGAAGCATTCATAAGACAGCTGCATTCAAAGGATCACGCTAACAAGGAAAGAACAAAGAATCAATCAATTAACTAAATATGGTGTTAATCAAGGAATTCTAGCATAAATTAGAAGATTCCAACATTTATGAAGATACACCAGCTCACCCGAACTTGTTGCACAAGTAAAATCATCTCTATTTAAAGAGAGTAAGAAGTTGTATTTGAGGAGCTGGTTCGGTTGGCTAGAAGCCAATTCGATTGGGATAAAATACCATAAGAAGAAGGCAACTGGACGATGTCTGTAGAATCCATTGACAAGGAGTCTGCCCATCTTTAATAGCCACATCAATTCCTTAATTTTATTTTTGTGTATTTAGGAGTAGTGTGTAGATTTGTAGTAAACTCTTAATAGTGACATTTATAAATTCGCATTATTAATTGTTGCTTGTTTGTATGTTACTTGAGGGTAAAAGCATTGATAAGAATCATATGTAGAATACATGTTAAGAGTGTGAGTAGTTATATTTTATATTGTTGCATTTGATTATCAAGTATGTGTCAATTAGCTACCCATGTATACTAACCATCAGGGAACTCGGAAGAGGAAATTGTTGGACGATATAGCATGTTACCTACGCTTATTTATGTTGCATTTAGGGTTCAGAAAACCCTAAAAAATCACCAACACTTCTTTTTACTTATTCGCATAACTCTTAAGTTAGTAAGATAAATTCTAGACATCAATCTCTGTGGAGAACGATAAAATAATACTTATCATTTGCTGCATTTCATCCTTTATTAATTGCATCGGAATGCAGACCAAATACCTAAAACTGACATATTAGTGGAGTAATATGAAGTAAAAGATAATCGAGCATGTCAGTAGATGTATTACATATTAATAAGTGAAAGCACTACGGTAGAAGTTAGCTGGTTTGTTGCAGCCATTGAGTGCATCTCAGTGAAAGTAAGACGAGATCTCGATAAATTTCATCTCGTGATTGCTTAGTTCATAATGATTTGGTTTATTGTTGACCAGTTGACAAAGTGTGTGCACTCTTCTCGGTAAACCCACTTACACTATGGAAAAGTAGGCACAATTATACAAGGATGATACAGTGAGATACCACGGTGTGTCAACCAAGATAATGTGAGACAAAGAATCATAATTCACTTTCACATTTCTGAAAAGGTTTTCCAAAAGCTTTGGGTGAGATTGTTGCTTTAATACTACTTTTCACCCACAAAGATATACATACAAAAAGGTTGAATAAGATTCTAGAAGACATGCTAAGTGCACGTGTTGGACTTCGCTCGAATTTGGGACCAACGCCTATTGTTGATGGGTTTTGCCTACAACAACATGTTGGAAATATAGGGTAGGAGCATGCATTTAGCGTAGCAGAAGCGTGTGAATAATAAAAAATTTCACAATAATTAATCCAATTAATTATCTTTGATTAATCTAATTAATTTAAATGCAATACCCTAGGTGATTAACATGTTATTGAAAGATACTACTTACATTGACTGTCGCCTCTAATCTAATCTAGCGGGTTTTTATATTGAGTAGAATCGACTATTCCCCATGGACGATCTCGAACGATTTCCCCCACTCTTCTTTCCCCCACTCTTCTAGGCTATGACTTCTTTTTCTACAACTGAATGCTTGGTGGGAAGCCTTTATAGGAGGGAGCTAGGAACTTTAATAGTTCTCAACTTTTAAAGAGGTTATTCAACTTATGAGAAAGATTACTTTGAAAGTGAGTGGGATAAGAATAAATGTCTCATATTTATAGTAGAGTGGTGGAGGTTCCAACTTAGAACTTTCCGATGTGGGACAAATAATTGTGCATTTTTTCCATTTGAGTTTTCTCATTTAATTTTAAAAAATTCCATGTATTGTTGTATTTACTTTAATTGATATTCATCCAATAAATTTCAATTCCATAATATACAAATATATTATAAATAAATAAATATCTAATTAATATATCCAATATACTAATTCTCTACTTTAATAATTATCCAATAATTATTAACCCAATTAATTTGTCCAACATATTAATCAATATTCTTCATTTAATAATTATCCAATAATTATTAAACCATTTAATATGTCCAATATATTAATTGTTGTGATCTCTTTATTAAATAAATATTTATAATTAATTTATCAAATAAATTAATTTCTCTTTATTAATATTTATTCAATAAAAATTAAATTAATGTATCCAATATATTAGCAAGTTTAATAAATTAAAGTTTATGTTCCTATTAATTACGTCTCACATAATTAATATGTGAATTTGAACTCTTTAAACTCACTCTCTGATAAAACAAGGTACCAACAAGTATGGGCTAGCTTGGGGATTTGTGGACCTATAAGTTGAAAGCTACAACGACTCAGGATCCAATCCTTATTCGTTAACATCAGACTTATTCCAGTAAAAGCCTGTGTTGATCTCTTTCTCACTATAAGACAAGTTCTGTCATATGATCTTTCACGTGCTCATTCGTAATTCACAGCTGGGACAAGAAATTCGTTTTGCCCTATGATTACATCTTTCTCCTTAAGCACCATTGATTCCTCTAATGAACAAGTGTTTATAGTCCAACTATAAATCAATGTTCTCTTGGCCAATGAGAGGTGGGATCCCTTTGTCCAAGCCCCAAAATCAGTTCTTAAGAGAACAACTCTATATCTTTCTCAAATTTCGGGAAGGCATGAATTCCTTTTTGTGATGTTGCTTTCCCAGCCACTCACTACGGCAATCCCCTACGTGGGAGGCTGACCCAGTGCTGTTTGGCTGGTCTCACCCATGCACATCAAAGGATGTTTTCATAAAGAAGGAGTTCACAACCCACTCAGGATTAAGATCACATCGACATACGATCATCCTTAGTGAAGTAATTGATATGATTGTATAACGAAATTACTAGATTGATCATAAAACTTTTTGTCCAATCTTATGCTAAAACTCCTTTTTGCATAGGCACCCTCACTCACATGTCTCCACATGAACAACCAGGATCAGGTTGTTTGCAACATTTGTAAAGCAGGTCGTACCAGCAATGTCTTAAGACTTAGGCGCCCAAATTTAGTCCATATATTGTAGACGTTTTAGGCTATTAACTTGGAACTAGATCCACTTGTATGTCTCACATATTTGTCCAAGTGTACATCCAAATAACCACATAAATACGCTATTAATCCAATTAATTTGATAAAGATGAACGATGTTTGTCGATTAAATGTGCAATTAATGAAAATAATAACCTTTATTAATAACTGAAATATAACATTAAATGTCTAACATTAAATGTTTGTTCTTTAATTACAAACTACTAGGCCTTTAGGGCACAATCCCTAACAATCTCCCACTTACACTAAATTCCTAGTAAGACTTGCTACATGTAAAGCCAAACATCAAGCTCACAGTTGTTCTAGACCGTAAGGAGACGCCTCTCGTAGAACCAAACTTATTAGGTGACCCTCGAACACTTTAGCCGGGAGCGCCTTTGTAAAAGGATCAGCAACATTATCAACCGTGTTAATCTTGGTGACAACAGCTTCCCCCCTATGCACTATCTTTCTGATGAGGTGGTACTTCCTCTCTATACCCTTCCCTCGTTTATGGCTTCTAGGTTCACTAGAGTTAGTGATGACTCTAATAGAGTCAAATTTTAGCCTACATTTGGATCATTATTCATATTATTCAATTCATATTAAGCGTTCACAAAGACAAAAAGTGTACACTAAAAGGTGTAATTAGCTAATGTTGCACATTAGCGGAGTTGAATGCTAAATATCTGTTATCATGCAAAATAAAGATAAAAGAAGCGCAGTTAGCATAAAGTTCGCGGAAACTTATGACTATTTCTATTTCGCAGGATTAGCGCTAAGGAAGCATCGCCACGAAGGAAATCAAGACGTGCGAGCACGAGCAGTTAAGCTCGAAAGATCAAGGCTAGTTGCACTACAAGTAAATAAGGAAGGAAGAATCCACCAGCAAGAAGTTGACTAACCAGATAATTAAGAGACAGATTGCTGAAATCACGGGATTCCTACCTTAGACAAATCAAACACGTATGGCAAGAAAATTAAAAGGAGAAATCTTCGTGTAAATTGATTCTCACCATTCTGGAACATTCGGAGGCCCGACGACCGAACTCTATAAAAGGGACGTGATGTAATAGAGAAAAGGGAGCTGAATCCTTGCCTTGTTTTTCTTCTCGGAAAAATTTAGAGAATTGATCTATGCTACAAGTTTATTGTTATTTTATTTTGTTTGTTTGTTTGTTTTGTTAAGACGCATTGTTAGACTCCTTTCAATTCAGTAATACATTGTGTTCTCTATTTTCATTATGAACTAATTTTCGTAAGGTGAAACTGGGGGAATGTGAGTTTTAGTAGCATGTTGTAGGAAGGAATTAGAAGGGTTTAATCTAGAGCATGTAAGATAGGAACTTCATCAAAACAGTAAGTATCGACTGGCCATCCACACAAGCTAATAGATTGTAATTCGGAACAAGATATTGTTTGGCTAGTCCGAGCGCTTAGTGTTTTCTAGGATTGATTAGTTAGCATTACTCATTGCATTCTTTAGCATATTTACTTGTTTTTTGCATTTTATTTACTTATTCAATTACAAAACAAAACCACAACAACTTATACAACTCATGCTTATTTATTTTTTTGTATGACTCTAACTTAAACAATATTAGCACTAGACATCAATCTATGCGGGATCGATAAAATTATATATTTATTACTTGTTGCAATTCTCGACCGTGTATACTTGCACGTAAGTGATTCTGAGTACACTTAGCATAAGTCAACTTAGAACTAATTACTGTACAATATATTAGCACTGGAATCGCGTAGTCAAAGGCCTTAGTGGTAGTGTTGTGCCTCCGATTTTCAGAACTGGGTTTTGCTTGTGGAAATGTCAACTTGGCTGTTTGGAACCTAGGAAATTCATAGGTTGTTGTTGCCCATCATTTTGTTAGTGGGCCGACTTGAGAGCAAGAAGAGTTTAACCACACTTTAGCCTTTAGGAAGTTAAAGAGCCTAGTTTTTGTTCTGGTCAATTTGAGTTCAAGTTGCATTATTTGTGGCTTTCTTGTTAGGGGACCATGTGGCAATTGGCTGCAAGCATTGTTTAGATCTCTCCGAGTTGAGTTTCAATTCGAATGTAGTTATGGAAGTTGTTTCCAACAGGTAGTAGCTGAAGAAACTTGAGGGTTGTTAGCTAATAACTCTCAGTTAGAGATTTATTTAAGCTATTATCTAAATGTATTCTAAGTGATTTGTGCATTAAATTGAGTAATTCTTAGAGTTATGAAGAATTACATAAATGTATTTTAAGGGCTTGAGATTAAAAAACTAAGGAAAACTAAAACTTTTTAGACTAAATTATGGATGTCAGACACTTTTACACTTAAATGTTAAAGATCCCACGTCTCGCTAATTTCTTTTTATATCTACATGAGTTGGGAAAGTGGTTAGCTTTGCTTCTAGAGGAACAAAAAGCTGGAATGTGGTATTGGACGCATCCAAAGTTGCAGAATCACAATATTTTTTCAGACCAAATCACGAAAATCAAGGGATATGTGCCCAAAGAGATAAAATTAGACAAAAGATATTTCTAAATCCAATTCCGATTTGGAGCAAAAGATCTTTTCCAATTCTAGCTCCAAATTCGATTCCTTGATCCCTAAGCCTCCTTGATGCCCATAAAAAGGAGAAGAACGAAATGGATAGGTGTGCCAATTTGTGGAGCTTGTCTCCCATGATTGATAGAAGAGTTCCAGAGAAGTTCGTGATTCCTGGTGACAAGGATTCATGTTCTTCTACAACCGCCACCATTCTATCTTAGTTGCTTTAGCTTTCACATTTATTTAGGAGTAGTTGTTTGGTTTTTCTTTCTTTGTTTGCAATTCATGTTTTCAAAGCAGAGACACTATTCTTTATAAATTTCAGTTTAATCTTCGACTATGTCAATCGCTTTATACATGTACATTGTTATCATTATCTTAACTATCATGATTAGATAAACCATCTTAGGTGAAGGTTAAGAAGACGGGGTTGTAGAAGCATGTACTAGAGCACAAGGGGGTTGTTAAATGATGCATGTTGAATTGAAACCTAATTTATTGCAAGTGTCGATCAGTCATCCATATAAGCTTGTTTGCTAATTTTTTCGAGAGAAGGAACAACTTAAGATTAACTTTCAGGTTCGTTAAATTAACACAAGATCTATTTTGTATTTAGAAAGAGTTTAGGGATAATCATTCCACTGATGAATGTGAAGCATGGTTTAGAAAGCTATGCTGACTTGCAGCGAGAGTTGGAGTCAACGTGAACGAATATGGAAGCAAAATTTTAGTCTAATTGAAGTATGACATTTACTACTCACCAACTAGTGACTCTAGGATTACGAAACGCTTCCCATAACCTTAGCTAGAGCCTTCTTTCTTTAGGTTGTCATCATGTTATTTATTATTCAACTAAAAACCTAAAAAAATTTCCTTTCCTTTTCTGTTGCACTTAGATTAATAAATCTAGTTGTAGAACATCAATTTCTATGGAGAACGATAAACATAAATAGTTATCACTTGTTGTAGTTTGAACTACATATACTTGTGTGTATTGTGTGATTCAAAAGCATAGGAAATATGTGTTCTATACTTATAATTTATCACTAGAGAATTTATACCACTAAATTTGCATCATTAGCTCTTGGAGCTGGTTGCAAATGTTTGGAAAAGACCACTATTTGACTATCTTTGGGTGAAGAGCTGATAGTCTAGAATTTTGTTACGTGTTTCGTGCGGAGTTATCAAAGTTACCCAGCCTAGAGTTTTGTATCTCTTCGTCTGAGATAGGGTTGAAAATATTTCAGTGGTGACGTTCGAGGTTGATTTCAGAGAAGTAGAAGAGGTTAGAGTTTAGTTGCTAATTATTGAAACTAAGAGGATTAACTACTATAGTTTGTATTTTAGAACAAAGCACTTGGATTGTTGGAGGTGCAAAAGTTGTGTTATTTCCCTAGAATGCTATTGTAACAGCCCATGTTTTCATTCCAGTTCTCCAGGTACGTTCGGTTGTTTATTCAGTTGTCTGGTTGGGCCGTTAAGGCAGTTTGAGCCTCTAGGGGTATTATGGTAATTTGGCCTTCAGGGGTAGTTTGGTAATTGCCCAGGGTTCCGAGTTGTTTCCTGACTTTTGCTGAGTTGGAGTTTGTGTTTCCGTTTCAGGTTCCAGGTTTGGGAATGCTTTTTAAGTGTTTTGGAGGTCGTTCGGTTAAAAATAGAAAATAAGAAATTAAAGTGTTGTTGCTGGGACTCGAAGGGGGAACCACTTTTGACATGTGGATTTTGGAGGATTTTTAAGTGATTTAAAATAAGAAAAAGAAGGGAAAATAACCCCCATTTGCACATGAAATCCTAGCCGCCCACTTCATCTTCTCCAAGCGCATTTTCCCTCTCTTCTCTTCATTGCCGAGAGCTCTATCCTTCAAGCCTTCATCATCTTCTTCTTCTCTTCTTGGCCGAGCTACTCTCTCCATTGCAAGCCTAGCCGAGACTTTTTTTACCACATAACACAAGCCACACCCGAAAGCTTCAAGCCCCTTGGCCGAGATCTCCACCTTCTTCTTGCTCTTGTTCTTGTTGATGCACCAACCATAGCCGAGAGGACTCCCTTTTCCATTGATTCTTGTTGCCGTAACCATCAAGCTTGCAAACAAATCCTTGCCGAGAGGGAGACTCCTTGACACACACACACAAGTCCAAGCCGTGGAGCACATCCTTGCCGAGACCATCCTCCTTACTATCGAGTCTTGTGCTCTCGGGTTGGGTAAACCCTGACTCCCGAGACTTGTGTTTTTGGTTTTTTAGTTGTGTAGGAGTTTAATTGTTGTTGTGTTTTTTGCTAAGTTGTCGTTGAATAATCCTACAGCTCAAGGAGTTTTTCTTATTATTAATTGTCTCTATTTTTCAAGTAAGGGTTCCTTGCCGGGGTTGTGTGGACCCTGCGCTAGCTCCTAGTTTGTTGTCCTGATTGATATGCATGTTAGTGGATAGGTTTATTTTGCTATGACTGGTTGAATTATATTTTAGTGGATAGGTTTGTGTAGGATGTCTAAATATTGTGCTGCTGTTAATTATGCTCCATTTTCCAGAATGCCTACTATAAACATGCTAGTGGATAGGAAATGTTTGTTCTGTTTGTTAGGACTTAGCATGTAGAATGTTCTACCCTACTGCTTGTGTTCTCGTGTTTAAAATTACTACTCCTAATGTATGCGATGTCTGTCTAGAATGTGCAATGTTAGATTCTATACCTTAGATAGATCCTATTAGGGTTGTTTCGTGTTGGCCCAGTGTGTGCCGACACGGTTTACTCAGGACTAGCCTAGTGTGTGTTGTCCAAGGTTAGCCCAGTGTGTGCCGACACAGTTTACTCAGGACTAGCCTAGTGTGTGTTGTCCAAGGTTAGCCCAGTGTGTGCTGACACAGTTTACTCAGGACTAACCTAGTGTGTGCTGTCCAAGGTTGGTCGAGTGTGTGCTGATCAAGTTTGCTCAGGACCAGCCCAGTGTCCATGATCAGCCACGTGTGAGCTGATCCAGAGTAGCCCAATGTGTGCTGCAAGAGCTTTTTAAAGACTAGCCTAGTGTGTGTTGTCTAAGATTAGCCCAGTGTGTGCTTATCTAGGGTTAGGCCAGTGTGTGCTGCTCAAGTGTACTTAGGACTAGCCTAGTGTGTGCGATCCAAGATTAGTCAGGTGTGAGCTGATCCAGGGTTAGCCCATTGTGTGCTGCCCGAGTTTGTTCAGGACAAGCCCATTTGTGTGTTGTCCTGGTTAGTCCAGTTGTGTGCTAACCAAGATTGTCTTAGAGTTAGAGACTCCAGCGTTCCCGAGGTCACATAGTTGAACCTCCTGTTTAGTCAGTCTAGTGTGTGTTGACCCCGCTTGAGACTTGTTGTCTGTTACTGTTGTGACTGCCTTACCTTATTGTGTTATGCTTGTATGCTAGGATGTTAGAGGATTTTCCTTGCATATTGTACTCCGGTTGGGGGATCCTTACTGAGTGCAATTGTACTCACCCTTTCTGTGGGTTTCTACCAGGTAACTTAGCACATCATCGAGGTGGCTAGAGGAGGAGCTAGATGATCATTGGAGAGTCCGTTGCATATGCCCGTTTTCTTTTACAGTTTTTCATGTTGAACAGTTTTACTCTAGAACTTTTGTAATGGTTTCATTATACTCTAGCTAGAGGCTGAACTGTTTTCCTAGTTTTAAATTTATACACTTTTGGGGTTTTTGAACGGTTTAATGAAATGAATGTTTGTTTTCTTTTTGTTTAAAGCCATGTATATTTTAATTGCATTGTTGAGTAAAGGCTATTTATGACCATTTAGAGTCAGGCCTTTACAGTTGGTATTAGAGCTAAGAATCATAGATTCTGTAGACTGACCTACTGAGTTAGGTCGTTGTTTCTCATGATCATCAGCACTCCAACAACCGCCAGGTATGTGATTAAGTTCATTTTAAGGGCTTAAGTTTACAATACCTTCATCTAGCATACTTGCTTTATTTTGTTGTTGGGAGTGTTGAACCCAGCGTGGACTAACTTAGTGTGGTTTTAGTGTAGATTGCCAGTATGTCGGTCACCTGAAGAGGAGCAGGGACGTCTCGTACCACCAATCGAGGAGTTGGAATTAAGATTACCATTGATGAGACAGCGTCTGGGATTGACCAGACCTGTAGGCCACTTGTGGCCCCAACTGCTGACATGCCCCGAGTAGGGGTAGAGATCGCCTAGCCCCAGACTACAGCTCCTAGAGTAGAGCTTGCATTAGTTATAAGAGAGATGAGGTTGTTGATGCCTCAGCAGAGAGCAAAATCTGAAGCGCAGTTTTCAGTGCAGCTTGCAGTGTAGAGAGGTGAGTCCCGAGCACATATGACTCAGTTGCTCCGACAGGCACCACCAGTTGCACCAGCTGCCCCTACAACCCCAGTGATCCCTTAGGACGGGCCGGAGCCTATGGTTGTTGAGGCTGATGCAGGGAACGGAGCCACCTAGTATGGCAAGTAGCTCAAGGACTTCTACAAGTGGAAGCCCAGAGAGTTTGATGCTTCTAAGAACCCGCTGAAAGCAACAAAGTGGTTGCCTAGAATGAAGTACATATTTCAGGTTATGGATTGTCCTGATATTCAGAGGTTGAGATGTACCGCCCATGTGCTCACAGATACAGTAGTGTGGTGGTGGGAGTCCACCGTCAGAGGCAGAACTGAAGCATCCCCACCAACTACTTGGGAATTCTTCCGGATTGAGTTCAAGGCATAGTATATCAGTGAAGAGGCTCAACAAGAAATGGTTGAGGCCTTTAACAACCTGAAGTAGAGTGATAACACCATAGCATGTTATGAGAAGAAGTTTTCAGAGCACAACTACTTCGCTCTCGAGTTAGTTGCCACTGAGGAGTTGAAGATAAAGAAATTTTTCGGAGGACTCAGGTTGGAGGTTGCCCAGGATATTAGGGCACTCGCTCTAGAGACGTACACTAGGACTGTAGCTTTGGCAAAGATTTACAACCGAAAGTACCCCATTGTGAAAGCTCCAGCAATAGCTCATAATGTGCCAGCCAATTCAGGGCAGAAGAGAGAGTTTGAGCTGAGAGGTCAGTCGCGCTGTCAGGGCCGCTTCCAGCAGAAAGATCAGGGTCGTCAACAGGCTACAGTGAGACAAGCACCCTATTGCCGGACTTGTGGAAAATCTCATTTTGGTTTGTGTGGAGCATCGCCCAGAGTGTGCTTTCAATGTGGAAAGAAGGGGCACCTGGCCAGAGTGTGTCTGCAGGTTGGAATAGATGCTAGACCGGCTCAGCAGTAGGGCCGCGTATTTGCCACGACTCGGTAGGAGGCCGAGAAGATTGATGCAGCTGTTGCAGGTACCTTACTTGTCTTATATCATTATGCTTATGTTTTGTTTGATTTGGGCTCGACCCACTCGTTTATCTCTACGTTGATTGATAGTCAAGCCTGTTTGGGACTAGAACCTTTAGGGTTCGAGTTGTGTGTTGCCACTCCTTCGGTTAGTATGGTTGCTAGTGATAAGATTAGAGATGTCCAGATACTAGTATCCAGAGAGTCATTAATAGCCACCCTCATAGTGCTGCCTATGAATGGATTCGATGTGATCCTAGGGATGGATTGGTTAGCTGAGCATCATGCATTAATTGACTGCCACTAGAAAGAAGTTCTCCGCCATTGATTTATACAGTAAAAGCCCAACGTTTGTTAGCTCGAGGAGCTTGGGGCTACTTGGAAAAGTTGTTTGGAGGAGACCGTCCTCTACCGTCAGTTGATCAGGTACCAGTGGTGTAGGAGATTGCAGATGTGTTTCCAAAGGAGCTACCTGGTTTACCACCTCAGAGGAAGGTTGACTTCACTATAGAGCTCGAGTCGGGGACTCTCTCTATCTTGAAGGCTCCTTACAGAATGACGCCAGCAAAACTGAAACAGCTGAAAGTTTAATTGCAGGAGATGATGGACCAAGGATTTATTCTTCCCAGTGTGTCCCCGTAAGGGGCACCAATGTTTTTTGTGAAAAAGAAAGACGGTTCGATGCGCCTCTACATAGACTACAGGGAGCTAAACAAAGTTACAGTGAAGAACAAGTACCTATTGCCTCATATTGACGATCTGTTCGATCAACTTCAGGGAGCTTCTGTGTTATCAAAGATAGATTTGAGATCTAGTTACCATCAGCTGAGTATCAGGGATGCAGACATCCCCAAGACAGCTTTCAAGTCGAGGTATGGCCACTACGAGTTTGTTGTTATGTCTTTCGGGCTGACCAATGCTTCAGCGGCATTTATGGACGTGATGGACAAGGTGTTCAAGGCATTCTTGGACAACTTTGTTATTGTGTTTATAGACGACATCCTGATCTATTCCAAGACCAGAGAGGATCATGCCTTGCATCTAAGACAAGTACTGACAGCTCTAAGAGAAAATCAGTGTACGTCAAGTTCTCTAAGTGTGAGTTCTGGTTGGAACAAGTGGTTTTTATTGGACATGTCGTTTTGAGAGATGATATTGCAGTGGACCCCGCCAAGATTGATGCAATGAGTTCTTGGGCTAGACCGACCACGGTCGCAGAGATTCATAGCTTTCTGGGTTTGGAAAGCTACTACCGTAGGTTCGTCAAGGACTTTTCTGCCAAAGCAGCACATCTTATTAGATTGACGAGGAAAGATGTTGAGTTTGATTCGGATGACAGTTGTGAAGAGAGCTTTGCCCTGTTAAAGTACAGTTTGACGTCTACTCCAGTGTTGACAGTTCCTGAAGGAACATGTGGTTTTGTAGTGTTTAGTGATGCTTCCAAGTTTGGTCTGGGTTGTGTTCTGATGCAGCATGGCAAGGTTATTGCTTACGCTTCAAGACAGTTGAAGCCGTATGACATGGAGTTAGCTGTAGTGGTATTTGCTTTGAAAATCTAGAGGCATTATTTGTACGGTGAGAAAATTCAAATATTCACAGACCACTAGAGCCTCAAGTACTTCTTTCCTCAAAAGGAGGTGAACATGAGGCAGAGAAGATGGTTGAAGTTAGTCAAAGACTATGACTGCGAGATTCTGTACCATCTGGGAAAGGCCAATGTGGTAGCTGATGCCTTGAGTAGGAAGACCTCACATTCTGCAGCTTTACTGAGTTCACAGATCCCATTGCAGAAAGAGTTAGAGCGAGCCGGTATAGAAGTGTTGTTGGGAGAGGTTACCATAAGGGTAGCCCAGTTGACTATTCAGTCTTCGATCAGATAGAGGATCATTGATGGCAAGCTGAGTGATCCCGAGTTGAGCCGACTGATTGCCTGAGTTCAAACCGATGGAGACTTTGACTTTTTTGTGGCACCAAACGGTGGCTTGAGGTACAAAGTTCACCTTTGCATGCCAGCTGACTTCGAACTGCTAGCCGAGTTGCTCTCTGAGGCTCATAGTTCCCCATTCATTTGGCACCTAGGGGGTACCAAGATGTATAAGGACCTCAAGCAAACTTTCTGGTGGGGTAACATGAAGAGGGACATAGCAGAGTTTGTTAGCTGGTGTCTCATTTGTCAGCAAGTGAAAGCTCCTAGACAGAAACCCGCAGGGTTGTTGCAGCCACTGAGCGTGCCTCAGTGGAAGTAGGAGGAGATCTCCACGGACTACATTTATGAATTTCCTAGGACACCGAGTGGGTTTACTCAGATCTGGGTGATTGTTGATCTATTGACTAAGAGTGCGCACTTCATCCTCGGTGGGATCACCTATACCGTGGAGCAGTGGGCACAACTATTCTTAGAGTAGATTGTTCGCTATCATGAAGTACCAGTTAAGATTATGTCTGATCGAGATTCCCATTTCTAGAGGGCACTTCATAAAGGTTTTGGTACTGAGTCTAGTTTCAGCACCGCGTTTCACCCTCAGATCGATGGCCAGACTGAGAGGGTGAACTTGATCCTTGAGAATATGTTGTGCGCATGTGTACTTGATTTTTCGGGCAGTTGGGGCCAGTATTTGTATCTGATGGAGTTTGCTTACAACAACAGTTATCAGGCTACGATTCAGATGGCACCGTTTGAGGCTTTGTATGGTAAACATTGTAAGTCTCCAGTGTTTTGGGAGGAGGTTGGTGACAGACAGGTTATGGGTCCCAAGTTGCTTCAGATGACTAATGATGCATTGCAGAAGATCCGGGCTCATATGCTGAACGCGCAGAGCAGGCAAAAAAGTTACGCCGATGTTAGGCGTAGAGACTTAGAGTTTGAGGTGGGACAACATGTTTTCCTGAAGGTAGCACCGATGCGGGGAGTGCTGAGGTTTGGTAAGCGGGGGAAGGTGAGTCTTAGGTTTGTGGGGGCCTTTTTAGATCCTTGAGCGAATCGGTCCAGTGGCGTACTGATTTGCCTTACCCCAATCTTTGGCATCCGTGCATAGCATATTCCACGTGTCGATGCTACATCAGTATGTTGCGGACCCGTCCCACATTGTTGATTATGAGCCGTTGGAGCAGAACAAGGACTTGAGCATCGAAGAGAAGCTTGTGCAGATTCTAGCCCAGGAGCGCAAGGTTTTGCGTAAGTGGGAGATTAACTTGGTCAAGGTTCAGTGGAGAAATCAGAGAGCAGAGGAGGCAACATAGGAGTTAAAGTCTTAGGACTTTCAAGGACGAAAGTCTTAAAAAGGAGAGAATACTGTAACGACCTAGGTTTTCATTTCTATTCTCTAGGTACGTTTGGTTGTTTATTCAGTTGTCTGGTTGGATCGTTTAGGCAATTTGAGGCTCTAGGGGTATTATGGTAATTTGGCCTTCATGGGTAGTTCAGTAATTGCCTAGGGTTCCGGGTTGTTCCCTGACTTTTGCTGAGTTGGATTTTGTGTTTCGATTTTAGGTTTCAGGTTCAGGAATGCTTTCTGAGTGTTTTGGAGGTCGTTCGGTTAAAAATAGAAAATAAGAAATTAAAGTGTTGTTGCTGGGATTCGAAGGGGGAACCACTTTTGACATGTGTCTTTTAGAGGATTTTTAAGTGATTTAAAATAAGAAAAAGAAGGGAAAAGAACCCCCATTTGCACGCGAAAAACCTAGCCACCCACTTCATCTTCTCCAAGCGCATTCTCCCTTTCTTCTCTTCATTGCTGAGAGCTCCATCCTCCAAGCCTTCATCTTCTTCTCTTCTTGGCCGAGCTACTCTCTCCATTGCAAGCCTAACTAAGACCTTTGTTGCCGCACAACCCAAGCCACACCAGAGAGCTTCAAGCCCTTGGCCGAGATCTCCACCTTCTTCTTGCTCTTGTTCTTGTAACCGCACCAACCATAGCCGAGAGGATTCCCTTTGCCCTTGATTCTTATTGTCGAAACCAGCAAGCTTGCAAACAAATCCTGCTGGTTGTATTCTCCTGTTTAAAATGACTGCTCATCATGTATGCGATGTCTGTCTAGAATGTGCAATGTTAGATTTTATACCTTAGATAGATCCTATTAGGGTTGTTTCGAGTTGGCCCAGTGTGTGCTGACATAGTTTACTCAAGACTAGCCCAGTGTGTGTTGTCCAAGGTTTGCCGAGTGTGTGCTGATCGAGTTTGCTTAGGATCAGTTCAGTGTGTGCAGTCAATGATTAGCCAGGTGTGAGCTGATCCAGAGTGTGTGCTGCCCAAGCTTGTTCAGGACTAGCCTAGTATGTCCTGTCCAAGATTAGCCCTGTGTGTGCTGATCCAGGGTTAGCCCAGTGTGTGCTGCCCAAGTGTACTCAAGACTAGCCCAATGTGTGCAGTGCAAGATTAGCCAGATGTGAGCTGATTCAGGGTTATCCTAGTGTGTGCTGCTCGAGTTTGTTCAGGATAAGCCCAGTTGTGTGCTGTCCTGGTTAGCCTAGTTGTGTGCTAGCCAAGATTGTCTTAGAGTTAGAGACTCCAATGTTCCCGAGGTCACATAGTTGAACCTCTTGTTTAGTCTATCTAGTGTGTGCTGACCCCGCTTGAGACTTGTAGTCTGTTACCGTTGTGACTGCCTTACCTTACTGTGTTATGCTTGTATGGTAGGATGCTAGAGGATTTGTCTTGCGTATTGTACTCCGATTGGGGGATCCTTTCTGAGTGCAATTGTACTCACCCTTTCTGTGGGTTTTCCACCAGTAACGTGGCACAACATCGAGGTGGTTAGAGGAGGAGCTGGATGATCATGGGAGAGTCTGTTGCATATGCCCGTTTTCTTTTACAGTTTTTCATGTTGAACAGTTTTACTCTAGAACTTTTGTAATGGTTTCATGTTTTCCTAGTTTTAAATTTATACACTTTTGGAGTTTTTGAACGGTTTAATGAAATGAATGTTTGTTTTCTTTCTATTTAAAGCCATGTGTATTTTAATTGCATTGTTGAGTAAAGGCTATTTAAGACTATTTAGAGTTGGGCCTTTAAAGTTATAGTCTTGTTTTGGAGTTCAGAAGGGAGCACTTGGATTGTTTGAGGTGAAAAAGTTGTGTTGTTTCCCTAGAACGTTGTAGTTTCGTTTTGGAGTTCAGAAGAGAGCACTTGGATTGTTGGAGGTGAAAAAGTTGTGTTGTTTTCCTAGAACGTTATAGTTTTGTTTTGGAGTTCAGAAGAGAGCACTTGGATTGTTGGAGGTGCAAAAGTTTGGTTGTTTACCTAAAACGTTATAGTTTTGTTTTGGAGTTTAGAAGAGAGCACTTAGATTGTTGGAGGTGCAAAATTTTTGTTGTTTCCCTCGAACATTATAGTTTTGTTTTGGAGTTTGGAAGATGGCCCAATTTTGGTTGCCTGGGTTGGTGTCCTGATTTGTTTGTTGCAATTAGTATAACATTGTTACGTTTAGTTGGTGGTTGGGAACCATTAACAAGACCCCAACTTGTTGCTATCCAAAGGGTAAGCTCTAATCTAAAGTAGTTATAATGTTGGTTTATTGCTTAACGTGGTGCATGTATACATTGTGTGTTGGTTCTATGTTTATAACGTTTTTGAGTTTGGATGTAAGGAGCCTCAGCTTAGTTTATGTGTTGTTGGCAAACCTTGTGTCATCTGTGAGTTGGTTGTTTGTGGCAGTTGATCGCTATACGGCTACACTATAGTTTAGTTAAGTCATTCGAGTATAAGATTTATCCCTAAATCTTATATTGAGAATCGTTTCACGCAAGTATACGAGGTCGAACTACAATAAAGTGATAAATATATAATATCAATCTCCACAGAGATTGATGTATAGAATTGATCTTGCTAACTTAAGAGTCATGCGAAATATGTAAAATAATAATAATAATAATCGGGTGTTGGTTGTTTTGATTTAATATCCTAAGTGCAAAACTAAATAGCTTAGGTGAAAAATATGAATGCGAATGATGCTAAAGACGCTCTTGTGGTAAGATATATTTCATGCTTTTTTATTCTCTAATAATTACTTCTGCATTCATTGATTTATAACAAACCCAAATCCCACTGTGGTTCTTTATACTTGCCTTTGAGCATTGCATGCATTTGTAAGATTATCCTTAACTCTTTAAACAATGTGAGAGACCTCTCACTGACCTAACGTAGCTTTTTGTGACCTTCCTTCAATTCCCTCTCCCGAGTTAATTGATGGTTTACATATATGGGTAGCTAATCGATGCATACTTGATATTTAAACAACAGTATAAAATACTCTTACCTTCATTCCTAACATCCATTCTACATACAAGTCCACACTAGACGCCCCTAACTTAGTGAAATATGAATAAAGAATGTGATAGGAAGAAAATATGTAATATCTTTATGAAATAAGTTAACTACGGTGTCTACAATATATTCCTAACTACATATAAGAACTAGCGTATAAGAAATGGTGCAACGACTGTAGATGTGCGGACTCCTTGTCATCGGATACCACGAAGACCTCTCAGCTGTCTTCAACGTACGACAGAATGACTTTGGAGAGAATCGACTCCTGGCCAACCGACCAATTTTTAGGGTTTCTGATGTTCTTTATATAGGGCTGGTTTACTTGGTCGACAAGCTTAGAATGTTCTAGACTGTCCTTCAATTTTCTTGGATCTCCGTTAATTTATTCTCCGAGATTTTCGTAGTGACATTGAATTTGGCATTTCCTAAGCGTCATCAATTTCGCTACGACATCCCATTGTTTGATTTCTCCAAACTAGGCTATTTCAGTTGAAGGTTCAGAGCTGCGACAATCCTCTACTGCATTAGTCGCTTCGTTTCATATGGTAGTGTCTCTAACTTATCATCCCTGCACAACAATTTGTATACATTAGTGCGCTAATCATTCTTTTTTAGGTCAGAAATGCGATGTTGTCTTTTCTTATGCCTAATTATGAATGTGCAATGGATTTGATCTTTTCATTCGTATTGTAGCTCTTACTAATGTCAATTGCCCACAAAAATCCTAATAAATCCTTAAAATAGCTACCCGAATTATGCTCTATTTGAGAGATATCAAAAGTTTAGCTTATGTGGTTGTATGTTGTTGTTGGACTGGTTTGGTTAGTGGATAGAATTGAATAAGAACTTTCTATAGTCTTTGTTAACTTTATGGTTTATCAAGTGTTGTACTGTTTGAGGCCTTAGAGTTGTCACAACACTAGTTGGAGTTTATGGAAGCATTTAGGGCGCCTAGTTCAGGTTTTAAGGAAGCTTTTTTAGTCAGTGCTGCAACTAACCCATATCGGTCGTTCACTATTAAGAGTGGCAACCCTATAGCTTGTTACAACCGACATGGCAAGTTTTGTTTATTGAGTGCTTGTGGCGGTCAGATGTCGTAAGTGTTGATTAAGGAGGGCGTTCCTTGAGGTGTGTTCAAGACATGGGAGATTGGTGTTGATCACCCCAAAAAGTAATTACCTTTGTGTAGTTGCTTGGATAGAGAATTTCTTTTGCGCGCTATATAGTCCCAAGGCTTCTTTACTACTGAGTTGTATTGTTCCTCACATGTTATTGTTTAGTGAATGCTGGTTTCAGACTCGTGTGCAATTTAATCCACAGTCGCCAAGTATATGCGGTATGTTGTAAGTAATAAGTAAATTATCGATCTCCATCGGGACTGTCATTCACTAAAAGCAAACTATTTAGAATTAAACAAAACAAAAGGATTTGATTTGGGTTTATATTAATAAAAAACAGAAAGAATAAATAAAAACACTAAATAATCAATTTGAGAAGAAAGGCACAGCTAAAGTACTCATAGAATGTGTTTGTATTGTTTACAAAGAAATAATGTGATGAGGAAAAACTATCATAGTTCGCCTACCAACGTTAGCTTCTGCTTCAGTTTGCATTAAGTCCAACTTCCGTTGTAACTTAATGTAGTTCAAATGGGCTCTACGTATGCAGTAGTTAAATGTTTGTTCTTAAACTCTTGTTAAAGCATAAAAGACTCCATGCTAACCTATTTGAACATGCAACTAGCCTTAAATTATTTCTCTTCCGACTTACAATCTATTAGTTTGTGTGGATAGCCGGTCGACACTTGTTATTAAAATTAACTCCTATTTAACATGCTCTTGTTGAAAACTTCCCTAAATCTTCTTAACACATGCGTCGACTATTCCATTTTTCCTTGGCATTGCCTTAACGTGCTTAGTTCCTAATGCAAACGAAAAACACAGATAACGACATGGAAAACATTATGGTTAAATTGATTTAATAAATTGCAAAATGTGTCTTAACAAAAATAAAAGAAAATTGTAAAAATGTCTGTAAAAATGGTGTTTGAACTTTCTCGTGTCCACCCCCATAAATGGTTGTCTTAGTCTGCATTATTATATAGGCTCCTTGAATTTCCATTGAAACTTTCCATGCTCATTGACTACCGAGTTTTTGCCATAGATTTTCTTTTATTGATTTCATCAATTTCTTCTTTGCTTCTTAAGGTAAGAATCTCATGATTTCTGTTGACATTCGCTCTTCACCGATTCTTTCCTTATCTGTTAAGTGAGATTCGTGTGTCTAATTCGATCTTCTGTTCCAACATCATTGCTTTATGTTCACATTTCTACCATTCCGCCCTACTTTATTTCAGTTTTGGCTTTCCATTGAATTTCTTCAATATTCGCTCCGCATAAAGTTTCCTACAAAAATTATTCATTAGTGTGCAACTACTCTATATCACGCATTTAGACTGAAAATTAGACAGTTTGTGCATTATAATTCATATTCCTATATTTCTTTCCTTAATGCGTGAGCACCAACCTTTTCCACCTTTTATTTATTATATTCATATTTTTTCACATAAGATTTTCCTAATTAAAGTACAACAATGATTCTAAAGTGTTATAAATATTGACTCTATTTTAGAGTCATCATTTAGATATATCATGTAGCATTATGCATGTATGCATGCATGTGTTTATGTATGCGTATGTACATCTTGAGCATATTGGGCTTGATATGTATGCTTATGTATATTTGGAGCACGTTGATTTAGTTTATTACGATGGTTTGTATTGTTGCCCATTTCATATTGGATGGATATTTCTATTATCCTAGTGTATCGGCTGGGCACACACTGTTTGGTAGTTTCACGATAGGATGCTTGTATGTAATCTTATATATGTATTGGCTTGTGACTATATGTTGAGCATATAGAGAGGACTGAGTTGTCTAGCCTTAGTATCATGTTTAGGTGTTAGACTTGTCATCATCTACAAGCTTGGTTGGAGTATGGTTCCAATCCATGATAGCCTTGTTTCATGCACAAGGTAAGCTAAGGTTGTGAACAGTGTGGAAGCCTACTCCTAACACGAGCTTGTCGGGTGTGAGATATACGTGGACCATGTCATACCATAGTGAGAGCCACCATAGGACGAGTCTATATGATATATATGTGTATATATATATATACACATATACACGTGTACCCGAGCATGTATAGATCTGGGCTATTACTTAGAGAGTAGGTATTTCTACTGACATTATAAGGTGCATGTATATATATTTATATTGGTAGGCATGCATAGACCCGGGCTGTTGATTAGAGAGTAGGTATTTCTACTGACATTATAAGAAGGTGCATGTTGTGTTTCTAGAGACATGTCGAGCGTCGAACGTGAGCTTTCTATGACCACATAGCGTTTTCTCACCTTCCTAGTTAGTGTTGGACATGGCTTATACCTTTGAGCGTTTGATTGTAGCTCTCAAGGTGGGCTAAGGGTCTGAGACCCCTATGATTTATCGTAGCTCTTAAAATGGGCTAAGGCTTTTGGATCTTTGCAATGTAGATTTCTCTAGAGTCGAGCTTTAAGGGACTAGGTCCCTAGAGATGGAATGCTTGTATGTGTCTAGATGGTAGATCCTTAAGATGTTATGCTTAGAAGCTGAGCTACCTAATTAATGATTTGAATATTTGATGTGATTGTTCGACTTTTTACGTATGACATGCTCTAACTACTCATAATATTATGAGTAATATATGTATGTTGTTCTCCTATTGGAGAGTCCTTACTGATTATTCTCAAATACTCAACCTTTCTTGAGATTTAACATTTTAGGTTTGGGACTCTATCGTGATGGTTGGGCTGGAGGCACTAATGGATGACCATGGACATGGCTTAAGCTATCGAGTCTTTATCCATTCCACATTAGTTTACTCATCAACTACTCTATTATTAATTATGTTCATTTGATTAAATAAATGTATTTGAGAGATATAGAATCTGTTTTGTATTTCTGTAATATATGTACTTCTTGAAATTATTTATGAATAGAATGCATGGTCGGAGTTTTGTTTTAAAGTATTTGGTATTTTATGAGTATTTCAATATCATTCATGAGTAGAGGTCTAATTTTAGACTCATAGAGAGTCGGTCTTTACAGTTGGGTACAAAAGGATAGGCTGGTGCGGTGTAAGAAGATGACGGGCGCAACGGTGTTAGGCGCACGCCTATGTGTTCGGTGGACTAGTCGACTGAGGAGGACCTCTTAGATGGGCGATGTTTAATGCCTTACTATCCTCTCTAACGTTTTTTTAACCTTTCTTTTAGGTATGGATCACTATCAACCCTTACAATGACACTCCTTTGGCTAAGAAATCCTTTGTTTGCAGTTGTAACTAAGATTGGTTCTTCTTCTTTTGCAGAGTGGAAAAGTGGATTGAGTTCTCGTCTCGAATGATCGAATGTCCAGCTTCCCACCTATTTGTAGAGTTTCCTTCAGACTCAACTTGAATAGAATAGGCTTACACAATGAAGGCTAGGTATAAACTTAGGAGATTTTGTATGTATAACAAAAAAAGACAAAATATTTTCATCTATAGCATAAAATCAAAACTAATTCATTTGTAGCAAAAAATTCAAATTGAATTCTATCACCTAGCTGAATTCTATTAGTGATTGAATTCAATCAATGAAAGACTTCTTCAATCATTTCTTGAATTTTTTACTAGCGATAGAATTTCAAATTGAGTTCTATCACTAATTGAGTTTTATCACTGATAGAAATTAATATGATATAGATGAAATTATTTTAAAAATTGTGCTGCAGATATAATACAAAAGGTAAAATGTGCTGCTAATGATAAATTATCATAAACTTATGTTGAATTTAAACTAAAAATCAACTTCCACATATTTGAAAAATGGCCGGAAAATAATAATTATTTAAGTATTAACCATAAATGATTTAATATTTATAAATATGCCCTTGAATTCAGAAAATTACGAAAATACTCCTCAACACTAAATGATGAGAATTTCGATACGGGTCAAAATTATAAGAATAAACTTGCAATAAAATGCATAATAAATTTCGGGTCGTCACAATTGAGATTTTCCTTTTAAAAAAAATCTTTCCCAACTTGTATTTTAGGTAGTTCGGTATTATTTATCAACTAATATATTGAATATTGTTATTTATTCCTATATCCTCTCTGTATAAAAGTTGTACGATTGAATCATGAGTAGATAAACTAGGTCTCGTTTTATAACGTTGTTGTTTCTTATTTTTTAGAAACAAGCTTGTTTGATAACTGTTTTCGTTTATTATTTCTCAAATAAAAAAAAACGTTTCTTAAATAAGGTGAAAAAATGAGAAACTGCCAAAAGTAGTTTCTTTGGTTCCGTTTTTTTAACATGAAGTATTATTTTTTATATATATACAAAGCAGCGCATCAATTTGAAATGAAGGAGTTTGGCCTATTGGTGTTGTAAAATTAAAAAAGAACGAAAAACAAGAAACGAGAAATTGTTATCAAACAAGTTTTGTTATGTTTTTTTTTTTTTTATAAGAAACAAGAAACAAAAATAGTTATCAAATACATTCTTGTTTCTTATTCTAAAAAAATTAGAAACAAGAAATAAGAACTAAGAAATAAGAAATAAGAAACATGACGTTATCAAACGAACTCCTAGTTTCCAACCATGTTTAGACTTCTTCTCACTTATGTTGACTGACTTGTTATTCTTTGTTAGAAAACAATTTTCAAAAGTTTACTTAGTGAAAACATTTTAAAAATTTATGAATGAAAATAGAATAATTTTCTTTCAAAAACGTGGAAGCCAAAAAGAAGATTTAAATTTTCTACATTTTCGAACCCTCAAAAACTAAAATGTAGAGATTGAAAGTGGATTATAGTGGTCAAAGCATATTGTCATAAGTTTTAGTTGTTATTATATATTTATTTTTAAAAATTCAATTGAAGCATAGAAGAAAAAAAGTGAAAATAGAGAATAACAAATGCCTAGTTAGAAATAGAAAAATAAAAATCAACGAGTCCTTGATGACATCATTATATTTCCATAATGAAGAAATGAAGAATTGGAATCTTCCATAATTGAGTTAAAAAAAATATACAAAAATAAAAACTTGAAAGAAAGAATCCAATGACTTTAATAAACTCCTTTTAGACATGCATGGAACGTTTTTTTTTTTAATTTGAAAAAAAAAGCATGGAACGTTGAATTGGTAAAACTTAAAATTGCAAATGGAGTGGTGGGCCAAATTCCAACGAGTAAAATTTCAATAAATTTTGCATCATTGTCACAGAGAAAAAACAATAAAAAAAAATAGGCTCGAATGAGAATCGACGTTAATTTTGGCTACTTTGACAATTCCACGTCATTGGCAGCCACAGGAGAGATTCATTGCATCCATTGCCTTTCCTCACAACCAATCATATTCTCACAAACCTAAAACCACACGCTTTCAATGTCCATTCAATTACCCTCCCATTTTCAACATTCATTGTGCACCATGTTAACATAGTTACGTTAGTTTGGTTGATTGTATTTTAATTTGAGTCATTATTCAACCAATTATTAAAAGGGGCACTACTACATTTTAATTATGCTTCAACGAAATGTAATTGATATTTAATTCTCTACGCACCTTTTGTATCTAGAATGCGTAAGTATACACAATCCTATTATAGCAAATTTTAATGTATGTAAACGTCAATCAAGAATTTTGCATTATATTCGAGTCAGGTTTACTAATAGGAGTTAGGGTGACGAGGGATAAAGGTTTTGATGGATCTATAACTACTTTGCATAAATAAATGTTGAAACAAAATAACATAATGCTTAATAAGTTGAATGGATGATGAAGCAGTGATTGTAGACGTGTACTTAAATGACATCAAAAGGAGGTTAGGACTTTCCAAGTAATATGCTGCATCGACGAGGTATAATGGTGAGACGCTAACTACTGCTTTGCTCTAACTCAGGCTCTCTCGAGCTCCAACATTTTAATGACAATAGAGCCAACAACACTAGTAAAGCCTTATCCTTAAGTTTTATTCAAATTGCTAGTAAGAGCTAGAGATGTCCACGGGACAGGGCGGGGACGAGGAAGACTTTACCATCCCCATCCCCGCCACCATTTCTATTCCCCATCCCCGTCAAATTCACCATATTATTTTGTGGGGATCGGGCCGAAGATTCCCCACAGGGAACTTGCAGGGATCGGGTTCCCCACGAGGAATTTTTCCCTATTTGATTTTTTAATATAATTTTCAATAGTTTTATTTTGATATTTTAATGTATTAGTTTTTTTAGTTTCAAATAAGAAGCCTATAAGATAGAGTAAAAAAATCTATAAAAATAAGTAAACCTTCTAAGATAGAGTAAACATATTTATAAAAAGCTACTGTATTCATATTTTAAAAAAACTATTGTATCCTTATTTAAAAAAAGCTACCCACTCAATAAACTGTCACTGTCTTATTTTTTCTTATACCAATATATTCCATAAAATTTATCAAACAATTTGTACTGTATAACAACTTTTTTACCACAGTTAACAATTATAACAACTTTTTAAAAATAATTCGTTTATAGCAAATTCTGTCTATTTTTAAAAAATCTCTATTTACCCTTTTTGATCGAACACTTTAATAGAATCTATCATTCTCTAGTGATGAAAGTCTATCAATTTTATCAGTAATTGATTCTATCAGCCCTTATTGATATAATCTAATGGAAGTCTATCAATTTACTTTATTTATTAGTAGTTGATTCTATCAAGTTCTATTGATAGAATCTATCAATATGCAAGTCAATCAATTTACATTTTTTGCTATATGTGCAAATATTTTCATTATTGTGCTATTCATGAAATATTTTAGCCCTTTTGTAATATACATGCAAAAGCCCCAAATAAATTGGCTCATTTGTTTTTAAATACATGTATAACTGAAGCAACAATGATACCATTTTAATTGAAATAAGAAAATTATCTCTTAAAAAAGAAATATCGGGGCGAGGTCGGGGAAACAGGGATGGTGAACACGTTCCCCATCCCCATCCCCATTTAGTCATCGGGGAAAATATTCTCCCCACTCACTCCCCCATTCCCCATGAAATCAGAGATTCACCTCCCCGTTCAGGGTGGATCCCCACGGGGCCCTGACCCCACGGTTTAAATGGACATCTCTAGTAAGAGCTATGCAAACCTAATGTTATGTCATGCGAGTTCGCTTGATTCATTTCCTCTCGGAAGCGAAACCAAGTAAATATAAACGGTTGATCAGATGTAATGTACTTAATATTAATTCAGCATGCATCTATAGTTCGACATCTCCCTACCTCTTTTTCTACAACGACCTACCCTACTTGCCTATTCCCTTTCGATTATGAACTTAGTTACTCATGATGCAGAAAAAACTTAAAATAATAGAGAAAGAAAAATACGTCTTCATTCAGTAATGAAATAACGAGTGTTCACAAAATAAAGCTTAAGAAAAAATAGAGCAAATACAAGTAAAGGAGAAAAAAAGTTAAGAAGGAGCTCCAACAACTCTAAACTCAGCTCTAACTATGCTACTAGAAATGAAAACAACTAAACTACGAACTAATACTAAGAAATGGCTGAAAAATGAAAACTAAGCTAACGAAACAAAGTTTCGGGCAAAACGCTCCTGTGTAGCTAAGTCCAATGGAAAAAACTGAGACTAAAAGTTGATTGAATAATGGAAATTAGAAATAATCTCTCGATCTGTGACTCTTACCCTCTAAAACGAAGGTTGCTATATATAGTGCCCCCCCCTCGAAAAACTCTGATCCTCTGCTCTGCAATTCTTGCTCCACTTCTGACATTCTCTACTCCATGATCCGCATCACCTGCGCTTGCTAAAGCGGTTAAAAAACAACGACTAATATTGAAAGGTCTCTCTTGGATATTTGAAACGCATCTTTCCTTTAGATATTTTTTCGAGAGCCAATCTTCATTGAAACTCACTTTGCTTTAGCAGTGATTTCAGCTCATCATCTTACTTCACTTTCAGGAATTAGTAGCAAAATAGAAATATCAAGTCTTATGAAGAAAACTTAACAGTTTAGTCATTCATGCATTTTTGCTATAGAAACCTCTAATATATTATCCTAAACAGAAAACTATAAAATATTTCTTCCCTCTAAACATTATGCTACAACGAACATATTAGCAGATTTTTTAAATGATGTGTTATCGTGAAATACTATTATCTTTAGCCACTCAACTCTAAATTTTTTAGAGTTATCAATCACCTTCAAGTTGGACAACATGGATTAGAAAGTCAAAATTTTAAAAATTGGAGTAGGAGAAAGGATCTTTTATTACTAGTAAAACAATTTAATGAGAAAGATGAAAGAAAAAAACAAAAGGTTAAAAAAAATATATTATCAGATCATTCTAACGACAAACACCAAGATGGATTTCAAGGCTAACCCACCTATTAGGTAGAGTCCTTCACAAACTCTATCCTTTCCAATCGTCTTCAAAGTGCACTTGTCCTACCAAATGCAAAGCGCTACCTTCGAAATTTCCTTTATGGGTAGCAAATTAAGCTTGAAGCTGACTCAACAAGTGGTAACACTATGAAATGAACTCCTCAATGGACTTGGGAGTATCATTAGGTTGTGAAGAGGAAGTACACATGTTCTACATTGGGAATTCACCTGGTGATATCCAGATGGGTAACCATGTAATTGCAGCATCGCTTATTTGTATGATCAATGGTCACACAATTAGTGCAATAAGATCTTTGTCCCACTCTTTACCAGAATTTCTCGATAGAGACTTCTAAAGTGACCTTTGAGGCTTTGATGATTTTGTTGAGAAGTAGGCATGCATGTGCTTTTCTTCCAAGACAATTGATAACTCTCAAGAATTGAGAGTATTTGCTGCCCTATAAAGAGCATTTTGAGTAAATTCCCTGAATTGTTAGTATGGGTTGAGAAAAACTGTGATTAAGCTTAGAAAGGTATTTACAACTAGTTAAGTTCTATAGTTTCTTGAATAGAACAGGTTTTCAATTGATTTTTTAGCATTTATGCATGAATGTGTGAGAAAGTTTGATGATAGGTTCAAAATTAATTATCGTTAATTGCTGCAATTTCAGGATGTGTAAAGTGCTAGATAGCTAGAGCATAAATTTGTAGCTGAGTTGAAGGCGACGTAAATGGCATGACTATTATGGAAAAGACACTTGGCGATCATCAATGAAGGGCGATAATTACTAAGTGGAAGCGTCCCGATCTCAGCCGTTTATCATTTTGGCGGGAGCAATTGGGAGGAGTATTTAAGCTAGAGCGTATTTGAACTCAGAAGATTTTTATTCATTTTTTTTTCTTGAATTTTAAGTTTTCATGTTTAGAGCGTTTTTTATCTTTCAACATTTTAAATTCTAGAGTAGTTTCTTTCGGTTGATCTTATTCAAACTACGTTGGAGTTCATCGCAAATTCAGTTTAGATTTGGAGTTTTGTTGCTTCGAGGAGCATTGTTAAGCAGAGTAGAGGATTTAGATCTAAAACAATCATCATTACGCAGATCACAACAAGCTTTTTCTTCTCTATGCTCTCTGATCTCTATTAATTTGATTTATGCAACTATTTGGACTATTGTTAGTTTGATTTCGAAATTGTGCAAGTTTATATGATGAATGATTACTATGTTGTTTTGATTGTTCATATGAGTAGCTAAATGTCTAATCGAAGGAATTAGGTAAGTAGGAGTGAATATGCAGTAAGTATAGAGCAGAAAGATATTGAATTATGTATTAATGTTGTTTTAATTCCAAGTACATTTCGTTTGATTAACCATTCGTGCTTGCTTTTTTTCGATTCCGAGAGGAACATGATAGAGTGAACCTGCATTGAATCACATTATGAATGGTGTTGACTCTGTTTATAATTAAATGTTGTGACTCGAGAGAAAAGTGAGAGTAAATCAAGAATTCACTTCTTACCAGTAAATCTCAATGCTTAAGCAATTTTCTTTGAAAACGCCTAATTCATTCCGATACTTAAATTTGACTGCTTATTCTATTTTAATCATTTACATTACTTACCTTTATTGCATTGTCGCTGAAGCATTTGATCTCATCATCTGCTTTAGCATTTCACTTGTTAATTCACCCCAACACAATTACACTGCCATGTTTTTTTATCCTGAGAAGAAGTTGAAAATTAACACCAAATCCCTGAGGAGATGACCTTTGAGAGAATAAAACTTACTACAACAATGAATGTGTACACTTGCTCATATTTGCTCATGAAAATTTACGTACTGCATCAAATTATTGTTATAGAATATCTTGAGTGAAATCTGGTCAAGTTGTTTAATTACGAACAACAATCAAAGAAAAAGCTTTACTTACTAATGCATGAGTGGTCCATGATTAATATTTGGGAGCAAGAATAGGAAAAACTCTCATTGAGTCCCATGCAAAAGCTTATGAGATACACAATTGGACAAACTTTTAGTTGGCTTGATTTCCATCACACTTGCATAAACCACACGTGCAACTTGGATAGTAAGAGACATTATTTGTTTGGAAGTATTTTGACTTCTAGAAAAATATGTTATCACTAAGTCTTGTTTCTGCTTCAATGATGTCAATGCTCGTTTCAGGTGAAACTTTTAAGGTCCATTATGTATAAATTCAAGTGAAAAATATTTATTTTTTAATTTTTATTTAAACCCGCTTTGATTCCATATTGAAATTGATACTTGGTTATATAATGGCTCAACATTTATCTTCTCGTTTGGGATGTATTTAGACATATAAAACTAAATCCTTTCTAGGAAATCTAAAATTGAAACTTAAAATAACAACTTACAAGATCCATATCTAATGGAGAGTTAAATTATACAACAAAAAAGAAGATGAAGAAAGCTAAGATACCAAGAAATTATTTTGTATTGCACACCTTTCAAATACATTGTTCACTCCTTATATATAGAAGAATAAAAAAATAAAGGAACGAGTAAAATGGCTACAAATGGAAGGATCTAGAATATTGTGTGGTACAAGATGATAAAATGGAAATGTCTAGCAAACTTGACAAGTGTCTAGTATTATGGGCCTAGCCTTATCTTCTTGGGCCTCATGATCTTCAAAATCTCCCCTCAAACGAGACGAAGTTGAAACTAAGTCGAGCTTAGAGTAGAAATATTGAAACTGAGTATGGCTTAGAGCCTTAGTGAGGCAATCAACAAGTTGCTCATATGTTGGAATATACTTCACTAGTAAGAATCCTTAGAGAACTTGATGTCCTATATAGTGCACTCAATATGCTTCGTACCAGCATGAAAAACAATATTTGGGGGCAAGAGCTCTTGCTCCATGTGACGAACCCGACCTAAAAAATGGTCCTAAACCGGGGTTCTCACTCAACATGCAAGTTAAATATGATAACAAGCGGTTTAGTGCTCATATTTAAAAACCTTTCAAAACATATGAGAAGGGGGAACCCTTAAAACATAAACAACAGTTTTCATTTAAACATACCAACAGTACTAAAACATCCTGGCCAATATTTATAAAAATATACAATACAATTTAAACAACGTTTTAAACAATGTTCCCCTAGGATTCCTGTCCATCTACATGCTGAATAACAATGCAATAATAAATGACAGAGTGCGGCTCCCCATGATCAATCGGCTCCTCCGCTAGCCATCCCGGTGTTGTCCCAAGCTACCGAAAGATAAATAAGGGTGAGTATAAACATACTCGGTAAGAATCCCCAACCAGGGGTACAATACGATACATCAGTCATCTAGCACCTCAACATGCAAGCAAGCGGCTATCAACACGGATCATAGCTCAACGAGCTCATAAAACAAGATCTCGGAGCCATCGGAAGTCTCTTACTTCCGGCCTAAGCTGGGATTGGATACATCGACCAATCACGGGACATCACCGAGGTATCACGTCACTCGGGGAATACACTCGATCCCTAGAATGTCCTCAAGGGCCTCCTTGCCCTTGCACTAATCTGGACTTACGGAGAGTACCCGAAGTCGCTCTAACGGAAAGAATGGTGTACTCACGACATTAGCCCGGGAGCTCTCGGCAAGCAACTAACGCGTGTGCGCGCACACCGCATGCTCTCTGCGGCCGGCGTAAATTTGGGGGCCTAAGGGCAAACTACGCGGGCAGTGCGCATGCATATGACTCGGAAGCGGTGTCACTGATCACAGTAGCTCGAGGCCCTCGGCGCTCATCTGTGCAGCCTGATCCACCGACCTGAAGCTAAGAATCGGCCAAGGTAGGCTTACACCGTTGGCAGGGTTCCGCTCTAGCAGGCTACAAACTAGGCTATTGCCGAAGTGGGTAGCTAAGTCCACAACCGCGGTCGGGGGTAGCAAGATACATTATCTTTGCGCACACTTTACTCCCGACCGAGCTAAATCCACCTTGGCGACCGGGGGGGAAGCAAGATACGTTATGCTGCGCACACTTTACTCCTTATCAGTGGGGACAAAGTACGTTATGTCCGCTCAGCCTCTGGATGATGACAGACCCTACAACTCTATCTAAGAGTACATAGCAAAATCAATGATTCCTGGCTAGCAAGCAATGACCGACATAAATCACATTACCTAGCATGATACTACAACTTAAGCGGGAATCATAAGCATCTTTGTGAGAACAAACCTAGCATGGCACTAACATGTAAAATCGAGCAAACATGCTAGCAAGAAATCAATCAAAGCGCTCTATCTCTAACATGCTCATAATAGTAAACAAGCATACAAGGCACAATCGAGATATATCGCAGGGTCCACACAACCACGGTAAGAAATCCTTACCTGGGACAAGCAGAAAAACAATAATAATAATCACAAATCAACGAACGACCCTCGAGCCTCTAATCGATCCCGAGCGGCTTGAACATCAAACAAAGCACCCAAATCAAATACATAAAAGCACCCCAATTAAATCAATAACGACCAACAAATCGGGGCCCAACGAAGAAAAAACTGGGAAATACCATCCGAGAAGCCACAAGGCTCGGGCCAACCACACACAACAAGCGGTAAGCGGCGTGCAGGCGGCTAGCTGGCGCAGGGCGCTGGGGCGCAGCGCAGGGCGCTGCGAAGCGCGCGCGCGCGCGCGAGGGATGGACGGCGCGCGCGCGAGCTCGCAAGCACAGGGCGCGCGCGCAAGGCGCGCGCGACGGCTCGAGACGCTTCGGGCGGCACGCGACGGCGAGCTCATCGGGCACACGACTCGGCATGAGGCGGCGGGGCGGCAAGAACACGGGCGACGGGGGCTGGCGAGGCTGGGCGACGCGACTCGGCCTGGGCGATCTGGCGTGGGGACTCGGCACCTGGGCACTGTGCGCGGCCGGGCTGGGCTGGGCGAGCTGGACGGCCAGGGGGCTCGGGCTGGCTCGGGCATGGGCGACCAAGGGGGGCTCGGGCGTGGGCAGGGGCTGGGGTCGGGCTGGAGGAGAGAGAAAGGGAGAGAAAATGGGAATTTTGGGGATTTTGGGGAAAATGGGAAAAATAAAGGAAAATGGGATTTTTTTTTTTTTTTTTCTTTTTCTCTTTTATTAATTTTCCATCCTTATCCAAATAAATCCAATTTGTCCAATTTTCCAAAAATCCTTAAAATCCTTAAATCCCATTTCTCGGCTTCCTCCTTCGAGACCCGACTGAAGCAACCATTTCCAATAAAAAAATATCACTTAAAACAACCTCCCAAATCAATACTGAGGGCCCGGCTCGAATCCCGAAGGAAACACCCAAACAACCATCACTTTGCCCAAAACCCAAATCACAACCGAACTCCCAAACGAATAGCCCAAACATCTCTGGGACTCATGACCACCAACAAACAAGCCTCAACAAAGGCAGGAGCTGCCTCGAAGCCCTGAAAAACCACAAATCCTGCCCAGGGAGTAAAAAGACCAAAATACCCCTAAGGGTCAAAACGGCTCTAACGGCCCAACCGAACCACTGAATCTGAACCGGAAGCTCCTCGAGAACCGGGATAGAAAACTGGGCCGTTACACTCCAAGGTTATCACACCAAATTGTCGGGGGTAGAGGCAATGAGTTTGCCTATTTCATTTAGTAACTTTTGCAAAAGTGTGGGCAAGACAACGATGGGAACGAACAACAACAACTTGCTTATTCGAAGATCAGGAAACTAAGGAGTTGCCCAAGAATACACAATAGGCTGCTATAGATTTTCTATTATAAAGTTTAGAGGCCCAGTCAGCATTAGACTATGCATGGAGGTCTAAACTTGGACGTGGTTTGATATGAAGTCCCAAAATAGATGTCCCTTTAAGATATTTTAACATTCATTTAACTAGATAACAATGTATGTCAGTTGGGGCTTTAAGAAATTGACTCAACTTGTTCACAATATAAGGTATGTCTGGTCTTGTGTTCGTCAAATATTAGAGGGCTCCTATTATACTCCGGTGAGGAAGAAAATTAAACAAAGGAACACCATGTGAGAATGAAAAAAATGTGCCTTGAACCGAGGGGGTAGGTACTGGCTTATAGTTTGTCATGTTTAACCTAGTAAGTAGATCACAAATATAACCTTCTTGATTCATAATTATGCCATTATGACTCTTTGTAATATGAATACCCAAGAAACAACTTAAAGGTCTAAGATCTTTCAAAGAGAAAGATGCATTCAATCGAGAAACAAGTTGAGTGATATCAGTATTGTCATTTCTTGCTAATATTGTACAATCTAAATACTACTTTGATACAAATTGGAGAAACTCGAATCACAAATAAAACAAACAAACACGAATAACAATCTTGCAAGCTTTTTGCTCCGGGATTGGAGAGACGATGCACACAAACTTTCTTTTCAACACTTTTCTTTATTTCTCTAAAACTTTCTCTACAAATTCCCTCGCTTTCTCTCTAGCACTTTCTCTTGCTTTTTTCTCTCGATTGTCTCTACTTTGCTCCATGGATCTACTATTGCCTTAATTAACTCCTAAATTGACAACTCATTAATTCCTTAATTTTCTACCCAAATAAAATCCCACTAATTTCTCAATTAACAATTATTCCAAATACATTAAAAAATAATATTTAAGTTTATTCCAACAAATATCACATCATCAACATACAGTAAGAGCAATAGAAGAATGGCACCTCGACAATATATAAACAAAGATGCATCTGATTGTGCATTCTTAAATCCCCAAGAGAGAAGAAGATGTTTGAGTTCATGATTTCAAGCCTTTGGCTAATGTTTTAGTCCATAACTAGCCTTAAGAGAGTTTACACACATAAGTGGGACGAGGAAAATCCTGAAAACCAAGTGGTTGAATTATATAAATATCCTATTTGAAAGTATCATTTAGGAATGCATTATTGAAGTCAAGTTGCTTGATACTCCAAACATTGGTAACAGTAAGATGAAACACAATCCTTATAATTTAAGTTTTGACTACTGGAATAAACATTTCAAAGTAGTTGACTCCAAAATTTTGGGAGTATCACTTTGCTAATGTTGAGCCATGTGCTTGTGAATTGAACCATTTGAATTTATTTTTAATCAAAATATCCATTTACAAACCCACAAGATTCTTAGTTGGAAAAGGTGGAACCAATGACCAAGTGTGATTCTTATGTAATGTAGCCAATTCATCAAATATTCCATTCTTCCAAGGTGGAGATCACCAAGAAATATCAATCACGGTAGGTTCAGTACAAGTCCAATCTGTTTTGATAGTTGCACCCCTAGCTTTTGGCTTGACAATGCCAAGTTTACCTCTGATGACCATAGAGTGATTATTCTAAACTGTCAATGGAGGCTTATTTGTGAGACGGATAGGCATAATATTAGGTATTGGTGGTGCAATAAGTTGAGGATTGCTGGAAATGAGATTTCGGGATGAGCTGCGAATGTGGTTAGGTTGAAGCGAGGGATTGAGATAATATATTATATACTGGTGTGGACATATAAAGAGGAGAAGAGGAGGATAAAGTTATTTATGGAGGAATGTGAGGAGAAGGTTATTTGGGGAGGAATATGAGGTATTTTTAAGAGTGTATATGTTAGGAGGTGATATGGAGTAAGTTTTGTAAAACAATATGATCCAAAACAGTATATCTTATTATTGAGAGGTAACCTCTTTATATAAGAGTTACAATGGGCCTAGCGGGCCTAACGGGCCTAGATCTATTACACAGTACATTATATACAATCACACATTTAGACTCTAACAACCCCCCTCAAGTTTGGAGCAAATATATCTATCATGCCCAGCTTGTTACAAAGATAGTCTATCTGAGCTCCATTCAATGCTTTGGTGAAGATATCACCCAACTGTTCTCCAGTCTTCACATAACTCGTTGAAACCAACCCTTGTTGTATCTTCTCTCGGATAAAGTGGCAATCTATTTCAATATGTTTAGTTCTCTCGTGGAATACCGGATTAGAGGCAATATGAATTTCTGCTTGATTGTCACACCATAGTTTAGCAGGTGTTGCAGTTTTGATTCCAACTTCATTCAACAGTTGAACCAGCCATACTATCTCACACGTTCCTTGAGACATAGCTCTGTATTCCGACTCAGCACTAGAACGCGACACCACATTTTGCTTCTTACTCTTCCATGAAACCAAATTACCTCCCATAAACACACAGTATCCCGAGGTTGATCTCCTGTCTTCTTTAGAACCTGCCCAGTCAGCATCTGAAAAACATTCAATATCGGAATGTCTGTGGTTTCGGTACAAGACGCCCCTCCCAGGAGCAAACTTAAGATAACTCAGGATCTGTTCCACATCTCTCCAATGTTCAACTGTAGGAGATGACATAAACTGACTCACGATACTCACAGAATACGAAATATCTGGCCTCGTGACTGTCAAGTAGTTCAACTTCCCAACTAGCTTCCTGTACCTTTCTGGATCAGAAAAAGCTTCACCGTCCTTATTGAATCGTTGGTTTGGCACCATCGGGGCCCTACATGGTTTTACACCTAACTTTCCTACTTCAGTCAGTAGGTCGAGAACATACTTTCGTTGGGACAAAAAGATCCCTTTCTTACTTCTCATGACCTCAATACCCAAGAAATATTTCAAATTTCCAAGATCTTTAGTGCTGAAATGGCTATGAAGGAAAACCTTTAGTGAGGCCATCCCTGAACTATCACTTCCGGTAATCACAATATCGTCGACATATACCACAAGTAACACAATCCCATGGTCGGACCGAGCGGAAGAAGACAGAATGATCTCAAGAGCATTTCGCATTCCAAAGCTAAACTTAAGAACTTGTTGAACCTACCAAACCACGCTCGCGGGCTTTGTTTCAAGCCATCAGAGATTTACGAAGACGGCACACTTTGGCATTCTCCCCCGAGCAACAAACCCGGTGGTTGCTCCATATAGACCTCCTCAAGAAGATCACCATGCAAAAACGCATTCTTAATATCCAAGCTGAAATAAAGGCCAATCATTCATTGCCGCAAGAGAAATAAAGCAGCGAACGGACGACATCTTGGCAGCAGGAGAGAAGGTCTCACGCGTAATCAATCCCATATGTCCGAGCATACCCCTTAGCAACCAAGCGTGCTTTGAGGCGAGCAACGGACCCGTCGAATTCACTTTGACAAGCAAACACCCACTTACAACCAATCGTCTGTTTTCCTTACGGACGAGCTACGGTTCCCAAGTACCATTCGCATCCAACGTAGCCACCTCCTCTACCATCGCTTTGTTGCCAACACAGAATGGGACAAGGCTTCACGAGTACTTTTAGGGACGAGAGACAGAATCAAGGGAAGTCGAGAAGGAAAAAGCGAAGTAGGGGATAATTGATGGTATGACACATATGTGGAGATAGGATACGTGCAAGAACGTTTACCTTTGCGAAGAGCAATGGGCAAGTCTAGATCATTACTAGCTTGCAAGTCGATGATGAAGAATCTGTAGGCATGGGACAGTGCCGAGGGTCGCGATCGCCGGGGTGTATACCTGAGTAAGAGACGGACTAGGAAGAGGGGGGTCGGACCCATCGGACGAGGACACAACCTCATAAACCAACAAATCATCCTCCACAGCTTGGGGACTAGACACAGGATCAAACGGAGTATCCTCAAAAAGGTAACATCGAGAAGAGGCGACATAACGACCGTACTCGGGCAAAAACAACGATAACCCTTCTGGACGCGAGAATACCCGAGGAAGATACATTTCAAAGACTTAGGATCCAACTTGGTCCTTTGAGGACGAACATCGCGAACAAAGGACGTACACCCGAAAACCTTCGGGGGAAGGTGGAACATCTCCGTGGAGGGATACAAAACCTGGAATGGAATTTGATTACCCAAAATCGACGACGGCATTCGATTAATGAGAAAACAGGCTGTAGACACAACGTCAACCCAAAAATGTTTTGGAACATTCATCTGAAATGACAGGGCACGAGCTGTTTCCAGCAAATGTCTGTTCTTACGCTCGGCCACACCGTTCTGGGATGGTGTGTCCGCACACGACGATTGATGAATAATACCCTTCTCACTAAGATAGGAACGAAGGGTGCCCGAAAAATATTCGCCCCCATTATCAGTGCGTAAAATTTGAATAGAAGCTTTAAATTGATTACGAATCTCAGCATTAAAGGTACAAAAGTGAGAAAACAATTCAACACGATTTTTCATTAAATAAACCCAAGTAAATCGGGAAAAGTCATCAACAAACGTGACAAAATAGCGAAATCCCTTTTTAGACATAACAGGACTCGGACCCCAAACATCAGAGTGGACCAATTCAAAAGGAGCAGTTGCTCGTTTATTAACCCTAGGACTAGAACTCAATCGGTGAAACTTTGCAAACCGACATGACTCATAATCGAGGGAAGACATCATGCATCGAATTCGGGAAATAACTTCTTCAAAATAGACAAACAAGGATGACCCATCCGACAATGGACTTCAAAAAGAGACGCGAGAACCGCATGCCACACTGGGTGGCTCTTTGATCGAGATATAGAGACCCCCAGTGCATGCCCCTACCAATAATCTTCTTCGTCAAATGATCACGAAACAAGCGGTGAGTCGGGAAAGAAGGAAACAAAGCAATGTAAGTCACGAGCCAATTGACTAACCAGAAATCGGGTTATATGAAAACGTAAAGGCGGACACAACATGGAAGATAGCGACAAGGTAGGGGTTAGAGTAATAGACCCGGCTCCCTTTACGGAGACAAGGATCCATCGGCTAAGGTAACAGTAGGAAAAGAAATAGATGACAATGATGTAGAGAACAAGCTGTTTCGTTACACTGTCATATGAGCGATCGCCCAGAGTCAATGACCCACTTTGTGGACGACGAAAGAAGACAATGGTTGTTACTGTTTGACCCGGGGTTGCAGCAGAGCGGAAGTCTTGAGGATGATAGCCGTGTGATGGAGTTGTGGGAACTCGGGAGCGCAACACACTCGTCAGCGGTACTTTCTCACTTTGGACACAAGGTGGGCCTTCAAGCCTCCGATTGTCATATTGCAACTTTCGCAATCTCTCTTTAAATGACCGGGTTTTAGCGGTAATGGCGAGTCATTCGAGTATCCGGACGTCGATTGTCACTAGGAAGATCTCGGCGTCGGTCATTCCCGAGTTTCGATGCGAAAAACTAACGTTCCTCCCACCACGAACCACACTCCTCCCAAGCAAGGCGCTATTCGATTGTTCAATTAAATGAACTTACATTTCGTTGCGGCGTGAAACACATCATCCAAAGACGGTAGTTCGGTTCTGACAGGATTTGAGACCTCACATTCTCATACTCGAACCTGCCCACGCAAGAAACCGATAACCCCATCTTTTCCCCTCTCCGGTCTCTTTGGATCGCGATATCGCCAGCGAGCGGCATGAGAGAATTTAACTCGGCACTATTACGCTTGTGCCTCGTGTAATAGGTCAACAATGGTTCACCATTACAGTGGCGTGGAAATAGGACGAGCAAACATCATACGTCCTTGTTACTGCTCCTTCCCGAGTCACAGAATTCCACATACGTCATGAGTTCTTTCACCGTAGTGCAATGACTAATCGGATCGACAATATCATCATTCATTGAGTTAGTAATTTGATTATACAAGCGAGCATCAACGCGATCCCACTTCCTTCTTTCAACTTCGTCTTTAGGCGGATCGCTATCCATGTGTCCTTCTAGCTCATTACTCAAGAGGTGGTTTGAATCGTTCGATGCCAATCTAGATAATTTGTCCCATTCGGTTTGCGTTTTGTGATCTCCATCATATGAGAAATCACACTTGTATGCTTGGTATCACTCATATTTCCCGATTAGTGTCAGCGGACGTGAGATAACTCAATTATTTCACAAATCAAACGAAATAAAATCGGAAATTGGAAAAAACAGACACCACGAACGGAAAATGGCACACCCGAGGCACCGGTGCGTAAAATGCGAAACGAACCTCACACACGTGTAGAACACGCCGCGCGCACAAAACCCAAGAAGACCCGGCTGGTGGAGCTGCCACGCGCCTCCACGCGCGACGGAAAGTGGCGGTTGGCGGTTTTTTCGGCGGCGCATGCGGCTCCGTCGTTGCTCGGACGGAGTTGCGACTCGAAATTGGACTAAAAACAGTTTCAAAACAGCCTTTCAAGTAGTGAAATTTTAAAAAAAAACAGCTCCTTAAAACAGTAAAGCAAAACAAACCCGAGAGGTTTCCGAGAAATCCCACCGTTGGATCGAGTTGAAACCTGGACAGACTTAAACTACTCCTCGGGGCGAGCAAAACCCACCGAAAAAATTCTCGATCGGAACGTCGACGGTAGCGGCGATTTTCGGTGGCGGAGGGTTCGCGGCGCGTCGCGGCCGTTTTGGACCGAACGAAGTCGCGACTTCCACGATCGTGTAGATCGTGGTTTGGCTGCGATTTCCGGTGGCGGTGGCGGTCAACGGCGGCGGTCAACCCGAAAAAATTCTCAACCTAACTGTGCTGCTCTGATACCATGTAAAACAATATGATCCAAAACAGTATATCTTATTATTGAGAGGTAACCTCTTTATATAAGAGTTACAATGGGCCTAGCGGGCCTAACGGGCCTAGATCTATTACACAGTACATTATATACAATCACACATTTAGACTCTAACAAGTTTAAGCTGGAGAGGCTTCACAAACCAGGTTAAGATAGCAAGTGCATGAGCCATTTGTTCTGATGATTGGGTAGGTTGTACAAAGCCAATAAATCCTGGAAAATGGAATTCATGTTTATTAAGAACCACACTTCGAGATATGGGTGAATGCATGAAAAATAAGCACAACCAAATACAGGAATCAGGCTTCAAGGTAGTTGTTGGTTTATCAAGACAAGCAAAATGGATTTTTGTTTTAAAACTACATGACATACTATTAATTATAATAGTAGTCGTAAGAAAGGCATGCTAAAGAGGCAATGGCTGAAAGGACCAAGTTTTCAAAGGATAAAATATGAGACCTTACTTACTCGCAGCACATAAATCAGTTAAAATCAAATGTAAGGAAATGAAAGGACAAATACTTGACAAAACAATTGAAAACCATTCATTTAACAACATATATTTTAGAGGGATCCCAAAACACTATAAATACGTAAATAAAAGTAATGTTGTAACACAACGAAATAAATCATGCTAGAATAATATTTAAACTATAATGCAATGGATCTCACAGTCACGTAAGCAGCTCTAGTCAACATCTTGGTTCAAGTACCTGAGGAGAAAATCCACATGAAATAGGGTGAGTTTTGACACTCAGTAAGGATCGGTTGAGCTGGGTACAACATGAATACAGTTACTAGAGCATATCAATAATACAATATAAGCCATAAGATTTTATCAAGGGACACGCAGACCCATGCTTCTATGAGCTGTCTAATAGTTAATGCCAAAATTCTAAAATACTCTCTAGAGTCCTATGATCCACTTGAGAAATCTCACTAACTAATACTAGGGAGAGTGTCCCGGCGAGCTAAGCTACCTGACTCCTTTCAAGCCTCAAACACTCGCAGTGAGTTGATAATGTGCATCGCCCACCATGTGAGATAATAACATCACATCGCCCATGCACTTCCAACCCTTGAGCAAGCAATGTCAACCCAGTCTCAACAATATGTCGATGTTTCCTCTCAGCACGAAAATTTTGAAGAGAAGAATAGGGGTAGGAGATGTAGATATTAATACCACTTTTCTTACACAAGTTATGAATGTCCCAAACGTTTGTGCCAAACATTCTTGGTCATAGTGTGTAAAATGAGAGGAATAATGCTCTATACTTTATTCTATGCAATGAAGGTCTCTTATATAGAGAGAACCTTAATGTACAAATATGGATTAGAAATTTTACAATCACTATTATGCACAATTACAGGATATTAATATGGAAATAACTCATATGGAAGTAATTGATATAATTGATATGAGAATAACCAACACTCCCCCTCAAGTTGGTTTGAAGATATCTTCCATTATCCGCTTGTCTATCATCCTATCAAACTTCAACTTTGGAAGACCTTTTGTAAAAACGTCAGCAACTTGTTCTATAGTCGGCATGTAGGGAATACATATAGTACCAGTTTCAACCTTTTCCTTTCTAAAGTGTTTATCAACTTCAATGTGTTTTGTCATATCATGAAGAACTGGATTATGGGCACTGGTTATTGCTGCCTTGTTATCACAGTAAATTCGCATAGGTGTTTTATGAGGAAACTTCAGCTCTTCCAATAATCTGTTTATCCATATACCCTCACAAATGCCATGGGCTAATGCCCTAAATCCAGCCTCAGGACTACTTCTTGCCACTACACTTTGTTTTTTGCTTCGCCATGTGTCTAAGTTACCTCCAACAAAAGAGCAATAACTAGAGGTTGATCTTCTATCTATAGAGATACCTGCCCAATCTACATCTGTGTAGACTTTAACATGTAGGTGACCTTGTTTTTTAAATAGTATACCTTTCCCTAGAGTACCTTTCAAGTATCTTAAGATTCTGTATACTGCTTCAAAGTGTAGGTGCCCGGGAGCATGCATAAATTGACTGACCATACTGACAACAAATGCTATGTCAAGACGTGTGTGGGACAAATAATTGAGTCTTCCCACAAGTCTCTGATACTTTTCTTTATCTTTTACTTCTATGTCTGTTGCTGATTGTAATTTCACATTTGGTTCAATAGAAGTTTCTGCTACTCTACAACCAAGTAATCTGGTTTCTTCTAGTAAGTCTATAACATACTTCCTTTGATTTACCAAGATGCAATTTTTTTATCTGAAAAATTCCATTCCTAAGAAATACTTTAGGACTCCCAGATATTTGATTTGAAACTCCCTTGCTAACTTCTTTTTCAATGTGATAATTCCTACTTCATCATTACCAATCATGATTATATCGTCAACATATACTATCAGCACAACCATGTTGTCATTTTCAATGTGTTTGTAGAATATAGTGTGATCTGCTTGACTTTGAAGGAAACCGTAGCTCGTAACTGCTTTTCCAAACTGTTCAAACCATGGTCTTGGAGACTGTTTGAGGCCATACAACGATTTGTTTAACTTGCATACTTTATTACTCTCACTTCTTGTTTCAAATCCGGGTGGTAGGTTCATGAATACCTCTTCTTCGAGATCACCATTAAGAAATGCATTCTTGACATCTAGTTGGTACAAGGGCCAATCTTCATTAACAACAATAGATAACAAAACTCGAATGGAATTAATCTTAGCTACTGGTGCAAATGCTTCATGGTAATCAATTCCGTAGGTTTGAGTAAACCCTTTGGCAACTAGTCTTGCTTTGTGCCTTTCAATACTCCCATTATCATTACACTTTATAGTAAACACCCATTTGCATCCTACCGCATTTTTATCCTTTGGTAATTCAACCATGTTCCATGTGATTTTGTTCTGGCGCATTCATCTCCTCCATCACTGCTAAATTCCAGTTCGGATCATTTAGAGCCTCTTGTATATTACTTGGAACAAACAAATTAGTTATCCTAGAGGTGAAAGCTTTATGGTTATCAAACAATTTATGGTAGGATAAGTAATTTTCAATGGGGTATTTGGTACATGTACGAGTACCTTTCCTATAGGCTTCAGACAGCGATGTCAGAGATATAAGATGGTTTAGTTTCAGGAGAAGAATAGGAAGATAATGGAATCGGAGGTATGTTACCTAGATCATCAGGATCAGTCATCGAGAAATCAGATTGACTCTGTGTTAGGCTCACTATCGTGCCATTATTCTTTTGATTAAGCGTTCTCCTAGTATAAACCTGAAGTTCAAGTTTGTCAATTTGTAGTGTTTCTCCCCCTGAAGAAGAACCTTCCCTACTAGGCATTATAAAACTAATAACCTTGGGACTTATTATTTTTGGAAGTGGTGAGGTGTCCCAGAAATTCTCTTCTAATATAGATCTCTCCTCCTGAAGAGAAGTACGGGTATAAAAGGATTGATTTTCGACAAACGACACATCCATACTCTCAAAGTATTTTTTAGTCAAAGGGTCATAACATTTATATGCCTTTTTTTGTGGGACATATCCTAGAAAAATGCATTTTATAGCCCGATGATCAAGTTTTGATTGTGGAGTAGAAATATGAACATAAACAGTACACCCAAAAACCTTGAATGGTAAATTAGAAAAAATACAAGTGTTAGGGAAAACAGTTTTTAGGTGTGACCAAGAGGGGTTTTAAAATCTAAAATCTTTGTAGGCATCCAATTGATAAGGTACGTAGCTGTGAGAACTGCTTCACCCCATAAATACTGAGGCACGTGCATTGAAAACATAATGGCGCGAGAAACATCCAATGAATGTCGATTTTTCCTTTATGCAATACCATTTTGTTGGGGAGTATTTCGACATGTTGATTGATGAAAAACTTCTTTTGCACGTAAGAAATCAGTTAAGTATGCATTGAAATATTTAGTGTCGTTATTGGAATGTAAAATACTGATTTTAGTTTTAAATTGGTTTTCAATCATTTTATAGAAACGAACAAACACCTCTTTAACATCAGATTTGTGAGTAAGAAGATACACCCAAGTTAGTCTAGTGTGATCATCAATAAAAATAACAAACCACCGTTTTCCACTATGTGTTACAACCTTAGATGGTCCCCAAACATCACTATGGATTAAATAAAATGGTGCGAAAGCTTTATAAACTTAAGGCAAATAAGTTGCATGAATGTTTTTTTTGCAAACATGCAATTTTCACATTGAAAAGTAGAACAATCAATCCCTTTAAAAAGTTTTGGAAACAATTACTTCAAATAAAAATTATAAAAAAAAACTAGGATGTCCTAATCTATAATGCCAAAGCATAAAAGTTTCTCGAACAAAAGAAGAATTAACACTACTCAGGGCCCGAACTTTTTTATGACTAGTCGATGCTTCCTTAAAGTAATACAGACCATCAAGCATCCTAGCACGTCCAATCACCTTCCCCGATTTCTGATCCTGAAAGATACAATGTGAATCATAGAAAATAACACGACAATGAGAATCTTTAGAAATTTTACTAACTGAGAGTAAATTGCAGGCTAATTTTGGTACATGAAGGACAGATTGCAAAGTAAGTTGTGAGGAAAGATTAATAGTCCCTTTTCCAGTAATAGAAGAGAAACTACCGTCTGTTGTTATAATTTTCTCATTGCTATATAATGGAGAATAAGATTCGAAATGTTTAGGAGAGCTAGTCATATGGTCAGAGGCTCCTGAATCTATAATCCATGGAGATGAATTAAAACAAAAGAAGGCATGTGGATAATTACCTATTTGTGCCAGAGAAGCACGAGGATTACTAGATGTCAAAGTGGAATTTAGCAGCTTCAAGATTTGATCAATTTGCTCTTTATTGAAGTAGCTTGATTCAACAATGTTTGCACTCGAAGTTGGTTGAAGTGTACTTTTCTCACCATGTCTAGCGCTCCTCCAATTTGCTAGTTTTCCATGAATCTTCCAACAGTTCTCACGAGTATGTCGTGGTTTGTTGCAGTGATCACACCATACTCGAGGCTTATTTACTTGTTTAGATGCCTTGAATGTAGTTCAACTACTAGGGCAAAGCTCTCTATAGGATTGATAGTTTTCTTTCCAATCATGACGCTCCTGCGAGTTTCTTCCCTGCGTACTTCAGAGAAAACTTCGTTTATAGTAGGAAAAGTAATTTTACCAAGTATTCGTCCACGAACCTCATCAAACTCAACATTGAGGCCGGCTAAAAACTTGTAAATGCGACCATCCTTAATTGTTTTTATGTAGTGTTTTTTATCCTCTGTACACTTCCACTCAAAGGTATCAAACATATCAAGATCTTGTCATATCCTCTGCAAGGAGTGAAAATACTGGGTAACAGAGTTGTTTACCTGTCGTATGTTACTTAATTTGAGATTTAACTCAAACACTTGTGACTTATTTCCCAGTTCTGAGTACACCTCAGTAACACTATCCCATAATTCTTTTGCAGTAGAGTAACACATATAGTTACAACTTATCTCTTCAATCATGGAGTTTACTAACCAGGTCATAACCAAGGAGTTTTCAACATCCCATATAGCAAATGATATATCACCCGCAGCTGGTGCTACTTTATCTCCTGTAAGATACCCAATTTTTCCTTGTTCACGAATGTACATTCGAAGGCTTTGAGACCAGCGAAGAAAGTTGTCACCATTAAGTCGAATGGTTGTGATTTGGACGATAGGGCTATTGGCATGACTCCAATTTTCAGTAACTTTACCAATCTGAGATTTGTTCTCTGCTATCTCTTACATGATTACCCAAAAAAATTTAGGAATAAAAAAGACAGTAACTGATATAGATGTCTCAAAGAAAAACAGTAACTTGGCACCAAAAAAAAAAACTTTAGGAGAAACCAAATATTTGATACCAGATTGTGAACCAAATAATGGAACCCAATATTTGATTTTTTTGAAACCTGGAATGCTTGTGATTGGTCTGTCAGCAAACCCAGGTCGCAAACTGATGGGTTTTTTAAAAAAATCACAAATACAATTGTGAACCAACTGGAAGCTTCTTGAACAGCACAGATCTTCTCCTTCGCAGCTTGAGATTGCAAACCCACTGGACTATTTGCTAACTTGAAAGCTTCTGGCGGCTAGGGTTTCTCGAGTCAACTCTGGGTTTTTTTTCTTTCTTTTTTTTTTCTTGTATTTTTCAAAACAAAGAGGCTAGAGTTATTTTATTGTAGAGTTTTCTATTTCCAGCTCTGATACCATGTATATAAAATGAGAGGAATAATGCTCTATACTTTATTCAATGTAATGAAGGTCTCTTATATAGAGATACAAATAAGGTAAAAGTACATCACTATTCTGCACAATTACAGGATATTAATATGGAAATAACCTTTATGGAAATAACTCATATGGAAGTAATTGATATGAGAATAACCAATACATAGCCATCTGGACATACTCTTTTGATAGAGACCCTACAGATAGGATCCATTTATTGAATTGAAAATATGGAGGGGGCGAATCTAAGAATGTTGCATAACCAATGACAACCATAAGTAGATTTAGTAGCTAATATAAACCATCATGAAAAGTTCCTTTCAGAAGCGTGACACCTATAGCCATGTCCTTGATCAAACAAAAGTTGGAACAAAATTCAATAGTAACCTTATTGTCTTACATTAATTTGGAAATGCTTTATGCAAATCCAAACAAATGTTATGGACATGCAATCTAATATGTCCCACATGTGTAATAGGTAATGACATGTCCATCGGCAATAACTAGAGAATCTGTACCTGAGTAATAAGACTTAGAATCCATGTTAGAGAGGCTGGAAGTAGCATGGCTACTAGCTCTTGTATTCGCATACCATTAAGGATGAAACACAATTTTAGATATTAAGACATAGACATTGATTACTTTTCAAGTCTGCTGGAAAATCTTTTTCAAATACGCCTCCACAACCTTGGATTGAATTCCAGAGAGCTGTTGAACATCGTATTAACCCAAAATTCGTATTTGGGATTAACAACCAACTAGGGGTAGTGCTTGGGGAAGTCAATCCTTCAAGCGGGAAGAAATTTAGCTGGACAAGTCTTGACTTTAGTGAGGTAGTCAAAGAAGAGTATAGGCAGGGAGAAAGTTTCCTCAATCCATTTTTATGAACATCATTTGGTTATATTGATCCAAATCCTCATTTGTGTTCAATATATTAGACATATTGTCGAGGTCTTTACTTGAACACAACAGAACACGTTCTCTCATCACCATCACATTTGCTTTTTCAACAATCAAATACTCACCCTTTATTATAAGCACTTTTTCAGGTACCAAAGTATGACGTGGTGGTTGATTGAAGTCGGAGAAACAATCATGGACAAGACCTTGAGTTATTTTATTCTACATTAGTCTTGGGACAATAATAAATATATTTCCCCACTTTGATTAATTCAAACTCTATTTTATGTTACAAATAATCTTGACAAACTATTTAATTAGATTTAATGAGATTGTGATTATTTTTTAAAAATTGGTCCTATTTACTTTATACGAGTCTAAGTAATGCATATATGATAATTACCCTTAAAGTCTAGCTTGAATTTTCAATTTGATATAGCTTATATCAAAGCTTAGAGTCATAAATTCAGTAGACTAGTTTACAATTGTTGGGCTAGATTGGTCTAAGACAGAGTTGGACGAGTTGGTAGATCGACAAAACTAAAAGTTAAGGTTCCAAAAAAATCTCCAAGCCACTCACTTCAGACCGTATTAGGAAAAAAAAATGCACTGAATTCACGAAGAAATATAGGAGTATGATCTTGATAGTTTTCTCGAAACAGTGACAAATAAAAAATCATGTACTTATGATACAAAAAGCCATCAAGGAAGATGTCCCTAAAAATGCTTCAAGTCCACAAGCAGTCAGGTGAGTAAGAAGATTTAGAGACAACCTCTCAATATATATGGCAACAAGTTACTAATAACTATTTGTGTTAAATGTGCTTCAGTTTCTTGTTAGGAACGATGGGATGGTCAGAGTGCTCACGACTCAGATTAGACATACCAGATTTCGATCCCACACTTTTTGGTAAAGTTTCAGTTGCAAGCAAGTCCTCTGGTTCCACCTCTGTGCCAACTTCGGCGTCCTTTAGAAGCAATTGTCTATCTGAATGTAGTAATGATTGTGGAGAGGTCTCCACTGCAACGCTTTGGACCGTACAAGGAACTCTACCTTGACGTTTGATGTTGCCTCTGCCACCACTGCCTCTTCCCCTTCCTCGTCCCTTGACCAAAGTGGCTTTGGTAAGAACCACCTGCTTATATGCAGGTGGAGAAGCACATTCTTTGTGCTGTTGGTTTTCTGCGTTGCTAGAATCATTAGCTGTACATAAAGTCGTGATTGGTTTAGCTGACTGATTTCCTTTGAGATGTCGGGTTTCTCCAATCATCTGCAAAACACGGATGCAGGTTGTCTGAATGCACTCTAGTGATTTCATAGCTCCATCATTAGAGAAAGAATCAAGTACACATGAACACTGATTATAAATAGTTGCCAAGCTTTGGACCTGCCAAGGAAAGTATGTATGGATTTATTAAAAAAAAAAAGAGACGAGAATGATAGAAAGGAATCAAGAAGCTCAATATGTTTGAAACCATTCATACAAGTAAATGTGACGTTCCACTCGAAGGCTGAAATCGCATATGTGACCTTTGAGTGAGAGGGGTGATCAAACGCCGAGTAACACTTCTATACCAGACCATGTAAGGATCGTGGTAGTGCATTGGCTGATTTTCTGGCTCGCCTGTTGCAACACTCTTCTCTCTAGCCTCCCATAATTTAATATATTGTCCATGGTACACCTTCCAATCATAATGGTGTCTTCCTCGCCTGTTAATCTTATGGAGCTTTGTTTCTGTATCACAATGCACTGGAATTTCTTGGCGAAGACCAAATTGGCGGAGAACTCGATCAGGACGATGCCATTCAACAATATCAAAACAAATTAGTGGCGCCATCGTCCGCCACACATACTGCTCTTTGAGAAAAGAATCTGGCAGTGATGCAAGATACTTAGAAGTGTAAGGTTGCCATATCATCTGTAATTTGTAAAAATAATAGGAGTAAAAAATTTGAGAGTAATGAACAGTACGGAAAACTCTTATGAAAATATCTCTTATGTCGACTTCAACTGCATTTTGTTATCTTCAACCAATAAGAGAAATATATATAAAAAAATTCATCATAGAAATGAACTGTTATGCAAGAAGAATCTTAAATAGCAATCAAGAATAAGAAAACACAAGACACATAACACACGGATTTACATAATACACTAATGTTATGTTAGCTACGTCTGTAGATAGAGCAGAGAACCCGTTTTATTCTGGAGATCGTGAAGAATGCAAATACTAGGTAAAAGAGCAAGGGTTTTAAAGATTTATACTAGGTAGTGCAGCTCTCATCAAACTCTAACACATCATTAAGAAAATGAAAAGAGGCTAATGCTCTGGATACGAACTCTCAAATGAGTGGAAAGATAGAAAAGGTAGAAAAGAAATACAGGAAAAACAGAAATAAAACATTAAAAACAGCGAACAACTAGACAAACGTAAGCCAATTGATGATGTCCTGTAAAGAATAGTTGACAAATTTTTTTGAAGAAATCCAAGAAGTCTTCAATCAAGTGGAATCAGCCTGGAAAGCCAAAGGAGTTGAGAATCTTGAAATATGAGCTGAGTTCTTCCCCGATAAATTTAATAAAGGAGAGCTTTGCATTAATCCACAAAATGTAAGCTCTTCTATTCAGCCTTGGACAGAACGAGCTGGAGAACATTCTTCTTTGCACAATTGAAAAAACACATGAAATTGAAGTTTCGAAGAATTTGAACTAACAAAGTCGTTAATATGAACAAGAAAACAGCACACGTTTGATGGATTCTGCAGCTAAAAAGTAGAGAGGGCAGCAAAACATACTTTTGCAAGAATTTCCGAAGAATTCAAGCTTCCATTCAGAATAATCCACAAAAAAAAAAAATGTTGATCTTCTCTGAACTTTTGGATTTCCAAATCACCTTGCATAAATCTCTACTCAGAAGAGTGGAAGAACCCATAAGAGAAAAACCAATGACACTGAAAATGAACCAAAAGCCTCAAGAGACCAAACCTTTGAATCAGCCACAAAAAAATGTTTACTCCACTTTTAAGCTATAACAAAGAGCTTTGATGAGCGAAAGTGACAAGCTTGCAATTCTTAACCTCCACTTTGAATCCTTTGAGTTTTTTAATAAACCAATGCCCATGCCATCCATGAAGAGGCTTACTTTTCCACCAAAATTGAGCAAATTTGTTGACGGGTGATCCAGCCATGCATTTATAAACTAGAGAGTAGATGGTCCCCATGATTCCTTGCCAAGGACTACACAAATGGGTTAATGGACATAAATGAAGTTTTAACCAAAAATAATACATAAAACATACATAATATTCAACTATCAACTTTCACGCGCTTCGAATGGCCTAGTACGGGGTCTTGCTGCCCAGTCAGCGAGTAGGGATCCAAGGGCGAAGCGCCCAGTTTTGAGGGTTCGGGGGCGCAACGTGACCCCCGATGGGGATCGAAGGCAACGCCCCCAAAACTGAAAGCTTATAGGGTTCTAAAACACAAAATTTACAAAGGAAAAAAAAGCTCACGAGGTGCACACCTTTTGGCGCACGGGCTTCTTGTGAGTCGCCTAATTAACTACGACTTGCGCCCAGTCGAGTCTAGGCGCGCCTTTTAAAATACTGGTTGTTCAGCATTGTGCTTTGGTTGAAATACCTAAAAAATATGCTAATATTAGTGCTATCTATTTCCTCTCCTTTGCCTCACTTTCTTGATCAGCCATGTGCTTTGGTTGAAATCCCTAAAAAGTATGCTAATACTATTGCCACTTGTGGGTTTCAGTTAGAAAGAATGTCGTCGATCTACAATTTGCTCGGCTCCAGATAATCTTTCTGGGTTGAGCCATTTTGTCTACTCATTTAGTTTTTAGTAGCTCTACTTTCTAGTATTTTCAGTCTTTCTCTTTAGTCATATGCTTCTATCAGCTTCTCTTGGTGTCACAATTTGTTTTTTCTCTCTCTTTATTTGTCTTGTCATGCTTGGCACTTCAGTTCTACTATTATCTTTGGTGCATGGTTTGTTGTTCTTGTTTATGTTTAGTTTACTAGTCTTGGCTTTGGCACTTTTGCTTTTTATTTCTTGTTTCTTCCTCTATTTGAGGCTTCTATCTGAAGCATTCACTTCTTTCATTCTCTAATGAAAAGATTGTTTCTTGTTAAAAAAAAAAGAATGACAATTGAGTACTTGGTCGGAGAAGAGGAAAACTCGACACACCAAAAAACAATATCAACAACCAATAAGCTTGTACTTAACACTGCTAATGCTAATGCTAATGGACTGCAACCGCGACTTAAGCTTGTACTTAACACTACTAATGCTAATGGTTCATGGCCAGATTCTTGTAATAATTTGGACGTTGTGAAGGATCAAAAAATAATTTAGTGAATGCTTCTTGATGTGGTTCAGACTCTTAGAACATTGGTATTATATAGAAGAAAGATAACCTGTCAAAACTTTGGGATTTTCTTGTTTATGCTTGGATTCAAAGAATGAGTGATCCTTGTTACTCTATAATAATGCTTTTTAAGGATGATGGTGATGCATACAAAAAGAAAAGTTGGTTTATTACCACTCAAGATTTGAGAAAACAAAGAAGATTTTATACATGGAGTTAAGAATGAAGAAAGTAGTATTGTTCAATCAAATCAATATTTGTAACAGAGCATTTTAAAAGTGTGGAATTTTGAAGTTATCGGTCTGTACTGAGAGTCTTCTTCTTTTATTTGCCTACGATCACCGATTGGTGTCGCAGACATCTCTATCCACCGATTTTTTTGTTAGTTTTTTTTCTTCTTCTGTATTAAACACCTTGAGGATAAGGTGCATTTTTGGGAGCCAAGTAATAATAAGAAATACCCATATCGTATTTGGAGTAGGATAAGGTATGTCTAATCCTATAAGTAGGATAAGAATATTATACTAAAACAAGAGAGGGGAGCGAGAGGCGACTCTGACCCCCCAAACCCTAAAATGGATCTTGCTTCCTCCCTCGCCAAACCCTAACCCCACTCGCCAACCGCCTCCTCCGTTGCTAGCGTCTCCCCGTCAGCCGCCCCTTCCAGCAAGCAACCTCTCGCGGATTGTTTTTGGGTGTTTTCTTTCCATCCTCGTTCTTTCATCTTCTTCTCATGGAAATCGTTAAGAGCTCCATTCTTGAGTCCTCTTTTTATCTGACAAGAAGATTCCCTCTATTGGATTGAAGATTCCATCTTTACTAAATCAATTCCTCTCTCTATCCCTTTCTTCAATTGGATGGGGAGATCCATAGCTCAACTCCTAAAGCTCCCCTCCAAGAAGTTTTATCTCGTAAACTTTACTGACTCTCTTGGGTCTTTAAGAATAAGCAAGTTTCATTATTTAAATGATGTGTTTTGTTGTTCGATGGTTTGGGCTAAGAAAGGAGGTCGGTTTTTCATTCACATTCCTTTTGGCAATGATAATCAAGGACTTCAAGCCTTTTGGGAACTAATCAACATCTCTGCTCCACTTCTTCATGTTCCAAGGAATGCTCTGATAGAATCTATCACTTTATTAAGATAAATCTCTCGAGAGGATCTCTCAAAGAGCCAGAGTACAAAGACAACAATTCAATTTGATGCCTAACAATGACCTAACATCTCCTATTTATAACCCTAAACCATAGCCTTTAACTTACTGCCCAAGTAAACCAAATAATAAAAGACTAATAACAGGCCCAAGCCCAATACAATTAAAATAGCAATTAATAATAAATACTAATACTAATAATCCTAATATTCCCAAAACTCCAAAGGTCGGATCGAATCAATACTTTCCCTCCCAAGAGCCACCTTGTCCTCAAGGTGTTCCATCTCCGACGCCGTCTTCTGCAGTTCCATCTTCTGGCAAAAAGTTTGTCACACCAGCTCTCTAGTAATCGTGCGCATCCGGGACGACCCACACATCAAAGTTCTGGAGCTCTTTCATCTTACAACGATGCCCTGGGACAAATCGTTCATCACAGTGGAAGCATAACCCCTTGTCCTTCCTTGCTCGAATTTCGGCTTTAGATAGTTTTTTACAAGACGCCGGATGAACGGTTGTAGTCTTGTGGGAAGAAGTCTCTGTGCTTCCAGTCCCTGACACAATCGTTCCTGCTTTAGCCTTGACCGTTGCAGAAGTACTTCATTCGTTTTGGTAGCCTGAAAAGAAAAATCATCCTCAATCACTTGGGCCATAAACATTTTCTCTTCAATGCCCACTGGTCAGTTTACGCATCGCGCTCTGTATCTCCTCTTTCAGTCCACTTTCCCACTTCCCCTCCAATGCACTCGCACTGATATCGCGCATTCCCTTAGCAAAGCGCTCAAAGCTTCTGCGGTATTCCTTCATTGTGCCTATTTGCTTCAAACTCATGAAGTTGACAATACCTGTTTGCATGGGCCGTCGGTTGGAAACGCTCCAACAACCCATCTTTGAATTCGTTCCAGGAACGAAAAGGAGCACGGTCCTCATACTGAAGCCACTCTAATGCCTCCCTTTCCAAACATAACCCCGCTGCCTCAACCCTTTCATACTCAGTTAGCTTGTTTACCAGAAAATAACGCTCGACCCTGCTCAACCATCCCACCGGGTCCTCATCAGCCAGACCCTTGAAAACCAGCATCTCCAATTTTCTAAATCGCATGTCACAACCCAGTCTCTCCCTTCTTGCTGATCTCTGACCTCCCCGTTCAAATCTTTCTTCTCCTCCCCGCCAAAATTCCCGTCCCATATTTCGAGAATTGTCACCCCAACCACGATCGTTCCAACCGTCATGCGCCAACAACCTATCATAGCCGATGCACACCCTCCTCTCTTCATGTAACCTATCACCCCTCCGGTCAAATCTAGTGTCTCCCTATTGCTCGAACTCCGGTTCTCCCCTAATTTCTCCCTCATACGGCTCAGTCCAACGGTCTACCCGATCCAACCCGAATCGACCCGGTCCAGTCGAGACCATCCGACTCACCCCCGTGCTCGCACCGCACCAGCCCCCGCTGCCGGTCCCACCTCCGCGCACTGCCGCCCTCGCAAAACCCTGCCCCCGCGACGCCCGTGCCGCCTCCGCAAAATCTCGCGCCCGCGTCCGTACTGCCAATGTCGTCGCTTCCGCGAAATCCAGCTTCCGCGACGCCAAAACTACCTCTCCTCGCCCCTGCGTCGTCGCCATGTGAAACGCCTCTGCTGTCGCGTCGCGCCACCGCGAACCCATTGCCTGCGTCCTCGCGCCCCGCACCAGCGAAACCACCTCCCCTCGCCCCCGCGCTGTTACCCTGTGAAATGCCTCCGCTCAGGAACCCTCCGCCGTCGCGCCGCGCTACCGAGAACCCTCGCCCGCGTCCTCGCACCCCGTACCAGCGAAACCAACGCCCACATCGAAACTGCCTCCCCGCGAACCGCCTTCACCCTGAAACCCTCCACCTTGCCGCGCTACTGCAATCCCTTTGCCCCCGTCGCCGAAGTCCGTTGCTTCTGCTACAGCTCGTGGGTCGCCGTCCCGGCTTCCCTTGATCGCAGTCGCCAAGCCCTTCCCTTTGTCCGCTTCGCTCGGTCCAGAGTTTGGATGCTCGGAAGATCGACTCAGCAGAATTTGGATGGCGCATTCCATCCTCTCCATTCTCGCCTCGAACCTTTGACCTAATCGTCCCTCGATTGCTTCCAATCTCGCTTCCAATTCTTGTTGCTTAGTCAACAAATCGGCTGATTTATCCTCACATTCTTGAATCCTTGATTCCATTCTTGTCGAGACCATTCCCGGATCGGCAAACGGCTCTGATACAAAAATGATAGAATCTATCACTTTATTAAGATAAATCTCTCGAGAGGATCTCTCAAAGAGCTAGTACAAAGACAACAATTCAATTCGATGCCTAACAATGACCTAACATCTCCTATTTATAACCCTAAACCCTAGCCTCTAACTTACTGCCCAAGTAAACCAAATAATAAAAAAACTAATAACAGGCCCAAGCCCAATACAATTAAAATAGCAATTAATAATAAATACTAATACTAATAATCCTAATATTCCCAAAACTCCAAGGGTCGGATCGTATCATGCTCTTAATCCTTCTTGGAGTTTGGATGTTTCTATTGGTGCTAATTTAGCTGACAAGCCTATTGCGAAAAATGACAAGCCCATTGTTGAAAACTTGTTGCTGATAATATCAAGCCTATTGGTGGCAAGCCTGTAAAAGATCATTTAAAAGTTTTTTACTAGGTTAAAAGACATTCTGATGTTTTGAAACTAGACTTTGATAGTTTATGGGTTGTCTCCAAATTGTTTGCTCATGATGACTGGATTGAAATTGCTGAATCCCTTTCGAAGATGTTCAAAACAAATGTGGTTATCAATGGTCTTCATGCGAATAAGGGACTCATTTCCCTTCCTGGTAATGATATGCCTAGTTTCATTTCCTCCATTGGAAAGTGGGAGGCATACAATGCTCATCACCTTATTATAGGGTGGAACTCATCTCTTCACAGTCGTCCTCATTTCATTAAAGGTTATGGGGGTTGGATATCTATCTTAAACTTGCCTTTGGAATTTTAGACTCTTTTGAAGCTATTGGTAGTAATTTGGGGGACTAGAAGACATAAGCTCCGACCCTCTAAACTTGATCAATGTTTCTCATGCTCGTATAAAAGTTAAGAGAAATCTCTGTGGTTTGATGCCTGCTACCATTGAGATTAATCACAAGCTTAAAAGGAAGTGTGTTTTTACATTTTGGAGATATTGTTGCCTTGGATCCTCTTTTCTCATCATAAGAAAACTTATTTATGAAAGATTTTTTCAATCCCATTGATCTTTCACGACTTAATCAATTCATGATTGATGAAGGTATCGACGCTATCCTGCAAAGCTTTGACTTCAACTTTGTCGAGCCTCCTAAGCCTTCCTGTTCCTTCTCCAAAAAGTGCCAAAAACCCGTTCCCTTTATCTCTCTCTTCCCCAAGCCTTTCTCCTATCATTTCTCCCCTCCCCCCCCCCCCCCCCCTTTCTCCCTTAGCTAAAGACACCCTTCCTCCTCTTATTGATTTTTCTTCTCCTTCTCCTATTAACCTTCAGCCTCTTGTATTGAATTCTCATATTGTTATAGACCATCCCTCTTCTGACATCCTTACTTCACCTCTGTTTTCTCTTTTGTCAGATCTCCCCTCTCCCCTTCCTCCTCCAGTCTCTATCATTTCCTCCTCCCCTTTCCCTCCTTCAAATCATCATTCTTCTCCTCTTCTTCATGCTCCCACCAAAGACCACTCCTCCAGAAGGGGTAAGTTGTCCTCCCTTCTGGAAAGAAATCAAATATTGAACCCTGGCTGTATTGAAACCCACAACTCCTCTCTTCTTTCTAATCCTTCCTCTCACCTCTCCACTATCTAGCCTTCTCATGCTCACTCATTCCATCTCGTTGTTTACAAGCATGGCATTCCCTCAAGCTCTAATATTTCTATGATCCACGGGTTGTCCCCAATCCCTCCTCGCCTTGAATCGAACTCAGAAGATGACGTAAGCGTCAGTAGCATTGATTCCACAATTAATTTTCTAGATGAAACTAGATCTCTGCCTCTTGAGGAGTTTGTTTCTCCTTCTAATTTAGCTGATCTAGCCATTTTTTCTCCCGAACTACCCTCTTTGAGCCAGCAATGTGCTCAGTTAGTTGAAGTTCTTGAAAAATTTGCTAGCATTGTCAATCTCTGTGGCCTTCAACTAAAGGAATGCCAAGGTCCTTCTGGTTAGTTGTTTCTCTGTTTTGAGGCACTTTCTCAATTTGGCTATCAATTTGGAGTTCTCTTGCTTGCCTAGTTCCATTTTGGCCGAACTTTGTGGTGTGATCTTTTGCTTGTGGTATTCAGATTCAGGTTTTTGAGCTTTTTCTCGTTCGAACTATTTGCATGGTTGTGGTTTGATCGTTTGCTTTTGGTTCCCAGTTTTTAGTACATGACTTTTGTTGCTCAGCTCGTCCGAAGTTTTGTAGTTTTGGATATCAGTGTTTACTACTTCCAGCCTTTGTAGTACTTGTTTTGTTTTTGCTTTTTGTAGCCTATTCTCGAGGATTGTCGCTTTTGGCTTGAAGCTCTTTGTTCTCTTCTACGTTTACTTATTCTTTTGTGGCATTTAGTGGCTTTGTTTCTCTTTTAATCTGTTCTCTTGTATTAGTCAATCTGTTTTGAGTTTTGTTTCTATGTATCTTGTTGTATTTTTTGTTTCCTTCCCTCTTTTAGAGATTTTTTCTGTCTATTTCTCTCCGGGAGTTGTATATGAAGTTTTGCTTCTTTTCAAAATTTTGTTTCCTTCCCTCTTTTAGAGATTTTTTCTGTCTATTTCTCTCCGGGAGTTGTATATGAAGTTCTGCTTCTTTTCAAAATTTTGTTTTCTGTTTCAAAAAAAAAAAAAAGGAGAGAGTAACATATATGAGAAGTATTGAGATAGTCAGTACCTATGGGTTTAAGAGTGATCTAAAAATAGGGAGGGTCCAAGTACCTTTAACGTTTGGCTTATCTTGTATCGTTATTGTCTTTATATTATAATACATATTTGGTTCCTATTAATGTTTCTAGAACTCCTGAAGGATTTAACAAAGCGTTTGTCCATAGCTTTTCTCTTGGTCTCTTGTAATATGATAATACGATCCAGCCCTTGGAGTTTTAGGAATATTAGTATTAGTATTTATTATTTATTAGTTAATTGCTATTTTAATTGTATTGGGCTTGGGCCTATTATTAGCCTTTTATTTAATTAGGTTAAATTAGGGTTTAGGGTTATAAATAGGAGATGATAGGTCTTTGTTATTCATTCATTCAGTTGTCGTCTTTGTACTCTAGCTCTTTGAGAGATCTTCTCGAGAGAATTATCGTAGTTTAATAAAAAGTGGGTAGATTCTATCATTTTGGTATCAGAGCCGTTTGCCGATCCGGAAATGGTTACTACTAAGATGGAAACAAGGATACTTGAGTGTGAAGAAGGAACGGCCGACTTGGCGAGGAAGTTACAGAAGACAAACGCAAAGATGGAATTGATGGTGGAGCGATTGGGAAAAAAGATATATTCGCAGGATTTGAAGTTCGAGAGCATAAACCGGAAGCTGGAACTATTAATGGAGTCAATCCGAGCTGACAAAGGGAAGGGTTTAATGATCGAGGCCTCAGAAGAGGGGTCGGAGGGTGTTGTGGCTGCTGGCGGTGCGGCGGCGGCGGCAGGCACTCAAGCAGCGGTGACCGGTGGGGCGACGCACGGTGCGGCGGAGGCCTCGGCGGGAGAGGGCGACGCAGTCTGGCAGGGCGTTGGGGAGGCTCGCGCGAGCTCGAGCGTGGGGCACGGGGGAGCAGACACAGGCGTGGGGCGAGGGGGCGCAGGCGCGGAGTGGCGCAGAGTCGGGGGTAACGGCTGCACGGAGGGGCGCTCGGGCGTGGGTTCGTGGGGTGTCGAGGGTGCACGCTCGCGGGGCTGGTGCGTGGAGCGTGGGTTCGACATGGGGTCGGGCGGCGGAAGGCCCAGCGGACGCGGTTCTGGCGCGAGCGGTGCGGGAGGAATGGGTCGATCTGGGCTAGTCGGGTTTGACCAGGGAGAGGAGTTTCAGGGGATCATTGTCGGAGAAAATTTCGCAGGGCATGAGCTCGACCGAGGGGGAGATCCGGGGGTCAACGGAAGGGGTAACGGGTATCTGGAGGAGAGGAGGGTGCGCACCGATTTTGATAGGCCGCTAGGGCATGACCGTTGGAACGATCGAGGCCGAAATTGGGTTGACGATTTACCGGGACCGGAGTTCAGCCAAAGGGGAGATCCAAGGGTCGTGGGGAGAGGAAGCAGGGTTCTAGAGGAGAGGAGGTTGCACATGGGCTATGATAGGTCATTGGCGGATGACGGTTGGAACGATCGTGGATGGGGTGACTGTCTGAAATAGGGGGCGAGATTTCGGGCGGGGAGGAGAAGAAAGATTGGAACGGGGAGGTTAGAGAGCAGGAGGAAGGGAGGATCGAGATATGACAGGAGATTTAGAAAATTGGAGATGCCGATTTTCAGGGGTCTTGCTGATGAGGATCCGGTGGGATGGTTGAGCCGGGTCGAGCGTTATTTCCTGGTAAACAAGCTGACTGAATATGAAGGGGTTGAGGCAGTAGGGTTATATTTAGAAGGGGAGGCATTGGAGTGGCTTCAGTATGAGGAGGACCGTGTTCCTTTTCGTTACTGGAACGAATTCAAAAATGGGTTGTTGGAGCGTTTCCAACCGACGGCTCAGGCAAATAAGTATGCCAACTTCATGAGTTTGAAGCAAATAGGTACGGTGAAGGAATATCGCTGGAGTTTTGAGCGCTATGCTAAGGGAATGCGCGATATCAGTGCGAGTGCATTGGAGGGGAAGTGGGAAAGTGGACTAAAAGAGGAGAACAGAGCGCGATGCATAAACTGCGACCAGTGGGCATCGAAGAGAAAATGTTTATGGCCTAAGTGATTGAGGATGATTTTGCTTTTCAGGTTGCCCAAAATGAGGGAAGTACTTCTGCAACGGTCAAGGCTAAAGCAGGAACGATTGTATCGGGAACTGGAAGCACAGAGACTTTTTCTCACAGGACTACAACCGTTCACCCGGCGTCTTGTAAAAAACTCACTGAAGCCTAAATTCGAGCAAGGAAGGATGTTGAAAGTTAGGGTTAGATTTGTAATCTTGTAATTTTATTTATTTAATTTTGGTTTGTAGGCTGTTAGGTAAGTGAGAGTTTATAGGAGAGTTGTTATTTTTGTTTTGATTTCCTTTGGTGTGTATTTATACGTACGTGATTATGGAATAAAGTAAGAAATCAGAGTTTCTTCATGGTATCAGAGCAGAAGATTCACTCTCTCCTTTGATTAAAATTCCCTCTCCTATTCGCCGGAATCTCCTCACCAAGCACACCGAATCAGCGAGCCACCGACGTCCTCCGGAATTTCCTCGCCGAGCACACCGAATCAGCGAGCCTCCAGTTTTCCAAACCCGAATCGTCAACTCCGAGCATCGTTGGTACGCGTCAAACCCACGAAGCTTCTTCGCCGCTGCGAATCAGTTCCGCGAAACCTCGTCAGTTCGCAATCGAGTTGTCCTCTGCCTCGGTCAAGGGCCCAATCAGATCATTGCCACTGCAATTCAGATCATTTCCACTGCCTCTCCACCTTTGACTCTTCGCTGCTGCCTCTTCGTCGCTGTAAATTGAATCACCGCCGTTGCGAATCTCGTCAGAATCATATCCATCACGCTTCCCCTGCATTCGTTCCAGCAAGGTTCGCCATCTATTCTAAAGGTTAGCATCATTCGCTCCAACAAGGTCAGAATCAGATTATTGACCTTCACTCGCCCCAGCGAGCTTTCCCTGCGTTCGCTCCAACGAGGTTCGCTATCTGTTCTAAAGGTCAGCTTTGTTCGCTCCAGCAAGGTCAGAATCAGATCGTCAATCTTCGTTCGCTCCAGCGAGATAATCCTTTTCCCATATCTGTTCTAACGGTTAGCTTTGTTCGTTGTGCTGGTTAGCTCCGTTCGCTGTGTTGTGCCGTATTTCAAATAGTTTTCTATTATGGTTTCATCTAAGGATTATACACTAGGAAGTTTTGATTCGTCACCTATGTGTATTACTGGTCATAAATTGAATGGTCATAATTATGTTCAATGGTCACAAGTGGTACACATGTTCGTTTGCGGTAAGGGTAAGGATGATTATCTATCCAAGGAAAAGAAGCAACCAAAAGAAGGTGATCCGGAATACAAACAGTGGAAAATTGACAATAACCTGGTAATGTCGTGGTTAATTAATTCCATGACTACTGAAATTGGGGAAAATTTCCTCCTCTACGACACAGCCTATTGTATTTGGGAAGCAGCCAAAGAAACCTACTCTAGTAAGGAGAATACCTCTGAGTTGTTTCGAAACGAGTCGGTTCTCCATGATCTCCGTCAAGGAGACCAGTCGGTCACCGAGTATTTTAATAACCTCTAACGTCATTGGCAACAATTAGATCTATTTGAACTACATACCTAGAAGTGTCCTGATGATAAGACACAATATAACAAGATCACAGAACAAAAGAGAACATTTAAATTTCTCTTTGGCCTGAACAATAATCTGGATGAAGTTTGGGGACGAATCTTGGGAGTCAAACCCTTGGTGTCTCTTGGTGAAGCTTTCTCGAAAATCCGAAGAGAGGAAAGCAAGAAAAGTATTATGATGGGCAAGTCAGAATCAGTTCCAATCTCCGATGCTTCTGCACTTGTGTCTAGAAATTTCAGTCCAACAGGAAACCCTGGAGATAGTAGGTCCTGGCAAGGGAGGCCTTGCTATGACCATTGCAAAAACCCAGGCCATGTGAAGGAGACCTGTTGGAAAATCCGTGGGAAACCAGCTGATTGGAAACCTCGAAACCGGAATGATCGTGACAGTAGGGCATATGTGGCCAATGTCGTACCTGATAAGAATGCCAGTACAGAATCTTCTCCTTTTAGTAGGGAACAGATGGATGCACTCCAAAAACTCATAGGTGACACAATCCAAGGAAGTGGTCTAGTTGCTCAGAAAGTTCCGCCAACTGCCCTAACTGCAAATAAGGGAGGAACTCAGCCCTGGATCATAGATACTGGAGCCTCCGATCATATGACAGGAGATAAGTCGTTGTTTCAACAATATCAGGCCGATACATCCAATGCATCCATCAAGATTGCAGATGGGTCACACTCGAAAATATCAGGAACAGGTTCTATCCGTATCAATCCTAACTTATCTCTTACATCTGTTCTTCATGTGCCCGATTTGGATTGTAATCTTCTTTCAATAAGCAAATTGACTCGCGATTTAAACTGTGTGGCTAAATTCTATTACAATTCATGCGTTTTTCAGGATTTGGAATCGGGGCGGATGATTGGCGATCTTGAAAGTGCATTCGAGTCTCTACCACCTCAACTATGATCACGGTTTATTGACAAATGGAGACAAGTCATCCTTTTTATCTTTCCATTCCAGCAATAAAATGTCTAGTAGCTTCAATAACGATAATGAGATTCTATTGTTACATTATCGTCTAGGTCATCCCAACTTTGCGTATCTGTCTAAGTTGTTCCCGAATCTTTTCTATAATAAAAATCCTCAATTCTTTTTCATGTGAGATTTGTCAAATTGCGAAACATACTCGTACCTCCTATCCAAGTATAGGGTATAAATCTTCCAGCCCATTTTCGTTAATCCACAGTGATGTTTAGGGCCCCTCTAAAACAAAAAATATCTCTGGAGCACGATGGTTCGTGTTCTTCATTGATGATCACACACGTACTACGTGGATCTTTCTTATGCGAGAAAAGTCTGAAGTTTGTTCCCTCTTCAAGCAGTTCCATACCATGATTAAAACGCAATACCAAACTCGCATTCGTGTCTTAAAAACGGATAACGCAAAGGAATTCTTTAGTTCCAGTCTGGGAGACTACTTGTCCACCGAAGGCATCCTCCATATCAGCTCTTGTGTGGCCACTCCCCAACAAAATGGGGTTGTTGAGCGGAAAAATCGCCACCTTCTTGACATCACTCGCTGTCTCATGTTCTCTGCCCATGTTCCCAAATTCTATTGGGGCCACGCACTTCTCACGGCTACGTATCTTATCAATCGTATGCCTTCCCGCGTTCTTCAGTTTTCCAGTCCTCGTCAAGCATTTCTCAAGTCTTTTCCTCACCTTCGTCCTCCGTCTCTTGACCTGGCTCCGAAAGTATTTGGATGTAGTGCCTTCATCCATATACATTCCCATAATCGTGGCAAGCTTGATCCTCGGGCTCATAAATGCATATTTTTTGGGTACTCACCTACTCAAAAGGGGTACAAGTGTTACTCCCCTGAGACAAAACGAGTCTATGTCACCATGGATGTTACCTTCTGTGAACACCTTCCATACTACTCCAAGTCATGCATCGGGGAGATGGTGAGTGTGACCCGATTATGGTCCTCAAGGTCATCTGTTCTTGAAACTATTCCAGATAATCCCGTACCTAGTCCCCTCATTCTTGAACCTGAGTCTTCTCCGGCCTCACCTTTAATGTCTCCAATTGTCAATAACCAACTCCGTGTCTATGCAAGGAGAAGCAAACAACGAGTTGAGCAGGCAGATGCCCAAACAGATCAAGCTTTGCCTGATCCCGAACCGGTTCCGAATTTTGAACAACCCATCACTGAACCTAGCAATGCGGTAAACGATGAGGTTGATGATCTTGATCTACCAATCGCAATACGGAAAAGGGTTAGGAGTTGTACCATGCATCCTATTGGGAATCATGTATCATATGATAACTTGAGTGATTCTTATCGTGCGTTTGTGTCTAGTCTCGACGCCACACAAGTGCTAACCAATATTGTGGAAGCATTAAAGCACCCTGGCTGGAAGAAAGCGGTACAAGATGAAATTGAGGCGCTTGAGAAAAATGGTACGTGGATCATGACAGAATTGCCCAGTGGGAAACGAACTGTGGGCTGCAAATGGATATTCACAATTAAGCATAATGCTGATGGAAGTATTGAGAGGTTGAAAGCTAGGCTAGTTGCCAAAGGATTTACTCAGTCATATGGAATTGATTACCAGGAGACTTTTGCACTAGTTGCTAAACTCAACACAATAAGAATTATCTTGTCTCTTGCCGCTAATCTCGGATGGGGACTTCAACAACTGGATATAAAGAATGCTTTTTTGAATGGGGATCTGGAAGAAGTTTATATGGAAGTCCCTCCTGGGTATGAATATGATCTTAGTCCGACAAAAGTATGTCGACTCAAAAAATCTCTATATGGACTGAAAAAATCACCTCGTACGTGGTTTGGGAGGTTTTCTAGCTTCATTCTAAGCCTTGGATATTCACAGTGTCAGGCAGAGCACACACTGTTTGTCAAGAGGAGGTCTGAAATGTCTCTGGCACTATTGATAGTGTATGTGGATGATATTATTTTGTCCGGAAATGATGAGCTAGAACTACAGGGATTGAAGGAAGCTCTGGCTCAAGAATTTGAAGTCAAAGATCTTGGAAACCTCAGGTATTTCCTAGGTATGGAGGTTGCACGGTCCAAGGCAGGCATAGTTATGTCCCAGAGAAAGTATGTGTTAGATCTTCTTACAGAGACTGGCATGCTGGGATGTAAACCGGCAGCATCTCCCATGGATCCTCAGGGAAAGTTCGAACACAGTCATGAAAGCAGTCTTGTAGACATGGGGAGATACCAGAGGCTGGTGGGACGTCTTATATATGTCTCCCATACTCGACCAGGTATTGGATTTGCAGTTAGTGTTGTCAGTCAGTTTATGCATAATCCCAATGACCAACATATGGAAGCTGTATACCGAATTCTCAGATACCTAAAGATGACTCCTGGAAAGGGGTTGCTATTCAAAAGGACTGATAAGAAGAATATTGAGGTATACGCAGATGCAGATTGGGCAGGGGATACTACCGATCGAAGATCGACCTCCGGATACTGTTCGTTTGTTTGGGGCAATCTTGTTACCTGGAGAAGTAAGAAGCAATCCGTGGTTGCTAGAAGTAGTGCAGAAGCAGAATATCGAGCCATGTCTCAAGGAATCTGTGAAGGCATCTGGATAAGAAGGATTCTGAGTGAGTTAGGTCAAGGGTACTCATCATCAATTCAAATGATGTGTGATAATCAGGCTACCATAAGTATTGCCAAAAATCATGTTCATCATGACAGGACGAAGCACGTTGAGATTGATCGACACTTCATTTCCGAGAAAGTTAACAGCCAAGTGGTGCAACTTACCTACGTTCCTACGAAGCAACAAGTGGCAGACATCCTCACTAAACCATTACCAAGACCCAACTTCGAAGACTTGAATAGCAAGCTAGGTTTGTATAATATATACAATCCAGCTTGAGGGGGAGTGTTGAAAGTTAGGATTAGATTTGTAATCTTGTAATTTTATTTATTTAATTCTGGTTTGTAGGTTGTTAAGTAAGTGAGAGTCTATAGGAGAGTTGTTATTTTTGTTTTGATTTCCTTTGGTGTGTATTTATACGTACGTGATTATGGAATAAAGTAAGAAATCAGAGTTTCTTCAAAGGACAAAGGGTTATGCTTCCGCTTGATGAACGATTTGTCCTAGGACATCGTTGTCAGAAGAAAGAGCTCCAAATTTGGATGTGTGGGTCGTTCGGGATGCGCATGATTACCAAGATGCTGATGTGACAGACTTTTCGCCAGAAGATGGAGCTGCAGAAGATGGCATCAGAGATGGAACACCTTAAGGACAAGGTGGCTCTTGGGGGGGGGAAAGTATTGATACGATCTGGCCCTTGGAGTTTTAGGAATATTAGTATTAGTATTTATTATTTATTAGTTAATTGCTATTTTAGTTGTATTGGGCTTGGGCCTATTAATAGTCTTTTATTTAATTAGGTTAAATTAGGGTTTAGGGTTATAAATAGGAGATGATAGGTCTTTGTTATTCATTCATTCAGTTGTCGTCTTGTACTCTGGCTCTTTGAGAGATCCTCTCGAGAGAATTATCATAGTTTAATAAAAAGTGTGATAGATTCTATCATATGACTAATGTCGGATTATGTTGGTTCAAAAGATCTTTGAAAAGAGATTTCTTTCCCAATGATCTGAGGCCCCAAACATTTAAAGAAATGATGATGATTTCAATGAACCCTTTACTTTGTTTAGACGCAGACGTTTTGTTATAGTTGATGGAAGATTGCAAATTGTCAATTTTGCTTTGCCAATTCCTCTGTTGTTTTTGCTAGCAATGGCTATTTGCTTGTTAGTAGGCACTGGGACAATGCACAATCTATTCTTAGCCAGCCATAGGAAGGTGTAATGTAGAGAATATCGTTTTTCTTAATATAGATTAGTTATTTTTACGCACAAATCTAAGAATATAGTTATTTTTTTATTTGTTAGTTTAGATTCCGTTCTCATTTGATAGTTAGTTGCAATAATTCCCTACAATTAACGGATCTAGTTGCTTAGTTTGTGGGCTGTTTTCCTAGTCGTGTTGGGTATTTATTGAACTTAAATCTGTTAAAAAAAATGGAACAAGAATAATAAATCTTCCTCTGTTTTGTATACTAATTTTTATGTTGAAGATTTGAAGTTTAAGATGATACTTCCTCTGTCATCTTCTCATTCAAGATGGGTGGCGACTGAATTGAAATTCTGCATCTTCAGATGCATTTGATTTTTTCAATCAAATTCACAATGAAAGTGATAGCCACTCTATCATAAAGTCCCCCTCAATGACTTTAGTCAATTCAATATTCAAGTTCTATTGATTAATGGGTAGTATTATACTTATATAGCCTTTAAGAGCTAACCAACTAACTACCCTAACTAACCCCTAACTAATGAACCATATCAAAAAGTAGCAAGGTTAGATTGGCTAAAAGAAAACTTGGAGTAGGGTGGGTTGTGGTGTGTACTGTGTGGCCAACTTCGAGAGTAAGAAGAGTACTGCAAACTGGGTTTCAACAAAAATAGGTTGGTTCATATTCTGGGAGATGTTCCATGACTTTCCAAAACAGCATGAGAAACGCATCCTTGTTTCTGAAGTCTCGGATAATTTGACATGAGAAAATTATGTTCCTTCCGGAAATTATGTGAATGGTGTGTTGAAGAATTTGAAGAGCTGCCAGCATCATAGACCTTTGATGCATAATGTTTCAAAGAATTATGAGAAACTATTATTTCCTTGTTCATTTTAGTTATGTATCCCAACAAAAGCTTCTACGCGAAAGTTTGTAGCATGAAGCATTAATATTTTAAACATTTAACCATAGTAACTAGAAACAAAGGAAATAATGGGTTAGAATCAGGAACCTGATCATCTGTTTGCTGATCCAGCAGGTCCCTGTAAAATATTAATGCTCTTTGGGGATTATCTCTACGAATCACAGCTGCCTTCCATCTAATGCGACAGATATCAAATTTTAGTCGAATGAATCATGAAGTAAAAAATAAGTAGAGATATACCATTAGTGTAGAAATAATAAAAGTACAATATTTTAAATTACTTGAAAACTTGTTACGATGGAAAGCTATAGACATTTGATTAAGAGAGTTGGAGACTAGACTAGGCAGAATTTTGAAAATTAATTATCTAGTGAGAGTTGTTTTTTTATTTTTTTCATAAGGCTATATTACATCGTTAGTTCTCTTTATATTTCAAAATGTGTTTTTGTTCTAGTAATGGGGATCTCCAATCACATACCTGCATCCTATTGGGTCTACAGGTAATTGTTCGTCATCTAGTAAAGCATCCCCTACAGTGGATGTTATGTTCTCCTCCTCGGCCTTCTTATACAGTGTAATTGCTTGTTGCCCTTTGCTACCCAACCTCTCTGGCCGGACAATATCTAGGCGTTCCCATGCCCATATCTATTGAAACAAAAAAAAAACAATAAAGTTATGAGCATAAAGCATTGCAATATGATCGAAGCAAAGTAGGGAGGGTGCAATTTCTTCCTTAGTTCCAGTCTTAAGGTAAGAAAGATATATATACATAAATATTAAGATTCTCAAGTTTTCGTTTTAATTTGCCCTCCTTTGTAAGAACGTAGGATTGTCCATCCATATGAAAATTTCTAGCTTGGCTAGTTATCATGCGCATATATATAATTAGGAATTTTGTTTAAGAAACAAATTCAATTTATGAGCAGTTTTTTTTTAATATCGAAAAATAAACGTTGGAAGTTTCTTATGACTGATAGATAGCGACTCGACCTCTCAAAACTCTAACTTTGCTCTGATACCATGTAAACTTGACCAAAAGAGTCGTCATGCTTTAGTCATGAATGAAACACATATATATAGGATACAATAAGTCATGAACCTACTAGAAAACCCTAATTATGTAGAAATACCAAAAAGAACCTAAGTAAAACACTTGAAAACTAATATACAAAAATATATTCCAACATCAAGAAAACAAAAGTTAATTTTAAGGGAGGTGGCCAATCGCCCCATGAAAATTTATGAAAAGTTATACAATTTTAATCCAAGAAAAAACTGAATAGGCATTCTCACACCTGCAAAAGAATAAGAGGGCCAGAAATCTCATTGGCCCCTTTCTGGCTGCCTCGGCAAAGTTCCCTATATAAATGTGCAAGCACTGCACTTCCCCAACTAAATTGTTCCACATTTGCGAAATCTCTCAAAAGAGGTAGGAATATCAACTGGACATCAGCTCCGGACTTATCCGTGAAGAGAACAGAACCCATCAAACCTAAAATGTATGCTCTGGCATGGCGTTGTAATGTAACATCATCTGCATTTGGAAGAGGCTCTCGAAAATGAGTTCGCAACCAACTAACCTTAAGGGAAGAACCATGAAGCACGCTTGGATCAGGTCTAACCCCCAATAACTCCTCACATAAATCTTCCCATGGCAGATCAGTATTTCCAGTCACTACCCATCCATTTATTTGTACACCTAACAACAATGCTACATCTTGTAACGTTACAGTGCTCTCACCAACAGTAAAATGGAAGGTGTGAGTTTCTTGCCGCCACCTCTCAGCCAATGCTGTAATTAAGGGCCAATCAATTTGTATGATTCCAACTCTGTATGCCCCATAAAATCCAGCCTTGATGATAAGCTGACGAACACGACGATCCAATTTCCAATCTTTCATCATTGCTGCCAATCGTTGTCTACAAGTCAACACATTACGGTCCTACAAGTTAGGAAGGTTATTAGTTTGCCTCCTTCCAAATATGCAAATGCATATTTGATGAATACAAGCCACAAAATAAACAATAAAAGTAGATCAAACCTCCCCCGACCATATGGCTTCAGATCTATGCTGATTTTGTAGAACAAGAACCGAATTGTCTACTGGTCCCGGATCTAAGAAGCCTTCAACTTGGGAATCCTGTGTGGCTACTTCCACTGTTGTCTATAAAACATATATAATATCAAATTCAATGACTAATAAAATAACTAGAAAGGCTATATGAAAACTTGTTAACTAGCATGTTAACAACAATAATAAGAAATACTTTTAAGCTAACCATATGGCTTGAAATATACCTGGTTATCAACAGTGGACGGTTCTGCAACATTTATAGGGTTATGATTGCAGAGTGGCTCTCTTTCAACATACAGTTCTAGACAATTGGTTCCCGGTTGTCGTGCCACATCAAACATGATATCAATAGACTCATCATCATCTATTGGCACAGGTATGTATTCTCTACATGCTGGATATCTACATATGATCTTCAGTTTAAAGGATTGCTTGTCGAATCCAGTAATCCCATATATCCTATTGACCAACTCATTATGTGTTATTTCGTAGCTAACTCGAATGGGCTTTGGTGCAGCACCTTCATAAGAAATACCATGTGGTCCACTTGTTGTTGTTCCATTCCAATAACACATGAGTGTAACACCTTGTCTACTCATCTTCTCCCATTCACTAGCTTAAAAAATGTAATCCAAGCAAATGCCCTAGTGAAACAACATGAACCATCCAATTTTATTGAATGTCACCAATGCATGATCAAACATTCATGCAAAATGCAAGAGCCACCTGATGTAATAATGAATTGCCTTCACTTTGTTTACTACCCAAGTCTCAAATGAGCATGGGGTTTCATGAACACAAGTGAAGAATTAAAAATATTTGCAAACTAATAACAATGTTGCAATGAATTTTGGCCTCTAAATTTCGGGGAACCTCATGCCAAAAAGCCATAAACGGCCAATTCAAGTGAAATACAAAATGGGGTCAAGATTTCTCAATGGTTAAACTACCATGAGATGTATCGTCAAAAAAAAAAAAAAACTAGCACGAGATGTAGGTAAATATTTTCCATGGAATCTCGGGAAGATAAGAATGCGATCAGTTGTAAATCAATTCTTATTAACATTAAAAGCTTACACAAAAAATCAACAATGATTTCATATTTAGAGTTGGTTCAAACCGATACAAATGCATTCAAATAATATTTTATGAAAAGACAATTGACTCCCAGCCTTCAAATACTTGAAGACATTAATATCGATGAACCAAGAAGAACAAACAACATAAAAATAAAACGGGGTTTTCACATTTAACATCTTTGACAAACAACAAAACTTCAAAAGGTAATTCCTAAATGCATAATTCTTCTGTCTCTAACTAAACATTGATCCAATCTGAAGTCAATAGGCAGTTCTAAAAAATTTGGGGCAGTGTAACTATACCAAGTATCTATATGCATAAATAACTTTTATAAATGGAACTTACTTGGATGCTTTTTAATTGCACAATTTTTCTTTTTTCTTGGAAACGTTTTGATTGCGGAAATCAGAAGCCACTAAGGTTTGGTTATCAGTACAACAGAAAGCTATCATGAGATAAAACATAGTATTAAATTTTAAATTCTAAAGGAAGATTCATCATTCGCGAACAAAAGGGCCACCCGTGTATGAAAAGCTTATGCATATGATTAAGCTTGCTGATTGAAAACCTTGCAGAATTCCAAAACATGATCATATAATTATGCTTGCAAGAGTTAACATGAAATAAGTTTAATTTCTTTAAGCTCCCACAAAATAGCACACATCCCGCTTGTTACAAATTGGATGACTAACGAATAAAATTGCTAAATACTTAGAGCAATCATGTCCAGACGTTAGCTTTAAATAGAAACAAAAGAGAGAACTGCACAGCAAAATCCAAATGGGTTTTCCAAGTAATGTAATGTATAGCACCTGAGAATGCCATTTTATAATGATCTGTTTGCAAGGAATTTAAAGTGTCCTGTCATTTGATTTAAGGGTCAAGATGATATCTTCCGGGTGAGGCTGTGTCCCCTTGGTACAATTTACTGGTTGAAGCAAAAGTAAAGGCGCATAATCCATCCTTCCTTGGTAGTTTTATGTTTCTGATTATCCATTCAGTGGTAGATAGAAGTTAACTCCCCCTGCCCATGATGATACAACTTGTCAAGATAACCTTTAGTAATGAAAATCTGCCCCATAAAAACTTGGTCTCAAATCAAAGACGCGATTCCAATTGTTGGAAATTGAAAGGGCCCCAGATCCTAAATTTCCGTTGATTGTGGAGAAGTAGTAAATGGGTACAAGAACACACACTGAGTAGCACATGGAAATTAGGGAAACCAAAATGTGGGTTTTATATAACCCAAGAAAATACCAAGTTCCGATTTGAAATTACCTTCTTATTAGCAGCAGCTTCAACATGCGGGGCCGCGCTCGCTCGTTTTGGATCGTCAACAAACCCGGGGTTTCTCCAAAAACGATTATTGGTTGAACGCTTTCAGGGTTTGATCGCTATTTGAAACGCCGGCTCTTTCCATTTCACACAGACCACTTCCCCGTGTTTCCCGTCTCACTTTTTTATTTCGCGAACCCGGGTGTTTGGTCAAGTAGGAATACAATCCAACCGAATAGGCAAGCCCTCGAACAAAGGTCTTAACCCAAGTCTTTATCCTAGTACATGAACATATAAAATATAAAGTGACCAGAGGCATGTTTTCGAAATAATACATCATTCATAAACCCATAAAACCCAACTGAAGTTCCAATATGAATTCCAAAAGAGATATGGGAACATAGTTTAAAAATATTAAGTTGTAAGAACCCGTAACTTTAAACTACGAATCTTACCAACATGCCGACTCAAAATAGTTACAAACATGCATTTTCAAACTTTCAAATCTCAAAAACTAACTACTCATGTTGCATTTTATTCAAAAAAAATATAGCTTTTGGCCAAGGTGTTTTTTAAAACAATTTAAATAGCAAATAATTGAACAAAATAAAGACGATAGGCATCCATGCCCAATAATTAACAAAAACTTAATAGAAATAACAAGAGTTCTTATTCTAACATGCAAAAGAAGAAATAATCGGAAATGCATCTATCCTAACAACTATCTAAATAGACTCATCAAGTTCCATCCATGATCTCTTTAGCACCTTCCAACCAACTGTCCCGATGATGCCCTTGATTACCTAGTGGAAAACCATAGTATGGGTGTGTATAAAAGAAAACTTAGTAAGAACTCCCCAACTAGGATACAGTGCACGAGGTAAAAATATACATGCTAGCAACACATATTTATACTCCACTCAACATAACTCATTAATTGGTCATGAAGTTCATTACATGACCCTCTTATGAGGCCCTTAAAACCCCCACCTAAGCATAAGAATACGACAGGTCATGAAGTTTGTTACTTGACCCTATAGCTAAACAACTTATTTCTACAAGTGTATTGACAACACCGGTCCATGTGAGCCATCTACATGTCACTCAACGCATGTATGCATACACCGCATGCTACTGAAAACCAATCAGGTGTAGGCCTACACAGATTGACTTAGTCTAGGTCCACATGCCTAACTCACCCAACCACGGAAGAGGTGTCCACAGAGTCACGATCCGGGCCCATCTAAAAGAGCTACAAACCAAGCATCGGGGGCGGCATGTTACATCACATCCCCGACTATTGGAGGCGGAAATAAATCCTCAACGATCCTGACCCATGAGAACAATAATTCGTCGTGTTCTCTACAACCTCTAAATGATGACAACTAGCAATTCTAACACAAATAGTTAACAAAACAACTCAATCATTCTTATTCAGTTATCTTATAAGGATACTAACATAGTAGGTTCAAGACTAGCTTATTACTCTAGCACATGTCATCACGGTAATCATTCATTTCACTAGGATCATGGAATAATAACACAAATAAATGACATGTTAGGACCCTATTGTAAAGACCCGACCTGAATGGGGTCCTAAACTAGGCCTTTACCTCAATGCATGCTTTTAAAATTTAACAACACGATGCAGGATTGTATTCTAGATTCTGAATTAAAACAAAAAGCATACAACATCTGTTTTAAAAGACAAACATTTAATTCCTGAAACCTGTCCCTGTTTCCAAGCACCTGTTCCAAGCCAAATACATTTCCAAAATATACTCTGATCAGAGATTTATTCAAACATTCAAAACTTCAAACGATTTACAGCAGTGTCAGAATCCATAAACAATCAGAAAACATCCTAAGGGCTCCGTGCCCGACTACATGCATTCAGAGGACAATAAAATATAAAACATTAAAGACTCAAAGTTTAATCAGATGGTTTCCATGATCACAGCTCCTCCTTCAGCCATCCTGTCTCGCACCATGATTACCTATGGAAAACCACAAAATAAGGGTGAGTAACGAATTACTCAGTAAGAATCTCCAACCGGGGTACAATACGATATACATGGTCATCTAGCAGAAAGATATGCAAGCTATGAATATAAACACAGAAGAGAGCACATAGCTTAAATCCACACATAAACCTCGGATGCCATCTCAGGGTCTTACTCCGGAAAAATCCACCACACAATACGATCCTATACGAGAAACAAGTCTCGGCTTCAGCCTGTCTACTGTCGATACGAAAGGTGCACTGAACTCAAGATCCCGAGGAGCTCTCCGGTCGGCACTGTAATGAGCATGTGCACGCACCGCATGCTGCTGCAAACCAGGGGGGTGCCAGGTCTAGTGGCAAGCTGCCCTGGTCTAGTACTCATGCCTAACTAATCTCTGGATCGGTGTCACTGACATAGGGGTGTGAGACCTGGACACGTGAACTATGTCAACCTGTACCACCGCACCTGAGGCTAAGGAACCGGTCGTGGTAGGCTTACACCAGGAAGCGGTCCTTGCCCTATCAGGTGGCAAATCAAGGGCTACTGCCGAACACGTTGAGGACGTGCCGACTGCCGGGGACAAGGCAATGCCTTGTCATCATCCCGACCGTTGGGGCATTTAACAGTCTGCCACCCTCACCCAAGATTGCAAAGGGCTGCCCTTAGGGTTAGCTAAACCCTAACGACGGATCAGGGACGGAGTACTGCCTCGTACGTCCCTGCCACGGATGCACCCTAACCGGATGATGCTACCTATCATATTTCTAACTATAACAGATACAGCAAACAATCCAATACGTGCTCAACAGAAACAACGAACCTAGCATGATACTACGAAGCAAGAACATATAACGAGCATGCCAGAACAGAACAACCTAGCATGGAACTAACATGAGGAACAACACGATAATCATGCCAGTCGGAAATTCAGAACAGAGCACCTATCACTAAACATGCTGATAAACATAAACAAGCATACAAACAACAATCACATATTATATCGCAGGGCCCACACAACTCCGATAAGAAAGGTCGGAAGGCAACTACACACAAAGATCCTATGCTGCGATCGATCCCGAGCTAGCTAATGAGAACCTAACAAGCACAACAATATCACAATCTATAGGCCTAAATATAATAAAACAAATAGGGCTCGGCTCGAGAGCAACTCACACGGCACAGCTGACACGCGGACAGACGGGCTACACGACATTGGGCGCTGCTAGGCGGCAGGGGGCTGAGCGCTGGGCGTGCTGGCACGGGCGCTAGGCGCTGGGGCACGGGCGCTAGACGCTGGGGCGCGGGCGTGCTGACACGATGCGGGCTAGACGCGGGCGAAGCGGGCGCGCCGCCGAGCACGGAGGGCGGAGAGCGCGCGGGCGGGGCTGAGCGCAGCGAGCGCGCGCGAGTATTCGTTGCCGCAGCGATGGCGTCTGGCGCGATGGCAGGGGCTAGGCGACGCAGGTGCTGGGCGTTGGCCGTCTAGGCGATCTGCTTCTTGTGCGATGGCGTATTTGCTAGTCGCGACAGTAGGGGCCGGGCGACGCAGTCTTTGGGCGATGAAATTTCTTTGGCGCGACACAAGGCTGCTGCTCCCCTCTCGGCTGGCTGAACAAGACACAAATCTCACCTCTTTTCTCTCGGCCAGCAAGAACACCAATCAGAAGAAGAAGAAGAAGAGATCGAGACACTTACCTAGGATGACGAACAGACGAAGGAGCTGCTTGGGGAGATGAAACACGGCTGGAAGCTTGGGAGAAAGAGTTTGGGAGGCTAGGGAGGATTTGGAGAAGAAAGCATAAACAACCCTAATCTCCCTTCATTTAGTCAAATGCACCAAAACCCCAAAGACTCATAGCTAACCAAGACATACCGTAGAATAAGCATTAATAACAGCTCGAGGCACGACTGGCAACAACATTCAACTGACCTCCCAGACAACCTGGGTTTGAACCCCAACAAACACACCTTTATTTCTGAAATTTACTTTTGCATCTCACCCTGCCCAAACACATCCACAAAGCAACAAAATCCAACATAATACCATCCAATAATTTTAGCAACTGAAAAAGACATAAATGGCCCTGACGGCCCGACCAAATTACCAAAATACCCCTAGGGCATACCTGGAAGACCGGGATGAAAACCTGGGCCGTTACACTCATGTTCACTAGTAACATAATGTATAAAATGACATACAAAAATAGCAACCTGGGACCCCATAATCCTGAAAAACCATCATCACATAACAACAAGGAATCAATCACACAACATACATATATGTAGCAGCATAGGGTCTACACAACCCGAGTGAGAAAATCCTTACTTGATAAGACGATACAAAACGCACTCCAAGGCTCATATACCAACGATATACGACTCAACCTAACAAGATAAACACAGTCAGAAAAAATGCCAAAAACTATCTTCAACTAATGTAACGGCCCAGGTTTTCATCCCTGTCTTCCAGGTATGTCCTAAGGGTATTTTGGTAATTTGGTCAGGCCGTTAGGGCCGTTTCTGTCTTCTCAGCTGTTTATATTCTTGGATGTTCAAAATTATGGTTTGGTTGCATTCTGGTTGAGTTTGGGTGTTGTGAGTTGCAAAAATAAAATAAGGGGTTTTTGGCAGAAAATAGATGCAGCAGCTGAGGCTTGAGCTAGGGTGGCTGGGAAAATAGCAGAGGGGCCTTGCCAGATGAGCTACATGTAGTTTTTGATACTCATTCCGCAGGTTATCTTGGTTTGCCTTGGTTTTGTGACTTAAATGAGTTTGATTAAAAACAAATAGGTTTTATTCTCCTTCTCCTTCCAAAATCCTTTTGTCGCAATCCATTCCTCCAAAGCTCACCTTGCCGTGCAATTTCCAGCCTCCCGAGAGCTTCGATCGATCGTTTCCTGGTAAGTGTTCTTCGTGCTTCGATTTCCTCCTCTTCTTATTTTTGTCGATCCGTTTGGTTAAGGGCTTTGTTTGTTTGTTCTTGCTGGCCGAGAGGGGGGGAAAGGTGATTGAGGTTGTGTGTTTATTATTGTGGATGCAGCCGAGAGTAGCCCTTGCAGCCGCACGTCGCCGCCCAACCGAGCATAGCCCCGTTGCGATCACAACCCCTGCAGAGCTGCACCGCATACTAGCAGAGCAGCCCCGTCGCGATCGCAGCCCCTGCCGAGCCGCACCGCAGCCCCTTCGCATGCTCAACCTCACCATTCGCTCGCGCCTACACCGTGCCACACGTCGCAGCCGCATGCCCGCACGCTGCCCAACCGCGCAGCAGCGCAGACGCACGCCCTACCGAGCCCTTCCGCTCACGCCCAGCGGTACGTCGCCGAGCCGTGTGCCTTGCAGCCTGTCTGTTCGCGCGCCAGCCTCGAGCCGTGTGAGTTGTTTCCGACCGAGCCGAGTTCTGTTTGTATTTTACCTAAGGCCTACAGATTGTGATGTTTGTTGTTTGTTTGTTAGGTTCTCGATAGCTAGCTCGGGTTCGGTTGCAGCTTAAGGTCTTTGTTGTGTGTTCACCCTCCGACCCAAGTAAGGATTTCTTACCGGAGTTGTGTGGGCCCTGCGATATTTATGTGATTGTTGATTGTATGCCTGTTTATGTTTATCAGCATGTTAGTGGATAGGTGCTTTGTTCTGAATTCCGACTGGCATGATTCTCGTGTTATTTCTCATGTTAGTTCCATGCTAGGTTGTTCTGTTCTGGGATGTTCGTTATCTGTTCTTGCTTCGTAGTACCATGCTAGGTTCATTGATTCTGCTGAGCATGTGTTAGTATGTTTGTTGTTAACTGTTTATAGCTTAGAGTTCTAATAGGTAGCATCATCTGGGCGAGGATGCATAACGTAACTTGCATCCGTGGCAGGGACGTGCGAGGCAGTACTCCGTCCCTGATCCGTCGTTAGGGTTTAGCTAACCTTAACGGTAGCCCAGTGCAATCTTGGGTGAGGGTGGCAGACTGTTAAATGCCCCAACGGTCGGGGGAATGACGAGGCATTACCTTGTCCCCGGTAGTCGACACGACCTCAGAGTGTCGGTAGTAGCCCTTGATTGCCACCTGATAGGGCAAGCACCGGTTCGTGGTGTAAGCCTACCACGGACAGTTTCTTAGCCACATGTGCAGTGGTACAGGCTAACATAGTCATAGTGTCCTGGTCTCACACCACTATGTTCAGTGACACCGATCTAGAGATTCTTTTAGGCATTCGTACTGGACCAGGGCAGCATGCCCTAAACCCAACACCTCCCTGGTTTGCAGCAGCATGCGGTGCGCTCGCACGCTCATTACAGCACCGACTGGAGAGCTCCTCGAGATCTTGAGTTTAGTGCACCTTTCGTATCGACAGTAGTAGGAAAGCTGAGGCCGAGACTAGTTTCTCGTAGAGTACCAAGATTCGTTGTAGTTTCCGGAGTAAGACCGTAAGATGGCATCCGTGGTATTTATGTATGGACTAAAGTAATTTGCTATCTTCTGTGTTTGTATTCATAGCTTGCATACTTTCTGCTAGATGACCAGTTGTGTAAAGATTCGACCCGAAAGGGGTTCTAAACTAGGCCTTTACCTCAATGCATGCTTTTAAAACTTAAAGACAGTATGCAAGATTGTATGCCAGATTCTGAATGAAAACTAAAAACATGTAAACATCCATTTCAAAAGTCAAATATAATTTTCCTGAAACCTGTCCATGTTTCCAAGCACCTGTTCCAAGCCAAATACAGTTCCAAAACATACTCTAATAAGAGATTTATTCAAATCATTCAAAAACTCCAAACGGTTTACAATAGTGTCAGAATCCAGAAACAATTGGAAAACATCCTAAGGGCTCTGTGCCCAATTACATGCATTCAGAGGATAACAAAAACATAAAGCATAAACATAAGACTCAGAGTTTAAAACAGCTGGTTTCCATGATCAGTAGCTCCTCCTTCAGCCATCATGTCTCGCGCCATGGTTACCTGTGGAAAACAACAAAATAAGGGTGAGTAACGAATTACTCAGTAAGAATCCCCAACCGGGGTACAATACGATATAACTGGTCATCTAGCAGAATGTATGCAAGCTATGAATATAAACACAGAAGAGAGCACATCACTTTAATACATACATAAACCTCGGATGCCATCTTACGGTCTTACTCCGGAAAACTACAACGCTTTACGATACTATACGAGAAACTAGTCTCGGCCTCAGCCTTCCTACTGTCGATACGAAAGGTGCACTGAACTCAAGATCCCAAGGAGCTCTCTAGTCGGCGTTGTAATGAGCGTGTGTGCGCACCGCATCTTCGCGCAAACCAGGAGAGTCTTTGGGACTAGGGCATCTTCGCCCTAGTCCGAAGACGCATGCCTAACAAATCTCTGGATCGGTGTCACTGAACATAGTGGTGTGAGACCAGGACAGAACAACCTAGCATGGAACTAACATGAGAAACAATACGAGAATCATACCAGTCGAAATTCGTAACTGAGCACCTATCCACTAACATGCTGATAAACATGAACAAGCATAGAAACAACAATCACAGAATATACCGCAGGGCCCACACAACTCCGGTAAGAAATCCTTACCTTGGTCAGAAGGCAACAACACACAAAGATCCTATGTTGCAATCGAGCCCGAGCTAGCTATCGGGAACCTAACAAACAACAACAAATATCACAACCTATAGGTCTAAAATAATAATACAATAGGGCTCGGCTCGGAAGCAACTCACACGGCACGGGCTGGCGCGCGGACAGACAGGATGCACGGGTGCTGGGCGCTACTGGCGTGCTAGTGCAGCAGGGAATGCGCGCGCGGACGGCGGGTGCATGGCGCTGGGGGCTTTGCTGGGTGTACTGGTACGGTAGAGGGCTGCGCGCGCGGACTGGCTCGGGCTGGAGCTGGGCGACGCGACACGGGCGCTGGTGTAAGGACCCGACCCGAATGAGTCTCTAAATGGGCCCTTACCTCAATGCATGCATACAAATCAACACTAGAATTTGCAAGATGGTTGTTTCGGATTCTAAGTAAAAAAAACAAAAACCGGCAAGAGTTCATTTAAAAAGTCAATACAAAATTCTTGAAACCTGTCCCTGTTTCCAAGCACCTGTTCCAAGACAAATACATTTCCAAAACTTACTCTGATCAGAGATTTATTAAAAACATACAACTTTACAACATTTACAACAATGCTAGAATCCGGAAATACATTCATAAAACAACCTAGGGCTCCGTGCCCAACTACATGCATTCAGAGGACATTTAAAACATAAATACAAGACATAAGACTCAGAGTTGAACAACGGGATTTCCATGATCACAGCTCCTCCTCCAGCCATCCTGCCTCGCGCCATGGTTTCCTGAAAGATAAGTAAGGGTGAGTAACGAATTACTCAGTAAGAATCCCCAACCGGGGTACAATACGATATAATCAATCATCTAGTACCAAAGCATGCAAGCAAACGACTACCAACACGGATCATAGCTCAACGAGCTTACAAAGAAAGATCTGGAGTCATCGGAAGTCTCCTACTTAGGCCTAATGATTGGTTATCCTAACCAATCTCGGGACATCTCTCGAGGGTCTTTCTCCTCGGCCGGTTGATCGGCTCAAAAACCGATCCCAAGGATGTCCTCAAGGGCCTCTTACCCTTGCTAATCTGGACTTACGGGAGAGTACCCGAAGTCAGGCTCTAACGGAAGGAATGGTGTACTCACGAACATTAGCCCGGGGGAGCTCTCCGAACCGACAACTAACGCGTGTGCGCGCACACCGCATGCTCTTCTGCAACCGGCATAAATGCGGGGGCCTAAGGGCAAACTATGCGGGCCAGGTACGCATGCCTAAGACTCGGAAGCGGTGTCATCGATCACGAGAGCGCGAGGCCCTCGGCGCTCATCTGTGCAGCCTGGTCCACCGACCTGAAGCTAAGAACCGGCCAAGGCAGGCTTACACCGTTGGCAGGGTTCCGCTCTAGCAGGCTACAAACTAGGCATACGCTAATGAGGTAGCTAAGTCTCATTGGCTGCCGGGAGGGGGGAGAAAAAGCAAGGTATGTTATGCTTTGCTCAATATCCGACCACTGGGGACAAAGTACGTTATGTCCGCTCTCAACCCCTGAAGCAATGCTTCGCTTTGCTCCCGACCGGTGGGGACAAGATACGTTATGTCCGCTCTCAGCCTCTGGATGATGACAAACCCTACAACTCTATCTAAGAGTACAGAGCAAAAAGCAATGATTCTGGCTAGCAAGCAAAGACCGACATCAATCACACTACCTAGCATGATACTACGAGCTTAAGCGGGAATCATAAGCATCTTTGGCGAGAACAAACCTAGCATGGCACTAACATGTAATATCAAGCAAACATGCTAGCAGTAAATCAATCAAAGTCGCTCTATTATTATCATGCTCATAACGATCAAACAAACAAGCAAGGCAAAATCATGACAATATCGCAGGCCCACACAACTTCGGTAAGAAATCCTTACACAGGCGGAAGGCAACAACACACAATAAATTAATCGCGATCGAACCCGAGCAACCTATATCGAACCAAACAAATACATCAATAATCATAAAATAGCCCTAAATACTCTAAAATAAACAGGGCTCGGCTCGGGAGCAACTCACGAGGCACGGCTGACACTCGAACGAGCCGGCGCAGACGGGCTAGGCGACCAAAAGGGCCGGGTGGGGCGCTGGCTGGCGCGAGCGCGCGCGAGGGGCGCTGGTCGCCGCGGATGACGGTGGGCATGGTGCGGGCGCGGCGCTTGCTAGCTGGCGCCGGCGCGCGGCGCGGCTTCAAGACAGAGACGGCGCGCGCGAGCGCGAGCGACACGACGCGGGGCGCGCGATCGAGCTGGCGAGCTTTCGGCGACGACGCGCGCAAGATCGCGGCGCGGCCAAGACAAGACGCAGCTGGGCGACACGGACCAGGGCAGGGCGAGGGCGCGCGGGCTGGGCGACGCTGGGCGAGGGCGCGCGACGCTCGGGCTGGGCGAGGCAGGGGCGCGCGGGCGCTAGGCGAGCTCGGGCTGGCTCTGGCGACGCTGGGCTCGGGCTGGCTGGGCGTGGGCGAGCCAGGGGCTGCACGGGCTGGAGCTGGGCGAGCCAAGGGCTGGCCTAGGTCGGGCTAGGTGGGGGCTCGGGGAGAGAGAGAGAAAATGCATTTTGGGGAAAAAAGAAAAGAAAAAGAGAAATAAAAAGGAAAATGGGAAAAAAGGGAAAAAATGGGATTTTTAATTCCATTTTCCATCCTTATCCACTTAAAACCTCAAAATCCCATTTCCCGGCTTCTTCCTTCGAGACCCGATCAAAGAAATCTTTTCCAATCAATCAAACTCACTTAAATCCAACTCCCAAAGCAACACTAAAGGCTCGGGCTCGAATCCCAAAAGAAACACCCAAACAACCATCACTTTGCCAAAACCCAAAACCACAACCGAACTTCCAAACGACTAGCCCAAACATCTCGGGACTCGCAGCCAACAACAAACAAGCCTCAACAAAAGCAGGAGCTACCTCGAAGCCCTGAAGACCACAAATCCTGCCCGGAGAGCCAAAAGACCAAAATACCCCCAAGGGGCCAAACGGCTCTAAAACCCAACCAAACAACCGAATCTTGACCCGAAGGCACCTCGGCGGGATAGAAAAGCTGGCACATTACAATACTCCCTCCTTATAAGACTTTCGTCCTCGAAAGTCCTAAGACGCAACGACTCCAAGAAACTCCACCGATCCAAACCAAATGAACTTCTCGGCCAACAACACTAGCCCTCTTCGAGAACCAAAACTCTCTTGGGTTCTCAAAACTCAAGGCCACAATGCCATCCAAACTGGGCATAACTATCTCGACCAAGACAGGGCATACCTGAACTCCAAAGGGAAAAGACGGCAAACCACGTCCTCAACTCGCACCAACTCTAAAACGGTGCTACTCTCAGCAAACTCGAGGACGGCCACAAGCTCTGAAACTCTACACCACGCACTGGCGAAACTCCTCTAGAAGCTCACAGCTGACAACAAACAAACTCAACCCTTCAACAAACTGGCCAAACAACTGAACCTTCCAGATTCCAGAAACCAAACGGCCGAAAGCAAACTTTTCCATGCAAACCTACTAGCAACTGGCCAAAGAAAACACTGCCAGGCAAGGAAACCACCAAAATTCCTCTCAAGGAAAACTCGGGCTGCAAGGACTAAACCATCACGCAGCTCTCTACGGCACAACATCTTGAGGAAAACAGCTCAATGGCTTTACCAACCAAAGCCATGGCACCTCCGTGCCAACTCACTCAAACGGCTCTGCTACTCCAACTGCGAGCGCACAACAACAAGGAACAAAGCCCGAGAAGGGCTTGCTCAGCAGAACTCAACCCAAACTTATAACGAGCAACGCTCGCCTCCAAGCTACCTCTCAACTCTTAAAATCCAACTCGCTACTCAAAAGACTTCTCCTTTTCGCTTAGGCCAAACTTATCTTCCAACCAGAAGCTCCACTTCTGAAACCTTACAAGGAAAACGGATGACGACAACCTCAAAGCTTACGGATCCTAAGCCACACGATTCCGCAAGACTACCTCAGAAGCTAACACTCGAGGCTGGCATCCAGGGAGCAACTCAACCACCACAGAGACTAGGGGGAAAGAGAAGTCTTCAATCCCCAAAAAACCAACAACTTGCCAGAAACAACTCTTACTGGCTGGCCACCACCCTTGCGGGGACAAACAACTCTTGCTTGCTAACAACACAAAGCAGGGACCCTCTCGCTGGGCTGACCGCTGCGCTACTCTGATCAAATACACAACTTATAAGCTAAGCTGACTCCTACAAAAACAGGAAACGAATTCCCCAACAAGCAAACTCTGAAGGGCAACGGACTTCACACAAGCTCGCTGACTTTCTCAAACCCAAGGCAACAGCAACCAACTCTCTTGGAAGCAACACCCAAGGGAAAACTCAACCAATCAGATCACAAATCTGGAACCAACAAAACTTACTCAACTGCCGAGGGAGGGGTCAACTCCCAAAACTTCCTGACTAGGAAAAGACCTCGAGGCAACGCCTCCAGCTAGAACCGAACTAGCTCTCGAAACAACAAGAGAACCAAATCTTGGCCAAACACTCACAAGAGGCAGAACAACCTTTACTGCAGCCTCTAGAACACCATCCAAGAATCCGCTTAACTGAACAAATGACTACTTCCAAGTAGCCAACAAATTTTTCCCTCTTGCTAGCACCACTACCATCAATTCCAAGACCAAAGGAGTAACCTGACAAATCCCCGAAGGAAACGGCTCTTACAAGCAGACAACCAAAGGACAGAGAGCTCCACATACGCTCACTGTCTTGCTCCACTAGAGCAACAACATCTAAATCTCACGGGGCAACAACAGGGGTCCATCTCATCATCCTGGAACAGGAAAACAACCAACTGGGCACGAACCATTTGTCCCACGAGCGAAGCAAATCACTAGCAGCTCCAAACCACACCTTGGTCAACACCAAGCATCAACTTGCCACCTCACCGGAACCAATCCGGACTTTACTCCAAACAAACACTAGCTAGCTAGTCTACCAAGACTGCTAGCAACTCAACCGAGGCTACAAACTACACGGCTCCACTTGGCCAACTGAACTCCCCTACCTGGGCTTGACTGAGCTTTGGAGAGGCTCTCCACAACCTAGGGATCCTCCGATCACCCTCCGACACATACGGCCGACAAACGAGCTAACAGCCAAATGCCTGAACAGGCACAACTCTCTCCAGCATCTCAACCATGCAGGCCAACTCCAATTCCTTGGGAACCAAGAGGATCCGAAACGCTACCGAATGCGTCGTCCTCCTACTCAAACATCAGCCTCTCAACAAGGCTTCTACCCAAGGAAAGGATCCAAACAACATTCTTAGCCAAGGCGATCAAAAACTACGCGGCTTTGCTACCACCGCTCTTGTTCAGTTTCCAATTGAACTCCAACCGAAGAAACACCAAAAGTTCCAACTCCACACGATGCTCAAAGCTGAGGCAACCTTGCTTTACCAAGCATAACCATGCCAAACCGAACTTACTTTATACCAAGCCTCTACCAAGGGTGCTTACCCATAAGGCATCCAAATCCTCTCGCAAGGCATCAGCTCATCTCGCCTAAAAAACATCCAACTCGCCTCATGGCATCCAACTCGCCTCATAGGCATCCAGCTCATCTCATGAGCATCCAACTCAGGGTCTCTCTACTGGACCAAACTCGCATCTACGATGCTCAACTCTCCTCAGATAAAGGCACTCGAAGGTAGTTGACCGTACTACCAACCACAAGAAAACTCTTGGCCTTAACACTAGCGCGAGGCTCAAGCGCACCAACACTTACCAACCAATCACGACTTACTCAACCTCCAGAAACACTAGGAAGAGGCTCCGGCTCCTCTCGAGCATCCTTTCGCTTGTAGTCCATCGACTACCACTGAACTAGCCCTCTGGCACGACTTAAACGGGTGCAACTGCCATAAACGGATCCAAGGCTAAACGATTGCGCTGAACTCCGAACGGCATAGAACCATCTGCTATGCCCAAGCCAAACTCAAGCTCGAACCGGACTTAGTGCCAAAGTGGCACACCAACCAATGCACCTCAAGTGCTACTACTACCAAATCCACATCTCGAGGAAGCTGGGAACGTTAAACAACAAAGAGCTCTCAAGGGAGCAAAGATGTCCCTACATCTGCCTCAAGCCACAAACTCGGCAACTTGCCAATCAATCGGGCGACTGGTGGAGACTCGCTAGTCCACCTCTCACAAGGGACTTCCACCACCATCCGATGAACCAAACAAAGACGAGACGGCGGCACACCTCGGCCTCTCGAGCAATGGGGCATCCCACACACGGATGCTAAACTCAAACTGGCCAACTACTTTACTACTAGCAGTAGGACTTACTAAAACATCGAGCTCTCTGAGGCATCCATTTGCCAAACCGGGTGGCTCCATCAACGCCAACAAACTCATCTGAATAAACTCTGCTGATCATGCCCTCCGGGAACCTCAGGGGGCTACAAGAGCTCTTTGGGGAAATCTTTGAAACAAACTCTGTCGGTGGGCTATCTGTGCCGGGACTCCTCACTACGCGCTACAACCGCGCACGGGTCTCCGCTCTCGATAGCTAAAGACACGCCATCCAATCTCTCATGGTGGAGCACACTCGCTCAAGGAGTCTCACTCGAGGCGTTGCTAGCCTCTACCCCCTCCTCTAGGCAACTCAAGCTGCCGGGGCCAAATCGGCATGCGGGCCTAACAACCACGGACGCGGCCTCAACATCAACACGATCGGTCCAACTCCTCGGTCGGACATGCCAAGCGCCCCGCTCCTGCGGGTGCGATCAACATACTGGCGATCTGCACGAAGCACCTCCACCCTCTCACTAGGGGAAAAGCAGCAACTGGGCCACAAATGGCCAATGGGAGTCTAAGCTCTACCTCCCTCGGGAACGATGTCCTAGGGGCATCCGAATCTATCTGGATACCTCAACAAGCTGCTAAACAAACTGCTCGCACTGCCGGAAAGTTGGCATGATGGCTCACTAAGCCCAAACCAACAACGAGTCAGAACCTGCTCGTCTCCGCTACACAACACAAGGCATAAAAGCTAGATGAAAAGTATTGTAAATCTTACCCTTTTCTTTAAAACAGTAACTTAGGCGTACTTGATGACTGTCGGAGTGCTGATGATCATGGAAAAACGACCTACAACAAAAGGTCAGTCTACAGAATCTATGACTCTGAGCTCTGATACCAACTGTAAGGACCCGACCCGAATGAGGCTCTAAATGGGCCCTTACCTCAATGCATGCATACAAATCAACACTAGAATTTGCAAGATGGTTGTTTCGGATTCTAAGTAAAAAAAACAAAAACCGGCAAGAGTTCATTTAAAAAGTCAATACAAAATTCTTGAAACCTGTCCCTGTTTCCAAGCACCTGTTCCAAGACAAATACATTTCCAAAACTTACTCTGATCAGAGATTTATTAAAAACATACAACTTTACAACATTTACAACAATGCTAGAATCCGGAAATACATTCATAAAACAACCTAGGGCTCCGTGCCCAACTACATGCATTCAGAGGACATTTAAAACATAAATACAAGACATAAGACTCAGAGTTGAACAACGGGATTTCCATGATCACGGCTCCTCCTCCTCCACCATCCCGCCTCGCGCCATGGTTTCTGAAAGATAAGTAAGGGTGAGTAACGAATTACTCAAGAAGAATCCCCAACCGGTACAATACGATATAATCAATCATCTAGTACCAAAGCATGCAAGCAAACAAGCTACCAACATGCAGATCATAGCTCAACGAGCTTACAAAGAAAGATCTCGGAGTCATCGGAAGTCTCCTACTTCCGGCCTAATGATTGGTTATCCTAACCAATCTCGGGACATCTCTCGAGGTCTTTCTCCTCGGCCGGTTGATCACTCAAAAACCGATCCCAAGGATGTCCTCAAGGGCCTCTTACCCTTGCTAACTGGACTTACGGAGAGTACCGAAGTCGCTCTAACGGAAGGAATGGTGTACTCACGAACATTAGCCCGGGAGCTCTCCGAACCGACAACTAACGCGTGTGCGCGCGACACCGCATGCTCTTCTCGCAACCCGGCATAAATGCGGGGCCTAAGGGCAAACTATGCGGGCAGTGCACGCATGCCTAAGACTCGAAGCGGTGTCATCGATCACGAGCGCGCGAGGCCCTCGGCGCTCATCGTGCGGCCTGGTCCACCGACACGAAGCTAAGAACCGCCAAGGCAGGCTTACACCGTTGGCAGGGTTCCGCTCTAGCAGGCTACAAACTAGGCATACGCTAATGAGGTAGCTAAGTCTCATTGGGTGCCGGGAGGGGGGAAAAAGCAAGGTATGTTATGCTTTGCTCAATATCCGACCACCGGGGACAAAGTACGTTATGTCCGCTCTCAACCCCTGAAGCAATGCTTCGCTTTGCTCCCGACAGGGTGGGGACAAGATACGTTATGTCCGCTCTCGGCCTCTGGATGATGACAAACCCTACAACTCTATCTAAGAGTACAGAGCAAAAAGCAATGATTCTGGCTAGCAAGCAAAGACCGACATCAATCACACTACCTAGCATGATACTACGAGCTTAGCAGAATCATAAGCATCTTTGGCGAGAACAAACCTAGCATGGCACTAACATGTAATATCAAGCAAACATGCTAGCAGAAATCAATCAAAGCCGCTCTATTATTATCATGCTCATAACAACAAAGACAAACAAGCAAGGCAAAATCATGACAATATCGCAGGGCCCACACAACTCCGGTAAGAAATCCTTACCTGGTCGGAAGGCAACAACACACAATAAATTAACTGCGATCGAACCCGAGCAACCTATATCGAGCCAAACAAATACATCAATAATCATAAAATAGCCCTAAATACTCTAAAATAAACAGGGCTCGGCTCTGGGGAGCAACTCACGAGGCACGGCTAACACTCGAAAAAAGAGCCGGCCAGACGGGCTAGGCGACCAAAGGGAAATTTATTTGGCGTGGCTGGGCCGCAGGGGCGCATGGGCGCGCTGGCACGCACGGCTGGCTGGCTTGTGCTGGCGCGACTCAAGACAGAGAGGCGGCGCGTGGCGCGAGCGACACGACGCGGGGGCGCGCGATCTGGCGCTGGGACGCGCGATCGAGCTGGGCGAGGCTCGGGCGACGCGACGTGGCATCTTGGCGCGGCTCGGCGCGATCGACGCGGTGGCAACACGGACCAGGCAGGCGAGGGCGCGCTGGCCGGGCGACGCTGGCGAGGCGAGCGACGCCGGCCGGGCGAGGCGGGGGGCGCGCGGCGCTGGGCGAGCTCAGCCTGGCTCGCGACGCTGGCTGGCTCGGGGCTTCTTTGGGCGTGGGCGAGCCAGGGGCTGCACGGGCTGGAGCTGGGCGAGCCAAGTGCTGGCCTAGGTCGGGCTAGGTGGGGGCTCGGGGAGAGAGAGAGAGAGAGAGAGAGAGAGAGAAAATGCATTTTGGGGAAAAAAGAAAAGAAAAAGAGAAATAAAAAGGAAAATGGGAAAAAAGGGAAAAAATTTGATTTTTAATTCCATTTTCTATCCTTATCCACTTAAAACCTCAAAATCCCATTTCCCGGCTTCTTCCTTCGAGACCCGATCAAAGAAATCTTTTCCAATCAATCAAACTCACTTAAATCCAACTCCCAAAGCAACACTAAAGGCTCGGGCTCGAATCCCAAAAGAAACACCCAAACAACCATCACTTTGCCAAAACCCAAAACCACAACCGAACTTCCAAACGACTAGCCCAAACATCTCGGGACTCGCAGCCAACAACAAACAAGCCTCAACAAAAGCAGGAGCTACCTCGAAGCCCTGAAGACCACAAATCCTGCCCAGAGAGCAAAAGACCAAAATACCCCCAAGGGGCCAAACGGCTCTAAAACCCAACCAAACAACCGAATCTTGACCCGAAGGCACCTCGAAAACTGGGATAGAAAACTAGGCTGTTACAGTTGGGGCTGCGTGCAGACAGGCGACGACGCGGGCGTGCTCGCGCTTGGACTGGGTAAGCGGGGCTGTGCGCGGACGGGGCTGCTGCTCGCGGGGGATGGTTGCGATCGGACGCTGGGCTGCGACGCGAGCAGCCGCGGTATGCGCGTGATTGACAGCGACGCGACGCGGCGATACCTTCTGCTTTGTGATGTAATCCGCCGCCGCAGCGAAAGGGCTGGGCGATTGGCTGAGCGCTGCTGGCGAAGGGCGTGCGACGGCGCTGCAGGGCTGCTGGTGCAATGGGCGTGCGACGGCGCTGCAGGGGCTGCTCGACTGGGCTGCTGCTCGGCTGGCTGCACAACATCAAAATTCAACCTCTTCTTCTCTCGGCCAGCAAGAACAACACCAACAACGAAAAGAGAGAGAGATCAAGAACACTTACCCGGGATGAACGAGACGGCGAAGCTTTGGGAGAAGGCGCACGGCAAGAAGCTTGAGAGAATGGGGTTGGGCGGCTAGGGTATTGGAGGAAGAAAAGAATGAAAAACCTATTTTCTTTTCTTTTAATCAAACACACCAAAATCCCAAAAACCCAAAGCAAACCAAGACATACCGCGGAATGAGCAAGAAAAGAACCCGGTGGCCCAACTGGCAGGACCACACCTCTAACTCCCTGGCCACCCAGGTTCGAAACCCAACAACAACACTTTAAAACCACTAATTTATCTTTGCATCTCTCCATGCCCAAACACATCCACAAAGCAACCAAACCCGAATTACCGAAATACCCTTAGGACATACTTGGGAGACCGGGATGAAAACTTGGGCCGTTACAAGTTGTATCGTATTGTACCCTTGTTGGGGATTCTTACTGACTAATTCGTTACTCACCCTTATTTTGTGGTTTCCACAAGTAATCAGGGCGCGAGACAGGATGGCTGAAGGAGGAGCTGCTGATCATGGAAACCTGTTGTCTTTTCAACTCTAAGTTTATGTTTATGTTTATGTTTATGTTTATGTTTGTCCTCTGAATGCATGTAGTTGGGCACGGAGCCCTTAGGATGTTTTCTAATTGTTTATGGATTTTGGCTTGTTAGTAAACTGTTTGGAACTGGATGTTTTTGAAATAAATCTCTGATCAGAGTATGTTTTAAACTGTATTTAGCTTGGAACAAGTGCTTAGGATTAGGGACAAGTTTCAGGACGTTTTATGCTTGTTTGTTAAAAAGGATGTTTACAAGTTTTTTTTTTCATTCAGAATCTGGATAAAAATCTTGTATATGATAGTTACATTTTAAAAGCATGCAATGAGGTAAAGGCCTAGGTTAGGACCTTTTTCGGGTCGGGTCTTTACAACTAACAACCACCATCTTTTGCCAATCCAACACACGAATCCAACAGGGCACAAAGAGAACTAACCCAAAACTCACACGCCTGTCCAAACTTTCCAAGACATGAGGAACCGATCAAAATCTCGAAATATGTGTTGGGTTGTGTGACTGGGCGTGACTCGTTCCAAAATAACTACGCAATTCAATGTATTATAAACTTAACTTCGCATTAAATGTGGCTTCGAATCACTATGTGCAAGTATACGCGGTCAACATGCATTAAGTAATAAGTAAAGTATTGATCTCCACATGGATTGAGGTCTAGAACTATTCTTACTAGATTAAGAGTAGTTGTGCGAATAAATAAAAAGCATGAAATTGATGGTTGATTGGGTTTTTCTTCTAAGACTCTAAGTAAACAGTAAACTAATGAGCATAGGTGACAATTGCAGATATAGAAGATGTTGAATATGTAATAATGGTAAATAAATCTCACACTTCCCCGTCTTAATAAGTGTTTTCCGCACTTAATGATTTACAACTAACTCTACTTCCGCAGAAGTTAGTCATACTAAACCTGGGTGACGCATGCGATAATAAGGTTATTCTTAACTCCTTAAATCATACGAGAGATCTCATAATGAACCTATTGTAACATACTGTACCTTCCCTCTCTTTCGAGTTTATTGAAGGTTAGCATACGTGGGTAGCTAATCGACGCATGATTAGAAAATAAATTGCAGCAGTATAAAAACTAAGAACATACAACAACATGCATTCTACATATGATTTATCACCATAGCTCCCATCTAATAAGACATAGAAATGAACAACTAATAACAAGAGGAATTTAGATATCTCATTACTAAAAGTCGAAATAGTTTTATAATATTTCCTAACTAATAAAATACTAAAAATAATAGATAGTAATTGGCGCGGTTGTTAAGTGTGCAAATTCCTTGTCATCGGCTCCTACGTACACCACGAGCTTTAGTTCACGTAGATTGGCTTTTAGCCAACCTACCATTTCTGGCCACCCTTACCAATTCCCCAATTGTAGCTTCTTTCTCGCTATTTATAGAGTTGATTTTCTTGGCTAACAAGTTTGGGTGAGCTGGAAGATCTTCATCAATACATGATTACTTGATTTCTACTGGGAATTCTTGATTGTCGCCAAATTGATTGCTTAATTGATTTTTCTGTTCTTTCTTTATTGGCCTTGACATGTGATTGCCTTGTGACTGCATCGTGTTGTGTTTCGCTGTTTGCATTGATTTCTTCCTCAGCCTCTAAGTTCCGCATTTCCTATATTGAATCACATTAAGCACGGTTTATTCACTTATAATGCAATGTTGGGCCTATGACGCGCTAAATTAGGAATGCATAGGATTTCTAACAGTTTTACTGGCATTGAGTCCTTTATAGCTTGATTATTTCCCTTGAACCTTAGAAAAATGCGTATTAAGCTACCCTAAATTATGCTCTATTTTAGAGCTATCATTGCAACCACAAACCGTGACTGATTGGCTATGTGAGCATCGAACGAGCGGCTGGTAGATCGCTGCTGGCTGCTAAACCGGACGAGCACTAGAGGAACTAGTCGCTGGCGTTGGATGGGTGTTGAAATCGAGGGCGAGGCGAGGCTATGCAGGGACACGCAGACTGACAGTTGAGACAAGGCAGAACGGCGAGCTCAGGTGCGGCTGGAATAGGGTGGAGGCGAGGGTTAGACATGTGTGCGCGAGATGGCGTGGGGCGGAGGTGTTGCAGTTGCAAAAGTACGCATGTAGGGAGTCCTTTTACGATTTATGTAGTAGCGATGGAATGCGCTTGGGGTGACCTACAATAGACAAATGATGGTCGACGACATGGGATGGAACGTGCGACGGTCAGAGATGGTGGAGGAGGGCGGTGGCTAGGGTTTGGAGATGATGATGAAGAAGAAGAAGACTTGGGGTTGGCCTATTTTCCTTTTATTATTATTATTATTTATTTCTTATAAAACTAAAATGGGCTTTTCTTTTGGAAACTCAATATCCAACCCTTTTTCTTTTCCTTTTAAATTAAACCTTACTCTTTTAATTAAACCAAAATAAAAAATCAATCCATTTTATTCACTTATTTTTCTTTTTATAAATCAAACTAAACCAATTTCCACAAATGCCCCAAAGTTTCTGAAATTACAAATTTACCCATGATTAATCAACAATTGAAAAAAGGTCCCTAGAGGTAAAATTACCAAAATACCCCTAAGGCCAAAACTAAGTAGAAATTAAACCGAGAATCTTTGGAAAGATAACAACCGCACTTGGAGGGCCTAACTGAGATTACAGGATGTTACATAAGCAATACATGCGGATAACTTTCAACTAGAGAATATTTTAGGTTGTTATTAAGAACTTTAGTCTTAAGAAATAGGAGAAATAAAGGTCAATAGCAATCAAATTATGAGTGAAAGCTAGTAATAGTCACATGCATGCATGAAATAGCATCAAATGTATGGTTTCGTGTTTTTGGAATAAATCTTGAACAAACCACGCTTAATCTATGCTAATTGCAGGAAATACGAAGCTAAACTGGAAGAAGGATAAAATAGCGTGAATGATGACCAACAACATAAGAAGGAGTGAATTCAAAATGAAAACACGTTCGAAAAAGACACGCCAACAAGGAAATAATTGTAGAATCAATCAACAATTAAGTTGGCGACAATCAAATAATTTACAGCGAAAATCAAGAGATCCTGCATTAATGAAGATTTTACAGCTCACCTCAACTTGTTGACCAAGTAAATCAACTCTATAAATATCAAAGCAACTAGCTGAGAAGAGGCGAGCTAGCTGGTTGGCCATGAAGCCTATCATGGAGAGAAACAAGTGGTGGTGTTCGTAGGAGCCGATGACAAGGAGATTGCACATCTTCAGCCGCACCAATTCCATTTTACTATTTTTATTTAGGAGTAGTTGCAGTTCTAAAGATTAATAGTTGCAATATAATCATCTAGTTTATACTTCTTGCTTATGTTTATTACTATTATATGTTATAGGAGTTACTAATGAATATTCATGATTAGGAGCATGTTAGGAGTGTAGGTTAAAGAATTTTATATTACTGCATCTATTTACGTAATTATAAATGTTCGTCGATTAGCTACCCATACATATGACTTGTGGTGGGTTCGAAAGAATGAACCACTAGATGACCCAGTAGGCTACAAGAGGTTGAGCATAAATCTTTATATCATTTAGAGTTTTAGGAATAACCTCACTATTGCTTGCGTTCCTCTTAAATAGTATGGAGATCTCAACGAGGGCTGGTTCTGCATAAATCATCAAGTATGGAAATGCTTGTTCGATTTAGGAAGCAAGAAATTTGATAAATAGTTCCACGTTCTTAATATCACTGATTCATGATTATTTGTTTCTTCTTATTGCATTCATATTTATTCTATTACATTTGCATCATGTTTATTTCAGTACTCAAAACAAACCACAAACCTCAAATATATGTTTTTTTACTTTCTGCATAACTCTCGTCTTAACACTACTAATTCTAGCGCATCAATCCTTGTGGGATCGATAATTTATATACTTGTTTACTACAATTCGACCGTGTATACTTGCATGTAATGCGATTCTGAGTCACACTTAGCAATAAGTCTCTTTGAGTTAGTTACTGTACAATTATATTAACTCTCGAATTGCTTCAGCTGCTCAGCAGTAGCACACCACACCACATGCCTATAAATCAATTTGTGCAAAAGGAAAATAAAAACTAGAAACGACTTAGAGAAAAATGTAGTTAGTCTCATGGTCATTCTCAACTTTAGTCAGCCATCATTATAAAGCTTGTGCATACATGTGATCATCTACAATGGAAAAGTGAGTTCATGAAAACTCAGTAAGTATCCCTAAACAAGAAATCAACATGAACATACAATTAAGAGTAGCCAACATACATAATTAATAACACAACGAGAGGTGACTCAGGCCCCATGTTCTTGTGAGTTGTCTGATAGTCAATGCCAAAAGACTAAAAATACCACTTTTGGTCATATGACTCTCTAGGACAATCTAAGAAACCTAAACTAGGTGGAATGTTCTGGCAAAAAGAGCAATCAGGCGACCTTCAAGACTCATACTCTCGCTGTGAGGCGGTGATACCAACACTACTCACTATGGGATATCGCACATGCACTCCAACACCATGGTAAGGCCCCTAAGATACTAACAGGTGACTGATAACTCTGAATAAGAGAGTTATTAGAACTGTAATCGCAATACTTTAACATCAAACCACACTTAAATTAAAGATTTAGCATGATCAAAGAGCTTATATATTAAGAAAAATCTAACTTTTTGCAAAAGAATGGAGATTGAAGAAATAAATTATTTTTGAAGTATTTTATGCATGGATGTGTGGAATTATGTGTCAACCTTAGCTTAGTATGCATTGATGTAAAGATAGGCTAATTTAGTTCATTTTTATAGGAAAAGTCTCAGCATCAGAGGAATTAAAAAAGGAGAAGGTCAGATGTTCTTCAACATTGCAACCCAACAAATTAATATAAAAAATTCTTGCTCGAGAAAAATGAAATAAAATAAAATAAATAAAAATGGATAATATCTTGTGGAAGATCCTTAAAATATTGGTAGATCTTTGCAAAACCAATCCGGATAGACAAATCTCAATTGGTGATCACAATTTGACCAAAATTAAAAATACCCAAGTTAGTCGACGACTAAAGGACGTTGGATGGTGGAGAACAAAGTGACTATTTTCATAAACTTGGCTCCTTCAACCTAGTAATTGAGACTCTTGATGGCTGTTGGTTTTGACTACGCAATAAGCTCCATCGACGGTACTCTTTATTGTTTTTCTATTTCTTTACGTTTGTTTTAACTTCGACAGTAGTTATCTTTTGTTTGTTTAGTTATTTATCTCATTTGCTATAACCTTTCGTATTTTAAACTCTTTTTTATTTTCAATAAAGTTGTTTTCTCTAGTTATTGCTTATTTATGCTTTAGAAAAGGGTTAATCTTATGTGGGGAGGATTATGGTTATATGAAGTATCTTTGCAGGTAAGACCTTATGTTCGGGGGATGTTGAATTACAACGTGCATGTTAATGTAATTTTTGGCATATGTGGACTGATCACCCACATAGTGTCTGCATTCTGTTCACTCTTAAGAGAAATGGATAGATTGAGAAATCAATGTCATGCTCATTTGGTTTGTTTTAACATTTTCTATCAATTTAGGAGGAGGCTAGAGATAGTCACTACACTAGTTTTTCATTGCTTAAAACTTAATGCATAGGGAAAATTAACGTAAAGTAATCAACTCTACATTGAATGATATGTGAGAGCAGACTTTAGACATAAGTAGAAATAATTTACTTCTTACTATAAAATCATGAGGACATGTATGCTATTGTAACGACCCGACTTTTCATTATGACTTCTCATGTATGATGTTCTAACCGTTCCCTACGTTGGTTGGCTGTTAATTCAGTTTTTGTAATTAACTAAGCTTCGAGGTTGTTTTTGTGTTTTTAAGGACTCTAGGCTAAGTTTGGTAATTTTAAAGAAGATACCTTTTTCTAAATGGGGATTTCTACAATACATTCAGTCACGCAGCCTCTTTTTTTATTATAGATTGATCTGATAGATAAAGAGAAAGATTCCAAGGTTTCCCTTCCTCCTTGATGGATCGACGTCAGAACCGACCGTTAGCACTACCACACTCCCATGTGTTGACTCCAGCCACGCTATGTGCAGTGCACCGTTAAGCCCAGACCTCTACCACCTCGCATGCGTCTACTCAGTGCTCACGCCGCCTGCAGCACCAGTCGATCGCCGCACGCCTCAGCCCGCATTGTCATATCACCTGTTAAGTAGTACCTCAGTGTTGTTCTGTGCCGCATCGCTGCAGCTTCACCCACCAGCCGAGCCCTGCGCACGTGCGGTGATCATGGCACATGCCAACGATAATGCAATAGCAGTAATAACATTCATACGCCGCCTCACCGCACCACGCCTAGCGCCCCCACGAGCCTCCGAGTGCACCGTGTCTTGATCTTTGTGTTGTTCTGATTTCAGAACTTTGGGGTAATTCTTGATTCCCTGAGTTCCTTATTTGTTACCTATTAGATACTTATTGATTTTTTAGCACCGTTAACATTTAGGTTGTGAGTTTGTTCGTTGTTGGTTATCTGTAGCTCGAGGAGTAATTATTCTATATTATTTTAAGGTAAGGCCCCTTTACCTTGGGATGTGTGGTCCCTACTGATAACTCTTAAATAGAGTTGATAATTAACATATGTTAGAATCATTATCTCATTTTATTTCTGAAATACAGTGTGGAAAAAATTAAAATAATTAATAAATAGGTGAAAAAAGGCTAATGCTTAGGGGAATAAGTGAAAGATAAGAACCATAATGTGAAAAAGACTTAGTTTTTGTTGAAAATGTGTAATCAAGGATAGCCATGCAGTAACAAATGAGATATGCAAGTTAATGGAGCAATGCAGAAGAGGAATATAAGCTACGAATGCAGTCAAGCAGCGTGACTTAGATGCGAATCTAGAAAGAAGGAAAGAAACGGACGCGGAGCGAGAGCCAACTAACAAATAGATGGAAGTTTAACAACTGCGATAATTTTGGGATTTCTTTCCTTAATCATCGAAGACATGATTGACGACCCAATTAAAGGAAGATCTATTGCCAAGCCAAAACCCTTCCTACCAGGAGATTTCATCACTTATCAAAACCCCAAAAGAGATTATAAAAGAAAAAGTTGAGAACTAGTGAAGGTGTGGAAGAAAGTGGAGAGCAGTAAGTCCACGATGAAGTGCTGACACCATGACGTCATTAGTGTTTTGTTTATTTCATAGTTTACTTTGTAGCGCTTTTTATTTGTTTAAGACTCATTTTAAAATTAATTAATATGATATACAACATGTTATCTTCCATGTTGATTGTTGTTTTCGCTATTTGCATCATGAACTAATTTTGTTAAGGCAATGCTAAGGAAAAATGACATAGCTTACACATGTGATAAGGGGAATCATGGGGGAGATAGCTAGAGAATGTCAAGTTAGGGTTAAAATTAACAGTAAGTGTTGATCGACCATCCACATGAACTAATATGTGTTTGAATTGGAAGAAGATATGATCTTAGACTAATTTATATAGGATGATATGAAGTCTTTTATGCTTTAAAAAAATAGTTTAGGAATAAATATTTTACTATTGCATGCTGATAGCTCTCAAATAGGGCATAAATTAAGCTACCTTGATCAACATTTTTCTAAGGTTCAAGGGAAATAATTAAATAGTTAATAGAAAAAAGGCGAATAAAACTGTTAAAAATCGCTAGAATTACTATTTAGCATTAGAGAGGCTGGCATCACATTTTCTGCATAAAAGAAAGAATAAAGTGCGCTAATATACACTTATGCAATGCAGAAATGCAAAATGTTGTAGCTAGAGCATTAGAGAGTCAGATTTCATTCCCGCATTCATGGACAACTGCATTAAGAGAATCACGCCGACAAGGAAAGAACAGATAATCAATCAGCATGAAATTCAGCGTAACTCAAGGAACTCCAGCCTAAATAAAGAAATCAAGCAATGCTGAATACAATTCCAAAATCTTCCGAACTTACTTACCAGGTAATTCGATCCTATTTAAGAAGCATCAGAGGCCAGAATGAAGCATTTGGTCCGTTGGCCGGGAGTGATTTCAGGCGGAGTAATCCGATGCTAAGAAGGACAATCGAAAGGTGTCTACGGAAATCATTGACAATGGAAACTGCTCATCTACAACAAATTATTGCAGTTTATTGCCTTTTGTAGTATGAGTAGTTGTAGCTTAGACAATTTTGTAATGATATTTCTACATTTGAAACTTATAATTTTTTTTAGCATGTTTTCGTAATTTACGGTATTGGGTGAAATCTTGTGTGTAGAATACATGTTAGGACTGCGGGTGATTGAATCTTATGGTGTTGCAATTTCATGTTAAGTATGCGCCGACTAGCTACCCACGCATGCTAATCGCCAACTAACTCGAAAGAGGGAACTGGTGGAAGGCCCAACAGAATACATTAGGTCAATGCGAGGTCTCTCGCATGTTCGAAGAGTTAGGAATAACCTTACTATTGCATGCATTGCTCGAAACTCAGTATGAAGAATTACAACAGAAGCTGGGTTCAACATAAATCAATGGATGTAGAAGCACACATTAGACTACGAAAGCATGATATTTAACTTGCCATTATTGCACGATTAGCATCTTCTACATTCGCATTTCACCTAAGCCATTTATTTATGTTCATTTATTTCATTTTATTTACGAATTTTACCAAATCCAAACCCAAATCAACCATCACTCTAGTTTTACTTTCTTTTAAAACTCTTAAGTTAAAAAGCTTAATTCTAGACATCAATCTCTATGGAGGATGATAAAAATAAATACTTATCACTTGCCGCGATTCGACTGCATATACTTGCACATTGCTTCGATTTTAGACATAGGTGTTAGCAATGACATCTTAACTTAGAATCAACTTTAAAGAATAATATACATAGTTGATCATAATCGCACGGGTCAAGTTTTTGGCACTTTTTGGTACTACCAAGGTGGGAATGAAATGTTGTTCTAACTTTTATTTCTTATGAAGGAAAGTCCTTTTCAAGGATTCTATATAAATTTCTTGTCCAAGGCACACTAAATTTTCTCAATCTACAAGATGCCAGCTTGAAGACCATTCTTCCCTTCAAGCCATTACCGGGGATTGATTATTTAGAATTGAATTTATTAACTTATGAGTAGTTTTTATTAATAAAAGGTTAGATACTTTGTATTTCAGGGAAACTTAGAATTCTAAAGCACAACAACCTATAGGGAAGAAGTCTCAACATATCACCACAAGTAACAATAACAAGAGAAGATGGCATACATTCACTTTGCCAGCCAGTACTAGAACAATAATATCACCCTTCCACAAATATGTTATTATCAGCAACCAGTTTATGGGGAGGAGCCATAAAAAATAGATTTTTATCCAATGTATCCTAATTGGGATAATCAGCAAGAATTTGGGGATATCACATCAATGTCTTTATGGAACAGTATAGTCTACAAGGAGAGTACGACACAATAGGCTGTACATGGGAATTTGGGCATCATAAACCTGCATATCCTATGTACAAGCATGAACCGTCTCTAGAGGACGCAATCATGGAAGAAGATATTCTACAAAAATGTTGAGCTTGGATGAGAGAAAACGACATCCTTCTAACACCTCAGGAACCAGAATGCTAGCCTGAACCATCTCTAGAGGAAACCATCAGAGAAAGTGCAGCCGTAAAAAACGAAGCAGGGCAATTGTGGAGGTTGAGATACTCGAAAGAGGGGGGATATGCGGATCAAGGGAAGCGAATAACCAAGTACTCTCAATGTGATTAGATAGCACGTCACGAAAGTATACGCGGTATGCAGCAAGTAATAAGTAAATTATTGATCTCCACAGGGACTGGAAACTATCCAAGGTGATGTTCAGAATTGAAATGTAATTTGCACGAAAATGTTGAGTTGTAGATGGTTTATGATTGCAGCTTAAAAATAAGTAAATAAAGAAGTAAAATAGTTTTGATAAGATAAGGCTAGACTAAGATACTCATGAATTTCAGCAGCAATGAAGTAAACAAGAAACATGCGGTAAGAGACTCTATCATACTACGCTTACAAACTTCTACTTCCACTTTCGTTCAACACTTAGTCCAGCTTCCACTGCGACTAAATGTAAATACAACTAGCACTATGTATGTAATAGTTACGCGTTTATTCCTAAACTTTGATTTAAAGCATCAAATATGTAACACTACCTATTAAACATGCAAAGTAGACTTAGGTTATTTCTTCTTCTGATTTATAACCTATTAGCTCTTGTGGATGGCCGGTCGACACTTATTGTTATATTGACGTACGTAATCTACATGCTCTAGATAAACTCTTCCAATTTCTTCCTACGACATGCTATTGATATTCATTTTCTCTCAGTTTTTCCCTAATGAAATTAGTTCATAATACAAATAGAAAATACATTACAAGATAGGGAAAACATATTAGAATTGTATTACTGAAGTAAAATGAGTCAAACAACGAAATACAACAAAACAGATAAACAGTAAATCGTCGTCTTGATCAAGACTCTAAACTTTTCCGAGAAGAAAGAACATGGAAAAGATCAAGCCTCATCTCCATTACACAAACAGTCTATTTATAGGGCTAGGTCTTCAAGTCTTCGAATATTCCAGAAGGGCACGAATCAATCTTCACGACAATTTCTTATCGTAATCTTTGCCAAATGTGTTTCGATTTGTCTAAGATATGAATCCTGTGATTTCAACAATTTGTCTCTTAATTTGTCTGGTTAGTCAACTTCTCACTGTTCGACGATTCCTTCCTTATTTACTTGAAGTGTGTCTAACGTTGGTCTTCCAAGCTTTAATTGCTCGCAATCGCATGTCTTGATTCTCCACATAGCAATAATCTGCTAGCGCTAACCCTGCGAAAACAGAAATCAACATAAGCTTTGCGAAATCCATGCTAAACGTGCTATTTTGGTTGTTTTTATCCAAATTCTCGTTATTTTGCATTTTACTCCCCCAATGCATAAACATTAGCAAATTACACCTTTTTATTCCTAATTTTGCCTCGCTTGCAATAAAATTCAATTAATAGGCGTGAATAATGATCCAAAGTTAGGCTAAAATCCGACTCTATTTTGTCATCAAAGGGCAACAAATGAGATTAGCTGCGAGCCAGAACCCCTCATGGGAAGATCTCATGTTAGCCATAATAGCAAAAGACGAGGAAACCCTCACTTTATCAAGGCACGCAACAAAAGACTGAGAGTAGTGGATGTAAGATCAGTAACTGGGAGAAGCATGTGGGGTATTTACAACTCCTGTAATTCCAGTAGCTGAGGAAGAGGAAAAAGTCGTGAATGATAGCAACAAATGTTCCAATAATGGTACTGTGCAAAATATAGATGATGAAAGACAAAGTGAGGATGATGATCCTCCACCACTCAACTTTGTGGATGATAAACATGCAGCTACATACAAATAAAATATGCCTCAACCTACCAAGGAAAAGGAGGAAAATGAAGAACTTCAGGATGATACAAGTAGCTCTAATAGCAACGGAACATCGGCAATGGTATCCGACGCTTTCATGCAGCATTCCTAGAATGCGAATATTGGTATTTATGACTTTGAGAATTATTTCTGCAATTTTTATTTCTTTATGATTATTGGAATATAATTTTTCCTTTTATAAATTTTTCGTGTTAGTTTTATTTTCATTTTATTTAAGGAATAGTGCGAAATTAGAGCGAGATCCTTGAAATCAAAATTTTCCTTATGTAAATGTTTCCTTATTTTTGCATAGGGAGGCGAGGATTTAAAATTTTTTAATATTATAAATACCCTGGGAAGATAAGTGGAAGCTTATAGCTTCCCTCTCAGCAAGAAACCTAGCAACCGCCAAACCTTTACTATTTTTTCTATTGACCTAAGTAATGGCCTCAATTCGTAAATCGTTTAACAAGTCAGCCAAAGGTAAGACACTCGATAGTTGGAAACGAGTTCGAGTGTAACGACCCAGGTTTCCATTCTGGTTCTCTAGGTACGTTTGGTTGTTTATTCGGTTGTCTGGTTGGGCCGTTAGGGCAGTTTGAGCCCTTTGGGGCATTTTGGTCATTTGGCCTTCAGGGTCAGTTTTGTAGTTATTCAGGATTTCCGGGTAGTTTCCTGACTTGTGCTAAGTTGGAGATTTTGCTTCGGTTTCAGGTTTCAGGTTCAGGATTGCTGATGAGAGGTTTGGAGGTCGTTCGGTTAAAGACAGAAAATTAAGAAATTAAAGTGCTGTTGTTGGGACTCGAAGGGGGAACCACTTTTGGACACTTGGCTTTTGGAGGTCAAATAAGCTTTAAAAAAAAGAAAGAAAAATCATTTTCTTTTGTTCTCAAAGCCCTAGCCGTCCCCCTCCCTCTCCATCTTTTTCATCTTCGTCATTTTCTCCCCATTTTCGATCCATCTCCCAAGCACCATTGCCGAGCCTTGCCGCCAAGCACTAGCAGTCGTACCACTCGCCAAGGCCTGCCACTTGTCACGCTTATCCACGCTGCCGAGCAGCCCCGTCCGCACACTATGTCCTTACCGCACCATCTTGTTGCCAAGAGCATTGTGCTCTTCTCGATTTTGGGTAAAACCCTAATTTTCTAGCTTTGTGTGTTGGTTTTGATGTTCGGTTGCTTAAGTTTTAACTGTTGTGTGATTATTTACCTGCTAGGTTGTCGTTGTTGATTCTGCAGCTCGAGGAGCATTTTTATGTTGATTGTCTATCTCTGTTTTCAGGTAAGGGTTCCTTGTCGGGGTTGTGTGGACCCTCCGCTTGGCTTTGATAGCTCCTAGTTGATTATCATGATTGTTGTGTATGCTTAGTGGATAGGTTATATTTGCTATGTCTTGCTGAATTATATGTTGGTGGATAGGTTCGTGCAGGTTGTCTTGATGTTGGAATTATTGTTATTAAGCATGCTAGTGGATAAGAAATGTATGTTTTGTTTGTTACGGCTTGACATGTAGAATGTTGTACTCTATTGGTTGCACTTTTCTGTTTAACTAACTACTCGATATGATTGTGACATCCTGTCTTGAATATGCCCTGTTAGTTGTTGAACGCTGTTAGCTCTAGGGTGTTTCATTGTGTTAGATCCTGTTAGGGATGTCCCAGGTTGGCCCAGTTGTGTGCTGACTCGATTTGGCTCAGGACTCGCCTAGTTGCATGCGGTCCAAGACTAGCCTAGTTGTGTGCAGTCTATGATCTTCCAGGTGTGAGTTGATCCATGGTTAGACTAGTGGCGTGCTACCTGAGCCTCTATTCAGGATTTGCGCAGTTACGTGCACTGCAAGATCGACCAAGTGGCGTTGCCGATCTAGGGTTGGCCCAGTGGCGTGCCGCCCAAGTATGCTCCAGATTAGCCCCGTGGCGTGCGGTCCATAAACATCAAGGTGTGAGCTGATTAGTGTTAGCCCAGTTGTGTGCTACCCGAGCATGTTCAGGACAAGCCCAGTTGAGTGCTGTAAAGGTTAGCCTAGTAGCGTGCTAACCGAGTTTGTCTTAGAGTTAGAGACTCCGAATTTCGAGGTCACTTAGGTTGTCCTCATGTATAGTCCGCTCAGGGTTGTGTTGATCTTGCTTGACACTTGATGTCTAATTCTGTTTGAGACTGCCTGATCGTGATGTTATTATGCTTGTATGCTAGGATGCTAGATGATATGTCTTGCGTATTGTACCTAGGTTTGGGGATCCTTAGTGTGTAAAGACCAGACCCAAAAGGGGCTCTAAATGGGACTTTACCTCAATGCATGCATTCAAAGTTAAAGACAATATGCAGGAATGGCTTTCGGATTCCAATTAAAACCAAAACATTCAAACATTCAATTCAAAGTCAAAACAATTTCCTGAAACCTGTCCCTGTCTCCAAGCACCTGTTTCAAGATAAATACGTTTCCAAAAGTTTACTCTGATCAGAGATTTATTAAAGCATTCAAAACTTTCAACAGTTGCAACAATGCTGGAATCCGTAAAAACATTCAGAAAACATTCTAGGGCTCCGTGCCCGGTTACATGCATTCAGAGGAAACAAAAACGTAAAGAGTCATAACATAAAATCAGAGTTTGACAGCTGGTTCCCATGATCACAGCTCCTCCTTCAGCCATCCTGTCTTGCACCTTGGTTACCTGTGGAAAACCACAAAAATAAGGGTGAGTAACGAATTACTCAGTAAGAATCCCCAACCGGGGTACAATACGATATACATGGTCATCTAGCTGTAAGATATGCAAGCTATGAATATAAACACAGAATAGAGCACACAGCTTAAATCCACATATAAACCTCGGATGCCAACTCAGGGTCTTACTCCGGAAAATCCACCATACAATACGCCCTATACGAGAAACAAGTCCCGGCCTCGGCACTGCCGTCACGAAAGGTGCATCGCTCACAATCCCGAGGAGCTCTCGATCGGCGTTGTAATGAGCGTAAGCGCGCACCGCATGCTACCGCAGACTGCTGGGGTGCCGGGTCTAGTGGCAAGCTGCCCAGTCCGATCACCATGCCTAACTAAATCTCTAGATGGGTGTCAGCGACATAGGGGTGTGAGACCGGACACGTGAACTATGTCGGCTGAACCACCGCACTTTGAGGCTAAGGAACCGGTCGTGGTAGGCTTACACCAGGAAGCCGTCCTTGCCCTATCATGTGGCAATCAAGGGCTACTGCCGAACACGCTGAGGACGTGTCGACTGCCGGGGACAAGGCAATGCCATGTCATCATCCCGACCGTTGGGGCATTTAACAGTCTGCCACCCTCACCCAAGATTGCAGGGCCTACCGGTAGGGTTAGCTAAACCCTAATGGGGTCTAGGGACGGAGTACTACCTCGTACGTCCCTACCGTGGATGCAAGGTACTTTATGCATCCTGACCCAGATGATGCTACCTATCTAAACTCTAAACTATAACATCAACATCAAACAATCCAATACGTGCTCAATAGATACAACGAACCTAGCATTATACTACGAAGAAAGAACAGATAACGAGCATGCCAGAACAGAACAACCTAGCATGGACTAACATGAGAAATAACATAGGAAATCATGCCAGTCGGGAATTCAGAACAGAGCACCTATCACTAAACATGCTGATAAACACAAACAAGCATACAAACAACATCACATAATATATCGCAGGGCCCACACAACTCCAGTAAGAAATCCTTACCTTGGTCGGGAGGCAACTAAACACAAAATACTAAGCTGCGATCGATCCCGAGCTAGCTAACGAGAACCTAGCAAACACAATATTAATCACAATCCATAGGCCTAAATATAATAAAATAAACAAGGCTTGGCTCGGGAACAACTCACGCGGCGCGGCTGACACGCGGACGGGCAGGCTGCACGGCGAGGCTGTTGCTGGGCGCTGATGGGCGGCAGGGCTACACGCTGACACGACGTGGGGCGCAGGCGAGTGGGCACAGACGAACACGCGCGGGCGAGCGACGCGGAGCGGCTGAGCACGCGCGAGGGATCTGGGCGCGATGCAGGCGCTGGCGAGGAGCGGGCGCGCGGCCGCCGCTCGGGTGGTGCGTCGGCGACGGCGCAGAACGGACCTCTTTGGCGATCGGCCGGCGACAGTGGCGAATTTGGGCGATCGGGGCGATCAGGCTGGCGCGATCTGGGCCTGCTGGTGCCTACTGCTGCGCGCGACATGGGGACGATGGGGCCGGGCGATCTGGGCTGCTAGCTGGGCGACGGTGGGGCTGCTGGCTGGGGGTTTCTCTCGGCTAGCTGCAACCAAACATAAACACCCACACACTTCTAACCACTCGGCCAACCAGCATATCAATCAGAGAAGGAGAAGAAGAAGAAGACGAAGAACCTTACCGGAATGACGATCGGACCTCGGGGCTGCAAGAGAGCAAGGATTCGGCTTGGGGGAGCTAGGGAGAAATGCTTGGGTGGCCAAGGAGATTTTGGAGAAGAAGACCCAAAACCCTACACTTCTTTTCTTTTAATCAAATGCACCAAAACTCCAAAGATCCAAGGTTAACTAAGATATGTTGCGGAAAGAGTAATAAGAGCTCCCAATAGCTCATCTGGCATTTTTACTTTTGCATCTATCCATGCCCAAACACATCCACAACGCCTAAAAAACCTACAATAACCCATCCAATAATTTTAGCAACTGGAAAAAGACATAAACGGCCCTGACGGCCAGACCAAATTACCAAAATACCTCTAGGGCATACCTGGAAGACCAGGATGAAAACCTGGGCCGTTACAATATTCCCTCCTTTTTATGACTTTCGTCCTCGAAAGTCCTTAAGACTGAAACAGCTCAGGATAATGCAATCTCATCTCGTCTTCCCGCTCCCAAGCGGCTTCTTCAGAACTCAAACTCCTCCACTGAACTTTTACCAAACGGATCTCGCGATTACGCAACGTCTTCGTCTCCAAGACCAGTATACTCACAAGCTTCCCCTCGAAGCTCAAATCCTCATTCAGCTGCAAAGGCTCAAAGTCCACAATGAGCGATGGGTCCGACACAAACTGCCTCAACATCGATACATGAGAACACTGTGCACAGCTGACCTCAACGGAGGAAAGGCTAACCAATATGCAACTCTACCAATCCTCTCAAGCATCTCAAATGGTCCAACAAAACGGGGACTCCACTTCCCTCACTTACCAAACCTCAACACACCTCACATCGGTGCAACCTTAAAACACGCACTGTCCAACCTCAAACTCTAAAACTCGACGTCGTACATCGGCATACCTTTTCTGCCTGCTTTGAGCTGACACAAAACGAGCTCTAAACTTCTGCACTGCACTGCTGGCCAACTGCAGCACTCAGGACCACAAAACTGACGGCCACCAACCTTTTCTCACAACACTAGAAACCTGCAACATTTATCATACCACGCCTCAACGGAACCATAAGAACTAACAGCTGGGAATTGCTACCCAAAGCAACCTCATAAAACAAACACTGGTCTTCCGCTGCTTAACCACGGAAACACCAACTCGCAACATGCTCTGAAGAATCTGGCTCACTCCTCCCAAAAGACCATCGGTCAGAGGGTGAAAACACTACAGGGCTGCACTCGGCTCATAAGCCTCTTAACAACGCTCTCCAGAACCACAGTTCATCAACGCACTGCTCAGAACAAACCTTTGTTGCCACACCCTGGTGACAACAACTCTAGCCCGAAACTACCATGCCACTACTCCACAGTAATGACATCTCCACTTGGGCGAGGTGCGAGCTCTAGCTACTGAAACCAATCCACCAAAAAAATCCGAACTCACACAACAACCTCAACCAGCTGCCAGCTTCCACACGGACTCCTACAAACCAACAACTTGAGTGCTACGAACTCAGTAGCCTAACCAACCGCACACTGCATAACCACGCCAATCTACGCAACTCCAACTCGACCTAGATCACTGACTGGAAAAGTCAACCTGCTATCAACAGGGCCCCAAAGGGCTCCCTCCACCAAACTTACCTCCATGCAAGCAACGGAACGAAGCTTGCCTCGAATATGGAACACATCTCACAAGTCCAAACGATAACACATACAAGCTTAACCCTCTAGCTTAGGCTTATTGCACCTTTCCACCGAAACTTCACAAACGGGACGCCACTACCCAGTCAACACCAACTACCAAGAACCAGAATACCAACAATGGTTGGCAGAGCACAGGCTACACTAACCAGCAAGGATCCCTCAATAGGTCAAGACCCTAATCCAGCCACAATGGTGCAACCTCAACCCACAACTGATACAAAGGGGTTCTTCAACTACAAAGGTGCAACAGCTCCCATGCCAAACACACAAAGAACCTTAGCTGACTAGGCCCAACACTCACAAGAGGCAGAACAACCCTACTGCAACTTCCAGAACACCACTCAAGAGTCTGCTTAACTAGACAACCAACTGCTTCCAAGCAGCCAACAAACTTTCCTCTAGCTAGCACCACTACCATCAACTCCAAGACCAAGGGAGTAACCTGACAACTCCTATGAGGAAACGGTTCTTACAAGCGGACAACCGAAGGACAGAGAGCTCCACACACGCTCGCTGTCTTGCTCCTCTAAAGCAACAACATCTAAGTCGCACGGAGGCAATAACAGGGGGGTCCACCACAGACTGAACCTCCAACCACACACTAGCCAAGACTCACCTCCAAATGCCAAAGGGGCAACTCTCAACATCCTGGAAATAGGAAAAACAACCGACAGGGCACGAACCACTCGCCCCACGAGCAAAACTAACTTCTAGCAACTCTAATCCACACCTTGGTCAACACCAAGCACCAACTTGCCACCACACCGGAACCAATCCGAACTCTACTTTAAACAACTCTAGCTTGCTAGCCTACCAAAACTGCCAGCAACTCACCCGAGGCTACAAACTACACGACTTCGGCTTGCCAACTGAAACTCACTACTTGGGTCTGACTGAGCTCTGGTGAGGCTCTCCACAACTAGGTTCTTCGGCAACCCTCGACACACATTGTCGTCTAATGGTCTAACAGCCAACTGCCTGAACAATCAACTCCTTTTTCCAGCATCACAACCATGCTGGCCTGCTCCGAACCTCGAAACCAAAAAGACCAGAAACGCTTTAGAATGTGTAATCCTCCTACTCAAAGCATCAGCCACATCGTAGCTTCCACCCAGGGTAAGGATTTCGAGCAACACTCTTAGCAACTTCGGTCAGGAACTACGCGGCTTCGCTACAACCACCATTTGTTCAGTACCATCTGAACTCCAACCATGAACACAATAGGTTCCACCAACCAAGCTTAGGTCCGACCTAACAAGACTTGCCTAAGCAACAACCCGACTACGAGCACGGTATCCTTACAACAACAACTAAAGCCTTACAACATCCACCTGGAGTCCAACTTCTCCAAGAACTGGGCACCAGTTCTCCAATGCAAACCCTACATGGTTCCGAAACTCTCGCCACCTGAACGAACTACACAAAACACACTTGAGTGCACAACTCTCAACCTTCCTTCAGAGATCCAAGACTAACAGGTTCTTTTCCAAAAGGCAACACTAACTTCTGGCAGAGATACAATCAATCAAAGGAACACCAAAAGTTCCATCTCCACACGATACTCGAAGCTGTGGCAACCTTGCTCTACTAAAGCATAACAATGCCAAACCGAACTTACTTTATACCAAGTCTCTACCAAGCGTGCTTACACATAAGACATCCAACTCATCTCATGAGGCATCTAACTCGCCTCATAGGCATCCAACTCATGGCCCCTTTGCTGGACCAAACTCGCATCTACAATGCACAACTCTCCTCAGATTTAGGCACTCGAAGGTAGTTGACCGCACTACCAATCACAAGGATCTCTTGGCCTTAACACTAGCGTGAGACTCACGCGCACTAACACTACCAACCGTCAACCTGCTGACTTACTCAACCCCCAGTAACACTGGGAAGAGGCTCCAGCTCCTCTCAAACATCCTTTCGCTTGTAGTCCTTCGACTACCACTGAACTAGCCCTCTTGCACGACCTAAACAGGTGCAACTGCCATAAACGAATCCAAAGGCTAAAAGAGTGCGCTGAACTCCGGACAAATTATGGCACCATCTGTCCTACTCGTGCCAAACTCACACCTGAACCAGACTTAGTGCCAAAGCGACACACCAACCAATGCACCTCAAGTGCCACTACTACCAAATCCACATCTTACTACAAATGGGGCCAGCAAGGTCACAACCTCAAGTGACAAAAACTATGGCTAGGCATACAAGAGCTCAAACTCAAACAACCATGCCTATGGCATCTCATCTAACTGAAGTCTCACGGCCTACTCTTGCATCTCCACATGATGCTCAACAAAACTCCGACCGGGTCTCTCAACATGCAGCAGCTAGCTCTGCTCTAGGAGCTCACCATAAGGAGAGTGCTAAACTCTACTAGACAACTGAGGAAACCACCAACGGATCAAGTCCGATGGGAACACTGCTCGCTGCACCCTTAACCACAGGGTTCCGGCTTATTGGCTGCAAAACAACAACACTTTACTAGAGAACAAAGATGTCTCAGCAACCTCCTCGAAGGCTACCAACTCTGCAGCTACTCACTGGGCAATCGAACAATCTGCTAAGGTTCAAGATCAACACTTGAACTACCTAGGCTAGTCCACACTGGAACCTGCTTCACAAGCATCAACATAAGCAAAGCCATAGCTAACTCCTCTCTTGGAGTGGTACTCCAGGGCAAATCACCTCCACCCTCTCTCTAGGGGAAAACTATCAACTAGGCCACAAGTGGCCTACGAGAGTCTAATCTCTGCCTCCCTCTAGAACGATGTCCCAGTGGTATATGAATCTATCTGGATACCCTGACTAGCTGCTATCATACTTCTTACACTGCGGGAAGTTGGGATGATGGTGCTCTGGACCCAAACCAACAACGAGTCAGAACCTGCTCGTCTCCGCTCCACAACACTAAACAAGGCATACATTAGATGAATGGTATTGTAAATTCTTAACCTTTTTCTAAAAACAGTAAACTTAGGCGTACCTGATGGCTGTCGGAGTGCTGGTGATCATGGGAAAACGACCTACAACAAAAGGTTAGTCTACAGAATCTGTGACTCTGAGCTCTGATACCAACTGTAAAGACCCGACCTAGAAGGGGCTCTAGATGAGACTTTACCTCAATGCATGCATTCAAAGTTAAAGACAATATGCATGAATGGCTTTCGGATTCCAATTAAAACCAAAACATTCAAACATTCAATTCAAAGTCAAAACAATTTCTGAAAACTCGTCCCCTGTCTCCAAGCACTGTTTCAAGATAAATACGTTTCCAAAAGTTTACTCTGATAAGAGATTTATTAAAGCATTCAAAACTTTCAACAGTTGCAACAATGCTGAAATCTGTAAAAACATTCAGAAAACATTCTAGGGCTCCGTGCCCGGTTACATGCATTCAGAGGAAACAAAAACATAAAGAGTCATAACATAAAATCAGAGTTTGACAGCTGGTTCCCATGATCACAGCTCCTCCTTCAGCCATCCTGTCTTGCACCTTGGTTACCTGTGGAAAACCACAAAAATAAGGGTGAGTAACGAATTACTCAGTAAGAATCCCCAACCGGGGTACAATACGATATACATGGTCATCTAGCAGAAAGATATGCAAGCTATGAATATAAACACAGAATAGAGCACATAGCTTAAATCCACATATAAACATCGGATGCCAACTCAGGGTCTTACTCCGGAAAATCCACCACACAATACGCCCTATACGAGAAACAAGTCCCGGCCTCGGCCGCTTCTCGTCGATACGAAAGGTGCATCGCTCACAATCCGAGGAGCTCTCGATCGGCGCTGTAATGAGCGTAAGCGCGCACCGCATGCTCACTGCAGACTCGGGGTGTTGGATCTAGTGGCAAGTCGCCCGAGTCCGATCACACCATGCCTAACTAAATCTCTAGATGGGTGTCACCGACATAGGGTGTGAGACACGGACACGTGAACTATGTCGGCTGAACCACCGCACACGAGGCTAAGGAACCGGTCGTGGTAGGCTTACACCAGAAGCCGTCCTTGCCCTATCGGTGGCAAATCAGGGCTACTTGCCGAACACGCCGAGGACGCGCGCGCATTTGCCAGGACAAGGCAATGCCATGTCATCATCCCGACCGTTGGGGCATTTAATAGTCTGCCACCCTCACCCAAGATTGCAGGGCCTACCGGTAGGGTTAGCTTAACCCTAACGGGGTCCAGGGATGGAGTACTGACTCTTACGTCCCTGCCGTGGATGCAAGGTACTTTATGCATCCTGGCCCGGATGATGCTACCTATCTGAACTCTAAACTATAACATCAACAGCAAACAATCCAATACGTGCTCAATAGATACAACGAACCTAGCATGATACTACGAAGAAGCAAAACGGATAACGAGCATGCGAGCAGAACAACCTAGCATGGACTAACATGAGAAACAACATAGGAAATCATGCGATCGGGAATTGAACAGAGCACCTATCACTAAACATTTGATAAACACAAACAAGCATACAAACAACATCAAATAATATATCGCAGGGCCCACACAACTCCAGTAAGAAATCCTTACCTTGGTCGGGAGGCAACTAAACACAAAATCCTAAGCTGCGATCGATCCCGAGCTAGCTAACGAGAACCTAGCAAACACAATAATAATCACAATCCATAGGCCTAAATATAATAAAATAAAAAAGGCTCTACCGACAAGCGGATCGGGCAGTCGCGACGGCGAGGATCTTCTTTGGCGCTGATGGCGATGCAGGTGCGCACGCACGCACGACGAGTGCGGTGACGAGTGGCATGGACGGACACGCGCGGGCGAGCGACGCGGAGCGGCTGGGCGCGTGCGGGCCATCTGGGCGCGATGCAGGCGCTGGCGAGGAGCGGGCGCATGGGCTGCTCGGCTCGTACGTGCGACGACTGCAATGGACCTGCTGGGCGATCTGGCCGTGCAACAGGGCGACGGGCTGGGCTATCGGGGCGATCTAGCTGGCGCGATCTGGGCTCTTTGGTGCTCGCCTTTGCGCGCGACAGGGATGGGGACGATGAGGCGAGGCCGAGCGATCTGGGCGCTAGCCGGGCGACGGTGGGGGGGGCTTGGTCGGGGCTTCTCTCGGCTAGCTGCAACCAAACACAAACACCCACACACTTCTAACCACTCGGCAACCAGCATATCAATCAGAGAAGGAGAAGAAGAAGACGAAGAACCTTACCGGAAAGACGATCGGACCTCGGGGCTGCAAGAGAGCAAGGATTCGGCTTGGGGGAGCTAGGGAGAAATGCTTGGGCAGCCAATGAGATTTTGTAGAAGAAGACCCAAAACCCTACACTTCTTTTCTTTTAATCAAATGCACCAAAACTCCAAAGATTGAAGGGTAACTAAGATATGTCGCGGAAAGAGTAACAAGAGCTCCCAATAGCTCATCTGGCACACATCCCAACAGGCTTTCCTGGAGACCCAGGTTTGAATCCCAGCTGCAACACAATTTCCATACATTTTTACTTTTGCATCTAACCATGCCCAAACACATCCACAACGCCTCAAAAACCTACAATAACCCATCCAATAATTTTAACAACTGGAAAAAGACATAAACGGCCCTGACGGCCCGACCAAATTACCAAAATACCCCTAGGGCATACCTGGAAGACCGGGATGAAAACCTGGGCCGTTACATAGTGAGTGCAATTGTACTCACCCTTTCTGTGGTTTTTCCAATAGGTAATTTGGCACAACATCGAGGTGGCCAGAGGAGGAGCTGGATGATCATGGGGAGTCTGTTGCATATGCCCGTTTCATTTCACAGACTTTCATGTTGGGATGTTTTACTTTGAAACTTTTGTAATTGTTTTTGTTATACTCTAGCCAGAGGCTTAAACTATTTTCTTGTTTTAAACTTAAGCATATTGGGTTTTGAATTATTTTAGGAAATGGATGACATTAATCTATTTTAAGCCATGTGTGTTTTAAACTGCATCGTTGAGTAAAGGCCATTTAGGACCATTTAGAGTCGGGTCTTTACAGTTGGTATTAGAGCTCAGAGTCAGATTCTGTAGCAGCAGTTCGGAATGTAATAGCCAACTCAATGCAGAAGAGAAAGTTTGAGCCGACCAAGCAGGGAGGTCAGTCGTGTTGTCAGGGCCGTTTTCAGCATAGAGATCAGGGTCGCCAACAGGTTGTAGCGAGGCAGCCACCCCAATGCCTGGCTTGTGGCAAATTCAATTTTGGTATGTATGGAGCATCACCCAGAGCGTTCTTTAAATTTGGAAAGGAGGGGCACATGGCCAGAGTGTGCCCACAGGTTGGAACGGTGCTAGACTGGCTCAACAGTAGGGTCGTGTATTTGCCATGACTCAGTAGGAGGCGGAGAAGACTGATGTAACTGTTGTAGGTACCTTACTTGTTCTGGATCATTACGCTTATGTTTTGTTTGATTCGTGCTCGACCCACTCGTTTATCTCTGCGATGTTTGTTAGTCAAGCCTATTTGGTACTGAAACCTCTAGGGTTCGAGTTGTATGTTGCCACTCTTTCGGGGTTAGTATGATTGCTAGTGATACGATTAGAGACGGTCGGATCCTAGTATCCAGAGAGTCGTTAGCAGCCACCTTCATAGTACTACCTATGAGTGGGTTCGATATGATCCTAGGAATGGATTGGTTAGCAGAGCACCAAGCATTAATTGACTGCCGCCAGAAAGAAGTTGTCTTCAGGCCACCTAAGAAACAGAGTTTTAAGTTCTGCGGTGTCTAAAGCGGAGTTTGTCCGCTGTTGATTTCTGCAGTAAAAGCCCAACGTTTGTTAGCTCGAGAAGTTTGGGCTACTTGGCAAAGTTGTTTGGAGGAGACCGTCCTCTGTCGTTAGTTGATCAGGTACTAGTGGTGCAGGAGTTTGCAGTTGTGTTTCCAGAGGAGCTATCTGGTTTACCACCTTAGAGGGAGGTTGATTTCACTAAAGAGCTAAAGCTGGGGCATCTCCCTATCTCGAAGGCTCCTTACAGGATGACTCCAGCAGAACTAAAGGAGTTGAAAGTTTAGTTGTAGAAGATGTTGGACCGAGGGTTCATTCGTCCTAGTGTGTTCTCGTGGGGAGCACTAGTTTTATTTGTGAAAAACAAAGACGACTCGATGCGCTTTTACGGTGAGTTCTTGGGCTAGACCAACCACAGTCGCAAAAATTCGCAGCTTTATGGGTTTGACAGGCTATTACTGAAGGTTTGTCAAGGACTATTCGGCCATATGAGCACCTCTTACTAGATTGACGAGGAAGGGTGTTGAGTTTGTTTGGGATGATAGTTGTGAGGATAGCTTTTCTCTGTTGAAGCACAGTTTGACTTGAGCACTAGTGTTGTCAGTTCTAGAGGGAACAGGTGGTTTCGTGGTGTATAGTGATGCTTCCAAGTTTGGGTTGGGTTGTGTTTGATGAAGCACGGTAAGGTTATTGCTTATGCTTCCAGACAGTTGAAGCCTTATGAGAAAAACTACCCGACACATGGCATGGAGTTAGTAGCAGTGGTTTTTGCTTTGAAAATTTGGAGGCATTACTTGTACGACGAAAAGATTCAGATGTTCACAGACCACCAGAGCCTCAAGTACTTCTTCACTCAGAAAGGAGTTAAACATGAGGCGAATAAGATGGCTAGAGTTAGTGAAGGACTATGACTGTGAAATTTTGTACCATCAGGGTAAGGCTAATATTGTGGCCGACACCTTGAGTAGGAAGACTTCACATTCTGTAGCCTTACCGAGTTCATAGATCCCATTGCGGAAAGAGTTAGAACGAGTCGGTATAGCAGTGTTGTTGGGAGAGGTTACTACCAGGGTAGCCCAGTTGACTGTTCAGCCTTCGATCAGACAGAGGATCATTGATGGCCAGCTGAGTGATCCCGAGTTGAGCCGACTGATTGCCAGAGTTCAGGACGACATAAACTTTAACTTTTTGGTAGCACCAGACGGTGGTTTGAGGTTTAGAGGATGCCTTTGCGTGCCAGCCAACGCTGGACTGCAAGCTGAGTTGCTCACTGAGGCTCATAGTTCCCTGTTTACTTGGCACCCCGGGGGTACCAAGATGTATCAGGACCTCAATCTGACTTTCTGGTGGAGTAATATGAAAATGGACATAGCAGAGTTTGTTAGTCGGTGTCTCATTTGTCAGAAAGTGAAGGCTCCTAGACAGAAACCAGCAGGTTGTTGCAGCCACTAAGCGTGCCTCAGTGGAAGTGGGAGGAGATCTCCATGGATTACATTTCTGGATTGTTGAGGACACCGATGGGGTTTACTTAGATCTGGGTGATTGTTGATCGATTGACTAAGTGTGCACACTTCATTCCCCATCGGATCACTTATACAGTGGAATAGTGGGCACAGTTATTCTTGGAGCAGATTGTTCGGTACCATGGGGTACCAGTTAAGATTGTGTCTGATCGAGATTCCCATTTCACTTCCCGTTTCTGTAGGGCACTTCAGAAAGGTTTAGGTATTGAGTGTAGCTTAGTACCGCGTTTCACCCTCAGACCGATGGTCAGATTGAGAGGGTGAACCAAATCTTTGAGGACATGTTACGAGCCTATGTACTTGATTTTCTGGGCAGTTGGGACCAGTATTTGTATCTGATGGAGTTTGCTTAAAACAACAATTACCAGGCGACGATTCAGATGGCGCCATTTGAGGCTTTGTATGGTAAACATTATAGGTCTCAGATGTTTTGAGAATAGGTTGGCGATAGACAGGTTCTGGGTTCCGAGTTGCTTCAGATGACTAATGATGCATTGCAAAAGATTTGGACTCGTATGTTGAGCGCACAGAGCAGATAGAAGAGTTACGCCGATGTTTGGCGTAGAGACTTAATAGTTTGAGGTGGGACAACATGTTTTCCAGAAGGTAGCACCGATGCGTGGAGTGTTGTGGTTTGGTAAGCGAGGAAAGTTAAGTCTTAGGTTTGTGGGGCCTTTCGAGGTCCTTGAGTGGATCGGTCCAATGGCGTACCGATTGGCCTTGCTCTTATTTTTGGATTATCAGCCATGTGTCGATGCTACGTCAATATGTTGCGGACCCGTCTCATATTGTGGATTCTGAGCCGTTGGAGTTGAACAAGGACTTGAGCTTCGAGGAGAAGCCCGTGCAGATTCTAGCCCAGGAGCGTAAGACTTTGCTTAACAGGGAGATCATCTTAGTTAAGGTTCAGTGGAGAAATTAGAGGGTAGAGGAAGCGACTTGGGAGCTTGTGGACGAGATGAGGACACACTATCAAGAGCTGTTCTAGTCCTAGGACTTTCTAGGACGTAAGTCTTAAAAGGAGGGAGTATTGTAACCCCCAAGTTTTCGTTTCGATTCTCCAGGTACGTTCGTTTGTTTATTTGGTTGTCTGGTTGGGCCGTTAGGGCAGTTTGAGCCCTCAGGGGCATTTTGGTCATTTGACGTTCAAGGTCAATTACATAGTTATTCAGGGTTTTCGGGTTATTTCTTGACTTGTGCTAAGTTGGAGATTGTGCTTCAGTTTCAGGTTCTAGGTTTTGGATTGCTGTTGAGAGGTTTGGAGGTCGTTCGGTTAAAAACATAAAATTAAGAAATTAAAGTGCTGTACTCGAAGGGGTAACCACTTTTGGACACCTAGCTTTTGAAGGTCAAATAAGCTTTAAAAAAAAGAAAGAAAAATAATTTTCTTTTGTTCTCCAAGCCCTAGTCGTCCCCCTCCCTCTCCATCTTCTTCTTCTTCGTTATTTTCTCCCCATTGCCGATCCATCTCCCAAACACCATCGCCTTGCCTTGCCACAAAGCACGAATAGTCGCATGCATAAGCTGCGCACGCCAAGCCCGATCACTACACCAGTGCTCGCTAAGCCTCGCCAGCCTTTGATCTGTTTATCGTGCGCAGCTTTGCCCCAACCGGTGGGCACAACGTACGCTATGTCCACTCTCAGCCTCTAATTGATGACAAACCCTACTGCTCTAACTACGAGTACATAATAATTGATTCCTGGCTAAACATACATATTCAACATCATTCACACATAACCTAGCATGATTCTATGAACTTAAGGCAAGAATCACAAGCATGCTGGAAGAACAAACCTAGCATGGCACTAACATGTACAAACAGACAAACATGCTAGCAAGAAGTCAACACAAGCTGTCCAACAACTAACATGCTCATAACAGTCAACAAACATACAAGGCACATCATGATAATATCGAAGGGTCCACACAACCACGGTAAGAAATCCTTACCTGAAAACAAGCAGAAGAATATTAACACAAACTAAGAGCTCCTCGAGCTGCAAGCTATCAACAAGGCACAACACCTAACATCGACATCACGATGATCAATACTCCTGCAAACATCTAACTTAACCATGAATGCAAGGGGAACAGAGGTTACCCAAACCGAGAACTGAACAACAACTAGAAAGGCAACTCCACTGCTCGGGGGTTCGCTGGGGCGAAGAGGTCTGGCGAAGGAGCACAGCTGCATAGACAAGAGCGAAGGCGAAGCGACGGCTGAGGGCTACGGATGCGAAGCTCGACGAGGAATGGCACAACTGCTCGTGGGCGGCAAGGAAGGCCAGTAGGCTAGGCGAGCGGCTGTCCTCGGCAAGGACGGTGAGTGCGCGGGGGCGCAGAGACTGCTGTGCTTCGGCTGCACACAGGGCGCGAAGGGCTAAGCGAGGCGGCATTGTGGTGGCGTGTAGGGACTATCCTCGCGCAGCTCGCTGGGGCAAAACGTCGCGTGCCTGGGTGATCGGCTGGGAGTGCGACCGTGGGCGAACGATGTGCTGCAGGCACTGGTGCATGCGATGAGGCTGACGCTGCCTTCGCTGCGGCTTCGCTGGGGGCGAACGAATGGGGCTGCTGCTGGCCATGAGCGGGCGGCAATGAGGCTCGACCTTGTTTTGCTGCTGCTGTGCTTCGTGCATGCGGTTGCAGCAATCGTTGGCCAGATGGGTGATGTAACGGCCCAGGTTTTCATCCCGGTCTTCCAGGTATTCCCTAGGGGTATTTTGGTAATTTGGTCGGGCCATCAAGGCCGTTTATGTCTTTTTCAGTTGTTAAAATTATTGGATGGTATTATGTAGGGTTTTGATGCTTTGTGGATGTGTTTGGGCATGGAGAGATGCAAAAGTAAATTGGAAATTTTAAAGTGTGGGTGTTAGGATTCGCACCCGGGGTTCTAGGAAGTCAGGTGGGTGGAATTGCCAGTTGAGCCACAGGAGGCTCTTGTTGCTCTTTTCGCTGCATGTCTTGGTTAGCCTTGGTTCTTTGGTGTTTTGGTGCATTTGATTAAATGAAGGGAATTTAGGTTTATTGTTCTTTCTTCTCCAAATCATCCCTAGCCGCCCCAAGCCTTCTCTCCCAAGCCTCAAGCCGAGCTCCATCTCCCAAGTAGCCCCGTCGTTCGTTTGTCATCCCGGGTAAGAGTATCGTCTTCTTCTTCTTCTTCTTCCGATTGGGTTCTTATTGGCCGAGAGGGAAAAGTGGCTGAGTTGTGTGTTTTGTTTGCAGCTGGCCGAGAGGAGAGCCCCGCATCGCCAAGCCCATCGCGCCAGCAGCGCCGGCCAGCCCTGCAGACGCCCATCACGTCGCCGCCGTGCCCCGTGACGTTCTTTGCCCACGGCCAGCCTCGTCGATCGCAAAATTTATCGCGGCCAAAGAAGCGGCTGCCAGAAGAAGCAGCTGCGGCGGCCCTTGCAGACGCCCATCGCGTCGCCTGCATCGCTAGCAGCCCAGCTGCAGCGCCCCGGCCTGTCGTCACAGCCCAGATCGCGTCGCCATCCACGCACAGCCCGCGCGCCAAGTCTGCTCGCGTCTCGTTCGTCCAGGTCTGCACGCCGCGCCCGCGTCTCGCTCGCACCGTCCGCTCATCTGCGCTGCACCTGGGCGCTTGTCGCGCGCAGCTGCGCGCCGGCGCCGTGTGCAAGACGCTCAATCTGCAAGAGCGCAGCCAGCGCCGTGCTAGCACGCCCGCAGGCAGCCAAAGCGGTGCTCAAGTGCCTTGCAGCCTGTCCGTCCGTGCATCAGCCGTGCCGTGTGAGTTGCTCTAGAGCCGAGCCCTGTTTGTTTTATTATATTTAGGCCTATAGATTATGATATTGTTGTGCTTGTTAGGTTCTCATTTGCTAGCTCGGGATCGATCGCAGCATAGGATCTTTGTGTGTAGTTGCCTCCCGGCCAAGGTAAGAATTTCTTACTGGAGTTGTGTGGGCCCTGCGATATAATATGTGATTGCTGTTTGGTTGCTTGTTTATGTTTATCAAACATGTTAGTGGATAGGTGCTGCATTTCGAATTCGATGGCATGAATCTTGTATTGTTTCTCATGTTAGTTCCACGCTAGGTTGTCCTGTTCTGGCATGCTCGATATCTGTTCTTGCTTCGTAGTACCATGCTAGGTTCGTTGTTTCTGTTGAACACGTTTTGAAATGTTTGCTGTTTATGTTATAGTTTAGAGTTCAGATAGGTAGCATCATCCGGGCAAGGATGCATAACGTAACTTGCATCCACGCATGTGGACGCACGAGGCAAGACTCGTCCTCGATCCACCGTTAGGGTTTAGCTAACCCTAACGGCGCCCGATGCAATCTTGGGTGAGGGTGGCGATCGTTAAATGCCCCAGCGGTCGGGATGATGACAAGGCATTGCCTTGTCCCGGCAATCGACACGCCCTTAGCGTGTTCGGCAAAGTAGCCCTTGATTGCCACCTGATAGGGCAGGGACCGCTTCCTTTTGTAAGCCTACCACGACCGGTTCCTTAGCCTCAGGTGCGGTGGTACAGGCTGACAAGTTCACGTGTCCAGGTCTCGCACCCCTATGTCAGTGACACCGATCTAGAGATTAGTTAGGCATGGTGACTGGACCAGGGTAGCTTGCCACTAGACCCGACACCCCCCTGGTTTGCAGTAGCATGCGGTGCGCTTACACGCTCATTACAACGCCGACTGGAGAGCTCCTTGGGATCTTGAGTTTAGTGCAACTTTCGTATCGACAGTTGACAGGCTAAGGCCTAGACTAGTTTCTCGTTTAGGATCGTAAAGCGTTGCAGTTTCCGAAGTAAGACCGTAAGATGGCATCCGCGGTTTATGTATGGATTTAAGCTGTGTGCTCTCTTCTATGTTTATATTCATGGCTTGCATACATTCTGCTAGATGACCAGTTATATCGTATTGTACCCCGGATGGGGATTCTTACTGAGTAATTCGTTACTCACCCTTATTTTGTGGTTTTCCACAGGTAACCAAGGTGCGAGACAGGATGGCTGAAGAAGAAGCTGTGATCATGGAAACTAGCTGTCAAACTCTGAGTTTATGTCTATGATTCTTTATGCTTTATTTTCCTCTGAATGCATGTAGTTGGGCACGGAGCCCTAGGTTGTTTTTCTGACTGTTTTTCCGGATTCTAGCACTGTTGTAACTGTTGGAAGTTTTGAATGGTTTAAATAAATCTCTAATCAGAGTGAGTTTTGGAAATGTATTTGACTTGAAACAGGTGCTTGGAAACAGGGACAGGTTTCAGGAATTCTATAATTGTGTTTGTTTTTAAATGGATGTTTGCATGTTTTAGTTTTCACTTAGAATCCGAAAACCATTCTTGCATATTGTTTTTAAGTTTTGAACGCATGCATTGAGGTAAAGGCCTAGTTTAGGACCCCATTCGGGTCGGGTCTTTACACTTTCCCCCTTCGAGTCCCAGCTGAACCAATCTTTTCTCTTTATTAAAACATTTAAATCCATGTCTCGAAATCCTTTTAGGTCAAGGGTTCAAATCCCAATGGAAGCACTTATTTCCTTATAATTTTCCAATTAACTGGAACACTTGCAAACCCTATCAAACAACCCGTCTCTTGGGAAAAAGCCACCAACAAATTCACAGATCTCAACAAAAGACAGAAACAACCCTGGAACCCTAAAAATCCACAAACCCTGACCGATGAGAAAAATGACCAAAATGCCCCTAAGGGTTAAAATAGATCTAACGGACCAACCGAACAACCGAATAATGAACCGGAAGCACCTGAAGAACCGAAACGGAAAACTGGGCCGTTACAATCCTAAGAGTCCTCGATCTCTGAATGTCTATCTCTAAGAGAACTAGGTTAGCACTCAACTGGGCTAATTGGGGACAACACGCTACTGGGCTTGTCCTAACTACACCGAGCAGCACACACTACAAGAAACAACTTAGAGCTAACAGTGTCTAACAACCAACAAGGCTATAGTCAACAGAGCATGTGCAGACAATCGGGACACTTATTACACAAGGGAGTATTACATCCAATCTCAGAATCTACATGCCAAGTCCTAACAACAGAACGAGCATAAACAATAACCAGGAAACAAGGCAATTTGACAAGCGTACAGGGCATACAAGTCAGGCTCACAGAATAGATCAAGCATACAGTCAACCTGCACAACCTAATCCACAAACAATTTATAAAACATGCAGAACATACAACTAGGAGTCTATCAAAACCGTGCGCAGGGTCCACACAACTTCGACAAGGAACCCTTACTTGAACAGTGGAAAAAGTCGACAAGCGGGAAGTGATCTCGAGCTGCAGAAATGCACGAATTCACCTAACAATAACATGGTACGACACAGAATTAAACCTAAGCAGCCATCCAACAAATGACAACAAACGGCCTTGGGAATAGTGCATTACCGAAGATCGAGGAGCCCAAGCTCGACAGCTAAGGCTCTGTGGCAAGGCAGCAAGCGGCGAACAGGCTTGCAGCCTCGACAGGTGCGTGGCAGCAGGCAGAGTGTGCTGCTTGGACGGTAAGGCTCGGCAGGTGTGCAGTAGGCCTCGACAAGGACACGACTGCACTCGCGAGCGAGCGAACTGGGGCGAAGCAGATCGACAACGTGCGAAGGGTTGCAGCTGTGCTTCGCGTGGGCCAGCGAAGGTCATGAGGGTGAGGCGAGCCGGCGAGGTTTGGCTGCCTGTTGCGGACGAGCGGGCGATGCGACTATGCTGCTCTAGGCCTGTACGTGTGGTACAATTGCATTGGGGCTGCAGTGGGCGATGGCTGGGCGACGTGATGGGCGATGGTATGTTGCTGTGTGTGGGGCTGCTGCTCTCGACAGCGTGGGGATGTGCGGGAGTGAGTTGGGCTCGGTGCTGGTGATGGAGTTTCAATGGGTGATTGAGATGAGGAGCTTGGGGACTTTTCGGCACTGGAGTTGGGAGTGAAGAATGAGTGTGCGGCCAAAGTGAATGCGAAGATGAAGAAAGAGAAGGATGGGGGCTAGGGTTGTTTTACGTTCCAACATGAGAGGGGGAGATTTTCTCTTTTAATTTTTTTATTTTAAATGTTCCAAAATTCCCCCAAGTGCCATGTGTCCAAGGGGGTTCCCCCTTCGAGTCCCGACAATCTCACTTTTAATTTCCAATTATTAGTTTTATTCCGAACGACCTCCAAACAACTCCCAGTCCTGAAACCTGAAACCAAAATACATATAAAAACTCAACAAAAGTCTGAGAGGCAACCCAGAACCCTGAGAAATTACTAGAATGCCCCTAGAGGCCAAATGACAAAAATGCCCCTAGGAGCTCAGAAAGCCCTAACGGCCCAACCAAACGACTGAATAAAAATTGAACATACCTGAAGATATGGAATGAAAACCTGGGCCGTTATAGTATTCCCTCTTTTTAAGACTTTCGTCCCGAAAAGTCCTAAGATTGAAATAACTCCATGTAGCGTCCGCATCTCATCCTCAAGTTCCCATGTTGCTTCTTCTACCCTCTGATTTCTCCACTGAACCTTGACTAGGTTGATCTCTCGATTACGCAAAACCTTGCACTCTTGGGCCAAAATCTGCACAGGCCCTCCTCGAAGCTCAAGTCTTGGTTCAGCTCCAACGGTTCATGTAAGAACCCGACCCAAAACACGGTCCTAAACCTGGGTTCTCACTCAGCATGCAAGTTAAATATGTCAACAAGCGGTTTAGTGCTCATATTTTAAAAACTTTACAAACATTTGAGAACGGGGAACACTTAAAACATAACCAACAACTTTTCATTAAACAAATCCAACAGAGTAAAAACAAGCCTGGCCAGTATTTTTAAAAGAACACTCAAAACAGTTTAAACAACTTTTAAACAAAATTCCCCTAGGACTCCTGTCCATCTACATGCTGAACAAATAATGCAAATAATAAATGACAGAGTGCCGGCAGCTCCCATGATCAATCAGCCCCCTCCGCTAGCCACCCCGGTGCTGTCCCAAGTTACCTGGTGGAAAAACCACAGAAATAAGGGTGAGTATTAAACATACTCAGTAAGAATCCCCAACCGGGGTACGATACAATACATCAGTCATCTTGCACCCTAGTATACATGCAAACAGTTACCAACACAGATCATAGTTCAACGAGCTTACAAGGCAAGATCCGGAATCCTCGGAAGTCTCCTACTTCCGGCCTAATGATTGGTTCTCATAACCAATCTCGGGACATCTTCGAGGGTCTTTCTCCCTCGGCCAATTGATCAGCTCAAAAACCGATCCCAAGATGTCCGACACCCTCGAGGGTCTTTCTCCCTCGACCATATGATCAGCTCAAAAACCAATCCCAATGGGTGTCCTCAAGGGTCTCTTACCCTCGCTAATAAATCTGGACTATCGGGAGTGTACCCGAAGTCTGGCTCTAAACTGGAAGGAACTGGTGTACTCACGAACATTAGCCTGGGGGAGCTCTCCGAACCGGCGACTAACGCGTGTGCGCGCACACCGCATGTTGCTGCAACCGGCGTAAATGTGGGGGCCTAAGTACAAACTACGCGGGCGAGGTACGCATGCCTAAAGACTCGGAAGTGGTGTCACTGAACACAGTAGTGCGAGGCCCTCGGCACTCATCTGTGCAGCCTGTACCACCGACCTGAAGCTAAGAACCGGCAAGGCAGGCTTGCACCGTTGGCAGGGTTCCGCTCTAGCAGGCTACAAACTAGGCTTATGCCGATGTGGTAGCTAAATCCACATCGGCTGCCGGGGGGAAGGAAGGTACGTTATGCTTCGCTCTACTCCCGACCGGTGGGGGCAAAGTACGTTATGTCCGCTCTCAGCCTCTGGATGATGACAACCCCTACTATACTAGCTAAGAATACAGAGTAAATGATTCCTGGCTAACAAACAATAATTCACATCAATCACACTTAACCTAGCATGATACTACGAACTTAAAACAGGAATCATAAGCATGCTGGAAGAACAAACCTAGCATGGCACTAACATGTACAATCAGGCAAACATGCTAGCAAGAGTTCAATCATAGTCGCCGCCCTATCACTATCATGCTCATAATAATACCAACAAGCATACAAGGCACATCATGATAATATCGCAGGGTCCACACAACCACGGTAAGAAATCCTTACCTGGAAACAAGCAGAAATAACTATCACAAATCAACCAAGCGACCCTCAAGCTTCTAAGTTAACCCGAGCAACCTAAGCATTTAATAAAAACAACCTAATTAAATAAATAAGCAGCAGCCAACAGCTCAGGACCCAAAGGAGAAAAGACTCAGGAAATACAATCCGAGAAGCCACAAGGTTCGGCCCATCTCACAAAGCAAAGAAGCGGTATCGGCGGCAAAGAAAGAAGCAGTGGCGGGCGGTTGGCGGAAAGGCGCGGCGTGGCTCGGCATGGGGGCGGCGCGACGGGTGGCGGCGCGGCGAGCTCTGTGGACGCGCGCGACGGCGCGCGATGCGAAGGCTACAAGGACGCACGGCGGTGCACGGCGGCGAGCTACGAGGGGCGCGCGACGGCACGGGCGCTAGGATCTGGGCGACTCGGGTGCGGAGCGGCCTGGTGCGGGGCTGAGCGATGCGACACAGGGCAGGGCGACTCAGGGCTGGGCGGCCTGGCATTGTGTGCGGCTAGGTTGGGCGAGCAGGGGCTGGGGCTTGGGCGACCTGGGCTGGGCGACCTGGGCAAGTAGGGGGCTAGGCTCGGGCTGGGGCTCGGGGAGAGAGAGAGAGAGAGAGAGAGAGAGAGAGAGAGAGAGAGAGAGAGAGAACAAAAAGGGGAAAAATGGGATTTTTCCTTTATTTTCCCAACTTTATCCCCTTTAAATAAGCCTTAAAATCCCATTCCTCGGCTTCCTCCTTCGAGACCCGGCTGAAGCAATCTTTTCCAATAAATAAAACTCACTTAAAATCAAACTCCCAATTTAATATTAAGGGCAAGGGCTCAAATCCCAAAGGAAGCACTCAACAACAATAATTTTGCAAAAAACCCAAATCACTTCCAAACTTCCAAACGACTAGCCCAAACATCTTGGGTCTTGCAACCAACAACAATCAAGCCTCGACAAAGGCTGGAGCAACCCTGAAGTCCTGAACGTCCACAACTCTTGCCCGGGGAGCAAAAGAACAAAATACCCCTAAGGGTTAAAATAGCTCTAACGGCCCAACCGAACAACCGAATCTTGAACCGAAAGCATTTGGAAAACCGGAATAGAAAACTGGGGCGTTACAATACTCCCTCCTTTTAAGACTTTAGTCCTCGAAAGTCCTAAGACGAAACAGCTCTAGGAAATCTCCATTGATTCCAAACCAACTGAACTTCTCGGTTAAGATAACACTAGCCCTTCTTCGAAAACTAAACCCTCTTGGGTTCCCAAAGGCTCAAAGCCACAATGCCATCCAATCTGCCACAAACTATCTCAACCAAGACTGGACATACACTGAACTCCGAAGGAAATAGATGCGATAAAGCTAGACGATAAACCACATCCTCAACTCGCACCAACTCTCAAACGGTCTTAAAATCATAGGGCTCACTTAGCCCTGCTAACCCAACTCGGAACGCCTCTCTACGACGCTACTCTCAGCAACTCGCAGACTGGTCACAAGCTCCAAAACTCTACACCACGCAATGGCATAACTTCTCTGAATGCTCACAGCTGTTAACAAACAGCCTCAACCCTACATCATGCTGGCCAAACAATCTGAACCTCCCAGGTTTCAGAAACTAAACGGCCTACTCTTACTTCACAAGAGACCAGCGAACCTCAATGTTCGCCTACAATCCTTAACGAAATCCAATCGAATCACCAACTGGCGACTGATCCTAAAGGCAAACTTCTCCAACTAGAACGCGTCCACAACACTTAAGCAACCATCTTAAAGAGAAATCGTCGTACCAAAGACAAGGGGCACAATCCTGGTACACCAGACGGCTAACATCACTCACACCAGCTGAAACTTCGGCTACGGCCACCTCTAAAAGACAAGATTCAGGCACAGGCTCCACTCGGCCACACCAACAAACTAGAGCCCCTCATCGGCAGAACGCAAACTTTTCAATGCAAACCTACTAGCAACTGGCCAAAGAAAACATTGTCAGACAAGGAAACAACCAACATTCCTCTCATGGAAATCTCGGGTAGTAAGGACTAAACCATCACGCAGCTACTAGCAACACAACACCTTGAGGATATCAACTCAAGGGTTTACCAACCAATGCCACGACACCTCTGTGCCAACTCACTCAACTGTGGCTCAGCTAAAATGCCAACTGCGAACGCACAACAACTAGGAACAAAGCCCGAGAAGGGATTGCTCAGCAGAAACTCAAACCAAGCTCATAACGAGCAAAGCTCGCCTCCAAGCTACCACTCAACTCTTAAGTCCAACTGGCTACTCAAAGGACTTCCTCCTTTTAGCTTAGGCCTAACTCATCTTCCAACCAGAAGATTCACTCCCGAAACATTGCACGAATCAACAAGACTACCTCAGCAATTAATACTCGAAACTGGCATCCACGGAGCAACTCAACCACCATAGAAACTAGGGGTTCTTCAAACCCCAAAGATCCAACAACTTTCCAGCAAAAACTCAACTCTTAAACTGGCTGGCCGCCGCCTTTGCGGGGACAAACAACTTTTCGCTTGCTAACAACACCATGCAGGGACCCTCTCGCTGGACTAACCGCTGCGCTACTCTGATCAACTACACAACTTAGGAGCTAAGCTGATTTCTTCTAAACGGGAACGATTCCCCAGCAAGTGAACTCCTGAAGGGCAGCAAACTTCACACACGCTCGCTGACTAGCTCAAACCCAAGGGAAACAACAACCAACTCTCTTGGAAGCAACACCCAAGGGAATTCTCAACCAATTGGACCACCAACCCAGAACTATCAGCACTTACTCAACCACCGAGGGAGGGGTCAACTCCCAAAACTTCCTGACTAGAAACAAGTCCTCAGGGCAACGCCCTCTTGCTCGAACCGAGCTAGCTCTAGAACAACATGGGAACCATACTTGGTCAACACCAAGCACCACCTTGCTAAGAATTCCAAAAATCAACGCGGAGGTACTTAAAACAACACTAGCTTGTCAACCGACTACAAGCTTCCAGCAACTCAACCGAGGAACACTGCCTGGGTCAAACCGAGCTCTGGTGAGGCTCTCCACAATCTAGGGTTCCTCCGATCATCCTTCGACACATACTGTCGTCAAACGGTCTAACAGACAACTGGCTACACGGGCACAACTCTCTCCAACATTTCAACTATGCTGGCCAACTCCAACTCCTTGGAAACCAAGAGGACCCAAAACGCTACAGAATGCGTCATCCTCCTACTCAAACATCAACCACAACATAGCTTCTACCCAAGGTAAGGATCCGAACAACTCTTTTAGCCATGACGATCAGAAACTGCGCGGTTTGCTACCACCGCTCTTGTTCAGTTCCAACTGAACTCTAACCATCGATCAAAAGAAGTTCCTCTAACCAGGTTAAGGTCCAACTAGCGAAACTTGCTTAAACAACAACCCGGCTACGAGCACGGTATCCTTACAACCAAAGCAAGGGCACTTGTCAAGAACTAAAGCCTTGACACCTCAAAGAATGAGCACTGGTTTCTCAACATAAACCTCTCGTGGATCCCAAAACATACACCACGGAACGAGCTACACAAAAGTACACCAGCGTGTACAACTCCAACTAATTCCTTAAGGTCCAATGTCAACAAGAACTCTCACACAAGGCAGCTTTTGCCTCCCAATAGAGCCACAAAGCAAGGGATCAACAAGAGTTCAAACCCACTCGGGGTCAACTCACCACGGAAAGCCCCATTGGCCAACTCATTCTAGCAAGAGCATATCCACACCAAGCTGACATACCTCAAACCAATGTGCCCACTAAATGAGCTCCGCTCAACCATCCAACTTATGGCTCTAACACTGGATCAACCACGCACCCTCGATGCCAACACTACCAATACTAGGGTAACTCAAAGGGTAGTCGAATCATGCTACCATCAAACTGGCTCACAAGCTCACAACACAGGCGCGAGAACTCGAACGCGCTAGCTCTTAACAACCTACAACATCCTTTGTACCCAACTCTCGGTGACCCTGAAATGCTTCTACTTTCCCTCGAATGACCTCATACTTGTAGTTCTCTGACTACCACCGAGCTAGATCTCTTATGCAACCCAAACCGGTGCAACCTCAGGAAACGGGTACAAGACTAGTGGGAATGCTATACTCCGGGCGGGTCATGGAACCACCTACACAAAAGTGCCAACTGGCCTGAATCTAGGCCTCCTCTCAAAGCTTGGTGCCAACAGGCACTACATCCTTGACAACACAAATCAGCCCTAAACGAGCTTTATGCCCCTCTGACGGTAGGAAAGGTCACACTCAAAGTGACGGGGCAAGGACACTCAGCACAAGAGTCCCAATACTCGAGTAGACTACTCTCTGGCAGCTCGACTAACAGACATGCCGCGGCCTACTCCTGCATCCCACTCGATGCTCAACAAAAGCTCAGGCCAACTCCTCGGGCGGCAACAACTAGTTCCACATTTGGAACATGCTAACAAAAGAGTGCTCCACCCTACTAGCCAACTGAAATCCACGGACGGATTAAGTCCTGACAAGCAAACTCCACACTACTCCCTGGCTACGGGGTACTAAAAGAACTGGCTGTGAAACGACAGCAGGCTAGCAAGGGATCAAAGATGTCTCTACATCTTCCTCAAGCCACTAACACGGCAACTTGCCAATCAATCGGGCGACTGGTGGAGACTCTGCTGGTCCACCTCTCCCAAGGGACTTCCACCACCCAACTGCTGTATCAAACAACACAGAAACGGCACACCTCGGCCTCTGAACATCAGGACATCTGATCACACGGATGAAAAACTCGATCCTGGCCAACCACTTCGCTACTAGCAGAAGGTCTTCTAAACATCAAGCTCTATTGGCTTCCAACTGCCAAACCCGGAGGCTCCATCAACGCCAAAAATCTCATCGGCATAAACCTGCTATTCCTGCCCTTCCGGGAACCTCCAGGGCTACAAGAGCTACTGGGGGGCCTTCTAAATAAACTCCATCGGCTGGGCAATCTGTGCCCGGGACTCCTCACTACGCGCTACAATCTGACCTGGGTCTCCGCTCTCTGATAGCTGAAAGATCTGCCATCAATTCTCTCATGGCTGGAGCACACTCTGCTCAAGGAGTCACACTCGGAGGCGTGCTAGCCTCTACCCCCTCCACTTGGCAACTCGACTGCCAGGGCCAAATCTGGCCTAAGGGTCTAGACAACCCTGGACGCGGTCTCAACATCGACACGATCAGTCCAACTCCTCGGTTGGACATACCAACCGTCCCTGCTCCTCTGTGAAAACAACATACTGGCGATCTGCACAAAGCATAAAAGCTAGCCCACGCTGGGGCTCTCACTGCCCATCAAGGGTAACACATGTATACTAGATGCAGTATTGTAAAATAAAACCCTTAGCTTTAATGAACTCAGACAAACCTGACGGCCGTAGAGTGCTGATGATCATGGGAACAACAACCTACAAAGCAGGTTAGTCTACAGAATCTACGACTCTATGCTCTGATACCAACTGTAAGAACCCGACCCAAAACAAGGTCCTTAACCTGGGTTCTCACTCAACATGCAAGTTAAATATGTCAACAAGCGGTTTAGTGCTCATATTTTAAAAACTTTACAAACATTTGAGAACGGGGAACACTTAAAACATAACCAACAATTTTTCATTAAACAAATCCAGCAGAGTAAAAATAAGCCTGGCCAGTATTTATAAAAGAACACTCAAAATAGTTTAAACAACTTTTAAACAACATTCCTCTAGGACTTCTGTCCATCTACATGCTGAACAAATAATGCAAATAATAAATGACAGAGTGCCGGCAGCTCCCATGATCAATCACCTCCCTCTGCTAGCCGCCCCGGGGCTGTCCAAAGTTACCTTGTGAAAAAACCACAGAAATAAGGGTGAGTATTAAACATACTCAGTAAGAATCCCCAACCGGGGTACGATACGATACATTAGTCATCTAGCACCCTAGTATACATGCAAACAGTTACCAACACAGATCATAGCTCAACGAGCTTACAAGGCAAGATCTGGAATCCTCGGAAGTCTCCTACTTCCAGCCTAATGATTGGTTCTCATAACCAATCCCGGGACATCTCCGAGTGTCTTTCTCCCTCGGCCAATTGATCAGCTCAAAAACCGATCCCAAGATGTCCGACACGCTCGAGGGTCTTTCTCCCTCGACCATATGATCAGCTCAAAAACCAATCCCAATGGGTGTCCTCAAGGGTCTCTTACCCTCGTTAATAAATCTGGACTATCGGGAGAGTACCCGAAGTCTGGCTCTAAACTGGAAGGAACTGGTGTACTCACGAACATTAGCCCGAGGGAGCTCTCCGTACCGGCGACTAACGCGTGTCCGCGCACACCGGATGCTGCTGCAACCGACGTAAATATGGGGGCCTAAGTACAAACTACGCGGGACAGGTACGCATGCCTAAAGACTCGGAAGCGGTGTCACTGAACACAGTAGTGCGAGGCCCTCGGCACTCATCTGTGCAGCCTGTACCACCGACCTGAAGCTAAGAACCGGCCAAGGCAGGCTTGCAACTGTAAGAACGCGACCCAAAACACGGTCCTAAACCTGGGTTCTCACTCAACATGCAAGTTAAATATGTCAACAAGCGGTTTAGTGCTCATATTTTAAAAACTTTACAAACATTTGAGAACGGGGAGCACTTAAAACATAACCAACAATTTTTCATTAAACAAATCCAACAGAGTAAAAACAAGCCAGACCAGTATTTATAAAAGAACACTCAAAACAGTTTAAACAACTTTTAAACAACATTCCCCTAGGACTCCTGTCCATCTACATGCTGAACAAATAATGCAAATAATAAATGACAGAGTGCCGGCAGCTCCCATGATCAATCATCTCCCTCCGCTAGCCGCCCCGGTGCTGTCCCAAGTTACCTGGTGGAAAAACCACAGAAATAAGGGTGAGTATTAAACATACTCAGTAAGAATCCCCAACCGGGGTACGATACGATACATCAGTCATCTAGCACCCTAGTATACATGCAAACAGTTACCAACACATATCATAGCTCAACGAGCTTACAAGGCAAGATCTGGAATCCTCGGAAGTCTCCTACTTCCGGCCTAATGATTGGTTCTCATAACCAATCCCGGGACATCTCCGAGGGTCTTTCTCCCTCGGCCAATTGATCAGCTCAAAAACCAATCCCAAGATGTCCGACACACTCGAGGGTCTTTCTCCCTCGACCATATGATCAGCTCAAAAACCAATCCCAATGGGTGTCCTCAAGGGTCTCTTACCCTCGTTAATCAATCTGGACTATCGGGAGAGTACCCGAAGTCCGGCTCTAAAGCGGAAGGAACCGTGTACTCACGAACATTAGCCCGAGGGAGCTCTCCGTCACGGCGACTAACGCTGCGTGTCGCGCAAGACACCGGATCTTTCGCCGCAACCGACGTAAATATGGGGGCCTAAGTACAAACTACGCGGGCGTGCACGCATGCCTAAAGACTTCGGAAGCGGTGTCACATCGAACACGATGAGTGCGAGGCCCTCGACACTCATCTGTGCACTGTACCACCGACACGAAGCTAAGAACCGGCCAAGGCGGGCTTGCAAATCGTAAGAACCCGATCCAAAACACGGTCCTAAACACGGGTTCTCTCAAAGATGCAAGTTAAATATGTCAACAAGCGGTTTAGTGCTCATATTTTAAAAACTTTACAAACATTTGAGAATGGGGAGCACTTAAAACATAACCAACAATTTTTCATTAAACAAATCCAACAGAGTAAAAACAAGCCCGACTCAAAGTATTTATAAAAGAACACTCAAAACAGTTTAAACAACTTTTAAACAACATTCCCTAGGACTCTGCCCATCTACATCTTGAACAAATAATGCAAATAATAAATGACAGAGTGCCTGGCAGGCTCCCATGATCAAACATCTCTCTCCGCTAGCCGCCTGGTCTTTGTCCCAAGTTGCCCGGTGGAAAAACCACGAGAAATAAGGGTGAGTATTAAACATACTCAAGAAGAATCCCAACCGGGTACGATCACGATACATCGGTCATCTAGCACCCTAGTATACATGCAAGCGATTACCAACACGGATCATAGCCGAACGAGCTTACAAGGCAAGATCTGGGAATCCTCGGAAGTCTCCTACTTCCGGCCTAATGATTGGTTCTCATAACCAATCCCGGGACATCTCCGAGGGTCTTTCTCCCTCGGCGAATTGATCAGCTCAAAAACCAATCCCAAGATGTCCGACACCCTCGAGGGTCTTTCTCCCTCGACCATATGATCAGCTCAAAAACTAATCCCAATGGGTGTCCTCAAGGGTCTCTTACCCTCGTTAATAAATCTGGACTATCGGGAGAGTACCCGAAGTCTGGCTCTAAACTGGAAGGAACTGGTGTACTCACGAACATTAGCCCGAGGGAGCTCTCCGTACCGGCGACTAACGCGTGTCCGCGCACACCGGATGCTGCTGCAACCGACGTAAATATCGGGGCCTAAGTACAAACTACGCGGGCCAGGTACGCATGCCTAAAGACTCGGAAGCGGTGTCACTGAACACAGTAGTGCGAGGCCCTCGGCACTCATCTGTGCAGCCTGTACCACCGACCTGAAGCTAAGAACCGGCCAAGGCAGGCTTGCAACTGTAAGAACCCGATCCAAAACACGGTCCTAAACCTGGGTTCTCACTCAGCATGCAAGTTAAATATGTCAACAAGCGGTTTAGTGCTCATATTTTAAAAACTTTACAAACATTTGAGAACGGGGAGCACTTAAAACATAACCAACAATTTTTCATTAAACAAATCCAACAGAGTAAAAACAAGCCTGACCAGTATTTATAAAAGAACACTCAAAACAGTTTAAACAACTTTTAAACAACATTCCCCTAGGACTCCTGTCCATCTACATGCTGAACAAATAATGCAAATAATAAATGACAGAGTGCCGGCAGCTCCCATGATCAAACATCTCCCTCCGCTAGCCGCCCGGTGCTGTCCCAAGTTACCTGGTGGAAAAACCACAGAAATAAGGGTGAGTATTAAACATACTCAGTAAGAATCCCCAACCGGGGTACGATACGATACATCAGTCATCTAGCACCCTAGTATACATGCAAACAGTTACCAACACAGATCATAACTCAACGAGCTTACAAGGCAAGATCTGGAATCCTCGGAAGTCTCCTACTTCCGGCCTAATGATTGGTTCTCATAACCAATCCCGGGACATCTCCGAGGGTCTTTCTCCCTCGGCGAATTGATCAGCTCAAAAACCAATCCCAAGATGTCCGACACACTCGAGGGTCTTTCTCCCTCGACCATATGATCAGCTCAAAAACCAATCCCAATGGGTGTCCTCAAGGGTCTCTTACCCTCGTTAATAAATCTGGACTATCGAGAGAGTACCCGAAGTCTGGCTCTAAAGCGGAAGGAGGCGGTGTACTCACGAACATTAGCCCGAGGGAGCTCTCCGCATGCGAGCGACTAACGCGTGTCGTCACGCTGACACGGATCTTCTTTGCGCAACCGACGTAAATATCGGGGCCTAAGTACAAACTACGCGGGCCAGGTACGCATGCCTAAAGACTCGGAAGCGGTGTCACTGAACACAGTAGTGCGAGGCCCTCGGCACTCATGCGTGCGGCACTGTACCACCGACACGAAGCTAAGAGCAGCAAGCCAAGGCAGGCTTGCAACTGTAAGAAACCGACCCAAAACACGGTCCTAAACCTGGGTTCTCACTCAGCATGCAAGTTAAATATGTCAACAAGCGGTTTAGTGCTCATATTTTAAAAACTTTACAAACATTTGAGAACGGGGAACACTTAAAACATAACCAACAATTTTTCATTAAACAAATCCAACAGAGTAAAAACAAGCCTGACTAGTATTTATAAAAGAACACTCAAAACAGTTTAAACAACTTTTAAACAACATTCCCCTAGGACTCTTGTCCATCTACATGCTGAACAAATAATGCAAATAATAAATGACAGAGTGCCGGCAGCTCCCATGATCAATCAGCTCCCTCCGCTAGCCACCCCTGTGCTGTCCCAAGTTACCTGGTGGAAAAACCACAGAAATAAGGGTGAGTATTAAACATACTCAGTAAGAATCCTCAACCGGGGTACGATACGATACATCAGTCATCTAGCACCCTAGTATACATGCAAACAGTTACCAACACAGATTATAGCTCAACGAGCTTACAAGGCAAGATCTGGAATCCTCGAAAGTCTCCTACTTCCGGCCTAATGATTGGTTCTCATAACCAATCCCGGGACATCTCCGAGGGTCTTTCTCCCTCGGCCAATTGATCAGCTCAAAAAACGATCCCAAGATGTCCGACACCCTCGAGGGTCTTTCTCCCTCGACCATATGATCAGCTAAAAAACCAATCCTAATGGGTGTTCTCAAGGGTCTCTTACCCTCGCTAATAAATCTGGACTATCGGGAGAGTACCCGAAGTCTGGCTCTAAACTGGAAGGAACTGGTGTACTCACGAACATTAGCCCGGGGGAGCTCTCCAAACCGGCGACTAACGCGTGTCTGCGCGCGCACACCGTATCTTCTTTGCAACCGGCGTAAATGTGGGGGCCTAAGTACAAACTACGCAGCCGTGCACGCATGCCTAAAGACTCGGAGCGGTGTCACCGAACACGAGAGTGCGAGGCCCTCGGCACTCATCATGCGGCTGTCTGCATCACGACTGAAGCTAAGAACCCAGGCCAAGAGAGGCTTGCACCTTTGGCAGGGTTCCGCTCTAGCAGGCTACCAACTAGGCTTATGCCAATGTGGTAGCTAAATCCACATCGGCTGCCGGGGGGAAGCAAGGTACGTTATGCTTCGCTCTACTCCCGATCGGTGGGGACAAAGTACGTTATGTCCGCTCTCAGCCTCTGGATGATGACAACCCCTACTATACTAGCTAAGAGTACAGAGTAAATGATTCCTGGCTAACAAACAATAATCCACATCAATCACACTTAACCTAGCATGATACTACGAACTTAAAACAGGAATCATAAGCATGCTGGAAGAACAAACCTAGCATGGCACTAACATGTACAATCAGACAAACATGCTAGCAAGAGTTCAATCATAGCTGCCCTATCACTATCATGCTCATGACAGTCAACAAGCATACAAGGCACATCATGATAATATCGCAGGGTCCACACAACCACGGTAAGAAATCCTTACCTGGAAACAAGCAGAAATAACTATCACAAATCAACCAAGCGACCCTCAAGCTTCTAAGATAACCCGAGCAACCTAAGCATTTAATAAAAACGACCTAATTAAATAAATAAGCAGCAGCCAACAGCTCAGGACCCAAAGGAGAAAAGACTCGGGAAATACAATCCGAGAAGCCACAAGGCTCGGGCCATCTCACAAAGCAAAGAAGCAGGCTGTCGGCAGCAAAGAAACTGGCTGGGCGCTGGGCACAGGCGCGGCTGGGCGAAGGCGAAGGCGTGGCTCGGCACAGGGACGGCGCGCTATAGGGATGCGTGCGGGGCGACGCGACGCGACGGCCAGGCAGGACGCTGAGGGCCTTGGTAGCGCAATGAGCTCTGAGGGACGCGCGATCCGCACGGCGGCTCGGATCTGGGCGACTCGGGTGCGGAGCAGCCTGGTGCGGGGCTGAGCGACGCGACACGTAAGCGAGGCGACTGGGTGGGCGGCGGCTGCCTTTGTCTGGCGCGCTAGGCTCGGGCGAAAGCAGGGTGGGGCTTGGGCGAGCTGGGCTGGGCGACCTGGGCAAGCAGGGGTCTAGGCTCGGGCTGGGGCTCGGGGAGAGAGAGAGAGAGAGAGAGAGAACAAAAAGGGGAAAAATGGGATTTTTCCTTTATTTTTCCAACTTTATCCACTTTAAATAAGCCTTAAAATCCCTAAAATCCCATTCCTCAGCTTCCTCCTTCGAGACCCGGCTGAAGCAATCTTTTCCAATAAATAAAACTCACTTAAAATCAAACTCCCAATTTAACATTAAGGGCAAGGGCTCAAATCCCAAAGGAAGCACTCAACAACAATAATTTTGCAAAAAACCCAAATCACTTCCAAACTTCCAAACGACTAGCCCAAACATCTTGGGTCTTGCAACCAACAACAATCAAGCCTCGACAAAGGCGGGAGCAACCCTGAAGTCCTGAACGTCCACAACTCTTGCCCGGGGAGCAAAAGACCAAAATACCCCTAAGGGTTAAAATAGCTCTAACTGCCCAACCGAACAACTGAATCTTGAACAGAAAGCACCTGCAAAACCGGAATAGAAAACTGGGCCGTTACAGTTCATAATCCACAATGTGGGATGGGTCTGCAATATACTAACGTAGCATCGACAAGTGGAAAACGTTGTGCACAGATGCCAACGATGGGGGCAACACTAATCGGTACTCCACTGGACCGATTCGCTCAAGAATCTCAAAAGGCCCCACAAACCTAGGACTCAGCTTGCCCAGCTTTCCAAACCTCAGTACCCCACGCATCGGTGCTACCTTTAGGAAGACATGTTGTCCCACACCAAACACTAAGTCCCTACGCCTAACATCGGCGTAACTCTTCTGCCTACTCTAGGCAGTCAACATACGAGCTCGGATCTTCTACACTGCATCATTAGTCAACTGAAGCAACTCGGGACCCAGAAGCTGTCTGTCACCGACCTTCTCCCAAAACACTGGAGACCTATAGCGTTTACCATACAAAGCCTCGAACAATGCCATCTGAATTGTCGCATGATAACTATTGTTGTAAGCGAACTCCATCAAATACAAATACTTGTCCCAGCTACCTGGAAAGTCAAGCGCACATGCTCTCAGCATATCCTCCAAAATCTGGTTCACCCTCTCAGTCTGCCCATCGGTCAAAGGGTGAAACGCTGTGCTGAAACTGCACTCATCACACAAACCCTTCTGGAGCGCCCTCCAGAAATGAGAAGTGAAATGGGAATCTCTATCAGACACAATCTTAACGAGTACAGCATGGTACCGAACAATCTGCTCTAAGAAAAATTGTGCCCACTACTCCACGGTATAAGTGATCTTACCGGGGATGAAGTGCGCACTCTTCGTCAAACGGTCTACTATCACCCTGTAAAGACCCGACCCGAAAGAGGTCCTAAGCTAGGCATTTACCTCAATGCATGCTTTAAAAACTTAAAAACAATATGCGAGATCGTTTTCCAAATTTTGAATGAAAACTAAAAACGTGTAAACACCCATTCATAAATCAAATATAAAATGTCTTGGAACCTATCCCTATTTCCAAGCACCTGTTCCAAGCTAAAAGCAGTTTAAAACATACTCTGATCAGAGATTTATTCAAACATTCAAAAATCCAAAAAATGTTTACAATAGTACCAGAATCCAGAAACAATCAGAAAATGTCTTAAGGGCTTCGTGCCCAACTACATGCATTCAGAGGACAACAAAAACATAAAACATAAACTCAGAGTTTTTAAGCAATTTGGTTTCCATGATCGTGACTTCTCCTTCGACCATCATGTCGCATACAGTTACCTATGGAAAACCACAAAATAAGGGTGAGTAACGAATTACTTAGTAAGAATCCCCAACCGGGGTACAATACGATATAACTGGTCATTTAGCAGAAAGTATGCAAGCTATGAATATAAACACAGAAGAGAGCACATAAGTTTAATCCATACATATACCACGGATGCCATCTTACGGTCTTACTCCAGAAAACTACAACGCATCTCGATACTCTACGAGGAACTAATCTCGGCCTCAGCTTTCCTACTACTATCGATATGAAAGGTGCACTAAACTCAAGATCCCGAGGGAGCTCTCGGTTGCGTATTTGTAATGAGCGTGTGCGCACCGCATCTTCTTTGCAAACTAGGAGAGTCTTTGGAGTCTAGGCATCTTTGCCGCCCGGTCCGAGACGCATGCCTAAAAGAATCTACGGATCGGTGTCCTTTGAACATAGTGGTGTGAGACCAGGACACTATGACTATGTCAGCCTGTACCACCGCACCTGAGGCTAAGAAACCGGTCGTGGTAGGCTTATACCAGGAACTGGTCCTTGCCCTATCAAGTGGCAATCAAGGGCTACTGCCGACACGCTGAGGTCATATCGACTACCGGGGACAAGGCGATGCCTCGTCATTCCCCTGACTGTTGGGGCATTTAACAGTCTGCCACCCTCACCCAAGATTGCACTGGGCTGCCGTTAGGGTTAGCTAAACCCTAACGACGGATTAGGTACGGAGTAGTGCCACGCACGTCCCTGCCACAGATGCAAGTTACGTTATGCATCCTCGCCCGGATGATGCTACCTATAAGAATTCTAAGCTATAAACAGATAACAACAAACAATCCAATACGTGTTCAGCAGAAATAATGAACCTAGCATGATACTACGAAGCAAGAACAGATAACGAGCATGCTAGAACAGAACAACCTAGCATGGAACTAACATGAGAATTAATACGAGAATCATGCCAGTCGGAATTCAGAACAGAGCACCTATCCACTAACATGCTGATAAACATAAACATACATACATTCAACAATCACAGAATATACTGCAGGGCCCACACAACTTTGGTAAGAAATCCTTACTTGGGTCGGAAGGCAACAACACACAAAAGATCCTAAGCTGCAACCGAACCCGAGCTATCTATCGAGAACCTAACAAACAACAACAAAAAACACAACCTATAGGCCTTAGATAAAAAAAAAAATACAAACAACACTTAGCTCGGTCGGGAGCAACTCACACGGCACAGCCGGGTGCTGGACGGACAGTACGCAATGTGCGCTGGGAAGCTGGCGCGCGTGCGGCGTCTGGTAAGGTACTGCGCTGCGTCTTGGTAGGCGTGGGCGTGCAGATGCGATAGAGGCTGAGCGTGCGTGCAGCTGGGCGTGCAGACACGGGCGCTGGAGCTGCGCGCAGACGGGCGATGCGACGCGGGCGAATGGGCGCGCGGCGATGCGCTGCTGGGCTAATGCAAGCTGGGCGACGCGACGCTGGAGGCTATGCTCGCGCTGGGGCTGGGTGTGCGACGCTGGGCGCTGCAGGCTGGCGATGCGACAGCAGAGGCTGCGATCTGGCTGGGCGAGCGTCGAAGACCAGGGCTGCGATCGGCTAGGGGTTTGCGTCGGCGGACAGGTCGCGCGGCTGGTGGCGTCGGCTTCTTCTTTGCTCTACTGGTGGTGCTACTCGGCTGGGCTGCACAAACACAAGCTCTCAATCCTCTTCTCTCGACCAGCAAGAACAACACCAAAAAGGAAGAGAAAGAGAGATCAAGGAACGCTTACCCGGGACGAACGAGACGATGGGGCTCTTGGAGAAGATGGATGGATGCGGCAAAGGATTTGGGGAAGGAGGAAAAGAAAACCTATTTCTTTTCTTTTTAATCAAACTCCCTAAATCCAGAAAACAAAGGAAAACCAAGATAACCTGCGGAATGAGCATAAAAAACAACCTGTAGCTTGACTGGCAGGACCACACCGCTATCTCCCTAGCCACCCGGGCTCGAATCCTCCACTGAACCTTTACCAAACGGATCTCACGATTACGCAACGTCTTCGTCTCAAAGACAAGAATCCCCACAGGCTTCTCCTTGAAGCTCAAATCCTCATTCAGCTGCAAAGGCTCAAAGTCCACAATGTGAGACGGGTCCGGCACATACTGCCTCAACATCGATACATGGAAAACACTGTGCACAGCTGACAACGAAGGAGGTAAAGCTAACCGATATGCAACTCTACCAATCCTCTCAAGAATCTCAAACGGACCAAAAAAACAGGGACTCAACTTCCCTCGCTTACCAAACCTCAACACACCTCTCATCAGTGCAACCTTCAAGAACACGTGTTGTCCAACCTCAAACTTTAAGTCTCAACGCCGCACATCGGCGTAACTTTTTTGCCTGCTCTGAGCTATCAACATACGAGCTCTAATCTTTTGCACTGCACTGTTGGTCAACTAAAGCAACTCAGGACCCAAAACCTGCCTATCACCAACCACTTCTCATAACACAGGAGACCGGCAACGCTTACCATACAAAGCCTCGAATGGAGCCATCTGGATCGTCGACTGATGACTCTTATTATAAACAAACTCCATCAGATACAGATACTGGTCCCAACTGCCCGGGAAGTCCAACACGCAAGCTCTCAGCATATCCTCAAGAATCTGGTTCACCCTCTCAGTCTGACCATCTTTCTAAAGGTGAAAAGCTGTGCTGAAACTGCACTCGGTGCCTAAGCCTTTCTGGAGCGCCCTCTAGAAACGAGAAGTGAACCGCGAATCACGGTCCAACACAATCCTCACAGGCACACCATGGTAACGGATGATCTGCTCCAAAAACAACTGCGCCCACTGTTCCACGATATAAGTGTCTCTACCGGGAATGAAGTGTGCGCTTTTAGTCAAGCGGTCAACAATCACCCAGATCTGAGAAAACTTCCTCGGAGTCTTCGGCAAACCAGAAATAAAGTCCATGGAGATCTCTTCCATTTCCACTAAGGCATACTCAGCGGCTGCGACAAACCGACTGGCCTCTGCCTGGGTGCCTTCACTTGCTGACAAGTGAAGCACCGACTAAAACATTCTGCAACGTCTCTCTTCATACCCATCCACCAGAACGTCTGCTTAAAATCCTGATACATCTTGGTACCCCCGGGGTGCCAAGCAAATGGTGAACTATGGGCCTCTGAAAGCAACTCTGCTCGCAATCCTGCAACCTCCAGAACTACAACCGACCTCTGTAAGTCAACCCACTGTCTGGTGAATACACGAAGTCAAAGTCTCCGTCAGCACTAACTCTGTCAATCAATCGCTTAAGTGTGGGATCACTCAGCTGGCTATCAATAATCCGCTGTCTGATCGAAGGCTGAACTGTCAACTGAGCTACTCTAGCGAAAACCTCACCCAACAACACTGCAACCTCGGCCCGCTCGAACTCTTTCCGCAATCTGAGCTGGGAACTCAACAACGCCGCGGAGTGCGACGTCTTCCTACTCAAAGCATCAGCCACAACATTGGCTTTACCAGGATGGTACAAAATCTCGCAGTCATAATCCTTCACTAACTCTAACCACCTCCTTGGTCTCATATTCAACTCCTTCTGAGTAAACAGATACTTGAGACTCTAGTGATCAGTAAACATCTGAATCCGCTCTCCGTACAAGTAATGCCTCCAAATCTTCAACGCGAACACTACTGTTGCCAACTCCATATCATGGGTCGAGTAGTTCTGCTCATACGGATTCCACTGACGAGAAGCGTAAGCAATTACCTTCCCGTGCTGCATCAACACACAACCTAACCCAAACTTGGAAGCATCGCTGTAGACTACGAAACCACCTGTCCCCTCCGGGACTGCTAACACTAGTGCTGAAGTCAAACTACGCTTGAGTTGGGCGAAGCTCTCATCACACTTACTATCCCAAACAAACTCGACACCCTTCCTCGTCAGACGAGTGAGGGGGGAGGCTATGGCGAAAAAGTCCTTCACGAACTGACTGTAGTAACCTGCCAAACCCAGAAAGCAGCGAATCTCAGTAACTTAAGTCGGCTTGGCCCACGAACTCACGGCCTCAATCTTCGCGGGGTCCACGGCTATACCATATCTCGATACTACGTGACCTAGGAAGGCCACCTACTCTAACCAGAAATCACACTTGGAAAACTTCGCATAAAGCTGGTTTTCCCTCAAAGCTGTCAACACTCGCCTCAAATGCTTTTCATGATCCTCCTTAGTCCGCGAATAGATCAAAATGTTGTCAATGAACACGATGACGAAGCTGTCCAAAAATGATTTGAACACCCTATCCATAATGTCCATGAACGCTGCTGGGGCGTTAGTCAATCCGAACGACATGACCACAAACTCGTAGTGACCGTATCTAGACCTGAAAGCTATCTTAGGAATGTCGGCATCCCTGATCCGCAATTGATGGTAACCGAATCTCAAATCTATCTTGGAGAACACGGAAGCTCCCTGAAGCTGGTCAAAAAAATCATCAATACAAGGCAACGAGTACTTATTCTTCACAGTAACCTTATTAAGCTCGCGATAATCTATACACAAGCGCATCGAACCATCCTTCTTCTTTACAAACAGAACTGGTGCTCCCCACGGGGACACACTCGGACGGATGAACCTTCGATCTAGCATCTCCTGCAACTGAACCTTAAGTTCCTTTAACTCTGCTGACGCCATACGATATAGAGCCTTCGAGATAGGGAGGGTCCCTGGCTCGAGCACGATTATGAAGTCAACCTCTCTCTTTGGGGGCAACCCCGGTAACTCCTCAGGAAACACATCTGCAAACTCCTGTACGACCGGTACCTGATCAACAGTCAGCGAGGGGCTGCTCTCCCCAGACAACTTGGCTAGGTAGCCCCAAGCTCCACGAGCTAACAGATGACGAGCTTTCACAAATGAAACCATCGGCGGGCAAACTCCACCCTGGACTCCACGAAACTTAAAGCTGGGCCGACCCGGCGGCCTGAACACTACTTCTTTCCGGTGGCAGTCAATCAACGTGTGGTTAGCAGCTAACCACTCCATACCAAGAAAACTCAAATCCTAGAGGCTCTAATCTCAAACTAGCATGCTCAGCAAACATAACAGATACAAACGAATGCGTAGAACCAGAATCAAACAAAACAAATGCGTAGTGATCTAAAACAAGTAGCGTACCTGCCATAGCGGCATCTGTACGCTCGGCCTCCTGGCGGGTCATAGCAAACACCCGACCCTGCTGCTGCTGCGCTGGCTGAGCTGGCATAGCTGGCTGATTACAAAAACGAGCCAGATGCCCCTCCTTACCACAACGATAACAAAGCCTGGTCCCTGCCTGACAAACTCTAGTGTGAGCTCTCCCACAAGTAGCACATAAGGGAATCTGCCGAGGACCGCCCTGTTGGAGAGGCTGGAAGCAAACAGAGCTCAGCGATCCGGATAAATCATCGCCTTGGCGGAGTTGGCCGCCTCCTCTAAAGTCAAACTTCCTCTTCTGCCCCACTGTAGCTGGGACAGGACGCTGAACCGGAGCGGCGACAACCTGCTCAACTGGGTACTTCCCATTATAAATGGTCGCCAACTGTACTGCCTTAGCATAAGTGTCGGGGGCCTGTGCCCTAACATCCTGGGACACACCCTGCCTCAGACCAGAAATGAACTTCCTTATTTTCAGCTCAGGAGTAGCTATCAACTGTGGAGCAAAGTATCCATACTCCGAAAATTTCCTCTCATACTCCTCAATCGAATCCGATCCCTGCTTCAGATTCTAGAACAGCTCTACCATCTTTTCCTAGGCCTCATCACTAATATACTTGGCCTTGAACTCGATCTTAAAGAAATCCCAGGTGGCAGGTGGAGACCCAGCTGGTCTCTCACTCAGAGTGGACTCCCACCACCACCTAGTTGTGCCTCCTAGCACATGAGCAGCACAACGCGGCCTCTGAACATCAGGACACCCCATAATCAGAAAGGTGTACTCCAGATGGGCAATCCATCTGGCTGCTGCTAAAGGATCTCCCAGGGCGTCAAACTTCTTTGGCTTCCACTTCACAAAGTCTTTCAGCCATCTGTCAAGCTCCTCGGCACCCTCTGCCACAACTTCCTCTGGGGCTGCTTGCTCCTGTGGAGCTGGTGGTGCTGCTGAAACATCCGAGTCAACTGCCCGATCTGGGCCCGGGACTCTTCCCGCTTCGCGGCCAACAAAGCCTGGGTCTCTGCCCTCTGGTCACTCAACAGACTGACCATCATGGCCTGTAAAGACCCAACCCAAAAATGGAACTAAATCTAGGTCTTTACTCAGCATGCAAATTTAAAACATAAAAGGACCCAGTCAGGGTCGGATTAAAACTTTTCAAACACATGAGCGGGAAAACAATCAAAACAGAGTAAACATTCATTAGGCAAAAACGAACCATTCAAATTAAAGCAGTTGGATCGATCAATTACTTTCCTTAAAAACATAAAATAGTTCAAATCATAGTTTTCCCTACGGATCTAAGTCCAACTACATCTTTGAAATCCAAAGCAGTAAAATAAGACACGACAGAGTGTCAAGCATCCATGATCTCGGCTCTCTCCACTAGCCACCTCGGTCTTTGTCCCCCAAGTTACGTGGAAGAAACCACGATAAGGGTGAGTATAAACATACTCAAGAAGAACCCCGACCGGAGTGCGATACGATGCAATCTATCATCTAGTGACCTAGTACACATGCCACAAATATCAACACGGATCTTAGCTCAATGAGCTCACAAGGCAAATCCGGAATCCACGGAAGTCTCCTACTTAGGCCTAATGATTGGCTCTCAAACCAATCCCGGGACATCTCCAAGGGTCTTTCTCCCTTGGCCAATTGATCACTCAAAACCGATCCCAAGATGTCCGACACCTCGAGGGTCTTTCTCCTCGACCAATTGATTAACTCTAAAGTCAATCCCAATGGGTGTCCTCAAGGGTCTCTTACCCTCGCTATAATCTGGACCATCGGGAGAGTACCCAAGTCCGGCTCTAAACAAGAAGGAACTAGTGTACTCACGAACATTAGTCCGGGAGCTCTCGGCCGGCTACTAACGCGTGTGCGCGCGCACACCGCATGCTCTTCTCGCAACCGGCGTAAATGCGGGGCCTAAGGGCAAACTACGCGGGCAGTGCACGCATGCCTAAGACTCGGAAACGGTGTCACCGATCACGATGAGTGCGAGGCCCTCGGCACTCATGCGTGCGCACTGTACCACCGACACGAAGCTAAGAACCGGCCAAGGTAGGCTTGCACCGTTGGCGGTGGTTCCGCTCTAGCGAGCTACAAACTAGGCTTATGCCAATGAGGTAGCTAATCCTCACCTTGGTGCCGGGGAAGCAAGGTACGTTATGCTTCGCTCTACTCCCGACCGGTGGGGACAAGGTACGTTATGTCCGCTCTCACCTCTAGATGAAGACAAACCCTATCATACTAGCTTAGACTACCAAGCACGTGATTCTGGCTAACATCCACAAAGACATCATCATACATAGCCTAGCATGATACTACGAGCTTAAAGGGAATCTCAAGCATCTTTGGAAGAACAAACCTAGCATGGCACTAACATGTACAAAAAGGCAAAACATGCTAGCAAGAATTCAATCACTAGCTATCCTATCCACTAACATGCTCATAAAGGTAAACAAGCATACAAGGCACAATTAAGAAAGCATAGCAGGTCCACACAACCACTCAGAGGGAAGTCCTACACCGGAAACAAGTGGAGAATAGCTATCACAACCAAAAAAGACCCTCGAGCTTAATACGAACTCGAGCAACCTAGGCATAAATAAAGCATCCTAAGTAAATACATACAAAGAGCCGAGAAGCTTAGAAAACACAAAGGGATTGGTTGGGAATTACCACCGAGAAGACACGGCCTCGGCAGAAGGAGGGTGGCTTGGCGCCGCTCTTGGGTGGCCAAGCGCTGGCGCTGGCGCTGGCGCATTTAGGCGCTGGGCGCTTGGGCACGTCGGGCGGACAGGCAGGCGTAGCAGCGTGTGTGTTGCAAGGCGACGCGCGAGCGAGGGCTCGGCCAGGTTGGCGCGTTGGCGAGGGGTATTTGGAGCGGCGGGGCAGCGGCGGGGCGCGCGTCTGGGCTGCGTTGCGACCTTTGTGCGACCACGAGCGACGCGCCAGGGCAGTCTTTGGCGGCTCTACGGCGACGTCCAGCGGCGATGGGGTGCGACGGTGGGGCTTCAGTGGGTGAGCGTCACGATGCGGGCGGGCGGCGGAGGGGGGCGTGGTGCAGTGCAGTGGTCGTGCAGGTCGCGAGGCGGGCGGTGGGTCGCGGCGAGGTGGTGGTGCGTGCGGCTAGAAATTTGGGTGGCTCGGGGGTGGCTCGATGGTGTGGCTAGGGCTGCTCGGCTAGGGTTTTTAAGAGAGAGAGAGAGAGAGAGAGAGAGAGAGAGAGAGAGAGAGAGAGAGAGAGAGAGAGAGAGAGAGAATGCGGCTAAGAGGGGAAAAATTAGGAGTTTCTTGATTTTCCTTCTTTTCCTTATTTTTAAATAGGTTAGGAGACCTAAATTCCTTTCCCAAGGCTTTTCTCTTACGGGTCCCCGGCCAAAGAAATTCTTTTCTCTTTTTCTTTTAATTAAGACTCTTTTCTTAAAACTCCACATTCACCATTTAGGCAAGGCTCAAATCCCAAAAGATTAAATTAATTTTCCAATTAATTTTGTTATTAACAGGGAAGGAAAGCAGGGCCGTTACAATACTCCCCCTTAAAAGACTTTCGTCCCCGAAAGTCCTAAGACTGGAACAACTCAGGGTAATGAGTCCTCATCTCATCCTCTAGCTCCCACGCCGCTTCCTCCGCCTCCGATGCCTCCAAAGAACCTTTACTAAACTTATCTCTCGGTTGCGCAATACCTTGCGCTCATAAGCCAAAATTTGCACGGGCTTCTCCTCGAAGGATAAATCTTTACTCAACTCTAGGGGCTCATGCTCTAGCACATGCGAAGGATCTCGCCACGTACTTTCTCATCATCGAAACGTGGAACACATTATGCACCGACAAAGACGGGGTAAAGCTAACCGATAGGCCACCGCTCCGATCCGCTCAAGGATCTCAAAAGGCCCTACAAACACGGGGCTCGGCTTGCCTCGCTTTCCAAACCTTAACACCCCACGCATAGGTGCTACTTTCAGAAAACATGTTGACCCACCTCAAATTCCAAGTCTCTACGCCTCACATCGGCGTAACTTTTTCTCGCCTACTTTGTCTTTGTCAACATGCGAGCCCTTATCTTACGTGACCGCGTCGTTCGTCATCCAAGTAACTCGGGTCCCGAACACGCCTATCCCCAACCTCCTCCCCGAACAACGGGATCTGCGGCGCTTACCATACAATGCCTCGAATGGGGCCATCTCGAATAGTCGCCGATATTTGTTGTTGTAAGCGAACTCCATCAAGCATGTGTCATTGGTCCCAAGCGCACGGGAAGTCCAAGACACAGGCTCTCAACATGTCTTCGAGAAACCGATTCACCCTCTCGGTCGACCATCGGTTTGAGGGTGGAAGGCGATCTTTGAAATCGCACTCGTTTCCGGAGACCATTCCGAGCGCTCTCTCGAAGCGAGATGTGAACCGAGAATCCCGATCCGATACTATCTTTGCGGGTACCCGTGGTACCGCACAATCGCTCAAGGAACAATCGTGCCCTTTGTTCCACAAAGTATAACTAATCTTCCGGGAATAAAGTGTGCACTCTTGGTCACCGGTCCACTACTACCCGGATCCGAGTGAACCCTCTCCGGTGTCCTCGGCAACCTGGAGAGATAAAATCCATCGAAATCTCATCCCACTTCCACCGTGGAACACTTAACGGCCGCAATAAACCTGCAGGGTTTTCATGCAGGGGGCCTTCACTTGTTGACAAGTGAGACACCGCTAACAAACTCCGCTATATCTCGCTTCATGCCCATCCACCGAACGTCGCTTGAGATCTGGTACATCTTGGTACCTCCCGGGTGCCAAGTGAATGGGAACTATGTGCCTCGGCGAGCAACTCTGCTCGAACTCTGCGTCATCGGGACGCACAATCGACCTCGGTACCTCAAGCCTTCGTGCGGTGCCACAACAAAGTCGAAATCGCCATCACCCTTAACCCTCTCGAGCAATCTCTCAACTTGGGATCACTCGGCTCATCATGTCGATGATCCTCTGCGCTTAAGCGACGGTGGCCCGATAGTTGGGCTACCACGGCGGTAACCTCTCCCAACAAGACCGCAATACTGGGGTTCGCTCAAACTCTTTCCGCAATTCAACTTGGGAGCTCAAAGAAAGTCTGCTTTAATGCGATCTCTTTCTACTCGGCGCATCAGCCCACAACATTGGCTTTTAGGGATGATACAAAATCTCACGATCGTAGTCCTTTACTAACTCGAGCCACCTCCTCTCGCCTCATGTTCAACTCTTTCGAGTGAAGAAGTATTTGAGGCTCGGTGATCCGTGAACAAATGAATCCTCTCACCATATAAGTAGTGCCTCCAAATCTTTAGAGCAAAAACAATCGCATGACCAACTCCATATCATGAGTTGGATAGTTCTTCTCATAAGGCTTCAGCTGCAGGGAAGCATAAGCTATCACCTTCCCGTCTTTGCATCAACACACTGCCTAAACCATATTTGGAAGCATCACTATAAACTACGAAACCTCCTGTTCCTTCCGAATCGCCAACAACCAGTCTTTGTCGTCAAAAAGTGAGCTTAAGCCGGGCAAAACTTTCCTCACATCTAGCATCCCAAATAAAGTCAACACCCTTCTTGGTCGACGGGTTAGGGGTGCCGCCTTAGCGGAAAAGTCTTTCACGAAACGCCGGTAATAACTCGCTAGACCCAAAAAGGCTGCGTATCTCGGCGACCGTCGTCGGTCCGCCCATGAGCTAAGCGCCTCTATCTTTTGCGGGTCCACCGCTATACCATCTCTTGACGACACGATATGTCCAAGGAAGGCTACTCTCTCTAGCCAAAATTCACACTTAGAGAACTTTGCGAACAATCGGTTCTCACGCAATCTTTGTCAAAACTTGCCTCAAATGCGAAGCATGGTCCTCCTTTGTCTGGAATAAATCAAAATGTCGTCTATGAATACGATAACGAAGTTATCCAAGAATGCCTTGAACACTCTGTCCATCATGTCCATAAACGGCTGGGGCGTTCGTGAGTCCGAAAGACATGACCATGAACTCATAATGACCATACCTCGATCCGAACGCGGTCTTGGGATATCTCGCATCTCGAATCCTCGGTGATGGTACCACGACCTCAAATCAATCTTAGAAAACACCGAGGCTCCTGAAGGTGATCAAACAGATCATCTATACGCGGCGGGGATACTTATTCTTCACCGTGACTTTATTCGATTCTCTATAGTCTATACACAAGCGCATGGATCCATCCTTCTTCTTAACAAACGGGGCGGAGTGCTCCCCACGGGACACACTCGGACGGATGAAACCTCGATCCAAAGCATCTCTTGCAAGCGCACTTTGAGTTCTCTCAACTCGGTAGGCGCCATACGACACGGGGCTTTGGAAATGGGAAGAGTCCCGGCTCCGGCTCAATGGTGAAGTCCAACTCCCGCCTCGGGGTAAACCAAGCAACTCTTCAGTGGAAAACATCCGCAAACTCTTGCACCACAGGACCATGTCAGCGATCCAACGCGATACTACTATCTCCGCGGCTTTGCCAAGAAGCCCCAAGCTCCTCGAGCCAACAATCTATGGGCTTTATTTCTTTGAGATCAAAAGCGGGCAAGTTCCGCCTGGACACCATGAAACTTGAAGCTCGGCCTCGAGGCGGCCTAAACACCACTTCTTTCGTGGCGATCTATCAAAGCATGGTTCTCTCGCCAACCAATCCATGCCAAGGATTACATCGAAACCGCTCATAGACAAAGCACTATGAGGGTAGCCTCTAAAATCTCATCGGATATCGTATCCGCCATGCTTAACTCTCTCGCTAGCTAACATACTCACACCGAAGGAGTGGCAACACCACACTCAAACCCTAGAGGTTCGAGCTCCACACAAGCTTGTCTAACGAATGCATCGAAACAAAGGAATGGGTCGAACCAGAATCAAACAATACAAATGCATAGTCTTTGTAAGACAAGCGCGTACACTGCAGAGCTGCATCATCGATGACGCTCCGCCTCTGGCGAGTAGTGGCAAACACTGCCCTTTGTTGGGCCGGTCCCATTCTCTTTGCTAAATCCCGAGTGCGAGAATCCGCCAAGTGCCCTCCTTGCCACATCTGCAGCAAGCACGGGCGATGCTCCACACTGAGACCATAATGTGCCTTTCCGCACTTGTTGCAATGAGTGTTTTGCTGGTCGCCGCCTTTGGCGATCTGGGCTCTACCGAGGTCGTGCGCCGATCTCGACCAACTGGGTCGCCTGCCGGCGAAGTCTGGCGACCGATTGAGCGGAAACCACTAGAAGTCCTGCACTTCCTCTTCGCCGATCTTCTGCTGGCAAAGCCGAATCGACCGAAGTGGCGCAACAGGGATCTCTGCTTTGGCGGATGCCGGGTTATAAATCGTGGCCAACTCTACCGCTCGATCATAACTCTCGGGAGCGAGTGCTCGAACATCCCGAGCAACCTCCTTCCTCAGCCCACAAATGAACTTCTTAGTCTTGAGCTCCTCGGTGGCAATGAGCTCGTGCGAAATAGCTATACGAGAGAACTTCTTCTCATAGGCGGCAATACTATCTCGATCCTGCTTTTGATTTGAGAAGGCCTCTGCCATCTCCTGCTTTGAGCCTCGTCATTAACATACTTAGCTCGAACTTCGTTCTAAAGAACTCCCTGTGTGGTGGAGAAGACCCGGTGGTCTAGCTCTATCTGTGGACTCCCACCACCACTCGGTGTGTCGGAGAGAACATGGGCCGCACATCTCGGCCTCTGTACATCTGGGCATCCCATAACTCTAAAGATGTACTCCATTCTTGCCAACCACCGACCGCCACAAGTGGGTTCTGCAAGCGTCAAATTCTCTTGGCTTCCACTTGGTGAAATCTTTCAACCACTTGCCAAACTCAGCAGCTCCTCTGCACTATCAAGTGAGTCTGGTCGGTCTGATGACCCTGCCCCTCGGTTGAGCTACCGAGCTACCGAAACTACTGGAGCGCTTTGGGGTGCTCTTTGCATGAGCTGTGTCAACCGGGCTATCTGTGCCCCTAGACTCTCTCTCTCTGCATTTGCTAGGCGCGCTGAGTCTCGACTCTCTGCTCGGCCATTAGGCCCATCATCATGTCTCTCATAGCGAAATATCTCCTCCCGGAGCTGCACCTTGAGGCATAGCAGCCTCCGCCCTTCTCTCAGGCAAGTTAACCTCACGGTGCCACGGGCGCCTACGAGCTCGATATACCTGCCAGCTGCTGGCTCTGCAAAGCATCTCTATTTGCGATTCAGACGGACTGCTCCACTACGTGTAACCGGCATAATTGGCGATCTACACGGAAACCACAACGGGTTAGTCCACGCTCGGACTTTCTCTGTCAACAAAGATAACACATGTGTACTCGCATATAGTATCATAAACAAAACCCTTAGCTTATTGAACTTAGACAAACTGGCGGCCTTGGAGTCTTTGGAGATCATGGGAACACAACCTACAAACAGGTTAGTCTACAGAATCTATGACTCTGTGCTCTGATACCAACTGTAAAGATGTAACGACCCAGGTTTTTCTTCCTGGTCTTCCAGGTATGCCCTAGGGGTAATTTAGTAATTTGGTCGGGCCGTCGAGTCGTTTGTGTCTTTTCCAGTTACTAAAATTATTGGATGGTTTTTGTAGGTTTTGGAGGGGTTTGTGGTTTGGTTTGAGCAAGGTTTGTTGCAAAAGTAAAAATAAAGGAATTTGTCTTTGCAGTAGGGGTTTGAACCCGGGTCTCCGGGAAGCTTGTAGAGAGGTGTGCCAATTGAGCCATTAGGTGCTCTTGTTGCTCTTTGTGCATCACATCTTAGTTAACCTTGGATTTTGGAGTTTTGGTGCATTTGGTTAAATGAAATAGAATTAGGTTATTTCATCTTCTTCTCCAAAACATCTCTTGGCGCCCAAGCTCTCCATCTCCATAGCCTTGCCGATTCCTCATCCTTGCATCTCCTTGGGTTCGATCATCATCATTCGGGTAGGTATTGATCTTCTTCTTCTTCTTCTTCTTCTTCTTCTCATCCGTTTGGTGTGCGTTTGGCCAAGTGAAAAGAGGTGTGTTGTGTGTGTTGTGTTGATTGCAACCCACCGAGTGTAGCCGAGCCAAGAAGACAGATCGCCATCGCCGATCGCTCGCGACGTCCAATGCCGATCGCTTCAGACGCCAGATCTGTCCCAGCCCTGCCTTGCTGCTTCGCTCGCCAGCAAAGACAGATCGCCCATCGCCGATCGCTCGACGTCCAATACGATCGCTCGCACGCGCCAGATCTGTCCCGGCGGCCTTACCGTTCGCCAAGAAGACAGATCGCCCGATCGCTCGCGCCAGAGGTCGCCGGCGCTTCGCGCGCCCTCGCCGTGTCCGCTTGCCGAAGCCGCTCGCCGCGCGCCAGCCCGACGTTCCGCGCGCGCGCGTCCTGCCGGCTGCTCGCGCCCGCGCCGCCGCCAGCGTTCGCGCGCGCTTCGTCCTGCCAGGCTGCCCTCGCTGAAGCCGCTTGCCGTGCGCCGCGATCGCGACGCCAGCGCCGCGCCCCGCGCTTTCGCCGCGCGCGCTACAAGGCTGCCGTCTGCGTGTAGCGGGCGGTACAAGCGTCCTTGCCGTGCCGGCTCGCGTGACCCCAAGCTCTAAGTCGTCGTCGCGCGCGTGAGTTCCCCGAGCCGAGCTTGCTTTGTTCTATTGTTGTTTAGATATTTTAGATCTTTGATTATTGTTGGTTTGCTAGGTTCCGCTCGCTAGCTCGGGATTGTTCCGCAGACTTAGGATTTGTGTGTAGAAGTCTTAGACCAAGGTAAGGATTTCTTTACAGGGGTTGTGTGGACCTGCGGTATATTTGTGATTGTTGTTTTGTATGCTGTGTATGATTACTAGCATGTTTATCTCTAGGTGCTGCATTTCGAATTCTGATGGCATGAACTCTTGTATTGTTTCTCATGTTAGCCCATGCTAGGTTGTTCCATTCTAGCATGTTCGATATCTGTTCTTGCTTCGTAGTATCATGCTAGGTTCTTTGTATCCGATGAGCACGTATTGGACCGCATTGATTGAATCGTTATTATTGTTAAGGTTTAGAATTGAGGTAGATAGAATCATCAGGGCCGATGCATAAAGTATCTTGCATCTATGGCAAGGACGTTCGAGACGATTCTCCGTCCTTGGACCCCGTGAGGGATTAGCTATCCCCAACGGTAGGCCCCGCAATCTTGGGTGAGGGTGGCGATCGTTAAATGCCCCAACGGTCGGGATGATGACTTGGCATTGCCTCGTCCCCGGCGATCGGCACGTCCTCGGCGTGTTCGGCCGTAGCCCTTGATTGCCACTGTTAGGGCAAGGACCGCTTCACGGTGTAAGCCTACCACGGCCCGGTTCCTTAGCCTCGGTGCGGTGGTACAGGTGACATAGTTCACGTGTCCAGTCTCACACCCCTATGTCGGTGACACCGATCCAGAGATTTAGTTAGGCATGGTGATGAAACTGGGCGGCTTGCCACTAGACCCGGCACCCCGAGTTTGCGGTAGCATGCGGTGCGCGCTTACGCTCATTACTGGCGCCCAGTCGAGAGCTCCTCGGGATCTTGAGCTAGTGCACCTTTCGTGATCGGCGATGAGAAGCGGTGGGCGGGACTTGTTCCCCGTATAGCGCGTTTAGTGTGTTGTGGTATTTCCGGACTAAGACCACGAGTTGGCATCCGAGGTCCAAGTGTGGACTTAGCTATGTGCTCCGCTCTGTGTTTGTACTCATAGCTTGCATACATTCTTCTAGATGATCATGTATATCGTATTGTACCGGTTGGGGATTCTTCTTTGGGTAATTCGTTACTCACCTTTATTACGTGGTTTTCCACGTGTAATCAAGGCGGGAGACAGGATGGTCGATGGAGGAGCTGTGATCATGGAATCCTCTTTGTCATCTCGATTATTCTATTTTATTTATCATGACTCTTGACTTTTGTTATTTCCCTGAATGCATGTAGGCGCACAGAGCCCCAGGATGTTTTCTTACGTTTTATGGATTCCAGCATATTTATACTTGTGGATTGTTTTAATGGTTTAAATAAATCTCTGATCAGAGTATGCTTTTAGAAATGTATGTTTTGGTTGTTGAATGTTTCTGTTTTTACTTGGGATCCGAAATGTATTTTTCTTAATATCTTTTATTTTCACTACATGCATTGGGGTAAAGGCCCATTTAGAGCCCCTTTTGGGTCGGGTCTTTACAAAAGACCCAACCCGAAAATGGAACTAAATCTAGGTCTTTACTCAGCATGCAAATTTAAAACATAAAAGGACCCAGTCAGGGTCGGATTAAAACTTTTCAAACACATGAGCGGGAAAACAATCAAAACAGAGTAAACATTCATTAGGCAAAAACGAACCATTCAAATTAAAGCGATGGATCGATCAAGATTTTCCTTAAAAACATAAAATAGTTCAAATCATAGTTTTCCCTACGGATCTAAGTCCAACTACATGCTTTGAAATCCAAAGCAAGTAAAATAAGACACGGCAGAGTGTCAAGTGACATCCATGATCTCCCAGCTCTCTCCACTAGCCACCTCGGTGCTTTGTCCCAAGTTACCCGTGGAAGAAACCACGATAAGGGTGAGTATAAACATACTCGGTAAGAACCCCGACCAGGTGCGATACGATGCAATCTATCATCTAGCGACCTAGTACACATGCCACAAATATCAACACGGATCTTAGCTCAATGAGCTCACAAGGCAAATCTGAAATCCACGGAAGTCTCCTACTTCGCCTAATGATTGGCTCTCAAACCAATCCCGGGACATCTCCAAGGGTCTTTCTCTCCTTGGCCAATTGATCACTCAAAAACCGATCCCAAGATGTCCAACACCCTCGAGGGTCTTTCTCCCTCGACCAATTGATTAACTCTAAAGTCAATCCCAATGGGTGTCCTCAAGGGTTTCTTACCCTCGCTATAAATCTGGACCATCGGAGAGTACCCAAGTCCGGCTCTAAACAAGAAGGAACTAGTGTACTCACGAACATTAGTCCGGGAGCTCTCGAACGGCAGGCTAACGCTTGCGTGTGCGCGCACACCGCATGCTCTTCGCAACCCGGCGTAAATGCGGGGCCTAAGGGCAAACCACGCGGGCCGTGCACGCATGCCTAAGACTCGGAAGCGGTGTCACCGATCACGAGAGTGCGAGGCCCTCGGCACTCATCTGTGCACTGTACCACCGACACGAAGCTAAGAAGCCCGGCCAAGGTAGGCTTGCACCGTTGGCGGGGTTCCGCTCTAGCGGAGCTACAAACTAGGCTTATGCCAATGAGGTAGCTAATCCTCACTTTGGTCGTAGGGAAGCAAGGTACGTTATGCTTCGCTCTACTCCCGACCGGTGGGGACAAGGATGCGTTATGTCCGCTCTCGGCCTCTAGATGAAGACAAACCCTATCATACTAGCTTAGACTACCAAGCACGTGATTCTGGCTAACATCCACAAAGACATCTGTCATACATAGCCTAGCATGATACTACGAGCTTAAAGCGGGGAATCTCAAGCATCTTTGGAAGAACAAACCTAGCATGGCACTAACATGTACAAAAAGGCAAAACATGCTAGCAAGAATTCAATCACTAGCTATCCTATCCACTAACATGCTCATAAAGGTAAACAAGCATACAAGGCACAATTAAGAAAGCATAGCGAGGTCCACACAACCACGGTAGGAAGTCCTTACACGGAAACAAGTGGAGAATAGCTATCACAACCAAAAAGACCCTCGAGCTTAATACGAACTCGAGCAACCTAGGCATAAATAAAGCATCCTAAGTAAATACATACAGACTGACTAAGCTTAGAAAACACAAAGGGATTGGTTGGGAATTACCACCGAGAAGACACGGGCCTCGCAGCAAGGAGGGTGGCTTGGGCGCTGCTTTGAGTGCGGGGTTGGGCGCCGGCGCTGGGCGCTGGCCCAGGCGCAGACAAGACGCGGCAGCGACACGCAGGCGCCGCGAGCGGTGAGTGTGTCGCAAGCGGCGACGCAGCGAGTGGCTGGCTGGGTTGGCGCGGCGAGGGGTCGCGCTGGAGCGGCGGGCAGCGTGCGGCGGCGGCGCGTCTGGCCGGCTGCGTTGCGGCCGCGTGCGACCACGAGCGACGCCGGGCGGTCTTTGGCGGCTACGCGAATTCGGCGCGATGGGGGTGCGACGGTGGGGCTTCGCCAGTCGTGAGCGCGCGATGCCGGGCGAAGCGGGCGGGGCGGCGTGGTGCGTGCGGTGCGAGGCGGCATGTGGGGGGCGGTGTCTCTGGCGAGGGGTGGTGCGTCTGCGCTAGGGTGGGTGGCTCGGGGTGGCTCGATGGTGTGGCTAGGGCTGCTCGGCTAGGGTTTTTTAAGAGAGAGAGAGAGAGAGAGAGAGAGAGAGAGAGAGAGAGAGAGAGAGAGAATGCGGCTAAGAGGGGAAAAATTAGGAGTTTCTTGATTTTCCTTCTTTTCCTTATTTTTAAATAGGTTAGGAGACCTAAATTCCTTTCCCAAGGCTTTTCTCTTACGGGTCCCGGCCAAAGAAATTCTTTTCTCTTTTTCTTTTTAATTAAGACTCTTTTCTTAAAACTCCACATTCACCATTTAGGGCAAGGCTCAAATCCCAAAAGATTAAATTAATTTTCCAATTAATTTTGTTTTTAACCGGGAAGGAAAACGGGGCCGTTACATGGCCCTCATGGAATCAGCAAACTCTACTCCAGGAGCAGTCTCTCAGTCGCCTCAACGCCTCCTCTAGGCAAAACAAGGGGAGCTACTGGTGGCACACCATCAGTCTCAGCTTAGGACGATGTCCCTACGGTTCAGAACCAATCCTGATACTCTGACCTGCTCTCGAACCTCCTCTTCCTACGCGGGTAATTGGCATGCTGGCGATCTACACCCTAACCAACAACGAGTCAGAACCTACTCGTCTCCGCTCTACAACCCTTTTCTAAAACAGTAAACTTAGGCGTACCTGATGACTGTCGGAGTGCTGATGATCATGGAAAAATGACCTACGATAAAAGGTCAGTCTACAGAATCTATGATTTTGAGCTCTGATACCAACTGTAAAGACCCGACCCGAAAGAGGTCCTAAGCTAGGCCTTTACCTCAATGCATGCTTTAAAAACTTAAAAACAATATGCGAGATCATTTTCCAGATTTTGAATGAAAACTAAAAACGTGTAAACACCCATTCATAAATCAAATATAAATGTCCTAGAACCTGTCCCTGTTTCCAAGCACCTGTTCCAAGCTAAAAGCAGTTTAAAACATACTCTGATCAGAGATTTATTCAAACATTCAAAAATCCAAAAACAGTTTACAACAGTACCAGAATCCAGAATCAATCAGAAAACGTCCTAAGGGCTCCGTGCCCAACTACATGCATTTAGAGGACAACAAAAACATAAAACATAAACTCAGAGTTTTTAAACAGCTGGTTTCCATGATCAGCAGCTTCTCCTTCAGCCATCATGTCTCGCACCATGGTTACCTGTGGAAAACCACAAAATATGGGTGAGTAACGAATTACTTAGTAAGAATCCCCAACCGGGGTACAATATGATATAACTGGTCATCTAGCAGAAAGTATGCAAGCTATGAATATAAACACAGAAGAGAGCACATCACTTTAATCCATACATATACCACGGATGCCATCTTACGGTCTTACTCCGGAAAACTACAACGCGTCTCGATACTCTACGAGGAACTAATCTCGGCCTCAGCTTTCCTACTACTGTCGATACGAAAGGTTCACTGAACTCAAGATCCCGAGGAGCTCTCTAGTCGACACTGTAATGAGCGTGTACGCGCACCGCATGCTGCTGCAAACCAAGGAGGTGCTGGGTCTAGGGCATGCTGCCCTGGTTCAGTACACATGCCTAAAAGAATCTCTGGATCGGTGTCACTGAACATAGTGGTGTGAGACCCAGAACACTATGACTATGTCAGCCTGTACCACCGCACCTGTGGCTAAGAAACCGGCCGTGGTAGGCTTACACCAGGAATCGGTCCTTGCCCTATCAGGTGGCAATCAAGGGCTACTGCCGACACACTGAGGTCGTGTCGACTGCGGGGGACAAGGAGATGCCTCGTCATTCCCCCGACCGTTAGGGCATTTAACAGTCTGCCACCCTCACCCAATATTGCACTGGGCTGCCGTTAGGGTTAGCTAAACCCTAACGACGGATCAGGGACGGAGTACTGCCTCGCACGTCCCTGCCACGGATGCAAGTTTCATTATGCATCCTCGCCCGGATGATGCTACCTATCAAAATTCTAAGCTATAAACAGATAACAGCAAACAATCCAGTACGTTCTTAGCAGAAACAATGAACCTAGCATGATACTACGAATCAAGAATAGATAACGAGCATGCCAGAACAGAACAACCTAGGATCGAACTAACATGAGAATTAATACGAGAATCATGCCAGTCGGAATTCAGAACAGAGCACCTATCCACTAACATGCTGATAAACATAAACATACATACAGTCAACAATCACAGAATATACTGCAGGGCCCACACAACTTTGGTAAGAAATTCTTACCTGGGTCGGAAGGCAACAACACACAAAAGATCCTAAGCTGCAACCGAACACGAGCTAGCTATCGGGAACCTAACAAACAACAACAAATATCACAACCTATAGGCCTTAGATAAAAAAATACAAACAAAGACTTGGCTCGGTCACCCGAAACTCACACAAAGACGGCTAGCACGCGGACGAACAGTGCAACGGATATTCTTTGGGCGTGTAGACGCGGCTTGGCCGGGTGCGCGTGCGGACGGTCTATGAGACGCGGGGAATGGGCCGCTGCATGGCGGCCGGGCGCGTATGATGATCTTATTGTTGGAATTTGCTGCAGTCAGGAGACACGACGCTGCGAAGCTGTGCTCGAGCGGGGGCTGGGCGTGAGACGCTAGGCGCTGCAGGATGGCGATGTGACGGCAGGGGCTGCGATCTGACTGGGCTAGCGACGAAGACCAGGGCAACGATCGGCCATGGGCTGCATGCGGCTGGGCGATCGACTCACGGCCGCTTTGCTTGAGGTCCGAAATTTACTGGTGCATTGCACAAACACAAGCTCTCAATCCTCTTCTCTCGGCCAGCAAGAATAACACCAAAAAGAAAGAGAAAGAGAGATCGAGGAACGCTTACCCGGGACGAACGAGACGATGGGGCTCTTGGGAGAAGGCGCACGGCAAGGAGCTTGGAGAAGATGGATGGATGCGGCAAAGGATTTGGGGAAGGAGGAAAAGAAAACCTATTTCATTTCTTTTTAATCAAACTCCCTAAATCCCGAAAACGAAGGCAAACCAAGATAACCTGCGGAATGAGCATAAAAAGCAACCTGCAGCTTGACTGGCAGGACCACACCGCTATCTCCCTAGCCACCCGGGCTCGAATCCCAGCTGATGCACTTGTAATCCTATATTTTATTTCTGCATCTCTCCATACCGAAACTCATCCAAAAAGCAACCAAACCCTACATTTGACCATCCAAGAATATTAACAGCTGAAAAAGACAAAAACGGCCCTAACGACCCGACCAAATTACCAAAATACCCTTAGGATATACCTGGAAGACCGGGATGAAAACCTGGTCTGTTACACACCCAGATCTGAGTAAATTCTCTTGGAGTCCTCGGCAAACCAGAGATGTAGTCCATGTAAATCTCTTCCCACTTCCACTGAGGCACACTCAGTGGCTGCAGTAACCCTGCGGGTTTCTGTCTGGGAGCCTTCACGTGCTGAGAAGTGAGACACCGGCTAATGAACTCTGCAATATCTCTTTTCATGTGTTCCACCAGAAAGTCTGCTTAAGGTCCTGATACATCTTGGTGCCCCCTGGGTGCCAAGTGAATGGGGAATTGTGAGCCTTAGAAAGTAACTTAGCTCTCAGTCCAGCATCCACTGGTACGTAGAGGCGTCCCTATACCTCAAACCACCATCTGATGCCACAACAAAATCAAACTCTCCGTCGGCCTGAACTCTGGCAATCAGTTGGCTCAACTCGGGATCACTCAGCTGGCTATCAATAATCCTCTGCCTGATGGAGGGCTGAACAGTCAACTGGGCTACCCTGGCGTTAACCTCCCCCAACATCACTGCTACACCAGCTCATTCCATCTCTTTCCGCAACGGGATCTGTGAACCTAATAAGGCTGCAGAATGTGAACTCTTCCTACTCAAACATTAGCCACAACATTGGCCTTGCCCAGATGATACAGGATCTCGCAATCATAGTCATTCACTAACTCTAGCCATCTTCTCTGCCTCATGTTCAACTCCTTCTGAGTGAAGAAGTATTTGAGGCTTTGGTGGTCTGTAAACATATGAATCCTCTCTCCATACAAGTAATGCCTCCAGATTTTTAAAGCAAACACCACTGCTGCTAACTCCATGTCGTGTGTCGGGTAGTTCTTCTCATAAGGTTTCAACTGTCTCGAAGCATAGGAAATAACTTTCCCATGGCGCATTAGAACACAACCCAACCCAAACTTAGAAGCATCACTGTATACCACGAAACCACCCATTCCCTCTGGAACTGAAAACACTAGAGCTGTAGTCAAACTGTGCTTCAGAACAACAAAACTCTCTTCACACGTATCATCCCAAACAAAATCAACACCTTTTTTAGTCAACCTGGTCAAGGGCGCTGCTTTGGCAGAAAAGTCCTTGACGAACCTACGGTAGTAGCCTGCCAGACCCAGAAAGCTGCGTATCTCTGCGACCGTGGTCGGTCTAGCCCAAGAACTCACTACATCTATCTTGGCGGGGTCCACTGCTATGCCATCTCTGGATACAACATGTCCAAGAAAAGCAACCTGTTCTAACCAAAAGTCACATTTGGAGAACTTGGCATACAACTGGTTCTCCCTCAGAGGTGTCAGAACTTGCCTAAGGTGTGTAGCATAGTCCTCTCTGGTCTTAGAGTATATAAAAATATCAACGATGAATACAATGACAAAGTTGTCCAAGAATGCCTTGAACACTCTATCCATCATATCCATGAAAGCTGCTAGGGCATTAGTTAGCTCGAAAGACATTACCACAAACTCGTAGTGGCCATACCTCGACCTGAAAGCTGTCTTGGGATTGTCTGCATCCCTGATCCTCAACTGGTGGTAGCCAGACCTTAAATCTATCTTCGAGAACACGGATTCTCCCTGGAGCTGATCGAACAAGTCATCAATACGTGGCAATGGGTACTTGTTCTTCACTGTAACCTTGTTCAGATCTCTGTAATCTATGCAGAGGCTCATCGAACCATCTTTCTTTTTCACAAATAGCACTGGTGCTCCGCACGGGGACACACTTGGCCGGATAAAACCTCGATTTAACATCTCCTGCAACTAAACCTTCAGCTCTTTCAACTCTGCTGGCGCCATCCTGTAAGGAGCTTTCGCGATAGGGAGAGTCTCCGACTCAAGCTCAATGGTGAAATCAACCTCCCGCTAAGGTGGCAACCCAGACAACTCCTCTGGAAACACATCTGCATACTCCTGTACGACTGGCACCTGATCAACTGACAACTGAGGATGATCTCCTCCAGAAAACTTTGCCAAAAAAGCCCCAAGCTCCTCGAGCTAACAATTGCTCGACTTTCACTGCAGAAATCAACGAATGACAGACTTCGCTCCAGACACCGCAAAACTTGAAACTTTGTTTCTTAGGCGGCCTGAACACCACTTCCTTCTGGCGGCAGTCAATTAGTGCATGATGTTCCGCTAACCAATCCATGCCTAGGATTACATCAAACCCACTCATACGCAAAACTATGAGGGTGGCTGCTAAAGACTCTCAGATACTAGGATCCTACCGTTTCTAATCTTATCACTAGCCAACATACTAACTCCCGAAAGAGTGGCAACACACAATTCGAACCCTAAAGGTTCCAGCACTAAACAAGCTTGTCTAGCAAACAATGCAGAGATAAAAGAATGGGTCGAGCCCGAATCAAACAGTCCATAAGCATAGTGTTCTAAGACAAGAAGAGTACCTACAACAGCTGCATCAGTCTTCTCAGCCTCCTGCCGAGTCGTGGCAAATACTTAGCCCTGCTGCTGAGCCAGTCTAGCTGCTGCCTCACCCTGATGGCACACTCTGGCCATGTGCCCTTCCTTAACACATCTGAAGCAAGCTCTAGGTGAAGTCCCACACATACCAAAGTGATTCTTGCCACAGGTCCGGCAAAAAGGCGGCTATCTCACTATGTCCTGCTGGCGACCCTGATCATTCTGCTGAAAATGGCCCTGTCGGCGCTGCTGACCCCTCTTATCAAATTTCCACTTCTACCCTGACTTGACGGGAAGACTCTGTGTCACTACAACAACTTTCACACGGGGGTACATCCTATTGTAAATCTTGGCCAGCGCCACTGTCCTGGTGTAGGTATCTGGAGTGAGTCCCCTGATGTCCTGGGCTACCTCCAACCTGAGCCCTCCGATGAACTTCTTAATCTTGAGTTCCTCGATGGAAACTAGCTTTGGGGAAAAGTGACAGTGCTCAGAAAACTTCCTCTCATATTCCTCTATGGAATCATCTCCTTGCTTCAGGTTATTGAATGCCTCAACCATCTCTTGCTAGGCTTCCTCACTAATATACTGAACCTTGAATGCAGCCCTGAAGAATTCCCAAGTAGGGGGTGGGGATCCTGCAGGTCTGCCTCGAAGTGTGGACTCCCACCACCACTGATAACTCTCAAGAATTGAGAGTTAAGAGCTAAGTTTAATAACTGTTCGCTAGAACTTTCGCTACATCATATCAAGAATTCGCTAAGTCTATTCGCTTAGCTTAATTATTTGAGAGAATTACAAAATCCTATAGTTTTCTGTTTAGGATGACATTTTAGAGGTTTGCTTTAGCAAGAGTACATGAATGTGTAAATCTTTAAGTTCCATCTCTATATGTTTTTGCTCTAGCATACTAAGGGAGCGAAATGCAAAAGTGCTAAAAGCTTTTTGGAGCTAAGTGCGGTTGCTAAATATTTGGCTTAAGCGAACACAAATCCAGCGAGAGAAGTTTTACGGAGCTAAGTGCAGTTGCTAAAAGTTTCGCTTAAGCTAACTGAATCTAGCGAGATGGGTTCTCGAAAAAATAGCTAAAGTGGAAGACGGTAAAAAATCTGAGAAAGCTTTTCAATCTCAACCGTTGCACTTGGGATCATAGAGCCAAGGACACGAGCATGAGATCGTGGAGTAGAGCCTTGTCTGAAGCAATATAAATACCAACCTTTTATCATTGTGAAAGGCAACATCCATTTTGTTGGAGAGATCATCGTCAAGTTTTCTTCGGACCAAAATCATTGTCATTTTTATAGTTTGCTTCTCTTTTCAATCTTAACTTTGTTTCTTTTTAGTTTCATTTTAATATTTTTGCTTTCGCTTTGTTTTGTAAGCATACGTTGTTATTTCCTTATTTAATTGAAGATGAACTTTTCTTTTTTACTGTGCCTTGCATCTATTTATCATCATTTGTAGCTAAGTTTTTAGTCGGAAGGAAATAGGCTAAGTATGAGTATTTCGCTTAAGCGAAGTGGGAGTAAGATGTCAATTATTTATGCATGTTGTGTTGAAATATATTTTGTCTAGCTAACTATTTGTATGAACGTTATTTTGCTTTCGAGAGAAAGGGAATAGAGCAACCTTGCATGTCATAATATTAGGTTTTGCTAAGTTTACTTGCATTTGAAAAGAACACTTAGAGATAAGGTTTGCCTAGTGTTGATCGCTTAGTTATTTGTTGTTTGAGTTTGAGAGAACCAAACTAGGAGCTCGAGAGAGCCAACTTAGAGAGCTTGAGAGAGCCAAAGAGAAAGGCATCAGCTGTTCGCTTCTTAGCCAAATGCCATTTCACTTTAGCGAAACTCTCTGAAAAGTCTTAACCTCCTTCCGATGTCTTTAATTTGATTAAAGTTAGTTTATCATTCATTGCATTTTAAGTATTTTTTCAGTTGAGATTCGTATTTTGTTCGCTTTAGCGAACTGATTTAACGAACTTATTTAAGCAACTTAGTTTTATTTTCATCACAACAATATTCCCTATGTTACCATAACTTTCTAATTTTCGCTTAAGCATGTGGTTAATCACTAATCCCTGTGGATATGACTTTTACTTACTTTAAAACTTGCTACAATAAGACTGTGTATACTTCCAAATCTTTGGAAAATCACACACATTTCGCTTAATCTGAGTAGAGATTTCGCTTTAGTGAAATCCAAGCTACCACGTAATCATTCTCATTTTCGTATTATTTATATTATTGTGTGTTCACGATTTCGCAAACAAGTTTTTGGCGCCGTTGCCGGGGATTAGTACCATTAATTTTTGTTTAAGTGTAATTTTGAGAGTAGTGCTTAATTAAAAGAGCTAGCAAGTGATCTTTGCCTTTGTTGTAGGTGAGTTAAACAAGGAACATTAAGGAAGATGGATGATTATCAAGGCAATTTTGGTAACTTTATCTAACCTAATCAGTATGTTGATGAGATGTTTGTTCCACAAAATCAACCATGGGACCCAAATTTTTCGCCCTACCATAGTTTTAAAGAGCAAAACTTTGCTATGCCACACTTTCCCCAAACAAATCCTTCATGGGAAGAGCTAATTTTCGAATTTGCTTGGCATGAGAAGAATTTTTCAATGTTTAACCCAATGAGCTTTGAGAGTTATGATTATTGTGGAGACAACCACACTTGCAGAAATGGCCCAAGAAGTCTTTATCCTGCTATGTATGAAGAGAATATGAAAAATTCCATATACATGAGCGATCCCTATTCGAATGTCTATAATTATGAAGGAGTGAACAATCCATTGGAATTTGGCATTCAACATCAACAAGAATACGAGCAACATAATGCAGATCTTCCATACACTTTTTCAGATTATGCTTCAGCCAATTCTTTAGCGAACCGTCAATTCGCCCAGCAGCCAATAATTCAGCATAACTCTGATACGTCCTTTGAAAGTTTTCTCAGAGAAGCCATAACCAAATGTGACAGTATCCTTCAAACCTCGATCCCTGAGTTCGCCAATTTGGATTATGCTCCAGCGGATGCTTTTGCGAATTTTCAATTCGTTCAGCAGCCTATGTTCATCATAATCTTGACACTTTGTTGGAAGATTTACCAAGGGCAAGTTTCGCTAGAATGGACAATGTCGCTCAAGGTCAGCGAACCACTTTGAAAATTCTAGTAATAGATGCAACTCAATCAGCCAATGAACTCGAGGGAAACCATCTAGACGAACCTCCTTCAGACACAAAGCCATCGAATGATCACGAGAAGGAGCAAGTTCCACTATAACATTGAAGGATGATGAGGCTTTAATTGAGAAGAAGGAAGCTAAGGACAAGCCCAAGGAGGAAACCTTCTCTATAGCATTTTGAGGAAGCGAAATCTGATCAAAATTCTATGGAAGAAAAAGAATCCATAGTTGAAGATCTGTCCCGAAAGCCTAAATATCAAAATGAAGAAGGATCCAAGGAAAATTTTCCGATGCTTGAAATTCCTCTACCTCCATGCCCTTAAAGATTGATAATGAATGGGAATGATGGAGCGTACGTTGACAACTTCTTGGTGGAGCAAAATCCAGCGATTGGAAAAATTCAAGCAAAAGACTTGACGATTAAGGAAGGTAATGATATTCAATGTGTAAATCTCATGTGTTTGCTCATGATCTTTGTTAAGGATAGAAACGCAAAATTATATGAGCATCACAGAAGGCTCAAGCCGGTCATCAAGGATGGGGTACAACCGAAGATCATTATCTAGCCAAGGTCTAGCTCGGAGATGCGGACCTGTGTTGACTATTTCGATGGAGTAAAGGTACTAACAAGTGATTTCATAAAAATTGCTCCATGCCAGGTTAGTAGAATTACTTTTCTTAATGTTTTTGCTTGATTTTAAAGTAATAGAATTTGTAGGCTAGATTTTTTTTTGTGTGAGTGAGCGAGAGAATTTCCCCCAAATAGATTATGTGGCTTCTGTGGCCATTGTGTTAGTAGCAATCTTGAAGTTTGTTGGGGTGAAAGGGCAGCCAAGAGGAATTTTTCAATGTTGACGCCACAACGATGGCAGTAGTGAATGAGGAAAATGCTAGAGTGAAATCCAAAGAAGTGCAGCCAAGTCAGAAAACAAAAAGAGGAGTCTCTTTACTAACTTTTAATTTATTCGTCTTTTGTAGTTTTTGTGTGAATATTTGTTTTTATTGGTTTTTGTTAGTTTAGATAGATTGAAGCTGACGAACTCCATATTTTAACAAAAATTTGCATGTTAAAAAAAAATGGCTAACAATTTTATTTCAACAAAATACAATGTTTACCATTTTGCGAATTCGAATGAACATATCTTTCTGAGAAATTCAAGTTTAATTCTTTGCCATGTTCATTTTATAACTCTTTGATGCTAGCACAATGTCTTTAAAAGAATAAGAGCGAAGTTTTGTGACGGGCTGCGGCCTGCATTCACGCAAGTTCATTAAGTCTAGAAATTTTATTTTGAGGCGACTGTTAGCTAAAGCGAACCTAATAAGAGCATAATCTAAGCCTTAAGCTTTTTGCAAACTTTAAGTTTGGGGGTATGAGTGTTTTCATTGGGACAATGAAAAATTTAAGTTTGGGGGTGGAGTTCGCCTTAGCGAATTCTTTGAAATGCTTCAAGAGTTTGCCCAAGCAAAATTTTAAAATTCTTTAAGAGTGGTGCATCAAAGAAAGAAATTAATTGGCTAGTAGCCACTTTGCTGTAGCAAAAGGTGAGAAATGCAACACAAGCCCTGGGTTATACAAGTTTAAAATTCTAAAAAAAAAAAAAGCGTAGTGAATCAAAGGTCTAGTAGCCTAAGTTTTTGGGGTTCCCCGTTGTCATTTGCTAAAACATCGCGTACCTATCATTATATCAAACATTCGATGAAAAGTGAGAGGTTCCCAGTAAACTGTAAAAGGAGAGTATTCACTTCGGCAAAAGATGAGATATACCAATCATAAAGGGAGCGACAATTTTTAAAGTGAGTGATTATTTCCTATTAGAGAGTGAAAGTTATTGGAACCATGAAGTAAAATTTCTAAGCCAAAAAGGGTTTGCTTGAGTTGTGTGGCTAGAGCGAAATTGCAAGACAGAGTTCTTTGAATTTTAAAAACATTGCTTAGCATGGTCCAGTTATTAAAAAGCTTAGCTTAGAAATTTACTTGAATTATTTGAATTGAATGTTGTTCGCTTTAGCGAAATGGATAAGCATTGTTTTGCTGTTGTAAGGTGAGATTAGTGGAAAGAGAAGTTCTCCCTATTTACATAGTCATTGCTCGAGGATGAGCAATAATGTAAGTTTGGGGGTGTGATAACTCTCAAGAATTGAAAGTTAAGGGCTAAGTTTAATAACTGTTCGCTAGAACTTTCGCTACATCATATCAAGAATTCGCTAAGTCTGTTCGCTTAGTTTAATTATTTGAGCGAATTACAAAATCCTTTAGTTTTCTGTTTAGGATAACATTTTAGAGGTTCGCTTTAGCAAGAGTACATGAATGTGTAAATCTTTAATTTCCATCTCTATAAATCTGATATTTTGTTTTTGCTCTAGCATACTAAGGGAGTGAAATGCAGAAGTGCTAAAAGCTTTTTGAAGCTAAGTGTAGTTGCTAAATATTTGGCTTAAACGAACACAAATCCAGCGAGAGAATTTTTACGGAGCTAAGTGCAGTTGCTAAAAGTTTCGCTTAAGCGAACTGAATCTAGCGAGTTGGGTTCTAGGAAAAATAGCTAAAGTGGAAGACGTGTAAAAAATCTGAGAAAAGCCTTTCAATCTCAACCATTGCACGTGGGATTGTGGAGCTAAGGACATGCGCATGAGATCGTGGAGTAGAGCCTTGTCTGAAGCAATATAAATACCAACCTTTTGTGATTGTGAAAGGCATCATCCATTTTGTTGGAGAGATTATCGTCAAGTTTTCTTCAGATCAAAATCATTGTCATTTTTATAGTTTGCTTCTCTTTTCAATCTTAACTTTGCTTCTTTTTACTTTCATTTTAGTATTTTCGCTTTCGCTTTGTTTTGTAAGCATACGTTGTTATTTCCTTATATAATTGAAGATGAACTTTTCTTTTTTACATTGCCTTGCATCTATTTATCATCATGTGTAGCTAAGTTTTTTACTGGAAGGAAATATGCTAAGTATGAGTATTTCTCTTAAGCGAAATGGGAGCAAGATGTATTATTTATGCATGTTGTGTTGAAATACATTTTGTCTAGCTAACTATTTGTATGAACTTTATTTTGCTTTCGAGAGAAAGGGAATAGAGCAACCTTGCATGTCATAATATTAGGTTTTGCTTAGTTTACTTGCATTTGAAAAGAACACTTAGAGATAAAGTTCGCCTAGTGCTGATCGCTTAGTTACTTGTTGTTTGAGTTCGAGAGAACCAAACTAGGAGCTCGAGAGAGCCAACTTAGAGAGCTTGAGAGAGCCAAAGAGAAAGGCATCAACTGTTCGCTTCTTAACCAAATGCCATTTCGCTTTAGCGAAAATCTCTGAAAAGTCTTAACCTCCTTCCGATGTCTTTAATTTGATTAAAGTTAGTTTATCATTCATTGCATTTTAAGTATTTTTTCAATTGAGATTCGCATTTTGTTCACTTTAGCAAACTGATTTAGCGAACTAATTTAAGCAACTTAGTTTTATTTTCATCACAACAATATTCCCTGTGTTACCATAACTCTCTAATTTTCGCTTAAGCATTTGGTTAATCACTAATCCCAGTGGATATGACTTTTACTTACTTTAAAACTTACTACAATAAGACTATACTTGCACATCCTTGGGAAATCACAGACATTTCGCTTAATCTGAGTAGAGATTTGGCTTTAGCGAAATCCAAGCTACCACGTAATCATTCTCATTTTCGTATTATTTATATTATTGTGTGTTCACGATTTCGCAAACAACCACACTGCTGTGTCAGAAAGAACATGCGCGGCACACCCCGGTCTTTGAGTATCTGGGAAATCCATTACCTGGAAGATGTATTCTATTCTGGCCAACCATCTGCTGCCTTTAGCGGGCCCTCAATCGCATTGAACTCCTTAAGTTTCCACTTGCAAAAATATTTGAGCCAGTGGCCCTTCTCGGCGGCTCCATTTTCTACAGTAGCCTCAACAACTATAGGCTCCTAACCTCCCTGTGGGTTCACTAGGGCTGCAGGTGCAATTGGCGGCGCATGTTGGAACAACTGTGCTAACTGAGCCATCTAGGCTCGGGCTCCTCCCTCTGCACTACAAGCTGTGCTGAAAACTGTGCCTATGACTCGGCCCTCTACTCAGCCATCATAAACATCATCTCCCGCATCATCGATGTCAGCTCTACTCTAGGAGCTGCAGTCTGAGGCTGAGAGGTCTCTCCCCCAGCTCGGGGCATATCGGTAACTGGGGCCACTTGAGGCCTACGGGTCTGGTTCAGTCCTGATGCTGCCTCATCAGTCGTGATCTCAATGCCAACACCTCGGTTGGCTGCACCAGATGATCCTGCTCCACGTCGGGTAATCGGCATACTGACGATATGTACCCAAAACACTAAGTTAATCCCAGCTCGGACCAACACTGCCAAAAACCAAACATGGCTAGTATGCTAGATGCAATTAGTGTAAACTTAACCCTTAAATAAGCTTAAACACATGCATGGCGGCTGTTGGAGTTTTGATGATCATGAGACACAACGACCTAACTCAGTAGGTCAGTCTACAGAATCTATGACTCTGAGCTCTGATACCAACTGTAAATACCTGACCCTAAATGGTCGCAATGATCCTTACTAAATGACATGACTCATGAATTGAAACCAAATCATAGATATAAAAGTTTTAAGAAACATGCACTTTATAAACTACTTCAATGTTCCAGATATCAAATAGTTAAAAAACATAATCCTTAAAATCCTTTAGCCTCTGGCCAGAGTATACAAAAACATCTTAACCAATCGTAATAAAAATCTTTCAGAAAACAAAGTGCAATGTAGAACAGAAGATGCAACGGACTCGCCCCCATGATCAATTAGCCCCTCCTCTAGCCACCTCGATGTTGTGCCAAGTTACCTGGTGGAAGGAAACCACAGAAAGGGTGAGTACAATTGCACTCAGTAAGAATTCCCCAACTGGGGTACATTACGCAAGATACATCATTTAGCATCCTAGCATACAAGCACACAACAATATCACATATGGGCTGTCTCAACAACAAGGGTCAACAAGTGACGAGCAGGGTCAGCACACCACTGGGCTGACGAATCAGGAGGGCAACCTAAGCGTCCTCGATCTCTGAATGTCTATCTCTAAGACAACTAGGTTAGCACTCAACTGGGCTAACTGGGGACAACACCCTACTGGGTTTGTCCTAACTGCACCGGGCAACACACACTTGGCTTAACCCTAACACTAACCGAGCCAGCACTCAACTCGACTGTCACTCAGGCCACAACGAGGCAGCACGCAACTCGTCTGTCACTCGTGGGTCAACCACTCGACTGTCACTTGGGAAAATGAGTCGGCACGCCACTCGAGTGTCACTCGTAGGTCATCCAAGCCAGCACGCAACTCGACTGTCACTTGGGAAAACGAGCCAGCACGCCACTCGACTGTCACTCATGGGTCATTCAAGCCAGCACGCAACTTGACTGTCACTCGTGGGTATAACCGAGCCAGCACGCAACTAGACTGTCACTCGGGTCTCCCTAACAAGCACTACTACAAGAAACAACTTAAAGCTAACAGTGTCTAACAACCAACAAGGCTATAGTCAACAGAGCATGTGCAGAAAATCAAGACACTTATTACACAAGGGAGTATTACAACCAATCTCAGAATCTACATGCCAAGCCCTAACAACAGAACGAGCTTAAACAATAACCAGGAAACATGGCAATTTGACAAGCATACAGGGCATACAAGTCAGGCTCATAGAATAGATCAAGCCTACAGTCAACCTGCACAACCTAATCCACTAACAGTTTATAAAACAGGCAGAACATACAACTAGGAGTCTATTAAAATCGTGTGCAGGGTCCACACAACCCCAGCAAGAAACCCTTACCTGAACAGTGGAAAAAGTCGACAAGCGGGAAATGATCTGGCTGCAGGAACGCACAAATTCACCTAACAATAACATGGTACAACACAAAATTAATCCTAAGCAGCCATCCAATAAATGACAACAAACGACCTCGGGAATAGTGCCTTACCCAAGACTGAGGAGCCCAAGCTCAACAGCTAAGGCTCGGTGGCAAGGCAGCACGCGGCGAACAGGCTTGCAGTCTCGGCGGGTGTACGACAACAGGTAGTGTGTGCAGCGTGTCTCAGTAGGCGTGGGCGGCAAGGCTTGGCAGGTGTGTAGTAGGCCTCGGCAAGGATACGACGTGGGCGTGCGTGCGGCTGCACTCGTGAGTGAATGGGCGAGGTGCTGCGTCTAGCGGAACGCTTCGCTGGGGCGAAGCGGATCAACAACTTGCGGAAGGCTGCAGCTGTGCTTCGCGTGGGCTAGGCGAGCCGGTGAGGTCCGACTGCGTGTTGCAAACGAACGAGCGATGCGACTGCGCTGCTCCAGGCCTGTGCGAGTGGTGAAATTGCGTTTGGGCTGCAGTGGGCGATGGCTGGGCAACGCGATGGTGCGTTGCCATGTGGGGGCTGCTGATCTCGGCAGCGTGGGGTTGTGCGGGTGTGAGCTGGGCTCGGTGCTGGCGATGGAGCTGCAATGGGAGATGGAGATGGGGAGCTTGAGGAGTTTTTGGCTATGGAGTTTGGAGTGAAGAATGGGTGTGCGGCCAAGGAGAATGCGAAGAAGAAGAAAGAAAAGGATGGGGGCTAGGGCTGTTTTATGTTCCAAAGTGAGAGGGGGAGATTTTCTCTTTTAATTTTCTTATTTTAAATGTTCCAAAATTCCTCAAAGCGCCATGTGTCCAAGGGGGTTCCCCCTTCGAGTCCCGGCAAGCTCACTTTTAATTTCTAATTATCAGTTTAATTCTGAACGGCTTCCAAACAACTCTTGGTCCTGAAACCTGAAACCAAAATATAGATAACAACTCAACACAAGTCTGAGAGGTAACCCGAAACCCTGAGAAATTACCAGAATGCCCCCAGAGGCCAAATGACTAAAATGCCCCTAGGAGCTCAGAAAGCCCTAACGGCCCAACCAAACGATCGAATAAAAACCGAACATACCTGGAGATCCAGAATGAAAACGTAGGCCGTTACAAGCATTGTGCTCTTCTCGAATTTGGGTAAAACCCTAATTTCCAAGCTTTGTGTGTTGGTTTTGATGTTTGGTTGCTTAGGTTTTAACTATTGTGTGATTATTTATCAGCTAGGCTGTTATTGTTGATTCTGTAGCTCAAGGAGCATTTTCCTATTGATTGTCTATCTCTGCTTTCAGGTAAGGGTTCCTTGCCGAGGTTTTGTGGACCCTACGCTTGGCTTTGATAGCTCCTGGTTGATTGTCCTGATTGTTGTGTATGCTTAGTGGATAGGTTATATTTGCTATGTCTGGCTGTATTATATGTTAGTGGATAGGTTCCTGCAGGTTGTTTGGATGTTGGAATGCTACTATTTATGCCCTATTTCTAGAATGATTGGTGTTACGCATGCTAGTGGATAGGAAATATATGTTCTGTCTGTTAGGGCTTGGCATGTAGAATGTTGTACTTTGTTGGTTGCACTTTCCTGTTTAACTAACTGCTCGATATGACTGTGACATCCTGTCTTGAATATGCCATGTTAGTTGTTGAACTCTGTTAGCTCTAGGGTGTTTCATTGTGTTAGATCCTATTTAGGATGTCCCGGGTTTGCCCAGTTGTGTGTTGACTTAGTTTGGCTTAGGATTTGCCCAGTTGCTTGCAGTCCAAGACTAGCCCAGTTGCATGTAGTCTATGATCTTCCAAGTGTGAGTTGATCCAGAGTTAGCCTAGTGGCATGCTACCCGAGCCTCTATTTAGGACTCGCCTATTTGCATGCACTCCATGATCGGCCCAGTGGCGTTGCTGATCCAGGGTTGTCTTAGTGGAGTGCCGCCTAGTATGCTCCAGACTAGCCCAGTGGCGTGCGGTCAATAAACAACTAGGTGTGAGCTTATTAGGGCTGCTTCGATTACTGTCTTTGCCCGAGCATGTTCAGAGACAAGCCCGGTTGCGTCTTTTGTCGAGTTAGTGATAGCGTGCTAACCAAGTTTGTCTTAGAGTTAGAGACTCCGAGTTCCGAGGTCACTTAGGTTGTCCTCTTGTATAGTCCGCCTAGTTGTGTGCTGATCCTACTTAACACTTGATGTCTAATACTGTTTGAGACTACTTGATTGTGATGTTGTTATGCTTGTATGCTAGGATGCTAGATGATATGTCTTACCTATTGTACCCCGCTTTGGGGATCCTTACTGAGTGCAATTGTACTCACCCTTTCTGTGGTTTTTCCACCGGATAATTTGACACATCATCAAGGTGGCTAGAGGAGGACCTGGATGATCATGGGAGAGTCTGTTGCGAATGCCCGTTCATTTCACAGACTTTCACGTTGGGATGTTTTACTTTGGAACTTTTGTAATGGTTTTTGTTATACTCTAGTCAGCCTAGAACTGTTTTCTTGTTTTAAACTTAAGCATATTGGGTTTTGAATTATTTTATGAAATGGATGACATTAATCTGTTTTACGCCATGTGTGTTTCAAACTGCATTGTTGAGTAAAGGCCATTTAGGACATTTTAGAGTCGGGTCTTTACATCGAGATTTTATCTCAAAGATGTGGAATCAAGAACTTGTCTTCTGATGGATCAAAGTTTAAGCACGAAGAAAGTTTGCACCAGTGGTAGACGAGAAGTAGAAAGGCCTTCGGTAAGAAAGTTCGGAGTGGGAAACCTTCGACGAATGCCAAATATATCGTTGTGAGCAGCAAAGATGAAGCGTCCCCTACGATGGATAAAGAGCCGATATCAAGAAGCCACATTAAGTTGGAAGATGCACTAGTAAAGAATTATTTTTCGACATAGAGCAGCTTAGCGAGCATAAGTGGCCATTAAGGAAGAGCCTGAGGATGAAACAGACGAATCTATTGAAAACGATCTTAAGGAAGGAGAGCCATATGAGGAAGAAGAAAACTTAGAACAAGAGGCAGGAAACAATAAAGAATGAACTACGAAAAAACAGTCTCCAAGGTTCTGCAGCATCAGAATATAATCTATGAAGGCAAGGGTGTTGTGGAGAACTCCAAACATTGATGTAGTAAGAACCAAGGATATAACAATGTGAGAAGGAACAATCTTTACGTCTATTAATTCAGAGGATTGGTACGAAGCACTGAAAAATAAAGAATTTATACGCAAACAGGGAATGGACAAAGTTTCGGAAGAAACCAAAAAAAGGATTAGAGCATTAGGTTGGGCAAAGTTCTGTCAGCAAGAAAAGAATGCGAGACCAGATTGGGTTTGACAATTTTACGTAAACTTCAATGAGAAAAAACCATTCTTTTTAAGGGTTGAAGGCAAGTTGATTGATCGTAGTGAAACAGCTTTGGATCGAGCGTTTGCACTCCCTGAAGTTCCTAGAGTAGATTGTATGAAACTGCTGGAATCACCAACAGAGGAACAATTGCAAGGTTGTATAGGGATGATTAGAGCAATGAGAGAAAATTGGAATGATCTAACGTCGTTTCTAGCGTTGTGGGTCACAAAAGACCTATACGGTTGGCTTAATATTATTAAAACATTGATAATTATATCAACCAATGCGACGCTAGTTAGAAGGGACGAAGCACTGCTTCTCTATACAATAGAAAGTGGAAAGCGCATCAATCTAAGCTAAATATTAGAGATGCAAATTTAGCTATGTGCTGAGAAGATGTAAGATAATATGTCTTTCCCATTTTCTATAACACAATTGTGTATTGATTAGGGCGTCAGACCTAAGCTTCGTGATGATGTTTTATGCATCTACCCAACGAGTTCCAACGGAGAAGAAGAGGCATAATGCGACCAAGAGGCATTATCCATAGACAAGATGGCACAAAGAATCAATCAAGTCTTCACTAAAATGCAAAGCTATTGGGCTTATGCGAGTAGGCGCGATGAGTTATTCATGAGGATAGTGGTATCACTGGAAGATTATTCTCAATGGCCAGAATTCCCGAAGCACATGATGAATACAGATTACAGCAAGGGCAATGCGAAAAAATAGATGAAAGTCTCGCTCTCTTAATTTTCCTTCTTCAACAATTACTTACTGATAGAACTAAATAATAGCACTTTTTAAGTCTCTAAAACATCTCATTCTACGAGAAAAAGCAAGTACACAAGTAACATAAGAAGAGAATTCAGCTTAAATAATAGCATTATCTGGACACGCATGCCAACAATATCGCATAATGAAAACATTTCTAAATACGGTCTTTAAGATGAAATATGCGCATATAAGCATGGAAACTAAGCTATTAATCACAAATCTGCTGACGTGTCTTATGTTCGCAGGAGATCGTTGCAAAGACGGATCAGATGAATCATTAGAACAGAAAAGGAAAGAGATAACTGGAAATCAAATAACGAAATCAAGGGGACCAAGATGGAAATAATCGGCAAAGAGAATAATCCAAAAAGATGGCACTAGGAGTGGATGTGGTAAAAAAACAATCCTGGACATTATAAATAGAAGTTGAATCGAAGAAGAAGGTGTGCCAATTCATAAGGGAAGCTACCGTAGATGGGTGATCGAGACACTGGGGTCTCCTTGGAGATCCCGATGACCTATGCTCATCTGTAGACCTTGAAGGATTGAGTACCAACGCGGTGTTATAGATGAAGATTGCATTGGCAATAATGACATTGACTTTATTACTCCATAGATAGCTAGTAGTTTTACTTGCATATCATACTTTGTTTTATTATTTTAGACTTAGTTGTAATGCTTTCTTGAATATTAATCTATAAGTTCTTTGTTTCATATTTGATCTCCTGTAAACTTTTTATGCGTGATTGGCAGTATGGCTAATTATTTTAAAGATCAAGTTAAGGGGGAAAAGGGTAAGAACGACGGTTATATTAACTATCTCGAGTCGACTGACCATCCACTCGAGATCGCTTAGCATTTGCCTTGGAAAAATGGATGTTATGGTCTTAACCTCGTCGTAATCACTAGGTAATGCTTAGGCTTAAGTATTTTTTAGAAGGGAGTTAGGAATAACCATCTCACTAGCTGCATACGCAAGGCTTGTGCATAAAATCAAACCTACGGGCATTGTACTGGCAGGTTGCAGTCAAGTACTCTGTATGGGGATTTGAAGTTTAGTCCAGTATGTACTAATTTTCTCCTGAAAACTTAACTCACTTTGAATTAATCTTTACTTTAAACCTCGTTTAATTAGTTAATTCATATAGACTTAGGGAGCATAGTTAATTTGGATTTTAGAATAAGCATAATTGTGGGTGATTGATTTTATAATGTTGTAATTAAATTAACTATGGGTCGGCTCGCTACCCACTTATGCTCACCTCCAGCTTACTAGGAAGAGAAACCTGGCGGAAGACCTAGCAGGTTACGTTTAGTATGGTGCGAAGTCTTTTGTACCATTAAAGGGGGTTAAATATTAATCCCGCTAGCGCGTGCAAAGCTCTGAGCCTATTAACATGGAACTGCAGCGAAGCTGAGTTCTGCGTTCATGAATGCAGAGGCATTCATGCGATTGGGAAGTACAATTTCTACATCACCATGCAACACATCTATGCTCTTTCATAATTTCTAGTTAGTTAAGCAGATTTAGCATCAACATCATCATTAACATCAACATTAGTACTTTTATTATTTGATAATCCATCAAACATCAACCCCTTTAAACTTATTCTTGTTATTTACAATTTCGACCCCTGATCTATATCATTTCGCTTTAAATTTCTTGTGGGATCGATAAATTTATATACTTATTACTTGCTGCAATTTTTTACTACTTGCGCGTAAGTGATTCCTAGTTACACTTAGAATAAGTTGACTTTGAATTTGTTACTAGACATTATATTAGTATCGGAATCGCACCGATCAAGTTTTTGGCACCGTTGTCGGGGAATTAGGCTAGCAATTTGTATATATTAAGGGTAGCTCATAAACACAGAAGACTAACTTGTTTAACTTACACGCAAGAACACGATTCGGCGAAAACAACATCATTAGTACTACGTGGTGGAAGAGCAATGAACTTTTTTATCTACTACATCTGGAAGGTAATAGACCAGGTAAAGAGTATCATGCTAACGCTTTCTGGAGTAAAATGAATTATCTTAAGTAAACAAAAAGTGAAAATGCATTCTTGGAATGCAAAATGTTATCAGTAGTGAAAACTATTTCCTTGCTTAGCAAGTAGCGCATTAATTGGAATTCTCCAATAAGATGCGAGTGGATTAATTCATACATATCTTTTACTAAGATGACCTTATGTTTACATGCTTTCTGTAATAGGATTAGTAATTTCTCAATTGAAAAAAGAAATGAAAATCTTCTATCATGATTAAAATTTGATGCTGAAGGGGTAGTAACCCAATAGTCGGCGCACAATGGGAGAATTAATTTAACTGTTAGGGCTACTATACTAAAAAAGGGTAAAATAGTAACTTTAGAAGTCAGCAAATTAGCACGTCTATAAAAGGGCATTACCCCGTTGATCCGATTTACGCTATCTTTGAAATTCTTGAAATTTTCTTGTGAAACCCTAGCACTTGGAGCAATCCAATATTTTTTTTCTTGCAATTTTTCTATGAACTAACGTTGCAAGCACTAGTCTTTTGGAATCAAACAACAACATTGCTAAAGTTTCAATTTATGTAGCCAGTGGGCTAGTTGCTTAAGGAACATAAAAAGTTCAACATTCAACGGGGCTCACACTCTCAAAAATTGCCAATATAGGGAAAAATATATGTATGGATGTCAATGAGAAACTAGAGGGATTAACAACAACAACTGCAAGTTTCGGAGCACAGAACCAGAACATAAAACCATCTAAAGGAGCCGAAATCAAAATGGTTCAGGTGATGGCTATGATGGCTAAGAAATTTGATGAAGAGGATGAAAACTATAGAAGGGTCATAGAAGTGAAAGATGCTGAGGTTGTCAAATGATTAGAGGAACAAGAGGAGAAGAAGGGTTGAAGAAAGGCAAGAAACTACACGGAAGGAAAAGGGAAAAAGAATTGCAACCATCAGGAGAAGAGCCTCGACCACTACAAGTAAAAGCAAGGCGAGGAAGCACAATCAATAGACTTGTGGAAATGAATGAAGCAGAGAAGAAGGAGTTTTTACAAGAACAGGGCTTTGCCAGAGCAATGCTCAATGAGGACATCGAGACAACCATAACTATGAGAGGATGGGATGAATTCTATAAACCAAGCACCGATGCCAACCCTGGCTGGGTGCAGGAATTTTATAGAAACGGAACTGGTGATGAAAATTGCAGTATAATAGTTGCGGGTAAACAAATTGATTGGAGTGCTGAAGTAAGGAACAAACTGTTTGGATTTCAGGGGTATGAAGAAGCACAATATGATAGGTTGATGAATGAGCCTACACCAACGGAATTGGAAGCATGTCTATGCACAATGGGTATATCAGACACGGATTGGGTGAAGAACAAACCAGTCTTGCATCAAAACTCAACTTCTAGAGGCACCACTGGAACAACTTCATCAAACCAGCATCATGCCAACACATGACACAACAATATCACAAACGCTAATGCTTTTAAAGTATGCTATTTGTGTCGGGTTGACCATTGATATTGGACTCGTTATTGAGGATGAAGTGAGAAAACAAATGGGGAGCTCGTCCAAAAGAAAGTTCTTCCCACACTCCATCATTGCATTATGTCTACACCAAGGACTGCGGTGTGACCCCAAGGGTCAGAGATTGAATGTCAGAGAAGTCTTTCAAATTTCGAACAAAAGACATGGACCATGAGAATTAACTATTAAGAAGCAGACGATGCGGCTCCAAGCAACAATGAGTAGGGAAGCATTGGATGAATTAATCCAACTGCCAAGGAGGAAGCAACCTGCTTGCCATATGCAACAGATAGCTCCATTAGCTGCAGCTATAACTCAACAAATTCTTGAACCAGTTCTACACCCACCAAGATTAGACACTGAAACCGAGTTGGGAGTTGATGCCTCTCCACCACTGAAAAGAAGGAAGAGAGAATCACGGGTGATCCACGAAGCAAGCAATGCCCTAACACTGGAGTAGCACAAGCTTACAGATCATCATTTTGATCAGTAAACAAAACAAAAAACTCCTGATGTAAGGGGATAACCTTCATCAACCATCCCAGAAAACACAAGCGTGATGCCACCAACACGTCAAGCTAGAGTAAGTACGTAGGAAACCCCATTAAGAACACTGAACGATGCAATACGAAGACTAACAGCCTTGTTAATGCGGCCCAATGAAGGAATGAATAATTCTAGAGCCAAATGTTGCACTTTACACGATAGGCATGCATCACATGGACATATTTGTAGAGAAGGGACAAGAGTATTCGAATAGAGCTTCAAAGGAGGAACCCACAATTTAGACTCCCACCCTTTCCAACGGAAGTACTGCAAGAATGGATACCACTGCCTGATTCGCCTACAGAGGACGTTGACTCAGAAAGCTAAAGGAAGTATCTGTCTTTCTTTTGGGTAACTTGCATTTATTTAAATTTTCGCATCTTATAACTATTTGCCTATGCAAAACATGCATATATAATCTCTCTAAACAAATATTTTACTACTTTGAATTGCGCAATCATTTGATTATTGATTTTATAACTAAAAATAACTTAGGTAGATTAGAAGTACCAGGAGAACGAGTTTTCTAGTAAAGAGAAATATTAGCAATAATGGACGTTGTAAGTAGGAAGAGAGATTGAATGTTTTCGGAGGTAAATCTGAAAGCTCAAGGCAAGGAAATCAAGTTTAAGATTCAAATAAGTTTAGGAGACGTAAGCCTCACCTTCATTGAGGACAATGAAGAATTTAAGCTTGGGGGTGAGGGCAACCTGAGGAGTGTAAAAAAACAAAAAGAGAAAGAAAAAGAAAGATCAAAACATTGTGAGCAAAGATGCAAACATTAAGTGCGTATATAGCCATGGGATTCCTATTACTCCATTGTCCACTCCCTTGCTTAAGTAACCTATTTTATGCGCAAATAGATACACCTTAAGAACTATGGATTGCAACATGAGCAAATACCTTGAGGGTTCACAGGGACCTAATATGTAGCTTTGGTAATTTTGTTTTGGGCAAACTTAGGAGAATCAAGAAATTGAGTGAGATGTTTTGTAGTCGTAGGCATTAACTCTTGAAATATACAATATGCCGGCCAAAAATGGAAGAAATTAGCGCTAATAAGATAAGCAGACTAGTTTACATTGCAATCATGTGTACCAATAAAATATCTTATGTTCTAACCATGAGTAAAGTCATGATTAGTAGATTGCATCATAAATATTCAAAAAAGAAAAAGAAGAATCTTTTTCGTGCATATATTCCCTACAATTTTGTATTGCTCAAGGCAAACAATATTTAATTTTGGGGGTTTGATAGTGCTAAATAATAGCACTATTTAAGTCTCTAAAACCTCGCATTCTACGAGAAAAAGCAAGTACGGGAGTAACATAAGAAGGGAATTTAGCTTAAATAATCGCATTATCCAGACACGCATGCCAACAACATCGCATAATAAAAACTTTGCTAAATATGGTCTTTAAGATGCAAAACCTGTGTATAAGCGCGGAAACTAGGCTATTAAGCACAAATTTGATGACGTGTCATATGTTCGAGGAGATTGTTGCAAAGAGGATCAAATGAGTCATCAGAACAGAAAAGGAAAGAGATAGCTGGTAATCAAATCACAAAATCAAGGGGACTAAGACGAAAATAATCGGAAAAGAGAATATTCCAGAAGGACGGCACGAGGAGTGGATGTGGTCAACAAGAAATCTTTGATGTTATAAATAGAAGTTTAATCGAAGAAAAATGTGTGTCAATTCAGAAGGGAAGCTACCGTTGATGGGTGCTGGAGACACTGGGGTTTTCTTGGAGATCTCGGTGGCCTCTACTTATCTGTAGACCTTGAAGGATTGAGTACCAATGTAGTGTTATAGACGAAGATGTCATTGGCAATAATGACATTGACTTTATTGCTCAATAGATAGCTAGTAGTTTCATTCGCATATCATACTCTGTTTTATTGTTTTAGACTTAGTTGTATGCTTTCTTGAATATTAATCTATAAGTTATTTGTTTTAGATTTGATCTCCTATAAACTTTTATGCGTGATTAAGATTTAAGGAAGTAGGGAAGGTAAGCAGTATGGCTAATTAATTTAAAGATTAAGTTAAGGGGGAAATGAGTAAGAACGACGCTTGTATTAACTATCTCGAGTCGACTGACCATCCACTCGAGATTGCTTAGCATTTGCCTTGAAAAAAAGGATGTTAAGGACTTAAACCTCACCTTAATCACTAGGTAATGCTTAGGCTAAAATAATTTTTAAAAGGGAGTTAGGAATAAACATCTCACTTAGTTGCATACGCAAGACTTGTGCTTAAAAGCAAACCTAAAGCCATTGTACCAGCAGGTTGCAGTCAAGTACTATGGAAGGAGATTTGAAGTTTAGTTCAGTATGTACTAATTTTCCCATGAAAACTTAACTTAATTTGAATTAATCTTTACTATGAACCTCTCTTCCTTAGTTAATTCATATAGACTTAGAAAGCATAGTTAATTTAGATTTTAGAATAAGCATAATTGTGGGTGATTGATTTTATAATGTTGTAATTAAATTAAGTATGGGTTGGCTCGCTACCCACGTATGCTCACCTCTAGCATACTCGAAAGAGAAACCTGGCGGAAGACCCAACAGGTTACGTTTAGTATGGTGCGAAGTCTTTTGTACCATTAAATAAGGTTAAATATTAATCTCGCTAGTGCTTGCAAAGCCCTGATCCTATTAACATGGAACTGCAGTGAAGGTGAGTTCTGCGTTCATGAATGCGGAAGCATTCATGAGGATGGGAAGTACCATTTCTACATCACCATGCAACACATCTATGCTCTTTCGTAATTTCTAGTTAATTAAGCAGCTTTAGCATCAACATTAGTACTTTTATTTATTCGATAATCCATCAAACATCAACCCCTTTTAAACCTATTCTTGTTATTTACAATTTCTACCCTTGATCGATATCATTGTACTTCAAATTCCCCGTGGGTTTGATAAATTTATATACTTATTACTTGCTGCAATTTTCAACGGCGTATACTTGCGCTTAAGTGATTTCGAGTTACACTTAGCATAAGTTGACTTTGAATTAGTTACTGGACATTAAATTAGCACCAGAATCGCACCGATCACTTACCTTTTATTAATGCATGCATTGCATTTCATTTAGGAGGAGATTTTTTTTTTATCTTTTAATTTAAACTTATAATAGGAAGTCAGTATTTTCCTTGAGAGAGTAGTGCTAGAATTATTATTGCAAAAATTAAGATTTTGGTATGAAATTCACTTTTTCTTAGAAGAATTCTTAAATTCCCATAGAATCAAACCTAGCAACAGAGTAGTCTTATCGTGCATGACAGAAAGAACCAAAATTTATGAGGAAGTCCTAGACCTTGAAATAGAGTATTTCAACAATTGAAATGATTAATTTTTTGGGGAACTAAACCTCACCTTCATTGGGGACAATGAATATTTTAAGTTTGGGGGTGAGGGCAAGCCCAAGGAGTGTATAGAAGAATGAAAATAAAGTGAGCATTAAAAAAAAAAACAGTGCAAAATAAAAATCAACACATTCTGGGCAAAATAAAAAGCATAAAAGAGCGAATAATCGTAGGAGTTCTCAGAGTATTCCGCTGTCTACCAAAAGCACAAGCTTGGAAATTCCATTTACTTAGATGAAATGTTTTATGCTCAAGTAAATCATCTTAAGAACTATGGAATTGTAGATATAAATGCAACTAGAAAGGAATGCGTAAAGCAAAAGCAAAAATCCTTGAGTGATCTAGGGACCTAAATAGCAACTTTGACTGAATGTGTTGGGCAACCTTAGTTATAGAAATGGTTTAGTTCAATAGATCAAGTAATAAGAAACAATTATAATGAGGAATAATATGTCAGCCACGATAGGGAGGAATTTGAAACGAACCTGAGTCTTTAGGAAAGTTTGAAAACTGAAGAGAAAAGGAAGTTATTGTATCAAGGTTATAAAGGATGTGATAAGACCTTCAAGAGTTGAGCTTAATAGGAAATAGCTGATTTAGAAGAAAACAAATGCTAATAGGTAGATCATGCATTACTCGGGACGAGCAATGATTCAAGTTTGGGGGTTTGATAACTCTAAAATAGAGCATAAATTAGGCTACCTTAATCATCATTTTTCTAAGGTTCAAAGGAAATAATTAATTAGTTACAGGAAAAAGGGCGAATAAAACTATTAGAAATCACACACATCCATTATTTAGCATTAGAAAGGCAAACATCACATTTTCGGCATAAAAGGAAGAATAAAGTGACCTAATATACATTTATGCAATATAGAAACGCCAAAATTGTGGTACTGAAGATACTCTTTTTATGGATGCAATGTAGAGAGAGACGAAAGCAATACTGCATTCATGGACAACTACATTTAGAGAATCACGCCGATAAGGAAAGAACATACAATCAATCAGCATGAAATTTGACGTAACTCAACTAACTCCAGCTTAAATCAAGAAATCAAGCATTGATGAATACAATTCCAGAATCTTTCGAACTTACTCACCAAGTAATCCGGCCCTATTTAAGGAGCATTAGAGGCCTAGGACTGAGAATGTAACACTCTTAGCATATGTGTTGTTAGGTTATCATCATCTAGAGGCATTGAGAGGATGTGATGTAACAAGTCACCCTCTCAGGCTAGGGATGTGAGGTAACAGGCCACCCTCAGCGAATCCTAGTTTTAGGCCTGGTAGAGAGGGATTTTGACCATGGTGCAAGCCTGCCATGGAAAGGTCCTTAGTTACAGGTGATGGGTGTGAACAGGCTACCACAGTTGGGTGTCGAGGGCCTCTCACCTTCTGTGGATCAGCGGACACTATTTTGTGTTTGTTTTGGCATATGGACCTGGACCAAGATAGTTTGCATAGGCTTGGATTTACCTGGTTTTATAGTAGCATGCACTAGATGCTGGGAGAAGAGCTCCCTTAGGCTAGTGTCGTTAATACACACATTCGCAGTTGGTTTAGAGACAAACACTTAAGTGTTCAGATTAGTATAGTGAGCTTGTCGCTAGCTCAAGAGTCTGTGTACTCTCGTAAGTGGGAGTTATGTTGATAACTCAAGATTATGGATTGTTGGTTTGTCTATATTACATGTATAGCTAGGATGCAAGATGACGTGTTACTGTGTGTATTGTATCCCGGTTGGGGGTTCTTACGGAGTATGTTTGTACTCATCGTTATTTCTATGGTTCTTTCCACCCAAATAACTTGGGACATCACCGGGATGGCTTGTGAAGGAGCTGATGGATTATGGGAGTTTGCAATCATTGAGTCATTTACTTATTTTACATTTATCTATTCAACATTTTAGATATGAGGTATCTCCTGTTATTTCATTATTTAAACGGTTTAATAAACTTTGGCCAGAGGTTCATTTTCATGTCTTAAGTTATTACCCATTTGAACGTTTTTATAGATTGAAATAAATGGATTTTGGATTCTTGGTATTTCTATTATAACTGTTTTACCATGCATGTTTAGTAAGAACCGGTTCTAGGACTATTTTAGGAGCTGGGTTCTCTTACAGCTATACAACGTAGCTAACCCGACCCTATTATCCTTTTTACATTATCTTGATTAGTTTACTTCAGAGCATAAAACTAAGCATTCAATCCATTTGGAGATGACTTGCATGATTTCACTAGCTAGAACCAAGGTCAGTCGTCTCTTGCAACTAGCACTAAACCCGAAAGTCTGAGCACCTGCCATGCAATGGCTGGCCCCACTGCAACCGAGTTGCGACAACTTTGGCTGAAGCCTAAATCATGACACTCTACCACGACTTGCATGACCACATGTTCGCCTCTTAACATGGTAGTTGGTTTGACCCACCGCGTTCCTGTGCTGCAATAAAATCTAAGGGCATGTGCGCCACCTCCATGCATGCTGCCTTCGACATTGGGCGACGGTCGCGACCGCATTATCATGGTGGTTATTGTCTCTTGCTTTAGAAAAGTACAAGTATTACTAGCTTAATCGAGTTTAACAATTTTGATCTAATCAAAACAATAAATTAATGCTCACTAATTATACCTAAACAATCAATCTCTTGCCAGATAAAAAACATATCATATATGTTTTAATAATTAAAATAAACACGATCAAGGTGCAGTTTAAACTTAGGCAAGGTAAAAACATGCTCTAATAACAATTGTTGGGAAATCATGTCTGAAAGAAGTAGAAACTACCATGGATTTACTACTTTAATTTGCTCAATCTAAACCTTAGCATAAGTATGAGAATCTTATATTAAAAGCCAACTTTGATTTATCGTTGGCGGTTCTTTTTCTCCAGAGTGCCCATAGACCACTGGATCTCTAAGACCTTCTCGCAAAGGATCACAAGAAGCCTTCTCGCACTATGACTCGAACAAATATTGCTCGCCTGATGGGAACTCTTTTTTAGAGTTGGGAGAGAAATTCTATAACCCCAAAGACTCTATTTATACAACTCTACTCCCTCTTTACAAGAAGGAAAAGAAATTATTTATTTAAATCATATTTACATAAATTAGATCTTTAATCCAAATTGATTAATAGTTTAATTATTAATAAATCACCTACATCGCTAATACATATCTTTAATATTTATCTAATAAATACTAATAATTAATATATCAAAATACATAAATTAATCGATTCTCTAGTAATATCTATTTAATAAGTATTAATAATAAATAATATATATATATATATATAGAGAGAGAGGTAACCACGCCCATCCCCTAGGCCAGGCACCAGAGACATCGAATGAATAATGCTACAAGTGAATCTTGAACCTGGGACTTGGAAGGAAGCATACCTTCAAAACTTAAGTTTTCAATCATTGTGTCACCCCTATATTAATTTCTTGTTTTATGTATCACATACATTAAACTAAATTCTCGTAGCCAAAAGAAGTAGTGCTCTAATGGCTTTATATACGACTTAATTACCAAGAGATTATATATTTAAGACCTACCCTCTAATGTTGTTAAACTATATTAAAAAAAAACTAAAATTTCATGTTTAATAGATCCAATATATTAAATAATAATTTGAACACTTCAAACTAATATCTTGAATTTTATCTAACTATACTCTTCTGATGAGCTAGCATGAGAAACTTATGAACTTACAGAAGTGTATTTCACTGAATGCTTGAGTTGCACTCTCTTGCATTGTATAACAAATTATGATTATGGATATAATCATTCATTTGTGAGTTGATCATTCACGGGTGTTCGTAATTACAACTCGGTCTAAATTTCATTTAACCTTTGCAATTACATATTTTTCTTAAATCCAACTGATTTCTCTAATGAAAAAGACCTTTAAGGTCCAACCATAAATATATGTAGTATCCTTTCGAGTCCATAAGAAACGTGTACCCTTTGTTTAAGTTTCAAAATAAGTACATCATCATGCTTTTCTTATAACTCACTCAAAATTCAAAGAAAGTATGCCTATGATCATCCAAAACATGACCTGATTTCATAAAATAAATGTATCAAGTGGATAACAAAATAATTAAATTTATTAGTAAAAATAGTATTATAGACTTAATTTGTAAAATAAAAAATAAAAAATCAAACGGTAAACAAATGGACATAAACAATTGCATCATGATAATTTGTTTCAATCTTATTCATTCATTTCTTAATCTCCAATACTTAGTAGATATGTTCAATCAAGTATAGGTCATATACAAGCTAGACATTTTAGTCGCCTCTAAAATGAATAAAAAAGAATTACTAAACATCGCCGGGCAAAGTTCCTGGATCTTCAACGGTGAGAGATTGCCCATTGTCAAGTTTTGTCAGATTAAGAATCATAGTTGCTGCTTTTGAAGCCCTACAATAATGATAAAATGTTGAGTGAAAAAAAAAACCAATAATGATAAAATGAAGTATGCATATCAATTAATATCCACAAAGAAATAAGGTAAAAATATTGTTATGGTGCCTAAATTAAATTTTGAGTATAATTTTCATTTAGTTATTAGATTTCAGAAAGTTCTATTTTTATTTTTGAATTTTAAGTTCAACTTTCATTTGGTCATTAAGTTTGAAAAGTTACCGTTTTACTATAAATTTTGAATTTCATTATTTATTTTATTTTATTTCAAAATTATTTTGACGGTTGGACTTGAATTCATAATCTTTGCCAATAAGAGTAATAACTCACGCATTAGTGTATATTTATTGACCATAAGATAATGAATTCAAATTTCACACACTTAATTGGAAAAAAAACAAACAGGCGCATTATGGCCATGACAAGCTAAAGATTAGTGCCATCTCACGAATTGGATTCGAACCAATCAAGCCACTTGCCCTTTAGTAGATCGTGGTAAAGATCAAGAATTGGATTTGAACCAATATTTCCTCAAGTCTCCTGTTGTTGAGGATGGAATCAAGCGACATGAGTTGCGTCTTCCAGCTACAAGAGTTGAAACCATTGACTTTGAACCCTAACCCTAAGTACTATTGTATAACCTCTTCTTTTGACTTCCTTACAGCTAAAGATGACGAATGTAATTGCCCAGCAGTTGAGGTACCTATAGACTTTCCTTTTAGGCTACTTCTTTTAGAAATAAGATATTTCACCTATAGTTTCTTCCTCCTTAATAGATCGTGTACTTGAATTTCCTTCAAATGGAGAAGATAGAAACCTTTAGCTGGCCATTGGTCAACAGTGAATTCTTCTATGAAGCCTCTTGTAAGATTAGAAGGTTCTAGAATGAAGATAGCAACACCCAATGTTTATCGATGGTCCTCTGAGACCCTCTTCCTCTCGCCCTTCAAGAAGAAATATGAGAAGGTTCAATGATTGTATTTTGCGTGCTAATCTCATCGACCCCCCAAATGTGAACGGGATTTTTACTTGGTCCAATCTCAGAGTGGCCCCTACTCTATCTCGATTAGATCGATTTCTCTTTTCTGAAGGATGGCTGCAAAAATTCCAAGCTCACCACTCAAGACGATTAAATAGAGTTACCTCTGATCATTATCCCATTTTCTTAGAATCTCAGGATTTAAAATGGGGGCCTTGTCCATTTCGGTTTGAAAATGTTTGGCTCTCCAACAGGCATTTTCAGGAATCTTTGAACAGAAGGTGGACTGATTCTATCATGTCGGGACATAGTGGTTACGTTTTGATTAGAAGATTGAAAATTATGGCTCAAAACTGCAAAATATGGAACAAAACTTTCTTTGCTCCTACCAATATTGTTTCCAAGCAAGAGATTATTGACGAGATCTCAACCATTGATATGAATGAGGAACTTGGGATATTATCTGAGACAGATATTGAAAGAAGATTAGCTCTAAAAGCTAATTATTCCTCTATTCTCACTAAAGAAAGTTGTTTACTACGCCAGAGATGTAAAAAATTGTGGCTTTTTTAGGGGGATGAGAACTCCGCTTTCTTCCACAAAGTTTGTTCTGCTTGTAAAAGATATAGTTTTATTTCTGAATTAATTGATCCCAACGGCAACAGTTGCATTACAGATGACTCTATTTCAAGTGAGGTTCTGAGACATTTCGTTGAGATATATTCAGGCAACTTCGGTGGGGATTGGCTGATTACTAATCTTAATTTCAGACCTATTCTGGCTCATCAAGCTTCAGCCTTATGCAGACAGTTCTGCGAACAAGAAATTCTTAACTGTGTCAAGCTGATTGGCAAAAACAAAGCCCCAGGCCCTGATGGTTTCACCATCGAGATATTCCAAAAATTCTGGCATATTTTTAGGGTTGATATTGTGCATTTGTTTCAAGATTTTTATCAATCTGGGGTGGTTAATCGTGCTATAAATGAAACTTATGTTGCTCTGTTTCCCAAGATGAATAAGCCCATGAAAGTTGGCGATTTTCGGCCCATTAGCTTAACCACTAGGCATAACCATGCCAAACCAAACTTACTTTATACCAAGCCTCTACCAAGGGTGCTTACCCATAAGGCATCCAACTCCTCTCACAAGGCATCCTACTTACCTCATAGGCATCCAACTCATGGTCCCTTAACTGGACCCAACTTGCTTCTACGATGCTCAACTCTCCTCAGATTTAGGCACTCGAAGGTAGTTGACCGCACTACCAACCACAAGGATCTCTTGGCCTTAACACTAGCGTGAGATGCACGCGCACTAACACTTACCAACCGTCAACCTGCTTGACTTACTCAACCTCCAGTAACACTGGGAAAAGGCTCCTTTCGAACATCCCTTCGCTTGAAATCTTTTGATTACCACTGAACTAGCCCTTTTTGCACGACCTCCACAGGTGCAACTACCATAAACGGATCCAAGGTTAAAGAAGTACGCTAAACTCCGAACGGCATAGAACCATCTGCTATGCCCATGCCAAACTCAGGCCTTAACCAGATTTAGTGCCAAAGTGGCACACCAACCAATGCACCTCAAGTGCCACTACTACCAAATCCACATCTTACTACAACGGGGACAACAAGGTCACAACCTCAAGTGACACGAACTCTGGCTCGGCATACAAGGGCTCAACTCCAACAACCATGCCTAAGGCATCTCATCAAGCTGAAGGCTCACAACCTACTCTTGCATCTCCACATGATGCTCAACATACTCTGGCCGGCTCTCTCAACATGCAGCAGCTAGCCCTACTCTAGGGCTTACCAAAAGAAGAGTGTTTTTTTTTTTTTTTTTTTTTTTTTTTTTAACAACAACGAAGAAACTTAGGCGCACTGATGACCGTCTGAGTGCTAGTGATCATGGGAAAACGACCTACAACAACGAGTCATACTACGAGAATTTATGACTCGAGCTCGATACCAAGCTGTAAGGGACCGACCGAATGGGGCACTAAATGGGCCCTTACCCCAATGCATGCAATCAAAATAAAGGACATTTAAGCAGACATGATTTCGGATTCCAATTAAAACAAAACATTCAAAATAACCCCTTTAAAAACTAAACAATTTCCCTGGAACCTGTCCCTGTTTCAAAACACCTGTTCCAAGATAAATACATTTCCAAAGTATACTCCGATCAGAGATTTCTTAAAATCATTCAAAACATGTCTAAATATAATAATTTGGAATCCACAACATATTGAGAAAACATCCTAGGCTCTGTGTGTGCTGCTACATGCATTCGGGGAAAATAAAACATAAAGAGTCATAACACAAAATCGAGTTTGATGATTGAGCCCCATGATCACACTCCTCCTTGACCATCTTGTCTCGCACTTAACTTGGTTACTGTGGAAAAACCACGAGTAAGGGTGAGTAACGAATTACTCAGTAAGAATCCCCAACCGGGGCACAATACGATATACATGGTCATCTCAATGAGCTATGAATATAAACACATAATAGAGCACATAGCTTAGCCCACACTTGGGCCTCGGATGCCAGCTTAGGGTCTTAGTCCGGAATAATATCACCACACGTCCAATATATAAGTCGCCCTATACGAGAAACAAGTCCGGCCTCGCACTGTCTACTATCGACGAAAGGTACATCGGCTCACAATCCCGAGGAGCTCTCGATCGGCGCCAGAATGAGCGTAAGCATGCACCGCGTGCTCTGCGGACTATGGGGTTGCCGGGTCCGGAGGCAAGCCGCCCATATCCGATCACCACGCCTAACTAAATCTTTGGATCGGTGTCACCGACGCAGGGGTGTGAGACACGGACACGTAAACTATGTCGGCTGAACCACCGCACGGGGCCAAGGCGGTCGTGGTAGGCTTACACCAGAAGCCGTCCTTGCCTTAACAGTGGCAATCGGGGGCTACCGCCAAACATGCCGAGGACATGCGGCTGCGCGGGACGAGGCAATGCCAAGTCATCATCCCGACCGTTGGGGCATTAACAATCGCCACCCTCACCCAAGATTGCGGGGCCTACCGCCGGGTTAGCTAATCCCTCACGGGGTCGGGGGCGGAATGACTTGCTCGGCGTCCCCGCCATGGATGCAAGGTTCTTTATGCATCCGGCCCGGATGATGCTATCTACCGCAATTCTAACTCGCCTAGCAAGCAAGCAAGCAAACAATTCCATAAAATCCAATACGTGCTCAATAAGAATACAACGAGCCTAGCATGATACTACGAAGCAAGGGCAGAGATACGAGCATGCTAGAGAGGAGCAACCTAGCGAGGATTAACATGAGAATTAAACCAGGAAAATCATGCTAATCGGGAATTCAGAATAGATTACCTAGCTACACATGTCAATAAACACAAACAAGCGATCAATCGGCAATCACATATAATATCGCAGGTCCACACAACTCCGGAAGAAATCCTTACCTTGGCGGGGACAATTTGACACGAAATCCTAAGCGTGCGAACGAACCCGAACTAGCTATCGAGAACCTATCAATCACAACAAAAATCAAGAAATAGGCCTAAATATAATAAAAAAACAAGGCTCACCTGGGAGCAACTCACGAGGCGCGATTTAACGCACGAACGCGGGCGACAGACGAACGGGCAAAGAAGCGGCTGGCTGGCGAGTGAGGGCGCAGAATGGGCGCGTGGGCGCGCGCTGGGCTGTATGGCGCTGTATGCAAGCGGCGCTGGGCGCGAGCCGCGCGGGGACGAACAGAGCATTGGCGATGCGGCTCTTACTGGTCTTTGGCGCGACGCGACGCGCGACGCGAGCGGCATTGGGTGATGCGCACGACTCGGCGAGCGGGCCCGGCGGCGCGATGCGGTGGCGCCGAGGCGAGCTCGCGCGCGTCGCGGCCGGCGAGGCGATCGGGGCAGAGGACGATCCGGGCGAGAAGATGCGCGCGCGCGAGCACGGGCGGTGTCGCAGCGACGAGGCTCTCGGCGGTCAATCTGCTGCGCACGCGACGCGCGAGCTCGGCACGACAGGGCCCCTGTTTCAAAGCGAACAGCAGGCGAAGGAGAAGCTCAAATTCGAGCGATCCGAGAGGTTTCCACGGGCGATTTGTTGATGGCGAACTCCCCTACACTAGCTGCGCAAAACCCATACCTCAAATTACCTCGACTCGGCCGGAAATGGCGAAGGTTCAAAGCAGGAGAAAATCTCGAATTTTGGAGGTAAGGAAGAAGAAGAAGCTTACGGGATGAAGAAGATCGGACCTCCGTGATTTGAGATGAGAACCGGCTTGGAATTGGGGAGGAAAACCCGGCGAATCGTTGGTCGGTCGAGGGAGAAGAAGAAGAAATCGCGAAGGAAGGAGAAGAGGAAGAAGAAAGCTCGGGCGAAAATTCTGCTTTTATAAGAAAATCCCACTGCGCACGGCATATATACCAGATCGCGCGCATAGTTTAACAAACACGCCCAGTGGCTCGGTTGGCAGCGCCCCTTGCCTAGTACGCGACACGTCCCTGGCTCGAATCTCACTCGACGCGCTATTTAATTCCCTATTTAATTTTACTCTTTCCCAAGCCCAAATGCCTTCACCAAAAATCCCGATCCTATTCAAATTGACTCATAATTATTCCGGCAATTTTAAATTTCAAAACCGGCCCTGTCGGCCCTACCCAAAATTACCAAAATGCCTCTGGGCCTCCCGGGAAGACCGGGATGAAATTTCTGGGCCGTTACAATAGAACACTAGTCTCACACTTAGAATTTTTCCTTAGATTATTTATACCACACTGAAATATCACATCACTTCTAGTTTGGCAATGAGCAAGCCTACCTCTACAATCAATTGAGGTGTGTTGTTCCTTTGGGTTACGTGTCCTTGAGCTGATCTGCCTAGTTGAAGGCTGAGGAAATATTGTAATTCCCTCAAGTATTTAAACTTAAACATGTTGTGCAACAAAATTTATTATTGGTGCTAAAAGGAAGTATCAACATATGTTAGGATGATGTTGACCTAGAAGATAAGTAAGGAAAAATTCGGAAGTTTATTTCGAATCATACAATGAATGATGTTATTGTATGAGCATGTCTTGGGTTTGGTTACAAGTAACCAAGACCTAGAGAAAAATAGACTTGTACGGGTGCGGGGTTTTGGATTTATGTATAGGGCTTTCACCCCATATCGAGAGACGTGGTTCTTCCATCAGTAAGACTTGAAGATGGTTGGAAAACCAAACCCTCAGCTTGTCAAGCCACCTACCAGTCATCTTAGGGAACTTATCTTATGCTAAGGTGCAAGGCTTACCCTTTAGCAAGATAAGTTGATCCATAACCTCGTAGTGAGAGTGTGAGGCATATCAGTAGACATGATGTTCTCCTTGTTATGTCAATAACCATGATAGTGTGTCTCAGACTTCAATGTCATCGATTCCATAAACTAGCTTTATGAGTAAGAAATTTTGGTTCCCTAAAGTTCTCAACATGGAGGTCCTCATTCGGTAAAAGAAAAGGTTTAGGAGTATACAAATGAGCATGTAGTACATTAAACCTACTTATGATAGTATTTATTTATTTTTTTTATCTTACATGATGCCTGAGTCTTGGTTAGTTTTTTTTATCGACTGAGGTTTTATGAATAATGACCTTGGAACCTATTTGGGAGTGTAATACCTAAAGGTAGACCAATGAGTTTGTAGAGAGAAGCTAAGTTATCTTTTGGGTTCCTCAGCTAGTGACAGTTGAGACACCACCAACATGACTTACATTTGAGTTTTTATCTATTCAATGTACTACGTTGTGAAGTATGGTTGTTGATCTTTTAACTCAAGTTGGTAGTGGTTCCCAAGTGCTAACGTGGAAGGTAAATACAAAGGAAATCTCAAGGTCTGTTGACCATTGTTTGTTGTGGTTTGGTGGTTGATCAGTTTGACCATATTCTAACCAAACGGGTTTCCCCGTGTACATGACAGTTATAATCTATAAGTTTTGGAAATAGTTTTAGTGTGTTGGCAGTAACTTACCGAGGTTTCTACTTCCACCATTTGCTATAGGTTGAGATTCATTTCCAAGGCTCTACTTGTGTGTTTTTTTGTGCACGAGTAGTGGAAGAGCTTGTTTATGGGAAGTATAATGTACAATGGGAATTTTTCCTTCCATTGCTTTGGGGAGTGTCTTTTCCAGAAGTGTAGAGCCTCTGAGTCTTCATTTTTCGTCTTCTACCCATTTTTGGAAGCACAAAATGGGTATGTTTGAACCCTCGGGGTTCGTCTTATTTGTTGTTGTTTTTGTAGTTTGTTTTGATGCTTGCTTATAAAAATTTGAAGGGTGCTGGATCATTGTTTCGATGCATGCATTGTTGCTCTTAATCACTTTCCATTGACTTTCAACTCTAGGAAGAAATATTTGGTTTTCTCTAAAATAAAAGTTTCCAATTTTGAAGACTAATTGTGGAAAGTTGTTGCTGTTGATATAGAAAAGCTTAAAGGTTGTTAGCTTGTGAAAATTGGGTTGCGTAGCAAAGTTATTGGAGAAAAGGCCGCTCTTATTGTCTTTGGGGGATGTGTTGGTAGTCTAGGAGCTCGTGTTGTGTTTTCAAAGAAGTTACCCGCATTACGTTCACTTAAAGTGTTGGACTTCATGATCAAGCTTGAGCCAAGATGTCTTCCAAACTTGAGGTCATTTGCAATGATTGTATCAACCAAGCTTTAGAAGTTGGAAGTTTAGTTAAGGTTTTAGTATACCGAGGCTTCATTTGCCTTCGTGTGTTGTTTTAGGATGCACCAATGTTGTTCGTTGAGGAAGAAGAATGAGGTAATGCGTATGTATATTGCTTGCAAAGATTGGAATGAGTTTTAGAGAGGGTCTAGTTTCTATTGTTTAAGTTTGGCATTTGTTCCATTTGTTGATGGAATGAACAATGTAGTTCAAGTTGGATGGGGATTAAGGAACTATCATCGTTGAAGTTTAAGGATTTCTATTGTTCAGAAGTGTTGTTAAATCGAGAAGTGGACTAGGCTAGTTGGGGCTAGATCGATCGACTTGGTCATTGATTCAAGGTTTTCTTGAATTTCTCAATCATTGCGCTATTTGAAGTTTTATGTATATCAAATTAAGGTTAGGGTCGTAAAATTTTGCAATTGACTTTATTATAGTTTCATTTAAACAACCTAGTATTGGTTATGTTTGTTGTAGGAGAGATAAGGTTGTAGTGCATTTTCAAGGCGTTTGTCTGTTGTTGTGTTTTATTTGTTGGCAGTTTCGAAGGACGTGTTCTGTTGCATATGAAGGAATTATAGTTGTAGTTAAGGAAGCCTTGTTATTTATCGTTACACTTGACACATTTCTGTTGTAAGTGTTGTTAGAGAGATAGTAACCTTATGACACGTTGATAGCTCTCAAATCGAGCACAATTCGGGTAATAAACTTAAGCAGTTATTATGATTTATAGAATGGTAGAATAAAATAAAAGCTAAAATACGGACGAAAAAGATAGAATTTATACACATATGCTTTTAGACACCAAGAAAGACAACATCACATTTTTTAGTTAAAAGAGAGCAATAAATGCATTATATATGTATTTGTCGTGCAGGGATTGAAAAGATGAGACACTGCTGCATTGGAGAAAGCCAAGCAGCATAGCAAGGAAGTCGTTGCTATACCCAAAGCGTTGTAGAAGTTGCTACGCCCAAAGGTAATACGCCACTGCAAAAATCTAGGGGAATCAATTGAACAGAGATTCGAGGGAAAATGAAGACATTGTAGAACATTGTAAACTTTACTACCAAGTAACCCAAAAGTATAAAAGAAGATGAAGAAACCCTAGATGGATGGCTTGCCTCGAGAGTTATTCGGTCGTATAGAATGAAGTCTGGTAGATCTTTGGGAGAACTGATGACAAGGAGTTCCCAACTCTGAAGCAGCCGACAACCTCTATTTGCCATTTATTTGTTTCCATAGTCTAGAAGTAGATTATAGCATAACAATTTATTGCAATGAGATTTCATATTTCTTTACTTAAGCATTGTTTACTTACTATTATGTTTCATTATTTAGAGGCACTGGGTTAAGGGATGAATAAAATTGATAACTCTAAATATTAGTACTATTTAAGCTTCCAAACCGCAACATTTCACTCAAAATATAAGTACAAATTCGCATTCTAAGATAAGAGAAATGCAAATATCTGCATAAGCACTCACGTTAAGGTGAATTTGTTTACAAGCTAAACGAAGGATAACAATGCAGTTAAGTGCATCAAATCATACAAATAAAGGAGAAAAATGCAGTGTTACGAGAAACGCGTGCAGACATGTTAAAACACGCAAGATCACATCAGATTTCATAGACCTACAGTTGGCGCGGAATTACAGAGGCAACAGAAAAGGAAAGTATGTTTGTGATTTATGGGACAAAGATGAGAAGAATTTCCAGCAAATCTGCAAGATTGAACGTGTTCACCAAGGAATGAAATACCTATAAATTTATGGAAGTCGAAGAAGAAAGGTGTACTGGTTCGATCGGGGAGCTACTTGAGATGAGTTACAAGGAGCTGGAGTCTCTATGGAGATTTCGGCTACCCTCATCTGTAACCCTAGAAGAGCTAGTACCATAGCTGTTGGTAGAAGAACTCGCTAGCAATAGTGACAATAGCTCAAGGAATCTATTGATAGTTACCATGTAGTATACCGCATTTCATAGATAGATTCCATTGCATTATCATGTAGCCATAAAAGTAGGTTGTAATGCTTCTTGAATTATATTATGCAATAAATTGTTCAGACTTGATTTCCTGTTACAGTTTAAGAATTGATATCGATTTTAAGAAGTAGATAAGGGAATGTGTGTCATGTTAACTCACTAAGAAGGACATTGAGATTATTTATGAGAATGGCGGTCGTTTAAATTAGCACGGGTCGATTGACAGTCCACTTGTTGCTTGCTTACCATTAACCTTGGAAAAAGGGATGGCAAGAGTTTGTCTTAGCCGCTCTTGCAAGACATTACCTTGTCTAAGGTAATTCAAAGAGGAGTTATGGATAACCTTCTCACTAGTTGTTTATGCACTGTTTCGTTAATTCGCAAACTCACGGGCAATGTACCGACGGGTTGCTGTTAAGTCCTCCAGAAGGGAAGCTTAAGGTACAACATAGTAAAGATTAGTAATCTCGCGACAACTTGTCTTACGATGTTGTATTAACCTTTGTCATCCATCATAGTTTATTAAGTCATCAAGCATTTAAGTGCAGTTTGGTTGTATAATATGTGTTATGAGTGTGTGTGAATCCACTTTTTAATGCTAAGTTATTCAATAAACATGTGTCGATTAGCTACCCACATATGTTAGCCTTTTACAACTTCAGAAGAAGAAGCTAGTGGAAGACCCAAACAAGTCACAATTAGTCTGATGCAAACTCTTTTGCATCATTAAAAGAAGTTAAAGTTAACCTTGCTATTGTATACAACGCCTCAAGCAAAACGCAGAGCACTACAACGAAAGCTTAGTGTTCTCAGTCAACAAGTGCGGAAGCATTTGTTAAAATAGGAAGTATCAATAAAAGTCACCATTATCGCATGAGTAATATAAAAGACCTCTATAGCCGCACTCACATCATTAGCATAAGCATCTATATTTACGTAGCATTCACCAACTCAAAAATTACCATAAGCATGTTTACATTTTGTATTTACTCTCGTATTCGCACGTATTAATTACAAATTCCCTATGGAGAACGATAAAATAAATACATATCACTTGCCGCAATTTGACTGCGTATACTTGCGCATGCCTGTGATTTATTACTTAACTTTTAGAAATAACATCTTAAGTCTGAAATCATCTTAAAATATTATACTTAGTGGAATTTAAATCACACCGATCAAGAATACATATTAGAAATGCAGGTAAGGAATGCATTTATCATGTTGAATTATATTGTTATGTATGCGTCGATTAGTTACCCGTATATGCTAAGTGTCAGTGATCTTAGGAGAAGAAATTGCCGAGCATAATACGTTAGGTCAATGCAAGAACTCTAGTGTAGTTTGAAAGAGTTAAGGATAATATTTACTTTTGCATGTGATGCTCAGAGCTAAGCATAAAGAATTCAAGAGGGAGCTAGATTCACTCCAAATCAATGAGTACGAGAGTAGTCATTAGAGTAGGGAAGCATGAATGTGTACTTGCCGTAAAGCAGAGCTAGCATCATTCACAATTACTCTTAACCTAAGCCATATTAAGTTTTATTTTATAGAAATTCAACTAACAAACACTTATTGCTTTTATATTTTCTGTCTGACTGTAAAGACCCGACCCAAAAGGGCTCTAAATAGGCCTTTACCCCAATGCATGCATTCAAAGTAAAGGACATTATGAAAATAAATTTCGGATTCCCAAGTGAAACAAAACAAAGTTCAATCTACAAACAATAAAGTTTGCTGAAACCTGTCCCTGTCTCCAAGCACCTGTTTCAAAGCAAATACGTTTCCAAGCGTACACTCTGATCAGAGATTTCTTAAAACATTTGAAAACAATCCTCCATTCAATAAAAAAACAGGAATCCACAAAACATTCATAAAAATATCCTAGGGCTTCGTGCCCTGCTACATGCATTCAGGGGAAAAATGAAAGACAAGAGTCATAGAAATAAAAGACAGCGACGACAGCATGTTCCCATGATCTCAGCTCCTCCTTCACCATCCCTGTCTCGCTCCTTGGTTACTGTGGAAAACCACAAAATAAGGGTGAGTAACGAATTACCCAGTAAGAATCCCCAACCGGGGTACAATACGATGCACATGGTCATCAAGATGAGTGTATGCAAGCTATGAATATAAACACAGAAAATAGCACATAGCTTGCGTCCACACTTGGACCTCGGATGCCAACTCAGGGTCTTAGTCCGGAAATAAATCCACCACACCATACGTCCTATACGAGAAACAAGTCTCGGCCTCACCACATCATCATCGATACGAAAGGTACACTAGCTCAAGATCCCGAGGAGCTCTCCGGCCGGGCGTTGTAATGAGCGTAAGCATGCACCGCGTGCTATGCGCAGACTATGGGGGTGCCGGTCTAGTGGCAAGTCGCCCATGTCCGATCCACCACGCCTAACTAAATCTACGGATCGGTGTCACCGACATAGGGGTGTGAGACCTAGACACGTGAACTATGTCACCTGAACCACCGCACTTTGAGGCTAAGGAACCGGCCGTGGTAGGCTTACACCGAAGCGGTCCTTGCCCTAACAGTGGCAATCAAGGGCTACGGCCGAACACGCCGAGGACGTGCCGATCGCCGGGACGAGGCAATGCCAAGTCATCATCCCGACCGTTGGGGCATTTAACGATCGCCACCCTCACCCAAGATTGCAGGGCCTACCGGTCGGGTTAGCTAAACCCTAACGGGGTTCAGGGACGGAGAACTATCTCGACGTCCCTGCCATGGATGCAAGATACTTTATGCATCAGGCCCGGAAGATGCTACCTACCTGAATTCTAACCTGCCTTAACAATTAGCAAACAATCCAATACGTGCTCAAAAGAATACAGCAGACCTAGCATGGTACTCTGAGAACAAGAATGAATATTTGCATGCCGTAACGGAAGAACCTAGCATGGACTAACATGAAAGAACAACATACGAAGTCATGCCATCCAGAATTTGAACAGAGCACCTAAACTATACATGCTGATAATCACAAACAAACATACAACATCAATCACATAGAACATCGCAGGGTCCACACAACCCCGGTAAGAAATCCTTACCTTGGTCGGAAGACTTGTACACACAAATTCCTAAGCTGCGAACACTTCCGAGCTAGCTATCGAGAACCTACAAACATAGTAACAATCACAACTATAGCCCTAAAAATATAATAAAACAAAGAAGCTTGGCTGGGGAGCACTCACACGGCACGACGACACGAGGTGAGCATCTGCTGGTGGTCGATGTGTACTGGATCGTGAAGCTGGGCGCAGCTGCGCTACTGGCAGCGCTGGGCACGGTGACGGGCGCGCGGCGCTGGGCGTGCGATGCAGACACGGGCGAGCGACACGGCGCTGGCGAGGGCGCGCGGGCGCTGGGCGTGCGAGGCGGACGCGGCGAGCCGCCGACAAAACGGCGCGCGCGCGCGGCGCGAGCGTCGCGCTCGCTCGCGAGCGACTGGGCGACTGCTGCGATGGCGATCGGGCGATGGGCCGCCTCTGGCCGGCTGGGCTTGCGGCGTGTGATCGGGCGTGACAGAGCTGGCCGATGCGACGAGCTCGGCTGGGCTTCTCTACTGGCCGCTGCACGCGATGGATAGGTCGGGCGACCGGGTGGCGCGGCGCGGGGGCAGGCGCGACGGCGACGAGCGTTGGCGCGCGGGAGGGCTGCGATGGCAGATCTGGCGCGACTTGGGCATCTGCTCGTGCGGATCTGGAAGGCTGCTGCTCGGATCTAGGCGTCTGGCTCGGCAACTGGGCAGACCTGGACAGCCTGCAACAAACACACACACACACACAAACTCTCCTTCTTACCTTCGACCAGCAAGAACACCCAAACGAGAAGATGAAGAGGATGAAGACTTACCCGGAATGATGATGGAATCTCGAGCTGCAAAGGGGATGAAGAAATCGGCAAGGAGAGCGTGGGAGAAAGCTTGAGCGGCCACAAGATTTTGGAGAAGAAGATATGGCAAAACCTATTTTCTTTTCATTTAACCAAATGCACCAAAACTCCAAAATCCAAGGCTAACCATAAAATGATACGGACAGAGCAACAAGAGCACCTAATGGACACATCCCCACAAGCTTTCCAGGAGACCCGGGTTCAAAACCCAGCTACAGCACAATTTTCCTTTCTTTTTACTTTTGCATCAAACCTTGCTCAAACCCTTCCACGAAGCCTCACAAACCTACATAAATCCATCCAATATTTTTAGCAACTAGAAAGGACATAAACGACCCTGACGGCCCGACAAATTACCAAAATACCCCTTGGGCATACCTGGAAGACTTGGATGAAAACCTGGGCCGTTACACTGACTCTTAAGTTAACAAGACTAATTCTAGACACCAATCCCTGTGGAGATCAATGTTAAATACTTATCACATGAATGCATCTCGAGCACGTATAATTGCATGAAGCGATTCTCAATGTAGAATTTAGGAATAAATCTTATGCTTGAATTACTTTAACTAAATTATACCACAACCATTTTCGCAATCAAGTTTTTGGCATCGTTGCCAGAGATTGATTATTTAGAATTTGTATTATTAGCTTACGAGTAGTTCTAAATTGGCAAAAAGCTAACCACTTTGCATTTTAGGGGAACCTAGCATAATGGCCTACAAGGAAGAAGTCCTAACACATCACCATAGTATCAATTCAAAAGATAGCCTACAACTATTATGCGAGCCAATACTAGAACAACAATCCCATGGCGTTTCAAATGCATTACTATCAAGAAATAGAGCATACAGGAGAGACGTATATAACAAACTTCTACTTGAACCTCTCTAGAGGACATAATCAGAGAAAGTGTAGCTAGAAGAAATATCATCCATCAAAATAATTTAATTATGATGGAAGAGCTAAATAGAAGAATGGCACGGAGCGAAATAAGCTACAAGCCCAAGCCCTCTCTAGAGGATATCATGAAAGAAAATTAAAAGAGAAAAGGTCGTAGCATCACTATGGTGCGCATAAGAAGAGAGAAAGCAGTTAGTAGAAAAGAAAAGACTAGAAGAAGCATGGAAGGTGATGAAAACTTTAGCAATTCCAGAATTAAATGACGTAGTACATATTCTTAGCATTTTACCAAGAAGTTCCAGCAATGGCACTGAGTAGAGAGACTTAGAAGAAGGTCAAGATGAGGATAAAGATCCTCATTTATCTATCAACTCTATGGATGAGCCTGCAACGGAAAGCATAGAACTAGAACCTCAGCCCAACAAAGAAGCAAAAATGACACAAGATGTGCAGGACGATGGAGATAGCCTCAGAGGCATGAGACCATTGGAAATTGTACCCATTGCTTTTGAAATATCATGCCCAATAATGCACTATCAGATAATCTGTCGAGTAGGTGACATAAGGGTAATACATCTAAGGCAAGGTGAGACCCTCCGCAGTCTACTAAAATTGCTTTTAGTAGGAAATCATCGTAGTAGAGAAAATTACAAAGAAAGGAAAGACCAAATTAACAATGGGGGTGCTGTCAAGAAAATATATAAGTGGCCCAAATACAAAACAAGGAGCGTCGGATGGAATTCGACACAAAGGTTCCGCCCACAACATGCAACATTCCTAGAATGCAGTTATCGATATTTATGAATTATGTTTCTAGTTTATTATTTTTATTTGTTTATTTATGATAGAATATTTTCTTTCTTCATAGAATCTTTTCCTTAAATATAATGATTAAGCGACTAGTAAGTAAGGGTTCTGTTTTCAGAATGAGATCCCTTGCGAAAATAAAATCTTTCCTTCTTTTAAAACAAAATTTATTATTTCCTTTCTTTTCTTGCGCAAGGGGTTAAAGCTTGAAGATTATAAATACTCATCGAGAATGAGTGAAAACTCACAAACTCTCAAGCTCCCAATGCAAGAAACCTTTTAGCCTCTCTCAAACCTTAATTCTCCTCTTCCAAAGACCAATCTGTACCAATGGCCTCGGTACGCAAAACCATCAACAAATCGACCAAAGAAAAGTAGCTGCCACTCGAAAAGGTGTTGCTACTCAGCTTCTCTGTTAAGCCCAAAAGCTAATCTTCAAAGATTCGACCTCCAAGTAAGGAGAGGGATCACAAACCAGGATGATAAGAAGCGGTAGGATTTTCAGAAATAGAACTGTGAAGGAGAAGTAATCGCCAATCCTACAGTACGTAGCACTAAGTATCGCGGACAAAGCATCCCCATAGAACACCAAAAATGTCCTTTCCAAATGGCGATGAGTGGGCAGGAGAATTGGTAGGGGAGTTTCTACGGAGAAGAACAACCTAGAGAGTTAGGAAGGCCATCAAGAAAGAGTCGGTGGTATAATCAAAGGAGTCCAATGAAGAAGACCTCTAGATGGACGATCCCTGTGAAGAGGAAACTAGTTAGAAGGAAGAAGAAGGAAGAAAAATGACTTAGAGGAGTTGGAAGAAGAATCTGGAGAAGAAGAGCCTGAAGAAGAAGAACATAGAGAGATCACGGTGAAATCGGTAAAGAAATCACCACGATTTTGCACCATTGGGGAAAAATCTCTAAGGGCAAGAGCGTCGTTTGTACACCTTCCTAGAGGAGAAAGGGTTTTGGCGAAAGCAAGGGTTTTAGATGGCCAAGGTAGTGAAGGAGACTACTGCAAGAATCAAGGCACTAAAATGGGAAAGTTTTGTGCGGTCAGTGGTGGATGCAAGACCGAAATGTTTTTGGTAGTTTTACACAAGCTTAAACGAATAAAAGCCATTCTTTTCAATAGTGGATGGCCAAACGATAGCTACTGAGCAGCCGCATGGAATCAAGCAATCCAACTCCCCAACGTCGATGGAGCAGAATGCAGCAAGTTGATGGAGTTGCCAACGGGCGCACAATTGCGATAATACATGAAGGTCATAGGGTTCACCAGGGCAAGTTGGAAAGACTCGACGACACTTTAGTAAATTTGGGTAAAATTGGATATTTATGATTGGCTACGCTTTATTAAGATCGCAATCATGCTAACAATGCATGACACGTTGGTTCAAAGGAATCCAGCATTGTGCAAAGAAGTTTCAAGGGAAGATTTTTTATCTGCATTCTATCAATCATCTTTGCTCGATCAGACCGTCAAACCTAGATCAAGCGACAATCTCCTGCGCATTCCACTGGTGATCCTCGTGCTTGTCTACCCACTAATTCATAAATTAAATATTCCAAAAATACATTAAAATATATTTAAGTTTATCCCAACAGTTATTGTGTGGTAAAATGTAAATCGGTTGGATTCATGGTTGAGCTTTTTTAAGGGTTCAAGTGTAATTCGAAAATATGCATGGTTGAGTTTTTTGTGTGCAAGTGTAATTAGTAAAGATGACTCTTTAATGAGGGAGAGACTTGGTATAGTGCTTTGTTTGAAGGAAAGATTGTTTGGAAAACAAAAAAAGTAATACCGAATTGGTTTAATAAATGGTAGATCTTAGCATATAAGATGAGCCATTCTTCATTAGTATGAGGTCTTTTTGATGAAACTAAAAACAAAATAACGAAATCTTATGTCGAAAGAGGATAATATTATCATTGGGTTATTGTAAGGTTGGAACAAATTCTCTAGGGACTAAAATTTCTCCATGTTGGGTTTCATATTTGGGTCATTCCTATCAAGCGACAATCTCCTGCGCATTCCACTGCGATTCCCGTGCTTGATGAGACTCCAAGGTGAAAAAAGAGAGAGAAGAACGTCGAGATAGCAATGTCTCTCGCCATTCTTGTTTGAAAATGCAACACACTCTTCACATTCTTTACTCAAGCACTGATAGTAGGCCTACACAAGTAGGAGAGATGAGAAGGTGAAAGATGCATTCATAGAATGAGATGTTGAGCTTGACTGGGAAGAGTATCCAAGAAACTTGGTGGATGTTGTTGACCCAGACAACCAAGTCGGAGAAGATGGCGACGGGGCACTCTAAAAGGAAGTCTAAGTTTTATTTCTTCACTACATAATCCTTTTCTTAATTCCATGCATGCTATTTTCTTCATTCTTTAGGATGAAAATTAATTTTTTGTTTTCAGCTTTTCAAATTCAATTGTCCATTCTTATCAATAGGTATTAATAGAACTCACAAATCCTCTTTTTGATAACACCTCAGAATATTAATATTATTGCAGCATTAAATGTTAGCTTAAGACTTTCCTTCACCTAGAGAAATTCTTAATATTCAAATCCAATTAAGCAACAAATTAATCCTTATCGTGATTGACAGAATGTAATAGCCCAGTTTCCTATTCCAGTTTTCGAGGTGCCTTCGGGTCAAGATTCGGTTGTTTGGTTGGGTCATTAGAGCGGTTTTGACCCTTGGGGGTATTTTGGTCTTTTGGCTCTCCGGGCAGGATTTGTGGTTTTCAGGGTTTCGAGGTAGCTCCTGCCTTTATCGAGGCTTGTTTGTTTTTGGCTGCGAGTCCCGAGGTGTTTGGGCTAGTCGGTTGGATGCTCGGTTGTGGTTTGGGCTTTGGCAAAGTGATGGTTGGTTGCGTGCTTCCTTTGGGATTCGAGCCCGGGCCCTTAGTGTTGCTTTGGGAGTTGGATTTAAGTGAGTTTTATTTATTGGAAAAGATTGCTTCGGTCGGGTCTCGAAGGAGGAAGCCGGGAAATGGGATTTTAAGGTTTTAAAAGTGGATAAGGATGGAAAATTTGATAAAATCCCATTTATTTCCTTTTATTCCCATTTTTCTTTGATTTTCCCATTTTCTTTTCTAAATCCCCATTTTCTCTCTTTTTTTTTTCTCTCTCTCTCTCTCTCTCTCTCCCCGAGCCCTCACCCTAGCCCGAGCCAGGCCCCCCACCTAGCCCGAGCAGCCCAGCTAGCCCGCGCGCCCTCGCCCTGCCCAGGTCGCCCAAGCCCCAGCCCAAGCGTCGCACAGTGCCGTCGCCCAGCCCGCGCGCCCTCGCCCTAGCCCAGGCCCCGCGTCGCCTAGCTCGCCCGAGCCTCGCACAGTGTCGCCAGGTCTCGTCCGCGCCGTGTCGCCAAGTGCCGAGCCGTAGCGTCGTGTCGCTTCGCTCCGTCTGCAGGCCTGTCCTCGTGCGCCGCGCCACGCGCAAAGACCACCGAAGCTAGCTCCGCGCGCGCGCGCCCTCGTGTGTCGTCCGCGCGCCCGTCCGCGCGCAGCCCAACGCCCGTGCCAGCGTGCCTTAGCTAGCCCCATGTGGCCCTAGCGCGCCCAGCCAGCCCTTTAGCTGCCTCGCCCGTGCAGCCGGCTCGTTCGCGTGTCAGCCGCGCCTCATGAGTTGCTCCCGAGCCGAGCCCTGTTTATTTTATTGTATTTAGGCCTATTTTATGATTATTGATGTGTTTGTTTGGCTCGCTATAGGTTGCTCGGGTTCGATCGCAGTTAATTTTATTGTGTGTTGTTGCCTTCAGACAAGGTAAGGATTTCTTACCGGAGTTGTGTGGGCCCTGCGATATTTTTCATGATATGCCTTGCTTGTTTGCTGACTGTTATGAGCATGTTAGAGATAGAGTTGTTTGATTGATTTCTTGCTAGCATGTTAGCCTGATTTTACATGTTAGTGCCATGCTAGGTTTGTTCTGCCAGCATGCTTATGATTCCTGCTTAAGCTCGTAGTATCATGCTAGGTAATGTGTTTGATGTCGGTCATTGTTTGCTAGCCAGGAATCATTGATTTTACTTTGTACTCTTAGATAGAGTTGTAGGGTTTGTCATCATCCAGAGGCTGAGCGGACATAACGTACTTTGTCCCCACTGATCGGGAGTAAAGTGTGCGCAGCATAACGTATCTTGCTTCCCCCCAGTCGCCAAGGTGGATTTAGCTCAGGTCGGGAGTAAAGTGCACGCAGCATAACGTATCTTGCTTCCCCCCCGACCCGCCGGTTGTGGAATTAGCTACCCACTCGGCATAAGCCTAGTTTGTAGCCTGCTAGAGCGGAACCCTGCCATCGGTGTAAGCCTGCCCTGGCCGGTTCTTTGCTTCAGGTCGGTGGATCATGCTGCACAGATGAGCGCCGAGGGCCTCGCGCTACTGTGAAATGGTTGGTTGTGTGCTTCCTTTGGGATTCGAGCCCGGGCCCTTAGTGTTGCTTTGGGAGTTGGATTTAAGTGAGTTTTATTTATTGGAAACGATTGCTTCGGTCAGGTCTCGAAGGAGGAAGCCGGGAAATGGGATTTTAAGGTTTTAAAAGTGGATAAGGATGGAAAATTGGATAAAATCCCATTTATTTCCTTTTATTCCCATTTTTCTTTTATTTTCCCATTTTCTTTTCTAAATCCCCATTTTCTCTCTTTTTTTCTCTCTCTCTCTCTCTCTCTCTCCCCGAGCCCTCACCCTAGCCCGAGCCAGGCCCCCCAACAAAACATTGGCAAGTTGCCGTGTTAGTGGCTTGAGGTAGATGTAGAGACATCTTTGCCCCCTTGCAAGCCTGTTGTTGTTTAACAGCCCAGTTTCCTCAGATGTTTTGTAGAGTTGGGCACTCTTCCTTGGTGAGCTCCTAGAGTGGAGCTAGCTGCTGCATGTTAAGAGATCCGGCCAGAGTTTTGTTGAGCATCATGTGGAGATGCAAGAGTAGGCTGTGAGCCTTCAGTTTGATGAGATGCCATAGGCATGGTTGTTTGAGTTGAGCCTTTGTATGCTGTAACAGCCCAGTTTCCTATTCCAGTTTTCGAGGTGCCTTCGGGTCAAGATTCAGTTGTTTGGTTGGGTCATTAGAGCGGTTTTGACCCTTGGGCGTATTTTGGTCCTTTGGCTCCCCGGGCAGGATTTGTGGATTTTCAGGGCTTCGAGGTCGCTCCTGCCTTTGTCGAGGCTTGTTTGGGTTGGACTGCGAGTGCCGAGATGTTTGGGCTAGTCGGTTGGATGTTCGGTTGTGATTTGGGCTTTGGCAAAGTGATGGTTGTTTGGGTGTTGCCTTTGGGATTCGAGCCCGGGCCCTTAGTGTTGCTTTGGGAGTTGGATTTAAGCGAGTTTATTTATTGGAAAAGGTTGCTTCAGTCGGGTCTCGAAGGAGGAAGCCGGGAAATGGGATTTTAAGGATTTTTTTTAAAGTTTGGATAAAATTTGGATAAGTATGAAAAAAAAGAGATAAAATCCCATATTTTCCCTTTTTCCCATTTTCCTTTTATTTCCCATTTTTCTTTTATTTTTTTTCCCAAAATCCATTTCTCTCTCTCTCTCTCTCTCTCTCTCTCTCTCTCTCTCTCTCTCTCTCTCTCTCTCTCTCTCTCTCTCTCTCTCCCCGAGCCCCCTAGCTCGAGCCCCTTGGGTCGCCCAACCCAGCCAGCCAGAGCCAGCCCATTCGCCCAGGTCGCGTCGCCCTCGCCTGCTCGCGTCGCCCAGCCAGCTCGAGCATCGCGTCGCCCAGCCCCTGCTCGCGTCGCCTAGCTCGCCCGAGCCTTGCACAGTGTCGTCGCCCAGTCTGCGCGCCCTAGCCCCAGCTCGAGCATCGCGTCGCCCAACCCCTGCTCGCGTCGCCTAGCTCGCCCGAGCCTTGCACAGTGTCGCTCGTCTCGTCCGCTCCCGTGTCGCCCAATGTCGAACCGTCGCGTCGTGTCACTCGCGCCCGCGCGCTGTCCCTATGCCGAGCCGTGCCGCGTGCCCAAGTGTGGCCCAACGCCCGTCCGCGCGCAGCCCAGCGCGCCAGCGCCCATCTCTGCGCCTGTCTGCGCCCATCAGCTACCTAGCCCGTGCAGCCGGCTCGTTTGCGTGTCAGCCGCGCCTCGTGAGTTGCTCCCGAGCCGAGACCTATTTATTTTATTGTATTTAGGGCTATTTTATGATTATTGATGTGTTTGTTTGGCTCGCTATAGGTTGCTCGGGTTCGATCGCAGTTAGTTTTATTGTGTGTTGTTGCCTTCCGACCAGGTAAGGATTTCTTACCGGAGTTGTGTGGGCCCTGCGATATATTATGTGATTGATGATTGTATGCTTGTTGTGTTTATTGACATGTTTAATGATAGGTGCTCTATTCTGAATTCTCGACTGGCATGATTTCCTATGTTGTTTCTCATGTTAGTCCATGCTAGGTTGTTCCTTTCTGGCATGCTCGTATCTGTTCTTGCTTCGTAGTATCATGCTAGGTTCGTTGTATTCTTATTGAGCACGTATTGGATTGATTTGATTGTTTGCTGATTGCTATGACAGGTTAGAGTTCAGGTAGATAGCATCATCCGGGCCGGGTGCATAAAGAACCTTGCATCCCCAAAAGGGACGTATGAGATGGTGCTCCGTCCCTGATCTCGTTAGGGACTAACTAACCCTAACGGCGGGCCCTGCAATCTCGGGTGAGGGTGGTAGACTGTTAAATGCCCCAACGGTCGGGATGATGACTTGGCATTGCCTTGTCCCCGACAGCCGGCACGTCCTCAGCGTGTTTCGGCGGTAGCCCTTGAGTTGCCACCTGATAGGGCAAGGACGGTTTCCTGGTGTAAGCCTACCACGACCCGTGCCTTAGCCTTAGGTGCGGTGGTTCAGGCTGACATAGTTCACGTGTCCAGGTCTCACACCCCTATGTCAGTGACACCGATCCAGAGATTTAGTTAGGCGTGGTGACTGGACATGGGCAGCTTGCCACTAGACATGGCACCCCCCATAGTCTGCAGTAGCACGCGGTGCGCCCGAACGCTCATTATAGCGTCGACCGGAGAGCTCCTCGGGATCTTGAGCCAGTGCACCATTCGTCGACAGTAGACAGGCTGAGGCCGAGACTTGTTTCTCGTATAGGACGTATTGTGTGGTGAGTTATTTCCGGACTAAGACCCTGAATTGGCATCCGAGATCCAAGTGTGGGCTAAGCTATGTGCTCTATTCTGTGTTTATATTCATAGCTGGCATACCTTTCTGCTAGATGACCATGTATATCGTATTATACCCCGGTTGGGGATTCTTACTGAGTAATTCGTTACTCACCCTTATTATGTGGTTTTCCACAGGTAACCATGGCGCGAGACAGGATGGCTGGAGGAGGAGCTGTGATCATGGAAACCCGTTGTTCAACTCTGAGTTTTATGTTTAAGATTTAAATGTCCTCTGAATGCATGTAGTTGGGCACGGAGCCCTAGGGTGTTTTCTGAATGTATTTCCGGATTCGTGCATTGTTGTAACTATTGTAAAGTTTGTATGTTTTAAATAAATCTCTGATCAGAGTAAGTTTTGTAAATGTATTTTTCTTGGAACAGGTGCTTGGAAACAGGGACAGGTTCCAGGAATTGATGTTGATTTTAAATGGATGTTTTATGTTTTAGTTTTTACTTAGATTCCGAACACCCTATTGCGAATTTTCTGTAGATTTGAATGCATGCATTGAGGTAACGGCCTATTTTAGAACCCTTTCGGGTCTGGTCGTTATAGGTTGGTATCAGAGCTCAGAGTCATAGATTCTGTAGACTGACCTTTTGTTGTAGGTTGTTTTTCCATGATCATCAGCACTCCGACAGTCATCAGGTACGCCTAAGTTTACTGTTTTAAAGAAAAGGTAAAGAATTTACAATACTTTTCATCTAGTGTATGCCTTGTGTTGTGTTGTGGAGCGGAGACGAGCAGGTTCTGACTCGTTGTTAGTTTGGGCTTAGAGAGCCATCATGCCAACTTTCCGCAGTGCGAGCATGATTTAGCAGCTTGTTGAGGTATCCAGATAGATTCGGATGCCCTGGTACGTCGTCCCCGAGGGAGGCAGAGCTTAGACTCCCGTAGGCCACGTGTGGCCCAGTTGTTGGTTCTCCCCTAGTGAGGAGGTGAAGGTGCTTTGTGCAGATCGCCAGTATGTTGATCGCACTCAGAGGAGCAGGACGCTTGGCATGTCCGACCGAGGAGTTGGACTGATCGTGTTGATGTTGAGGCCGCGTCTAGGGTTGTTTAGACCCGTTGGCCAGATTTTGCCCTGGCAGTTGAGTTGCCTAGAGGAGGGGGTAGAGGCTAGCACGCCTCAGAGTGAGACTCCTTGAGCAGAGTGTGCTCCAGCCATGAGAGATTTGATGGCAGGTCTTTAGCTATCAGAGAGCGGAGATCCAGGCGCAGTTTGTAGCGCGTAGTGAGGAGTCCCGGGCACAGGTAGCCCAGCTGGCAGAGTTTGTTTCAGCATTTCCCCCCAGTAGCTCTTGTAGCCCCGGAGGTTCCCGGGAGGGCATGATCAGCAGGTTTATGCCGATGAATTTGGTTGCGTTGATGGAGCCGCCCATTTTGGCAAGTGGATGCCTGTAGAGCTCGATGTTTTAGAAAGTCCTGCTGCTAGTAGTAAAGCGGTTGGCCAGGTTTGAGTTTAGCATCCGTGTGTGCGATGCCATGCTATTCAGAGGCCGAGGTGTGCCGTTCCTGTGCTGTTTGGTACAACAGTTGGTAGTGGAAGTCCCTTGTGAGAGGTGGACTAGCAGAGTCTCCACCAGTTGCCCGATTGATTGGCAAGTTGCCGTGTTAGTGGCTTGAGGCAGATGTAGAGACATCTTTGCCCCCTTGCAAGCCTGCTGTTGTTTAGCAGCTCAGTTTCCTCAGATGTTTGGTTAAGTTGAGCACTCTTCCTTGGTGAGCTCCTAGAGTGGAGCTAGCTGCTGCTTGTTGAAAGATCCGGCCAGAGTTTTGTTGAGCATCATGAGGAGATGCTAGTGTAGGTCGTGGGCCTTAGGTTTGATGAGATGCCATAGGCATGGTTGCTTGAGTTGAGCCCTCGTATGCCTAGCCATAGTTGTTGTCACTTGAGGTAGTGACCTTGCTGGTCCCATCTGTAGTAAGATGTGGATTTGGTAGTAGTAGCACTTGAGGTGCATTGGTTGGTGTGCCACTTTGGCACTAAGTCTGGTTTGGCTTGAGTTTGGCATGGGCATAGCAGATGGTTCTATGTCGTCCGGAGTTCAGCGCACTCCTTTAGCCTTGGATCCGTTTATGGCAGTTGCACCTGTTTAGGTCGTGCCAGAGGGCTAGTTTAGTGGTAGTCGATGGACTACAAGCGAAAGGATGCTCGAGAGGAGCCGGAGCCTCTTCCCAGTGTTTCTGGAGGTTGAGTAAGTCAGCAGATTGGTTGGTAAGTGTTGGTGCGCGTGAGTCTCGCGCTAGTGTTAAGGCCAAGAGATTCTTTGTGGTTGGTAGTGCGGTCAACTACCTTCGAGTACCTTAATCTGAGGAGAGTTGAGCATCGTAGATGCGAGTTTGGTCCAGCAGAGGGACCCTGAGTTGGATGCTCATGAGATGAGCTGGATGCCTATGAGGCGAGTTGGATGCCTTTGAGGCGAGATGAGTTGATGCCTTGCGAGAGGATTTGGATGCCTTATGGGTAAGCACCCTTGGTAGAGGCTTGGTATAAAGTAAGATTCAGTTTGGCATGGTTATGCTTTTGTAAAGCAAGGTTGCCTCAGCTTTGAGCATCGTGTGGAGTTGGAACTTTTGGTGTTCCTTCGGTTGGAGTTCAGTTGGAAACTGAACAAGTGCTGATGGTAGCAAAGCCGCTTGTAGATTTCGATCGCCTTGGCTAAGAGAGTTGTTTGGATCCTTTCCTTGGGTAGAAGCCTTGTTGTGGCTGATGTTTGAGTAGGAGGACAACGCATTCGGTAGCGTTTCGGGTCCTCTTGGTTCCCAAGGAGTTGGAGTTGGCTTGATATGGTTGAGATCTTTCGAGAGAGTTGTGCCTGTTCAGGCAGTTGGCTGTTAGCTCGTTTGTCGGCAGTGTGTGTCGAGGGTTGCCGAAGAACCCTAGATTGTGGAGAGCCTCTCCAGAGCTCAGCCAGCCCAGGTAGTGAGTTTCAGTTGGCATGTTGGAGGCGTGTAGTTTGTAGCCTCGAGTGAGTTGCTAGCAGTCTTGGTAGACTAGCAAGCTAGTGTTTGTTTGGAACAGAGTCTGGATTGGTTCCGGTGCGGTGGCAAGTTGATGCTTGGTGTTGACCAAGGTGTGGATTGGAGCTGCTAGAAGTTAGCTTTGCTCGTGGGACGAATGGTTCGTGCCCTGCTGGTTGTTTTCCTGTTTCTAGCATGTTGAGTTGCCCCGTTTGGCATTTGGAGGTTCAGTCTGTGGTGGACCCCTGTTGTTGCCCCGTGAGATTTAGATGTTGTTGCTCTAGTGGAGCAAGACAGTGAGCGTATGTGGAGCTCTCTGTCCTTCGGTTGTCTGCTTGTAAGAGTCGTTCCTTCTGGGAGTTGCCAGATTTCTCCCGTAGCCATGAGTTGATGGTAGAGGTGCTAGCTAGAAGGAAACGTTTGTTGGCTGCTTGGAAGCAGTTGTTTTTCCAGTTAGGTGGACTCTTGGATGGTGTTCTAGAGGCTGCAGTAAGGGTTGTTTTGCCTCTTGTGAGTGTTGGGCCAAGTTTTGGTCCTCTTGTTGTTTCGAGAGCTAGTTCGGTTCTAGCTGGAGGGCGTTGCCCTGAGGTCTTGTTCCTAGTCAGGAAGTTTTGGGAGTTGACCCCTCCCTCGGCAGTTGAGTAAGTGTTGTTAGTTCCGGATTGGTGATCCTATTGGTTGAGTTTTCCCTTGGGTGTTGCTTCCAAGAGATTTGGTTGCTGTTGCCTTGGGTTTGTGCAAGTCAGTGAGCGTGTGTGGAGTTTGCTACACTTCAGAGTTTGCTTGCTGGGAAATCGTTTCCCGTTTAGCAGGAGTCAGCTTAGCTCCTGAGTTGTGTAGTTGATCAGAGTAGCGCAGTGGTCAGCCCAGCGAGAGGGTCCCTGCTTTGTGTTGCTAGCAAGCAAAAGTTGTTTGTCCCCGCAAGGGCGGAGGCCAGCCAGTAAGAGTTGTTTCTGGCAAGTTGTTGGTTCTTTGGGGATTGAAGATTTCCCTTCCCCCCTAGTCTCTGAGGTGGTTGAGTTGCTCCCTGGATGCCAGCCTCGAGTGTTAGCTTCCGAGGTAGTCTTGTGGATTCGTGTGGCTCAGGATCCGTAAGTTTTGAGGTTGTCGTTATCCGTTTTCCTTGTGAGGTTTTGGAAGTGGAGCTTCTGGTTGGAAGTTGAGTTAGGCTTAAGCTTAAAGGAGAAGTCCTTTGAGCAGCCAGTTGGATTTTAAGAGTTGAGTAGTAGCTTGGAGGCGAGCATTGCTCGTTATAAGTTTGGGTTGAGTTCTGCTGAGCAAGCCCTTCTCGGGCTTTGCTCCTAGTTGTTGTGCGTTCGTAGTTGGCGATAGCGGAGCCTCATTTGAGTGAGTTGGCACAGAGGTGCCGTGGCTTTGGTTGGTTAAGCTGTTGAGCTGTTTTCCTCAAGTGTTGTGCCGCAGAGAGCTGCGTGATGGTTTAGTCCTTGCAGCCCGAGTTTTCCTTGAGAGGAGTTTTGTTGGTTTGGCCGAGTGGAGCCTGTGCTTGGCCCTTGTCTTTTAGAGGTGGTCATAGCTGAAGTCTCAGCTGGTGTGAGTGTTGTTAGCCGTTGGGTGTACCAGGATGGTGCCCCTTGCCTTTTTTATCAGTCGCCAGTTGGTGATTCGATTGGATTTCGTTAAGGTTGTAGGCAAGATTTGAGGTTTGCTAGTCTCTGTGAAGTAAGAGTAGGTCGTTTGGTTTTCTAGAACCTGGAAGGTTCAGTTGTTTGGCCAGTTTGTGTAGGGCTGAGGCTACTTGTTAGCAGCTGTGAGCTCCTAGAGGAGTTTCGCCAGTGTGTGGTGTAGAGTTTCAGAGCTTGTGGCCAGTCCTCGAGTTTGCTGAGAGTAGCACCATTTGAGAGTTGGTGCGAGTTGAGGACGTGGTTTGCCGTCTATTCCCTTTGGAGTTCAGTGTATGCCCAGTCTTGGTTGAGATAGGTTGTGGCAGTCTGGATGGCATTCTGCCTTTGAGCCTTTGAGAACCCAAGAGGGTTTGGTTTTCGAAGAAGGGCTAGTGTTGTCTTGGCCGAGAAGTTCAGTTGGTTGGATCAGTGGAGTTTTCCTGGAGCTGTTTCGTCTTAGGACTTTCGAGGACGAAAGTCTTAAAAGGAGGGAGTATTGTAACAGCCCAGTTTCCTATTCCAGTTTTCGAGGTGCCTTCGGGTCAAGATTTAGTTGTTTGGTTGGGTCATTAGAGCGGTTTTGACCCTTGGGGGTATTTTGGTCTTTTGGCTCCCCGGGCAAGATTTGTAGATTTTCAGAGCTTCGAGGTCGCTCCTGCCTTTGTCGAGGCTTGTTTGGGTTGGACTGCGAGTCCCGAGATGTTTGGGCTAGTCGGTTGGATGTTCGGTTGTGATTTGGGCTTTGGCAAAATGATGGTTGTTTGGGTGTTTCCTTTGGGATTCGAGCCCGGGCCCTTAGTGTTGCTTTGGGAGTTGGATTTAAGCGAGTTTATTTATTGGAAAAGGTTGCTTAAGTCGGGTCTCGAAGGAGGAAGCCAGGAAATGGGATTTTAAGGATTTTTTTTTAAAGTTTGGATAAAATTTGGATAAGTATGGAAAAAAAGAGATAAAATCCCATATTTTCCCTTTTTTCCCATTTTCCTTTTATTTCCCATTTTTCTTTGATTATTTTTCCCAAAATCCATTTTCTCTCTCTCTCTCTCTCCCCGAGCCCCCTAGCCCGAGCCCCTTGGGTCGCCCAACCCAGCCAGCCCGAGCCAGCCCGCTCGCCCAGCCCGTGCCATCGCCCAGGTCGCGTCGCCCTCGCCTGCTCGCATCGCTTAGCCAGCCCGAACCCTTAGCCCGCACAGTGCCGTCGCCCAGCCCGCGCGCCCTCGCCCCAGCCCGAGCATCGCGTCGCCCAGCCCCTGCTCGCATCGCCTAGCTCGCCCGATCCTCGCACAGTGTCGCTCGTCTCGTCCGTGCCCGTGTCGCCCAGTGCCGAGCCGTCGCGTCGTGTCGCTCGCTCCCGCACGCTGTCCCTGTGCAGAGCCACGCCGCGCACCGTCGCCCAGCCGAGCTAGCGCCCGCGCGCCCCTGTGTCGCCTAGCGCCCGTCATGCGCGCCGAAAGACCAGCAGCGCCCATCCATGCGCTCATCTCGCGCCATCGCACGCCTAGCCCGCGGCTGGCCGGTTCGTTCTCGTGTCAGCCGCACCTCGTGAGTTGCTCCCAAGCCGAGCCTTGTTTATTTTATTGTATTTAGGGCTATTTTATGATTATTGATGTGTTTGTTTGGCTCGCTATAGGTTGCTCGGGTTCGATCGCAGTTAGTTTTATTGTGTGTTGTTGCCTTCCGACCAGGTAAGGATTTCTTACCGGAGTTGTGTGGGCCCTGCGATATATTATGTGATTGCTGATTGTATGCTTGTTGTGTTTATTGACATGTTTAATGATAGGTGCTCTATTCTGAATTCCCGACTGGCATGATTTCCTATGTTGTTTCTCATGTTAGTCCATGCTAGGTTGTTCCTTTCTGGCATGCTCGTATCTGTTCTTGCTTCGTAGTATCATGCTAGGTTCGTTGTATTCTTATTGAGCACGTATTGGATTGATTTGATTGTTTGTTGATTTCTATGACAGGTTAGAGTTCAGGTAGATAGCATCATCCGGGCCGGGTGCATAAAGAACCTTGCATCCCCGAAAGGGACGTATGAGATGGTGCTCCGTCCCTGATCCCGTTAGGGACTAGCTAACCCTAACGGCGGGCCCCGCAATCTTGGGTGAGGGTGGCAGACTGTTAAATGCCCCAACGGTCGGGATGATGACTTGGCATTGCCTTGTCCCCGACAGCCGGCACGTCCTCAGCGTGTTTCGGCGGTAGTACTTGAGTTGCCACCTGATAGGGCAAGAACGGTTTCCTGGTGTAAGCCTACCACGACCCGTGCCTTAGCCTCAGGTGCGGTGGTTCAGGCTGACATAGTTCACGTGTCCAGGTCTCACACCCCTATGTCAGTGACACCGATCCAGAGATTTAGTTAGGCGTGGTGACTGGACATGGGCAGCTTGCCACTAGACCCGGCACCCCCCATAGTCTGCAGTAGAACGCGGTGCGCGCGAACGCTCATTATAGCACCGACCGAGAGCTCCTCGGGATCTTGAGCCAGTGCACCTTTCGTCGACAGTAGACAGGCTGAGGCCGAGACTTGTTTCTCGTATAAGGCGTATTGTTTGGTGAGTTATTTCCGGACTAAGACCCTGAGTTGGCATCCGAGGCCCAAGTGTGGGCTAAGCTATGTGCTCTATTCTGTGTTTATATTCATAGGTGGCATACCTTTCTACTAGATGACCATGTATATCGTATTATACCCCGGTTGGGGATTCTTACTGAGTAATTCGTTACTCACCCTTATTATGTGGTTTTCCATAGGTAACCATGGCGCGAGACAGGATGGCTGGAGGAGGAGCTGTGATCATGGAAACCCGTTGTTCAACTCTGAGTTTTATGTTTATGATTTAAATGTCCTCTGAATGCATGTAGTTGGGCACAGAGCCCTAGGGTGTTTTCTGAATGTATTTTCGGATTCTAGCATTGTTGTAACTATTGTAAAGTTTGTATGTTTGAAATAAATCTCTGATGAGAGTAAGTTTTGAAAATGTATTTGTCTTGGAACAGGTGCTTGGAAACAGGGACAGGTTCCAGGAATTGATGTTGATTTTAAATGGATGTTTTATGTTTTAGTTTTTACTTAGAATCCAAACACCCTATTGCGAATTTTCTGTAGATTTGAATGCATGCATTGAGGTAACGGCCTATTTTAGAACCCTTTCGGGTCGGGTCGTTACATATGCCTAGCCAGAGTTGATGTCACTTGAGGTAGTGACCTTGCTGGCCCCATCTGTAGTAAGATGTGGATTTGGTAGTAGTAGCACTTGATGTGCATTGGTTGGTGTGCCACTTTGGCACTAAGTCTGGTTCAGGCTTGAGTTGGCATGGGCATAGCAGATGGTTCTATGCCGTCCGGAGTTCAGCGCACTCCTTTAGCCTTGGATCTGTTTATGGTAGTTGCACCTGTTTAGGTCGTGCCAGAGGGCTAGTTTAGTGGTAGTCGATGGACTACAAGCGAAAGGATGCTCGAGAGGAGCTGGAGCCTCTTCCCAGTGTTTCTGGAGGTTGAGTAAGTCAGCAGATTGGTTGGTAAGTGTTGGTGCGCGTGAGTCTCGCGCTAGTGTTAAGGCCAAGAGTTTCCTTGTGGTTGGTAGTGCGGTCAACTACCTTCGAGTGGCTTAATCTGAGGAGAGTGAAGCATCGTAGATGCGAGTTCGGTCCAGCAGAGGGACCCTGAGTTGGATGCTCATGAGATGAGTTGGATGCCTATGAGGCGAGTTGGATGCCTATGAGGCGAGTTGGATGCCTATGAGGCGAGATGAGCTGATGCCTTGCGAGAGGATTTGGATGCCTTATGGGTAAGCACCCTTGGTAGAGGCTTGGTATAAAGAAAGTTCGGTGTGGCATGGTTATGCCTTGGTAGAGCAAGGTTGCCTCAGCTTTGAGCATCGTGTGGAGAAGGAACTTTTGGTGTTCCTTCGGTTGGAGTTCAGTTGGAAACTGAACAAGTGCGGTGGTAGCAAAGCCGCGCAGTTTCTGATCGCCTTGGCTAAGAGAGTTATGTGGATCCTTTCCTTGGGTAGAAGCCTTGTTGTGGCTGATGTTTGAGTAGGAGGACGACGCATTCGGTAGCGTTTCGGGTCCTCTTGGCTCCCAAGGAGTTGGAGTTGGCCAGCATGGTTGAGATGCTGGAGTGAGTTGTGCCTGTTCAGGCAGTTGGCTGTTAGCTCGTTGTCGTCGGCAGTGTGTGTCGAGGGTTGCGAAGAACCCTAGGTTGTGGAGAGCCTCTCGAGCTCGGTCGAGCCCGGCTAGTGAGTTTCAGTTGGCTAGCTGGAGGCGTGTAGTTTGTAGCCTCGGTTGTGTTGCTGGCAGTCTTGGTAGACTAGCAAGCTAGTGTTTGTTTGGAGTAAAGTCTGGATTGGTTCCTGTGCGGTGGCAAGTTGATGCTTGGTGTTGACCAAGGTATGGTTTGGAGCTGCTAGAGATTAGTTTTGCTCGTGGGGAGAGTGGTTCGTGCCCTGTTGGTTGTTTTCCTGTTTCCATGATGTTGGGTTGCCCCGTTTGGCATTTGGGAGGTTCAGTCTGAGGTGGAGCCCTGTTGTTGCCCCGTGAGATTAGATGTTGTTGCTCTAGTGGAGCAAGACAATGAGCGTATGTGGAGCTCTCTGTCCTTCGGTTGTTTGCTTGTAAGAGCCGTTTCCTCCTGGGAGTTGTCAGATTTCTCTCGTAGCCATGAGTTGATGGTAGAGGTGCTAGCTTGAAGGAAAAGTTTGTTGGCTGCTTGGAAGCAGTTGTTTGTCCAGTTAGGTGGACTCTTTGATGGTGTTCTAGAGGCTGCAGTAAGGGTTGTTTTGCCTCTTGTGAGTGTTGGGCCAAGGTTTGGTCCTCTTGTTGTTTCGAGAGCTAGTTCGGTTCTAGCTGGAGGGCGTTGCCCTGAGGTCTTGTTCCTAGTCAAGAAGTTTTGGGAGTTGACCCCTCCCTCGGTAGTTGACCAAGTGCTGTTAGTTTCGGATTGGTGATCCGATTGGTTGAGTTTTCCCTTGGTTGTTGCTTCCAAGAGAGTTGGTTGTTGTTGCCTTGGGTTTGAGCAAGTCAGCGAGCTTGTGTGAAGTTCGCTGCTCTTCAGAGTTTGCTTGCTGGGAAATTGTTTCCCCTTTAGCAGGAGTCAGCTTAGCTCCTGAGTTGTGTAGTTGATCAGAGTAGCGCAGTGGTCAGCCCAGCGAGAGGGTCCCTGCTTTGTGTTGTTAACAAGCAAAAGTTGTTTGTTTCCGCAAGGGCGGAGGCCAGCCAGTAAGAGTTGTTTCTGGCAAGTTGTTGGTTCTTTGGGGATTGAAGATTTCCCTTCCCCCCTAGTCTCTGAGGTGGTTGAGTTGCTCCCTGGATGTCAGCCTCGAGTGTTAGCTTCCGAGGTAGTCTTGCGGATTCGTGTGGCTTAGGATCCGTAAGCTTTGAGGTTGTCGTTATCCGTTTTCCTTGAGAGGAATGTTGGTTGTTCCTGGCCTGGCAGTATTTTCTTTGGCCAGTTGCTGGTAGGTTGGCTCCGAAAAGTTTGTGTTTGGCCGATGAAGAGTTTTCATTTGTTGGTTTGGCCGAGTGGAGCATGTGCCTGGCCTTTGTCTTTTAGAGGTGGCCGTAGCTGAAGTTTCAGCTGGTGTGAGTGTTGTTAGCCGTCTGGTGTACCAGGATGGTGCCCCTTGCCTTTGGTTCGACGATTTCTCCTTAAGATGGTTGCGATAGTGTTGTGGTCGCGTTCTGGTTGGAGAAGTTTGCCTTTTGGATTAGTCGCCAGTTGGTGATTCGATTGGATTTCGTTAAGGATGTAGGCAAGGTTTAAGGTTCGTTGGTCTCTTGTGAAGTAAGAGTAGGCCGTTTGGTTTCTGGAACCTGGGAGGTTCAGTTGTTTGGCCAGTTTGTTGTGGGTTGAGGCTGCTTGTTAGCAGCTGTGAGCTCCTAGAGGAGTTTTTCCAGTGTGTGGTGTAGAGTTTCAGAGCTTGTGGCCCGTCCTCGAGTTTGCTGAGAGTAGCACCGTTTGAGAGTTGGTGCGAGTAGAGGATGTGGTTTGTCGTCTATTCCCTTTGGAGTTCAGTGTATGCCCAGTCTGGATGGCATTGTGGCCTTGAGTTTTTGAGAACCCAAGAGGGTTTGGTTTTCGAAGAAGGTTGGTGTTGTTGGCCGAGAAGTTCAGTTGGCTGGATCAGTGGAGTTTTCCTGGAGCTGTTTCGTCTTAGGACTTTCGAGGACGAAAGTCTTAAAAGGAAGGAGTATTGTAACAGCCCAGTTTCCAATTCTAGTTTTTGAGGTGCCTTCGGGTCAAGATTCGGTTGTTTGGTTGGGTCATTAGAGCGATTTTGACCCTTGGGGGTATTTTGGTCTTTTGGCTCTCCGGGCAGGATTTGTGGTTTTCAGGGCTTCGAGGTAGCTCCTGCCTTTGTCGAGGCTTGTTTGTTGTTGGTTGCGAGTCCCGAGGTGTTTGGGCTAGTCGGTTGGATGCTCGGTTGTGGTTTGGGCTTTGGCAAAGTGATGGTTGGTTGTGTGCTTCCTTTGGGATTCTTGGAGTTGGATTTAAGTTAGTTTTATTTATTGGAAACGATTGCTTCGGTCAGGTCTCGAAGGAGGAAGCCGGGAAATGGGATTTTAAGGTTTTAAAAGTGGATAAGGATGGAAAATTGGATAAAATCCCATTTATTTCCTTTTATTCCCATTTTTCTTTTATTTTCCCATTTTATTTTCTAAATCCCCGTTTTCTCTCTTTTTTTTTTCTCTCTCTCTCTCTCTCTCTCCCCCCGAGCCCTCACCCTAGCCCGAGCCAGGCCCCCAAGCTAGCCCGAGCAGCCCAGCCAGCTCGCGCGCCCTCGCCTTGCCCAGGTCGCCCAAGCCCCAGCCCGAGCGTCGCACAGTGCCGTCGCCCAGCCCGCGCGCCCTCGCCCTCGCCCAAGCCCTGCGTCGCCTAGCTCGCCCGAGCCTCGCACAGTGTCGCCAGATCTCGTCCGCGCCGTGTCGCACAGTGTCGAGCCGTCGCGTCGTGTCGCTTCGCTCGTCGCGGCCTCGTATCCATCTCACGGCCAAGCGCGCGCGCGGCCAGCGACCCCCCAGCGAGCCCCCTGCGGCCCCAGCGCGCCTAGCCAGCCCTTTAGCTACCTCGCCCGTGCAGCCGGCTCGTTCTCGTGTCAGCCGTGCCTCGTGAGTTGCTCCCGAGCCGAGCCCTGTTTATTTTATTGTATTTAGGCCTATTTTATGATTATTGATGTGTTTGTTTGGCTCGCTATAGGTTGCTCGGGTTCGATCGCAGTTAATTTTATTGTGTGTTGTTGCCTTCCGACCAGGTAAGGATTTCTTACCGGAGTTGTGTGGGCCCTGCGATAGTTTTCATGATATGCCTTGCTTGTTTGCTGACTGTTATGAGCATGTTAGGGATAGAGCTATTTGATTGATTTCTTGCTAGCATGTTTGCCTGATTTTACATGTTAGTGCCATGCTAGGTTTGTTCTGCCAGCATGCTTATGATTCCTGCTTAAGCTCGTAGTATCATGCTAGGTAATGTGTTTGATGTCGGTCATTGTTTGCTAGCCAGGAATCATTGATTTTACTCTTTACTCTTAGATAGAGTTGTAGGGTTTGTCATCATCCATAGGCTGAGTGAACATAACGTACTTTGTCCCCACTGATCGGGAATAAAGTGTGCGCAGCATAACGTATCTTGCTTCCCCCCCCCCCGGTCGCCAAGGTGGGTTTAGCTCAGGTCGGGAGTAAAGTGTGCGCAGCATAACGTATCTTGCTTCCCCGACCCGCCGGTTGTGGAATTAGCTACCCACTTCGGCATAAGCCTAGTTTGTAGCCTGCTAGAGCGGAACCCTGCCATCGGTGTAAGCCTGCCCTGGCCGGTTCTTAGCTTCAGGTCGGTGGATCATGCTGCACAGATGAGGGCCGAGGGCCTCGCGCTACTGTGATCAGTGACACCGCTTCCGAGTCTTAGGCATGCGTACCTGGCTCGCATAGTTTGCCCTTAGGCCCCCGCATTTACTCCGGTTGCATGTAATGCCCGATTTTCTATTCCGATTTTGAGGTGCCTTGGGTCAAGATTCAGATTGTTTGGTTGGGCCGTTAGAGTTTGTTTTGTTCCTTAGGGGTATTTTGGTCTTTTGCTCCCGGGCAGATTTGTGGATTTTCGTGGCTTTGAGGCAAACTCCGGCCTTTGTTGAGGATTGTTTGTTGTTGGCTGCGAGTCCCGAGATGTTTGGGCTTTTCGGTTGTGTTTTGGGCTTTGGCAAAGTTATGGTTGTTTGGGTGTTTCCTTTGGGATTCGAGCCCGGGCCTTTAGTGTTGCTTTGGGAGTTGGATTTAAGTGAGATTTATTTATTGGAAAAGGTTTCTTGGTCGGGTCTCTCAAGGAGAAAGCGGGAAATGAGATTTTTGTGGTTTTAAATGGATAAGGATGGATTTTTGGGATAAAATCCTATTTCCTTTTATTTCCCATTTTCCTTTTCTTTTCCAAATTCATTTTTCTTTTCTTTTTATTTTTTTTTCCTTTTCTCTCTCTCTCTCTCTCTCTCTCTCTCGACCTAGCCCTAGCCCCACCCAGTGCCCCCTGACCATCGCGCTGCCGCTGAGCTCGCCAGAGCCGGTTGCCGTCATGACGCCCAAGCGGTGAGCTCGCCCGTCGCACAGTGGCTCGCCCGGCCCTCGCGCCGTTCTTTGCCGCTTGGCCGCCAACAGCCGAGCCCGTCGCGACTAGATCCACCCAGCAGACGACAAGTCGCGCCAAAGAAATCGCGCAGCTCGTCGCCGCCGACCGCACGGCCCCGTACCCTAATCGCGCCCAGATCTGCGCGCGCAGCGCCGCCGTCGCGTCGTGTCGCCAGATCGCGCCTCGCGCCCGCCTCGCTCGGTCTCGCCGCGTCGTGCCGTCCTCTGCGAAGCAGCGGCCGCGTCGCCCGATGCCGAAGCTCGCCGTGGTCCGCGCCAAGACGCTTCAGCACAGCAGGCGCTGCGCCTGGCCGTTCCCATAAGCATGTCGCGCGCAGTGATCGCGCCAGCGCCAGCGCCCCAACAACAGCCACGCCCCGCGCGCCCAGGGCCAACAAATTTCAAAGAATCGTCTCGCCTGCAAACGGCTCGTTCGTGTGTCCGTCGCGCCGCCGTGAGTTGCTCCCGAGCCGAGCCCCTGTTTGTTTTATTATATTTGGGCCTTTTGATTGTAATCATTGTTGTTTTTGTTAGGTTCTCGCTAGCTAGCTAGCTCGGGTTCGATCGCAGCTTAGGTTTCTTGTGTTGAGAGGTCTTAGGCGGTAAGGATTTCTTACCGGAGTTGTGTGGACCTGCGATATATTATGTGATTCTTGATTGTATGCTTGTTTGTGTTTATTGACATGTTTCTCGATAAGTGCTCTATTCTCAATTCCCGATCGCATGATTTCCTATGTTGTTTCTCATGTTAGTCCATGCTAGGTTGTTCCTTTACGGCATGCTCGTGACATTCCTTGCTTCGTAGTATCATGCTAGGCTCGTTGTATTCTTATTGAGCACGTATTGGATTTTATGAAATTGTGTCTTTGATTGTTAAGGCGAGTTAGAGTTGCGGGTAGATAGCATCATCGGGCCCGATGCATAAAGTACCTTGCATCCATGGCGGGGACGTCGAGGCAGTTCTCCGTCCACTCGACCCCGTTCGGGTTTAGCTAACCCGACCGGTAGGCCCCGCAATCTTGGGTGAGGTGGCGGATCGTTAAATGCCCCAACGGTCGGGATGATGACTTGGCATTGCCTCGTCCCCGGCAGTCGGCACGTCCTCAGCGTGTTCGGCCGTAGCCCTTGATTGCCACCTGTTAAGGTAAGGACGGCTTCCTGGTGTAAGCCTACCAAGACCCGTTCCTTAGCCTCAAGTGCGGTGGTTCCGGCTGACATAGTTCACGTGTCCAGGTCTCACACCCCTATGTCAGTGACACCGATCCAGAGATTTAGTTAGGCGTGGTGACTGGACATGGGCAGCTTGCCACTAGACCCGGCACCCCCCATAGTCTGCAGTAGCACGCTGTGTATGCTTACGCTCATTACAGTGCCGACCGGAGAGCTCCTTGGGATCTTGAGCTAGTGCACCTTTCATTCGACAGTAGACAAGCTGAGGCCGGGACTTGTTTCTCGTATAGGGCGACTTGTGTGATGTGTTGTGTGGTGAGTTATTTCCGGACTAAGACCCTGAGTTGGCATCCGAGGCCCAAGTGTGGGCTAAGCTATGTGCTCTATTCGTGTTTATATTCATAGCTTGCATATCTTTCTCGCTAGATGACCATGTGTATCGTATTGTACCCGGTTGGGGATTCTTCTTGAGTAATTCGTTACTCACCCTTATTATGTGGTTTTCCAGGTAAGTAACCATGGTGCGAGACAGGATGGTGGAGGAGGAGCTGTGATCATGGAAACCCGTTGTTCAACTCTCGAGTCTTATGTTTGTGTTTATGATTTAAATGTCCTCTGAATGCATGTAGTTGGGCACGGAGCCCTAGGGTGTTTTAAGAATGAATTTCCGGATTCTAGCATTGTTGTAACTATTGCAAAGCTTGTATGTTTTAAATAAATCTCGATCGAGTATGTTTTGGAAATGTATTTGTCTTGGAGCAGTGCTTGGAAACAGGGGATGAGTTTGAGGAATTTATGTTGATTTTTAAATGGATGTTTTCATGTTTTAGTTTTTACTTAGAATCCAAACACCATCTTGCAAATTTTCTGTAGATTTGTATGCATGCATTGAGGTAATGGCCTATTTAGAACCCCATTTGGGTCGGGTCGTTATTCTGATTGGTATCGAGCTCGAGTCATAGATTCGTGAGACCGACCTTTTTGTTGTAGGTCGTTTTTCCATGATCATCAGCACTCCGACAGTCATCAGGTATGCCTAAGTTTACTATTTGTTGTTGAAAAAGGGTTAAGAATTTACAATACTTTTCATCTAGGTATGCCTTGTGTAGTATTGTGGAGCGGAGACGAGCAGGTTCTGACTCGTTGTTGGTTTGGGTTTAGAGCGCCATCATGCCAACTTCCCGCAGTGTGTGATGTTTGTAGCAGCTTGTTGAGGTATCCAGGTAGATTCGGATGCCCTTGGGACGTTCTCCCCGAGGGAGGCAGAGCTTAGACTCCCGTAGGCCATTTGTGGCCCAGTTGCTGCTTTTCCCCTAGTGAGAGGGTGGAAGTGCTTCGTGCAGATCGCCAGTGTGTTGATCGCCTCAGAGTGTGACTCCTTGAGCAGAGTGTGCTCCAGCCATGAGAGATTTGATGGCAGGTCTTTAGCTATCAGAGAGCGGAGACCCAGGCGCAGATTGTAGCGAGTAGTGAGAGAGTCCGGGCACGAGATAGCCCGGTGATGAGTTTATTGCAAAGCATTTTCCCCCAGTAGCTCTTGTAGCCCCGGAGGTTCCTAGGAGGGCATGTTCAGCAGGTTTTCGCCGATGAGTTTGTTGGCGTTGATGGGCCGCCCAGTTTGGCCAGGGTTGAGTTTAGCATCCGTGTGTTGGGATGCCCTGCTGTTCAGAGGCCGAGGTGTGCCGTTCCTGTGCTGTTTGGTTCAGCAGTTGGGGTGGAAGTCCCTTGAGAGAGGTGGACTAGCCTGGGTAGCTCAAGTGTTGATCTTAAGCCTTAGCAGATTGTTGATTGCCCAGTGAGTGGCTGCAGAGTTGGAGCCTTCGAGGAGGTTGAGGGGGCATCTTTGTGCTCCTGTAAAGTGTTGTTGTTGCAGCCAGTAAGCCGGAACCCTAAGGTTAGGGGTGCAGCAAGCAGTGTTTCCTTCGGACTAGAGTCGTTGGTGGATTCCTCAATTGTTTGGTAGAGTTGAGCACTCTTCTTTTGGTGAGCTCCTAGAGCGGGGCTAGCTGCTGCATGTTGAGAGATCCGGCCAGAGTTTTGTTGAGCATCATGTGGAGATGCAAGAGTAGGCCGTGAGCGTCCGGTTTGATGAGATGCCATAGTCATGGTTGTTTGAGTTGAGCCCTCGTATGCCTAGCCAAAATTGTTGTCACTTGAGGTAGTGACCTTGTTGGCCCCATCTGTAGTAAAATGTGGATTTGGTAGCAGTAGCACTTGAGGTGCATTGGTTGGTGTGCCACCTTGGCACTAAGTCTTGTTTGGCTTGAGTTTGGCATGGGCATAGCAGGTGGTTCTATGCCGTTCGGAGTTCAGCGTACTTCTTTAACCTTGGATCCGTTTATGGTAGTTGCATCTGTTTTGGGTTGTGCAAGAGGGCTAGTTCAGTGGTAGTCGAAGGACTACAAGCGAAAGGATGTTCGAGAGGAGTCGGAGCCTCTTCCCAGTGTTTCTGGAGGTTGAGTTGGTCAGCAGGTTTGCGGTTGGTAAGTGTTAGTGCGCGTGAGTCTCGCGCTAGTGTTAAGGCCAAGAGATTCCTTGTGGTTGGTAGTGCGGTCAACTACCTTCGAGTGCCTTATCTGAGGAGAGTTGAGCATCGTGGATGCGAGTTTGGTCCAGCAGAGTGGCCCTGAGCTGGATGCCGATGAGGCAAGATGGGTTGATGCCTTGCGAGAGGTTTTGGATGCCTTATGGGTAGGCACCCTTGGTGGAGACTTGGTATAAGTAAGTTCTGTGTGGCATGGTTATGCTTTGGTAAAGCAAGGTTGCCTCAGCTTTGAGCATCGTGTGGAGATGGAACTTTTGGTGTTCCTTTGGTTGGAGTTCAGTTGGAAGCTGAACAAGTGCGGTCGTAGCAAAGCCGCGCAGTTGCTGATCACCTTGGCTAAGAGAGTTGTTTGGATCTCTTCCTTGGGTAGAAGCTTTGTTTTGTCTGATGTTTGAGTAGGAGGATGACGCATTCGGTAGCGTTTCGGGTCCTCTTGGTTCCCAAGGAGTTGGAGTTGGCCAGCATAGTTGAGATGCTGGGGAGAGTTGTTTGTTCAGCCAGTTGTCTGTTAGCTCGTTTGTCGACAGTGTGTGTCGAGGGTTGCCAAAGAACCCTAGGTTGTGGAGAGCCTCTCCAGAGCTCAGTTAGGCCTAGGTAGTGAGTTTCAGTTGGCAAGCTGGAGGCATGTAGTTTGTAGCCTCGGGTGAGTTGCTGGCAGTCTTGGTAGACTAGCAAGCTAGTGTTTGTTTGGAACAGAGTCTGGATTGGTTCCGGTGTGGTGGCAAGTTGATGCTTGGTGTTGACCACGGTATGGATTGGAGTTGCTAGAAATTAGTTTTGCTCGTGGGGCGAATGGTTCGTGCCCTATTGGTTGTTTTCCTGTTTCCAGGATGTTGAGTTGCCCCGTTTGGCAATTGGAGGTTGCTCTGTGGTGGAGCCCCTGTTTTTGCCCTGTGAGACTTAGTTGTTGTTGCTCTAGTGGAGCAAGACAGTGAGCATATATGGAGCCTCTGTCCTTCGGTTGTCTGCTTGTAAGAGCCGTTTCCTTCTGGGAGTTGTCAGGTTTCTCCCGTAGCCATGAGTCGATGGTAGAGGTGCTAGCAAGAGGGAAAAGTTTGTTGGCTGTTTGGAAGCAGTTGCTTGTCCAGATAGGTGGACTCTTGGATGGTGTTCTAGAGGCTGCAGTAAGGGTTGTTTTGCCTCTTGTGAGTGTTTGGCCAAGATTTGGTTCTCTTGTCGTTTCCAGAGCTAGTTCGGTTCTAGCTGGAGGGCGTTGCCCTGAGGTCTTGTTCTTGGTCAGAAAGTTTTGGGAGTTGACCCCTCCCTCGGCAGTTGAGAAAGTGCTGTTAGTTCTGGATTGGTGATCCGATTGGTTGAGATTTCCCTTAGGTGTTGCTTCCAAGAGAGTTGGTTGCTGTTGCTTTGGGTTTGAGCAAGTCAGCGAGCGTGTGTGGAGTTCGCCCCCTTCAGAGTTTGCTTGCGGGGGAAGTCGTTTCACGTTTGGCAGGAGTCAGCTTAACTCCTGAGTTGTGTAGTTGGTCAGAGTAGCGCAGTGGTTAGCCCAACGAGAGGGTCCGCGCTTTGTGTTGTTAGCAAGCAAAGTTGTTTGTCCCCGCAAGGGCGGTGGTGGCCACCAAGAAGTTGAGTTGTTTTCGCAAGTTGTTGGTTCTTTGGGGATTGAAGATTTTCCTTTTGCCCCTAGTCTCTGTGGTGGTTGAGTTGCTCCATGGTTGTCCGCCTCGAGTGTTGGTTTCTGAGGTAGTCTTGCGGATTCGTGTGGCTCAGATCCGTAAGCTTTAAGATTGTCGTTTTCCGTTTCCCTTGCGAGGTTTCGGGAGTGGAGCTTCTGGTGGGAAGTTGAGTTAGGCTTAAGCTTAAATGAGAAGTCCTTTGAGTAGCCTGATGGATTTCAAGAGTAGAGTGGTAGCTTGGAGGCGAGCGTTGCTCGTTTTAAGTTGGGGTTGAGTTCTGCTGAGCCAGCCCTTCTCGGGCTTTGTTCCTAGTTGTTGTGCGTTCGCAGTTGGCGTTAGCAGAGCCGCGTTTGAGTGAGTTGGCACAGAGGTGCCGTGGCATTGGTTGGTAAGCTGTTGAGCTGTTTTCCTCAAGGTGTTGTGTCACAGATAGCTGAGTGATGGTTTAGTCCTTGCTTCCCGAGTTTTCCTTGAGAGGAATGTTGGTTGTTCCTTGCCTGGCGGTGTTCTCCTTGGCCAGTTGCTGGTAGGTTTTCTTTGGAAGTTTGCGTTCGGCCGATGAGGAGTTCTAGTTTGTTGGTTTGGCCAAGTGGAGTCTGTGCTTGGCCTTTGTCTTTTAGAGGTGGCCGTAGCTGAAGTTTCAGCTGGTGTGAGTGTTGTTAGCTGTCTGGTGTACCAGGATGGTGCCCCTTGCCTTTGGTTCAACAATTTGTCCTTAAGATGGTTGCGTAAGTGTTGTGGTTGCATTCTAGTTGGAGAAGTTGCCTTTTTGGATCAGTCGCCAGTTGGTGGTTCGTTTGCATCTAGTTAAGGTCAGAGGCAAGATTCGAGGTTATTTGGTCTCTGTGAAGTAATAGTAAGGTCGTTTAGATTCTCAAACCTAGGAGGTTGGTTGTTTGTGACTTGTTGTTGGGTTGAGGCTGCTTGTTAGCAGCTGTGAGCTTCCAAAGGAGTTTTGCCAGTGCGTGGTGTAGAGTTTCAGAGCTTGTGGCCAGTCCTCGAGTTTGCTGAGAGTAGCACCGTTTGAGAGTTGGTGCGAGTTGAGGATGTGGATTGCCGTCTATTTCCCTTCGGAGTTCAGTATATGCCCAGTCTTGGTTGAGTTTGTTTGTGGCAGCCTGGATGGCATAGTGCCCTTGATTTTTGAGAACCCAAGAGGGTTTGGTTTTCGGAGAAGGTTGGCGTTGTTTTAGCCGAGAAGTTTGGTGGGATTGGATTCAGTGGAGTTTTCTGGAGCTGTTTCGTCTTAGGACTTTCGAGGACGAAAGTCTTAAAAGGAAGGAGTATTGTAACGGCCCAGTTTTCTATTCCAATTTTAGAGGTGCCTTCGGGTCAAGATTCGATTGTTTGGTTGGGTCGTTAGAGCTGTTTTGTTCCTTAGGGGTATTTTGGTCTTTTTGCTCCCCGGGCAGGATTTGTGGATTTTCAGGGCTTCGAGGCAGCTCCAGCCTTTGTTGAGGCTTGTTTGTTGTTGGCTGCGAGTCCCGAGATGTTTGGGCTTTTCGGTTGGTTGTTCGGTTGTGTTTTGGGCTTTGGCAAAGTTATGGTTGTTTGGGTGTTTCCTTTGGGATTCGAGCCCGGGCCCTTAGTGTTGCTTTGGGAGTTGGATTTAAGTGAGATTTATTTATTGGAAAAGGTTTCTTCGGTCGGGTCTCGAAGGAGGAAGCCGGGAAATGGGATTTTTTGTGGTTTTAAATGGATAAGGATGGATTTTTGGGATAAAATCCCTATTTCCTTTTTATTTCCCATTTTCCTTTTCTTTTCCAAATTCATTTTTCTTTTCTTTTTATTTTTTTTTCCTTTTCTCTCTCTCTCTCTCTCTCTCTCTCTCTCTCTCTCTCTCTCTCTCTCTCTCTCTCTCTCTCTCTCTCTCTCTCTCTCTCTCTCTCTCTCTCCCCCGACCTAGCCTCACCCCACCCAGAAATTTGCCCGACCATCGCGTGATCGCCGAGCTCGCGAGGGCAGTCGCCGTCGCAGACGCCATAATACCGAGCTCGCCCGTCGCACCAGGGCTCGCCCAGCCCTCGTCGTTGCAGCCCGCCAGCTCGCCAGCAGTCGAGCCCGTCGCACTAGATCCGCTCGAACAGACGCCCAGGTCGCGCCAGCAGCCGTCGCAGCCTCGTCGCACCATACCAGTCGTACCCTTGCGTGCCCAGATCTGCCCGCAGCCGCCGTCGCGTCGTGTCGCCAGATCGCGCGCGCGCGCCGCGCTCGCTTCGGTCTCGTCGCGCCGTGCCGTCCCTGCCGAAGCCGCACCACGTCGCCGATCTGCCGAGCTCGCGCGTGTCGCGCCGCCGCGACTCGGCGTTCGTGCGCCCAATACCGTGCCTGGCGTCTTGTCACCGATCGCGCGCCCACGCCCGCGCCAGCGCTTGCCAAATTTCAAAGAAATTATCTCGCCCGTCTGGCCGGCTCGTTCGTGTGTCCGTCGCGCCTCGTGAGTTGCTCCCGAGCTGAGCCCTGTTTGTTTTATTATATTTGGGCCTTTTGATTGTAATTATTGTTGTTTTTGTTAGGTTCTCGCTAGCTAGCTCGGGTTCGATCGCAGCTTAGGTTTCTTGTGTTCAGAGGTCTTCCAGCCAGGTAAGGATTTCTTACCGGAGTTGTGTGGACCCTGCGATATATTATGTGATTGCTGATTGTATGCTTGTTTGTGTTTATTGACATGTTTCCTGATAAGTGCTCTATTCTCGAATTCCGTCGCATGATTTCCTATGTTGTTTCTCATGTTAGTCCATGCTAGGTTGTTCCTTTCTGGCATGCTCGTATTTGTTCCTTGCTTCATAGTATCATGCTAGGCTCGTTGTATTCTTATTGAGCACGTATTGGATTTTATGAAATTGTGTGCTGATTGTTAAGGCAGGTTAGAGTTGCAGGTAGATAGCATCATCCGGGCCTGATGCATAAAGTACCTTGCATCCATGGCAGGGACGTCGAGACAGTTCTCCGTCCCTGGACCCCGTTAGGGTTTAGCTAACCCGACCGGTAGGCCCTGCAATCTTGGGTGAGGGTGGCAGACTGTTAAATGCCCCAACGATCGGGATGATGACTTGGCATTACCTCGTCCGGCGATCGGCACGCGTCCTCGGCGTGTTCGGCCGTAGCCCTTGATTGCCACTGTTAAGGTAAGGACGGCTTCTGGGTGTAAGCCTACCACGACCCGTTCCTTAGCCTCAGTGCGGTGGTTCCGGTGACATAGTTCACGTGTCAGTCTCACACCCCTATGTCGGTGACACCGATCCAGAGATTTAGTTAGGCGTGGTGGATCTGGACATGGGCGGCTTGCCACTAGACCGGCACCCCATAGTCTGCAGAGCACGCGGTGTATGCTTACGCTCATTACGATCTGCCGGCCAGGAGAGCTCCTCGGGATCTTGAGCTAGTGCACCTTTCATTCGACGATGAGACAAGTTTTGAGGCCGGGACTTGTTTCTCGTATAGGGCGACTTGTGTGATGTGTTGTGTGGTGAGTTATTTCGGACTAAGACCCCGAGTTGGCATCCGAGGCCCAAGTGTGGGCTAAGCTATGTGCTCTATTCTCGTGTTTATATTCATAGCTTGCATATCTTTCTCGCTAGATGACCATGTGTATCGTATTGTATCCGGTTGGGGATTCTTCTGAGTAATTCGTTACTCACCCTTATTATGTGGTTTTCCACAGGTAACCATGGTGCGAGACAGGATGGTGGAGGAGGAGCTGTGATCATGGAAACCCGTTGTTCAACTCGAGTCTTATGTTTATGTTTATGATTTAAATGTCCTCTGAATGCATGTAGTTGGGCACTGAGCCCTAGGGTGTTTTCGAATGAATTTCCGGATTCTAGCATTGTTGTAACTATTGCAAAGCTTGTATGTTTTAAATAAATCTGACGATCGAGTATGTTTTGGAAATGTATTTGTCTTGGAACAGTGCTTGGAAACAGGGTGTTTTGAGAATTTATGTTGATTTTTAAATGGATGTTTTCATGTTTTAGTTTTTACTTAGAATCCAAACACCATCTTGCAAATTTTCGTAGATTTGTATGCATGCATTGAGGTAATGGCCTATTTAGAACCCCATTGGTCGGGTCGTTACATTGCAAAGAAAGATGCGGTGTCTTGCGCACTGCAGCGTTAGTAGTTTTCAGTTCGGAGAGCTCCCGGGCTAATGTCGTGAGTACACCATTCCTTCCGTTAGAGCCGGACTTCGGGTACTCACCCGTAAGTCCAGATTAGTGCAATGGCAAGGAGGCCCTTGAGGACATTCTTGGGATCAGTGTATTCCCCCCGAGTGAAAGATACCTCAGTGATGTCATAGGATTGGTCAGTGTATCCAATCCTTAGGCCGGAAGTAGGAGACTTCCGATGACTCCAGATCTTTCTTGTAAGCTCGTTGAGCTATGATCTGTGTTGGTAGCTGTTTGCTTGCATGCTTTGGTACTAGATGACTGATTATATCGTATTGTACCCCGGTTGGGGATTCTTACTGAGTAATTCGTTACTCACCCTTATTTTTGTGGTTTTTCCACGGGTAACCATGGTGCGAGACAGAGGATGGTGGAGGAGGAGCTGTGATCATGGAAAACCCGTTGTTCAACTCTCGAGTTTTATGTTTATGATTTAAATGTTCTCTGAATGCATGTAGTTGGGCACTGAGCCCTAGGGTGTTTTCTCAATGTATTTAGGATTCTAGCATTGTTGTAACTATTGTAAAGCTTGTATGTTTTAAATAAATCTCTGATCAGAGTAAGTTTTGTAAATGTATTTGTCTTTGAACAGGTGCTTGGAAACAGGGACAGGTTTCAGGAAATTATGTTAACTTTTTAAATGGATGTTTTATGTTTTAGTTTTTACTTAGAATCCGAACACTCTCTTGCGAATTTTCTGTAGATTTGAATGCATGCATTGAGGTAACAGCCTATTTTAGAACCCTTTCGGGTCGGGTCGTTACACAGAAAAACCATAATTTACAAATAACTTCTAAAACCTTGAAATAGGATATTTCATTGATGGAAACAAATAAGTTTGGGGGAATCAAGCCTCGCCTTCATTGAAGGAAATGAAGAATTTAAGTTTGAGGATGAGGGAAAGTTCGATAGTATGCAGCAAAAATATTCTTTATTTTTTTAAAAAAAAAAGAAGTGTGTTGCAAAATAAAGATCAAGACATTCTGGGTAAAATAAAGGCATAAAAGAACGAATAGTCGTAAGGTCTCAAAGTACTCCTCTGTTGACCAAAAGTGCAAGCTTGGAACATTCCATTTACTTAGGTGGAATGCTTTATGCTCAAGCGAAGTGTTCTAGTTACTACGAAATTGTAGGCATGAATCCAACTCGAGCAAGAATACGATGGAAGAAAAAGTGAAAATCCTCGAGGGATTTGGTAACCTAAATAGCAGCCTTTGACAGAATGTTTTGGGCAAACTTAGTTGAATAAATTATTGATTACGCTAGTTTAAGTGATAGTAGTTAATTATAATGATGAACAATCTTTTAATCATGATAAGGAGGAATTTGAAGCGAAAACAAACCTTTGGGAATTCCAAAATCTTAGCAAAGGAAGTTTTATACTAGGATTTATGATGCGGTGAGACTTTCCAAGGTTGGGATCAAGAAGGGGCTGAATTTGAAAGAACAAAACTGCTAAATAGTTAGATAACACATTACTCGGGATGAACAATGGTTCAAGTGTAGGGGTTCGATAGCTTTCAAATAGAGAGAAATTCGGATTATTAACTTAAGCCGTTATTAGGATTTCTGTAGCGGTTAAATAAAATAAAATAAAAATATGTGTATATCAAGATGTTAATTGGGACTGTTAAGTTAACTATGAGAACCGCTGCGTTTTACTTTGAGTCTTGTTCTAACATGAACTATTTGAATGCATGTAGATTATGTTTTAAGCATATATCTATTTTTGGAATCCCAATGTTTAATGTCTTATATGGAATGTTTTACTGTTTTCAATATATTTTTACATTTGAGCATTAGTTGTGTATTGCTTGCATTTGAATTTTAGATCGATATTTGTGCATGTATAAAGTAAATACTCATACAAGTTGCATTTAAATAATATCAACATACTTAATGACAATCCTACTTCCACTAGGTAAAATAGTAGAAGATCATATAAGCTCAACCATGAAGGAAGGATGGTTGGGAATACAACTAAATGTGGGACTAAATAAGAGATAGATCTTTGATATATCAGAAAGGATAACCATCTTCGTTAATTTGAAACCTTTTTTGTAGAACAAAAGAAAAAGTCATGAAGAATTATGCTTAAAGTGACAATATTATGCCAATGTGGAGACCGATCGGGAGTTATCGTTCCCCAAAAAGTAGTATCAGAGCAGTACTTCTAACCTAACCATGTTTGTAGAATTCTTGAGTGTCGAACAATAGAAAATGTTATTCTTACAATGTATGAGCAGAGTCTACAATGTTGGGTTTCATATTTGGGTCATTCCTAAGCTTTGTTGAACGTACTTTCAGTTGAGCACACACTATCCTATATGTGGTTGGGCTCTCACTCTCAAATGGTTCCATTTTGCCAATTACATCTCTTTATCCCTTTTTTTATCTTGTGAACAGCCAACATGATAGCAGTAAATATTTTTGAGAGTTAAAGGAACATGAATAAGATTTAATAGAAGAAATATAATAAGAAATTAATACCAAGGCATGTGCATTTTTCCCTGAATCTGAAGACATATTGATGATAATTCCTTAGTGGGTAGAAATCATGAGTGGAATGAAATGTCGCATAACATTTGCTATCAAATTCTTCCACATCCACCTCCCACATTTTACCATTTCTATTAATCAAACCTGCATTATTCACTGCCAACCATATCCACGCAGTTTCTTTTACTTTTATACGTTTTTTTCTAAAAAAAATCTAATAATATTATAATACCATTTCTAATAGCTTTGATTCCTTTTGATCCTTAATTAAACTTTGAAATGTGTAATTTTAGTTCACATAAAGAAAACTTATAATTGATTCTATTGTAATTTTTTTAGTAATTTTAAAAATTAGAGTTAAATTCATATAATTTAACTTTAATTTTTTCATATAGTATTTTCGTTTGTGAATGTGGTGTCTATGGTGTGTAATAGTTGACTCAGGGTATTAACAAAAATTAAGATGACTTTTTTCCTTTTTTTGAAATTAATTATAAAGAAGGAAAAAAGTTGAAATACAAAAATAAAAATAGTGTTGTAGTCTTAAAAGGAAAAGAAAAGAAAGTAAAAAAGAATGAGTAGAATAATACCGATGATATTAGGAAGAAGTTGATTTTGTAGTAGTGTTTGTGCAAGGTCTCGAACCATGGAGTTTGATGTCTGGAAAGGTACCATTTAATTTAAAAGAAAAGATTGTATGAGAGAAGGAAGAAGATTAGTGAAAAAAGTATAAATTACCACATCGAGGTTGAAGAGTAAATGGTTGGACGTTGGGGAAAGTCGAGATCGAAGGGAATCGAGCTTAGATCGATCCCTGGAGCACCCAATGACGGTGTGGCCGCCATTCGCCATCTCCAATGCCAAAGCTCTTCCTAACCCTTTGCTCACCCCAGTAATCAACACTACTTTCTTCCCCATAAAGGATTAATTATAAAATACATATTAATAAACAATACAACGAATGATTCTTGGGTTATTAACACTAACTAGGATTTAATTAGGTGGGGTTAATCTCATCTAGTCCATGTGTACTCATTTTAATTAGTTATAAATATGTGGCATGCATCTCGTTTAATCTTTCGAGCATTGTTGGTCATAGATTCCAATTGAGAGATTAGAGTTCATTTTTCTAACTTGTTTGACAATTAGAAAAATTAAGAGAATAGAAAAAACAAAGAGCATATAAGGAATTTGGCTTTTAGAAGAGGAGAGAGAAAAAAAAGAGGAAGCAAAAATTAGTCCCCCTTTTTCATTCCATCCACATGAGCAAGAGAGCCCCAAGAGGGGTTCTCATTCTGATTGATTATGCTGCCCAAGAGGGGCAGCGCTAGTTTCCCCTACAACAGTGCTTCGACGCTTCGATCAGCCGAGCGCCACCTTCCTCCAACTGTTGTAGATCAGCCACCATAAAAGTCCAGGTGTGGGTTTCTTTTTTGGTCCAAGAAAGTGGATTTTGTGAGTTGTTCTTCGAGATTCAACTTGAGGTTTTGGTGGAAAGTCTTGCAAAAGTTGAAAAGCACAAAGGGGAAGGTGATTCTTGAAGAAGGAGGGTTCTAATCTTGAAGTACTCTCTACATCCAAATCAAGGTGGTGTCCAATTTATTTCTCCTTTCTTATGGTAATTTGGCTCTCTAGTTTAAATCTCTCAATGTATCAATTGTAATAGCCTTGTATTTGTTTGTAATTGTAATCTTGAACATTGGAACATATATTCTCTAATAATAAGGATTCGCTTAAGCGTTAATCACTTGGAAATAGTTGAATAGGGGTTATTCATCAAACCACTATACATCGATGTGTTGGAATCCCTCTTTCCTACACTATTTACTTACTATTTGGGCAAATTTTCATGGCTGGAAAATTTTTCTAGATTTGATACTTGAATGATAAATCAATCTTTGAGTTCTGAATTGAAAGAATCAATCGTTGTATGTGTAAGGACTCGTAAATTTTAAACTATGATCCCACGCCATGCTGACTCAAAAACATATACAAACTTGCATAATTTCATATAACCGCTCCTATAGAATTTACTTTTGAATAAATAAATAAATAGGAAAAGCTCTTGGCCAAGGTGCTTCTAAAACAGGCAAAACAAATAAATGAATAAGTAATGTGAACGACATCCATGCCATAGTTAACAAATTGTGTTTTAAGAAAAACAGGAGCCCTATTCTAGCATGCCGACAAATAAAAGGAAATAATTTGATAATGAATTTTTTTTTTATAGGCGATTTTTTCTTCCGATCTTCAATTTTTCATATCTTCTTTATTTCAAATCTCAAAATGAGTTGAAATCGTCTCTCCAAACTCTACATAATAAACACTTCAGTACACAAAATTCAAGTTTATTATCATCAAAAAATTAATTAATTAATTAAAGATAATTTGCCAAATAGCAAACCCATACACTTAGAAAGAAGAATTATAATGAAACCGTAGAGATTGAATAACTTTCATAAAAATGTAATCACAAAATCTTACCTTCACTCCACAAACAAGTTTCTCTAAAAATCTCGTGTGTAGACGTACATAACTAAAATAATTGAGAAATTTAATGATGAATGACAAGTTAATTAAGTTGTAACTTTTCATTTCATCTGGGCAATATTCAAAGTACGATCATACTAACGACACACATATAACTAAAATCATTTTTTTTTTTCCAACACACTTCTTCGTACGTCTGTAAAAAAAAAAATTAATGATAATTAAATAGAGTCTAAATTTTAACACCTCATAAAAAAAAAATCACTTTAGTGGCATTTTACATTAATCTATTCTCAAATATCAATTGAAAATATTTTTATTAATAATTGAAATAATGATGCTATATAGCAATATGTTCATATGTAATATACATTATTTTCAATGAATCGTTTTCATATCATAATTAGTGTGCAAGTTTGAAATTTTTTTCATATCATATAATATAAAAAGTATCATTCATATATGACTCAAATAATGAAGAGAATTAAGGATAGATGAAGACAAATTTAATTTGTAACTTTTCACTCTATTTGGAAAATATTCAAATTACAAAACTATATACTAACAACATTTTTGCACTTACTAGATTACTCTAAAAAAGAAACATACAATATAAATACTTGTAAAAATAATTAATTTTTAACACACTTATGGATACTTATCTTTAAATTATTGTTTACTAGTTTCAAATGATAGACTACGTACGTACATTCTGATATGAAGTACATGAGTATTCTTCAAATATTTATTTCTTCTTCATGACCTTACTTGCATAATCGATTAGTTGATCGAGTTCAACTTCGCTTATTAGACCATCTTTATTGGCATCTGCAAGAGCCAAACCATAATGAGCTTTGTTGAATGGAATAATTGAGCCAAGAAAAGCAAACACTTTTGTTATCTCCCATATGTTCAAGAAACCATCGTTATTGCTATCATGTTGTTTGAAAATTTGCTTCATTTGCTCCCTGCTAAGTGGCATTTCTAAGAGAACCCTTGTTGAAGAGTTTTTAGTTTTGCCCTCTAATTGATCTTTCAATTTTATGAGAGGATTCGAACCAAGTTTGGGTAGAATTTTGTTGTTAGCTTTCGGAATTCTCGACGGAGTTCTTTCTTTGCCGAATTCTCCTTTGCCGAATTCAACCGAAGCTTGAGAAGAGGGAATGTAAAGACCATCCTTGTCTCTATCATTCTTCCTTATCAATTTAATTGCTTCATATTGGGCAAATGAAGCTTGAAGGTGGGAATTGATGTGCATTGTTATACTAATTGGCTTTCTTTCTTTTGATGGAAAAAACTCAAGGCGATTATTAGTCTTTTATAATAAATCATAAGCAACATGTATTGAATTTCGAATTTTATTCCTTTCTCAGCTGAATTGAACATAACTTTTAATTATCAAATTAAAATCTCGTTCCTTGCAAAATAAAGGAAACCCATGTGGCTTAACATTGATATAATAACTTTTCTTTGAGTTTAATGAAATAAACAAAAGATTATTGGTTTGACTTCAGTATTCTAATTCTTATTTTTATATTTCTTTTTATTGTTGTTATTATTATTTTTATTGTTGTTTTTATCTTTTTGTAGAATAACGTGTTTTAAAAAATATGTAATTGAACCGAGTCCTGCAATGGCAAAGGCTTTTAATTTAACGAACAATATAAATTTACCACTCCTAATTAAATTTAATTGTTGATGAGTAGTATTATAAACTAAGGAGGAATTTCTGAATTTTAAATACTCTCATGTAAGATTCTCAAAAAAAAAAAAAAAAAAAAAAAACTCTCATGTAAAATTCATTAAAGCATTCCTTCTTAATTATGATGTCCCTTATTATTTTTAAAATGAGGTTTGAAAGTAGAATCATAAAAAATATCTAAACAATGTGCTTTGCCTCAAATAAATCTTTAAACTCTCGTGGTTGGAACTTTGAAAAATATTTAAAAAGATACTCTTATATTAAATTTCGATGTAAAGATTTGTTTCAAAAATACCTCTGAAACAAAATTTTAATTATTTCGGTCATTATTTTGAAACTTTTCAAAATTCAAAAAATATGTTTGATATAAAATCGATAATTTAAGAGTTTTATTTTTATTTTATTTTATTTATAATTAGCCTAGTTTTTATAAGTGATTTTATAATGATAAAACAAAAATAATTTATATCAAATCACTTTCATGTGGACTAAACTTTAAAAAGTATTTCTTCGCTGTATACCTTATGTTATAGAAATTGTTAAAAAAAAATACACAAAAATCTTATTTATCTATGTTATACACAAGATTCTTATTCATCGTGTATACCTTATATTATAGAAATTGTTAAAAATTAAAATACACAAGATTCTTATTTATCAAAGTCCACGACATTCTAGAAATTGTCAAAACATCATTATTTTATATTTAAGATATTTTCAATATTGTTAACTATGTTACTGAAACAAACATTCTTATCTATGTTATACACAAGATTCTATGGATGAAAAACTTGTACTCTCGTTTATTTCATGACTAGGTTTGTAAGTAAATGGAATTAAAAATGAAACAAATATCTTTCAAATATTTATGTTGATAAAAAATAAAACATTTATGGCTAGTCAAACAAAATATCTACTATGTCGAATCTTTTGGTTATCTCACTTTATGGCTTAGTTAAATAAGATTAAGATTTTTTTTTTTATTCTTGTAACTTTTTTGGTATCGCACTTTTATTCCATAAAAGTTAATTCAACAATTTGCTTTATATATTTTTAGTGTGGCATATAGAGTTAAAAATAGAAATAATGGAAAAAGAAGTAAGGTTGGGGAATTCACTTCTCATCATATATATTTCACAATTACACAAAATCTTAACAAGAAAAATAAAATCTAAGCAGGAGAAACAAAAAAATAAAACTGCAAAATACAATATAATATTCAAGATATTTTATATTCTCAATTTGTTGGAGATCTCGCCAATATCATGCGTGTACGTTAAATTAGGAAGGAAATCTGCATCTTTACAAACTGTGATACAAGGTGGACCCTTGATATCTCCCCTCAAACGAAGGGTTAGTTCAATGACACCAAGTTTGGACCTCAAAAGCTGAAAATGTGAGTGTGACAAAGCCTTGGTGTGAGACAATCAGCTGGCATGTCGGCTAATGGTATATACCGAATTTCTAATGTACGACGAAGAACCTAATCACGAACAAAATGGACATCAAACTCAATATATTTAGTCCGCGCATGAAAAACGGGATTGTGATATGAGGAAGGAGATCTGTATCTTTACGGACTGTGATATGAGGTGGACCCTTGATATATAGATTATATAAAAAAAGAAAAATAGAGTAATGAATAAGTACATTAAACACATAAACATTTACCATTGCTTTTAAATCATTCCATGTGTGATTTTCCAACCCATAGGTCAAGCTGGTGGAGGCTTCCTCACACGTCTAGGAGGCCACTCGACACCCCAACGGGTCAAGTAAACCCTGTCGATCCTTTAGGGTCTATCTATAACTACTCAAGTTTTCCAAAAACTAAAAGAATGAGACTTGACAAAAACAGTTGAGAGTGATGGAGATCATTAGCATTTATTTGAGGGAGTAAATCGATTTCAATTATATATATATTTCAGGGGAAGAAATCAAGGGATTCTAGATATTATTACCTTATTTTCCATGTAAAAAATAATTGAAAAGTAATAATTAATTGAAGGAAAATATAGTATTTTGCAAAAATATGTATTTTATTAATTATAAATATGTTTTGAATATCTATACCATTTGTTTTTTTTTTTTGTAAATTTGATTCGATAAATAATATTTTTTTCTTATTTGGCTATCTACCTAAGGAAAAGTTGTTGAAGAACTCTAAACACAAAATATCTTAAAGAGTTTATTGAACTCAATCTGCACTTTTAATTAGAGAAGTTGATCATGGCTTCTATAGACCTTACAAATAGATAAAAATAGAAAACAAACAACCCATATACATCAAATCCGCCTTGTTGTAGTTAAATACATAAGACTTCCAATCAATTGTTTGTACATGATAGCATTGATTTTGGCTCAATTCTTCATCTTTCATTAGTCTATCTCCAAGAACAATAAGATTTTTCACACTATTACACTTCTCCATCCTAAACCTTTTCAAAACTGCTTGAGCATGCTTTCTTTGACCAATATATGCCTTCAGAATTTTGTAAAACCTACACACCAAGAAGATATTTCATTTTCCCCAAATAAATCATTTCAAATTCAAGTTTCATAGAAGTCTTGAACTTAACATACTCTCATCATTACTAGTAAAAATGAGATCATCAACATACAAGCTAACAATAAAAATTTTACCTTCGTCTTCTATTTTTATGAATAAAGTATATTCATTGTTACACCTTTCAAATCATTCCTTGATAAAATATGATTCAATGTGACTGTACCATGCACGAGGGACTTGTTTAAGACCATACAATGCCATTTTTCAATTTGTACACTTTATGTTCTTCACCTTTCTTCTCATAACCTTGTGGTTGCTCAACAAAATCTGCTTCATTTAGATTTCCATACAAGAAAGCACTTTTGACGTCAAGTTGATACACACTCCAACTACTTTGAGCTACTAAAGCAATTATCATTCGAATTGTATCCCATCTGGCCACAGATGCGAACACCTCAGTATAATTGATGTCATGTTGTTGCGTATATCCTTTTGCCACCAATCGAGCTTTATGCTTATCAACTTCACCATTTTCATTGAATTTAATTTTGAAAATCCACTTTACTTCAATTTTCTTCATTCTTTTTGGCAAATCTGTCAACTCCCAAGTTTCATTTCTTTCAATCGCTTCTATCTCCAAGTCAATTGCATCTCTCCACTTTGAGCTTTGAACATCTTCTTCAAAGGTAGCTGAATCTACAGTTGAGGTTAATAAAGCCAAATTGCCCCATTTGACTTCTTTTGAGAATTCTCTCCCACTCACATAATCGTCCATCCATAATGGTACTCTTCTCTATTCCTTCCTTCTGGTGAGTTTTCTTCAGATGTTGAAGAATTATCTACAGATGACTCACTTGAAGATAAGCTAACATCTCATTCTTCTGTTTCTTCCTCCTCTTCATATTCTTCTTCACTTTGATCATGGTCATTTTCTTCTTCATTACTATTTTCCCATTGGAGGATATCAAGTCTTTCTTTTTCATTACTTCTCCCCCAATCCCAACACTTATTTTCTTCAAAAATCACATCTTTGCTTACAACGATCTTCTTGGACACAGGATCATAAAGTCTATATGCTTTAGATTCTTCACTCATCCCTAATAACACACATTGGAAACTTTTATCATCTAAAATTTCTCTCTTACTATCGACACATGAACATGGCCAATGCATCCAAAAACTCGAAAATAAGCAATGTTGGCTTTTACACCACTCCAAGCTTCTCAGAGGAGTCATATCTTTCACTACTAAAGTAGGATGTCTATTGAGCACATGCACTTTGTCTAGTTTGCTACTTTGGCAAAAATTCTTGAACTTACTTCTCTGATAATATACTTCTAACCATGTTCATCATTGTTCTATTCTTGCGCTTGGCTACTCCATTTTGTTAAAGAGTGTAGGTTGTGGTGAGTTTCTTGCTAATACCATTAATCTTACAAAGAGTGTTAAACTCATAAGAGGTGAACTCTCCGCCTCTATCAGTGCGAACAAAATCTCATGTCTCTTTTTCAACATGGTTTTTATAATTCTTAAAGATGGTATATGCTTTTGATTTTTCAGGAAGAAAATATATCCATGCCTTACGGCTGTAGTCATCAATAAAACTTATAAAATACCTCTTGTTACTATTGGAAATAGACTTGATTGGTCCACAAATGTCAGCATGTACCAATTGGAGGCTTTGTGATTCTTTCCAACCATGCAATTAGTACATACTTCGGATGATGCCTTCAACTGTGGTAGCCCTTCCCACCAATTGCTTACATTGCAATGTTTTTAAACCTTTGAAGCGCAGGTGTCCATATCTGCAGTGCCAAATGAGAGTTTTATCTTTGTTGGTTGATATAATTAAATTTATCCAAATCCATCAACTTAGACTTTTAGATTGATTGGTGGTTTAACATAATTCAACATGGTATCAGAGTCTCAAATTTTATCCAAGGTAGACCTTATCTCTTCTCCTCCTTCACTTTCTTTTTTTTTCCATCACCTTCTTCCTCTTTTTCTAAAATCTTTTTCCTACTTATCATCTTCTTTGTCTTTTTTTTTTTCATAAATTTTGAAAAGAAAAAAAAAAAAGAAGATAGTTTGTCCTCAAACTTTTATTTCCTTTTTCTCACCTAAAAACTTAGAAAATACAAACCATCATATTTAGATTCATAAATTTTCAACAAAAAAAAAAGCAATCAAACTCTTTTGAGAAGAAAATCAACTTCTCATCCAATCTCGATTGACCATCATCCGGTTTTCCCAGTTAGCCATGACATCTCCTATCTTAGTTGACCCTAGCATCTCCTTTCTCAGTTGACCCTGGTATCTCCTTACCCAACTGGCCTTAGCATCTCTTTCCCCAATTGGCCCTGGTATCTTCTTTCCTAACTTGCCCTGACATCTCCTTTCCCATCTAGCCCTAGCATCTCTTTTCTCAGTTGGCCATGACATCTCTTTTCTCAATTGACCCTAATCAGATTTCGTGAATTGGCCCCGACAGATTTCCCAATTAGCCTACGACCAAATTTTCCCAAATTGGCCCTAACCAACATTCTCAAATTGGTCTTGACCAAAGATTCTCAAATTGGCTCACCAAAGCATTCCTAAATTGGCCCTAACCCCGCAAAGATTCATCCAAATTGGCCCCTGGCAAAGACTCAACATCCCAATTTACATCATCATCTCAATTGGCACATCATCATCACAATTGGCACACCATCATCCAAAGACCAACTCGATTAATTTAACTCCAAGCTTGTTTGTATTCCATAAACAATCCAGTTTTGAGGGGGAGTGTTGGTTTATGTTAATTTTAGTAAAATAGTATTTTTTATCTTTTTTAATTATTTATTCCTTTTAAGATTAGATTAAATATTATTTATATCTTTTCCTTTTATCACTAGGTAGAATCTTTTCCTTTTATGAATGGTCATCTTTTCCCGTTTTTTTTATTACATATTATATTTTCCTTTTAAAATTAGGTCAACTCTGATAGGGTTTATTATTAAATAAAGAATTTGAATTCTCATTGTTGGTTTATGTTAATTTTAGTAAAATAGTATTTTTATCTTTTTTTAATTATTTATTCCTTTTAGGATTAGATTAAATATTATTTTATATCTTTTCCTTTTATAACTAGGTACAATCTTTTCCTTTTATGATTAGGTTATCTTTTTCGTTTTATGATTAGATATTTTATTTTTCTTGATAATTAGTTCATCTCTGATACTCTATTTAAACTCATGGTTTGATTTATTATTAAATGAAGAATTTGAATAATTTGAATTCTTATCTTTCAACGTGGTATCAGTGCAGCAGGTCATGAGTTCGAACCCCTGCCAAGTCGTTTCCTCCCCAATAAAAAATTAAATTCCACTTGTAGGGCATTTCTCAAATTTCAAAACCCACAAGTGAGGTGGAGTGTTAGTTGATATAATTAAATTTACGTGAATCCATCAACTTAGGTTTTTGGATTGATTGGAGGTTTAACATAATTCAACATGGTATCAGAGCCTCAAGTTTTTCCTTTTGATCTGGGGTAGACCTTTTCTCTTCTCCTCCTTCACTTTATTTTTTTTTTTTCCATCACCTTCTTCCTCTTTTTCTAAAAACTTTTTCTTACTTATCATCTTCTTTCTCTTCTTTTATTTTCATAAATTTTCAAAACAAAAAATAAAAAAGAAGGTAGTTTGTCCTCAAACCTTTATTTCCTTTTTCTCACCTCAAAACCTAGAAAATACAAAACATCAAGATACCAGACATCTTCACTCCTTGATTGATTAAGCTCCACATATGACATCAACAATATTTCTTCTTTTTCTTCAAGTTCAGTATAATTCGCTTCTTTCTCCCTTTGAGGACATTCATATTGAAAATGTCCTAATTGATAACATTTATAACACTTAATTGTAGCTTTGTTGAATGGTTGTCTCCATCTTCCTCTGCCTCTTCCTCGATAGGTTCCACGAGTTTGATCACCTCCTCTTCCTTTAATTCTATCGTTATAGGTCACTTTTAATGCTTGTTGATCGCCTCCATGCCCATTCATCCTTTGTTCAATGTACCAGTAAGCTACTCTACAATTCATCAATAGTCAGTATGGCTAAGTTATTAGACTCTTCAATTGAGAATATAACACAGTCTAACTTTGAGGTAATTGATCTTAAGATTTTTTTCTATGATCAACATTTGCTTCATGCTCTCACCATGGATCTTCATCTTGTTTGCTATGGTGAGTGTCCGAACAAAATATGAAACAACACACTCACCCTCTTTCATTTGAAGAATCTCAAACTCTTTTTGAAGAGCTTGGAGTTGGGCACTTTTGACTCTTGTGGAACCTTGGTATTTTTGCTTCATAGAATCTCATATGTGCTTGGAAGTGTCTCTATTAAGGATTGTTTCCATAATCATTCGATCAATAGATTGAAATAAATAATTACTTACCTTCAAGTCTTTTAACTTCTGGTCTGCAATTTATTTTTGTTCTGTTTCAATAATCTCCACTCCTTCTTTTGTCACAGGGATTCCATTCTCCACCAATGTCCAATATTCCTTTGATCGAAGAGAGTTTTCCATAAGCATGGACCAATGATCATAATGGCCATCAAACATAGGAATTGTAGGTTGCATGAAATTATTTTTAGCTTCCATACTTGAATTCTCTTTCAGGTCACCTTTTTCTTCTTAAGAAATCGTTGTTTCTTTTCTCTCTCAATCAGGTTACTATCGCTCTGATACCAATTGTTGAAGAACTCTAAACACAAAATATCTCAAAGAGTTTATTGAATTCAATTTGCACATTTAATCAGAGAAGTTGATGACTCATATAGACCTTACAAATGGATAAAAATAGAAAACAAACAACCCACATTTTACGAAGTGGTTAATACCTAAATAAATGGTCAAACTCTACCTAATGTCTTAAATAATAGGATTTATTGACCAAACAAATTTGATACTTCTATCAATCCTAACAAAAGTTACATTTGAGATTTCAAAATTTGATGTAAAGTTCAAAGTTCCACCATATGAGATAAATTTGATCCAATCTCAATTAAGCCAAGTCAAAATTTCATTCAAAACAAATTTTAACAATTTTGCAACTTTTAACTCTTTAAGTTAGCACAATTTAGAATTTCAAATGGGGATAGAACATTTTGCCAAAATAAAATTTTGGGGAAATCAATCGAATTCATATGGAACTAGTTAGGCAAAATTTCAATTTCCATGAGTTAGATTTAAGATTCAAGTTCAAATTTTACACCAATTCAAATTTGATCAAATTATATCTCTATAAATCATAGAGTTCTGATTTTATCCCAAAAAATTGGCATATTCTAATGTTTTACTTGTTTCAAAGTGTAAAATTTGGTTGAAATCTTAACAAAGTCTTTATTTAATTTTAAATTAAACATAAATTCTCCTAAAACTTTAATCAAAGTTGTCTCAATTGACATGAAAAATAATCAAAATTATTACTTAAATTCAAACATTTCATTACAAAAAAAAAAAGAATACTTATAACAACTTTTAGGCCACAAATTATAACATTTTTCTTAAAATATTTAGTTTATATTAGGTTCTGATTTCATTTTTTTAAATTTCTATTACGCCCCTTTCTACACCAAACTTATTAAATTTATCATCGAACTAATTGATTATATCATCAAACTGATTGAATCTATCATCTAACTAATTGAAACCTATCGATGAGTTGATTTAATCTATCAACAGAAAATTGATTGAATCTATCTGTTAAAAAATGATTGAAGCTTGGGTATTTTAGTCATTTTACCATGACCGCCCAATTTTTCGGCTACATATGAATTTTCTTTTTTTTTTAAATGTTATTTATGGTTTCTTTTCTACCCATGTAAAATCCACAAATACAAATCATAAATTTTTTATTAAATTTGTGCATTATAGAGTCAAAGTTAGGAGCAAAATAAAATTTATGTTTCGAACTCAAAATTAATTTTTTCGAGATTCATCCATCCACACATGTTTGTGCATACATTTCAAAAAGAGCATTTGTTCACCGAAAAGTTTCAATCAATTGCAAATTGTTACGTCATTACTTCAAAATTAATTGTGAAAGAGAATTAAGTTTTTAACCGATAATAAATCAAATATATTCCAAAATTCAATTGAATTAAAAGTTGGATTATTTGAAATTTGGGTCAAAATTAAACTACACGCAAATCCAATTAGTAAGCTTAAAGCTAATGAGATCCGAGTTGATGTAGTAAGTCAAAAGACTGAAAACAATGTAGACAACTTCAAAGGGCTATAAGCCCTATGGATATGGCCCTATAAATAGAGGATTAAACACTATAACACCCAAGTGAACAAGTGAACTAGTCCATGTTTGAATAAAAGGGTTTAAAAGAAATAATTTGTATTATCTATACCAATAAAGTGCACCTTCCTCTTCGATTACTCAATCTAAGGAACTCCACAGTTAAGCATTCTTAACTTGGAGTAATCTTAGGTTAGGTGAGCTCCCAAGAACAACCAATATTAATTTGTGGGGACAGTCTTCATTCTTAGAAGCAATGAAGACTAGTTGTTAACGTGGTCAAGTAGTAAGAGAATGTCAGTGCCTATAAAGTTAAATCTGAATTCCATATCCTGAACTTGGGACGTTACATATAGTATAGTCAAACTATTTATATCTTAGGCTTGGGACCATACTAACAACACATATATACCTAAAATCATATTTTCGAAACACACTTGTACGTACATACTTATCTTTAAAATAAAAACTAAAAAAATTAAATAGATTCTAAATTTTTTAATCCGACAAAATATTAACACGTCATAATTTTTTTTTAAAAAAAGTCATTTTATGGCACTTTATCACTATCTCATTCTCAACTATCGATTAAAGATATTTTTATTAATAATTAGAATAATGATATAGAATAATGATTTTATAAATTATTTTCAATTGAATCATTTTTCAAATTTTTAAATAGAGAGTTGTACATATATGCAAGTTTGAGAACACTTCCATATCATATATAGAAAGTACCATGTATATATGACTCAAATAATTAAGAGACTTAATGATATATGAGGACAAATTAATTTGTAACTTTTCACTATTTAAAAAATGTTTAAATTATGACAGCAACATTCTTGCACTTATTAGATTACTCACAAAAAAAGAAATACACAACAATACTCGTCAGAATAAATTATTTTCAACATACTTATAGTACTTATCTTTAAATTATAGACTACATACGTACATTCCGATATACTTTAAATACTATTTCTTCTTCATGACCATACTTGTGTAATCGATTAGTTGGTCAAGTTCAATTTCACTTATAAGGCCATCTTTATTGGCATCTCCAAGGGCCAAACCATAATGAGCTTTGTTGAATGGAATAATTGAGCCAAAAAATAAAATGCTTTTGTTATCTCCCATATGTTCAAGAAACCATCATTATTGCTATCATGTTGTTTGAAAATTTCCTTCATTTGCTCCCTGCTAAGTGGCATATTAGATGTTCTTTCTAAGACAACCCTCGTTGAAGAGTTTTTAGCCTTGCCCTCTAATTGATCTTTCAATTTTGTGAGAGGATTCGAACCAAGTTTGGGTAGAATTTCGTTGTTAGCTTTTGAATTCTCGACGGAGTTCTTTCTTTGCCAAATTCTCCTTTGCCGAATTCAACCGAAGCTTGAGAAGAGGGAATGTAAAGACCATCCTTGTCTCTATCATTCTTCCTTATCAATTTAATTGCTTCATATTGGGCAAATGAAGCTTGAAGGTGGGAATTGATGTGCATTGTTATACTAATTGGCTTTCTTTCTTTTGATGGAAAAACTCAAGGCGATTATTAGTCTTTTATAATAAATTTTTCATATCATATAATATAAAAAGTATCATTCATATAGGACTCAAATAATGAAGAGAATTAAGGATAGATGAAGACAAATTTAATTTGTAACTTTTCACTCTATTCGGAAAATATTCAAATTACAAAACTATATACTAACAACATTTTTGCACTTACTAGATTACTCTAAAAAAGAAACATACAATATAAATACTTGTAAAAATAATTAATTTTTAACATACTTATGGATACTTATCTTTAAATTATTGTTTACTAGTTTCAAATGATAGACTACGTCACGTACATTACGATATGAAGTACATGAGTATTCTTCAAATATTTATTTCTTCTTCATGACCTTACTTGCATAATCGATTAGTTGATCGAGTTCAACTTCGCTTATTAGACCATCTTTATTGGCATCTGCAAGAGCCAAACCATAATGAGCTTTGTTGAATGGAATAATTGAGCCAAGAAAAGCAAACACTTTTGTTATCTCCCATATGTTCAAGAAACCATCGTTATTGCTATCATGTTGTTTGAAAATTTGCTTCATTTGCTCTCCTGCTAAGTGGCATATTAGATGTTCTTTCTAAGACAACCCTTGTTGAAGAGTTTTTAGCCTTGCCCTCTAATTGATCTTTCAATTTTATGAGAGGATTCGAACCAAGTTTGGGTAGAATTTCGTTGTTAGCTTTCTCGGAATTCTCGACGGAGTTCTTTCTTTGCCGAATTCAACCGAAGCTTGAGAAGAGGGAATGTAAAGACCATCCTTGTCTCTATCATTCTTCCTTATCAATAATTTAATTGCTTCATATTCGCAAATGAAGCTTGAAGGTGAGAATTGAGATGCATTGTTTTACTAAGGCTTTCTTTGTTTTGATGGGAAAAAACCTACAACCATTAAGTCTTTTATAATAAGTCATAAGCGATATTGTATTAACTTTGGATTTTTATTCCTTTTTCAGGTGAATTGAATATAACTCTTGTTTTAGTTATTAAATTAAAATCTTTTTTCTTCAAAAATAAAGAATTTGCATGTGGCTTAAACATTGATATGATGACTTTTTTAATTAATAAAATAAAGAAAAGTTTTTTCGGTTTGACGTTTATAAAATTCTAATGGATCTAATTCTATTCTTATCTTTCTTCTTATTTTTAGTGTTATTATTATTATTATTTTATTGTTGTTTAAGATCTAAAAGGTTAACTTTACCGCTAACCTTTTAACAAACAAAAATACTATATTCATCCCATATCCATCCTAATTCTAATACTTTTGAAAGTTTGGGGTTATGTTTAACATACATTTCATTGATTTATATATATCATATCATACTACCTTAAAGTGTGGTTTAAGAGGAAAATCATAAAAACTGTGGCTTAAGAGGAAAATCATTTTTGGATAATTTTACCCCTTAAATCACACCCTAAATTACAAACATGTCATAATCTTTTATTAAAATATAAAAATAATGCAAAGATATTTACAATATTATTTAGATATTTAGATTTTCATCATCTTTATAACGTAGAAGATAATATATTTTTAGCAAATCTCATATATTAAATTTGAAGATAAAAGAATCTGCATAATCTTTATCTTTATCTTCACTACTTAAAATGTGACTTATCATTAATCATTAAAATTTAGTATCTTCAAACTAAATAAGAATAAAATCCAATGAAGATATTGAGTTTTTTTTTTTCAAATTTAAAGAAGATTTTGGGTTCCAACTTTTTCTATAAATACCACAAATTTATTATTCTTCAAAATTTAAATTACTAATAATTCTTTTGATGTTGTACAAATGTATAGATTTTGTTTGGGTTGGGAGTCTTAGCATGGTGCACTAAGTTGTGTTCGTGGGAGCCGTTGTCTTCGAAGGTAAAGAACATTTTTTTCAATCTTTATTTAATTCGTTGTACATAACGTTTCTTCTTCTTCATTTATTTTTATTTTTATTATGTTGGAGCAAAATAAAATTTATGTTTCGAACTCAAAATTAATTTTTTCGAGATTCATCCATCCACACATGTTTGTGCATACATTTCAAAAAGAGCATTTGTTCACCGAAAAGTTTCAATCAATTGCAAATTGTTACGTCATTACTTCAAAATTAATTGTGAAAGAGAATTAAGTTTTTAACCGATAATAAATCAAATATATTCCAAAATTCAATTGAATTAAAAGTTGGATTATTTGAAATTTGGGTCAAAATTAAACTACACGCAAATCCAATTAGTAAGCTTAAAGCTAATGAGATCCGAGTTGATGTAGTAAGTCAAAAGACTGAAAACAATGTAGACAACTTCAAAGGGCTATAAGCCCTATGGATATGGCCCTATAAATAGAGGATTAAACACTATAACACCCAAGTGAACAAGTGAACTAGTCCATGTTTGAATAAAAGGGTTTAAAAGAAATAATTTGTATTATCTATACCAATAAAGTGCACCTTCCTCTTCGATTACTCAATCTAAGGAACTCCACAGTTAAGCATTCTTAACTTGGAGTAATCTTAGGTTAGGTGAGCTCCCAAGAACAACCAATATTAATTTGTGGGGACAGTCTTCATTCTTAGAAGCAATGAAGACTAGTTGTTAACGTGGTCAAGTAGTAAGAGAATGTCAGTGCCTATAAAGTTAAATCTGAATTCCATATCCTGAACTTGGGACGTTACATATAGTATAGTCAAACTATTTATATCTTAGGCTTGGGACCATACTAACAACACATATATACCTAAAATCATATTTTCGAAACACACTTGTACGTACATACTTATCTTTAAAATAAAAACTAAAAAAATTAAATAGATTCTAAATTTTTTAATCCGACAAAATATTAACACGTCATAATTTTTTTTTAAAAAAAGTCATTTTATGGCACTTTATCACTATCTCATTCTCAACTATCGATTAAAGATATTTTTATTAATAATTAGAATAATGATATAGAATAATGATTTTATAAATTATTTTCAATTGAATCATTTTTCAAATTTTTAAATAGAGAGTTGTACATATATGCAAGTTTGAGAACACTTCCATATCATATATAGAAAGTACCATGTATATATGACTCAAATAATTAAGAGACTTAATGATATATGAGGACAAATTAATTTGTAACTTTTCACTATTTAAAAAATGTTTAAATTATGACAGCAACATTCTTGCACTTATTAGATTACTCACAAAAAGAAATACACAACAATACTCGTCAGAATAAATTATTTTCAACATACTTATAGTACTTATCTTTAAATTATAGACTACATACGTACATTCCGATATACTTTAAATACTATTTCTTCTTCATGACCATACTTGTGTAATCGATTAGTTGGTCAAGTTCAATTTCACTTATAAGGCCATCTTTATTGGCATCTCCAAGGGCCAAACCATAATGAGCTTTGTTGAATGGAATAATTGAGCCAAAAAAATAAAATGCTTTTGTTATCTCCCATATGTTCAAGAAACCATCATTATTGCTATCATGTTGTTTGAAAATTTCCTTCATTTGCTCCCTGCTAAGTGGCATATTAGATGTTCTTTCTAAGACAACCCTCGTTGAAGAGTTTTTAGCCTTGCCCTCTAATTGATCTTTCAATTTTGTGAGAGGATTCGAACCAAGTTTGGGTAGAATTTCGTTGTTAGCTTTCGGAATTCTCGACGGAGTTCTTTCTTTGCCAAATTCTCCTTTGCCGAATTCAACCGAAGCTTGAGAAGAGGGAATGTAAAGACCATCCTTGTCTCTATCATTCTTCCTTATCAATTTAATTGCTTCATATTGGGCAAATGAAGCTTGAAGGTGGGAATTGATGTGCATTGTTATACTAATTGGCTTTCTTTCTTTTGATGGAAAAAACTCAAGGCGATTATTAGTCTTTTATAATAAATTTTTTCATATCATATAATATAAAAAGTATCATTCATATAGGACTCAAATAATGAAGAGAATTAAGGATAGATGAAGACAAATTTAATTTGTAACTTTTCACTCTATTCGGAAAATATTCAAATTACAAAACTATATACTAACAACATTTTTGCACTTACTAGATTACTCTAAAAAAGAAACATAGAATATAAATACTTGTAAAAATAATTAATTTTTAACATACTTATGGATACTTATCTTTAAATTATTGTTTACTAGTTTCAAATGATAGACTACGTACGTACATTCTGATATGAAGTACATGAGTATTCTTCAAATATTTATTTCTTCTTCATGACCTTACTTGCATAATCGATTAGTTGATCGAGTTCAACTTCGCTTATTAGACCATCTTTATTGGCATCTGCAAGAGCCAAACCATAATGAGCTTTGTTGAATGGAATAATTGAGCCAAGAAAAGCAAACACTTTTGTTATCTCCCATATGTTCAAGAAACCATCGTTATTGCTATCATGTTGTTTGAAAATTTGCTTCATTTGCTCCCTGCTAAGTGGCATATTAGATGTTCTTTCTAAGACAACCCTTGTTGAAGAGTTTTTAGCCTTGCCCTCTAATTGATCTTTCAATTTTATGAGAGGATTCGAACCAAGTTTGGGTAGAATTTCGTTGTTAGCTTTCGGAATTCTCGACGGAGTTCTTTCTTTGCCGAATTCAACCGAAGCTTGAGAAGAGGGAATGTAAAGACCATCCTTGTCTCTATCATTCTTCCTTATCAATAATTTAATTGCTTCATATTCGGCAAATGAAGCTTGAAGGTGAGAATTGAGATGCATTGTTTTACTAAGGCTTTCTTTGTTTTGATGTAAAAAACCTACAACCATTAAGTCTTTTATAATAAGTCATAAGCGATATTGTATTAACTTTGGATTTTTATTCCTTTTTCAGGTGAATTGAATATAACTCTTGTTTTAGTTATTAAATTAAAATCTTTTTTCTTCAAAAATAAAGAATTTGCATGTGGCTTAAACATTGATATGATGACTTTTTTAATTAATAAAATAAAGAAAAGTTTTTTCGGTTTGACGTTTATAAAATTCTAATGGATCTAATTCTATTCTTATCTTTCTTCTTATTTTTAGTGTTATTATTATTATTATTTTATTGTTGTTTAAGATCTAAAAGGTTAACTTTACCGCTAACCTTTTAACAAACAAAAATACTATATTCATCCCATATCCATCCTAATTCTAATACTTTTGAAAGTTTGGGGTTATGTTTAACATACATTTCATTGATTTATATATATCATATCATACTACCTTAAAGTGTGGTTTAAGAGGAAAATCATAAAAACTGTGGCTTAAGAGGAAAATCATTTTTGGATAATTTTACCCCTTAAATCACACCCTAAATTACAAACATGTCATAATCTTTTATTAAAATATAAAAATAATGCAAAGATATTTACAATATTATTTAGATATTTAGATTTTCATCATCTTTATAACGTAGAAGATAATATATTTTTAGCAAATCTCATATATTAAATTTGAAGATAAAAGAATCTGCATAATCTTTATCTTTATCTTCACTACTTAAAATGTGACTTATCATTAATCATTAAAATTTAGTATCTTCAAACTAAATAAGAATAAAATCCAATGAAGATATTGAGTTTTTTTTCAAATTTAAAGAAGATTTTGGGTTCCAACTTTTTCTATAAATACCACAAATTTATTATTCTTCAAAATTTAAATTACTAATAATTCTTTTGATGTTGTACAAATGTATAGATTTTGTTTGGGTTGGGAGTCTTAGCATGGTGCACTAAGTTGTGTTCGTGGGAGCCGTTGTCTTCGAAGGTAAAGAACATTTTTTTCAATCTTTATTTAATTCGTTGTACATAACGTTTCTTCTTCTTCATTTATTTTTATTTTTATTATGTTTTCTTTGTGTAATTCTATTAATTTTATGCTTCAACTTTAATTTATAATTTTTTTTAAATTTATGGAGTATTTAAAATTTTGAAGAAGTGTTTATCACATTTTTCCATTAATGAAAGGTAATTTTTTTATAATTATTATTTTTTCATATTATTATTATAATTTGTTATGATAATAAATATGACTTAATATGTAATTTTTTATTTATTCTGTGATGCGTGATGTCATTGGAGTACTATTCATATTTTGACATATGAAACTACTTAAATTTTATCAATTTTACTAATTATATATTTATTTATATATATATATATATTTTAAATTTAAATATAAATCTATACACAATTATTGTTTTTGTAGAGAACAATAGATTTAATATAATATTATGTTTTAAATTAATATTTGAAAAACTTATGTTTGATCAAAATTCGTAGAAGAGGTAGATAATAGATTTTATCATTTTTTTAATCTTTTTTTCAATATTTTATTTCTTTTTTTATTATTTATAAAATATAACGTGATATAAGATGAAATAAGAAAGCACAAATATGATTTTTAAGATTTTAGAGAGGTGATGATTTCGAGGTTTTTTTTTTAAATGGTTTCGATGTTCGTAGATTAAAATAAAATAATAAATGAATGAAAAAAATATTGTGTACAAAGTAAGATTTTGACATGATTTAAAACTTATTTCTTAAAAGGTAAGTAATATAAATTTAATATAATAAGTACATAATAGTTTCAATGATATTATGTACGACATAATAACCATGAGGTTAAAAGTTTCTAATCTTTCAAACTTAAATATTGTTTAATTAAAAAAATTATGAGAAAAAAAAAATTTCACACCACCAAAATAAAGTTTGACTAATCTAAAATATTTGTACATCGTTAATAACTTTTTTTTAAAAGATTTGTTAGACTTAAATAATAAAAAAAATTAAAAAATACCAAGATTCTATTTATTAAAAAATAAAAATAAAATCATTTGGTTAAACTAATCATTATAAAATCTTGATAGCAATTTTTATTTTATTTAAAAAAAATTATTTTCTTATACTTTTATACATTTATATTCATATTCATAGTTACTGAATGTCAAAGAATTGTTAATAAAATACACTAATTAATAGTTAATAATAAATTAAATATTTATCTTATTAGTCATTGATACTTCTACGGAACCATAGACATTCCTACATTATTTATTATTTTTTTGTAGTTAAAAGAAAACTCGATCACATTTTGATAATAATTATTACATGGAAATAATAAAACATCCCTCAAATTTTGGAATTTATTGTTTTTTTTATTAGGTAAAATAAATCTCAATCCCTATGACTCATACAAGTCTTGAAATTTATAGTTATTTTTTGTATATACAATCAAGACTCTCAAAATTATTTAAATTAATTTATCCTTACAAAAAAAATATATTCACTCTTACTAATATTTAAAAATGCAACGCTGAATACAATAGTATAAAATTTGAATCTCATTTTTTTAACAAACAAAATAAATTTAATATTTTTAAGTTTATTGAAAATAAGTTCATACTTTTAAATCTATTGTAAACTACTTAATAAAAATTCAATGTGTATAAATTATTTATATTTAATTTGTATTTTAATAATAAATTGATATATTTATTGTTAATATTAAAAATAAACACATAACTTTTAATTATTAATTTTTAAATGTGATATTTATAGTCTATCTCTAAACAATTGAAATTCTATAACTTTTTTTTGTTATTAAAGACGATTAAAAAATGAATAAAAATATGAAAATTTAACGTCATATATTAAGAGATAATATATATCTATTTATTTTAATTTTTAAAATTCAAATATATTTAAATAAACATTTGATATAATAATAGTATAATTATTATAATTATAATTTATATATTAAAATAATAATATTATTATAAAAAATATATCAAACATAAAATAAGTATATATATATATATATATATATAAATAAAAGATGAAAAAAATTTAATTTTTAAAAAAAAAAGAGAGAGAAAATGAGATGAGATGAGGTGAAGAACACCTTGGGCCAAACAAGGTGTTGAGCTTCAACACCTCACCTCATCTCACCTCCTCTTAAAACAAACACCCTCAAAGGAGTTGTTGCAACAGCTATCAAATTACAAGGGAGTGATACTGTCCACTAACACAAATATTTGGTAAAAAAACAAAGTGACTGAATGTATAGAGAATGAAATAACAAATCAAATTACTACAAAAATTCATCTTGTACCATTCAACTTGGTGAGGTGTATAGACTGGCAGTCTCCTGACCTAGGGACAGGCATGATTACCCTTGTTTCAAAAAAAAATATAGACGGACAGTTTTCAACGAGCAAGAGATGAAGAATTTTGCAATACTACTAGAAAACACAATTGTGGGTTGTGGTCTTTACCAGCTACATATTTTTTGAGGCAACAGACGGGCACTTATCCAAGGTGTTCCACAAAATGTATTCCCCCGAAGTTACCTGTTCATTAAATGATAGATGGAATGAATACGCAACAATTGTTTTGAAAGTAAAATTTCAAATGTGTTAAAGCCTCGTGAGAAAGATTAATGAGTTCTCCAATCCTCTCAACTTGATTTTGCAAGCTCCTGTTTGGCCTCTCAACCTTCAATTTTAGCCTTATAGTTTCAATTTCAAGTTATTGCTTCAGTTTTTATTGTTTTTAGGCTTATCAATGGTTTTTTGTTATATATTTCTCTTTCATTGTTTTCACCCTCATTTAGTAGCATATCTCTTTCTCTGCAAAAGAAGTTGAAAAATCACATTCTGTTGCCATCAGTTTGCCCTTTGTGCAATGATCCAAAATGATAATCGGGCGAATGTTAAGTACAGGCTACTTTGGTGGGAAAGGAACCAAAGAATTTTCCTAAGACAAGCATTTACCCAGGCTCTCGAGACTTGATGTGGCAAAGCTCAAGGCTTCTTCATGGCGTTCCTGTTCTATGGCTAAGTCTTTTGATGACCACTTTATTCAGGATATTTTTATGGGCAGCCCTCCGCAATGTTCTTTCAAACTCTCAGTTTACACATTTGTACTTGCAGTTTTTTCTTTTGGTTATTCCATGTAGTTTTATTTTTGTTTCTTCCTTTATAATTGTCTCTGTGTTATCCCTTTTCACAATCTTAATGAAAAGTTCACCTCCTTTTTTTGAAAATAACGTAGTATATTTCTCCTTTTTTCAAAAATAAAGAAGCATGTTTCTGTTTTCCTCCATACTTTTCATTTATTTAATGAAAAGTTTGCTTCTTGTTTAAAAAAAGATTGAGGAGTTCTCAAAACTTTCCTTTTTGAATAATGAAAAGAACGGTTCCTATAATAAAACAAAGAAAAAAAAGTCATTTACATGGTTTTTTATTTCTTTTACAATAAAAATCAAGTGCTACACCTAACAATATAGTTAGATTACAAACCTGAGTTGAAAACTCGACTGAAGCTTTAACAGTTGGGTAAATGCTGACCTGAACCAGCACAAAAGTTCAAAGAGTTCAATATATGTTTCAGTTCCATGTGGTATAAAAGGTAGACATAAAACAAGCTATCTAGTGCGCAAAAGAGGGGAAAAATGACACTTCAAAAGTAAAGATTCTGGGCATTATTAGAGAGTGGCAAAACGGACGTTCAAAAATTAAACTTGAACACACCAAGAGTTGTAATGGGTGGAACTAGGCGTTAAGACAAATGGCTATTAGTCTAGCTTTTACTTTATCTCTACTCTACTACCCGCTTGTACATGTTCTATTAAAGTAGGTGCGTTAAGTCTTATAGTTCTTTATGGCTCAATCTTCTTTATTGGTTCATGTGGAGAGCTTTGCCTATGTAATTCAATAAACTCTTGAGAATTGAAGGAGAGACCTGAAAGAGCCTCCTCCCACCCAATGCCATGGGCTACAAGTGCTTGAGTCATTTCGGCAATGTCTATGTGTCAAGACATGTGTGTTTCATTGAAACCACAAGTGTTTGAGTCCTTTCGGCAAGGTTTGTGTGTCAAGACATGTGTGTTTCAATGAAACGGACTTCTCCCAACAAAATCACACTCATTCTGATGTCTCTCATAACATCTGACAGAGTCTTCATACTCTGTCAAGGTAGTCAATTCAATATCCAGTTGTACTTCATATGTAAAAGTGTACAACTTATATAGCCCACTAAGACTTGTTAGAGTTAAATGCATATATGTATTTAGTATAGTTTAAAGCTTTCATAGATCTAGGCCAGTCGGGCCCATTGCAGCACTTATATAAAGGTGTTGCCTCTCATCTAATAATATATCGACTCTTTAGTCACAAACTCTAGGTTACATGGTATCAGAGCCATTAGGGCTTTTCGACATTTGAAATTAGAGACTTTTAGTTCCAAAAGTCGTTGTAGTCAGAATTTGCGTCAGAAATCTGCCGCTGCTGCCAAAGGTCGTTTTTGCCACCGTCCGTCAGAATTTTTCGACACATCCTACATTTTTTGAAAGCTCACATCCCAATCTACAACATACTAAAAAATTGTGGCCAACAGACGAGCAGGGCAGCCACACTTGCCATCGAAAGCGTGAGGTTGTCAAAAACTTAGAGCTGCGCGTGTGGGCACGTCGGGCATTAGACACGGCTGATTTTTTATTGGGTTGTGTTCGTAACGTCAAGAATAACAAGGTTGTGTGGTTGGTTTTCGATTTTCGGGTCTCATTTGCTCCAGATCTGGTTTTTTCGGTGTTGTTTGCAGAATCCGCACTTCGTAAACTTGCGATTGAGTGTGCGGCGCCTCTGAGCTCCAATCCTCATGATTTTGATACGATCCAGGCCATGGATTATTAGTATTATTATCATTAGTATTTATTTAGTTATTGGTATTTCATTATTAGTTGTTATTTTAATTATAGTTGGCTATTTATTATTATTAGGCCTTATTATTAATTAGGATTAGGAAGATGTTCTAAGTCTATAAATAGGAGGAGTTAGGTCATTATTATTCATTCAGAAAGTAGTAGTCTTTTGTACTCTGGCTCTAAAAGAGATTCTCTCGAGAGATTTATTAATAAAAAGTGGTAGATTCTATCATTTTGGTATCACAGCTGTTTGCCGATCCGGAAATGGTCTCGACTAGGATGGAAACAAGGATTCAAGAATGTGAAGAAAAATCAACCGATTTGTTGAATAAGCAACGGGAATTGAAAGCGAAGATGGAATCAATGGAGGAACGGTTAGGCCAAATGATCGAATCGAAATTCAAGCAGCAAGATTCGAAATTTGAATCGAAACTCGAGCAGATGAATCGTACTTTGTTAATGTGGATGGAGTCGAACAAAGTCGACAAAGGAAAGGGGTTGTTGACCGAGGCTGCAGATGAAGCAGAGCGTGGCGGCACTGTCTCTGCGGCGGTTGCGACTGGAGACGTGGTCAGCGCGATCAAGGGCGGCGTGCGTGAGGGAGACGGCGATGGCGACGCTGTCTGGTGCATGAGAACGGAAGCTAGGGCGCTAGGAGTTGGGTCGCGGGCTCGAGCGTGAGCATCGGTGAGCTCGGCTTGGGTGCGAGCGCAGGCACGGGTGAAGGCGCGGTGGGGCACGACGTGTGCGGGGGTTCGGGCGCAGGTGAGCGTGGGGATGGGCGCGATCGGGCCGGGTGTGCAAAGCGCGCGCGGGTCGGAGTTAGCTCGCGTGAGTCGCACTGTGCCGGGTAGGGTTGACCATAACAAATCGGGCCGGGGTGGGTTGGTCCGCACTGCAGAGAGGGATTGAGTGAACCGTTTGAAGTGGGAAATTTTTTGGAGCCGGAATTCGATCGACGTGGGAACTGTAGGTTCGATCGGAGGGGTGACGGGTTATCGAAGGGAAAGAGAGTGCGTGACGGTTATCATCGGCCATTCGTGCATGATGGTTGGAACAATCGAGGTCGAGATTGGGGTGATGAGAGGAAGGTGTGGCGGTTACGACAGATTGTTAGCGCATGAAGGTTGGAATGATCGTGGTTGGGGTGACAATATTTGAAATATGGGACGAGAATTCGGGCGGGGAGGAGAAGAAATGTTGGTTGATATAATTAAATTTACCACAATCCATCAACTTAGGCTTTTGGTTTGATTGGTGGTTTAACATAATTCAACATGGTATCAGAGCAGAAGGTCATGATTTCGAACCAAGTCATTTCATCCCCAATTAAAATTAAAGTCCACTTGTAGGGCATTTCTCAAATTTCAAAGCCTACAAGTGAGGGGGAGTGTTGGTTGATATAATTAAATTTACCCCAATCCATCAACTTAGGCTTTTGGATTGATTGGTGGATTAACATAATTCAACAAAATGTTTGAGCGGGGAGGACAAAGAACAGCTGGAAGGGAGGGACCGGTGTGTGATAGGAGATTTAGAAAGTTGGAGATGCCGATTTTCAAGGGTCTGGCTGATGAGGATCCGTGGGGTGGTTAACCCAAGTTGAGCAATACTTTTTGGTGATTAAATTGACCGAATATGAAGGAGTGGATGCAGCGAGGTTGTGCTTCGAAGGGGAGGCGTTAGAATGGCTTCAGTATGAGGAGGACCGAGCCCCCTTTCGTTCCTGGAACAAATTCAAGGACTTGTTATTAGAGCATTTCCAACCAACGTCACAAGCAAACAAGTATGCCAATTTTATGAGTTTAAAGCAGGTAGGCACAGTAAAAGAATATCGTCGATTGTTTGAGCGCTATGCTAGGGGAATGCGCGATATAAGTGCAAGCGCATTGGAGGGAAAATGGGAGAGCAGCTTGAAGGAGGAAATATAGAGCACAATGCGTAAACTGTGACCAATAGGTATCAAGGAGAAAATGTTTATGACTCAGGTGATTGAAGATGATTTCGTTTTTCAGGCTGCCAAGAACAAGAGGTGTAATTCTGCAATGGTCAAGTCTAAAGTAGGGATGACAGTTTCGAGACCTGGCGGTCCAGAAAGTTCTTCCAACAAGACTACAACTATTACCCCAGCGTATTTTAAAAGACTCACTGAAGTTGAGATTCGCTTACGAAAGGACAAGGGGTTATGCTTCCGCTGTGATGAACGGTTTGAACCAGGGCATCGTTGTCAAAAGAATGAGCTTCAGGCCTTGGATGTGTGGGTCGTGCGAGATGAGAACGATTTCCAGGATACTGGCGTGACAAATTTTTCCCCAGAGGACGGAATTGCGGAAGATGGCTTCGGAGATGGAACACCTTGAGGACAAGGTGGTTCTGTGGGGGGAAATATTGATACGATCCAAGCCATGGATTATTAGTATTTATTTAGTTATTGGTATTTAATTATTAGTTGTTATTTTAATTATAGTTGGCTATTTATTATTATTAGGCCTTGTTATCAATTAGGATTTCTTATAGGATTAGGAAATAGGATGAGGATCAGGAAGATGTTCCAAGTCTATAAATAGGAGGAGTTAGGTCATTATTATTCATTCAGAAAGGGAGATTCTCTCTAGAGATTTATTAATAAAAAGTGGTAGATTCTATTATTAATTAGGGTTTCTTGTAGGATTAGGAAATAGGATTAGGATTAGGAAGATGTTCTAAGTTTATAAATAGGAGGAGTTAGGTCATTATTATTCATTCGTAAAGTAGTAGTCTTTTGTACTGCTCTAAGAGAGATTCTCTCTAGAGATTTATTAATAAAAAGTGGTAGATTCTATCAGATTTTTAATGGGTTTTTCTCGTGAAGTCGTGCTCTATGAGTCCGTGGAGTTATTTTTTCAGTTTTGGCCTTCATCTGCTCCCAAACCGACAGAGATGATTCCGCGCGCGTTTGTGGTAGAATGTTCGATCTGGTGCAAGCCAAACACCTGTCGTTATCCCCAGCAGGGTTGTTACAGCCGTTACCGATTCCAGAGCGAATTTGGAAGGACATCTCCATGGACTTTGTTGAAGGTCTAGCGCGTTCGGAGGGTTTCGACACTATTTTAGTGGTGGTCTTCGATGACTTTCTAAGTATGCCCATTTCATTCCCTCGCGACATCCCTTTACTTCATTGTCTGTGTTCAAAGTTTTTATAAAGGAGGTGGTTCGCTCGCATGGGATCCCTAAGAGTATTGTTTCGTTGGTTATTTGATGATTATTCTCAAATTATTTGTTTCATATTTATTGGATTAGTATCTTGTATTTATAATATTATTGATTTGTAGAGGATATTATCCTAATGTATTATTTGTTTCCTTATTTATAAAGTAAGGGTTTTCTATTTAAGAAACACCTATTATCAAAGAATAAAAAGAAAAATATTCCTCTCATTATATTTTGTACATGGTATCAGAGCCAAACAAAGAAAAAGAGAAATAAAAATATTTTTTCAAAACCCTATAACAAACTGTTATCAATTCAGCCGCCGCACTGTGTCTACTCCATCGCCGATTTAACATCGGTCCGCTCTTATCCGGTGATGAACTCGCCGGCCGCCGTAACCAGCTTGTTTCGCTGCTGTTCGTTGAAAAAAAAACCCATTCCTAAGTTTTTTTTTAACTCGCGCTACCGCTGTCCATCGGTGTCCGATTTTGCTCATTGGTGACTTTTTTTTTCAGGGAGAACTCGCTACCGCTGTCCATTCAACTCGTCGTAGCTCCGTGAAACCTTGCTGCCGCTTGTTTCTCAAGTTCGGGTTATTCTTTCAAGTTTTTTGGCCAACTCGATTGGGTTTTTCAACCGCTGTGTTTTTTTTCTGCTGCAGTTTACTATATTTAAATCGCTGTTTTTTAGTTATCTAGCCTTAAAATCTTGTTTTTTGTCAAGAATAATGTTTGAAGACAAGATATCGCTTGCTAGAATTCCAACCCATAGCCCTACTATCCAAATCACAACCATTCGACTTAATGGTGACAATTTTCTTCTGGTGGTCACAAAGTGTTCGAATGTATATTCGTGGACAAGGAAAGATTGGGTACTCCATCGAGACAAGGTAGCACCTTCCAAAGATGATTCATCTTTTGCTACATGGGATGCCGAAAACTCCATGGTGATGACTCGGCTAGTAAATTCCATGGTGGAAGACATTAGTAGCAATTATATGTGTTACTCTACAGCTAAGAAATTATGGGATAGTGTCACAGAGATGTATTGCGACTTAGAAAATCAGTCACAAGTGTTTGAACTAAATCTCAAACTAAGTGACATAAAACAACGGAGTAATTCCGTTACTCAAGATTTTTCACTTCATCAAGCAAATTTGGCAGGACCTTGATTTGTTTGATAAATATGAATGGAAGTCCACTGAAGATCAAAAGCACTATAAGAAAATTGTTGAGAATGGTCGAATTTACAAATTCTTGGCTGGACTTAATGTTGAGTTTGATGAAGTTCGAGGCGTAATAATAGGTAAAGCTAACCTTCCTAATATCAACGAAGTGTTTTTTCAAGTACGCAGGAAGAAAGTCGGCAACATGTGATGATGGGTAAAAACCGCTTGATACGTAAGAAAGCTCTGCGTTAGTTGTTGAAGCCACCGCAAACAAGGCATCCGATCAGACAAATAAGCCTCGTGTGTGGTGTGATCACTGCAACAAACCGAGACATACTCGGGAGACATGTTGGAAGATCCATGGAAAACCTGCCAATCATAAAAGTAATAGACAAGGTGAAAAGAGTATTCGTCTACCAGCTTCTAGTGCCAATAGTGCTGAATCAACTCCATTCAATAAAGAGCAAATTGATCAAATCCTGAAGCTGCTCAAGACCACTACGACTTATGGTAATCCTAGTGTTTCCTTGGCACAAACAGGTAATTGTCCTCATGCCTTCTCCTGTCTTACTTCAGCTTCGGAATCAGCTTCGTGGATTATAGATTCCGAAGCTTCTGACCATATGACTAGTTCCTCAAAATCCTTCGAGTCATACTCTCCATTATATTGTAATGAACAAATTAGAATAGCAGATGGTAGTTTCAATTCTATTTCTGGAAAAGGAACTATTAAGTTTTCTCCACACCTTACCTTACAATCCGTCCTTCATGTTCCCAAATTAGCTTGCAATTTGCTTTCAGTTAGCAAGATTTCTAGAGATTCTAACTGTCGTGTTATTTTCTATGACTCACATTGTGTCTTTCAGGAACAAGAGTCGGGGAAGACGATTGGACGTGCTAGGATGCTTGATGGCCTTTACTATTTTGAGGAAGCTTCAACTAGTCATAAAAATGTTCAGGGTTTAAGTAGTGTTAGTTCTCCGTCTGTTAGGGAAACTTTGATGCTTTGGCATTATAGATTAGGACATCCCAGTTTTTTCTATTTAAAGTATTTGTTTCGTAACTCTTTAAAGGAATTGATTGTTCTACCTTTCATTGCGAACATTGTGCCTTTGCAAAAACTCATCGCACTTCTTATTTACCTCAAAGTTATAAGGCTTCTGCACCTTTTTATTTAATTCATAGCGATGTCTGGGGTCCATCTAAGGTAGTAACTCAAAGTGGGAAACGGTGGTTCGTTACCTTTATCGATGATCACACCCGTGTAACTTGGGTGTATCTTTTAACTCACAAGTCTGATGTTAAGGAGGTATTTATCCGTTTCTATAACATGATTGAAACCCAATTTAAAACCAAAATCAGTATCTTACATTCCGAAAATGGCACTAAATATTTCAATACCTATCTAATCGAAGTTCTTACACACCAAAGGAGTCTATCACCAATCAACTCAGAGAAATACTCCTCAACAAAATGGCATTGCGTAACTAAAGAATAGACATTTATTGGAGGTTTCTAAGGCCATTATGTTCTTTATGAATGTCCTCAAGATTTATGGGGTGATGCGATTCTTACCGCTACTTACCTCATAAATCGAATGCCTACTAAGGTTTTAGGTTTTCAAACTCCTCTAGAATACCTAAGAACCACCTTTCCTACAATTCGAATTTTCTCAGATCTACCCATCAAGGTTTTTGGATGTATTGCCTTTGTTTATGTGTCCAACCCTTCACAGTCCAAACTAGATCCTCGGGCTACCAAATGCATATTCTTAGGCTATACCTCCCATAAAAAGGCCTATAGATGTTATGATCCCAGAATAAAGAGATTTTTGAAAGTATGGATGTGTCATTTGTAGAACACCAATCCTTTTTTAAACCTCATTCCCTTCAGGGGGAGACATCTACATTTGAAGGAAATTTTTGGGATACCTCACCTCTTCCAAATATCATACACTTTGAGGTTGTTACAATGCCCAATATGGAAGGTTCCTCCTCAGGGGGAGAAACGCTATGTAATAATCAACTCGAACTTCAAGTTTATACTAGGAGAAAGCTAAGTCAAAAGAACATAGGCAAGATGGCTAATCTGACGCATGATCAACTGACACTGACAACCGATCCTAATAATCGTGTACTTTATCTCAGAACTCTTCCTTCCACTTCTTCTCCTCTTGAAAATAATATAACCAATGACTCGACCTTGATGTTCCCATAGCTTATAGGAAAGGAACCCAAATTGTACCAAATATCCCATTGAGAATTACTTATCCTACAAAAACCGTCTCGACACTCATAGGGTTTTTACCTCTAGGATAACTAACCTGTTTGTCCCAAGGAATATACTACAGAGGCCCTAGATGATCCGAATTGGAATTTAGCAATCATGGAGGAAATGAATGCTCTTAAACAGTAATCACACGTGGGACATAGTTGAGCTGCCAAAAGACAAGAAGACAAAGAGGGTGCAAATGGGTGTTCACTATAAAATGTCATGCAGATGGGAGTGTTGAAAGGTACAAAGCAAGATTGGTTGCTAAGGGATTCACCCAAACCTATGGAATCGATTATCAAGAGACATTTGTCCCAGTTGCCAAAATTAACTCTATTAGGGTATTGCTAGCTATTGTTGTCAATGAAGAATGGCCTTTGTATCAACTTGATGTAAAAATGCATTCCTTAACGGTGATCTCAAGAAGAGGTATTTATGGACTTACCACCTAGCTTTGAAATAAATTATGGAAGTAAAAACGTATGCAGGTTACATAAGTCATTATATGGCCTCAAGCAGTCACCCAGAGCATGGTTTGAACGGTTTGAAAAGGCAGTTACAAGCTATGGATTTCTTCAAAGTCAAGCGGATCACACTATATTTTATAGACATACTAGAAACGGCAAGATGGTCATTTTGATAGTGTATGTTGATAACATAATAATAATCGCAATGATGATCCGAAATAACCATTTTGAAGAAAAATTTAGCTAGTGAGTTTCAAATCAAAGATTTGGGAGTCCTAAAATATTTTTTAGGAATGGAGTTTGCAAGATCAAAAAGTGGAATTCTAGTAAATCAAAGGAAATATGTAATAGATCTACTAGAAGAAACTGGATTACTCTATTTGTAGACCAACAGAAACTCCTATTGAACAAAATGTGAAATTGCAAACATCAACATGTGAAGAAGTAAAGGATAAAGAAAAATATCAGAGACTTGTTGGGAGACTTATTTACCTATCTCACACACGTCCTGACATAGCCTTTGCCGTTAGTATGGTTAGTCAATTTATGCATGCTCCTGGTCCTGCTCACTTTGAAGCAAAGAAATAGAATTTTAAGATACTTGAAAGGCACTCCAGAAAAGGTATACTATTTAAAAACAAGGTCATCTTCATGTTGAAATCTACATGATGTTGATCAAGTGTAGTACCACGTATAGAAGGTCAACTTCAAAGTTATTGCTCCTTTGTTGGAGGAAACTTAGTCACACTTGGCGAGTAAAAACAAAATGTGGTGGCAAGAAGTAGTGCCAAGCCGAATTTAGGCACTAGCTCATGGTATTTGTGAGGGTATATGGATTAAGAGACTATTGGAGGAGCTAAAGTTCACTCAATCAACACCAATACGTGTGTATTGTGATAACAAGGCAGCCATTTCCATTGCCCACAATCCAGTCCTTCACGATAGGACCAAACATATTGAAGTTGACAAACATTTTATAAAGGAGAAGATTGAAGCTGGAACCATATGTATCCCCTATATGCCTACTTCAGAACAAGTGGTTGACGTCTTTACGAAAGGTCTTCCTAAGCGACATTTCAATAAGATGATTGGCAAGCTGGCAATGGAAGACATTTTTAGTCTAGCTTGAGGGGGAGTGTTGGTTATTTGATGATTATTCTCAAATTATTTGTTTCCATATTTATTGGATTAGTATCTTGTATTTATAATATTATTGATTTGTAGAGGATATTATCCTAATGTATTATTTGTTTCCTTATTTATAAAGTAAGGGTTTCTCTATTTAAGAAACACCTATTATCAAAGAATAAAAAAGAAAAATATTCCTCTCATTATATTTTGTACAGTTTCTGATCGAGATAAAAATTTTGCTAGCTTGCTTTGGGAGGAAATGTTTAAGGCTTCTGGGACGAAGCTTCGCCGCAGTACTACATACCATCCCCAAACGGATGGCCAAACCGAGGTCGTCAATCGTTGTTTGGAACCTTACCTACGATGTTCTGTGATGACTCAAACCAAGGCATGGTATCAGTGGATGTCTTGGGCTGAGTTTAGCTTTAATACATCATTTCACTCGTCCACGGGCATGACACCCTTTGCGATTGTTTACGGCCGCCCTCCGCCATCGATTTTGGGTTATGATTTCGGGGCTAGTCCAGTTGCTATTGTGGACTCTTTAATGTTAGAACAAGATCGTATTTTGGAGTCTCTGAAGGCTAATTTGTTGCGTGCACAACAGTCTATGTCGGATCGCGCAAATGCCAATCGCCGAGATGTTCAGTTTGCTGTCGATGACTTGGTTTACATTAAGCTCAGACCTTACCGTCAATCTTCCTTGGCAAAATTTAAACATCCCAAGTTAGCACCAAGATTTATTGGTTCGTATCGTGTTATAGGACGGGTTGGCCCGGTTGCGTATCAACTAGAGTTGCCTCCATCTGTGAAGATTCACCCGATTTTTCATGAGTTTGTCCTGCGAAAGGTGGTGGGTTCTTCAGTACTCGTCCTGGCCACTCTGTCCATGGTGACGGAAGATTTGTGCGTCGTAGTTTGCCCTAAGGTTGTTTTGGGTTTACGAGAGGACCCGCTTGAGAGGGACTCGCGCCAGGTGTTGCTTCAGTGGGAGGGCTCCACTTCAGACGATGCTACGTGGGAGTCCGCTACTGATTTAGAGCTGCAATTTCCTGACTTCCACCTTGAGGACAAGGTGGCTCTTTGGGGGGGAAGTATTGATACGATACCGAGCCCTCTGAAGCATTACTAGAGGCAGAGCAAGAAGTGATGGAATTAGTCATTTAATATTTATTATTATTATTATTGTTATTTTAATTGTATTGGGCTTTTGGGCCTTATTGGAGTTATTACTAAATTAGGTTATTTCCTAGGTTTACTATAAATAGGATATGATAGGTCACTATTGTCTATTCATTCAATTGTCGTCTTTGTACTCTGGCTCTTGGAGAGATCCTCTCGAGAGAATTATCGTAGTTTAATAAAAAAGTGTGGTAGATTCTATCAGAGTGTTGACACTATGAGTGGTCTAGCTAACTAATCCAGAATAAGAACTCCAACGAACACTTAGAAACTCACAGATTTAGGATCGACAGATATTCCAGATAACGATGCACCTGAAATCTTGAACGATACCTGAGATCAAATTAAATATAAATAAACAAAATAAGCGTTTCAGACAACTTGCTATATACTATGTCTCAAATTGGTAAAGAACAACCATAAATAGTCCTACATATGGGTTTTAAAATTCTCAAAATACCATTATTAGACAAGCACGGGGGGGTGGACATTTCACATAGAGTATATCGAACTTGAAAACCATCAAGAAGATAATTATATAAAAATAACATTTTCTGATGCCTTGATTCTTTAAATAAGTAAAAGCCACAAAAAGATGTAGAAGCTTCTGTAAGTTATAAGGGCAAAGAACAATGGATGAAGATAATACTTCAAGAATATATTTGAATATAATACTTCAAGAAAATATTGAGATAACCAATTCAAGAGAGGGCTTTTCTCTCCAAGAACAACTTGTTCTTTACAATTTTGATTGCATGATTCTAGCCTCCCCATAACATGCATATTTATAGGTAGTAAAATGACAATCTCCATACTAATGACTCTAAGCAATAACTATCTTAAGGTTATTGGACTTCCCTAAACTGTCACTAATATTATTATAATTCCCAAAACAAATTAGATAACCAATCAAGGTTAATAACTACATTCCAAGATACGAGGAGTCTTCTTCCTTCTTGAGTAAGTCTTCACAACGGGAGGCCTAATAGTTTCATGGCATGGCATGGCATTCAATTCAAGTTGTATCCTTGGTAGAATTAAATCATGTCAAAACTACAATGAGGTGGGGGATATTTCAACACCATGACCAGTTCTTGCACAAATTCAACATTCTATCCATTTCAACATTGTTTATAAACAAACTCTCTGAAACACCTAAGATTGCAGAATAATGATAGGAAACATGAAACCATTTAACTTCACAGGGGAATGTTAATAACCTTTAAGCCAAAAAAAGTTGCAATGCTTAGTAGTACAAAAGAAGAGTTTACCTTGGCATAATTATACGCCTGCCAGCAAAATGGCTCCTCTAGTTCGACGGGAGGAAGATCCTTACTCATTTTCTCCATTAAAAAATCTTCAATATTAACCACATTGCTTGCAATTTCAGTCTCAAAGTCACTATCTACCTCCTCTACACTAGGAGAGATAGAACTTGGAGAGTGCAATCTTTGGATTTGCCAGGGTGCAAATCTAATTGTTCCAGGAAAAGTTGCCTCAACACTTTTTCCCAAGAGCCCTCGTCCACTCGTTAAAATTTTCCATTCAACTGAATGCTCGGTAGTTGAAACTGTTCCAATTGAAGGAGTTCCATCAAAAGACACAATCCTTCTTCTAGGGAAAGGCATAGTCACAGTACAAAATTCCATAGACAAAGGAGCTTTATAACCTTCCATCAAGCACAACTTGAACAAAAAAGCGCCTTTATCCTCAGAGACCATGGACAGTTGGTAAAATCCTCTAACAGGAGGCCCAGCAGCACATATTGCCTGATAACGCATTAAAACAAAATTACCAAGTGGGGGAGAAAACATCACAGCTTGCTTATCTATGCCATGTTCAGGAACTTGGGCACAAGGATGGAATGATAAGCCCTCAATACGAGCCTTATTTGACCCTACTAGGGGGAAGGAGACATCAGGCAACCCTTCTAATTCAGCTCGACAATTTATTTGACCAGAAACTGATATTTTATCTGGAATCTCATCCCTGTCATACATCGCTGCATTAATGATCTCATGTATCGTAAGTATCAGTCGTTGCTTCCCTTTGTACAGATATGGCTTCCATGCTGGTTGCTTAAGATCAGCAGGAGGTGGATCTAATGAGGAAAAACCATTTACTTTGATAGAAAATATATTGGAATAGCTTAGATCCAGGGGCGTTCCTGGCATATAATTAGCAAGGAAGGAAAACAAAAGTCAGATACAAAGAAATAAAATGTGAAAAAATTAGTAGAGATACCAAATACCAACCAAAGGGCATTGAACTGCTTATAAATGATCTAAGACCATCTTTATCCAAAGGCCTTGGAACATCTGAATTAAGAGCTCCCGTCGTTGTATTGCTTGGAGTGACAGATATGCCGGGAGAAGCTACAGGTTTTGCCCGACCAGAGATTCCTGACATTCCTATGCTGCCTGTCAATGAATCCAACAGCCCTCCGACAGATGGAGAAGCAGTAACAAGGACGTCAGGTTCGGCCACATCACCCGTGATTACATCACCAATAGCAAGTGCAACCATGAATGCTCTATAGCAAGATGAAAAATGGTACTCAGTGTTTGAAATACTAGGCATGCCATTCTACTCCTAATAAAAATAATAATAAAATAAAAGTAAATAACTTACCATACCCTGTGATAGAAGGAAGATCAAGAAGAAGGGAAGATAAAGAACTTTCTGCCCCTATGGCACTCCCACAATCAGATCTTCTACACAAACTTGCATATTGTTTTATGTGCCCAGGTTCAACAAACGGCAACACAAGAATGGAATAATGACTCTTTATGTGAAAAATTAGGGGCCATATAAAGATATTGTCCCCTTCTTCTTTCTTCACATGAAGTCCAATGATATGTCGGGTAATAGGGTCATCAACCCAAGAATCACTTCCTCATATGACTTAATAATGCGAATTCCAACCCACGGCCAGATCCTCACTGTACAAAAGTGGAAAATTGATAGGAGAGATGAGACGGGATAATAAATGGGAAGTAACAAGCAGTTATCACATTTGAGCATCAAAATTGAGAAGACCTTTTATCACCACAAATTTTTTTTTCTGAATTGTGTAGGAAATAATTAGTAATGACAGCATATTCACATAAATTAGTTTCACATTCATTGTCGAATGCAAGGAAAGAGTACTTTGTGAGTACAAGAACAAACAAAACTCTTGGAGTTTAAATTTTTAATACGCATTTTATTTCTGGTTTTAGTTTTTGGTTTTGGAAAATTAAGCATATAAACACTAGTTTTACATGTGCGATTCTTTGTTTTTTTATTTATTTTCAACCCATGTTTTTCAAAAACCAACCTATTGTTGCACGCCAACCAAAATGAGATAATGCTTCATGAACTGTTTTAGAAACCAAGGCTAACTCAAGATTTGATATGAAAGAAGTTGTTAACGATTTACAAGTTGGCATAAGAAATACGAGAAGAAATCGAGTAAGTGCAAGATCGCTTACCCTCACGTAAGGGCAATAGGAAGATCGTCACTAGGATCTGAATTGGACGATAAAGGCTGATTGGGAACTGGACAATTATCTCGAGGCATTGACCTTCTCGAGTATACCTGAGTAATAGGCGGAGGGGCAATGGGAGGGACAGAGACCGACGCAGTCGAACTAGGTGATAATGGACTTGACAGGGGCGGAGAAGTGACAACTGTATAAATAAACATATCATCCTCTTCCTCCGACTAGGATTCGCACCGATGGAGTGAAAGGCGATCCTCAAAGAACGTGACATCCCGAGACACAATATATCTCTTCAAACTAGGACAATAGCACCGATAACCCTTCTACACACGAGAATACCCTAAGAAGATGCATCTCAATGACTTAGGATCTAACTTTGTTAAAGACGGACGAACATCCCGAACGAAACACGTACACCCAAAAATTTTCGGCGCAATAGGAAACCTTGGTTTACCTGGAAAGAGGATTTGACTAGGACTTTGACCTTGAAGAACAGACGATGAAATCCGATTGATCAAAAAACATGTTGTAGAGATAGCATCAACCCAAAAATGCTTGGGAACATTCATCTAGAAAAATAATGCTCTAGTTGTTTCTAGAAGATGTCTATTTTTAAGCTCTGCCACCTCATTTTGAGATGGAGTGTCAGCACACGACGACTGATGGAGAATGTCATGTTTAGACAAATAGGACGTAAGTGCCTCTGAAAAGTATTCACCCGCATTGTCACTCCTCAATTTTTAGAGGCACCCCAAATTGAGTACGAATTTCTGCATGAAAGTTACGTATGAGTCAACAACTCGCATCGATTTTTCATAAAATATAACCACGCCATACGAGAATAGTCATCAACGAAAGACACAAAATACCGGAATCTTGTTTGGGACATGACAGGACAAGGACCCCAAACATCAGAATGAACTATCTTAAAAGGAGAACTCGCTCGTTTGTCTATTCGAGGACTTGAACTGATACGATGAAACTTGGCATATTGACACAAATCACAATTTAAGGACGACAAATTGTTAAACTGAGGATAAATCTTCCTCAACACTGCAAGAGATGGATGACCCATGCGACAGTGGACATCAAAAAGTGAACCAACAGCCGAGCAAACAACTTGTTTTGAGACTTGACCGTCGAAAACATAAAGACCTCCAGATTTATGTCCCTTCCCAATAATCCTTTTCGTATCTAGATCTTGAAACAAGCAATAACTAGAATAAAACGAAACATAACAGTTAAGATCGTGTGTGAGCTGGCTAATAGAAATCAAATTATAGGACAATTGGGGTAAATGAAGGACAGACTGCAAGGATAAGGACGGAGTGAGATTAACGACACCAGACCCGAGAACAGGGCATTTTGACCCATCTGCTAACGTAACATCCACCACAGGTGCAATAGACAAACTAGTCGAATATAATCGAGGATTACCTATCATGTGGCTAGTAGCCCCAGAGTCGATGACCGATGTGGTGGAAGACGAAAGAAGACAACAGTTCATGTTACCTGTGCCATTGCTAGCAGTAGCCGACACAAATTTGGAAACTGGCCCAGCCATAGATCAAACTTTAAACAACCACACGATCAAAAGTAGAACCGTCTCAAACCACAACCAACCAAGATGATCTCAAGCCGCTATTGTAACCAAAAAATTCACCAAAAATTTGAAACCAACTTGTTCACCACTTTAATAAAAAACCAGCATACTTCATAATTTCGGAAAGCCGAAAATACCAAAAAGCAAAGACCGGATGCTAGGAAAGGACCCACAACTTTTCAATAACGAACATCAAACTAGGTTTTCGAACACAATCCAACCACACAACGCAAATAACCAAAGAGTAACACCCAACCAGCTCTTTAAACAGTAAGAAGAAACAGCCCAACTACAAAAAAAGTGTCGAAAACCCCAATATCACGAAAACCGAGACACAAACGTCCGAAATAGAAAACCAAATACATAGACCTGTTGAGAAGCTCAAGGGGAGAAAAACCCAACCATCGGGACAAAAAAAAATGGCCACCGCACGCACCAGCGAGAGGCGGCGGCGACCGAACCTTGTAGCGGCGTGTGAGCCTCACGCGTTGCTCGAAATGAAACGAAACTTTCCGCACGCCAGATCGACGCCTCAGGCTACCCGATGGTGGCGGCGCGAGATGACTAACTCGCCGGAAAAATTTTCCGTGGCCGAAAAATTTCAAGCGAGGTCCGACAAGTGATTTTACCGAGGTCTAGCGCGCAGAAGTGGTGAAGTTTTTTTTTTCTAAACCTAATGCTCTGATACCATGTAAACAATAGTGGAGAAGAATGGAAAAACCTTATATTCAATCAATGAGATGGATATATATATAGAGAGACTTGAAGGAAACCCTAACTAAACCTTAATTAGGAACGTGAAATTACAATAAAGGGCAAATTAGAAAACTCATAAACTCTAACAGGTAACACACTAAGGCTACGCCTCTAATAATAATTAGAAGATAGAATTAGTTTTTTTCATTCAATAAAATATAAAGGTTTAAACCATAACAATATGAATTTTTACTACTTGTGCTTAAAAACATTCATGACAAAAAAAGTTATTGAATAGTTTAATTCTATAAATTTTGTCTTCAATGGTTAATAAAATATCTCAATCCTTAGTTTATTAATTATGGAAAAGTCTTTCAAGTGAGAGTGTGATGGATTGTAATTTTTAACAATTCCATTTTTTTAACAAATAATGCATTATGGGAAAATATCTCTCGCCTCTCTCCTCCAAACCCAACCTTTCCCACCCTCCATCCACCCTGCTCCGATGAACCAACAGCCCATCCTTCTTCAAAATGGTAACCCCAAAATACCCAGTGGGACGAAAAATATAGACGGGAAATCTTACACGATCGACGTAGACACTCGATACAGGGGAAGCATAGTTAAGATCATCGAATCGACCATAGACCAAGCCTTCATTTTATCCCTTCAATGGTCTTTTCTGGAATGGATTCTAAAGAGCGTTCACGGTTATTGAACGTGGCTCTCAACCACAAGTGTTTCAAAAAACTAGAGCGGATGACTACAATCTCTGGGTTGAGAAAACTAGCAACAGAAGGGGATTCCTGGCTAAAATAACCAAGCTCAACAACAATGGGAGGATCAACAAACTAGTTATACCCATGTGGGAGAACAGATAGGGCTGAAATCATTTTTATACCTTACTACTTAGAGCAAAACCCCTCACAATCACCGCCATCAGTGCTTTCACCTATCGCCTTTACTACACTAACGCAAGAAGAAACAGAGGAGATTCCTAGAGTGCAACAAGAGAAGACTAATCTTATATTGAATGTGCCTGCCATTGACAACCAACATCTCGTAGGAATGCGCTCATTAAAGAGGTTTGAATGGCTGCTAGAAGACGTAAAAGCACGATAATAGAGATTGTTTCTAGCAATGGTATTAGTTTGATTAATGATGCCGAGATTGAAAGAGAATTTTTGAGATTCTTTACTGATCTTTACACTAAAAAAACTGACTTGGGGGCCCTTCCTCATCTTCGGGATTGGAATCCTATCAATAGTGAGCAAGCCTGCTTTCTCGAGTCCCCATTTTCTGAATTAGAAATCCTGGATGCTATCAACAACTTGGGGTCTAACAAAACTCCGGGACCAGATGGATTTACAGCCGAATTCTATAAAAAACATGGAACACCCTTAAATCAAATATATTGAGAGTGTTCCAAGATTTTTTTAAGAATGGAATTATCAATGCTAGTCTTAACAAGACATATATTTGTCTTATCCCAAAAAAAGTGGAAGCTAAAAGTGTCAGGGATTATAGGCCCATAAGCTTGATCTCATGTATGTATAAGATTTTAGCTAGAGTGCTAGCTCAAAGGTTGAAAAGGGTGCTGCCACATACCGTTTCGGAAGCACAAGCTGCATTTGTGGAAGGAAGGAACATACTAGATGTCATCCTTATAGCCAACGAGGTCATTGATGAATGGAAGAGGAAGAATAGGCAGGAGATCTTCATTAAGTTAGATACGACACAGTCGATTGGGAGTTTCTTGATAAAATTATGATGATAAAGGGTTTTGGCCCAAGATGGAGGAAGTGGATTTTTGGATGCATATCTTCTACAAATTATTCCATCATTATTTTATTTTATTTTTTTGAAAACAAATTATTCCATCATTATCAATGGAAAGCCGAGGGGAAAAATCAGAGCATCCAGAGGACTTAGACAAGGAGACCCTCTCTCTCCTTTCCTTTTCATTTTGATTATGGATTGCCTTAGTAGGATGATGACAGAGGAATCCATAAAAGGTATTATTCATGGGCTCAACATTGGTACCAAGGTACCCAGCCTCACTCATTTGCAGTTCGCAGACGACACTCTCCTGCTGTCAGAATACAATTTGCCTGCCATTGAAGCTCTCTTCCAAATCAGACGGCCTTTGAAAAAGCATCGGTCACAAAATAAACATCAACAAAACTGAATTTCTTGGGCTGAATATCGACAAGGCTAACCTTGTTTTGCTATCAAATCAGTTGGGTTGTAGGCTCGGGACTTGGCCGACTACGTATTTGGGCCTCCCCCTCAACGGTAATCCTAAAACTCTTACCTTTTGGGACCCCATGATTGAGAAAGTTGGAAAGAAGATTGTTTCATGGAAGAAACAACGATATCAAAGGGTGGTCGAATGACCCTTATTAAAGCTACTCTAGCTAACCTCCCACTTATTATATGTCGATTTTCAAAATGCCACATAGAGTTATCAAAATCACGGAAAGAATGATTAGAAACTTCCTCTAGAAAGGTAGCATTGAAGGCAAAGGAATGCATCTTATTAATGGGGACATTGTCCCCTTCCTTCTCGCACAAGGAAGCCTCAATATTGATAAGCTCAAATCCAAGAATGAGGCCCTTCTATCTAAGTGGATCCGAGATACAATGTGGAAGATCAGTTTCTTTGGAGGAAAATTATTTAAGATAAATATGGTTCTATGAAAACCGACAACAGCCGGGAAGGGCATCATTGGCTCGCTAAGGGTCCATGGAAATCTATCCTCTCACTCGCTCATATGATACATGATAGAATATCATATAATGTCAACAATGGGATGAACACTCTTTCTCGGAAGGATAGTGATAGAATCTACCACACTTTTATTAAACTACGATAATTCTCTCGAGAGGATCTCTCAAAGAGCGAGAGTACATAGACGACAACTGAATGAATAATTCAAATAGTGACCTATCATATCCTATTTATAGTAAACCTAGGAAATAACCTAATTTGGTAATAATCTCTATTAAGGCCCAAAAGCCCAATACAACTAAAATAACCATAACATAAATATATTAAATAATAATAATAAACTAAATCCGTCACTTCTTGCTCTGCCTCGAGTAGACCTTCAATGATCTCGGATCGACGTATAGATGGCTTCATGATCTTCCTCTTGACCAAGTCTATCCCCCTCCTTTATTCTCTCACAAAAGGAAAAGATTTTATTGTTAGTAAGGCTTGGCATAATCAGGAGAAGTACTGGAACTTGAGGCTTGGAAGAAATTTGAAAGATGAAGAATTGGCTGAGTTTTGTGATCTTATGTCTCATCTTGAAACAGTTACCTTGAATGAGAGCAGAGATGTTTGTATATGGAAACGGATCAAAGTGGGATGTTCTCTCTGTCCAATCTTTGATGATCAATCTCAAAGCCTCCCCAATCTCAAATTGATGGTCGATTTACAAAGCTATTTGGAAAGGGAAGTGTCCAAAGAAGGTAAAAAAATTTCTATGGGAATTGAGTCACAATGCCATTAGCACAAATGATCTCCTTCAACACGCACAGATTGCAAAGATTCGACTCTCTCCCCACAGTGGTGCACTATTTGTTATAAATCCCTTGAATCCCAGTCGCACCTTGTGATCTTTTGTACTTTTGCTTCTGCTTTTTGGGATTATATCCGACAGGCATTCTCTTGGTATTTGATTTTGCCGAAAGACCCACATACACTGCTTGTTGTTACTCTTATTGATCATCCTTTCAAGGAGGAAAAAAAGACAGCTTTATGGGAAATTTTTATCAAAGCCTACTGTTGGAATATGATAAGCTTGGGAATAGGGCTCGATTGGGCCTAGGGCTCTATTTAGCCATTACTTGGAGAATAAGTTAGTATTTTGTTATAAATAGAGTGGGTTAGGTTAGAGTTTAGACATCCAATTATTGAGTGAGTTATTGAGTAATTTATTGTAGGGCTCAAGAGATTCTCTTGAGATGGGAGGTTCCAAGACCTATCAAAACTTGGCTTATCTTGTATTCTTTTACTTTTGATATAATCTAGATCCTGGATCATATCAGAATATTTGGCAGGAACGAAACCGAAGGATCTTCCAAGGAAAATCTATCCACCTAGACCGATTTATTGATAATATTGTTTACATGGTGATATCTTGGTGTAAATCATCTCCGCTATTTCATGATTATAGTTATGATTCTCTTATTAATAGTTGGAGATATATATTATAAGTGACTACATATTTTGTAATTTCATATCATTAATGAAATTGTTTCTTATCCAAAAAAAAGAGGTTTGAATGAAGATAGCAAGAAGGGATATAAGCCACCCTCGAAGACACTCTATTTCCCTTCCAGGAAGAAGAAAATAGAGTTGATCTACAGAGCTAAGAGAGTCAAACAGCCATCAACTTCCTCCTCCTCTATTTCGAAGCAAATGAATGGCCCAGAATGGATCAAACCATCTACATTGTTTCTCAGACCCTCTCATCCTGCTAAAAATAGAGTGCCTTTCACCTTTGAAGAGTTAGAATTGAAAAACTTGAACGATCTCCATGAGGGTGGTTTTCCGGCGAAAATTGGGAAAGGCAAGAACAGAGGACAGCTTTCGGCTTTGACCAGTTCGACAGAACAGACTACCTCCCCGCAACTCTATCCGAACCCATTCTCCCACTACCACTACCAACTAGCCTTTTTCTAGAGCAAAACTTCCCATCAAACTTAACCAAAAACTCTCTTTCTTTGTACCAGGAACCAAGAAATGCACAACCAAGACTATACACTAAATCTGGGGTAGCAAGTTTTGTTTTTAAACGATAAAAAAGTTAAATAGCAAGTGGACGAACCTGTTCTTTCTGTGAAGAAATGCAGCAGCTAAGAGGGAATCGCTAGGCAGCAGTGGAGAGACAGTAGAGGCAAGGTCATGCGATGGGCATCGATCATTCTCGGTCTTGTGTGCTGCTCGCCACCGCTGCTCCACCACTGGAAACCTCCTGTACAGTAAAGGAAAAAGGAGAATCATCAAATAGGTTAGGCTAAAGGAGTATGATTGGGTATACAATTCGAACAATCATCGCTATATTGGGGATTACGAATCCACTCAAATTAACGCAAAGAACCAAAAGCAAACCTGGAAAAAATAACAGCGTCGAAGTTGCTCAAGATCCAAATGCCTCTGATGCTGCACCCCTCACCCATGGCTTCTCTCCACAAAAAAGACACACCGAAGAAAATCTTATAAAAGAAAAATAGTTCTTTTCACGCCTACCCCTATCAAAAATACTATTTACAAAATGCATATGGTTATTAAAAATATTTACAAAAATACTATTCGCTTATGTTGTATAATATAGGGGTGCAAGCTCAACCCGAACAAACCGCCAAACCCGTTAAAACCGATCAAACCACTAGCAGTTCAAGTTGCGGTTCGTGTTAGATGGTCGATTATGTGTGGTGGCAAGAGGAACCGAAGATAATCGGGCAGTGTTGGTTTTCTATGTCAACACGCCGAAAAGAACCGAGTCGACCGATTATTTATTCACATACCTCTTTCCCATACCAAAAAGAAAAGAGATTTTCATCTCATATTGTTTTGAAGCCATGTTAGCGTTATGAAAACGGCAATCAACAACCGATCGAAGAATAAAGAAACGTGAGAGAAGAAGAACAAACACACAGAAATTTACGTGGTTCGCTAACGAAGTGTTAGCTAGTCCACGGGCAGAGAGGGAAAATAATTTTATTAAGGAGTGGCGAATTATAGAGTTACAGAATGAACATAATACTACGGCTAGGGTTTACTTCGAGTTCATATATCCACTCTTATTAAACCCTATTATAGAAGGTGTAAAGGTAAAATAGAATGTAGATGCCTAGACGTGCTACGGGAACAAAATGCTATGTAGAATGCGATTAACGGATGCGGAATGTGGATTGCAACGCGGAAAGACGGAATGCATTCGTGCATAAGAATGCATTCACGCAACATAATGCAGAAAACGGAAATTCGTTTTCGCAACGAACCCCCGACTACTAATCGCAGGGCATTAGTGCATTCAAGGCATATCTCAACAAATCTCCACCTTGACTTGAACTCTTCTTCAGATGCAACAGATTGTACCAGCAGTATACCAGATGTTCTTGACGAACCAGATGTATGCTAAAAGCGCATACCAGACTTAGATGTATTCCAGACTCAGACGAATACCAGATTCAGATGTATACCAAATGTACAACAGACTCAGATGCTTTTCTGTGCCTCAAATGGTCCCATGGGGGCCTCATCAACTATAAACGTTTAACAAGTCCAAAGAATGTTGAATTTTCCATGCAAAGATCGCCTTGGTGAACATACCAGCAGGCTTATCAGCAGTGCCCACTTTCAGAACCTTTATCCTTTTCTCATTTTGCAGAAAATGATATTGCACATCTATGTGCTTAGTTCTTTCATGATGAACATGATCATTCACAAGGCATATAGCACTCAGACTATTGCAGTACATAGTTGTGAGATTATAATGCAGACCAAGTCACTAACTAATCCTTTCAACCAAATTCTCTCTTAATGCCTTTTGTCAATGCCATATACTCTGCTTCATGTGTAGACAAAGTCACTGTAGGCTGCAAAGAAGCCTTCCAACTCACAACAGAACCACCCAAAGTGAAAACATAACCAGTTATTGATCTTCATCACAACATCTCCAGCATAGTCAGAGTCGAATAACCCATCACTAAGCATTGTGTCTCGCTCCCATAAACAAGACCAACATCGATGTAACTCTAAGGTAATGAAAATCATCTTCACAACCCGTCGTTGTTCTTTTTCAAGTTGACCTATATACCGAATGACAACACTAACAAAGATGGGCAAGATCAGTCTAATGTAAACCATTACATACATTAAGCTACCAATCGCACTAGCGTAAGGAATGCAGGCATGTATTCCTTCTCACTTCATATTATGTGCAAATTCCGAGGATAACAGAATATTAACAGCACTTGGGGAATCTATAGGCTTTGTTGATGACATGCCAAACTTTGACAAAATCTTTTCCCTTTTCCTTATAAATCTCCATACTCAAGATTTTTTTAGCCGCACCCATATCTTTCATTTCAAACTCAGCACTCATCAGATCTTTCAACCTCTCAGATATCATATTTCAATTTTTGCAAACTATGAGCATGTCATCTACATACATAACAAGATAGATGATTGAACCATCTTTGCACTTGGCATGTTATACACAACAATCATACGGACTTCTATTATAGCCGAGCTCGATCATAAAGTTGTCAAACTTCTTGTACCACTGCCTTGGAGATTGCTTCAGTCCATACAAGGACTTCTTTAGCGTGCAAACAAAGTCTTTTTTTTCTAGGACACTGAAATCCCTCTCGTTGGGTCATATAAATCTCTTCATCCAACTCTCCATGTAGAAAATCTATCTTCACATCTAGTTGCTCAAGTTCAAAATCCGATGTGCCACCATAGCTAGTAGCACTCGATAGAAGTGTGTCTCGATCACTTTGGTGAGAATATCTCATTATAGTCAACACCTCTCTCTAAGTGAACCTCTTGCAACTACACGAGATTTATATTTCAAATCCTCTGTCGGCGATATTCCTTCCTTTTTCTTGAAAACCAATTTGCAAGTCACAATCTTCCTTTTCTTTAGTCGTTTAACTAACACCCAGGTACGATTCTTATCCAGAGACTCTATTTCGTCACCCATTGCAGCAAGCCACTTCTCTGACTCACTACATGAAACAACATCTTTATAGGTAGACAGTTCATAAGTGTCCACCTCTTCAGCGACTTGCAGTGCATAAGCAACCATATCCTCAAAACTATATTTGACTGGCGCTCGAACACCAGTTTTTCTAGCTCTATCAAGAGCTATACTCTGATTTCTGATTTCCATACTAGAAGATTGACCAGTGGTATAAGTTTTCAGAGCGAAGATCCGCTTATCAAGAAGAAACTCTAACTAATCAGTAGGCATATCTGACTCATCTATGGCGACATGTTGATCCAGTTCTCCACCTCTGTGCTGTAATTTATTTCTGTCAGAATTGAAGTCCATCTCCACCTGTTTATCAACATCACTAATTTTCCCTGCAACTGTGGACTGCACAACGGAGTTACATAAAAAGTTCTCATCAAAGGTAACATTTCGGCTGAGGATAACCCTGTTTTCAGAAGGAGACCATATTCGATATCCCTTAACTCCATTACCATAACCTACAAAAACGCCCTTTTTGGCTCTAGGCTCTAACTTTCCCTCACTGACATGATAATAGACATTACAACCAAAAATATTAACGAAGAGTAATCTGCAGGCTTACCCGACCATAACCCGTATGGTGTTTTACAGTCAATACATGTGTGAGGCCCACGGTTGATCATATAAAATGTTGTATTCACTGCTTCTGCCTAGAATCTTCTAGTTAACCCAGTATTAGAGACATGCACCTTGCTTTCTCCAGTAAAGTTTCGTTCATAAGTTCGGCTACCCTATTCGGTTGAGGTGTGTCCCTGATAGTATGATGTCGAACAATCCCTTCAGTTTTGGAGAATTCATTAAATTCAGAACTACAAAACTCAAGGCCATTATCAGTTCGAAAATCTCTTAATCTTCTTCCCTGTTTGATTTTCCACCAAAACCTTCCACTCTCTGAAATTCTTAAAGGCTTCATTTTTGTTCTTCATCATGAAAATCCAAGTCATTCTTGAAAAATCATCAATACTAGACAAAAAATACTTGCTACCTCCTATTGATTCAACTCAAGAAGAACCCCAACAGTCAGCGTGGATATAATCAAGTGTACCATTGGTACAGTGGACTCCCTTTGGAAACTTGGTACGGCGTTGTTTCCCAAATACTCATTTTTCACAGAATTCTAAATCCTGCACTTAGTGTCCACATAGAAGATCTCTTTTCGACAAAATCTACATTCCTTTTTCACTCATGGGACCAAGTCTCATGTGCCATAACTTCGTCATGTCCTCTTCTGACATGCAGATGATGCCTCTCAAGAAGAAACCTACCAACGTTGAACCTACCAGAAAATGCAGAGTTCCACGTTTTGTACCTTTCAGAACTACCTTTGAATCCTTGCAAACATACATGACTCACCTACACCTCTAAAACTGAAATCTTTGTTGTCTAGTGTATTGAGAGATATCAAACTCTTGGTCATTGATGGAACATGCCTTACATCATTCAAAATGTAGAATAACCCGTCGTGCATTCGTATCCTAATTGAGCCAATCCCAACTACTTTACAGACTGAACTCTTTTCCATAGACACATTACCCTCATCAAATTGCTCATACGTTGGAAACCACTCTCTGTTCGGACACATGTGATACGTAACACCTGAATCTAGGACCCACACACCTTTCGAAAAAGTGTGATCATTTGCTACTAGGGCCAGATCTTCCTCTGAGCTGCCACCGACCTCAGCGACGGCTGCTGAACCATCATTTTTATCAGATTGGTAACTGTTACTGCGAGGACAATCACGCTTCCAATGTCATTTTTTCTTGCAGTAAGCGCAAATGTCGTTAGCCCTTGAATTATTTGTCTTTGAGCCTTTTGAACTTGATGCGGATTCCTTCGGCTTCTTCTTTCTAGAGTTTCGACCTTTGCTTCTTGTTGCAACCAAACCAGATGCTCCACCTTTTGTTGTACCAACGACCTTGTGGCGGTCCTCTCTAGTAAGCAACACATTTTTTACTTCATCTATAGACAAACATATCTTTGCCAGAAATAAACGAATCCACAATAAAACTCATACGATAGCGACAACGATACCAACAAAGTTAGAGCGACATCTTTATCATCCATCTTAACTTCGATATTACGCAGATCCATTAATATCGTATTTATTTTATCAAGATGATCATTTAGAAGCGTACCTTCAGACATACGGAGGCTGAATAACCATTGCTTCAAAAGAAACTTCTTGGTCAAAGACTTCGTCATATCGACTGGAGCTTCAACCATAAACCTAAGAAATTTTTAACTTGATCTTTGACTTCAATGATGACATCATCGGCAAGATAGAGCATGATAGTCGAATGCACCTTTTCTTCTAGACTCATCAACTCCCCATCTGCGTCCAATTTCGCATCCTTCCACTTGGCGGTAAGAGACTTCCACAGACCATGTTGCTTCAATAGAGCTTGCATCTTAATCTACCATAAACTGAAACTGCCTCCTCTGGTAAATTTTTCGACTTTCACGTTAACGCCAGACATCTCCGAATCGATTGCTGAAAATAAAAACTTGCATAAAAAATGAACCTAAAGCTCTTATACTAGATTGTTATGAAAACGAAAATCAACAATCGATACGAAGATGTGAAAAAAGATAACGATAAACGCAAAAGAAGAAGAAATAAGAATACACATGGATTTAACTGATTCACTAACGTAGTGTTAGCTAGTCCACGAGCAGAGAGAGAGATAATATTTTCATTAAGGAGAGGCGATTTCACATACAAATTACAAAATGAACGTCATAAAACGTCTAGGGTTTAATTCAAGTTTATATAGGCACTCTCATTAAACCTTATTACAGAATGGGGATGCGCTAGCACACGTGAAACACACAAAACAATGGTATGCAATGCGAAAAGCATTTGCGCAGCGGAAGCGTTGCCCCTGCACCCCCACTCACTAACCGGGCAGGGAGACCCCCGACTAATAATTGCAGGGCATTGGTGCGTTCAAGGCATATCTCAACAGTTTTCTTTGGGGTTTAAATTGGTTGGTTGAGATTTTGTGGCACTTTGACTAGATTTGGCCCATTGACTTCTTATTGACAAGATTTGACCCGAAAAATCATCAATAATCAAGTGTACCCTTGGTACAGTGGACTTCTTTTGGTAACTTGCTACGACGTTGTTTCCCAAAAACACGGTGTTCACAGAATTCCAAGTCATGCACTTTGTGTCCACATAAAAGATCTCTCTTCGATAGAATCTACATTCCCCTTTCACTAATGTAACCAAGTCTCATGTGTCATAACTTAATCATGTCCTCTATCTGAACTACAGTCGATGTTATTGCAGCAAAACCAGATAACGTTGAACCTGCCAGAAAATACAGAGTTCCATGTTTTGTACCTTTCAGAACTACCTTTGAATCCTTGCAAACATACATGACTCCACCTGCACCTTTAAAACTGAAACCTTTGTTGTCTAGTGTACTGAGAGATATCAAACTCTTTGTAATTGATGGAACATGTCTTACATTCAAACCGTAGAATAACCCGTTGTGCTTTCGTATCCTGATTGAGCCAATCCCAACTACCTTGAGACTAAACTGTTTGTCGTGGACACATTACCTCCATCAATTGCTCATACGTTGAAGTACACTCTGTGTTCGGACACATGTTATATGACGAAGTACCTGAATCAACGACCCACACACCTTTAAAAAAAGTGTGATCATTTGCTACTAGGGCTAGATCTTCCTCTGAGCTGCCACCAACCTCAACGACAACTGCTGAACCATCATCTTTATCAGATTGTCAACTGTTACTGTGAGGACAATCACACTTTCAATGTCTTTTTTTCTTACAGTAAGTGCAAATGTCGTTAGCCTTGGAATTATACTTCTTTGAGCCTTTAGAACTTGGTGCGAACTCCTTCGACTTCTTCTTTCGAGACTTTCGACCTTTGCTTCCTATTGCAACTAAACCATATGCTCCACCTTCTGTTGCACCAGTGACCTTGTGGCCGTCTTCTCTAGTGAGTAGAGCATTATTTACTTCATTTAGAGACAACGTATCTTTGCCAGAACAAACGAATCCACAAAATTGTCAAACTGCAGCAACAAAGAGACCAACAGAATTAGAGCGACATCTTCATCATCTATCTTAACTTCGATATTACGCATATCCATTAATATCGTATTTAATTTATCAAAATGATCATTCAGAAGCGTACCTTCATACATACGAAGGCTGAATAACCGTTGCTTCAAAAACAACTTCTTGATTTCGTCATACACAGACTTTCAAGCTTCAACCACAACCTACAACCTTAACTTGATCTGCGACTTCAACAATGACATCATCAACAAGACAAAGCATGATAGTCGAATGCGCCTTTTCTTCTAGGCTCAACAACTCCTCATCTTCATTCAATTTCGCATCCTTCCACTTGGAGGTAAAAGGCTTCTACATACCTATTGTTCAACAGAGCACGCATCTTAATTTTCCATAAACCAAAATTGCTCCCTCTTGTAAAATTTTCAACTTTCACGTTAATGCCAGACATCTCTGAATTGATTGCTGAAAATAACAACTTGCAAAAAAAATGAACCCGAAGCTCTGATACCAGATTGTTATGAAAACAATAATCAACAACCGATCGAAGAATAAAGAAAAGTGAGAGAAGAAAAACAAACACACAGAAATTTACAGGGCTCACTAATGTAGTGTTAGCTAGTCCACGGGCAGAAAGGGAGAATAATTTTATTGAGGAGAGGCGAATTACAGAGTTACAGAATGAACATAATATTACGGCTAGGGTTGAATTCGAGTTTATATATGCACTCTTATTAAACCCTATTACAAAAAGGGCGTAACACATAAAATAGAATGCAGATGTGTAGACGCGCTGTAGAAACAAAATGTTATGTGGAGTGCGGTTAGCGAATGCGGATTGCAACGTGGAAAGTCGGAATGCGTTCGTGTATAAGAATGCTTTCATGCAACAGAATGCAGAAAGTGGAAATTTGTTTTCGCAACGGAGGCGTTGCCCCCGCACCCCCACTAATTGACTGGGCAGCGAGACCCCCGACTACTAATCATAGGGCATTGGTTCGTTCAAGACATATCTCAACAGTTAGACTAGAGAGACATAGTTTGAGATAAACTAGAGAAGATAAGCTAGAGAGATAGAAAAAGAGTTTGAGAGGAGAGAGATTAAGTAAACTAACTGAGAGAGACTTGAGAGTTTTTTTTTATCACTGTATTGAAAATATAAAATGACTAGGAATTGCATTTGGTTAAAAAAGAAAGATATATTTTATTTTTTCTTTTTATGTTTAATAATTTACACAACTCATAAGGATTTAGAGTTCCCATAAACCATTCACATCATCTGACCTATCATGTCACTTACTTTACCCAAACCCATAAAGCATACCTATTCCTACAGCCACCCTATTGACTGGACAACACAAAATTTAATCGGTTATAATTTGTGTCGAACCGATAAAACCACCATAAATACGGTTCAGTCGGCTTGGTTCTATAAATGACGGTTCGACGTCATTTTTTCTTTTATTTCCCTGCCTCAAATATTCGGTTCGACGTCGGTTTTATACAGTAACAGAGCCAAACCCAACCGTTTACACCCCTAGTATAGTACATCATTATTCACATTACTAATTAATACAATATTACTTGGTTTCAATAATATAACTAATTAGTGTAATGGATATTTATATTAATACGGTCTATATTAAATGATTCGTAGGGTTATTAATATAGTTATTGTATGAATACACCTTATTTAAATTAAGAGCATCATAATACCGTTGTGGTATTAATGGTATAAGTATTAAGATACAGTAGGGTATTAATGTTATAAGTATTACAAACACAATATTTAGATTAACATGTTTTTATACAATCACTTTTTAATATATATATATATATATATATATATGAATATGTTATTGCAACAATACGATCTTTATTGTTCATAATACTCTTATTAAGAATAATGTGTATATTCAACGTATTTATGTCGTATTGACCAATAATACAACATAATTATAATAAATACATGGTATAAAATGAATATAATATTTATTAGTAATACAATCTTATTTGAGCTTCCACAACAACAAAAATTAAGGATTTCATTCGGTTTTTTAGTTCGACTACCGCGAATCTCAATGATAAAATAACAACGCAAAAATTGAATTTTAAACATCGAATCTTCAACGTCTCTGATACAAAAATGGGTTTGAATTTTTAGCGTCAATATTCTACTCTAACGAACAAACCTTCCACGAGATGGTGTGATTGTGGCGATGTGCCATTGTTGTCTCCATCTACAAGAGTATGAGTAATTGGTCGCTGAAAATCGTCATCGGTTGGTTTAAAAGAAACTGCGACAACAATACAATATGATACGTTAGTTTTTGTTTCACTAGAAATATGGAGTGCATGAGTCGACGTATACTTTAGACACTTCAAAATTATAATACATATAATTTTCATTCCACTGGTCACTATGTGCAATGCATATAGATTGCACATAGCAATGCTTGTAGAACCCATAAGCTAAAAATATACAATATTATAAATAGGTATACACAATAGTGTATAGAAGTATTTTTTTTAATATTTTCTAAGTGGTATATTGAATTACATTATATACATAATATGTGTAAATACAATGTACTGATTTCCAAGGAATAAAGAAATGGATGTTACTTGATTACTAAGATGTTATTGTATTGTATATTCGACTACATTGTATAAAACAAGAGTATTGAAGATGAAATTGTTACCAATAGAATGCATAGTAATGGTATTAGGTTTTCTGGTAATAGAAAGATGAAAGAGAATAAAAAATTGGAAGAATGCACAATAAAGGTTGATGAAACGCAAAGATTTGAAAAACAACAAACGGTCAACAAGCCGACGAAATATTGCACAAAACAAGTTAGAATTTTGAATATTTAGCGATGGATGACAACAAACGTTTAGTCGGAATCAAAATTGGTCGCTAGACTATTTTGAGCTCATTGGAATGAATGGAGGATAAAGAGAAATGAAGCATATTGTGGAAAAAGGCTTGATGGAATGGAGAATGAACCTAGATGAAAGCGGAAGACAAAATGGAATTGGAATAATGAGGTGAGAGATTTTTTTTTAAAAAAAAAATCCAGACTGAATAGATGAAGTGCTATTTTTAGATGATATGATTTTGTTAATTATGAGAAGTTTGACTATAGTTTAGAAATTTAAAATGAATGAAATAAATGTTAAAGAGGGCAAATTTGTATTAATTAAAATTGATAAATCAAAATTTTAATAAATAAAATTAAAATTGTAAAAAAGAAGCTGGTTGACTAGTTGTGTAAATATTTATCAAAGAATACAATTTCTCAAAAATGATTTGATATAAGTATTGATTTAATTTCAAAATATAATAAAATAAAATAAAATCTAAATTTAGATAAAATCAAATATAATTTTTTATATTATAAATTTGAATTTAAAATTATTATATTTCTTAGGGGTAAATTGGTATTTATAAATATATATATATATATATTTAATTTAATTAAAAAATGTACTTTTGCAGATTAAAAAAATATTAACTATATTTGCTTATAGGTTTTAAAATTCAAGTTAACTAATACATTTTTTTTAAAAGGCTAAATTTTTTCTCTATTTTCCATAAAAAAATTTTAATTGACATCTAAATATCGTAGAATTAGACTAATTAATTGATCTCTTAATTGAATTTAGGCAATTATTGCTAACTTTGAATGTTTTATTTTATTTATTTCTTTATTTTTATTTTGGGAATATTTTCACAATTAAATTTGAGACCATAAGTTGATTTTGAATTTAAATTGCTTATAACAAGATTTTGAATATTTTTTTAGTACAACAACCATTTAAGAGATGAAATTGAACCTGACATTTTCGTGCATGAGTACACATTTGTGTCATTGTGGTAGTACTTTTGTTCATTCTATTAATTGAATCTAGTATGCTATATTTTATTAATTAGTATAAAAATTCAATGATTTTTTTTTTATAATAATTTAGCCTTAAATATTAAATGGAATATGAGAAAGTGATAGATTCATAAAAAAAAATAACCAAAAGGGCATGCTAGAAAATGTGGTTATAAATTATACCGCATGAGATTTCATTTCAAAACTAAATAGTGATAGAAGAATAATTCAACTATTTATATATGTTATGAAATCTTTTACCTTTTCAAATGTTGAATGAAGGATAAAGTTTATTATTTATTTATTTTTAATTATCCACTGTTTTTGCAGTTTTAGATCCATTGAAATAAAAAGTTTAGCTTTCGTTTCATTTGTCCATGAAGTCAAAGTCTGATGTACACAATATCTTCATCCATGTCTAGTAATGTTTAGATATGCAACAAAACAGAACCAGAGAGAAACAAGTGCAAACACAAAGTTATAAATGTAATTGAAACCACCTACTTTCATAATTACTTATCTTTTCAAAAATATGTAAAATATATATTCTACTATCGACGACCACTTCTTACTTTTAACGAGATTAAGAGAGATCAGTAAAATCATACTCTATATTTGTTCATGAGCTTGTTTTCAATGAGGGTGAGATTAACATCAGAAATAACAAGTTAATAGTCAATCTGAATTCATTCAAGTTAACATGAATACAATGAAGTTCCCATCATATCTTTATTGATATTTAGTCTATTTTACCTTCTTTTTTTTTAACAAAAATTCCATTAACAAATACTAGAAGAACCACACACACAAACCTCTCGAAGGGGGAAACGCATCTAATGGCGACAAACCTCCCAACAGACTAGATCCCATACCACATTCTGGCACGTGGCCATCCAACTAGAATATAATAAGAAAGTTAACTTCAAAACATAATGAGAAAGTTAACTTCAACTGCATAGGAGCAGTTCGATCCATGGCCTAACACATGCCTACCAAATATCGTCATACTTAAATTGGATGACTTAAGACTTTAGGGGATAACCCTGAAAATACATAGGCTATTGAGGTGCGAGACCCCACCAAAGTTAGAATAGATAGATACAAACTCGATATGGAATAATGCTTCCCTTAGAACAACCAAATGATTAACTCATAATAGCTCCCTTTATCGATCAATTCCTATACAGGACGAACCAACAAAAACTCGACTATCCTACCATTATTACACTAACATTTAAATAGACATAGACAACATAAAAGACACTACACTTAAACAACACAAATACTAAGAATCCCTACCGAAGCTAACAAATAGTAGCAAGAGCCAATCCAAAAGGAAAACAAAATCGACAGAAGAAAACATGAACCTGGTCAAGTCCTCACTTGGTTTGGTTGACACAATAATTGAAGTTTTTGAAAAAATCGGTTCGCCAAACCCAGTTGGATTGACAACTTACTGAACTGGTTCGAGAGGACCAAAATGGTTTACGATCCTGTTTAGAAGACCCACTAGACCTGATTTACTGACCTTGCAAGGACTCGTACTGCCGTGTCCCCGAGTCCAGTGCAAAACAGTTGTCCCACCCACTCCTCTAACGCTCGTCCCTTCTTTCAGCTAACACCCATCCTAGCCTTCTGATACCTACTGACAATCAACATACCGACAAGGCTCACCGGCAACTTCAACTTCGTTGCATTCAGCTGGTTAACGTGCTCTTCACGATGGAGAAGCTTCAGAAGAACCCTCCTTCCCAATATCTAATCAGAGTTCAAAACCACCATTCCCTTTTCTCTACCTTAAAGCTCTTCTTCTCCGGCTTCAAAGAACTTCAATCTCTCAAACACTTACACAGCTGAGCAATTGTCCTCCTTTCTAAACTCAGCCCTTTCCCTCAATCAAAGGTGATCTCTTCCCCTTCTTTTCTTCTTCCCCAATGTTGAAACCCCAACCACTTTGTTACTCTGACCAAACTCCACCACTCCTTCATCCTCCTAGCCTTTAACACAACCATTACCATGAAAAAATAAAATGTCCACAAAGCAAGAACTTACCTTTGAGCAACTCCGATGACGCCCCAAAAAACCTTCGAGGAAACCCCACCTTCACTTCCACAAACACCTCCGATGAGCCCTGAGCAGCCCCCACTACACAGCTACAACAAACAGTTCCATCGGGTAGAGAGATTTTGAAATCTAATTCTATTTTTTACCCTTCTAATCTATTTTACTTTAGTTGGTCGTGTTTGTCTTAGTGTAATTATAAGGCAGCATAGAATCTATCTTTTTTATTCTTTTTGGCACAACCAAAATCCAACCAAGCATCGATTTGGACCTTTAAAACAATTGGTCTCAATCAATCATTGATTTAGTTCTGTTGATTTTTTTTCTTTTTGTCAACACAATTCTAATGATCGACTTGGGCACAATAGCATCTCATACATTTGAACTAACTGCACTACAAGGAAAGGAATTGTCAGAACAATTCTAATGATCTAACAACTTGATTAATTGCCTATCGTACGAACTGCACAATTGAGATTATGCTACTCTTCTGCCTTAAACAAGAGATTGGAATGAAGAATTTCAATCACAAGCACAACAAAAAATAATGAGCCGTCAATTCTAAAACGCAAAGGTGTGTTACTTCTAAGTTTTGAGAAGCAAGTACAATTTGTGAGTGAATGAATGAAAGAATGGACTTAATAAAGTTGAATGCAGAAGCTATTAAAAAAATGCAACTACAAAAGAGTTTCACAGCTCTTAGTCGTGTAACACCTATCAAAATAATAAGAGCACCTACGATCTCAATCTAGATATACCAGGCAGAAAGACAGTCTCAGTAAAGGCCCCCTAGGTACTACTCTCGTATATTGACTCAATTGATACCAAATAAATTAAGATTACAAGTAAACATGTATCATGAACTACATATGATATTGATTTTTTAAACAAACTAGCTTAAACATACTTTGATTATTTTCACGAGACAACTAACCGATTATACTACATTTGGTTGTAAAAAAAAAATATAATAAATTAATTCTTAGATAGGCAGCTACTTTGTCCTGAAGTTCTAATCAATTCCAAGTTACTCGAGAAATTAATACGATAAAATATCAAGTGAAACCAAATACAATACTACACAGAAGGCATGAGGAAGATAGTTAAACTCATACTATTGCTGAATAATGTTCTATAAAAGAACCCTGTAGGAAAATTATACGATATTGAGGCTAAACATTCGAAACAAAGGCGACTTGAGGACGTCATTCGAGAGGTGCCAGAGGTTAAACTGCAAACACAACTCACTTGGGCTTTTTGGGAAAATGCAACTGAATCAGTGCAGGAAGTTCGACTAGCTCAACCCTCGGCTTGCCTAGCAATATACTCTTTAACTTCTCATCACAAATGACCACATTTTTGTTGGTCGGATCCTAGCCAAGAAAAGTACATATCCAAAACCTTTTATCAGTATACTATAAAGAGAGCAACTTATGGGTCAACGGAAGCATATTTGTAACAAACAAAAATCATATCTTATGACAAAATGATCCATCCTACTCCTTCCCAGTTTATAATACTATATCCTTGTGCTAAAGGAGAATCAGGTAAGTTTCATTTCATGTAGAAAAGAGAGCAAAGGGTCCGCGCCGTGCCGTCCTTGCCGAGCCGCACCACGTCGCCCAGTGCCGAGCTCGCCGTGTCCGCGCCGCACGCTCAGCGTTCGTGCGCCCCAGCCGTGCCCCAGCGCGCCCAGCCAGCCCCAGCAGCTGTCTCGCCCGTGCAGCCGGCTCGTTCGTGTGTCCGTCGCGCCTCGTGAGTTGCTCCCGAGCTGAGCCCTATTTGTTTTATTATATTTGGGCCTTTTGATTGTAATTATTGTTGTTTTGTTAGGTTCTCGCTAGCTAGCTCTCGGGTTCGATCGCAGCTTAGGTTTCTTGTGTTCAGAGGTCTTCCAGCCAGGTAAGGATTTCTTACCGGAGTTGTGTGGACCCTGCGATATATTATGTGATTGCTGATTGTATGCTTGTTTGTGTTTATTGACATGTTTCCTGATAAGTGCTCTATTCTGAATTCCCGACTGACATGATTTCCTATGTTGTTTCTCATGTTAGTCCATGCTAGGTTGTTCCTTTCTGGCATGCTCGTATTTGTTCCTTGCTTCATAGTATCATGCTAGGCTCGTTGTATTCTTATTGAGCACGTATTGGATTTTATGAAATTGTGTGCTGATTGTTAAGGCAGGTTAGAGTTGCAGGTAGATAGCATCATCCGGGCCTGATGCATAAAGTACCTTGCATCCATGGCAGGGACGTCGAGACAGTTCTCGATCCCCCGGACCCGTTAGGGTTTAGCTAACCCGACCCGGTAGGCCCCGCAATCTTGGGTGAGGGTGGCGCATCGTTAAATGCCCCAACGATCGGGATGATGACTTGGCATTACCTCGTCCCGGCAGTCGGCACGTCCTCAGCGTGTTCGGCCGTAGCCCTTGATTGCCACCTGTTAAGGTAAGGACGGCTTCCTGGTGTAAGCCTACCACGACCCGTTCCTTAGCCTCAGGTGCGGTGGTTCCGGCTGACATAGTTCACGTGTCCAGGTCTCACACCCCTATGTCAGTGACACCGATCCAGAGATTTAGTTAGGCGTGGTGACTGGACATGGGCAGCTTGCCACTAGACCCGGCACCCCCCATAGTCTGCAGTAGCACGCGGTGTATGCTTACGCTCATTACAGTGCCGACCGGAGAGCTCCTCGGGATCTTGAGCTAGTGCACCTTTCATTCGACAGTAGACAAGCTGAGGCCGGGACTTGTTTCTCGTATAGGGCGACTTGTGTGATGTGTTGTGTGGTGAGTTATTTCCGGACTAAGACCCTGAGTTGGCATCCGAGGCCCAAGTGTGGGCTAAGCTATGTGCTCTATTCTGTGTTTATATTCATAGCTTGCATATCTTTCTGCTAGATGACCATGTGTATCGTATTGTATCCCGGTTGGGGATTCTTACTGAGTAATTCGTTACTCACCCTTATTATGTGGTTTTCCACAGGTAACCATGGTGCGAGACAGGATGGCTGGAGGAGGAGCTGTGATCATGGAAACCCGTTGTTCAACTCTGAGTCTTATGTTTATGTTTATGATTTAAATGTCCTCTGAATGCATGTAGTTGGGCACGGAGCCCTAGGGTGTTTTCTGAATGAATTTCCGGATTCTAGCATTGTTGTAACTATTGCAAAGCTTGTATGTTTTAAATAAATCTCTGATCAGAGTATGTTTTGGAAATGTATTTGTCTTGGAACAGGTGCTTGGAAACAGGGCGAGTTTGAGGAATTTATGTTGATTTTTAAATGGATGTTTTCATGTTTTAGTTTTTACTTAGAATCCAAACACCATCTTGCAAATTTTCTGTAGATTTGTATGCATGCATTGAGGTAATGGCCTATTTAGAACCCCATTCGGGTCGGGTCGTTACATTGCAGCAGCATGCGGTGTGCGCGCACACGCGTTAGTTTTCGGTTCGGAGAGCTCCCCCGGGCTAATGTCGTGAGTACACCATTCCTTCCGTTAGAGCCAGACTTCGGGTACTCACCCGTAAGTCCAGATTAGTGCAATGGCAAGGAGGCCCTTGAGGACATTCTTGGGATCAGTGTATTCCCCCCGAGTGAAAGATACCTCAGTGATGTCATAGGATTGGTCAGTGTATCCAATCCTTAGGCCGGAAGTAGGAGACTTCCGATGACTCCAGATCTTTCTTGTAAGCTCGTTGAGCTATGATCTGTGTTGGTAGCTGTTTGCTTGCATGCTTTGGTACTAGATGACTGATTATATCGTATTGTACCCCGGTTGGGGATTCTTACTGAGTAATTCGTTACTCACCCTTATTTTTGTGGTTTTTCCACAGGTAACCATGGTGCGAGACAGGATGGCTGGAGGAGGAGCTGTGATCATGGAAAACCCGTTGTTCAACTCTGAGTTTTATGTTTATGATTTAAATGTTCTCTGAATGCATGTAGTTGGGCACGGAGCCCTAGGGTGTTTTCTGAATGTATTTCCGGATTCTAGCATTGTTGTAACTATTGTAAAGCTTGTATGTTTTAAATAAATCGACGATCGAGTAGTAAGTTTTGTAAATGTATTTGTCTTTGAGCAGTGCTTGGAAACAGGGATGAGTTTCAGAAATTATGTTAACTTTTTAAATGGATGTTTTATGTTTTAGTTTTTACTTAGAATCAGAACACTCTCTTGCGAATTTTTCTGTAGATTTGAATGCATGCATTGAGGTAATGACCTATTTTAGAACCCTTTCGGTCGGGTCGTTACAGAAAAACCATAATTTACAAATAACTTCTAAAACCTTGAAATAGGATATTTCATTGATGGAAACAAATAAGTTTGGGGGAATCAAGCCTCGCCTTCATTGAAGGAAATGAAGAATTTAAGTTTGAGGATGAGGGAAAGTTCGATAGTATGCAGCAAAAATATTCTTTATTTTTTTTTAAAAAAAAGAAGTGTGTTGCAAAATAAAGATCAAGACATTCTGGGTAAAATAAAGGCATAAAAGAACGAATAGTCGTAAGGTCTCAAAGTACTCCTCTGTTGACCAAAAGTGCAAGCTTGGAACATTCCATTTACTTAGGTGGAATGCTTTATGCTCAAGCGAAGTGTTCTAGTTACTACGAAATTGTAGGCATGAATCCAACTCGAGCAAGAATACGATGGAAGAAAAAGTGAAAATCCTCGAGGGATTTGGTAACCTAAATAGCAGCCTTTGACAGAATGTTTTGGGCAAACTTAGTTGAATAAATTATTGATTACGCTAGTTTAAGTGATAGTAGTTAATTATAATGATGAACAATCTTTTAATCATGATAAGGAGGAATTTGAAGCGAAAACAAACCTTTGGGAATTCCAAAATCTTAGCAAAGGAAGTTTTATACTAGGATTTATGATGCGGTGAGACTTTCCAAGGTTGGGATCAAGAAGGGGCTGAATTTGAAAGAACAAAACTGCTAAATAGTTAGATAACACATTACTCGGGATGAACAATGGTTCAAGTGTAGGGGTTCGATAGCTTTCAAATAGAGAGAAATTCGGATTATTAACTTAAGCCGTTATTAGGATTTACAGAACGGTTAAATAAAATAAAATAAAAATATGTGTATATCAAGATGTTAATTGGGACTGTTAAGTTAACTATGAGAACCGCTGCGTTTTACTTTGAGTCTTGTTCTAACATGAACTATTTGAATGCATGTAGATTATGTTTTAAGCATATATCTATTTTTGGAATCCCAATGTTTAATGTCTTATATGGAATGTTTTACTGTTTTCAATATATTTTTACATTTGAGCATTAGTTGTGTATTGCTTGCATTTGAATTTTAGATCGATATTTGTGCATGTATAAAGTAAATACTCATACAAGTTGCATTTAAATAATATCAACATACTTAATGACAATCCTACTTCCACTAGGTAAAATAGTAGAAGATCATATAAGCTCAACCATGAAGGAAGGATGGTTGGGAATACAACTAAATGTGGGACTAAATAAGAGATAGATCTTTGATATATCAGAAAGGATAACCATCTTCGTTAATTTGAAACCTTTTTTGTAGAACAAAAGAAAAAGTCATGAAGAATTATGCTTAAAGTGACAATATTATGCCAATGTGGAGACCGATCGGGAGTTATCGTTCCCCAAAAAGTAGTATCAGAGCAGTACTTCTAACCTAACCATGTTTGTAGAATTCTTGAGTGTCGAACAATAGAAAATGTTATTCTTACAATGTATGAGCAGAGTCTACAATGTTGGGTTTCATATTTGGGTCATTCCTAAGCTTTGTTGAACGTACTTTCAGTTGAGCACACACTATCCTATATGTGGTTGGGCTCTCACTCTCAAATGGTTCCATTTTGCCAATTACATCTCTTTATCCCTTTTTTTTTATCTTGTGAACAGCCAACATGATAGCAGTAAATATTTTTGAGAGTTAAAGGAACATGAATAAGATTTAATAGAAGAAATATAATAAGAAATTAATACCAAGGCATGTGCATTTTTCCCTGAATCTGAAGACATATTGATGATAATTCCTTAGTGGGTAGAAATCATGAGTGGAATGAAATGTCGCATAACATTTGCTATCAAATTCTTCCACATCCACCTCCCACATTTTACCATTTCTATTAATCAAACCTGCATTATTCACTGCCAACCATATCCACGCAGTTTCTTTTACTTTTATACGTTTTTTTCTAAAAAAAATCTAATAATATTATAATACCATTTCTAATAGCTTTGATTCCTTTTGATCCTTAATTAAACTTTGAAATGTGTAATTTTAGTTCACATAAAGAAAACTTATAATTGATTCTATTGTAATTTTTTTAGTAATTTTAAAAATTAGAGTTAAATTCATATAATTTAACTTTAATTTTTTCATATAGTATTTTCGTTTGTGAATGTGGTGTCTATGGTGTGTAATAGTTGACTCAGGGTATTAACAAAAATTAAGATGACTTTTTCCTTTTTTGAAATTAATTATAAAGAAGGAAAAAGTTGAAATACAAAAATAAAAATAGTGTTGTAGTCTTAAAAGGAAAAGAAAAGAAAGTAAAAAAGAATGAGTAGAATAATACCGATGATATTAGGAAGAAGTTGATTTTGTAGTAGTGTTTGTGCAAGGTCTCGAACCATGGAGTTTGATGTCTGGAAAGGTACCATTTAATTTAAAAGAAAAGATTGTATGAGAGAAGGAAGAAGATTAGTGAAAAAAGTATAAATTACCACATCGAGGTTGAAGAGTAAATGGTTGGACGTTGGGGAAAGTCGAGATCGAAGGGAATCGAGCTTAGATCGATCCCTGGAGCACCCAATGACGGTGTGGCCGCCATTCGCCATCTCCAATGCCAAAGCTCTTCCTAACCCTTTGCTCACCCCAGTAATCAACACTACTTTCTTCCCCATAAAGGATTAATTATAAAATACATATTAATAAACAATACAACGAATGATTCTTGGGTTATTAACACTAACTAGGATTTAATTAGGTGGGGTTAATCTCATCTAGTCCATGTGTACTCATTTTAATTAGTTATAAATATGTGGCATGCATCTCGTTTAATCTTTCGAGCATTGTTGGTCATAGATTCCAATTGAGAGATTAGAGTTCATTTTTCTAACTTGTTTGACAATTAGAAAAATTAAGAGAATAGAAAAAACAAAGAGCATATAAGGAATTTGGCTTTTAGAAGAGGAGAGAGAAAAAAAAGAGGAAGCAAAAATTAGTCCCCCTTTTTCATTCCATCCACATGAGCAAGAGAGCCCCAAGAGGGGTTCTCATTCTGATTGATTATGCTGCCCAAGAGGGGCAGCGCTAGTTTCCCCTACAACAGTGCTTCGACGCTTCGATCAGCCGAGCGCCACCTTCCTCCAACTGTTGTAGATCAGCCACCATAAAAGTCCAGGTGTGGGTTTCTTTTTTGGTCCAAGAAAGTGGATTTTGTGAGTTGTTCTTCGAGATTCAACTTGAGGTTTTGGTGGAAAGTCTTGCAAAAGTTGAAAAGCACAAAGGGAAGGTGATTCTTGAAGAAGGAGGGTTCTAATCTTGAAGTACTCTCTACATCCAAATCAAGGTGGTGTCCAATTTATTTCTCCTTTCTTATGGTAATTTGGCTCTCTAGTTTAAATCTCTCAATGTATCAATTGTAATAGCCTTGTATTTGTTTGTAATTGTAATCTTGAACATTGGAACATATATTCTCTAATAATAAGGATTCGCTTAAGCGTTAATCACTTGGAAATAGTTGAATAGGGGTTATTCATCAAACCACTATACATCGATGTGTTGGAATCCCTCTTTCCTACACTATTTACTTACTATTTGGGCAAATTTTCATGGCTGGAAAATTTTTCTAGATTTGATACTTGAATGATAAATCAATCTTTGAGTTCTGAATTGAAAGAATCAATCGTTGTATGTGTAAGGACTCGTAAATTTTAAACTATGATCCCACGCCATGCTGACTCAAAAACATATACAAACTTGCATAATTTCATATAACCGCTCCTATAGAATTTACTTTTGAATAAATAAATAAATAGGAAAAGCTCTTGGCCAAGGTGCTTCTAAAACAGGCAAAACAAATAAATGAATAAGTAATGTGAACGACATCCATGCCATAGTTAACAAATTGTGTTTTAAGAAAAACAGAGCCCTATTCTAGCATGCCGACAAATAAAAGGAAATAATTTGATAATGAATTTTTTTTTTATAGGCGATTTTTTCTTCCGATCTTCAATTTTTCATATCTTCTTTATTTCAAATCTCAAAATGAGTTGAAATCGTCTCTCCAAACTCTACATAATAAACACTTCAGTACACAAAATTCAAGTTTATTATCATCAAAAAATTAATTAATTAATTAAAGATAATTTGCCAAATAGCAAACCCATACACTTAGAAAGAAGAATTATAATGAAACCGTAGAGATTGAATAACTTTCATAAAAATGTAATCACAAAATCTTACCTTCACTCCACAAACAAGTTTCTCTAAAAATCTCGTGTGTAGACGTACATAACTAAAATAATTGAGAAATTTAATGATGAATGACAAGTTAATTAAGTTGTAACTTTTCATTTCATCTGGGCAATATTCAAAGTACGATCATACTAACGACACACATATAACTAAAATCATTTTTTTTTTTCCAACACACTTCTTCGTACGTCTGTAAAAAAAAAAATTAATGATAATTAAATAGAGTCTAAATTTTAACACCTCATAAAAAAAAAATCACTTTAGTGGCATTTTACATTAATCTATTCTCAAATATCAATTGAAAATATTTTTATTAATAATTGAAATAATGATGCTATATAGCAATATGTTCATATGTAATATACATTATTTTCAATGAATCGTTTTCATATCATAATTAGTGTGCAAGTTTGAAATTTTTTTCATATCATATAATATAAAAAGTATCATTCATATATGACTCAAATAATGAAGAGAATTAAGGATAGATGAAGACAAATTTAATTTGTAACTTTTCACTCTATTTGGAAAATATTCAAATTACAAAACTATATACTAACAACATTTTTGCACTTACTAGATTACTCTAAAAAAGAAACATACAATATAAATACTTGTAAAAATAATTAATTTTTAACACACTTATGGATACTTATCTTTAAATTATTGTTTACTAGTTTCAAATGATAGACTACGTACGTACATTCTGATATGAAGTACATGAGTATTCTTCAAATATTTATTTCTTCTTCATGACCTTACTTGCATAATCGATTAGTTGATCGAGTTCAACTTCGCTTATTAGACCATCTTTATTGGCATCTGCAAGAGCCAAACCATAATGAGCTTTGTTGAATGGAATAATTGAGCCAAGAAAAGCAAACACTTTTGTTATCTCCCATATGTTCAAGAAACCATCGTTATTGCTATCATGTTGTTTGAAAATTTGCTTCATTTGCTCCCTGCTAAGTGGCATTTCTAAGAGAACCCTTGTTGAAGAGTTTTTAGTTTTGCCCTCTAATTGATCTTTCAATTTTATGAGAGGATTCGAACCAAGTTTGGGTAGAATTTTGTTGTTAGCTTTCGGAATTCTCGACGGAGTTCTTTCTTTGCGAATTCTCCTTTGCGAATTCAACCGAAGCTTGAGAAGAGGGAATGTAAAGACCATCCTTGTCTCTATCATTCTTCCTTATCAATTTAATTGCTTCATATTGGGCAAATGAAGCTTGAAGGTGGGAATTGATGTGCATTGTTATACTAATTGGCTTTCTTTCTTTTGATGGAAAAAACTCAAGGCGATTATTAGTCTTTTATAATAAATCATAAGCAACATGTATTGAATTTCGAATTTTATTCCTTTCTCAGCTGAATTGAACATAACTTTTAATTATCAAATTAAAATCTCGTTCCTTGCAAAATAAAGGAAACCCATGTGGCTTAACATTGATATAATAACTTTTCTTTGAGTTTAATGAAATAAACAAAAGATTATTGGTTTGACTTCAGTATTCTAATTCTTATTTTTATATTTCTTTTTATTGTTGTTATTATTATTTTTATTGTTGTTTTTATCTTTTTGTAGAATAACGTGTTTTAAAAAATATGTAATTGAACCGAGTCCTGCAATGGCAAAGGCTTTTAATTTAACGAACAATATAAATTTACCACTCCTAATTAAATTTAATTGTTGATGAGTAGTATTATAAACTAAGGAGGAATTTCTGAATTTTAAATACTCTCATGTAAGATTCAAAAAAAAAAAAAAAAAAAAAAAAAAACTCTCATGTAAAATTCATTAAAGCATTCCTTCTTAATTATGATGTCCCTTATTATTTTTAAAATGAGGTTTGAAAGTAGAATCATAAAAAATATCTAAACAATGTGCTTTGCCTCAAATAAATCTTTAAACTCTCGTGGTTGGAACTTTGAAAAATATTTAAAAAGATACTCTTATATTAAATTTCGATGTAAAGATTTGTTTCAAAAATACCTCTGAAACAAAATTTTAATTATTTCGGTCATTATTTTGAAACTTTTCAAAATTCAAAAAATATGTTTGATATAAAATCGATAATTTAAGAGTTTTATTTTTATTTTATTTTATTTATAATTAGCCTAGTTTTTATAAGTGATTTTATAATGATAAAACAAAAATAATTTATATCAAATCACTTTCATGTGGACTAAACTTTAAAAAGTATTTCTTCGCTGTATACCTTATGTTATAGAAATTGTTAAAAAAAAATACACAAAAATCTTATTTATCTATGTTATACACAAGATTCTTATTCATCGTGTATACCTTATATTATAGAAATTGTTAAAAAATTAAAATACACAAGATTCTTATTTATCAAAGTCCACGACATTCTAGAAATTGTCAAAACATCATTATTTTATATTTAAGATATTTTCAATATTGTTAACTATGTTACTGAAACAAACATTCTTATCTATGTTATACACAAGATTCTATGGATGAAAAACTTGTACTCTCGTTTATTTCATGACTAGGTTTGTAAGTAAATGGAATTAAAAATGAAACAAATATCTTTCAAATATTTATGTTGATAAAAAATAAAACATTTATGGCTAGTCAAACAAAATATCTACTATGTCGAATCTTTTGGTTATCTCACTTTATGGCTTAGTTAAATAAGATTAAGATTTTTTTTTTTATTCTTGTAACTTTTTTGGTATCGCACTTTTATTCCATAAAAGTTAATTCAACAATTTGCTTTATATATTTTTAGTGTGGCATATAGAGTTAAAAATAGAAATAATGGAAAAAGAAGTAAGGTTGGGAATTCACTTCTCATCATATATATTTCACAATTACACAAAATCTTAACAAGAAAAATAAAATCTAAGCAGGAGAAACAAAAAATAAAACTGCAAAATACAATATAATATTCAAGATATTTTATATTCTCAATTTGTTGGAGATCTCGCCAATATCATGCGTGTACGTTAAATTAGGAAGGAAATCTGCATCTTTACAAACTGTGATACAAGGTGGACCCTTGATATCTCCCCTCAAACGAAGGGTTAGTTCAATGACACCAAGTTTGGACCTCAAAAGCTGAAAATGTGAGTGTGACAAAGCCTTGGTGTGAGACAATCAGCTGGCATGTCGGCTAATGGTATATACCGAATTTCTAATGTACGACGAAGAACCTAATCACGAACAAAATGGACATCAAACTCAATATATTTAGTCGCGCATGAAAAACGGGATTGTGATATGAGGAAGGAGATCTGTATCTTTACGGACTGTGATATGAGGTGGACCCTTGATATATAGATTATATAAAAAAGAAAAATAGAGTAATGAATAAGTACATTAAACACATAAACATTTACCATTGCTTTTAAATCATTCCATGTGTGATTTTCCAACCCATAGGTCAAGCTGGTGGAGGCTTCCTCACACGTCTAGGAGGCCACTCGACACCCCAACGGGTCAAGTAAACCCTGTCGATCCTTTAGGGTCTATCTATAACTACTCAAGTTTTCCAAAAACTAAAAGAATGAGACTTGACAAAAACAGTTGAGAGTGATGGAGATCATTAGCATTTATTTGAGGGAGTAAATCGATTTCAATTATATATATATTTCAGGGGAAGAAATCAAGGGATTCTAGATATTATTACCTTATTTTCCATGTAAAAAATAATTGAAAAGTAATAATTAATTGAAGGAAAATATAGTATTTTGCAAAAATATGTATTTTATTAATTATAAATATGTTTTGAATATCTATACCATTTGTTTTTTTTTTTTGTAAATTTGATTCGATAAATAATATTTTTTTCTTATTTGGCTATCTACCTAAGGAAAAGTTGTTGAAGAACTCTAAACACAAAATATCTTAAAGAGTTTATTGAACTCAATCTGCACTTTTAATTAGAGAAGTTGATCATGGCTTCTATAGACCTTACAAATAGATAAAAATAGAAAACAAACAACCCATATACATCAAATCCGGCCTTGTTGTAGTTAAATACATAAGACTTCCAATCAATTGTTTGTACATGATAGCATTGATTTTGGCTCAATTCTTCATCTTTCATTAGTCTATCTCCAAGAACAATAAGATTTTTCACACTATTACACTTCTCCATCCTAAACCTTTTCAAAACTGCTTGAGCATGCTTTCTTTGACCAATATATGCCTTCAGAATTTTGTAAAACCTACACACCAAGAAGATATTTCATTTTCCCCAAATAAATCATTTCAAATTCAAGTTTCATAGAAGTCTTGAACTTAACATACTCTCATCATTACTAGTAAAAATGAGATCATCAACATACAAGCTAACAATAAAAATTTTACCTTCGTCTTCTATTTTTATGAATAAAGTATATTCATTGTTACACCTTTCAAATCATTCCTTGATAAAATATGATTCAATGTGACTGTACCATGCACGAGGACTTGTTTAAGACCATACAATGCCATTTTTCAATTTGTACACTTTATGTTCTTCACCTTTCTTCTCATAACCTTGTGGTTGCTCAACAAAATCTGCTTCATTTAGATTTCCATACAAGAAAGCACTTTTGACGTCAAGTTGATACACACTCCAACTACTTTGAGCTACTAAAGCAATTATCATTCGAATTGTATCCCATCTGGCCACAGATGCGAACACCTCAGTATAATTGATGTCATGTTGTTGCGTATATCCTTTTGCCACCAATCGAGCTTTATGCTTATCAACTTCACCATTTTCATTGAATTTAATTTTGAAAATCCACTTTACTTCAATTTTCTTCATTCTTTTTGGCAAATCTGTCAACTCCCAAGTTTCATTTCTTTCAATCGCTTCTATCTCCAAGTCAATTGCATCTCTCCACTTTGAGCTTTGAACATCTTCTTCAAAGGTAGCTGAATCTACAGTTGAGGTTAATAAAGCCAAATTGCCCCATTTGACTTCTTTTGAGAATTCTCTCCCACTCACATAATCGTCCATCCATAATGGTACTCTTCTCTATTCCTTCCTTCTGGTGAGTTTTCTTCAGATGTTGAAGAATTATCTACAGATGACTCACTTGAAGATAAGCTAACATCTCATTCTTCTGTTTCTTCCTCCTCTTCATATTCTTCTTCACTTTGATCATGGTCATTTTCTTCTTCATTACTATTTTCCCATTGGAGGATATCAAGTCTTTCTTTTTCATTACTTCTCCCCCAATCCCAACACTTATTTTCTTCAAAAATCACATCTTTGCTTACAACGATCTTCTTGGACACAGGATCATAAAGTCTATATGCTTTAGATTCTTCACTCATCCCTAATAACACACATTGGAAACTTTTATCATCTAAATTTTCTCTCTTACTATCTGACACATGAACATGGCCAATGCATCCAAAAACTCGAAAATAAGCAATGTTGGCTTTTACACCACTCCAAGCTTCTGTAGGAGTCATATCTTTCACTACTAAAGTAGGATGTCTATTGAGCACATGCACTGTCTAGTTTGCTACTTTGGCAAAAAATTCTTCGGAACTTACTTCTCTGATAATATACTTCTAACCATGTTCATCATTGTTCTATTCTTGCGCTTGGCTACTCCATTTTGTTAAAGAGTGTAGGTTGTGGTGAGTTTCTTGCTAATACCATTAATCTTACAAAGAGTGTTAAACTCATAAGAGGTGAACTCTCCGCCTCTATCAGTGCGAACAAAATCTCATGTCTCTTTTTCAACATGGTTTTTATAATTCTTAAAGATGGTATATGCTTTTGATTTTTCAGGAAGAAAATATATCCATGCCTTACGGCTGTAGTCATCAATAAAACTTATAAAATACCTCTTGTTACTATTGGAAATAGACTTGATTGGTCCACAAATGTCAGCATGTACCAATTGGAGGCTTTGTGATTCTTTCCAACCATGCAATTAGTACATACTTCGGATGATGCCTTCAACTGTGGTAGCCCTTCCCACCAATTGCTTACATTGCAATGTTTTTAAACCTTTGAAGCGCAGGTGTCCATATCTGCAGTGCCAAATGAGAGTTTTATCTTTGTTGGTTGATATAATTAAATTTATCCAAATCCATCAACTTAGACTTTTAGATTGATTGGTGGTTTAACATAATTCAACATGGTATCAGAGTCTCAAATTTTATCCAAGGTAGACCTTATCTCTTCTCCTCCTTCACTTTCTTTTTTTTTCCATCACCTTCTTCCTCTTTTTCTAAAATCTTTTTCCTACTTATCATCTTCTTTGTCTTTTTTTTTTTCATAAATTTTGAAAAGAAAAAAATAAAAAAAGAAGATAGTTTGTCCTCAAACTTTTATTTCCTTTTTCTCACCTAAAAACTTAGAAAATACAAACCATCATATTTAGATTCATAAATTTTCAACAAAAAAAAAAGCAATCAAACTCTTTTGAGAAGAAAATCAACTTCTCATCCAATCTCGATTGACCATCATCCGGTTTTCCCAGTTAGCCATGACATCTCCTATCTTAGTTGACCCTAGCATCTCCTTTCTCAGTTGACCCTGGTATCTCCTTACCCAACTGGCCTTAGCATCTCTTTCCCCAATTGGCCCTGGTATCTTCTTTCCTAACTTGCCCTGACATCTCCTTTCCCATCTAGCCCTAGCATCTCTTTTCTCAGTTGGCCATGACATCTCTTTTCTCAATTGACCCTAATCAGATTTCGTAATTGGCCCTGACCAGATTTCCCAATTAGCCCTGACCAAATTTTCCCAAATTGGCCCTAACCAACATTCTCAAATTGGTCTTGACCAGCATTCTCAAATTGGCTCTGACCAGCATTCCTAAATTGGCCCTAACCCTGGCAGCATTCATCCAAATTGGCCCTGGCAGCACTCAACATCCCAATTTACATCATCATCTCAATTGGCACATCATCATCACAATTGGCACACCATCATCCAAAGACCAACTCTGATTAATTTAACTCCAAGCTTGTTTGTATTCCATAAACAATCCAGTTTTGAGGGGGAGTGTTGGTTTATGTTAATTTTAGTAAAATAGTATTTTTTATCTTTTTTAATTATTTATTCCTTTTAAGATTAGATTAAATATTAGTTATATCTTTTCCTTTTATCACTAGGTAGAATCTTTTCCTTTTATGAATGGTCATCTTTTCCCGTTTTTTTTATTACATATTATATTTTCCTTTTAAAATTAGGTCAACTCTGATAGGGTTTATTATTAAATAAAGAATTTGAATTCTCATTGTTGGTTTATGTTAATTTTAGTAAAATAGTATTTTTATCTTTTTTTAATTATTTATTCCTTTTAGGATTAGATTAAATATTATTTTATATCTTTTCCTTTTATAACTAGGTACAATCTTTTCCTTTTATGATTAGGTTATCTTTTTCGTTTTATGATTAGATATTTTATTTTTCTTGATAATTAGTTCATCTCTGATACTCTATTTAAACTCATGGTTTGATTTATTATTAAATGAAGAATTTGAATAATTTGAATTCTTATCTTTCAACGTGGTATCAGTGCAGCAGGTCATGAGTTCGAACCCCTGCCAAGTCGTTTCCTCCCCAATAAAAAATTAAATTCCACTTGTAGGGCATTTCTCAAATTTCAAAACCCACAAGTGAGGTGGAGTGTTAGTTGATATAATTAAATTTACGTGAATCCATCAACTTAGGTTTTTGGATTGATTGGAGGTTTAACATAATTCAACATGGTATCAGAGCCTCAAGTTTTTCCTTTTGATGCAGGGTAGACCTTTTCTCTTCTCCTCCTTCACTTTATTTTTTTTTTTTCCATCACCTTCTTCCTCTTTTTCTAAAAACTTTTTCTTACTTATCATCTTCTTTCTCTTCTTTTATTTTCATAAATTTTCAAAACAAAAAATAAAAAAGAAGGTAGTTTGTCCTCAAACCTTTATTTCCTTTTTCTCACCTCAAAACCTAGAAAATACAAAACATCAAGATACCAGACATCTTCACTCCTTGATTGATTAAGCTCCACATATGACATCAACAATATTTCTTCTTTTTCTTCAAGTTCAGTATAATTCGCTTCTTTCTCCCTTTGAGGACATTCATATTGAAAATGTCCTAATTGATAACATTTATAACACTTAATTGTAGCTTTGTTGAATGGTTGTCTCCATCTTCCTCTGCCTCTTCCTCGATAGGTTCCACGAGTTTGATCACCTCCTCTTCCTTTAATTCTATCGTTATAGGTCACTTTTAATGCTTGTTGATCGCCTCCATGCCCATTCATCCTTTGTTCAATGTACCAGTAAGCTACTCTACAATTCATCAATAGTCAGTATGGCTAAGTTATTAGACTCTTCAATTGAGAATATAACACAGTCTAACTTTGAGGTAATTGATCTTAAGATTTTTTTCTATGATCAACATTTGCTTCATGCTCTCACCATGGATCTTCATCTTGTTTGCTATGGTGAGTGTCCGAACAAAATATGAAACAACACACTCACCCTCTTTCATTTGAAGAATCTCAAACTCTTTTTGAAGAGCTTGGAGTTGGGCACTTTTGACTCTTGTGGAACCTTGGTATTTTTGCTTCATAGAATCTCATATGTGCTTGGAAGTGTCTCTATTAAGGATTGTTTCCATAATCATTCGATCAATAGATTGAAATAAATAATTACTTACCTTCAAGTCTTTTAACTTCTGGTCTGCAATTTATTTTTGTTCTGTTTCAATAATCTCCACTCCTTCTTTTGTCACAGGGATTCCATTCTCCACCAATGTCCAATATTCCTTTGATCGAAGAGAGTTTTCCATAAGCATGGACCAATGATCATAATGGCCATCAAACATAGGAATTGTAGGTTGCATGAAATTATTTTTAGCTTCCATACTTGAATTCTCTTTCAGGTCACCTTTTTCTTCTTAAGAAACTGTTGTTTCTTTTCTCTCTCAATCAGGTTACTATCGCTCTGATACCAATTGTTGAAGAACTCTAAACACAAAATATCTCAAAGAGTTTATTGAATTCAATTTGCACATTTAATCAGAGAAGTTGATGACTCATATAGACCTTACAAATGGATAAAAATAGAAAACAAACAACCCACATTTTGAAGTGGTTAATGCCTAAATAAATGGTCAAACTCTACCTAATGTCTTAAATAATAGGATTTATTGACCAAACAAATTTGATACTTCTATCAATCCTAACAAAAGTTACATTTGAGATTTCAAAATTTGATGTAAAGTTCAAAGTTCCACCATATGAGATAAATTTGATCCAATCTCAATTAAGCCAAGTCAAAATTTCATTCAAAACAAATTTTAACAATTTTGCAACTTTTAACTCTTTAAGTTAGCACAATTTAGAATTTCAAATGGGGATAGAACATTTTGCCAAAATAAAATTTTGGGGAAATCAATCGAATTCATATGGAACTAGTTAGGCAAAATTTCAATTTCCATGAGTTAGATTTAAGATTCAAGTTCAAATTTTACACCAATTCAAATTTGATCAAATTATATCTCTATAAATCATAGAGTTCTGATTTTATCCCAAAAAATTGGCATATTCTAATGTTTTACTTGTTTCAAAGTGTAAAATTTGGTTGAAATCTTAACAAAGTCTTTATTTAATTTTAAATTAAACATAAATTCTCCTAAAACTTTAATCAAAGTTGTCTCAATTGACATGAAAAATAATCAAAATTATTACTTAAATTCAAACATTTCATTACAAAAAAAAAAAGAATACTTATAACAACTTTTAGGCCACAAATTATAACATTTTTCTTAAAATATTTAGTTTATATTAGGTTCTGATTTCATTTTTTTAAATTTCTATTACGCCCCTTTCTACACCAAACTTATTAAATTTATCATCGAACTAATTGATTATATCATCAAACTGATTGAATCTATCATCTAACTAATTGAAACCTATCGATGAGTTGATTTAATCTATCAACAGAAAATTGATTGAATCTATCTGTTAAAAAATGATTGAAGCTTGGGTATTTTAGTCATTTTACCATGACCGACAAATTTTCGGCTACATATGAATTTTCTTTTTTTTTAAATGTTATTTATGGTTTCTTTTCTACCCATGTAAAATCCACAAATACAAATCATAAATTTTTTATTAAATTTGTGCATTATAGAGTCAAAGTTAGGAGCAAAATAAAATTTATGTTTCGAACTCAAAATTAATTTTTCGAGATTCATCCATCCACACATGTTTGTGCATACATTTCAAAAAGAGCATTTGTTCACCGAAAAGTTTCAATCAATTGCAAATTGTTACGTCATTACTTCAAAATTAATTGTGAAAGAGAATTAAGTTTTTAACCGATAATAAATCAAATATATTCCAAAATTCAATTGAATTAAAAGTTGGATTATTTGAAATTTGAGTCAAAATTAAACTACACATAAATCCAATTAGTAAGCTTAAAGCTAATGAGATCCGAGTTGATGTAGTAAGTCAAAAGACTGAAAACAATGTAGACAACTTCAAAGGGCTATAAGCCCTATGGATATGGCCCTATAAATAGAGGATTAAACACTATAACACCCAAGTGAACAAGTGAACTAGTCCATGTTTGAATAAAAGGGTTTAAAAGAAATAATTTGTATTATCTATACCAATAAAGTGCACCTTCCTCTTCGATTACTCAATCTAAGGAACTCCACAGTTAAGCATTCTTAACTTGGAGTAATCTTAGGTTAGGTGAGCTCCCAAGAACAACCAATATTAATTTGTGGGGACAGTCTTCATTCTTAGAAGCAATGAAGACTAGTTGTTAACGTGGTCAAGTAGTAAGAGAATGTCAGTGCCTATAAAGTTAAATCTGAATTCCATATCCTGAACTTGGGACGTTACATATAGTATAGTCAAACTATTTATATCTTAGGCTTGGGACCATACTAACAACACATATATACCTAAAATCATATTTTCGAAACACACTTGTACGTACATACTTATCTTTAAAATAAAAACTAAAAAAATTAAATAGATTCTAAATTTTTTAATCCGACAAAATATTAACACGTCATAATTTTTTTTTAAAAAAAGTCATTTTATGGCACTTTATCACTATCTCATTCTCAACTATCGATTAAAGATATTTTTATTAATAATTAGAATAATGATATAGAATAATGATTTTATAAATTATTTTCAATTGAATCATTTTTCAAATTTTTAAATAGAGAGTTGTACATATATGCAAGTTTGAGAACACTTCCATATCATATATAGAAAGTACCATGTATATATGACTCAAATAATTAAGAGACTTAATGATATATGAGGACAAATTAATTTGTAACTTTTCACTATTTAAAAAATGTTTAAATTATGACAGCAACATTCTTGCACTTATTAGATTACTCACAAAAAGAAATACACAACAATACTAAATCAGAATAAATTATTTTCAACATACTTATAGTACTTATCTTTAAATTATAGACTACATACGTACATTCCGATATACTTTAAATACTATTTCTTCTTCATGACCATACTTGTGTAATCGATTAGTTGGTCAAGTTCAATTTCACTTATAAGGCCATCTTTATTGGCATCTCCAAGGGCCAAACCATAATGAGCTTTGTTGAATGGAATAATTGAGCCAAAAAAGAAAATGCTTTTGTTATCTCCCATATGTTCAAGAAACCATCATTATTGCTATCATGTTGTTTGAAAATTTCCTTCATTTGCTCCCTGCTAAGTGGCATATTAGATGTTCTTTCTAAGACAACCCTCGTTGAAGAGTTTTTAGCCTTGCCCTCTAATTGATCTTTCAATTTTGTGAGAGGATTCGAACCAAGTTTGGGTAGAATTTCGTTGTTAGCTTTCGGAATTCTCGACGGAGTTCTTTCTTTGCCAAATTCTCCTTTGCGAATTCAACCGAAGCTTGAGAAGAGGGAATGTAAAGACCATCCTTGTCTCTATCATTCTTCCTTATCAATTTAATTGCTTCATATTGGGCAAATGAAGCTTGAAGGTGGGAATTGATGTGCATTGTTATACTAATTGGCTTTCTTTCTTTTGATGGAAAAAACTCAAGGCGATTATTAGTCTTTTATAATAAATTTTTTCATATCATATAATATAAAAGTATCATTCATATAGGACTCAAATAATGAAGAGAATTAAGGATAGATGAAGACAAATTTAATTTGTAACTTTTCACTCTATTCGGAAAATATTCAAATTACAAAACTATATACTAACAACATTTTTGCACTTACTAGATTACTCTAAAAAAGAAACATACAATATAAATACTTGTAAAAATAATTAATTTTTAACATACTTATGGATACTTATCTTTAAATTATTGTTTACTAGTTTCAAATGATAGACTACGTACGTACATTCTGATATGAAGTACATGAGTATTCTTCAAATATTTATTTCTTCTTCATGACCTTACTTGCATAATCGATTAGTTGATCGAGTTCAACTTCGCTTATTAGACCATCTTTATTGGCATCTGCAAGAGCCAAACCATAATGAGCTTTGTTGAATGGAATAATTGAGCCAAGAAAAGCAAACACTTTTGTTATCTCCCATATGTTCAAGAAACCATCGTTATTGCTATCATGTTGTTTGAAAATTTGCTTCATTTGCTCCCTGCTAAGTGGCATATTAGATGTTCTTTCTAAGACAACCCTTGTTGAAGAGTTTTTAGCCTTGCCCTCTAATTGATCTTTCAATTTTATGAGAGGATTCGAACCAAGTTTGGGTAGAATTTCGTTGTTAGCTTTCGGAATTCTCGACGGAGTTCTTTCTTTGCCGAATTCAACCGAAGCTTGAGAAGAGGGAATGTAAAGACCATCCTTGTCTCTATCATTCTTCCTTATCAATAATTTAATTGCTTCATATTCGGCAAATGAAGCTTGAAGGTGAGAATTGAGATGCATTGTTTTACTAAGGCTTTCTTTGTTTTGATGGGAAAAAACCTACAACCATTAAGTCTTTTATAATAAGTCATAAGCGATATTGTATTAACTTTGGATTTTTATTCCTTTTTCAGGTGAATTGAATATAACTCTTGTTTTAGTTATTAAATTAAAATCTTTTTTCTTCAAAAATAAAGAATTTGCATGTGGCTTAAACATTGATATGATGACTTTTTTAATTAATAAAATAAAGAAAAGTTTTTTCGGTTTGACGTTTATAAAATTCTAATGGATCTAATTCTATTCTTATCTTTCTTCTTATTTTTAGTGTTATTATTATTATTATTTTATTGTTGTTTAAGATCTAAAAGGTTAACTTTACCGCTAACCTTTTAACAAACAAAAATACTATATTCATCCCATATCCATCCTAATTCTAATACTTTTGAAAGTTTGGGGTTATGTTTAACATACATTTCATTGATTTATATATATCATATCATACTACCTTAAAGTGTGGTTTAAGAGGAAAATCACAAAAGCGTGGCTTAAGAGGAAAATCATTTTTGGATAATTTTACCCCTTAAATCACACCCTAAATTACAAACATGTCATAATCTTTTATTAAAATATAAAAATAATGCAAAGATATTTACAATATTATTTAGATATTTAGATTTTCATCATCTTTATAACGTAGAAGATAATATATTTTTAGCAAATCTCATATATTAAATTTGAAGATAAAAGAATCTGCATAATCTTTATCTTTATCTTCACTACTTAAAATGTGACTTATCATTAATCATTAAAATTTAGTATCTTCAAACTAAATAAGAATAAAATCCAATGAAGATATTGAGTTTTTTTTTTTCAAATTTAAAGAAGATTTTGGGTTCCAACTTTTTCTATAAATACCACAAATTTATTATTCTTCAAAATTTAAATTACTAATAATTCTTTTGATGTTGTACAAATGTATAGATTTTGTTTGGGTTGGGAGTCTTAGCATGGTGCACTAAGTTGTGTTAAGTGGGAGCCGTTGTCTTCGAAGGTAAAGAACATTTTTTTCAATCTTTATTTAATTCGTTGTACATAACGTTTCTTCTTCTTCATTTATTTTTATTTTTATTATGTTTTCTTTGTGTAATTCTATTAATTTTATGCTTCAACTTTAATTTATAATTTTTTTTAAATTTATGGAGTATTTAAAATTTTGAAGAAGTGTTTATCACATTTTTCCATTAATGAAAGGTAATTTTTTTATAATTATTATTTTTTCATATTATTATTATAATTTGTTATGATAATAAATATGACTTAATATGTAATTTTTATTTATTACGTGATGCGTGATGTCATTGGAGTACTATTCATATTTTGACATATGAAACTACTTAAATTTTATCAATTTTACTAATTATATATTTATTTATATATATATATATATTTTAAATTTAAATATAAATCTATACACAATTATTGTTTTTGTAGAGAACAATAGATTTAATATAATATTATGTTTTAAATTAATATTTGAAAAACTTATGTTTGATCAAAATTCGTAGAAGAGGTAGATAATAGATTTTATCATTTTTTTAATCTTTTTTTCAATATTTTATTTCTTTTTTTATTATTTATAAAATATAACGTGATATAAGATGAAATAAGAAAGCACAAATATGATTTTTAAGATTTTAGAGAGGTGATGATTTCGAGGTTTTTTTTTTAAATGGTTTCGATGTTCGTAGATTAAAATAAAATAATAAATGAATGAAAAAAAAATATTGTGTACAAAGTAAGATTTTGACATGACGAAAACTTATTTCTTAAAAGGTAAGTAATATAAATTTAATATAATAAGTACATAATAGTTTCAATGATATTATGTACGACATAATAACCATGAGGTTAAAAGTTTCTAATCTTTCAAACTTAAATATTGTTTAATCAAAAAAATTATGAGAAAAAAAAAATTTCACACCACCAAAATAAAGTTTGACTAATCTAAAATATTTGTACATCGTTAATAACTTTTTTTTAAAAGATTTGTTAGACTTAAATAATAAAAAAAATTAAAAAATACCAAGATTCTATTTATTAAAAAATAAAAATAAAATCATTTGGTTAAACTAATCATTATAAAATCTTGATAGCAATTTTTATTTTATTTAAAAAAAATTATTTTCTTATACTTTTATACATTTATATTCATATTCATAGTTACTGAATGTCAAAGAATTGTTAATAAAATACACTAATTAATAGTTAATAATAAATTAAATATTTATCTTATTAGTCATTGATACTTCTACGGAACCATAGACATTCCTACATTATTTATTATTTTTTTGTAGTTAAAAGAAAACTCGATCACATTTTGATAATAATTATTACATGGAAATAATAAAACATCCCTCAAATTTTGGAATTTATTGTTTTTTTTATTAGGTAAAATAAATCTCAATCCCTATGACTCATACAAGTCTTGAAATTTATAGTTATTTTTTGTATATACAATCAAGACTCTCAAAATTATTTAAATTAATTTATCCTTACAAAAAAAATATATTCACTCTTACTAATATTTAAAAATGCAACGCTGAATACAATAGTATAAAATTTGAATCTCATTTTTTTAACAAACAAAATAAATTTAATATTTTTAAGTTTATTGAAAATAAGTTCATACTTTTAAATCTATTGTAAACTACGAATAAAAATTCAATGTGTATAAATTATTTATATTTAATTTGTATTTTAATAATAAATTGATATATTTATTGTTAATATTAAAAATAAACACATAACTTTTAATTATTAATTTTTAAATGTGATATTTATAGTCTATCTCTAAACAATTGAAATTCTATAACTTTTTTTTGTTATTAAAGACGATTAAAAAATGAATAAAAATATGAAAATTTAACGTCATATATTAAGAGATAATATATATCTATTTATTTTAATTTTTAAAATTCAAATATATTTAAATAAACATTTGATATAATAATAGTATAATTATTATAATTATAATTTATATATTAAAATAATAATATTATTATAAAAAAATATATCAAACATAAAATAAGTATATATATATATATATATAAATAAAAAGATGAAAAAAAATTTAATTTTTAAAAAAAAAAGAGAGAGAAAATGAGATGAGATGAGGTGAAGAACACCTTGGGCCAAACAAGGTGTTGAGCTTCAACACCTCACCTCATCTCACCTCCTCTTAAAACAAACACCCTCAAAGGAGTTGTTGCAACAGCTATCAAATTACAAGGGAGTGATACTGTCCACTAACACAAATATTTGGTAAAAAAACAAAGTGACTGAATGTATAGAGAATGAAATAACAAATCAAATTACTACAAAAATTCATCTTGTACCATTCAACTTGGTGAGGTGTATAGACTGGCAGTCTCCTGACCTAGGGACAGGCATGATTACCCTTGTTTCAAAAAAAAATATAGACGGACAGTTTTCAACGAGCAAGAGATGAAGAATTTTGCAATACTACTAGAAAACACAATTGTGGGTTGTGGTCTTTACCAGCTACATATTTTTGAGGCAACAGACGGGCACTTATCCAAGGTGTTCCACAAAATGTATTCCCCCGAAGTTACCTGTTCATTAAATGATAGATGGAATGAATACGCAACAATTGTTTTGAAAGTAAAATTTCAAATGTGTTAAAGCCTCGTGAGAAAGATTAATGAGTTCTCCAATCCTCTCAACTTGATTTTGCAAGCTCCTGTTTGGCCTCTCAACCTTCAATTTTAGCCTTATAGTTTCAATTTCAAGTTATTGCTTCAGTTTTTATTGTTTTTAGGCTTATCAATGGTTTTTGTTATATATTTCTCTTTCATTGTTTTCACCCTCATTTAGTAGCATATCTCTTTCTCTGCAAAAGAAGTTGAAAAATCACATTCTGTTGCCATCAGTTTGCCCTTTGTGCAATGATCCAAAATGATAATCGGGCGAATGTTAAGTACAGGCTACTTTGGTGGGAAAGGAACCAAAGAATTTTCCTAAGACAAGCATTTACCCAGGCTCTCGAGACTTGATGTGGCAAAGCTCAAGGCTTCTTCATGGCGTTCCTGTTCTATGGCTAAGTCTTTTGATGACCACTTTATTCAGGATATTTTTATGGGCAGCCCTCCGCAATGTTCTTTCAAACTCTCAGTTTACACATTTGTACTTGCAGTTTTTCTTTTGGTTATTCCATGTAGTTTTATTTTTGTTTCTTCCTTTATAATTGTCTCTGTGTTATCCCTTTTCACAATCTTAATGAAAAGTTCACCTCCTTTTTTTGAAAATAACGTAGTATATTTCTCCTTTTTTCAAAAATAAAGAAGCATGTTTCTGTTTTCCTCCATACTTTTCATTTATTTAATGAAAAGTTTGCTTCTTGTTTAAAAAAAGATTGAGGAGTTCTCAAAACTTTCCTTTTTGAATAATGAAAAGAACGGTTCCTATAATAAAACAAAGAAAAAAAGTCATTTACATGGTTTTTATTTCTTTTACAATAAAAATCAAGTGCTACACCTAACAATATAGTTAGATTACAAACCTGAGTTGAAAACTCGACTGAAGCTTTAACAGTTGGGTAAATGCTGACCTGAACCAGCACAAAAGTTCAAAGAGTTCAATATATGTTTCAGTTCCATGTGGTATAAAAGGTAGACATAAAACAAGCTATCTAGTGCGCAAAAAGAGGGAAAAATGACACTTCAAAAGTAAAGATTCTGGGCATTATTAGAGAGTGGCAAAACGGACGTTCAAAAATTAAACTTGAACACACCAAGAGTTGTAATGGGTGGAACTAGGCGTTAAGACAAATGGCTATTAGTCTAGCTTTTACTTTATCTCTACTCTACTACCCGCTTGTACATGTTCTATTAAAGTAGGTGCGTTAAGTCTTATAGTTCTTTATGGCTCAATCTTCTTTATTGGTTCATGTGGAGAGCTTTGCCTATGTAATTCAATAAACTCTTGAGAATTGAAGGAGAGACCTGAAAGAGCCTCCTCCCACCCAATGCCATGGGCTACAAGTGCTTGAGTCATTTCGGCAATGTCTATGTGTCAAGACATGTGTGTTTCATTGAAACCACAAGTGTTTGAGTCCTTTCGGCAAGGTTTGTGTGTCAAGACATGTGTGTTTCAATGAAACGGACTTCTCCCAACAAAATCACACTCATTCTGATGTCTCTCATAACATCTGACAGAGTCTTCATACTCTGTCAAGGTAGTCAATTCAATATCCAGTTGTACTTCATATGTAAAAGTGTACAACTTATATAGCCCACTAAGACTTGTTAGAGTTAAATGCATATATGTATTTAGTATAGTTTAAAGCTTTCATAGATCTAGGCCAGTCGGGCCCATTGCAGCACTTATATAAAGGTGTTGCCTCTCATCTAATAATATATCGACTCTTTAGTCACAAACTCTAGGTTACATGGTATCAGAGCCATTAGGGCTTTTCGACATTTGAAATTAGAGACTTTTAGTTCCAAAAGTCGTTGTAGTCAGAATTTGCGTCAGAAATCTTCCGCTGCTGCCAAAGGTCGTTTTGCCACCGTCCGTCAGAATTTTTCGACACATCCTACATTTTTGAAAGCTCACATCCCAATCTACAACATACTAAAAATTGTGGCCAACAGGACGAGCAGGGCAGCCACACTTGCCATCGAAAGCGTGAGGTTGTCAAAAACTTAGAGCTGCGCGTGTGGGCACGCGTCGGGCATTAGACACGGCTGATTTTTATTGGGTTGTGTTCGTAGCGTCAAGAATAACAAGGTTGTGTGGTTGGTTTTCGATTTTCGGGTCTCATTTGCTCCAGATCTGGTTTTTCGGTGTTGTTTGCAGAATCCGCACCGTAAACTTGCGATTGAGTGTGCGGCGCCTCTGAGCTCCAATCCTCATGATTTTGATACGATCCAGGCCATGGATTATTAGTATTATTATCATTAGTATTTATTTAGTTATTGGTATTTCATTATTAGTTGTTATTTTAATTATAGTTGGCTATTTATTATTATTAGGCCTTATTATTAATTAGGATTAGGAAGATGTTCTAAGTCTATAAATAGGAGGAGTTAGGTCATTATTATTCATTCAGAAAGTAGTAGTCTTTTGTACTCTGGCTCTAAAAGAGATTCTCTCGAGAGATTTATTAATAAAAAGTGGTAGATTCTATCATTTTGGTATCACAATTTGTTTTTGCCGATCAGGAAATGGTCTCGACTAGGATGGAAACAAGGATTCAAGAATGTGAAGAAAAATCAACCGATTTGTTGAATAAGCAACGGGAATTGAAAGCGAAGATGGAATCAATGGAGGAACGGTTAGGCCAAATGATCGAATCGAAATTCAAGCAGCAAGATTCGAAATTTGAATCGAAACTCGAGCAGATGAATCGTACTTTGTTAATGTGGATGGAGTCGAACAAAGTCGACAAAGGAAAGGGGTTGTTGACCGAGGCTGCAGATGAAGCAGAGCGTGGCGGCACTGTCTCTGCGGCGGTTGCGACTGGAGACGTGGTCAGCGCGATCAAGGGCGGCGTGCGTGAGGGAGACGGCGATGGCGACGCTGTCTGGTGCATGAGAACGGAAGCTAGGGCGCTAGGAGTTGGGTCGCGGGCTCGAGCGTGAGCATCGGTGAGCTCGGCTTGGGTGCGAGCGCAGGCACGGGTGAAGGCGCGGTGGGGCACGACGTGTGCGGGGGTTCGGGCGCAGGTGAGCGTGGGGATGGGCGCGACTGGGGCTGGGGTGCAGGTGCGGGCGCGGGGTCGGAGTTAGCTCGCGTGAGTCGACCAGGTCGGGTAGGGTTGACCATAACAAATCAGTCGGGGTGGGTTGGTCCAGACCAGAGAGAGGGATTGAGTGAACCGTTTGAAGTGGGAAATTTTTTGGAGCCGGAATTCGATCGACGTGGGAACTGTAGGTTCGATCGGAGGGGTGACGGGTTATCGAAGGGAAAGAGAGTGCGTGACGGTTATCATCGGCCATTCGTGCATGATGGTTGGAACAATCGAGGTCGAGATTGGGGTGATGAGAGGAAGGTGTGGCGGTTACGACAGATTGTTAGCGCATGAAGGTTGGAATGATCGTGGTTGGGGTGACAATATTTGAAATATGGGACGAGAATTCGGGCGGGGAGGAGAAGAAATGTTGGTTGATATAATTAAATTTACCACAATCCATCAACTTAGGCTTTTGGTTTGATTGGTGGTTTAACATAATTCAACATGGTATCAGAGCAGAAGGTCATGATTTCGAACCAAGTCATTTCATCCCCAATTAAAATTAAAGTCCACTTGTAGGGCATTTCTCAAATTTCAAAGCCTACAAGTGAGGGGGAGTGTTGGTTGATATAATTAAATTTACCCCAATCCATCAACTTAGGCTTTTGGATTGATTGGTGGATTAACATAATTCAACAAAATGTTTGAGCGGGGAGGACAAAGAACAGCTGGAAGGGAGGGACCGGTGTGTGATAGGAGATTTAGAAAGTTGGAGATGCCGATTTTCAAAGTGGTGATGAGGATCCGTGGGGTGGTTAACCCAAGTTGAGCAATACTTTTTGGTGATTAAATTGACCGAATATGAAGGAGTGGATGCAGCGAGGTTGTGCTTCGAAGGGGAGGCGTTAGAATGGCTTCGGTATGAGGAGGACCGAGCCCCCTTTCGTTCCTGGAACAAATTCAAGGACTTGTTATTAGAGCATTTCCAACCAACGTCACAAGCAAACAAGTATGCCAATTTTATGAGTTTAAAGCAGGTAGGCACAGTAAAAGAATATCGTCGATTGTTTGAGCGCTATGCTAGGGGAATGCGCGATATAAGTGCAAGCGCATTGGAGGGAAAATGGGAGAGCAGCTTGAAGGAGGAAATATAGAGCACAATGCGTAAACTGTGACCAATAGGTATCAAGGAGAAAATGTTTATGACTCAGGTGATTGAAGATGATTTCGTTTTTCAGGCTGCCAAGAACAAGAGGTGTAATTCTGCAATGGTCAAGTCTAAAGTAGGGATGACAGTTTCGAGACCTGGCGGTCCAGAAAGTTCTTCCAACAAGACTACAACTATTACCCCAGCGTATTTTAAAAGACTCACTGAAGTTGAGATTCGCTTACGAAAGGACAAGGGGTTATGCTTCCGCTGTGATGAACGGTTTGAACCAGGGCATCGTTGTCAAAAGAAGGAGCTTCAGGCCTTGGATGTGTGGGTCGTGCGAGATGAGAACGATTTCCAGGATACTGGCGTGACAAATTTTTCCCCAGAGGACGGAATTGCGGAAGATGGCTTCGGAGATGGAACACCTTGAGGACAAGGTGGCTCTGTGGGGGGAAATATTGATACGATCCAAGCCATGGATTATTAGTATTTATTTAGTTATTGGTATTTAATTATTAGTTGTTATTTTAATTATAGTTGGCTATTTATTATTATTAGGCCTTGTTATCAATTAGGATTTCTTATAGGATTAGGAAATAGGATGAGGATCAGGAAGATGTTCCAAGTCTATAAATAGGAGGAGTTAGGTCATTATTATTCATTCAGAAAGGGAGATTCTCTCTAGAGATTTATTAATAAAAAGTGGTAGATTCTATTATTAATTAGGGTTTCTTGTAGGATTAGGAAATAGGATTAGGATTAGGAAGATGTTCTAAGTTTATAAATAGGAGGAGTTAGGTCATTATTATTCATTCAGAAAGTAGTAGTCTTTTGTACTCTGGCTCTAAGAGAGATTCTCTCTAGAGATTTATTAATAAAAAGTGGTAGATTCTATCAGATTTTTAATGGGTTTTTCTCGTGAAGTCGTGCTCTATGAGTCTGTGGAGTTATTTTTTCAGTTTTGGCCTTCATCTGTCTCAAATCTGACAGAGATGATTCCGCGCGTTTGTGGTAGAATGTTCGATCTGTGTGCAAGCCAAACACCTGTCGTTATCCCCAGCAGGGTTGTTACAGCCGTTACCGATTCCAGAGCGAATTTGGAAGGACATCTCCATGGACTTTGTTGAAGGTCTAGCGCGTTCGGAGGGTTTCGACACTATTTTAGTGGTGGTCGACAGACTTTCTAAGTATGCCCATTTCATTCCCTGCGACATCCCTTTACTTCATTGTCGGTGTCTAAAGTTTTTATAAAGGAGGTGGTTCGCCTGCATGGGATCCCTAAGAGTATTGTTTCTGTTGGTTATTTGATGATTATTCTCAAATTATTTGTTTCCATATTTATTGGATTAGTATCTTGTATTTATAATATTATTGATTTGTAGAGGATATTATCCTAATGTATTATTTGTTTCCTTATTTATAAAGTAAGGGTTTCTCTATTTAAGAAACACCTATTATCAAAGAATAAAAAAGAAAAATATTCCTCTCATTATATTTTGTACATGGTATCAGAGCCAAACAAAGAAAAAGAGAAATAAAAATATTTTTTCAAAACCCTATAACAGCCTGTTATCAATTCAGCCGCCGCCGCACCTGTCTACCTCCCTGCCGCGCAAGCGAACATCGGTCCGCTCTTATCCGGTGTGAGAACTCGCGGCCGCCAGAACCCAGTTGTTTCCGCTGCTGTCCGTTGAAAAAAAAAACCCATTCCTAAGCGTTTTTTTAACTCGCGCGCCTGCTGTCCATCGGTGTCTGATTTCTGTTCATTGGTGACTTTTTTTTTTTCAGGGGAGAACTCGCGCGCCTGCTGTCCATTCAACCTGTCGTAGCTCCAGGAAACCTTGCTGCTGCTTGTTTCTCAAGTTCGGGTTATTCTTTCAAGTTTTTTGGCCAACTGATTGGGTTTTTCAACTGCTGTGTTTTTTTTCTGCTGCAGTTTACTATATTTAAACTGCTGTTTTTTTAGTTATCTAGCCTTAAAATCTTGTTTTTTGCTGAAGAATAATGTTTGAAGACAAGATATCAGTTGCTAGAATTCCAACCCATAGCCCTACTATCCAAATCACAACCATTCGACTTAATGGTGACAATTTTCTTCGGTGGTCACAAAGTGTTCGAATGTATATTCGTGGACAAGGAAAGATTGGGTACCTTACTGGAGACAAGGTAGCACCTTCCAAAGATGATTCATCTTTTGCTACATGGGATGCCGAAAACTCCATGGTGATGACCTGGCTAGTAAATTCCATGGTGGAAGACATTAGTAGCAATTATATGTGTTACTCTACAGCTAAGAAATTATGGGATAGTGTCACAGAGATGTATTGCGACTTAGAAAATCAGTCACAAGTGTTTGAACTAAATCTCAAACTAAGTGACATAAAACAACGGAGTAATTCCGTTACTCAGTACTTTCACTTACTGAAGCAAATTTGGCAGGACCTTGATTTGTTTGATAAATATGAATGGAAGTCCACTGAAGATCAAAAGCACTATAAGAAAATTGTTGAGAATGGTCGAATTTACAAATTCTTGGCTGGACTTAATGTTGAGTTTGATGAAGTTCGAGGCAGAATAATAGGTAAAGCTAACCTTCCTAATATCAACGAAGTGTTTTTACGAAATACGCGAGGAAGAAAGTCGGCAACATGTGATGATGGGTAAAAAACCGGTTGATACGAGAAGAAAGCTCTGCGTTAGTTGTTGAAAGCCACTGCAAACAAGGCATCGATCGGACAAATAAGCCTCGTGTGTGGTGTGATCAGCACGCAACAAACCGAGACATACTCGGGAGACATGTTGGAAGATCCATGGAAAACACGCCAATCATAAAAGTAATAGACAAGGTGAAAAGAGTATTCGTCTACCCGACTTCTAGTGCCAATAGTCTTTGAATCAACTCCATTCAATAAAGAGCAAATTGATCAAATCTGAAGTTTGCTCAAGACCACTACGACTTATGGTAATCCTAGTGTTTCCTTGGCACAAGCAGTAATTGTCCTCATGCCTTCTCTGTCTTACTTGACCGGAATCGGCCGTGGATTATAGATTCCGAAGCTTACGACCATATGACTAGTTCCTCAAAATCCTTGAGTCATACTCTCCATTATATTGTAATGAACAAATTAGAATAGCGGATGGTAGTTTCAATTCTATTTACGGAAAAGGAACTATTAAGTTTTCTCCACACCTTACCTTACAATCCGTCCTTCATGTTCCCAAATTAGCTTGCAATTTGCTTTGATTAGCAAGATTTCTAGAGATTCTAAGCGTCGTGTTATTTTCTATGACTCACATTGTGTCTTTCGGGAACAAGAGTCGGGGGAAGACGATTGGGCGTGCTAGGATGCTTGATGGCCTTTACTATTTTGAGGAAGCTTCAACTAGTCATAAAAATGTTCAGGGTTTAAGTAGTGTTAGTTCTCCGTCTGTTAGGGAAACTTTGATGCTTTGGCATTATAGATTAGGACATCCCAGTTTTTTCTATTTAAAGTATTTGTTTCCAGAACTCTTTAAAGGAATTGATTGTTCTACCTTTCATTGCGAACATTGTGCCTTTGCAAAAACTCATCGCACTTCTTATTTACCTCAAAGTTATAAGGCTTCTGCACCTTTTTATTTAATTCATAGCGATGTCTGGGGTCCATCTAAGGTAGTAACTCAAAGTGGGAAACGGTGGTTCGTTACCTTTATCGATGATCACACCCGTGTAACTTGGGTGTATCTTTTAACTCACAAGTCTGATGTTAAGGAGGTATTTATCCGTTTCTATAACATGATTGAAACCCAATTTAAAACCAAAATCAGTATCTTACATTCCGAAAATGGCACTAAATATTTCAATACCTATCTAACTGAGTTCTTACACACCAAAGGAGTCTATCACCAATCAACCTGTAGAAATACTCCTCAACAAAATGGCATTGCAGAACGAAAGAATAGACATTTATTGGAGGTTTCTAAGGCCATTATGTTCTTTATGAATGTCCCTCAGTATTTATGGGGTGATGCGATTCTTACCGCTACTTACCTCATAAATCGAATGCCTACTAAGGTTTTAGGTTTTCAAACTCCTCTAGAATACCTAAGAACCACCTTTCCTACAATTCGAATTTTCTCAGATCTACCCATCAAGGTTTTTGGATGTATTGCCTTTGTTTATGTGTCCAACCCTTCACAGTCCAAACTAGATCCTCGGGCTACCAAATGCATATTCTTAGGCTATACCTCCCATAAAAAGGCCTATAGATGTTATGATCCTGTAACAAAGAGATTTTTTGAAAGTATGGATGTGTCATTTGTAGAACACCAATCCTTTTTTAAACCTCATTCCCTTGAGGGGAGACATCTACATTTGAAGGAAATTTTGGGATACCTCACCTCTTCCAAATATCATACACTTTGAGGTTGTTACAATGCCCAATATGGAAGGTTCCTCCTCGGGGAGAAAGCGCTCTGAGAATAATCAACTGAACTTCAAGTTTATACTAGGAGAAAGCTAAGTCAAAAGAACATAGGCAAGATGGCTAATCGGCGCATGATCAATCGACACTCGACAAGTGATCCTAATAATCCAGGTACTTTATCTGTAACTCTTCCTTCCACTTCTTCTCCTCTTGAAAATAATATAACCAATGACTCTGACCTTGATGTTCCCATAGCTTATAGGAAAGGAACCCGAAATTGTACCAAATATCCCATTGAGAATTACTTATCCTACAAAAAGCATCGACACTCATAGGGTTTTTACCTCTAGGATAACTAACTGTTTGTCCCAAGGAATATCAGGAGGCCCTAGATGATCCGAATTGGAATTTAGCGATCATGGAGGAAATGAATGCTCTTAAGCAGAATCACACGTGGGACATAGTTGAATTTGCCAAAAGACAAGAAGACAGTAGGGTGCAAATGGGTGTTCACTATAAAATGTCATGCAGATGGGAGTGTTGAAAGGTACAAAGCAAGATTGGTTGCTAAGGGATTCACCCAAACCTATGGAATCGATTATCAAGAGACATTTGTCCCAGTTGCCAAAATTAACTCTATTAGGGTATTGCTAGCTATTGTTGTCAATGAAGAATGGCCTTTGTATCAACTTGATGTAAAAAATGCATTCCTTAACGGTGATCTCGAAGAAGAGGTATTTATGGACTTACCACCTAGCTTTGAAATAAATTATGGAAGTAAAAACGTATGCAGGTTACATAAGTCATTATATGGCCTCAAGCAGTCACCCAGAGCATGGTTTGAACGGTTTGAAAAGGCAGTTACAAGCTATGGATTTCTTCAAAGTCAAGCGGATCACACTATATTTTATAGACATACTAGAAACGGCAAGATGGTCATTTTGATAGTGTATGTTGATAACATAATAATAACTGGCAATGATGATCTGGAAATAACCATTTTGAAGAAAAATTTAGCTAGTGAGTTTCAAATCAAAGATTTGGGAGTCCTAAAATATTTTTTAGGAATGGAGTTTGCAAGATCAAAAAGTGGAATTCTAGTAAATCAAAGGAAATATGTAATAGATCTACTAGAAGAAACTGGATTACTCGGTTGTAGACCAGCAGAAACTCCTATTGAACAAAATGTGAAATTGCAAACATCAACATGTGAAGAAGTAAAGGATAAAGAAAAATATCAGAGACTTGTTGGGAGACTTATTTACCTATCTCACACACGCGTCGACATAGCCTTTGCCGTTAGTATGGTTAGTCAATTTATGCATGCTCACAGTCTGCTCACTTTGAAGCGATAAATAGAATTTTAAGATACTTGAAAGGCACTCCAGGAAAAGGTATACTATTTAAAAACAAGGTCATCTTCATGTTGAAATCTACACGGATGTTGGTAGGCGAGGTAGTACCACAGATAGAAGGTCAACTTGAGTTATTGCTCCTTTGTTGGAGGAAACTTAGTCACTTGGCGTAGTAAAAAACAAAATGTGGTGGCAAGAAGTAGTGCTGAAGCCGAATTTAGGGCACTAGCTCATGGTATTTGTGAGGGTATATGGATTAAGAGACTATTGGAGGAGCTAAAGTTCACTCAATCAACACCAATACGTGTGTATTGTGATAACAAGGCAGCCATTTCCATTGCCCACAATCCAGTCCTTCACGATAGGACCAAACATATTGAAGTTGACAAACATTTTATAAAGGAGAAGATTGAAGCTGGAACCATATGTATCCCCTATATGCCTACTTCAGAACAAGTGGTTGACGTCTTTACGAAAGGTCTTCCTAAGCGACATTTCAATAAGATGATTGGCAAGCTGGCAATGGAAGACATTTTTAGTCTAGCTTGAGGGGGAGTGTTGGTTATTTGATGATTATTCTCAAATTATTTGTTTCCATATTTATTGGATTAGTATCTTGTATTTATAATATTATTGATTTGTAGAGGATATTATCCTAATGTATTATTTGTTTCCTTATTTATAAAGTAAGGGTTTCTCTATTTAAGAAACACCTATTATCAAAGAATAAAAAGAAAAATATTCCTCTCATTATATTTTATCTGATTTCGATCGAGATAAAAATTTTGCTAGCTTGCTTTGGGAGGAAATGTTTAAGGCTTCTGGGACGAAGCTTCGCCGCAGTACTACATACCATCCCCAAACGGATGGCCAAACCGAGGTCGTCAATCGTTGTTTGGAACCTTACCTACGATGTTCTGTGATGACTCAAACCAAGGCATGGTATCAGTGGATGTCTTGGGCTGAGTTTAGCTTTAATACATCATTTCACTCGTCCACGGGCATGACACCCTTTGCGATTGTTTACGGCCGCCCTCCGCCATCGATTTTGGGTTATGATTTCGGGGCTAGTCCAGTTGCTATTGTGGACTCTTTAATGTTAGAACAAGATCGTATTTTGGAGTCTCTGAAGGCTAATTTGTTGCGTGCACACTTGATCTATGTCGGATCGCGCAAATGCCAATCGCCGAGATGTTCAGTTTGCTGTCGATGACTTGGTTTACATTAAGCTCAGACCTTACCGTCAATCTTCCTTGGCAAAATTTAAACATCCCAAGTTAGCACCAAGATTTATTGGTTCGTATCGTGTTATAGGACGGGTTGGCCCGGTTGCGTATCAACTAGAGTTGCCTCCATCTGTGAAGATTCACCCGATTTTTCATGAGTTTGTCCTGCGAAAGGTGGTGGGTTCTTCAGTACTCGTCCTGGCCACTCTGTCCATGGTGACGGAAGATTTGTGCGTCGTAGTTTGCCCTAAGGTTGTTTTGGGTTTACGAGAGGACCCGCTTGAGAGGGACTCGCGCCAGGTGTTGCTTCAGTGGGAGGGCTCCACTTCAGACGATGCTACGTGGGAGTCCGCTACTGATTTAGAGCTGCAATTTCCTGACTTCCACCTTGAGGACAAGGTGGCTCTTTGGGGAAGTATTGATACGATCGAGCCCTCTCGAAGCATTACTAGAGCGAGCAAGAAGTGATGGAATTAGTCATTTAATATTTATTATTATTATTATTGTTATTTTAATTGTATTGGGCTTTTGGGCCTTATTGGAGTTATTACTAAATTAGGTTATTTCCTAGGTTTACTATAAATAGGATATGATAGGTCACTATTGTCTATTCATTCAATTGTCGTCTTTGTACTCTGGCTCTTGGAGAGATCCTCTCGAGAGAATTATCGTAGTTTAATAAAAAAGTGTGGTAGATTCTATCAGAGTGTTGACACTATGAGTGGTCTAGCTAACTAATCCGAATAAGAACTCCAACGAACACTTAGAAACTCACGATTTAGGATCGAGCGGATATTCGGATAACGATGCACACTGAAATCTTGAGCGATACGAGATCAAATTAAATATAAATAAACAAAATAAGCGTTTCAGACAACTTGCTATATACTATGTCTCAAATTGGTAAAGAACAACCATAAATAGTCCTACATATGGGTTTTAAAATTCTCAAAATACCATTATTAGACAAGCACGGGGGGGTGGACATTTCACATAGAGTATATCGAACTTGAAAACCATCAAGAAGATAATTATATAAAAATAACATTTTCTGATGCCTTGATTCTTTAAATAAGTAAAAGCCACAAAAAGATGTAGAAGCTTCTGTAAGTTATAAGGGCAAAGAACAATGGATGAAGATAATACTTCAAGAATATATTTGAATATAATACTTCAAGAAAATATTGAGATAACCAATTCAAGAGAGGGCTTTTCTCTCCAAGAACAACTTGTTCTTTACAATTTTGATTGCATGATTCTAGCCTCCCCATAACATGCATATTTATAGGTAGTAAAATGACAATCTCCATACTAATGACTCTAAGCAATAACTATCTTAAGGTTATTGGACTTCCCTAAACTGTCACTAATATTATTATAATTCCCAAAACAAATTAGATAACCAATCAAGGTTAATAACTACATTCCAAGATACGAGGAGTCTTCTTCCTTCTTGAGTAAGTCTTCACAACGGGAGGCCTAATAGTTTCATGGCATGGCATGGCATTCAATTCAAGTTGTATCCTTGGTAGAATTAAATCATGTCAAAACTACAATGAGGTGGGGGATATTTCAACACCATGACCAGTTCTTGCACAAATTCAACATTCTATCCATTTCAACATTGTTTATAAACAAACTCTCTGAAACACCTAAGATTGCAGAATAATGATAGGAAACATGAAACCATTTAACTTCACAGGGGAATGTTAATAACCTTTAAGCCAAAAAAAGTTGCAATGCTTAGTAGTACAAAAGAAGAGTTTACCTTGGCATAATTATACGCCTGCCAGCAAAATGGCTCCTCTAGTTCGACGGGAGGAAGATCCTTACTCATTTTCTCCATTAAAAAATCTTCAATATTAACCACATTGCTTGCAATTTCAGTCTCAAAGTCACTATCTACCTCCTCTACACTAGGAGAGATAGAACTTGGAGAGTGCAATCTTTGGATTTGCCAGGGTGCAAATCTAATTGTTCCAGGAAAAGTTGCCTCAACACTTTTTCCCAAGAGCCCTCGTCCACTCGTTAAAATTTTCCATTCAACTGAATGCTCGGTAGTTGAAACTGTTCCAATTGAAGGAGTTCCATCAAAAGACACAATCCTTCTTCTAGGGAAAGGCATAGTCACAGTACAAAATTCCATAGACAAAGGAGCTTTATAACCTTCCATCAAGCACAACTTGAACAAAAAAGCGCCTTTATCCTCAGAGACCATGGACAGTTGGTAAAATCCTCTAACAGGAGGCCCAGCAGCACATATTGCCTGATAACGCATTAAAACAAAATTACCAAGTGGGGGAGAAAACATCACAGCTTGCTTATCTATGCCATGTTCAGGAACTTGGGCACAAGGATGGAATGATAAGCCCTCAATACGAGCCTTATTTGACCCTACTAGGGGGAAGGAGACATCAGGCAACCCTTCTAATTCAGCTCGACAATTTATTTGACCAGAAACTGATATTTTATCTGGAATCTCATCCCTGTCATACATCGCTGCATTAATGATCTCATGTATCGTAAGTATCAGTCGTTGCTTCCCTTTGTACAGATATGGCTTCCATGCTGGTTGCTTAAGATCAGCAGGAGGTGGATCTAATGAGGAAAAACCATTTACTTTGATAGAAAATATATTGGAATAGCTTAGATCCAGGGGCGTTCCTGGCATATAATTAGCAAGGAAGGAAAACAAAAGTCAGATACAAAGAAATAAAATGTGAAAAAATTAGTAGAGATACCAAATACCAACCAAAGGGCATTGAACTGCTTATAAATGATCTAAGACCATCTTTATCCAAAGGCCTTGGAACATCTGAATTAAGAGCTCCCGTCGTTGTATTGCTTGGAGTGACAGATATGCCGGGAGAAGCTACAGGTTTTGCCCGACCAGAGATTCCTGACATTCCTATGCTGCCTGTCAATGAATCCAACAGCCCTCCGACAGATGGAGAAGCAGTAACAAGGACGTCAGGTTCGGCCACATCACCCGTGATTACATCACCAATAGCAAGTGCAACCATGAATGCTCTATAGCAAGATGAAAAATGGTACTCAGTGTTTGAAATACTAGGCATGCCATTCTACTCCTAATAAAAATAATAATAAAATAAAAGTAAATAACTTACCATACCCTGTGATAGAAGGAAGATCAAGAAGAAGGGAAGATAAAGAACTTTCTGCCCCTATGGCACTCCCACAATCAGATCTTCTACACAAACTTGCATATTGTTTTATGTGCCCAGGTTCAACAAACGGCAACACAAGAATGGAATAATGACTCTTTATGTGAAAAATTAGGGGCCATATAAAGATATTGTCCCCTTCTTCTTTCTTCACATGAAGTCCAATGATATGTCGGGTAATAGGGTCATCAACCCAAGAATCACTTCCCTCATATGACTTAATAATGCGAATTCCGAACCCACGGCCAGATCCCTCACTGTACAAAAGTGGAAAATTGATAGGAGAGATGAGACGGGATAATAAATGGGAAGTAACAAGCAGTTATCACATTTGAGCATCAAAATTGAGAAGACCTTTTATCACCACAAATTTTTTTTTCTGAATTGTGTAGGAAATAATTAGTAATGACAGCATATTCACATAAATTAGTTTCACATTCATTGTCGAATGCAAGGAAAGAGTACTTTGTGAGTACAAGAACAAACAAAACTCTTGGAGTTTAAATTTTTAATACGCATTTTATTTCTGGTTTTAGTTTTTGGTTTTGGAAAATTAAGCATATAAACACTAGTTTTACATGTGCGATTCTTTGTTTTTTTATTTATTTTCAACCCATGTTTTTCAAAAACCAACCTATTGTTGCACGCCAACCAAAATGAGATAATGCTTCATGAACTGTTTTAGAAACCAAGGCTAACTCAAGATTTGATATGAAAGAAGTTGTTAACGACGACAAGTTGGCATAAGAAATACGAGAAGAAATCGAGTAAGTGCAAGATCGTTTACCCTTACGAAGGGCAATAGGAAGATCGTCACTAGGATCTGAATTGGACGATAAAGGCTGATTGGGAACTGGACAATTATCTGGAGGCATTGACCTTCTCGAGTATACCTGAGTAATAGGCGGAGGGGCAATGGGAGGGACAGAGACCGACGCAGACGAACTAGGTGATAATGGACTTGACAGGGGCGGAGAAGTGACAACTGTATAAATAAACATATCATCCTCTTCCCTCTGACTAGGATTCGGCACCGATGGAGTGAAAGGCGTATCCTCAAAGAACGTGACATCCCGAGACACAATATATCTCTTCAAACTAGGACAATAGCACCGATAACCCTTCTACACACGAGAATACCCTAAGAAGATGCATCTCAATGACTTAGGATCTAACTTTGTTAAAGACGGACGAACATCCCGAACGAAACACGTACACCCAAAAATTTTCGGCGCAATAGGAAACCTTGGTTTACCTGGAAAGAGGATTTGACTAGGACTTTGACCTTGAAGAACAGACGATGAAATCCGATTGATCAAAAAACATGTTGTAGAGATAGCATCAACCCAAAAATGCTTGGGAACATTCATCTAGAAAAATAATGCTCTAGTTGTTTCTAGAAGATGTCTATTTTTAAGCTCTGCCACCTCATTTTGAGATGGAGTGTCAGCACACGACGACTGATGGAGAATGTCATGTTTAGACAAATAGGACGTAAGTGCCTCTGAAAAGTATTCACCCGCATTGTCACTCCTCAATTTTTAGAGGCACCCCAAATTGAGTACGAATTTCTGCATGAAAGTTACAGAAGTGAGTCAACAACTCAGACCGATTTTTCATAAAATATAACCACGTCATACGAGAATAGTCATCAACGAAAGACACAAAATACCGGAATCTTGTTTGGGACATGACAGGACAAGGACCCCAAACATCAGAATGAACTATCTTAAAAGGAGAACTCGCTCGTTTGTCTATTCGAGGACTTGAACTGATACGATGAAACTTGGCATATTGACACAAATCACAATTTAAGGACGACAAATTGTTAAACTGAGGATAAATCTTCCTCAACACTGCAAGAGATGGATGACCCATGCGACAGTGGACATCAAAAAGTGAACCAACAGCCGAGCAAACAACTTGTTTTGAGACTTGACCGTCGAAAACATAAAGACCTCCAGATTTATGTCCCTTCCCAAAAAAACCCTTTTGTATCTAGATCTTGAAACAAGCAATAACCTAGAATAAAACGAAACATAATGATTAAGATCGTGTGTGGTGGCTAATAGAAATCAAATTATAGGACAATTGGGGTAAATGAAGGACAGACTGCAAGGATAAGGACGGAGTGAGATTAACGACACCAGACCCGAGAACAGGGCATTTTGACCCATCTGCTAACGTAACATCCACCACAGGTGCAATAGACAAACTAGTCGAATATAATCGAGGATTACCTATCATGTGGCTAGTAGCCCCAGAGTCGATGACCGATGTGGTGGAAGACGAAAGAAGACAACAGTTCATGTTACCTGTGCCATTGCTAGCGATGGCGACACAAATTTGGAAGCTGGCTGACCATAGATCAAACTTTAAACAACCACACGATCAAAAGTAGAACCGTCTCAAACCACAACCAACCAAGATGATCTCAAGCCGCTATTGTAACCAAAAAATTCACCAAAAATTTGAAACCAACTTGTTCACCACTTTAATAAAAAACCAGCATACTTCATAATTTCGGAAAGCCGAAAATACCAAAAAGCAAAGACCGGATGCTAGGAAAGGACCCACAACTTTTCAATAACGAACATCAAACTAGGTTTTCGAACACAATCCAACCACACAACGCAAATAACCAAAGAGTAACACCCAACCAGCTCTTTAAACAGTAAGAAGAAACAGCCCAACTACAAAAAAAGTGTCGAAAACCCCAATATCACGAAAACCGAGACACAAACGTCCGAAATAGAAAACCAAATACATAGACCTGTTGAGAAGCTCAAGGGGAGAAAAACCCAACCATCGGGACAAAAAAAAATGGCCACCGCACGCACCAGCGAGAGGCGGCGGCGACCGAACCTTGTAGCGGCGTGTGAGCCTCACGCGTTGCTCGAAATGAAACGAAACTTTCCAGACGCGTAGATCGACGTCTAGGCTACCTGATGGTGGCGGCGGAGATGACTAACTCGCCGGAAAAATTTTCCGGTCGCTGGAAAAAATTTCAAGCGGAGGTCCGACAGTGACGGCTGAGGTCTAGCGGCGGCAGTGGTGAAGTTTTTTTTTTCTAAACCTAATGCTCTGATACCATGTAAACAATAGTGGAGAAGAATGGAAAAACCTTATATTCAATCAATGAGATGGATATATATATAGAGAGACTTGAAGGAAACCCTAACTAAACCTTAATTAGGAACGTGAAATTACAATAAAGGGCAAATTAGAAAACTCATAAACTCTAACAGGTAACACACTAAGGCTACGCCTCTAATAATAATTAGAAGATAGAATTAGTTTTTTTCATTCAATAAAATATAAAGGTTTAAACCATAACAATATGAATTTTTACTACTTGTGCTTAAAAACATTCATGACAAAAAAAGTTATTGAATAGTTTAATTCTATAAATTTTGTCTTCAATGGTTAATAAAATATCTCAATCCTTAGTTTATTAATTATGGAAAAGTCTTTCAAGTGAGAGTGTGATGGATTGTAATTTTTAACAATTCCATTTTTTTAACAAATAATGCATTATGGGAAAATATCTCTCGCCTCTCTCCTCCAAACCCAACCTTTCCCACCCTCCATCCACCCTGCTCCGATGAACCAACAGCCCATCCTTCTTCAAAATGGTAACCCCAAAATACCCAGTGGGACGAAAAATATAGACGGGAAATCTTACACGATCGCGTAGACACTCGATCTGAGGGAAGCATAGTTAAGATCATCGAATCGACCATAGACCAAGCCTTCATTTTATCCCTTCAATGGTCTTTTCTGGAATGGATTCTAAAGAGCGTTCACGGTTATTGAACGTGGCTCTCAACCACAAGTGTTTCAAAAAACTAGAGCGGATGACTACAATCTCTGGGTTGAGAAAACTAGCAACAGAAGGGGATTCCTGGCTAAAATAACCAAGCTCAACAACAATGGGAGGATCAACAAACTAGTTATACCCATGTGGGAGAACAGATAGGGCTGAAATCATTTTTATACCTTACTACTTAGAGCAAAACCCCTCACAATCACCGCCATCAGTGCTTTCACCTATCGCCTTTACTACACTAACGCAAGAAGAAACAGAGGAGATTCCTAGAGTGCAACAAGAGAAGACTAATCTTATATTGAATGTGCCTGCCATTGACAACCAACATCTCGTAGGAATGCGCTCATTAAAGAGGTTTGAATGGCTGCTAGAAGACGTAAAAGCACGATAATAGAGATTGTTTCTAGCAATGGTATTAGTTTGATTAATGATGCCGAGATTGAAAGAGAATTTTTGAGATTCTTTACTGATCTTTACACTAAAAAAACTGACTTGGGGGCCCTTCCTCATCTTCGGGATTGGAATCCTATCAATAGTGAGCAAGCCTGCTTTCTCGAGTCCCCATTTTCTGAATTAGAAATCCTGGATGCTATCAACAACTTGGGGTCTAACAAAACTCCGGGACCAGATGGATTTACAGCCGAATTCTATAAAAAACATGGAACACCCTTAAATCAAATATATTGAGAGTGTTCCAAGATTTTTTTAAGAATGGAATTATCAATGCTAGTCTTAACAAGACATATATTTGTCTTATCCCAAAAAAAGTGGAAGCTAAAAGTGTCAGGGATTATAGGCCCATAAGCTTGATCTCATGTATGTATAAGATTTTAGCTAGAGTGCTAGCTCAAAGGTTGAAAAGGGTGCTGCCACATACCGTTTCGGAAGCACAAGCTGCATTTGTGGAAGGAAGGAACATACTAGATGTCATCCTTATAGCCAACGAGGTCATTGATGAATGGAAGAGGAAGAATAGGCAGGAGATCTTCATTAAGTTAGATACGACACAGTCGATTGGGAGTTTCTTGATAAAATTATGATGATAAAGGGTTTTGGCCCAAGATGGAGGAAGTGGATTTTTGGATGCATATCTTCTACAAATTATTCCATCATTATTTTATTTTATTTTTTTGAAAACAAATTATTCCATCATTATCAATGGAAAGCCGAGGGGAAAAATCAGAGCATCCAGAGGACTTAGACAAGGAGACCCTCTCTCTCCTTTCCTTTTCATTTTGATTATGGATTGCCTTAGTAGGATGATGACAGAGGAATCCATAAAAGGTATTATTCATGGGCTCAACATTGGTACCAAGGTACCCAGCCTCACTCATTTGCAGTTCGCAGACGACACTCTCCTGCTGTCAGAATACAATTTGCCTGCCATTGAAGCTCTCTTCCAAACTGTATCGGCCTTTGAAAAAGCACCGGGTCACAAAATAAACATCAACAAAACTGAATTTCTTGGGCTGAATATCGACAAGGCTAACCTTGTTTTGCTATCAAATCAGTTGGGTTGTAGGCTCGGGACTTGGCCGACTACGTATTTGGGCCTCCCCCTCAACGGTAATCCTAAAACTCTTACCTTTTGGGACCCCATGATTGAGAAAGTTGGAAAGAAGATTGTTTCATGGAAGAAACAACGTATATCAAAGGGTGGTCGAATGACCCTTATTAAAGCTACTCTAGCTAACCTCCCCACTTATTATATGTCGATTTTCAAAATGCCACATAGAGTTATCAAAATCACGGAAAGAATGATTAGAAACTTCCTCTAGAAAGGTAGCATTGAAGGCAAAGGAATGCATCTTATTAATGGGGACATTGTCCCCTTCCTTCTGCACAAGGAAGCCTCAATATTGATAAGCTCAAATCCAAGAATGAGGCCCTTCTATCTAAGTGGATCTGGAGATACAATGTGGAAGATCAGTTTCTTTGGAGGAAAATTATTTAAGATAAATATGGTTCTATGAAACCTGACAACAGGCCGGGAAGGGCATCATTGGCTACTGCTAAGGGTCCATGGAAATCTATCCTCTCACTCGCTCATATGATACATGATAGAATATCATATAATGTCAACAATGGGATGAACACTCTTTTCTGGAAGGATAGTGATAGAATCTACCACACTTTTTATTAAACTACGATAATTCTCTCGAGAGGATCTCTCAAAGAGCGAGAGTACATAGACGACAACTGAATGAATAATTCAAATAGTGACCTATCATATCCTATTTATAGTAAACCTAGGAAATAACCTAATTTGGTAATAATCTCTATTAAGGCCCAAAAGCCCAATACAACTAAAATAACCATAACATAAATATATTAAATAATAATAATAAACTAAATCCGTCACTTCTTGCTCTGCCTCGAGTAGACCTTCAATGATCTCGGGATCGTATCAGATAGATGGCTTCATGATCTTCCTCTTGACCAAGTCTATCCCCCTCCTTTATTCTCTCACAAAAGGAAAAGATTTTATTGTTAGTAAGGCTTGGCATAATCAGGAGAAGTACTGGAACTTGAGGCTTGGAAGAAATTTGAAAGATGAAGAATTGGCTGAGTTTTGTGATCTTATGTCTCATCTTGAAACAGTTACCTTGAATGAGAGCAGAGATGTTTGTATATGGAAACTGGATCAAAGTGGGATGTTCTCTGTCCAATCTTTGATGATCAATCTCAAAGCCTCCCCAATCTCAGCTGATGGTCAGATTTACAAAGCTATTTGGAAAGGGAAGTGTCCAAAGAAGGTAAAAAAATTTCTATGGGAATTGAGTCACAATGCCATTAGCACAAATGATCTCCTTCAACACAGACAGATTGCAGCATCTGACTCTCTCCCCACAGTGGTGCACTATTTGTTATAAATCCCTTGAATCCCAGTCGCACCTTGTGATCTTTTGTACTTTTGCTTCTGCTTTTTGGGATTATATCCGACAGGCATTCTCTTGGTATTTGATTTTGCCGAAAGACCCACATACACTGCTTGTTGTTACTCTTATTGATCATCCTTTCAAGGAGGAAAAAAAGACAGCTTTATGGGAAATTTTTATCAAAGCCTACTGTTGGAATATGATAAGCTTGGGAATAGGGCTCGATTGGGCCTAGGGCTCTATTTAGCCATTACTTGGAGAATAAGTTAGTATTTTGTTATAAATAGAGTGGGTTAGGTTAGAGTTTAGACATCCAATTATTGAGTGAGTTATTGAGTAATTTATTGTAGGGCTCAAGAGATTCTCTTGAGATGGGAGGTTCAAGACCTATCAAAACTTGGCTTATCTTGTATTCTTTTACTTTTGATATAATCTAGATCTGGATCATATCGAGAATATTTGGCGAGAGCGAAGCCGAAGGATCTTCCAAGGAAAATCTATCCACCTAGACCGATTTATTGATAATATTGTTTACATGGTGATATCTTGGTGTAAATCATCTCCGCTATTTCATGATTATAGTTATGATTCTCTTATTAATAGTTGGAGATATATATTATAAGTGACTACATATTTTGTAATTTCATATCATTAATGAAATTGTTTCTTATCCAAAAAAAAGAGGTTTGAATGAAGATAGCAAGAAGGGATATAAGCCACCCTCGAAGACACTCTATTTCCCTTCAGGAAGAAGAAAATAGAGTTGATCTACAGAGCTAAGAGAGTCAAACAGCCATCAACTTCCTCCTCCTCTATTTCGAAGCAAATGAATGGCCCAGAATGGATCAAACCATCTACATTGTTTCTCAGACCCTCTCATCCTGCTAAAAATAGAGTGCCTTTCACCTTTGAAGAGTTAGAATTGAAAAACTTGAACGATCTCCATGAGGGTGGTTTTCCGGCGAAAATTGGGAAAGGCAAGAACAGAGGACAGCTTTCGGCTTTGACCAGTTCGACAGAACAGACTACCTCCCCGCAACTCTATCCGAACCCATTCTCCCACTACCACTACCAACTAGCCTTTTTCTAGAGCAAAACTTCCCATCAAACTTAACCAAAAACTCTCTTTCTTTGTACCAGGAACCAAGAAATGCACAACCAAGACTATACACTAAATCTGGGGTAGCAAGTTTTGTTTTTAAACGATAAAAAAGTTAAATAGCAAGTGGACGAACCTGTTCTTTCTGTGAAGAAATGCAGCAGCTAAGAGGGAATCGCTAGGCAGCAGTGGAGAGACAGTAGAGGCAAGGTCATGCGATGGGCATCGATCATTCTCGGTCTTGTGTGCTGCTCGCCACCGCTGCTCCACCACTGGAAACCTCCTGTACAGTAAAGGAAAAAGGAGAATCATCAAATAGGTTAGGCTAAAGGAGTATGATTGGGTATACAATTCGAACAATCATCGCTATATTGGGGATTACGAATCCACTCAAATTAACGCAAAGAACCAAAAGCAAACCTGGAAAAAATAACAGCGTCGAAGTTGCTCAAGATCCAAATGCCTCTGATGCTGCACCCCTCACCCATGGCTTCTCTCCACAAAAAAGACACACCGAAGAAAATCTTATAAAAGAAAAATAGTTCTTTTCACGCCTACCCCTATCAAAAATACTATTTACAAAATGCATATGGTTATTAAAAATATTTACAAAAATACTATTCGCTTATGTTGTATAATATAGGGGTGCAAGCTCAACCCGAACAAACCGCCAAACCCGTTAAAACCGATCGAAACCACTAGCAGTTCGGTTGCGGTTCAGGTTAGATGGTCGATTGCGGTGTGGTGGCAAGAGGAACCGAAGATAATCGGGCAGTGTTGGTTTTCTATGTCAACACGCCGAAAAGAACCGAGTCGACCGATTATTTATTCACATACCTCTTTCCCATACCAAAAAGAAAAGAGATTTTCATCTCATATTGTTTTGAAGCCATGTTAGCGTTATGAAAACGGCAATCAACAACCGATCGAAGAATAAAGAAACGTGAGAGAAGAAGAACAAACACACAGAAATTTACGTGGTTCGCTAACGAAGTGTTAGCTAGTCCACGGGCAGAGAGGGAAAATAATTTTATTAAGGAGTGGCGAATTATAGAGTTACAGAATGAACATAATACTACGGCTAGGGTTTACTTCGAGTTCATATATCCACTCTTATTAAACCCTATTATAGAAGGTGTAAAGGTAAAATAGAATGTAGATGCCTAGACGTGCTACGGGAACAAAATGCTATGTAGAATGCGATTAACGGATGCGGAATGTGGATTGCAACGCGGAAAGACGGAATGCATTCGTGCATAAGAATGCATTCACGCAACATAATGCAGAAAACGGAAATTCGTTTTCGCAACGAACCCCCGACTACTAATCGCAGGGCATTAGTGCATTCAAGGCATATCTCAACAAATCTCCACCTTGACTTGAACTCTTCTTGGATGCAGCAGTTGTACAAAGATATACGGATGTTCTTGGCCGAACCGGATGTATGCTAAAAGCGCATACGGACTTAGATGTATTCCGGACTGAGGCGAATACAGATTGGATGTATACCAAATGTACAACAGACTCAGATGCTTTTCTGTGCCTCAAATGGTCCCATGGGGGCCTCATCAACTATAAACGTTTAACAAGTCCAGCAATGTTGGAATTTTCCATGCAGCACTGCCTTGGTGAACATACCAGCAGGCTTATCAGCAGTGCCCACTTTCAGAACCTTTATCCTTTTCTCATTTTGCAGAAAATGATATTGCACATCTATGTGCTTAGTTCTTTCATGATGAACATGATCATTCACAAGGCATATAGCACTCAGACTATTGCAGTACATAGTTGTGAGATTATAATGCAGACCAAGTCACTAACTAATCCTTTCAACCAAATTCTCTCTTTAGCAGCTTTTGTCAATGCCATATACTCTGCTTCATGTGTAGACAAAGTCACTGTAGGCTGCAAAGAAGCCTTCCAACTCACAACAGAACCACCCAAAGTGAAAACATAACCAGTTATTGATCTTCTACTGTCAACATCTCCAGCATAGTCAGAGTCAGAATAACCCATCACTAAGCATTGTGTCTCGTTCCCATAAACAAGACCAACATCAGATGTAACTCTAAGGTAATGAAAAATCATCTTCACAACCTGTCAGTGTTCTTTTTCAAGTTGACCTATATACCGAATGACAACACTAACAGCATGGGCAAGATCAGGTCTAATGTAAACCATTACATACATTAAGCTACCAACTGCACTAGCGTAAGGAATGCAGGGCATGTATTCCTTCTCAGCTTCATATTGCGGTGCAAATTCTGAGGATAACAGAATATTAACAGCACTTGGGGAATCTATAGGCTTTGTTGATGACATGCCAAACTTTGACAAAATCTTTTCCCTTTTCCTTATAAATCTCCATACTCAAGATTTTTTTAGCCGCACCCATATCTTTCATTTCAAACTCAGCACTCATCAGATCTTTCAACCTCTGTATATCATATTTCAATTTTGCAGCTATGAGCATGTCATCTACATACATAACAAGATAGATGATTGAACCATCTTTGCACTTGGCATGTTATACACAACAATCATACGGACTTCTATTATAGCCGAGCTCGATCATAAAGTTGTCAAACTTCTTGTACCACTGCCTTGGAGATTGCTTCAGTCCATACAAGGACTTCTTTAGCGTGCAAACAAAGTCTTTTTTTTCTAGGACACTGAAATCCCTCTGGTTGGGTCATATAAATCTCTTCATCCAACTCTCCATGTAGAAAATCTATCTTCACATCTAGTTGCTCAAGTTCAAAATCCTGATGTGCCACCATAGCTAGTAGCACCCTGATAGAAGTGTGTCTGACTACTGGTGAGAATATCTCATTATAGTCAACACCCTCTCTCTAAGTGAACCCTCTTGCAACTACACGAGATTTATATTTCAAATCCTCTGTCGGCGATATTCCTTCCTTTTTCTTGAAAACCAATTTGCAAGTCACAATCTTCCTTTTCTTTAGTCGTTTAACTAACACCCAGGTACGATTCTTATCCAGAGACTCTATTTCGTCACCCATTGCAGCAAGCCACTTCTCTGACTCACTACATGAAACAACATCTTTATAGGTAGACAGTTCATAAGTGTCCACCTCTTCAGCGACTTGCAGTGCATAAGCAACCATATCCTCAAAACTATATTTGACTGGCGCTCGAACACCAGTTTTTCTAGCTCTATCAAGAGCTATACTCTGATTTCTGATTTCCATACTAGAAGATTGACCAGTGGTATAAGTTTCTGTAGCAGTATCTGGCTTATCAGTAAGAAACTCTAACTAATCAGTAGGCATATCTGACTCATCTATGGCGACATGTTGATCCAGTTCTCCACCTCTGTGCTGTAATTTATTTCTGTCAGAATTGAAGTCCATCTCCACCTGTTTATCAACATCACTAATTTTCCACGCAAGCATGGTGCTGCGGAGTTACATAAAAAGTTCTCATCAAAGGTAACATTTCGGCTGAGGATAACCCTGTTTTCAGAAGGAGACCATATTCGATATCCCTTAACTCCATTACCATAACCTACAAAAACGCCCTTTTTGGCTCTAGGCTCTAACTTTCCCTCACTGACATGATAATAGACATTACAACCAAAAATATTAACGAAGAGTAATCTGCAGGCTTACCCGACCATAACCCGTATGGTGTTTTACAGTCAATACATGTGTGAGGCCCACGGTTGATCATATAAAATGTTGTATTCACTGCTTCTGCCTAGAATCTTCTAGTTAACCCAGTATTAGAGACATGCACCTTGCTTTCTCCAGTAAAGTTTCGTTCATAAGTTCGGCTACCCTATTCGGTTGAGGTGTGTCCCTGATAGTATGATGTCGAACAATCCCTTCAGTTTTGGAGAATTCATTAAATTCAGAACTACAAAACTCAAGGCCATTATCAGTTCGAAAATCTCTTAATCTTCTTCCCTGTTTGATTTTCCACCAAAACCTTCCACTCTCTGAAATTCTTAAAGGCTTCATTTTTGTTCTTCATCATGAAAATCCAAGTCATTCTTGAAAAATCATCAATACTAGACAAAAAAATACTTGCTACCTCCTATTGATTCAACTCAAGAAGAACCCCAACAGTCAGCGTGGATATAATCAAGTGTACCATTGGTACAGTGGACTCCCTTTGGAAACTTGGTACGGCGTTGTTTCCCAAATACTCATTTTTCACAGAATTCTAAATCCTGCACTTAGTGTCCACATAGAAGATCTCTTTTCGACAAAATCTACATTCCTTTTTCACTCATGGGACCAAGTCTCATGTGCCATAACTTCGTCATGTCCTCTTCTGACATGCAGATGATGCCTCTGCAGCAAACCCAGTCAACGTTGAACCTACCAGAAAATGCAGAGTTCCACGTTTTGTACCTTTCAGAACTACCTTTGAATCCTTGCAAACATACATGACTCACCTACACCTCTAAAACTGAAATCTTTGTTGTCTAGTGTATTGAGAGATATCAAACTCTTGGTCATTGATGGAACATGCCTTACATCATTCAAAATGTAGAATAACCCGTCGTGCATTCGTATCCTAATTGAGCCAATCCCAACTACTTTACAGACTGAACTCTTTTCCATAGACACATTACCCTCATCAAATTGCTCATACGTTGGAAACCACTCTCTGTTCGGACACATGTGATACGTAACACCTGAATCTAGGACCCACACACCTTTCGAAAAAGTGTGATCATTTGCTACTAGGGCGGATCTTCCTGCGAGTGCCACGACCCTCGACGGCAATTGGCTTTGAACCATCATTTTTATCAGATTGGTAACTGTTACTGCGAGGACAATCACGCTTCCAATGTCATTTTTTCTTGCAGTAAGCGCAAATGTCGTTAGCCCTTGAATTATTTGTCTTTGAGCCTTTTGAACTTGATGCGGATTCCTTCGGCTTCTTCTTTCTAGAGTTTCGACCTTTGCTTCTTGTTGCAACCAAACCAGATGCTCCACCTTTTGTTGTACCAACGACCTTGTGGCGGTCCTCTCTAGTAAGCAACACATTTTTTACTTCATCTATAGACAAACATATCTTTGCCAGAAATAAACGAATCCACAATAAAACTCATACGATAGCGACAACGATACCAACAAAGTTAGAGCGACATCTTTATCATCCATCTTAACTTCGATATTACGCAGATCCATTAATATCGTATTTATTTTATCAAGATGATCATTTAGAAGCGTACCTTCAGACATACGGAGGCTGAATAACCATTGCTTCAAAAGAAACTTCTTGGTCAAAGACTTCGTCATATCAGACTCTGGAGCTTCAACCATAAACCGGCAGCCTTAACTTGATCTTTGACTTCAGCGATGACATCATCGGCAAGATAGAGCATGATAGTCGAATGCACCTTTTCTTCTAGACTCATCAACTCCCCATCTGCGTCCAATTTCGCATCCTTCCACTTGGCGGTAAGAGACTTCCACAGACCATGTTGCTTCAATAGAGCTTGCATCTTAATCTACCATAAACTGAAACTGCCTCCTCTGGTAAATTTTTCGACTTTCACGTTAACGCCAGACATCTCCGAATCGATTGCTGAAAATAAAAACTTGCATAAAAAATGAACCTAAAGCTCTTATACTAGATTGTTATGAAAACGAAAATCAACAATCGATACGAAGATGTGAAAAAAGATAACGATAAACGCAAAAGAAGAAGAAATAAGAATACACATGGATTTAACTGATTCACTAACGTAGTGTTAGCTAGTCCACGAGCAGAGAGAGAGATAATATTTTCATTAAGGAGAGGCGATTTCACATACAAATTACAAAATGAACGTCATAAAACGTCTAGGGTTTAATTCAAGTTTATATAGGCACTCTCATTAAACCTTATTACAGAATGGGGATGCGCTAGCACACGTGAAACACACAAAACAATGGTATGCAATGCGAAAAGCATTTTGCGCGTGAGCGTTTGCCCTGCACCCCACTCACTAACCGGGCAGGGAGACCCCCGACTAATAATTGCAGGGCATTGGTGCGTTCAAGGCATATCTCAACAGTTTTCTTTGGGGTTTAAATTGGTTGGTTGAGATTTTGTGGCACTTTGACTAGATTTGGCCCATTGACTTCTTATTGACAAGATTTGACCCGAAAAATCATCAATAATCAAGTGTACCCTTGGTACAGTGGACTTCTTTTGGTAACTTGCTACGACGTTGTTTCCCAAAAACACGGTGTTCACAGAATTCCAAGTCATGCACTTTGTGTCCACATAAAAGATCTCTCTTCGATAGAATCTACATTCCCCTTTCACTAATGTAACCAAGTCTCATGTGTCATAACTTAATCATGTCCTCTATCTGAACTACAGTCGATGTTATTGCAGCAAAACCAGATAACGTTGAACCTGCCAGAAAATACAGAGTTCCATGTTTTGTACCTTTCAGAACTACCTTTGAATCCTTGCAAACATACATGACTCCACCTGCACCTTTAAAACTGAAACCTTTGTTGTCTAGTGTACTGAGAGATATCAAACTCTTTGTAATTGATGGAACATGTCTTACATTCAAACCGTAGAATAACCCGTTGTGCTTTCGTATCCTGATTGAGCCAATCCCAACTACCTTGAGACTAAACTGTTTGTCGTGGACACATTACCTCCATCAATTGCTCATACGTTGAAGTACACTCTGTGTTCGGACACATGTTATATGACGAAGTACCTGAATCAACGACCCACACACCTTTAAAAAAAGTGTGATCATTTGCTACTAGGGCTAGATCTTCCTCACAGTTTGCCACCAACCTCAACGACAAGCTCTTTGAACCATCATCTTTATCAGTTGTCAAGCTTATTCTTTGTGAGGACAATCACACTTTCAATGTCTTTTTTTCTTACAGTAAGTGCAAATGTCGTTAGCCTTGGAATTATACTTCTTTGAGCCTTTAGAACTTGGTGCGAACTCCTTCGACTTCTTCTTTCGAGACTTTCGACCTTTGCTTCCTATTGCAACTAAACCATATGCTCCACCTTCTGTTGCACCAGTGACCTTGTGGCCGTCTTCTCTAGTGAGTAGAGCATTATTTACTTCATTTAGAGACAACGTATCTTTGCCAGAACAAACGAATCCACAAAATTGTCAAACTGCAGCAACAAAGAGACCAACAGAATTAGAGCGACATCTTCATCATCTATCTTAACTTCGATATTACGCATATCCATTAATATCGTATTTAATTTATCAAAATGATCATTCAGAAGCGTACCTTCATACATACGAAGGCTGAATAACCGTTGCTTCAAAAACAACTTCTTGATTTCGTCATACACAGACTTTCAAGCTTCAACCACAACCTACAACCTTAACTTGATCTGCGACTTCAACAATGACATCATCAACAAGACAAAGCATGATAGTCGAATGCGCCTTTTCTTCTAGGCTCAACAACTCCTCATCTTCATTCAATTTCGCATCCTTCCACTTGGAGGTAAAAGGCTTCTACATACCTATTGTTCAACAGAGCACGCATCTTAATTTTCCATAAACCAAAATTGCTCCCTCTTGTAAAATTTTCAACTTTCACGTTAATGCCAGACATCTCTGAATTGATTGCTGAAAATAACAACTTGCAAAAAAAATGAACCCGAAGCTCTGATAGCAGATTGTTATGAAAACAATAATCAACAACCGATCGAAGAATAAAGAAAAGTGAGAGAAGAAAAACAAACACACAGAAATTTACAGGGCTCACTAATGTAGTGTTAGCTAGTCCACGGGCAGAAAGGGAGAATAATTTTATTGAGGAGAGGCGAATTACAGAGTTACAGAATGAACATAATATTACGGCTAGGGTTGAATTCGAGTTTATATATGCACTCTTATTAAACCCTATTACAAAAAGGGCGTAACACATAAAATAGAATGCAGATGTGTAGACGCGCTGTAGAAACAAAATGTTATGTGGAGTGCGGTTAGCGAATGCGGATTGCAAAGTGGAAAGTCGGAATGCGTTCGTGTATAAGAATGCTTTCATGCAACAGAATGCAGAAAGTGGAAATTTGTTTTATATAGCGGAGGCGTTGCCCCGCACCCCACTAATTGGTAGGCGTGAGACCCCAGACTACTAATCATAGGGCATTGGTTCGTTCAAGACATATCTCAGTTAGACTAGAGAGACATAGTTTGAGATAAACTAGAGAAGATAAGCTAGAGAGATAGAAAAAGAGTTTGAGAGGAGAGAGATTAAGTAAACTAAGCGAGAGAGACTTGAGAGTTTTTTTATCTTTGTATTGAAAATATAAAATGACTAGGAATTGCATTTGGTTAAAAAAGAAAGATATATTTTATTTTTTCTTTTTATGTTTAATAATTTACACAACTCATAAGGATTTAGAGTTCCCATAAACCATTCACATCATCTGACCTATCATGTCACTTACTTTACCCAAACCCATAAAGCATACCTATTCCTACAGCCACCCTATTGACTGGACAACACAAAATTTAATCGGTTATAATTTGTGTCGAACCGATAAAACCACCATAAATACGGTTCAGTCGGCTTGGTTCTATAAATGACGGTTCAGCGTCATTTTTTCTTTTATTTCCTCGCCTCAAATATTCGGTTCGCGTCGGTTTTATACGATATGAGCCAAACCCAACCGTTTACCCCTAGTATAGTACATCATTATTCACATTACTAATTAATACAATATTACTTGGTTTCAATAATATAACTAATTAGTGTAATGGATATTTATATTAATACGGTCTATATTAAATGATTCGTAGGGTTATTAATATAGTTATTGTATGAATACACCTTATTTAAATTAAGAGCATCATAATACCGTTGTGGTATTAATGGTATAAGTATTAAGATACAGTAGGGTATTAATGTTATAAGTATTACAAACACAATATTTAGATTAACATGTTTTTATACAATCACTTTTTAATATATATATATATATATATATATGAATATGTTATTGCAACAATACGATCTTTATTGTTCATAATACTCTTATTAAGAATAATGTGTATATTCAACGTATTTATGTCGTATTGACCAATAATACAACATAATTATAATAAATACATGGTATAAAATGAATATAATATTTATTAGTAATACAATCTTATTTGAGCTTCCACAACAACAAAAATTAAGGATTTCATTCGGTTTTTAGTTCGACTACCGCATGAATCTCAATGATAAAATAACAACGCAAAAATTGAATTTTAAACATCGAATCTTCAACGTCTCTGATACAAAAATGGGTTTGAATTTTTAGCGTCAATATTCTACTCTAACGAACAAACCTTCCACGAGATGGTGTGATTGTGGCGATGTGCCATTGTTGTCTCCATCTACAAGAGTATGAGTAATTGGTCGCTGAAAATCGTCATCGGTTGGTTTAAAAGAAACTGCGACAACAATACAATATGATACGTTAGTTTTTGTTTCACTAGAAATATGGAGTGCATGAGTCGCGTATACTTTAGACACTTCAAAATTATAATACATATAATTTTCATTCCTTTAGTCACTATGTGCAATGCATATAGATTGCACATAGCAATGCTTGTAGAACCCATAAGCTAAAAATATACAATATTATAAATAGGTATACACAATAGTGTATAGAAGTATTTTTTTTAATATTTTCTAAGTGGTATATTGAATTACATTATATACATAATATGTGTAAATACAATGTACTGATTTCAAGGAATAAAGAAATGGATGTTACTTGATTACTAAGATGTTATTGTATTGTATATTCGACTACATTGTATAAAACAAGAGTATTGAAGATGAAATTGTTACCAATAGAATGCATAGTAATGGTATTAGGTTTTCTGGTAATAGAAAGATGAAAGAGAATAAAAAATTGGAAGAATGCACAATAAAGGTTGATGAAAGCGCAAAGATTTGAAAAACAACAAGCGGTCAACAAGCCGGCGAAATATTGCACAAAACAAGTTAGAATTTTGAATATTTAGCGATGGATGACAACAAGCGTTTAGTCGGAATCAAAATTGGTCGCTAGACTATTTTGAGCTCATTGGAATGAATGGAGGATAAAGAGAAATGAAGCATATTGTGGAAAAAGGCTTGATGGAATGGAGAATGAACCTAGATGAAAGCGGAAGACAAAATGGAATTGGAATAATGAGGTGAGAGATTTTTTTTAAAAAAATCAGATGAATAGATGAAGTGCTATTTTTAGATGATATGATTTTGTTAATTATGAGAAGTTTGACTATAGTTTAGAAATTTAAAATGAATGAAATAAATGTTAAAGAGGGCAAATTTGTATTAATTAAAATTGATAAATCAAAATTTTAATAAATAAAATTAAAATTGTAAAAAAGAAGCTGGTTGACTAGTTGTGTAAATATTTATCAAAGAATACAATTTCTCAAAAATGATTTGATATAAGTATTGATTTAATTTCAAAATATAATAAAATAAAATAAAATCTAAATTTAGATAAAATCAAATATAATTTTTATATTATAAATTTGAATTTAAAATTATTATATTTCTTAGGGGTAAATTGGTATTTATAAATATATATATATATATATTTAATTTAATTAAAAAATGTACTTTTGCAGATTAAAAAAATATTAACTATATTTGCTTATAGGTTTTAAAATTCAAGTTAACTAATACATTTTTTTTAAAAGGCTAAATTTTTTCTCTATTTTCCATAAAAAAATTTTAATTGACATCTAAATATCGTAGAATTAGACTAATTAATTGATCTCTTAATTGAATTTAGGCAATTATTGCTAACTTTGAATGTTTTATTTTATTTATTTCTTTATTTTTATTTTGGGAATATTTTCACAATTAAATTTGAGACCATAAGTTGATTTTGAATTTAAATTGCTTATAACAAGATTTTGAATATTTTTTTAGTACAACAACCATTTAAGAGATGAAATTGAACCTGACATTTTCGTGCATGAGTACACATTTGTGTCATTGTGGTAGTACTTTTGTTCATTCTATTAATTGAATCTAGTATGCTATATTTTATTAATTAGTATAAAAATTCAATGATTTTTTTTTTATAATAATTTAGCCTTAAATATTAAATGGAATATGAGAAAGTGATAGATTCATAAAAAAAAATAACCAAAAGGGCATGCTAGAAAATGTGGTTATAAATTATACCGCATGAGATTTCATTTCAAAACTAAATAGTGATAGAAGAATAATTCAACTATTTATATATGTTATGAAATCTTTTACCTTTTCAAATGTTGAATGAAGGATAAAGTTTATTATTTATTTATTTTTAATTATCCACTGTTTTTGCAGTTTTAGATCCATTGAAATAAAAAGTTTAGCTTTCGTTTCATTTGTCCATGAAGTCAAAGTCTGATGTACACAATATCTTCATCCATGTCTAGTAATGTTTAGATATGCAACAAAACAGAACCAGAGAGAAACAAGTGCAAACACAGGTTATAAATGTAATTGAAACCACCTACTTTCATAATTACTTATCTTTTTCAAAAATATGTAAAATATATATTCTACTATCGACGACCACTTCTTACTTTTAACGAGATTAAGAGAGATCAGTAAAATCATACTCTATATTTGTTCATGAGCTTGTTTTCAATGAGGGTGAGATTAACATCAGAAATAACAAGTTAATAGTCAATCTGAATTCATTCAAGTTAACATGAATACAATGAAGTTCCCATCATATCTTTATTGATATTTAGTCTATTTTACCTTCTTTTTTTTTAACAAAAATTCCATTAACAAATACTAGAAGAACCACACACACAAACCTCTCGAAGGGGGAAACGCATCTAATGGCGACAAACCTCCCAACAGACTAGATCCCATACCACATTCTGGCACGTGGCCATCCAACTAGAATATAATAAGAAAGTTAACTTCAAAACATAATGAGAAAGTTAACTTCAACTGCATAGGAGCAGTTCGATCCATGGCCTAACACATGCCTACCAAATATCGTCATACTTAAATTGGATGACTTAAGACTTTAGGGGATAACCCTGAAAATACATAGGCTATTGAGGTGCGAGACCCCACCAAAGTTAGAATAGATAGATACAAACTCGATATGGAATAATGCTTCCCTTAGAACAACCAAATGATTAACTCATAATAGCTCCCTTTATCGATCAATTCCTATACAGGACGAACCAACAAAAACTCGACTATCCTACCATTATTACACTAACATTTAAATAGACATAGACAACATAAAAGACACTACACTTAAACAACACAAATACTAAGAATCCCTACCGAAGCTAACAAATAGTAGCAAGAGCCAATCCAAAAGGAAAACAAAATCGACTGAAGAAAACATGAACCTGGTCAAGTCCTCACTTGGTTTGGTTGACACAATAATTGAAGTTTTTGAAAAAATCGGTTCGCCAAACCCAGTTGGATTGACAACTTACTGAACTGGTTCGAGAGGACCAAAATGGTTTACGATCCTGTTTAGAAGACCCACTAGACCTGATTTACTGACCTTGCAAGGACTCGTACTGCCGTGTCCCCGAGTCCAGTGCAAAACAGTTGTCCCACCCACTCCTCTAACGCTCGTCCCTTCTTTCAGCTAACACCCATCCTAGCCTTCTGATACCTACTGACAATCAACATACCGACAAGGCTCACCGGCAACTTCAACTTCGTTGCATTCAGCTGGTTAACGTGCTCTTCACGATGGAGAAGCTTCAGAAGAACCCTCCTTCCCAATATCTAATCAGAGTTCAAAACCACCATTCCCTTTTCTCTACCTTAAAGCTCTTCTTCTCCGGCTTCAAAGAACTTCAATCTCTCAAACACTTACACAGCTGAGCAATTGTCCTCCTTTCTAAACTCAGCCCTTTCCCTCAATCAAAGGTGATCTCTTCCCCTTCTTTTCTTCTTCCCCAATGTTGAAACCCCAACCACTTTGTTACTCTGACCAAACTCCACCACTCCTTCATCCTCCTAGCCTTTAACACAACCATTACCATGAAAAAATAAAATGTCCACAAAGCAAGAACTTACCTTTGAGCAACTCCGATGACGCCCCAAAAAACCTTCGAGGAAACCCCACCTTCACTTCCACAAACACCTCCGATGAGCCCTGAGCAGCCCCCACTACACAGCTACAACAAACAGTTCCATCGGGTAGAGATTTTGAAATCTAATTCTATTTTTACCCTTCTAATCTATTTTACTTTAGTTGGTCGTGTTTGTCTTAGTGTAATTATAAGGCAGCATAGAATCTATCTTTTTTATTCTTTTTGGCACAACCAAAATCCAACCAAGCATCGATTTGGACCTTTAAAACAATTGGTCTCAATCAATCATTGATTTAGTTCTGTTGATTTTTTCTTTTGTCAACACAATTCTAATGATCGACTTGGGCACAATAGCATCTCATACATTTGAACTAACTGCACTACAAGGAAAGGAATTGTCAGAACAATTCTAATGATCTAACAACTTGATTAATTGCCTATCGTACGAACTGCACAATTGAGATTATGCTACTCTTCTGCCTTAAACAAGAGATTGGAATGAAGAATTTCAATCACAAGCACAACAAAAATAATGAGCCGTCAATTCTAAAACGCAAAGGTGTGTTACTTCTAAGTTTTGAGAAGCAAGTACAATTTGTGAGTGAATGAATGAAAGAATGGACTTAATAAAGTTGAATGCAGAAGCTATTAAAAAAATGCAACTACAAAAGAGTTTCACAGCTCTTAGTCGTGTAACACCTATCAAAATAATAAGAGCACCTACGATCTCAATCTAGATATACCAGGCAGAAAGACAGTCTCAGTAAAGGCCCCCTAGGTACTACTCTCGTATATTGACTCAATTGATACCAAATAAATTAAGATTACAAGTAAACATGTATCATGAACTACATATGATATTGATTTTTAAACAAACTAGCTTAAACATACTTTGATTATTTTCACGAGACAACTAACCGATTATACTACATTTGGTTGTAAAAAAAAAATATAATAAATTAATTCTTAGATAGGCAGCTACTTTGTCCTGAAGTTCTAATCAATTCCAAGTTACTCGAGAAATTAATACGATAAAATATCAAGTGAAACCAAATACAATACTACACAGAAGGCATGAGGAAGATAGTTAAACTCATACTATTGCTGAATAATGTTCTATAAAAGAACCCTGTAGGAAAATTATACGATATTGAGGCTAAACATTCGAAACAAAGGCGACTTGAGGACGTCATTCGAGAGGTGCCAGAGGTTAAACTGCAAACACAACTCACTTGGGCTTTTTGGGAAAATGCAACTGAATCAGTGCAGGAAGTTCGACTAGCTCAACCCTCGGCTTGCCTAGCAATATACTCTTTAACTTCTCATCACAAATGACCACATTTTTGTTGGTCGGATCCTAGCCAAGAAAAGTACATATCCAAAACCTTTTATCAGTATACTATAAAGAGAGCAACTTATGGGTCAACGGAAGCATATTTGTAACAAACAAAAATCATATCTTATGACAAAATGATCCATCCTACTCCTTCCCAGTTTATAATACTATATCCTTGTGCTAAAGGAGAATCAGGTAAGTTTCATTTCATGTAGAAAAGAGAGCAAAGGGTTCCACATGATTACAAACAAAATAGAGAGCCCAAATTTACAATAATAAGGGAAGTAAGACTATAATCAGAAAGTTTCTCAAAAAAAAAAGAAAGACTATAATCAGAAAAGGACAAAATTTAGAGCAAGTTAGTTAGGTCAAGTGATGAATAGGTCAAGTGATGAATAAAATGTAGAATTTATGTATGACAAAATAGGACAGTAGTATAATGAATAATATGCATATATATGTGTGACCACACAGATTGTTGGTTAATGAGAAAGGCCATAAAAAGAGAGAGAACCTGAAGATTGTTGGTTTTGATATATGACCACACAGATTTGAAACAGCCGAGACGAGAAATTTGGGACTGTCCCACAAACTCGCTAAGAGTCGAAGAAAGGTTTACAAGATCAATTAGGTTTGCAATCTTCTTAGGGTTTTCCAGAATTGCATTCTTGATCAGATCTGGCCGCATTTTTCTGCACAAAAATATGGAAAACGCCAAATCCTGCAAATAATAAGCTCTAATTGATTAACCAAAACCTGGTAATGGATTCAAACATGTTATGTGCAATAATAACAAGCATTGATGACTCTATGGGGTTGATGACTCTCCTTGGCTGCTGGGGAGATAGATTTATGTAATAAAAAATCTGTATGTCCAATTTTTAAGCAGCTAGATAGATTTATGTAATAAAAAAACATTTTTGGTTTTTTCAAAAATTAGGATTTTCGTGGGTATCAGTCAATTTAATGTTGGTGATCCGAGTTCGATGTTCAGGGTGCATATTTTTGTTTCTCTTATAAGGAAGTGGGTACATCATGTATGACTTAGTAATAAAAAAGTTATAAGTTGAAATCCCCTGCCCCTATAATTGTCGTTTTATGAAGTTCTTTTGGTTTAGATCGAAACAACATTACATTGAATGAATTACCAAATCTAAGTTTTCATGCAGGAACTATATTTAGAAGTGAACAATTGCAAGAATGGTAAAATCTCAAAGAAAACAAAATGCATGAGACAATCAATGGTAGAGAAACTTAATCAAAAGTACAAAAGAACACTTATTCAAAACTTAAGCAATACCTTTGTTACTGATGTCCCTGTAATATTGTTCCCCTACTAAAACAGAGCATCAAAACTAAATAGAAAATCAAGACACTGACACATCCACGATTCTAATGAAGAGCAACCCACAAACACAGAAAGCAAAATAAGGAGAAATTGAAGGAGATAAATTGAGTACCAAGAAGTAGTGTCAACAGAGATCAACGGCTGGAAATCTGTCAGGGAGATTGTAAAAGCGTGTGGCCTTTGGCTTTGATTCATATTAGGGTTTTCAGAACGAGAGGGGGTAACAGAGAATTAGGACAGATGATCGAGGTCTTTATTTTTATTTTTTTCAATGTTTTCATTTGGTATGTCACTTGGGGTGTTTGTTTGACATATTTAGGTAGTCTTTAGGTTAAGAAGTTATATTGAGTAGTTAAAAATTGAGAGTTGTGCCAAAAACTTGTTTGGATGTAGTTTTTATGTAGAGGAGTTATAGTCAAAACCTTGTTTGAATGTAGATTTAAAAATGAGTAGTTATTTTTAGTAGTTAAAAAAGAAATGATTAAAAATGAGTGGTTAAACATAAGTTATTTTGATTGATTTGAAAGTAATGATTAAAAATGAGTGGTTATAAATGATTGAGTAGTTATAAATGAATGATTAAAAATGAATGGTTAGAAATAAGAGTTATTTTCAAAAGTAAAATTGAGGAGGAATTGGTAAAAACTCGTTTGGATGTAGGTTTTCGAGGAGTTAATAATTCCTAAATTTAACTCTTAGCTAAAAACGTCAAACAAACAGCCCCTTTTCTAGCCAGTAGTCAGCCCAAAATATTAGGCACCAAAAATCAAAAAGTGAGTTTCAAAGCAAATATTTAAAAGTTGGGGTTTTAAATTTTTTTGAAATTAAATTTAAAATCCATGGACACTTGTGGGAAATTTTCAAGTGACAAATTTTTAATTTTTTATTATAATAAATACATATATGTAATAAGAAGAATTTTTTTGTTATTTCAAAAATAAAAGTTTTCATGCGTATTTACCAACTCATTTTGGTGTTTTGAGTTCAGTGTTTTGGTGCATATTTTCTTTTATCTTGTAAGGGAATGGTAGGGTAAATATTAGGAATACAAAATTCATTTCGAAACATAAAAATGAAATTTGGAATTTTAAAATTATCTAATTTTTGGAAACTGGTTAGGAAACGTTCAAAGGAAACTTTGAAGGTTTGATTAAAATGAACACATTTATGTAATTAAAATATATTTATGTTAATTTCAAAATTTAAGGTTTTCTTGAGTATTAGTGAACACGTTTGGGGTTTTTGGTTCAATTTTCGGGGTGCATATTTTCCTTTCTCTTATAAGGGAGTAGTAGCTAGGGGTATTATATTTTACCTGAAAGCCTTTTAGGCAATAAAAATTTAAATACTCAATTTTTAAAAGTGGGTTTCAAAGCATTTATAATTTGGGGCTTTAATGATTATCAGAATTTCAAATTCATAGAAATTTTGTTTGAAAATGTTCAAGAGACAACTTTGATGAATAAACTTGTAGTATGTGATACTATTCCAAGCAACATATCAAAACACATCAACGGACAACATAGACAATTGCACAGGTAAAATCAGAAGATACATATTTAAGGGCCGCAGTACTTAGTGGGCATCAATAGTGGAGTTTTTCAATGAGACTGGACTCTCCTGAGAAGATTTTCGGCTAGATGATTAAACGAGAAAAAGAGGTCAAGGCTTTGAAGGGCACAACAAAAGACAGAGAACAAAAGATGCAATATCAACAATAGGAGAAGCTGATAGAATCTACCACACTTTTATTAAACTACGATAATTCTCTCGAGAAGATCTCTCAAAGAGCCAGAGTACAAAGATGATAACTGAATGAATAATAATGAACTAACTCCTCCTATTTATAGAATTAGAACATCTTCCTAATCCTAATCCTAATCCTAATCCTATTTCCTAATCCTACAAGAAACCCTAATTAATAATAAGGCCTAATAATAATCCATGGCCCGGATTGTATCAATACCCAAAAGCCCAATACAACTTAAATAACCTTAACATAAATAAATTAAAGAATAATAATTAAGCCCGTCACTTCTTGCTCCGTCTTGAATAGACCCTCAACGGTCTCGGGGTCGTATCAATACTTCCCCCCCAAAGAGCCACCTTGTCCTCAAAGTGAAAGTCCGGAAATTGCAGTTCCAGGTCAGCTGCGGACTCCCATGTAGCATCATCTGGTGAAGATCCTTCCCACTGAATCAAAACCTGTTGCGATCCTCCATCCTGCACGTTCGCACGTACTCCTAAGACGGTCTTAGGACACACTGCCACACTTAAATCATTTCCAATTGTGGGTGGTGTAGACATGATGAGCACCGAGGATCCCACTGCTTTGCGCAGAACAGACACATGAAAAACCGGATGAATCTTCACAGTTGGGGGGAGCTCTAGTCGATACGCCACTGGCCCCACCCGGGCTAGGACCCGATACGGCCCAATAAATCTGGGAGCTAATTTTGGGTGTTTAAACTTTGCCATTGACGACTGTCGGTAAGGTCAGAGCTTGATATATACCAAGTCGTCCATAGAAAATTGAACATCTCGACCGTTTGCGTTTGCACGGTCGGTCATTGACTGTTGCGTATGCAACAAATTAGCCTTCAGGCCCATCAAAACTCTATCCCGATCTAACATCAATGTATCTACAGCAGCTACAGGACTAGCCCCGTAATCATACCCCAAAATCGGTGGTGGAGCTCTGGCATAAACAATCTCGAAAGGAGTCATGCTCGTAGATGAGTGAAATGAGGTGTTAAAACTGAATTCGACCCATGGCAACCACTGAGACCACGCCTTAGGCTGATTCATCACAAAACATCGTAGGTATGATTCCAAACAGCGATTTACAACCTCAGTTTGGCCATCCGCTGTAGATGATAAGTCGTGCTACGACAAAGCTTAGTCCCAGAGGCCTTAAATATCTCTTCCCATAAGAGGCTAGTAAAAACTTTGTCTCGGTCTGACACAATACTCTTGGGAATCCCATGTAGGCAGACCACCTCCTTTATGAAGACCTTCGCTACTGATAATGATGTGAAGGGGTGCTTAAGAGGAATGACATGCGCATATTTTGAAAGACGGTTCACCACTACTAATATGGTATCATATCCCTCAGAACGTGGAAGACCTTCCACAAAATCCATCGAAATGTCCTCCCAAACCCGTTCAGGGATTGGTAATGGTTGTAATAGCCCAGCTGGAGATAATGATAGGTGCTTAGCTTGGACACAAATTGAACATTCGGCCACAAATGCTCGTACTCGAGCCTTCATTCCTGTCCAGTACACTTCCTTAGCAAGCCGTTGATAAGCCTTAAGGACTCCAAAATGCCCCCCAATAGCACCCCCATGGAATTCCAGTAACAACAGTGGAATCGTCGGGGATGTCGGAGGTAACACAAGCCTGTTCTGGTAGAGCAAAATATCACCCACTACCGAATATCCCGGTGGTCCCCTTTTCCAGCTTTCAATGCTGCATGGATTTCCGATAATTTCTCATCGTCTTGAACCTGCTGAATAAAAACTGTTGTGTTAATGCCTGCCACATAACTTAACATGCTGAATTCACAATTCTGAGGGTTTCGAGACAGAGCGTCAGCCGCTCGATTCTCGTGACCTTTCTTGTATTCTATACTGAAATCATAGCCCATCAATTTCGCAATCCAACGCTGATATTCACCGTCTACTACACGTTGTTCAAGTAAGAACTTAAGGCTTTTCTGATCTGTTCGAACAATAAATTTGTGTCCCAATAAATAAGCTCGCCAACGTTGGATGGAGAACACAATTGCCATCAATTCCAGCTCATAAACAGATTTCAAGCGGTGAGTTATGGGTAAAGCTTTGCTGAAATATGCCAACGGTTGTCCCTGTTGCATGAGTACAGTGCCCACACCAATTCCTGATGCATCTGTTTCAACCACAAATGGTTGGTCGAAATCTGGTAAACACAGTACGGGGACACTGCTCATAGCATGTTTCAACCTTTGGAAGCAATCTTCTGCACTTGGTCCCCATTCAAACTTGCCTTTCTTCAAAAGTTGAGTTAGTGGAAAAGCCATAGACCCGTAATTAGCTACAAAACGTCGGTAATATCCTGTCAGGCCGAGAAACCCCCGCAGGTCCTTGATAGTTTTAGGACTTGGCCAATTATTCATTGCCTCAATCTTTGTTGGTCAGCTGATACTCCTTCAGCGGATATGTAATGTCCCAAGTATTCAATGCGGTGCAACCCAAATTGACATTTCTTAGCATTGGCGACAAACGCATGGGTCTGTAACACCTTAAAGAGTTGAGCCAGGTGCTCTTTGTGTTCTTGAATGGACAGGCTATAGATGAGGATATCATAAAAAAATACCAGCACAAACTTTCGGAGCTACGGTCGCAGAATCTCATTCATCATGGATTGGAAAGTCGCAGGAGCATTCCTTAACCCAAAAGGCATGACTACAAACTCATAATGACCTTCATGAGTCCTGAAAGCTGTTTTGTACACATCGGACGGCTTAACCCGGATCTAGTGGTACCCCGCTTTTAAGTCTATTTTAGAGAAAATCGATGCTCCATGTAATTCATCCAGGAGCTCATCGACCAGAGGTATGGGAAACTTATAAGGAATAGTAGCTTGGTTCAAAGCCCGATAATCTACACAAAAACGCCAACTACCATCCTTCTTCTTTACCAGTAATACGGGGCTCGAAAAACAGCTCGTGCTTGGACGGATGACTCCGGCCAACAACATTTCCTGAACTAGCCTCTCAATCTCATTCTTTTGGTACTGAGGATACCGGTACGGGCAAACGTTCACTGAATCCGTACCCGTCTTTAATTCAATCGAATGGTCACAATTCCTTTGGGGCAGTAATTCTGTCAAGGACTCAAACACAGGAGAATTAGATTTAATTAAAGAGTGCAACTCACAAGGTACCTGAGTTAGGTCGGGAAAAGCATTCATCTGGACCCTGTTGGTCCCGAATGCATCAATCATGTTCAGTTCCACTAGGATTCCTTGGTCCTCGAGTCGTAATGATTTCATCATGGACTTCAGAGAAACTTGTGCTTTAACCAACTTTGGATCCCCTTGTAACTCGGCCTGCCAAGACCCGAACACAAATTTCATCTGTAGTGAACGAAAATTTAACTCAATCTGTCCCAACGTTTCCAACCAAGCTACCCCTAAGATCACATAAGCACTTCCTAGGGCCAAAGGCAGAAAATCATGTACGATTCTTAGTTCTGCTAAGTGCAGTTCTACATTCTTGCAAATTCCAGCTGTCCCCACTGAGTCGCCGGTCCCTAGCATTATGCCATAATCATGCGATGGTTGCACTGGCAGCTGTAACTTAGCCACAATCACATCCGATATGAAATTATGTGTGGCACCACAGTCAATAAGGACGACTACCTCTAGCCCCTGTATCTGTCCTGTGACTTTTAATGTTTTTGAAGAGCTCAACCCGGCCATTGAATTTAAGGACAGTGCTGTTAAGTTTCGCGCAGCTTCCTCGACATCTTGATACTCATCTGAGTGTGTACTGTCGTTTTCATAGCTATCCCCGTGGTCAATTGCATCTCGTACTACCAGTATCTCTAATTTCTCTTTACACCTATGACCCGGAACAAATTGTTCATCACATCGAAAACACAGTCCTTTATCTTTTCGCACACGGATTTCACTATCCGTCAAACGTTTGTAAGGAGTCGTTGAAGTTGTACTTGTCATGGCTGATCTATTTGGAGTGTAGGCTATCGTTCTCAGATTTGAACTTCCTGTCCCTCTCCCACTTAGGGCCCCTGAACTCGTGTTCGGTTTTGGTACTGATGAGAAGTCAGCTCGTTTTCCTTGAGCCCGAAAAGCAAGGTCATCTTCAATTACCTGAGCCATGAATTTCTTATCTTGAATTCCGACCGGACGTAGCTTCCTTATCTCGCTACGAATCTCTTCCTTCAGGCCGCTCTCCCATTTTCCTTCTAAGGCACTCTCACTAATGTCACGCATTCCTTTTGCATATTTTTCGAACTGTCGCCTATATTCTTTAACAGTCCCAACCTGTTGTAAACTCATAAGATTTGCGTATCTGTTGTCATTATTAGTCGACTGGAAATGGTGCAACAATAGTTCTCGAAAATCTTCCCAGGACGCGATCGGTGCTCGATCCTCCTCGTACTGCAGCCATTCCAATGCCTCACCTTCCATACACAAGGCTGCAGCCTCAACCCGTTCCTGCCTTACCAATCGGTTTACCTAGAAATATCGTTCCACTCGGCACAACCAACCGTCCGAATCCTCGTCTGACAGACCTTTGAAAACAGGCATCTCTAGCTTCCGAAGTCTCCTATCAAACACTAGCCTGTCTCTACCTCCTGTTCTTGGTCCCCTTCGCTCGTAGTGATCCTCCCTTTCTCTCCAGTCCTCGCAATCCCCTTCTCGATTGTAATTTTCCCAATCCCGATCGTTCCAACCGTCATGCGCGAACGACCTCTCATAGCCGATGCACACCCTCCTTTCCTCCAGCAACTTGTTTCCCCTCTCTTCTACTCTCGGTTCTCCCCTTCGATCGAACTCCGGAAACTGATAATTTTCCCCGTCCCGTGGACCCTAATACCTATCTCTCCGGTCCCCCCTAGTTGGTCCACCCCGACCCGGCCCGACTGACCCGCCCCGGCCAGGTCTGCCCACACACGAAAACGACCCCCACTCGCGCTCGGCCCCACCTGACCCCCCGCCTCGCTCGCCCGCGAACACCACCGTGCCCACCATCATGCGCACCGTCGCGCCCCACGCGCGTTCGTCCGCACCCCGGTCCTGTCCACTTCTGCAGCCGCGCCCTCCGACGCCCCAGAACTCGCCGTAACCCGTCGCCCCCTCACGCCAGCCCGACGGCACCACTCCTCCATGAACGCCCGCGCCGCCCGAGTCCGTCCCGGAGCCTGCCGCTGCACCCGGGGCACTGACCATGCCCAACCCCGCCGCTGCTGATACATCCATTGCTTCTTCGGGTCCTTGAACAATGCCTTTCCCCTTGTCTAAGTTATCGGTCCCGGAGCTCTGTTGTCCCGAATTTCGCTCTAATAATTTCTGAATGTTCATAATGCTCAAATTCATCTGACCTAATTCTTGATCGAGCCTATTTCCCATCGTCAGCAATTGAGTTTCGAAATCTTGCTGTTTCTTCAAGATTTGGGCATTGGTGTTTTCCAATTCTTCCATTCTTGATTCCATCCTAGTAGCAACCATTCCCGGATCGGTGAACGACTCTGATACCAAAATGATAGAATCTACCACACTTTTATTAAACTACGATAATTCTCTCGAGAGGATCTCTCAAAGAGCCAGAGTACAAAGATGATAACTGAATGAATAATAATGAACTAACTCCTCCTATTTATAGAATTAGAACATCTTCATAATCCTAATCCTAATCCTAATCCTATTTCCTAATCCTACAAGAAACCCTAATTAATAATAAGGCCTAATAATAATCCATGGCCCGGATTGTATCAATACCCAAAAGCCCAATACAACTTAAATAACCCTAACATAAATAAATTAAAGAATAATAATTAAGCCCGTCACTTCTTGCTCCGTCTTGAATAGACCTTCAACGGTCTTGGGGTCGTATCAGAAGCTTGGGCAAGGTTTGCCACCATAGCCACGCAAGAAGCTGATATTACGGAATTCGTTGTGGAAGAAAAAGAAGAAGGTTTCAATATTGACACTGAGCAATTTTCCAGTGATGAAAGGCAAAGCGAGGATGAACATCCTCAACCAATTAGCATGGTGAGTAATGACCTTGCAATACCAAATACCGGGATTTTTCATCAACCCAGTAGGGAAGAAGAAGAGTCGACACTTCCGTAGTAGGAAAACAACGATAGCCCACGAAACCATGGACCACTAGTAATGGTGCCCATAGCTTTTAAGCTATCAGAACCGCATAGACAACAAGAATTGATCATTCGAGGAAGACAATTCACTTGAGCTTCAATCTGATGCTCCACACCCTATCAATACTGAAAGTGATAGGAAATACACACATTAAGGCGCATGATGGAGTAAGGCAGGAGAAGGCTATCAAAGATGGCGTCGCTCCAAAATATATAAATGGTCCAAGCAAGGACAACTCGCACTGGACGGAATTAGCACAAGGGTTCTACCTAGGTCCTACTCAGCAGCATTCTTAGAATGCAAAAATTCGGTATTTCTGACTTTGTGCAAAATTTTACAATATTTTTTAGAATAAGAAGTTTTTCCATTTATGCAGTTTTCCCTTTTCAATTATTTATGTAATTTTGGAAAGAATTGGTGCAAAATAAAAGATCCTTGAAATCAAATTAAACTTTTCCTTTCGAGATGATCTCCTTCCTTGCACAAGAATTTTCAAAATCTTTAGAAACTTTATATAAACCCTGTGAAAGAAAAGAACGATCGCCACATTCTAGTCTACACCTATAAGGAACCAAAGATTCTGTTTCCAGTTTCCTCTCTTGTAACTAATGGCCTCGAGTAGCTAAACATCCAACAAAGGCAAGGCAGTAGAAAACAGGGAAGCAAGACATCCAGTTGTTTTGGTAATAGATCTCTATGCATCGCTAGCATGGAAAAGATTCTGGCAAGACCGAGGTTGGCATGAGGTGTGCATACCAGAAGCAACATTTCACGAGATATGTGAATTGGGCTGGGAGAAACTAGCACAACCCACCATGGACGCAAGACCAGACTGGATTCACCATTTCTATGCAAATATGAACAAAGAAAAGAAATTTTTCTTACGTGTTGAAGGTCAAATCATAAACAACAGATCCTCAACATTGAACAAAACTTTTAGCCTTCTTAACAACATTGGGATATGTCGAAGGCTATTAAAGGCAACTAAGAAGCAATTGCAGGAGTGTGCAAAGACAATTGGAATGGAAAGGGCGAAGTGGAAGAATCAATGGTCATTTCCAATAGAGTGTGTTAAACTGAAATTGCAGAAGTGGATAAACTTCAGAAAAAATGCGATCATTCCATCAACTAATGCAATTATAATCAGCAAGGAGCAAGCACTACTGCTCTATGCGATTAAAATCGAAAAATACGTCAATCTAGGTAGAGTAGTAGAAGGGAAAATCATGTGATGTGCTTTGGCTAAGCATAGGAAGATGTTATATCCGCATACTATCACAAGGTTATGTTTGGAGAACGGCGTTCAACCACAGCCGATTGACAAAATCTTGAAAATATACACTAAACATCTGATGGAAGCCGAGAATTTGAAGTGGCAAGAAAAAGGGAAGCAATTTGAAACATTTATAGTCGCCAACAATTCGATTAAGCAATTTGAATCACTGTTCACCCACTCGCAAGACTTCTAGGCTTATGCAAATAAGAAAGATGAAATAATTTTAAAGACGGCCGCAACACTAAAGGAATATTCCGAATGGCCAGAATTTCCAAAACAAACACTCAATTCGAAGCAAGGAAAAGACAAGCTAGATGGCAATGCAAACAACTAGATGGAAGTCCCGCTCTCTTATTTCATTTTAAGCACTTTCCCTTCTGCATGCATTTCATTCGTAGTCCGCAATTTCAATTTAATAGGAACATGCATTTCATTTATTAGGATGCAAGTTGTTGTATTTTCCTTAAAATTATTATCAACATTTTTTTCCTTGAAAGATTAGGCTAGCACTATTATCGCAAATCTAAGTTTTAGTAGGAAATTTGCTTTCAATTAGAAGAATTCTTAAATTCCTCTAGATTCAAACCTAGCATTAGAATAGTCACTATCATGAATGACAGAAAGAATCAAAATTTGTAAGGAAGTCTTAAAGCTTGAGATAAGTATCGCAATCACAGAAATAGCTAAGTTTGGAGGAACTAAACCTTACCTTCATTAGGGACAGTGAAGATTTTAAGTTCAAGGGTGAAGGATGCTCGAGGAGTGATTTACTGAAAAAAAAAAATTATAAAATAAAGATCAACATATTCTGGGAAAAATAGAAGGCAAAGAAGAGCAAATAAGCCTTAGGAATCCTTAAGTATTCTGTTGTCTACGAAAAGTGCAAGCTTGAAGATTCCTTTGCTTAGGTGAATTGTTTTATGCTCAAACAATTCATCATGAGAACTACGGAATTGTAGATATGAGTGCAATCCAAAAGGAAAGCGAAAAGCATAGCAAAGATCCTCGAGGGATATAAGGGCCTAGATAACGATTTTGACAGAATATGTTGGGCAACCTTAGTTGTGGAAGTGATTAAGTATAATAGATTGAGTAATGAGAAATAATTGCAATGAGGAACAATTTGCCAGCCATGGTAGGGAGGATTTTAAAGGAAAACCTGAATATTTGGGAAAGTTTAAAAACTGAAAAGAGAAAGAAATTTCGTGCTAAGATTACACAATGTGATGAAATCTGCTAGATTTAAGCTCAAGAGGAGAAAAAGCTGATTTAGTTGAACGGAAATGTTGATGATAAACTATGCATCACTTGGGACAAGCAATGATTAAGTTTGGGGGTTGGATAGCTCTCAAATAGACATATTTTAGGCTACTCTATTCTGCAATTTTATAAGGTTCAAGGGAAATAATTGAGTTATAATGCGTAAATTGCGAATAAAAACTATTAGGAGTCACATGCATCCACTAGTCAGCATGAGAAGCGCAGTGCGCGTTACAAGCATAGATATTGAATAAATTGTGCTAAATTATTCTACAATGGAGGAAATTGTTGAACTCTTAGGCCTTGTTTGGTTTTTCGTTTGCAATCCAAGGGTTTGGATTGAAATCCAGGGGTTTTGAAACCAATGTTTAGTAAATCTAAAAAGTGTGGGATTTCATTTCGAGGGTTTTGATTCCAGGGAATTTGATTCCAGGAAATTTGATTCTAGGGTTTTGAACAATGCAAACTCGGGGATTAGAATTCAGGGGATTGAAAACTCTCTTTCTCGTATTTCTTCCTTTCTCGTATAAAATAAAAATAGAGCATATATTTCATCGAAATTCCAAAAAACTTTCATAAATGGAGCCAATCAGATAAACCCTAGTTCCAAATATATATATATATATATGTATATATTATGTTTATCTATTTATTTTATTTACAATTTAAATAAAATACGAAAGTGGTTTTAAATGGTAAAAATAGATTTTTCTAAACCCACCTTTTTTTAAAACAAACTTATTAGAAAATAAATAATGGTAAATTAACTGATTTTTTTTAATGTATTTTCCTTTATATGTTCCAATATTTATATAAAAAAATGTTATTTCATAATTCTTTTATTTTCAACATTTTTTATATATCTTTTACTGTTCGGGCCAACTTGCGCGCACCTCAACTAATGTCACGGGACATATTGCCAGACTCTACAGTATTTGGATGTCAAGGAAACCCGTAGGAAAATTAATTTCTAAGTAGGTGACCATCATGGAATGAACACATCACATTATGCACTCTAAGACCCTGGTAGAATCTGCCAATTTTATTAACAATTCACAAAGAACACACAACAAAAGGAGTTTTAGAGCTTGTCACTCTCCAACCTCAAACGTGATACCAAAACAATGAAGAAAATCAATGCCCTACTGTTACCTAACTTCTTCTATTTATACCCCCTCCAACAAATACAACAATGCTCTTTTAAACGTAACCAACCCCCTGTTTCTTGCACCTAGAGTAAACATATTTAACTACCAAAGACGTAACTACCGGGGACATATCAATACCCGCGCCGCCCCCCAAAAAACCACCTTGTCCTCAAGGTGGAAATCAGGAAACTGTGTCTGAATGAAACTAGCAGACTCCCACGTCGCATCCTCAGGAAAACCAGTCTCCCACTGAATCAAAACCTCGCGATCATCTGGCACAGAAACAGATTCGCTCATGCCCAAAACCGCTAATGGCCGAAAAGCAAACACCAAATCATCTCGTAATCCCGAATGAACCGGAAAAACGGGCACAGAAGTCCCAACTGCCTTACGCAACACAGAAACATGAAATACGAGATGAATTCGAACAGAATCTAGGAGTTCCAACCGATAAGCTACCTTTCCCACTTTCGCTAGTATTCGGTAAGGACCAATAAAGCGCGGAGCAAGCTTGGAATGCTTGAACCGAGCTACTGAAAGTTGGTGATAAGGTCGCAATTTGAGGTACACCAAATCACCCACCTCAAAGTGAACATCACGTCGTTTAGCATCCGCCTGTTTAATCATGAGTTGTTGGGGACGCAAAAGCAAAGCCTTAAGTGGCCAATATCTTATCACGCTCAACCAACAAGAAATCCACAATCGATAATGGACTCTACCCCACCTCATAGCCTAAAATAGAAGATGGTACACGACCATAAACCACCTCAAAAGGTGTCAATCTTGCGGACGAATGGTAAGTGTTGAAACTGAATTCAGCCCACGGGATCCACTTAGACCATTGCTTCGGTTGCGTCATAACAAAACAACGAAGCTACAATTCTAGGCAACGGTTAACCACCTCAGTTTTCCCGTTCGTCTGGGGATGATACGTCGTGCTCTGACAAAGTTTAGTGCCTGTGGCACGAAACAATTCCTCCCAAAAAGAGCTCGTGAACACCTTATCACGATCCGACACAATACTACACGGTACTCCATGTAATCGCACCACTTCCCAAATAAACAAGAGTGCAATTGCCAACGAAGTATATGGGTGTTTACCATGATAAAGTGAGCATACTTTGATAAACGATCCACCACCACCAAAATAGTGTCAAACCCAACAGAACATGGTAGCCCCTCCACAAAATCCATCAACACGTCTTCTCACACACGCTCAGGATCGGCAATGGTTGTAATAACCCTGCTGGTGCTAACGAAAAATGTTTGGTTTGATTTTTTAACACAACGCATTCGGCCACCAAAGCTCGCAGATGCGCAGACGCGCTTTCATACCCGCCCAATAAATCTCCTTAGCCAGTCGTTGATACGTCTTAAGGCACCATGATGACCACCAATCGGCTCGGAGTGGAACTCCTACAGAAGCAAAGGAATGGTTGGTGAATCAGAGGGCAACACCAATCGACCATTGAAGCATAACAATTCTCGGTGCAATGAGAACCCCTTAGGAGCTGATTCACCGGCCAACAATGTTGTATAAACGGTCAACGGATCAGCCTTAACTTGCTCGAGAAACACGTCTGTGTTAATTCCAGAGACACAGCTCACCATTCCCAATTCGCAAGCCAATGGTAAGCGAGATAGTGCATTCACGGAGAAATTCTCTAAGCCTTTCTTGTACTCAATATGGAAATCATATCCCAAGAGCTTAGTCACCCAACGTTGGTACTCCCCACTACTACCCGTTGTTCCAACAGGAACTTAAGGCTCTTCTGATCCGTCCGCACTATGAAATGTTGGCCCAGAAGATAAGCTCTCCAACGTTGTACTGCAAATACAATAGCCATCAATTCCCGTTCATACACAGGCTTGTAACGATGTGCAACCGGTAATGCTCAGCTAAAGTACGCAATGGGTTGACCCTTTTGCATTAAAACAGCACCCACGCCAATACCAAAAGCATCCATCTCGACCACAAACGTATGAGAAAAATCTGGTAAATGTAGCACTGGCACACTAATCATAGCATGTTTCAAACGTTGAAAAGCGTCCTCAGCCTCGGTTGACCAAACAAACTTTCCCTTTTTGAGCAATTGAGTCAATGGAAATGCCATTGCTCCGTAATTTGCTACGAAACGTCCGTAGTATCCTGTCAACCCAAGGAACCCCGAAGCTCCCGAATAGAAATAGGACTCAGCCAATTCACCATAGCTTCTAATTTAGCTGGATCCGCAGATACTCCCTCTGCCGAAATGAAATGTCCCAAATACTCGATACGAGCTACATCAAACTGACATTTCTTCGCATTGACCACAAACTCGTGAGTATGAAGCACCTCAAAAACCTTAGTCAAGTGCTCAACATGCTCCTCCATCGATGTACTATAGATCAAGATATCGTCAAAAAAACCAACACAAACTTCCGTAGATAAGGGCGCATAACCTCATTCATCACCGACTGGAAAGTAGCTGGTGCATTCCTTAGGCCAAACAGCATTACAAGAAACTCATAATGGCCCTCGTGAGTTCTAAAGGCCGTCTTTGGAATACCTGCTGGCTTTACCAGAATTTGGTGATATCCCGCTTTCAAGTCAATCTTAGAAAAAATTGTTGCTCCATGCAGGTCATCCAACAACTCGTCAACTAGCGGTATAGGGAACTTATCGGGAATGGTGGCCAAGTTCAGTGCCTTGTAATCCACATAAAAACTCCAACTATCGTCCTTCTTAACCAACACCGGGCTCGAAAAAGAACTAGTACTAGGACAGATAATCCCTGCCTCAACATATCTTTCACCATCTTTTCAATTTCATTCTTTTGAAATTGGGGATATCGATACGGTCGAACATTTATCGATTCTTTTCTCGCATACAATTCGATCGCATGGTCACAATTTCGGTGCAGAGGAAGAATAGACAATGATTCAAAAATCACGGCATATCGAGATAACAATAGACGTAATTCGGTAGGCACCTCAGACCACGTAGGAGGTGATGCAGGCTCACCTTCTCCTTCCTTGACGTCTAACAGATTAAGCTCAATCAATAATCCATGGTCTTCAACACGCATAGACTTCATCATAGATTTTAGGGACACTTGCGCTTTAACTAGACTGGGATCCCCTTGTAGCTTCACGGTCCAGGGTCCAACCACGAACCTCATATGTAAAGCTGGATAGTCAAACTCCACCTTCTCGAGAGTTTCTAGCCATGTCACTCCTAGAATGACATCCGCGCTTCCCAATGACAATGGTAAAAAATCATGGATAATCTGAAGTTCAGCAAGTTGGAGTACTACATCCCTACACACTCCAGCTACTCTCACCGAACCGCCAGTACCCAGGACTATTCCGTACTTGTCAGATGGTGACACAGTCAAACCTAATTTAGAAACCACATCCTCGTAAATGAAATTGTGTGTTGCTCCGGTATCCACCAGAATTGCTACTTCCAAACCCAAGATACTCCCACGCACTTTCAACACTTTTGGGGAGCTTAGCCCGGCCAATGAATTTAGGGATAGTGCACCCATTTCGTGGCACACTCAGTTCCCACTGTCTCTACCATCTCAGGCAAATCTTCCTGAAATCCGATCGTTTCTCCCAATTCAAGCACTGTCGCCTCATCTCGAACCACCAGTAACTGCAGGCGTACACTATGATCAGGGCCCACCTAAAAGGGATACAAACTAGACATCGTCGGGAGCGGCATGCTACATCACATCCCCGGCTATCGGGGGTGGGAATCAATCATCAACAGTCCCGACCAGTGAGGAAAACATTACATTGCGTCTTCTACAGCCTCTAGGTGATGACAACTAAACATTTCTAACTACACGTGCTTATCAACTCAATCTTAAATAGATCACCAAACATGCATAAACAATACACACGATCATCCTAATAGGATACTACTCATCACGTGATCGAAACTAGCCATTCACCAACATATGTCATCACAAACTAACTCACCCACGTACCAAGAGATCCACATAACCAACAACAAGAGTAACAACATGTTAAAACTCCATAATCCTATCATGCTTATAAGAAATACAATTATAATAAACATATAAAATAGCACCCTCGGACCACATAATCCGGAAGCACAAGGCACACAGAATAAACAAAGCATACGAAGTGGCACCCAGGACCCCATAATTGATAATCCCGAAACAATAGAGAATCAAACATACATTATGTATCCCATACCCACAGTCATCGCATATGTTTTAGCAGCATCACCGAGTGAGAAAGTTCTTACCCGGAAAGATGATACTGAGAGCAACCTTTGAACTACGGCAGAAATCAGCGATAAACACCCAACCTAACAAATAATCACAATCAGCTAACACAAATACCCAACAGTACAATCAAACCCCAAAATTGACTCAAACCATCGACCCACTGAGCAGAGAGGAAACTTACCCCGAAACACAATGAAATAGGGCTGACAAGAACTAACGAGGCGCAAGGAACCAGCTGCACAAGGCCGGCACAGCAGGGGCGAGCCACGCGCGTGTTGGGGCCGCTGGAATGCGCGACTAGTGCGCCGTTGCTGAGGCGCTGTCGAACGGAGGCTGGGCAGCGAACTCGCGACTTGCGAACTTGGACGGTGTGGCACTGGTGTCGTTGACGAGCGGAGGTGTTGCGGCTCAGCGGGGCGAAAGGTGACGACTGCTGGAGCTCGTGCGCGTGGAAGTAGACGACGTCGGTGAGGGTTTCGGTGGCGCAGCACGGCGGAAAAGGAGGTGTTCGTTTGTTGAGGGGGTAAAATAATTCCTCTACAAAAATGAGAATTTAAAATAATACTTTTTTTCTTTTCTTTTTTCTTTTGATTCATTTTTCAACATTTTTGTAATTAAATATGTTTTGTAATTTTAAATTAGCCAAATTTTCAAAATCAATTTTATTTTTTGTTTATTTTTTTGAACTATCTAATAATTTTTTAATTGAATAATTGAAAATTGTTTGTTTTATGGTTCTAGAACTTTGGAACGTGACTTGCACGAGAGATTTTTTCTCACATGTGAGATTGTATTTTTATTTATTAAAATACTTATAAATAATAATAATATATATATATAATTTAAATGAGTAAGTAAAATATTTATTATCTACTTTATTTAAAAATCTCATACAATGTAGTTCAAGATAAAAGTGAAATAAAAAAAATGTGCATATCATAATTTTTAAAGAAAATTATGAAATAAATTAAACTTCTTTAAGAAATAAGTTTTCGTCATGCTAAAATCTCACTTTGTACACAATATTTTTTTTTCATTAATTTATTATTTTAATTTAATCTACGAACATCGAAGCCATCTTTTCAAAAAAAAAACCTCGAAACCATCACCTCTCTAAAATCTTAAAAAACATATTTGTGCTTTCTTATTTCATCTTATATTTTATAAATAAAAAAAAAATAAAAAAAAATATTGAAAAAAAATATTAAAAAAACTCATAAAATCTATTATCTACCTCTTTTACGAATTTTGATGAAATATAAGTTTTTTAAATATTAATTTTTAAACATAATATTATATTAAATCTATTGTTCTCTACAATAATAATAATGGTGTATAGATTTATATTTAAAATTAAAAAATATATAATTAGTAAAATTGATAAAATTTAAGTAGTTTCGTATGTCAAAATATGAGTAGTACTTCAATGACATCACTTGTCACAGAATAAACAACAAATTACATGTTATGTCATATTTATTATAGTAACAAATAATAATAATAATAATATGAAAAAATAATAATTATAAAAAATTACCTTGCATTAATGGAAGAATGTGATAAACACTTCTTCAAAATTTTAAATACTCCATAAATTTAAAAGAAAATTATAAATTAAAGTTGAAGCATAAAATAAATAGAATTACACAAAGAAAACATAATAAAAATAAAAATAAATGAAGAAGAAGAAAATGTTCTATACAACGAATTAATATACAGATTGAAAAAATTGTTCTTTACCTTCGATGACAACCGCTCCCACGAACACAACTCAGTGCACCAATGCTAAGACTCCCAACCCGAACAAAATTTGTACAGTTGTGCAACATCAAAAGAATTATTAGTAATTTGAATTTTGAAGAACAATAAATTTGTGGTATTTATAGAAAAAGTTAGAACCCAAGATCTTCTTTAAATTTGAAAAAAAAACTCAATATCTTCATTTGAATTTATACTTATTTAGTTTGAAGATACTAAATTTTAATAATTAATAATAATAATATTAATAATAAGTCACATTTTAAGTAGTAAAGATAAAGATAAAGAATATTACGCAGATTCTCTTATCTTCTAACTTAATTTATGTGATTTGCTATAAATATATTATGTTCTAAATGATGAAAATCTAAATATCTAAATAATCTAAATAATATTATAAATATATTTGTATTTCTTTTTTATATTGGAATAGAAGATTATGGTATGTTTGTAATTTAGGGCGTGGCTTAAGGGTAAAATCGTCCAAAAATAATTTTCCTCTTAAGCCACACTTAAAGATAGTATGATAATATTAAAAAAAATATTTTTTTGGATTTACAATTAACAATAATTTTATAACCAATTTCTTATTTTAAATTATATTTTGTTATTTAAAATTAATTATAGTTTCATAATCAATTTTATTTTTTTATTTAAAAATTTTAATTAATATTTATATATGTACTTACTATCACTAAGTTTGAACTAATTAATTAGAATTTTTTATTTCTAATTACTATCACCCCCTGACCATCTCATGCGGGTCGGTCAGACTCGACCCGATTAGGTTCGACCTATCTTCGCCCTTTTTGGCCATTATCTCCCCCGTTTTAGTTTCGATTTGCACGCCATTTTCGCCTATATTCATATTTTTTCCTTATTTACAGCTACACTGTAACGACCCGACCCGAAAGGGTTCTAAAATAGGTCGTTACCTCAATGCATGCATACAAATCTACAGAAAATTTGCAATATGGTGTTCGGATTCTAAGAAAAAACTAAAACATAAAACATCCATTTAAAATCAACATCAATTCCTGGAACCTGTCTCTGTTTCCAAGCACCTGTTCCAAGTCAAATACATTTACAAAACTTACTCTGATCAGAGATTCATTTAAAACATACAAACTTTACAACAATGCTAGAATCCGGAAATACATTCAGAAAACACCCTAGGGCTCCGTGCCCAACTACATGCATTCAGAGAACATTTAAATCATAACATAAACATAAGACTCAGAGTTGAACAACGGGTTTCCATGATCACAGCACCTCCTCCAGCCATCCTGTCTCGCACCATGGTTACCTGTGGAAAAACCACAAAAATAAGGGTGAGTAACGAATTACTCAGTAAGAATCCCCAACCGGGGTACAATACGATATAATCAGTCATCTAGTACCAAAGCATGCAAGCAAACAACTACCAACACAGATCATAGCTCAACGAGCTTACAAAGAAAGATCTGGAGCCATCGGAAGTCTCTTTCTTCCGGCCTAACTGGGATTAGATACACTGACCAATCCTGGGACATCACCGAGGTAACTGTCACTCGGGGGGAATACACTGATCCCTAGAATGTCCTCAAGGGCCTCCTTGCCCTTGCACTAAACTGGACTTACGGGAGAGTACCCGAAGTCAGGCTCTAACGGAAGGAATGGTGTACTCACGACATTAGCCCGGGGGAGCTCTCCGAACCGGCAACTAACGCGTGTGCCCGCACACCGCATGCTCTCTGCAACCGGCGTGAATGCGGGGGCCTAAGGGCAAACTACGCGGGCCAGGTGCGCATGCCTATGACTCGGAAGCGGTGTCACTGATCACAGTAGCGCGAGGCCCTCGGCGCTCATCTGTGCAGCCTGATCCACCGACCTGAAGCTAAGAACCGGCCAAGGTAGGCTTACACCGTTGGCAGGGTTCCGCTCTAGCAGGCTACAAACTAGGCTATGTCGAAGTGGGTAGCTAATTCCACAACCGGCGGGTCGGGGGGGTAGCAAGATACGTTATGCTTCGCACACTTTACTCCCGACCAGTGGGGACAAAGTACGTTATGTCCGCTCAGCCCCTGGATGATGACAAACCCTACAACTCTATCTAAGAGTACAGAGTAAAAAGCAATGATTCCTGGCTATCAAACAAAGACCGAAATCAATCACACTAACCTAGCATGATACTACGAGCTTAAGCAGGAATCATAAGCATGCTGGCAGAACAAACCTAGCATGGCACTAACATGTAAAATCGAGCAAACATGCTAGCAAGAAATCAATCAATTTGCTCTATTACTATCATGCTCATAATGACAAAGACAAACATACATGGCATATCATGAAAAATATCGCAGGGCCCACACAACTCCGGTAAGAAATCCTTACCTGGTCGGAAGGCAACAACACACAATAAAATTAACTGTGATCGAACCCGAGCAACCTATATCGAGCCAAACAAACACATCAATAATCACACAATAGGCCTAAATAATAATAAAATAAATAGGGCTCAGCTCGGCTCAGGAGCAACTCACGAGGCGCGGCTGACACGCGAACGAGCCATTTGCCACGGGACGGGCCTGGGCTGGTGTGGGCGTGCTGCTGGTGCCTGGTGCGTGCTGACCCAGCAGGCGCGGTGCGGCTCAGCACGAGGGCAGCGCGAGCGTGAGCGACACGACGCGACGGGCGAGCTCGGGCGACACGGGCGCGGACGCGACCTGGCGACACTGAGCGAGGCTCTGGCGACATGAGCTGGGCGAGGCTCGGGCGAGCTGGACGACGCGACGGCCTGGGCGAGATCGGGCGACACGAGCAGGGGGAGGGCGACGCGACGCCGAGTGGCGGCGCGCCTTGTCTTGCGGGCGACTCGAGGTCGGGTTGCGACGACTGGTTGGGCAGGCGAGGGCGCTGGGGTGGGCTCGGGCGACCAAGGGCTAGGGCTGCTCGTGCTGGCTGGGTTGGGCGACCAAAGGGGCTCGGGCTAGGGGGCTCGGGGAGAGAGAGAGAGAGAGAGAGAGAGAGAGAGAGAGAGAGAGAGAGAAAGGGATTTTGGAAAATAAAAGGAAAAAAAGGAAATAAAAAGGAAAATGGGGATAAAAGGAAATAAATGGGATTTTTAATCCTATTTCCATCCTTATCCACTTTTATCCAAATCAAAACCTTAAAATCCCATTTCCCGGCTTCCTCCTTCGAGACCCGACCGAAGCAATCTTTTCCAATAAATAAAACTCACTTAAATCCAACTCCCAAAGCAACACTAAGGGCATGGGCTCGAATCCCAAAGGAAGCACACAACCAACCATCACTTAGCCAAAGCCCAAACCACAACCGAGCATCCAACCGACTAGCCCAAACACCTCGGGACTCGCAGCCACCAACAAACAAGCCTCGACAAAGGCAGGAGCTACCTCGAAGCCCTGAAGACCACAAATCCTGCCTGGGGAGCCAAAAGACCAAAATGCCTCCAAGGGTCAAAACCGCTCTAAGACCCAACCAAACAACCGAATCTTGACCCGAAGGCACCTCGAAAACTGGAATTGGAAACTGGGCTGTTACATACACCTTCTTTAGGGCTTGGCTCAAGATATTTTACTAAAATGGAAATATTTACCTAAAAAGGAAAATATTTCCATAATATAGGATTTATTTTTATCAAAAGTGGTTACCTGCTTGCCTCCTATAAATATGCAAGTCATTTAGTCATGTTGTAAGCTATTAAAAAACCCTAAACTCGACTCACCTACCCAACTCTCTCAATTTCGACTGACTTAGGCATCGGAGGTGGCGTGGCTCACACCACACCGGTGTCCAATTTCTCTTTGTTTTGTAAGTAATTCGTCCCCGATCGAATACAAATTCACCGTTGATTCCTAAGACCAAATTTCGGCATCAACAGTTGGCGCTGTCTGTGGGGACGAGTTCGTGCTTTACCTAGAAACAAGTTGCTAACGTCATACTTCACCATCAGAAGATGAGTTCAAGTCTTAATACCCGAGGTCAGGAGGTCGAGTCTGACGAAAAGAGGCATCCTTGAAGGATAGCTACTCAAGATGATGTTGGGACATAACGCAATCTAGGAGCGAGCGGGGTCGTACAGACTGCTGTCGAGGAGAGTCCGTCTTATCTGAAGGCAGTCGCGCTGGAAAAGAGAGTGCAAGACATGTCAGAGGCGATTGGGCGACTGACTGAGTTGTTCCAGACACTGCCACCAGTCACCCTAGTGGTCACGAAGCACCAGAAGCGAACTCTACCAACGACACAACCACTCGTTAGAGTGGAGCTAATGGTAGAGTTAGAGAGCGTACGAAAGGCACAACCCCCAAGGAAGGACTGTGCCAGGACGGGTAGAGCATGTGATGGACTTAACCAGGCGAGTACCATAAAGGAGCTCGACGCAATACCTCTGCGCAGAGATCCACCTATGACTGATAGGCCAGCTAGGACCACTAGTGCGAGAGTAAGACCTACTGAGAGATTGACCCTTGGAGGGAACGACTGACTTAGAGAACTAATGGAACGCTCTCGAGTCTCCTCTGAGGTAGGAGAGTCTCGATTCTGGACAAGGTCGGTTTGAAACTGCAGCGGTTATTCGCGCGATGCACTGAGTATGTTAAAATCGAGAAAAGATACCAGACCGATAAAAGTAAAGAGTAGCCGAAACGACCTAGAAACCAACATGAGAGAGTTGATCAAACTTCGTTGGAGGGGAGTAAGAGATGAAGCGGAAAGCCAACCCTGGATGGTTGAGTTAAAAAACATCCAAAACCAACTAGGGGACATGAAAAGAGCACAAGATTAGGATGGACTCGACCTGGATAGCCTTGTAGACTAGGTAGACCCACCCTTTACTAATGAAAATAATGGCAGAAGTGGTGTCGACTAAGTTCAAGCTACCCACGATGAAGGCATATGATGGTTCAAAGGATCCGGTAGAGCACCTAGACACGTTCCGGTCATGGATGGAACTTCATGAAGTCTGGGATGCCATTAAGTGCAGGTCGTTCTCCTTCACCCTCACTAGAGCTGCTTGTAGATGGTTTAGACAATTGAAGTAGAAGTCCATCGTTTCCTTCCGAGAATTGGCAAGAGCTTTCATTACCCAGTTCTTAGGAGGTCGCGACCAGAAGAAGCCAGCCACGCACTTGCTTACAGTGAAACAAGGTAACTATAAAACACTCCGAGAGTATGTTGCACGATTCAATAACGAGACATTGCAGATTGAAGGATACAATGATGGGGTAGCACTAACCGCCATTGTCGCTGGGTTGAAGGATGAAATTTTTTTGTGGTCCCTAGGAAAGAAGGCACCTGCCATTTATGTCGAAGTACTAACACGAACAAGAACGGGAAAGGTGCGTCGATCAAAACGAACAAGAGCAAACAGAATCTCGAAAAAGATAGGTGAATGATAGATCAGAAAACCGAGATAAGTTCGGTCGCCAGGTCACCCAACAAATTCGAAAAGTACACACCCACTGTGGTTTCATTAGAGCAAATACTGATGGAGATTAAGGATAAAGAAACTCTCAAGTGGCCCAACAAAATGAAAATAGGGTCACACATGAGAAACAAGGAAAAATGCTGCCTATTTCATCAAAACCATGGGCACACCACGTCTGAATGCTACGATTTGAAGGAGTCCATAGAGGCCCTGATCCAAAAGGGACATCTGAAAGAGTATGTGGGTGAAAGATCACAGAAGTCACCTGAGCTCCCTAGCAAAAGGCAAGATACCAGAAATTCACCACCTCCCCAAAAGATCTGAACTATCATGGGCGAACCTGCATGAGGCAACTCCCATAGAAAGTGAAAGGCGAGTGTGAGGAAAGCTCGTGAAGTGCCCGAATGTGAATAAGTAAGAGTAATGGCTGCGATTGACGACGACATCAACTTTTCGAATGAGGACGCGAAGAAGGTACACCAGCCTCATAATGATGCCCTGGTGGTCTCGTTGGTCATATCCAACATCAAGGTCCATAATACTGATTGATGGAGGAAGCTCTGCCGACATACTCTCGCTGCGAGCATTCGACGCAATGAAGATAGGGCGAGACAAGTTGACTCTTTGTTCGACACCGCTGATGGGGTTCGAAAGCAGTACTGTGTACCTAGAAGGAATCATTGAACTCCCGGTTACCTTTAGCGAGGATGATAATATTGTCTTAACTTTCATGAATTTTTTTGTGGTGGATGACTGGTCATCCTACAATGCAATAGTCGGACGTCCATCGTTGCATCGACTGCGAGCCACCTCGTCTACGTACCATCAGATAATCAAGTTCCCAACCCTCACTGGGATAGTCAAGGTCTGTGGTGAACAACAAGTTTCACGGGAATGCTACCACACCGCTCTGAGAAGCATGCTCAGCACGTCAGAAGTGAAGATGGTCACCACCTCTACAGAAAATGTTTCAGCACCAGGACAGGCCAACCAGATGTCGCACTTGAAGAGGCCGAAGCACTTGAAACGAAGATAGAACTCAACAATCCTACCAAAAAGTCCGAGTTGAGTAGAGGAGAGCCAACGAGAAACTAGAGACAGTAATTTTTCTAAGTGAATGTCAAGAAGTTAAAATTGGAATAAGTCTAGATTATACCCAGAGAAAAAGGCTTATATATTTTCTTAAAAAGAACGTCGACATGTTCGCTTAGTCAGCTGAAGACATGCCCGAGGTAGATCCCAAAGTCATGACCCACCGGTTGAACATCGATCGAGATTGCAAACCAGCGAGACAGAAACGATGGGCCTTCAACCATGCTAGAAACGAATTCATTGCCGAGCAGGTCAACGAGTTGTTGCTTACCCGATTTATTAGAGAAGTGCACTACCCTGAGTGGTTGCCCAACATAGTGCTAGTAAAGAAACCGAATGGAAAGTGGATAACTTGCATCGACTTCACAGATTTGAATAAAGCATGCCATAAAGACAGTTTCTCGTTGCCTCGCATAGATCAGCTAGTGGATGCGACAGCAGGGCATGAGACTTTATCATTAATGGATGCATACTCATGATACAACCAGATAATGATGAATCCAGCTGACCAGGAGAAAACTTCCTTTATAACCAGCAGGGGTTTGTACTGTAACAACGTGATTCCCTTCGGCTTGAAGAACGCATGGGTAACGTACCAACAGCTAGTTTATTGGATGTTTGCCCACCTCATCAGTAAAATATATGGAATTGTATGTTGATGACATGTTAGTCAAGAGCAAAACTACGAAAAACCATGAAAGTGACCTGTCTCAAGCATTTGACACACTAATACAGTACCGAATGAAGCTTAACCCGAGCAAGTGCGTATTTGGTGTCAGATCAAGAAAATTATTAGGCTTCATGGTGCACCAGCGAAGAATAAAGGCCAACCCAGACAAGATCCGTGCAATAATGGAACTGACACCGCCCCAAACGTTGAAGCAACTGCAAAGCCTAAATGGCAAGGTAGCAGCCCTAAACCGGTTCATAAGTAGAGCAACGGATAAGTGCCTACCCTTCTTCCAAGTACTTAGAACGAAGGGAAAATTTAAATGGACTGAGGAGTGTGGACGGGCTCTGGAAGAGTTGAAGACATACTTTAGTAAAGCACCCCTCCTGTCCAAACTAGTTCCTAGTGAAGAATTGTTCCTGTACCTATCTGCGTCTGACAGAGTGGTGAGTTTGGTACTGATTAGAGATGACAATGGACTTCAGTTGCCTATCTACTATACTAGCAAAGCGATGGTAGAAGCCGAGACTCGGTACTCTCAAATTGAGAAGCTGGCGCTGGCACTAGTCAACTCAATAAGAAGGCTACAACTCTACCTCAAAGAACACAAAGTAAATGTGTTGACAAACCTTCCCCTAAGACAAGTGCTACAGAAGCCAGAAGCATCTAGTCGGCTGTTAAAGTGGCCGATAGAACTAAGCGAGCACGACATACATTATCGAGCCCGACCCTTTATCAAATGGCAGGCAGTGGGGGATTTTATAGTTGAATTGACACCGGGAGTGACTGAAGAGATGTGCAATGTAGAACCTAAAGTGTGAAACTTGTATATGGATAGTTCGTCGAACAAGAAAGGATGCGGAGCAGGTCTGTTACTAGAGTCGTCCGAGGGAGATTGCTTTGAATATGCACTTCGGTTTACATTCTGGACCTCTAACATCGAAGCCGAGTATAAAACAATAATTGCAGGGCTCCAAATTGCAATAGAAGTGGGGGCAAGGCACCTGCATGTCAGAAGCGACTCCCAGCTCACAGTCAACCAGATCTCCGCCGCCTACCAAGCCAAAGAAGCAAGAATGGTAGCCTATCTACAAAGAGTGAAAGAATTAATCAAGTCCTTCGTAGAGGTAAAATTTCAGCAAGTCCCAAGATTCCAAAATGCCAATGCCGATTCTTTAGCCAAGCTAGTTGCATCGTACGAGACGGAAGTGAGTTGTTATGTCCCAGTGGAGATTCTAACCAAGCCAAGTGTAAACGTGGAGAAAGTTCACAATATTTTCACAATTCCGCAAACGAGCCAAGCGACGTGGATGACTTCTATTGTCGATTATTTGACAAAAGGAACAGTACCTGATGACAGAAAAGAGGAATTGCGCTACCGGGCGACCAGATACGTAATAGAAAAAGGAATTCTATACAAGCGAGGGTACTCCCTTCCCCTACTTCGATGTCTCAATCTTGAACAGGTGGAGTACGTCATGAGAGAGGTGCACGAAGGGGTGTGCGGAAACCACTTCGGGGCCCGGTCCTTAGCTAGGAAGATAAATCGATAAGGTTATTTCTGACCGACAAAAATTGAAGATGTTAGACGGTTCACACGAGCATGCGACAAGTGTTAGTGATTTGCTACGATCACGCACCAACCCTTAGAAAATTTTACCATAATGGTCTGGCCATGGCTCTTTGCTCAATGAGGGATCGATTTAACTGGACATCTACCGCAAGCTAAGGGGCAAGTCAAGTTTGATGTAGTGGTTGTGGAATACTTCACCAAGTGGGCGAAAACAGAAGTAGTAGCCACCATTACCGAGAAAAATATTACTGACTTTGTATGGAAATGTATCATCTACAGATTTGGAGTACCCCACACTTTAATAACCGATAATGGCAAGCAGTTCGATAATGCCGTATTCAAAATGTTTTGCCAAGAACTGAACATAAGTCACCACTATTCATCACCTGCACACCCTCAAGCAAATGGGCAGGTGGAAGCGGTCAACAAGATAATTAAGAAGAACCTAAAGACCAAGCTCGAAGCCTTCAAGGGCGTATGGGTGGACGAGCTTCCAAGAGTTTTATGGGCGTATCGAACAACACCCATAACTTCGATAGACGAAACACCGTTCTTTCTAACCTATGGAGCCGAAGCTGTGATCCTGGCCGAGATTGGTATCCCTTCACCTCGGATAGAATTCTACAACCCGAGCCAGAACGATCAAAAGTTGCAGCTAAGCCTCGACCTGCTAGAAGAACGAAGAGAAGCAGCTAGTATCCGCACAGCTGAGTATAAAAACTGGGTTTCCAGGTACTACAACTCAAAAGTGAAGATCAGACGTGTCAAAGAAGGCGACTTGGGGCTGAGAAAATTCATGCCAAATATAAGGAACCCCAATGATGGTTCAAAGGGTCCAAATTGGAAATTCCCGTATTTAATCGTAAAAGTACTGCGCCAAGGCACCTACCACCTCCAAATGCTAGATAGGGCAGTAGTACTATATCCATGGCATGCAAAGTATCTTAAGAAATACTACTAGTAGTAGAGTAGACCTGGACAGCGGACTCAGGCTACAATCTTTATTTTAATTATTTAGAATAGTTGATAAGTACTGTTGCTTTCATTTCATCAATAAAATGTTTCCCGAGTTAATTCGATATGTTATTTTGATTATTTCATTCAGTACCTCTTAATACAATTCAAGTCATCTCTACTTATATTACGTATATTTAAGCACAACTGCCTTGAATGGGGGCAACTAGATGGTGCGTGGATAAGGCCAAAGTAGCTATCCAAGCCTAGTTAAGTGGGTAAGGCCAACCAAGCTACCTAAGCGGATAAGGCCAAAGTGGCTATCCAAGTTCAGCTACGAAGGTAAGGCCAATTAGGCTATACCTAGGTGGATAAGGCCAAAGTGGCTATCCAAGTTCAACTACGAAGGTAAGGCCAACTAGGCTACCTAGGTGGATAAGGCGAAAATGGCTATCCAAATTCAACTAAGAATGTAAGGCCAACTAGGCTACCTAAGGAGATAAGGTCAAGATGACTATCCAAGTTCAATTGAGAAGGTAAGGCCGGCTAGGCTGCTAAAGTGGCCACCCAAGTTCAGTTAAAAAGGTAAGGCCAACTAGGCCACCTAGAAAGGAAAAGTCACAAAGAGGAAGAATGTTCTTAGTTTCAACAAGAAAAACAAGCAACCCAGATCGACGCGTTAGTCATCAAAATTTGAACGATGCGACGAAGAAATATAAGCCAAGAGCACAAAAAGGTAAGCAAAGTGGAAAAGAGAAGCACAAATATTATGATTGATAATAAGTGGTTGCGCACCAAAGATACAAACATTGGATCATAACAACAAGAAAGATACAGGAAAACAAAAGCATAACAGACAGAAATTGGAAAGCAACAACATGAACTAAAACAGTAGAAACATCTAGGAGATAGTCATTCCAAAGGTCTCGACTCCTCAGGCCCACCAACAGCACCTGGATAGCTCCAAAAGCTCTGATTCCCTAAGGCAGGTGCAACTGAGCTAGAGCCTCTAGAACCGGATCGTACCAATGTCGGGGTCCGGCAGTTGGCACTGTCCAAAGGCTGAGTGCTCTCCGGAACTCCCTAGAATAAACGATCATCATAATAAGGGGTGTGTACAGAAGAACACTCGCCACTCGAAGAAGTAAGTACAATAGTAGAAAGGGAAGGAATAACCTGATACTCCGCTTGGAGCCGATTAATGTAAGACTCGATGCCAGGCAAAAAGTTATTTAGAGATAGTTTCGGATATGTCGCCTGGTACTTTTTGATGGTCCATATCACGCCTCATCGCATCTCCTTATCCTCCGCCTTCAGAAAAGCCAAAGTCGAACGGGAAGCCTCAAACAAAAAATTAGTATCCGACAATTTTCCCTGGGCCACAAAAAACTCTTGACTTAAGCGTGTGGATGTAGCCATTTCCTCATCAAGCTTCCTTTGGCTTGATAGGAGAGATTCCTTAACCTCTTCCAAGGTAACCCAACAAGCCCGTAGAACATCTTCCAAGGTCTGATGAGCCACAGTTAGTCGTTCCACCTCTGCCTGCAACCGAGCGGAGTCGGCCCTCAAGCTATAAGCGGCATGCATATAGGACAGGTCAGTAGAGATCTGGTGGAAGTTATGCCCCACCACATCTTGATAGCGAATAGGAACACTCTCGCAAAATCCACTCCATTCGTCGAAGGAGTGAGTTAGCGAATCCACAGACTCGGGGGTATTGTGATAAGGGGGGTTAAGAATAGTCCAGCAAGATCATTTGCCATATGAAATCCTGATTGGCGACGAAAAATTCAGACGGGCTCTCTAAGACGGGCGATCGGAAGTCACCTCACTTCAAAGTGGGATCGGGGCCACATGAGTATCGATCATATCTTCGGCTTCGTTGGAGAGCATCAAGTCAGAATCTACAGTAAAGATAATACCATCCAGCTCTGTGACGGCAAAATCAGCAACATCAAGACTCCCAAAATCAGTAGCACTTAAAAAATGAGAAGGAAAGAGACTCATGTATGCATCACAAGGATTACAGTGACGACATTAAGACGGTCCCTGAATAAAAGAACAACAACGAGGCTAACTCACTAGGAAGAAGGTTATATAGAGCCAAAGATTCCTCAATGATGTACTGCATATGGCTCATCGTCCTATCGTCTAAATTTGAAACCCGTATCAACAATTCAAAAATCTTAGGGTGAGGTGCAATGTACAGGTCCTTTGCAAAAAAAATAGAACCGCCAGTGAAAACACGTACACGAAAAAGACGAAAAAAAGTCTGTTATGTGATTCTATGGGACTAAATTACCATTTTCCACATAGTTAGTGGGAACGACGTAGGGGACATTAAACCAGGGAACCAACCAAGCACCCCCCACATAAAACCAAGTATCTCTCCATGCCTTGTGGCTCAAAGGAACCTTTAGTACGGATCGAAGGCGAGCAGAGCGTAAAAAGAAAGGAAGTCGGGAACACTAAAAGATCCCTCCATTCCCAGAATATCCCATAAGCAAAAACACCCAAAACATATATTCCACGTGTTGGAGCCGAGTTGCCCAGGAGCTAATCCTATTGTCGCTAATAGCTCTTAAACGACAGGGGTAACCGAAAGACGGAATCCCCTCTCTAACATAATGACATAGACGATTACCCATCCACCCGGGCGACTTTAGGGAACCTCTCCTCCGATCAGAAGCCGGGTTGAGACAAAAGAAGGAATATTATATTTTCTTCTTATTTCATCTAAATCATGCTCGATCAGTTGTGAGACGTCATCCCGAATGAGCCCCAAACTCCTAGTCGACGCCCAGAGACGAGATCTCTAAAGATGTTGGATCCTTGGCGACTCGGTCTGGATCTCGGCCTCATTGTCATAATCAAGATCCATGGGTCAACTACTACGGAAAATCAAGAGACCACCAAAAGCGACACAAGAAATTACGAAAACAAACACCTTTTGAAAGTCAACAAGAAATTGAAGACGAAAATATTCAAAAAGTGGTTAATTTCACAAATAAGAAATGGAAAAGTTTGAAATTCATTTTTCTTTTTTAAAAAAGTGGTTAGCCGAAGACATAAATAAAAAGAATGAGCAAGTTTGAAACACGTTTTGAAGCTCACCCTAAAGAGAAGGGAAAATGAAAGGATGTGGATGAGAAATGGAAATATGAAAGGTATTTATAGGAGTTGGAAAAGCCTAAAAGACCACTAGGAGACCAGGTCGCCTCTAGAGCACCTTAGTCACCTAGTCACCACGAACCGAGAAAACCCAAGAACACTTTTAGCCTCAACGCGATATTAAAAGGTCGAAACTAAGAGCGGGGGCAACTGTTATGGGTAAAATTAGGAGTGGAATCGAGCTCACAAGGGATGGTCCAAAATTTACATCGGCCTGACAAAGTAAAGCCCAAGAAAATAGACACGTGGACATAGCTCGCAGAACCACCCCAAGCGCACAGGCTAAGCCCCCTTGCCCGCCTCATGTGGGTGGGGCGCCGACCTGACCCGACCCGGCTTGGTTCGGTCCATTTTCACCTTTTTGGCCATATCTTCCTCGTTTTAGCTTTGATTCGCGTGCCATTTTCACCTATATTCATGTTTTTTCCTTATCAACGGCTAGACCCTCTTTAGGGCTTGACCCAAGAAGAGATATTTTTCTAAAATTGAAATATTTACTTGAAAAAGAGAATATTTCCATAAATTAGGATTTATTTTTACCAAAAGTGGTCACCTACTCGCCTCCTATAAATATTCAAGTCATTTAGTCATGTGGTAAGCTATTCAAAAACCCTAAACTCGACTCACCTACCCATCTCTCTCAATTTTGACTGACTTAGGCATTGGAGGATGCGTGGCTCACACCACACGGGTGTCCAATTTCTCTTTTTTTGCAGGTAATTCGTCCTCGATCGAATACAAATTTACCGTTGATTTCGAAGATCAAATTTCAGCATCAACACTTACATTGATTTGTGTTGGAAGGTGGGGTGTGTTTATATTACTCGATGGGTGGTATGTGGAGGGTGATATGTTGTTTCTAGTACCAAGTGTAGTGAGGTAATATGAATCATGGTGTGATTAAATATGCACCGTGAGATGAGTGACCCGTTTATGGTAGGATAGTGTAAGAACCCGACCCAAAACATGGTCCTAAACCTGGGTTCTCACTCAGCATGCAAGTTAAATATGATAACAAGCGGTTTAGTGCTCATATTTAAAAACTCTTCAAAACATATGAGAAGGGGGAACCCTTAAAACATAACCAACAATTTTCATTTAAGCAAACCAACGAAATAAAACAAGTCTGGCCAGTGTTTATAAAAACATACAATACAATTTAAACAACTTTTAAACAATGTTCCCCTAGGACTCCTGTCCATCTACATGCTGAATAAACAATGCAATAATAAATGACAGAGTGCCGGCAGCTCCCATGATCAATCAGCTCCCTCCGCTAGCCATCCTGGTGTTGTCCCAAGTTACCTGAAAGATAAATAAGGGTGAGTATAAACATACTCAGTAAGAATCCCCAACTAGGGTACAATACGATACATCAGTCATCTAGCACCTCAACATGCAAGCAAACAGCTATCAACATAGATCAAAGCTCAACGAGCTCATAATGCAAGATCTGGAGTCATCGGAAGTCTCCTACTTTCGGCCTAATGATTGGTTCTCATAACCAATCCTGGGACATCACCGAGGCGCTCTCACTCGGCAAATTGATCAGCTCAAAAGCTGATCCCAAGGATGTCCTCAAGGGCCTCTTGCCCTTGCTGCAAATCTGGACTTACGGGAGAGTACCCGAAGTCTGGCTCTAACTGGAAGGAATGGTGTACTCACGACATTAGCCCGGGGGAGCTCTCCGAACCGGAAACTAACGCGTGTGCGCACTCACCGCATGCTGCTGCAACCGGCGTAAATGTGGGGGCCTAAGGACAAACTACGCGGGCCAGGTATGCATGCCTAAGACTCGGAAGCGGTGTCACTGATCACAGTAGCGCGAGGCCCTCGGCGCTCATCTGTGCAGCCTGAACCACCGACCTGAAGCTAAGAACCGGCCAAGGTAGGCTTACACCGTTGGCAGGGTTCCGCTCTAGCAGGCTACAAACTAGGATTATGCCGATGTGGGTAGCTAAATCCACATCGGCGGCTGGGGGGGGGGGATGCAATGTACGTTATGCTGCGCGCACTTTACTCCCGATCAGTGGGGACAAAGTACGTTATGTCCGCTCTCAGCCTCTGGATGATGACAAACCCTACAACTCTATCTAAGAGTACAGAGAAAAATGACTCCTGGCTAGCAAACAATAACCGACATCAAACACGCTTACCTAGCATGATACTACGAACTTAAAGCAGGAATCATAAGCATGCTGGAAGAACAAACCTACCATGACACTAACATGTACAATCAGGTAAACATGCTAGCAAGAGATCAATCAAAGCTGCCCTATCACTATCATGCTCATAACAGTAAACAAGCATACAAGGCACAATCATGATATATCGCAGGGTCCACACAACTACGGTAAGAAATCCTTACCTGGAATAAGCAAAAAATAATCACAAATCAACGAGCGACCCTCGAGCCTCTAATCGAACCCGAACAGCCTAAACATTCAAATAAAACACCCCAATTAAATCATAAGCAAAGACCAAAAATCGGGCCCAACGAAGAAAAGACTCGGGAAATACCATCCGAGAAGCCACAAGGCTCGGCCAACCACACAGCAGCAGGCGGTGGGGCTGGCGGCTGGCGCATGAGCGCCAGGCTGCGCTGCTGCGCGAGAAGCGAGGCGAGAGCAAGGCGCGCGAGGAGGCGAGCCGAGCTCGGTGGCGATGGCGTGCGGCGCGGCTAGGCACAAGGGACGGAGCGCGGGAACGAGCGACACGACGCGCTCTGAGGGGGCTTGCGCGGCGCGACGGAGAGCTACTGAGGCGCCACGGGCTCGGCCTGATGCGCAGGCGCTCGGACTGGCGACGCGACTTCGGCTGATCAGTGGGGGGGTGGCGCCTAGGCTTTATGTGGCGTAGGCTCGGGCCTGGGGCTCGGGCTGGGCGAGTGGGGCGAGTGAGGCGGCTATTTGGGCGACTGTGGGGGCTCGTCTTTGGAGGAAAGAGAGAGAGAGAGAGAGAGAAAAAAAAAGGAAAAATGGGAAAAATGGGGAAAATGGGGAAAATGGGGATTTTTCCTTTTATTTTATCCTTATCCAATTTTATCCAACCTTATCCATTTTAAAACCTTAAAATCCCATTTCCCGGCTTCCTCCTTCGAGACCCGACTGAAGCAATCTTTTTCCAATAAATAAACTCACTTAAATCAACCTCCCAATCAACACTAAGGGTCCGGGCTCGTATCCCAATGGAAGCACTCAAACAACAATGATTTTGCCAAAACCCAAAATCACAACCGAGCTTGCAAACGAATAGCCCAAACATCTCGGGACTCGCATCCCACAACAAACAAGCCTCGACAAAGGCAGGAGCTACCTCAAAGCCCTGAAAATCCACAAATCCTGCCCGGGGAGCCAAAAGACCAAAATACCCCTAAGGGTCAAAATAGCTCTAACGGCCCAACCGAACAACTGAATCTGAACCGAAAGCACCTCGAAAACCGGAATAGAAAACTGGGCCGTTACAATACTCCCTCCTTTTAAGACTTTCGTCCTCGAAAGTCCTAAGACGAAACAGCTCTAGGAAATCTCCACTGATTCCTAGCCAACTGAACTTCTCGGCTAAGACAACACCAACCTTCTTCGAAAACCAAACCCTCTTGGGTTCTCAAAGGCTCAAAGCCACAATGCTATCCAGTCTGCCACAAACTATCTCAACATCGAAACGAGGAACACAAAAATTGCACTGCTGCCAAAGACGGGGCAAAGCTAACTGAAAGGCCACTGCTCCGATCCGCTCAAGGATCTCAAAAGGCCCTACAAACCTGGGGCTCAATCTAAACCCTGCAAACCCAACACGAAACACCTCTCTACGGTGTTACTCTCAGCAAACTAGCAGATTGGCCACAAGCTCTGAAACTCTACACCACGCACTGGCAAAACTCCTCAGGAAGCTCACAGCTGTTAACAAACAGCCTCAACCCTACATCATGCTGGCCAAACAACTGAACCTCTCAGGTTCCAGAAAACTAAACGGCCTACTCTTACTTCACATGAGGCCAGCGAACCTCAAAGCTTGCCTACAGCCTTAACGAAATACAATCGAACCACCAACTGGCGACTGATCCTAAAGGCAAACTTTTCCAACAAGAACGCGCTTACAACACTTAAGCAACCATCTTAAGAGAAATTGACGCGTCAAAGACAAGGGCAAAAATCCTGGATCACCAGATGGCTAACACCACTCGCACCAGCTGAAGCTTCAGCTACGGCCAACCCTAAATGGCAAAATCCAGGCACATGATCCATTCGGCCAAGCCAACAAACTGGAGCCTCTCAACGGCCGAACGCAAACTTTTCCATGCAAACCTACTAGCAACTGGCCAAAGAGAACATTTCCAGACAAGGAAACAACCAACATTCCTCTCATGGAAATCTCGGGTAGCAAGGACCAAACCATCAGGCAGCCACTAGCAACACAACACCTTGAGGATAGCAACTCAAGGGTTTTTACCAACCAATGCCACGACACCTCTGTGCCTACTCACTCAACTGTGGCTCCGCTAATCGCCAACTGCGAAAGCACAATAACTAGGAACAAAGCCCGAGAAAGGCTTGCTCTGCAGAACTTAACTCAAGCTTATAATGAGCAAAACTCGCCTCCAAGCTACCACTCAACACTTAAGTCCAACTGGCTACTCAAATGACTTCCTCCTTTAAGCCTAGGTCTATCTCATCTTGCGACTAGAAACTCCACACTCGGAACATCGCAAGGAATACGAACTGACGAGGCTATCTCCAAAGATAATACTCGAGGCTGCCATCCATGGTGCAACTCAACCACCATGGAAACTAGGGGTTCTTCAAACCCCAAAGAACCAACAACTTTCCAGAAAAAACTCAACTCTTAAACCGGCTGGCCTCCGCCCTTGCGGGGACAAACAACTTTTCGCTTGCTAACAACACAATCACGAGGACCCTCTCATTTGGGCTAACCGCTACACTACTCTGATCCACTACACAACTCAGGAACTAAGCTGACTACTCCTCCACGGGAACGATTCCCCAGCAAGCGAACTCTGAAGGGCAGCGAACATCACACACGCTCGCTGACTTGCTCAAACCCAGGGCAACAACAACCAACTCTCTTGGAAGCAACACCAAAGGGAAAACCTCAACCGATTGGACCACCAACCCAGAACTAGCAGAAGTTACTCAACCGCCGAGGGAGGGGTCAACTCCCGAAACTTCCTGACTAGGAACAAGTCCTCAGGGTAACGCCCTCTAGCTGGAACCGAGCTAGCTCTTAAAACAACAAGAGAACCAAATCTTGGTCAACACCAAGCACCAACTAGCCACCACACCGGAACCAATCCGGACTCTACTCCAAACAAGCACTAGCTTGCTAGACTACCAAGTCTGCCAACAACTCACCCGAGGAACACTGCCTGGGTCTGACTGAGCTCTGGATAGGCTCTCCACAACTTAGGGATCCTCCGATCACCCTCCGACACACACGGTCGTCAAACAATCTAACAGACAATCGGCTACACGGGCACAACCCTCTCCAGCATCTCAACTACGCTGACCAACTCCAACTTGAAAACCAAGAGGACCGGAAACGCTACAGAATGCGTCATCCTCCTACTCAAGCATCAGCCACAACATACCTTCTGCCCAAGGTAAGGATCCGAACAACTCTCTTAACCATAACGATCAGAAACTGCGCGGCTTCGCTACCACCGCTCTTGTTCAGTTCCAACTGAACTCTAACCAGGCTAAGGCCCAACTAGCAAAACTTGCTTAAACAACAACCCGGCTACGAGCACGACATCCATAAAACCAAAGCTAGGGCACTTACCAAGAACTAAAGCCTTGACAACTCAAAGACTGAGCACTGGCTCCTCAACACGAACCCCTCGTGGTTCTCCAAACATACACCACGGAACGGGCTACACAATAGTACACCGGGGTGTACAGCTCCAACTAGATTCCTTAAGATCCAATGCCAACAAGGACTCTCACACAGGGCAACTTTTGCCTCCAACAGCCACTACTAACCAGGGGGCAACAAGAGTTCAAACCCACTCGGGGTCAACTCACCATGGAAAGCCACATTGGCCAACTCACTCTTACAAGAGCGAATCCACACCAAGCTGACATACCTCAAGCCAATGTGTCCACTAAACGCGCTCCGATCAACCATCCAACTCATGGCTCTAACACTGGATCAATCACGCATCCTCGATGCCAACACTACCCATAGTAGGGTAACTCAAAGGGTAGCCAAATCATGCTACCAACAATCTGGCTCACAGGCTCACAGCACATGCGCGAGAACTCGAACGCGCTAGCTCTTAACAGCCTACAACATCCTTTGTACCCAACTCTCGGTGACCCTGAAAAGCTCCTACTTTCCCTCGAAAACCTCATACTTGTAGTCCTCTGACTACCACCGAGCTAGATCTCTTATGCAACCCAAACAGGTGCAACCTCAGGAGAACGGGTACAAGACTAGTGGGGATGCTAAAGTCTGGGCGGCCATGGAACCACCTGCACAAAAAGTGCCAACTGGCCTGAATCTAGGCCTCCTCTCAAAGCTTGGTGCCAACAGGCACTACATCCTTTACAACACAAATCAGCCCTAAACGAGCTTTATGCCCCTCTGAGGATAGGGAAGGTCACACTCCAAGTGACGGGGCAATGGCACTCAGCACAAGAGTCTCAACACTCGAGCAGACTACTCTCTGGCAGCTCGACCAACAGACATGCCACGGCCTACTCCTCCATCCCACTCGATGCTCAACAATAGCTCAGGCCAACTCCTACATCCCACTCGATGCTCAACAAAAGCTCAGGCCAACTCTTGCATCCCACTCGATGCTCAACAGAAGCTCAAAACAACTCATCGGGTGGCAACAACTTGTTCCACATTTGGAACATGCAAATAAAAGAGTGCTCCACTCTACTAGCCCGCTGAAATCCACAAACGGATAAAACCCTGACAAGCAAACTCCATACTGCACCCTGGCTACGAGGGTACTAAAAGAACTGGCTGTAAAACAACAGCAGGCTTGCAAGGGGGCAAAGATGTCTCTACATCTTCCTCAAGCCACTAACCCGACAACTTGCCAATCAATCGGGCGACTGGTGGAGACTCTGCTAGTCCACCTCTCACAAGGGACTTCCACCACCAACTGTTGTACCAAACAGCACAGGAACGGCACATCTCGACCTCTGAACAGCAGGGCATCCCAACACACGGATGCTAAACTCAAACGTGGCCAACCGCTTTACTACTAGCAGTAGGACTTTCTAAAACATCGAGCTCTACAGACTTCCACTTGCCAAATTGGGCGGCTCCATCAATGCCAACAAACCCATCGGCATAAACCTGCTGATCCTGCCCTCCCGGGAACCTCCGGGGCTACAAGAGCTACTGGGGGGTCTCCTGAAAAACTATGTCAGCTGGGCTATCTATGCCCGGGACTCCTCACTACGCGCTACAAACTGCGCCTGGGTCTCCGCTCTCTGATAGATAAAGACCTACCATCAAATCTCTCATGGCTGGAGCACACTCTGCTCAAGGAGTCACACTCTGAGGCGTGCTAGCCTCTACCCCCTCCACTTGGCAACTCAACTGCCAGGGCCAAAACTGGCCTATGGGTCTAAACAACCCTGGATGCGGCCTCAACATCAACACGATCAGTCCAACTCCTCGGTCGGACATGCCAAACGTCCCTGCTCCTCTGTATGCAATCAACATACTGGCGATCTGCACAAAGCATAAAAGCTGGCCCACGCTGGGGCTCTCACTGCTCAACAAGGGCAACACATGTATACTAGATGCAGTATCGTAAAAAGAAACCCTTAGCTTAATGAACTCAGACAAACCTGGCGGCCGTTGAGTGCTGATGATCATGGGAACAACAACCTACAAAGCAGGTTAGTCTATAGAATCTATGACTCTGTGCTCTGATACCAACTGTAAGAACCCGACCCAAAACATGGTCCTAAACCTGGGTTCTCACTCAAAGATGCAAGTTAAATATGATAACAAGCGGTTTAGTGCTCATATTTAAAAACTCTTCAAAACATATGAGAAGGGGGAACCCTTAAAACATAACCAACAATTTTCATTTAAGCAAACCAACGAACAAAAACAAGTCTGGCCAGTGTTTATAAAAACATACAATACAATTTAAATAACTTTTAAACAATGTTCCCCTAGGACTCCTGTCCATCTACATGCTGAATAAACAATGCAATAATAAATGACAGAGTGCCAGCAGCTCCCATGATCAATCAGCTCCCTCCGCTAGCCATCCTGGTGTTGTCCCAAGTTACCTGAAAGATAAATAAGGGTGAGTATAAACATACTCAGTAAGAATCCCCAACTGGGGTACAATACGATACATCAGTCATCTAGCACCTCAACAAGCAAGCAAACAGCTATCAACATAGATCATAGCTCAACGAGCTCATAATGTAAGATCTGGAGTCATCGGAAGTCTCCTACTTTCGGCCTAATGATTGGTTCTCATAACCAATCCTGGGACATCACCGAGGCGCTCTCACTCGGCAAATTGATCAGCTCAAAAGCTGATCCCAAGGATGTCCTCAAGGGCCTCTTGCCTTTGCTGCAAATCTGGACTTACGTGAGAGTACCCGAAGTCTGGCTCTAACTGGAAGGAATGGTGTACTCACGACATTAACCCGAAAGAGCTCTCCGAATCGGCAACTAATGCGTGTGCGCGCACACCGCATGCTGCTGCAACCGGCGTAAATGTGGGGGCCTAAGGACAAACTACGCGGGCCAGGTATGCATGCCTAAGACTCGGAAGTGGTGGCACTGATCACAGTAGCGCGAGGCCCTCGGCGCTCATCTGTGCAGCCTGAACCACCGACCTGAAGCTAAGAATTGGCCAAGGTAGGCTTACACCGTTGGCAGGGTTCCGCTCTAGCAGGCTACAAACTAGGCTTATGCCGATGTGGGTAGCTAAATCCACATCGGCGGCCAGGGGGGGGAAGCAATGTACGTTATGCTGCGCGCACTTTACTCCCGACCAGTGGGGACAAAGTACGTTATGTCCGCTCTCAGCCTCTGAATGATGACAAACCCTACAACTCTATCTAAGAATACAGAGAAAAATGATTCCTGGCTAGCAAACAATAACCGACATCAAACACGCTTACCTAGCATGATACTACGAACTTAAAGCAGGAATCATAAGCATGCTGGAAGAACAAACCTAGCATGGCACTAACATGTACAATCAGGTAAACATGCTAGCAAGAGATCAATCAAAGCTGCCCTATCACTATCATGCTCATAACAGTAAACAAGCATACAAGGCACAATCATGATATATCGCAGGGACAACCACGGTAAGAAATCCTTACCTGGAATAAGCAGAAAATAATCACAAATCAACGAGCGACCCTCGAGCCTCTAATCGAACCCGAACAGCCTAAACATTCAAATAAAACACCCCAATTAAATCATAAACAACAGCCAACAAATCAGGGCCCAACGAAGAAAAGACTCGGGAAATACCATCCGAGAAGCAACAAGGCTCGGCCAACCACACAGCAGGGCAGGCTGGGCGCTGGGCAAAGGCGCAGACGCGGAAGCTGCGCGATGACAAGCTGGGGCGAGGCAAGGGCGCGCGGGCGCGGGCTCGAGCTCAGCTGGGCGATGGCGTGCGACCCGGCTTGGCACAGGAGACGGCGCGCGGGCGCGAGTGACACGTCGCGCTACAGGGATGCGCGCGGGGCGACGCGACGGCTACAGGGCGCACGGGCTCGGCACGGCGAGCTATAGGGAGCACGGGCTCTGTGACGAACCCGACCCAAAACATGGTCCTAAACCGGGGTTCTCACTCAGCATGCAAGTTAAATATGATAACAAGCGGTTTAGTGCTCATATTTAAAAACCATTCAAAACATATGAGAAGGGGGAACCCTTAAAACATAAACCACAATTTTCATTTAAACCAACCAACGAAGTAAAACCACCTGGCCAGTATTTATAAAATCATACAATACATTTTAAACAACTTTTTAAACAATGTTTCCCCTAGGACTCCTGTCCATCTACATGCTGAATAAACAATGCAACAATAAAAGACAGAGTGCCGGGGGCTCCCCATGATCAATCAGCTCCCTCCGCTAGCCATCCTGGTGTTGTCCCAAGTTACCGGAAAGATAAATAAGGGTGAGTATAAAGATACTCAGTAAGAATCCCCAACCGGGGTACAATACGATACATCCGTCATCTAGCACCTCAACAAGCAAGCAAACAACCATCAACACAGATTATAGCTCAACGAGCTCATAAGAAAAGATCTGGAACCATCGGAAGTCTCCTACTTCCGGAATCATCGGAAGTCTCCTACTTAGGCCTAATGATTGGTTCTCATAACCAATCCGGGACATCTCCGAGGGTCTTTCTCCTCGGCCAATTGATCACTCAAAAACCGATCCCAAGATGTCAGACACCTCGAGGGTCTTTCTCCCTCGACCAATTGATTAGCTCAAAAGCCAATCCCAATGGGTGTCCTCAAGGGCCTCTTACCCTCGCTATACATCTGGATTATCGGGAGAGTACCCAAAGTCTGGCTCTAAACTGGAAAGAATGGTGTACTCACGAACATTAGCCCGGGGGAGCTCTCCGAACCGGCAACTAACGCGCGTGTGCGCGCACACCGCATGCTCTCTGGCCCGGCGTAAATGCGGGGCCTAAGGGCAAACTACGCGGGCGGTACGCATGCCTATGACTCGAAGCGGTGTCGCGATCACGATGAGCGCGAGGCCCTCGGCGCTCATCTGTGCAGCCTGATCCACCGACCTGAAGCTAAGAACCGGCCAAGGTAGGCTTACACCGTTGGCAGGGTTCCGCTCTAGCAGGCACAAACTAGGCTTTGGCCGGAGTGGGTAGCTAAGTCCACAACCGGCGGGTCGGGGGGGGGGGGGTAGCAAGATACGTTATGTTACGCACACTTTACTCCCGACCTGAGCTACTAGGGACAAAGTACGTTTTGTCCGCTCAGCCTCTGGATGATGACAAATCCTACAACTCTATCTAAGAGTACAGAGCAAAATCAATGATCACTGGCTAGCAAGCAATGATCGACATAAATCACATTACCTAGCATGATACTACAACTTAGCGGGAATCACAAGCATCTTTGTGAGAACAAACCTAGCATGGCACTAACATAAAATCAGGCAAACATGCTAGCAAGAATTCAATCAACTGCTCTATCTCTAACATGCTCATAACAATCAGCAAACAAGCAAGGCATATCGAGATATATCGCAGGGTCCACACAACCACGGTAAGAAATCCTTACCTGGGACAAGCAGAACACAATAATTATAATAAATCTACGAGCGAATCCTCGAGCCTCTAATCGATTCCCGAACGGCTGAACATCAAACAAAGCACCCAAACCACATACATAAATGACCCAATAAATCCATAACCAAGAGACCAATAAATCGGGGCCCAACGAAGAAAAGACTGGGAAATACCATCCGAGAAGCCACAAGGCTCGGGCCAAACCAACACACACAAGCGGTGTCGCTGTCGGCAGGCGTAGGCCGGGCCGCGACGCAGCACCGGGCGCGCTGGGGGCTCGGACACGGGCGCAGAGAGGCACGCTGGGCGCTGGGGCAGAAGCGCTTGGCGCGAGGCGCGCGCGCGCGAGGCGGGCCAGGGCGAGGCGAGAAAGGCGCGGGCGCGAGCTCAGCAAGCACAGGGGCGCGCGAGGCGACGCGACGCTACGGGCTCGGGCGCTCAATCGCACGCAGCCTTCAGGCGAGGGACGGCGAGCTACAGGCGCACGCACACTGGGCGGGCGACTTCGGACGGACGGCGAAGTGGGGCGAGCTTCGAGGCGGCCAGGGGGGGGTCGGGCGGGCAGGGCGAGCGCTGGGCGCTCGGGTAGGGAGGAGAGGGAAAGGGGGGGGCTCGGGCTGGAGGAGAGAGAAAGGGGAAAATGGGGGAAAAATGGATTTTTTCCTTTTTTTTCTTTTCTTTTCTCTTTTATTTAAATTCCAACCTTATCCAAATAAATCCAATTTATCCATTTTCCAATTTTTCCAAAAATCCTTAAAATCCTTAAATCTCATTTCCCGGCTTCCTCCTTCGAGACCCGACTGAAGCAACCTTTCCAAACAACAAAACTCACTGAAATCAACCTCCCAAACCAACACTGAAGGCCCGGCTCGAATCCCGAAGGAAACACCCAAACAACCATCATTTTGCCCAAAACCCAAATCACAACCGAACTCCCAAACGAATAACCCAAACATCTCGAGACTCGCACCACCCACAACAAACAAGCCTCAACAAAGCGGGAGCTGCCTCAAGCCCCTGAAAATCCACAAATCCCGCCTAGGGAGCAAAAGACCAAAATGCCCCTAAGGGTCCAAAGCGACTCTATCGGCCCAACCAGAACCATCGAATCAACCAGGCAAGCTCCTCGAGAACCGGGATAGAAAACTGGGTCGTTACAATACTCCCTCCTTATAAGACTTTCGTCCTCGAAAGTCCTAAGACGAAACGGCTCTAGGAATACTTCACTGATTCCTAGCCAACTGAACTTCTCGGCTAATACAACACTAGCCCTCTACGAAAACCAAACCCTCTTGGGTTCTCAAAGGCTCAAAGCCACAAAGCTAACCATTCTGCCAAAGACTAGCTCAACAAAGACTGGGCAAAGCTAACCAAAAGGCCACTGCTCCGATCCGCTCAAGGATCTCAAAAGGCCTACAAACTAGGGGCTCAATCTAAACCTTGCTAATCCAACACGGAACACCTCTCTACGGTGTTACTCTCAGCAAACTCGCAGACTGGGCACAAGCTCCAAAACTCAACGCCACGCACTGGCGTAACTTTTCTGAATCCCCCTAAAGGACAAAACAACTTTAACTCTACACTATGCTGGCCAAACAACTAAACCTCTCAGGTTCCAGAAACCAAACAACCTACTCATGCATCACATGAAGCCAGCGAACCACAAAGCTTGCCTAAAGCCTTAACGAAAAGCAAACAAATCACCAACTGGCGATTGATCCAAAAAGACAAACTTTTCCAACAAGCACAAGCTGGAACTTCAGCTACGGCCAACCCTAAATGGCCAAAACCAGGCACATGCTCCACTCGGCCTAGCCAACAAACAGGAGCCTCTCAACGGCTGAACACAAACTTTTCCATGAAAATCTACTAGCAACTGGCCAAAGAGAACATTGCCAGGCAAGGAAACAACCAACGCTCCTCTCATGGAAATCTCGGCAGCAAGGACCAAACCCTCATAGGGCTACCAGCAACACAATAGCTTGAGGAGAACAGCCCAAAGGCTAACCAACCAATGCCACGGCACCTCTGTGCCAACTCACTCCATTGAGGCTCAGCTAATGCCAACTGCGAAAGCACAACAACAAGAAGCAAAGCCCGAGAAGGACTTGCTCAGCAGAACTCAACTCAAGCTCATCGCGAGCAAAGCTCGCCTCCAAGCTACCACTCAACTCTTAAGTCCAACTGGCTACTCAAAGGACTTCCTCCTTTTAGCCAAGGCCTAACTCATCTTGCGACTAGAACCTCCACACTCGGAACATCGCAAGGAATACGGACAGACGAGGCTATCTCCAAAGATAACACTCGAGGCAGGCATCCATGGTGCAACTCAACCACCATAGAAACTAGGGGTTCCTCAAACCCCAAAGAACCAACAACTTACCAGCAAAAACTCAACTCTTAAACTGGCTGGCTTCTGCCCTTGCGGGGACAAACAACTTTGCTTGCTAACAACACCATGCATGGACCCTCTCGCTGGGCTAACCACTGCGCTACTCTGATCAACTACACAGCTCAGAAGCTACGCTGACTCCACAATGGGAACGATTTCCCAGCAAGCAACTCTGAAGGGCAGCGAACTACACACACGCTCGCTGTCTATCTCAAACCCAAGGGCAAACAACAACCAACTCTCTTTGAAGCAACACCCAAGGGGAAACCTCAACCGATTGGACCACCAATCCAGAACTAGCAGAACTTACTCAACTGCCGAGGGAGGGGTCAACTCCCAAAACAACCTGACTAGGAACAAATCCTCAGGGCAACGCCCTCTGGCTCGAACCGAGCTAGCTCTTGAAACATCAAGAGAACCAAAACTTGGTCAACACCAAGCACCAACTAGCCTCCATAAACCTTCTGCCCAAGGCAAGGATCCGAACAGCTCTCTCAACCATTACAATCAGAAACTACGCGGCTACTACCACCGCTCTTGATCAGATCCAACTAAACTCTGACCAGGCTAAGGACCAACAAGCAAAACTTGCTTAAACAACAACCCGACAATGAGCACGACATCCTTACAACCAAAGATGGGGAACTTGCCAAGAACCAAAGCCTTGACAACCCAAAGACTGAGCACTAGCTCCTCAACACGAACCCTTCGTGGTTCTCCAAACATAAACCACGGAACGAGCTACACAAAAGTACACCGGCGTGTACAGCTCCAACTAGATCCAGGGGCTCTAACACAGGGCAACTTTTGCCTCCAAACAGTGCCACTACTAACCAGGGAGCAACAAGAGTCCAAACCCTCTCGGGGCCAACTCACCACGAAAAGCCACATTGGCCAACTTACTCTACAAGAGCAAATCCATACCAAGCAATAAAACCTCAAGCCAATGTGCTCACTAAACGCGCTCCGATCAGCCATCCAACTCATGGCTCTAACACTGGATTCATCACGCATCCTCAATGCCAACACTACCCATACTAGGGTAACTCAAAGGGTGGCCGAATCATGCTACCATCAAACTGGCTCACAGGCTCACAACACAGGCGCGAGAACTCGAACGCGCTAGCTCTTAACAGCCTACAACATCCTTTGCACCGAACTCTCGGTGACACTGGAAAGCTCCTACTTTCCCTCGAAAACCTCAAACTTGTAGTCCTCTGACTACCACCGAGCTAGATCTCTTATGCAACCCAAACAGGTGCAACCTCAGGAAAAGGGTACAAGACTAGCGGGGATGCTATACTCTGGGCGGCCATGGAACCACCTGCACAACAGAGCCAACTGGCCTCAATCTAGGCCTCCTCTCAAAGCCTGGTGCCAACAGGCACAACATCCTTTACAACACAAATCAGCCTACAACGAGCTTTATGCCCCTCTGAGGAAAGGGAAGGTCACACTCCAAGTGACGGGGCAATGGCACTCAACACAAGAGTCCAAAAACTCGAGCAGCCTAATCTCCGGCATCTCGACCAACAGACATGCCAAGGCCTACTCCTCGCATCCCACTCGATGCTCAACAAAAGCTCAGGCTAACTCCTGCATCTCACTCGATGCTCAACAAAGCTCAGGCCAACACCTCGGGTGGCAACAACTAGTTCCACACTGGGAACATCCAAATAAAAAAAAGTGCTCCACTCTACTAGCCCTCTGAAATCCACAAATGGATTAAAACCCTGGCAAGCAAACTCTGAATCGCACCACAGCTCACGAGGGCACTAAAAGAAGCCCAGTGACAGCGACAACAGGAGCTTGCAAGGGGGCAAAGATGGCTCTACATCCGCCTCAAGCCACTAACACGGCAACTTGCCAATCAATCGGGCGATGGTGGAGACTCGGCTAGTCCACCTTTCTCAAGGGACTACCACCATCAATCTTTGTACCAAACAAAGACAGAGGCGGCACATCTCGACCTCTCGAGCAAAGGGGCATCCCGACTCACGGATGCTAAACTCAAACACGCCCAATGCTTTACTACTAGCAATTTGGACTTTCTCAAACAACGAGCTCTCTGAGGCATCCACTTGCCAAATCGGGCGGCTCCATCAACGCCAACAAACTCGCTGCATAAACTGCTGATCATGCCCTCCCGGAACCTCCGGGGCTACAAGAGCTATTGGGGGAAAAATCTTTGAAACAAACTCTGCCGGTGGGCTATCTCGTGCCCGAGACTCCTCACTATGCGCTACAAATGCGCACTGGGTCTCCGCTCTCGATAGGCAAGAGACCGCCATCAAATCTCTCTCATGGTGGAGCACACTCGCTCAAGGAGTCTCGCTCGAGGCGTGCTAGCCTCTACCCCCTCCTCTAGGCAACTCAAGCGCGGGGCCAACTCGCCAACGGGCTAAACAACCGGGGACGCGGCCTCAACATCAATACAAACGGTCCAACTCCTCGGTCGAACATGCCAAGCGCCCCGCTCCTGCGAGTGCGATCAACACTTTGGCGATCCGCACGAGCACCCCACCCTCTCACTAGGGAAAAGCAACAACCGGGCCACAAATGGCCTCACGGAGTCCAAGCTCGCCTCCCTGCGGGTGCGATCGACACACCGGCGACCGCACAAAGCATAAATGTTGGCCCACACTGGGGCTTTCACCGCTCAACAAGCCGCTGCGTGATCGAGAAAGTTGACATGATGGCTCTCTAAGCCCAAACCAACAATGAGTCAGAACCTGCTCGTCTCCGCTCCACAACTCTACACAAGGCATAAAAGCTAGATGAAAAGTATTGTAAATTCTTACCCCTTAGCTTAATTGAACTCAGACAAACCTGGCGGCCGTGGAGTGCTGATGATCATGGGAGCAAACAACCTACAAAGCAGGTTAGTCTACGAATCTATGACTCGTGCTCGATACCAACTGTGACGAACCCGACCCAAAACATGGTCCTAAACCGGGTTCTCACTCAAAGATGCAAGTTAAATATGATAACAAGCGATTTAGTGCTCATATTTAAAAACCATTCAAAACATATGAGAAGGGGGAACCCTTAAAACATAAACCACAATTTTCATTTAAACCAACCAACGAAGTAAAAGCACCTGGCCAGTATTTATAAAATCATACAATACATTTTAAACAACTTTTTAAACAATGTTTCCCCTAGGACTCCTGTCCATCTACGTGCTGAATAAACAATGCAACAATAAAAGACAGAGTGCCGGCGGCTCCCCATGATCAATCAGCTCCCTCCGCTAGCCATCCTGGTGTTGTCCCAAGTTACCTGAAAGATAAATAAGGGTGAGTATAAAGATACTCAGTAAGAATCCCCAACCGGGGTACAATACGATACATCCGTCATCTAGCACCTCAACAAGCAAGCAAACAACCATCAACACAGATTATAGCTCAACGAGCTCATAAGAAAAGATCTGGAACCATCGGAAGTCTCCTACTTCCGGAATCATCGGAAGTCTCCTACTTCCGGCCTAATGATTGGTTCTCATAACCAATCCCGGGACATCTCCGAGGGTCTTTCTCCCTCGGCCAATTGATCAGCTCAAAAACCGATCCCAAGATGTCCGACACCCTCGAGGGTCTTTCTCCCTCGACCAATTGATTAGCTCAAAAGCCAATCCCAATGGGTGTCCTCAAGGGCCTCTTACCCTCGCTATACATCTGGATTATCGGGAGAGTACCCGAAGTCTGGCTCTAAACTGGAAAGAATGGTGTACTCACGAACATTAGCCCGGGAGCTCTCGGGCCGGCAACTACGCGCGTGTGCGCGCACACCGCATGCTCTCTCAAATCGGGCGTAAATGCGGGGCCTAAGGGCAAACACGCGGGCGTGCACGCATGCCTATGACTCGGAAGCGGTGTCGCGATCACACGAGCGCGAGGCCCTCGGCGCTCATCATGCGGCTGATCCACCGACCTGAAGCTAAGAACCGGCCAAGGTAGGCTTACACCGTTGGCAGGGTTCCGCTCTAGCAGGCACAAACTAGGCTTTGGCCGGAGTGGGTAGCTAAGTCCACAACCGACGAATTCGGGGGGTAGCAAGATACGTTATGTTACGCACACTTTACTCCCGACCTGAGCTACTAGGGACAAAGTACGTTTTGTCCGCTCAGCCTCTGGATGATGACAAATCCTACAACTCTATCTAAGAGTACAGAGCAAAAATCAATGATCCCTGGCTAGCAAGCAATGACTGACATAAATCACATTACCTAGCATGATACTACAACTTAAGCAGGAATCACAAGCATGCTGGCAGAACAAACCTAGCATGGCACTAACATAAAATCAGGCAAACATGCTAGCAAGAATTCAATCAACTGCTCTATCTCTAACATGCTCATAACAATCAGCAAACAAGCAAGGCATATCGAGATATATCACAGGGTCCACACAACCACGGTAAGAAATCCTTACCTGGGACAAGCAGAACACAATAATTATAATAAATCTACGAGCGAATCCTCGAGCCTCTAATCGATTCCCGAACAGCCTGAACATCAAACAAAGCACCCAAATCACATACATAAACAAATTTCAATAAATCCATAACCGACCAATAAATCAGGGCCCAACGAAGAAAAGACTCGGGAAATACCATCCGAGAAGCCACAAGGCTCGGGCCAAACCAACACACACAAGCAGGCTGTCGGCAGGGCAGAGGCTAGCTGGGCGCAGGCACTGGGCGCGCTGGGGGCTCGGACACGGGCGCAGAGGCACGCTGTGGCGCTGGGGCGCAGCGCAGGCGCGAGAAGCGCGCGCGGGCGAGAGACGACGAGCGAGCGGCGCGGCGCGCGCGGCTCAGATGATGGACGGCGCGCGGGCGCGAACTCAGCAACCACAGGGGCGCGCGAGGCGACGCGACGCGACGAGCTCGGGCGCTCGATCTGGCACGGCACTATGCGAGGGACGGCGAGCTACTGAGGCGCGACGGCACGGGTGGCGACTTCGGACGTGGCGAGTGGGGCGAGCTCGGGCGGCCAGGGGCTCGGGCTGGGCGGCCAGAGGGGCGAGCTGGGGCGCTCGGGCAGGGAGGAGAGGGAAAGGGGGGGGCTCTGGGCCGAGGAGAGAGAAAGGGGAAAATGGGGAAAAATGGATTTTTCTTTTTTTCTTTTCTTTTCTCTTTTATTTAAATTCCAACCTTATCCAAATAAATCCAATTTATCCATTTTCCAATTTTTCCAAAAATCCTTAAAATCCTTAAATCTCATTTCCGGCTTCCTCCTTCGAGACCCGATCAAGCAACCTTTCCAAACAACAAAACTCATCAAATCAACCTCCCAAACCAACATCAAGGCCCGGCTCGAATCCAGAAGGAAACACCCAAACAACCATCATTTTGCCCAAAACCCAAATCACAACCGAACTCCCAAACGAATAACCCAAACATCTCGGGACTCATGACCCACAACAAACAAGCCTCAACAAAGGGCGGGAGCCGCCTCAAGCCCTGAAAATCCACAAATCCCGCCTAGGGAGCAAAAGACCAAAATGCCCCTAAGGGTCCAAAGCAACTCTAACGGCCCAACCGAACCACTGAATCTGAACCGGAAGCTCCTCGAGAACCGAGATAGAAAACTGGGTCGTTACAGGCTCGGCACGGCGAGCTACAGGGAGCACGGGCTTGGCACAGTGCAGGGTGCTCGGACCTGGGCGACGCGGGGCCTGGGCGACGCGGGGCCTGGGCGAGGCTGGGCGACGCGACTTCGGCCTGATCTTGGGTCGGGCCGGGCGCTGGCCTGGCGCTTGTGGTTGGGCTCGGGCTGGCTCGGGCTTGGGCGAGCTGGGGGCGAGCTGGGCGGCTAGGTTGGGCGACTAGGGGGGGCTGGCTCGGGGCTGGAGGAGAGAGAGAGAGAGAGAGAGAGAAAAGGGAAAAATGGGGAAAATGGGGATTTTTCCTTTTATTTTATCCTTATCCAATTTTATCCAACCTTATCCATTTTAAAACCTTAAAATCCCATTTCCCGGCTTCCTCCTTCGAGACCCGACTGAAGCAATTTTTTTCCAATAAATAAACTCACTTAAATCAACCTCCCAATCAACATTAAGGGCCCGGGCTCGAATCCCAATGGAAGCACTCAAACAACAATGATTTTTCCAAAACCCAAAATCACAACCGAGCTTCTAAACGAATAGCCCAAACATCTCGGGACTCGCAACCCACAACAAACAAGCCTCGACAAAGGCAGGAGCTGCCTCGAAGCCCTAAAAAATCCACAAATCCTGCCCGGGGAGCCAAAAGACCAAAATACCCCTAAGGGTCAAAATAGCTCTAACGGCCCAACCGAACAACTGAATCTGAACTGGAAGCACCTCGAAAACCGGAATAGAAAACTGGGCCGTTACAGATAGTGTAGGTAAGGGTGAGAGTTGTTAAACTCTTTTATTAGTCTAGGGTAAAGTGTATGAGGTGAGTTTCATAGGTTTGTATTGAAATTCATGAAAATCTTCATATATGTAAGTTACGTTGCATGAGTTGAGTAAGCATGAGATTGAAGTGAAAGGCTCAGGTCTTAGTCGTGATGAGGTTGCTCTTAGGGGTAACTTATATTGGTGTGTTATCAGCGTATCTAGAGAACTAGTGATATTTGATTTGTATCTTGTTTGACGACGGTAGAATGATTATCTCGTGGTTGAACTCGATGAATTTTTCACACATATGTATTAGAAGCAATTGGAAGAATGGGATGTACGAGTTGATGTGCTCCTAGTTTGCAGGCGTAGATGTTGACGTTGGGTTAAAGGAAAACACGTTACATAATCAAACATATTATTTGGGCAAGTATCTAAATCATGAACTTGTGTTTTCCCCTTTAGATGTTGGTTTAGGTGTGTAGCCATGATTGATCCAAGTTCGGGTCGATAAATTGTGTGTGCTCTCTCTTCGAGTTGGAGTTTGTTGTAGTTTTTGCTAGTGGCATCTTTTAGTGTTCACTAGAGGAGGCTTGCATTGGTGCATTGGAGATGTTTACTGGGTATGTTTATACTCACCCTTGTGTTGTGTTGTTTTCATCTTGCAGGTTTTGATGAGATCGTGGTTGCGAAACTTACTGGTGGTTGTTAGAGTTACACGAGATGGAGCTAAAATTGGAAATTTAGGCCTAGATTGCAAGGAGACGTGTTCAACATATTTTTCGCGAGGACGGAGACAAATAACTCATTCTCCGACTCCACTCCATGTACATCTCTAATTAGGCACGAAAAATCAAAGCTAAAAAAGTGAGTTTCAAAGCAAATATTTAAAATTTGAGGTTTCAAATTTTTTTGAAATTAAATTTAAAATGGAAGGACATTTAAGGGAAATGTTCAAGAAGGGAAACCCCAAATTTTTGAGATACAAAATTAAAATGCTCGCCTAAAAAATTTGATTTCAAAGCATAAAAACGAAAATTTAGAATTTAAAAATTATTCAATTTTTTGAAACTGGTTTGGAAACATTAAAGGAAAGTTTGAAGGTTTACTTAAAATGAACATTTTTATGCAATAAAAATATATTTACGGTAATCTAAAAAATTAAGATTTTCTTGGGTATTAGTGAACGTGTTTAAGGTTTTTGGTTCAATTTTGGGGGTGCATATTTTCTTTTCTCTTATAAGGGAGTAGTAGTTGGGGGTATTATATTTGACTTGAAAGCCCTAAATATTAGGCAATAAAAAGTAAATACTTAGTTTTTAAAAAAATTATTGAAATTTCAAATTTATAGACATTTGTTTGGAAATGTTCAAGAGACAACTTTGAGGAATAAACTTGTTGTACGTGATATATCAACAGACAACATAGACAATTGCACAAATAATATCAGGAAGTCAAGAGCATGAGCACAACATCCACACAGCCTAGGGCAAAGGGTTCTTACCTGAAATAATACAGAACATCAGCTTGCTCATTATCGGCCTTAGTTCAAACTCAACCAAATGATAGGAGAAAAAACTCCAAATTAAGCTAGAGAATTCCCTTTAACGGATGATGAAACAACCCCTAGAAAATTATACATATTTTACTTGGAAGAGTGATCAGTAATCGAGAAATAGAACTACGTTCCAAACTTTAAAAAAGTCATTGAATGAATATAGATGTTTATATTCATTGTGCCTTTTGGATGAATAGGTGAATTGTAAAGATTGAAATGTTGCAACTCTTCACAATGTGTAGACATCGTATCTTCATCTATATCATTCTCCTTTTCTTCGATAAGATTTGTCCTTGAATCTAAATCGTCTCCTTGCAAAGCAATTTTGTAGTTATCATCTCGTGTCTATTTAAGTACCTTTATTGCAGCCTCTTTTATTAAATCATATGAATAAGAAGCCTTTTGTGGTTGATGGCAAGAATGGTTCACCCTACTGACATGTGAAAATGGCGGGTTGAAATCAAATGGTTTTTCTTGAAATTGCAATTGAATAAAGAGAATTTAAAGTATGAACAAGTTCATCTGGCCCTCAACTCCATTTTGTTAGTTTATGAAAAAAATTTCTAGCATAAATTATAAGAAAGATAAAAGAAAAAAAAATATAACTATTCTGCCCTTCCCACATATTTGAGAACCCTTTAAATTAAGCATAAGGGGTAATTGCAACATTTATCGAAGTTTAAGAGTGTGATTGCTCAAATTTAAAGTTTAAGGAATTAATTGTTACAAACATTATAGTTTAGAGATGATTTGTGCACTTTTTTATGTTTTTCCTTTTGAATTTAACAATAATTTGAGTAATTTCATGATTACTCGATCATGCAAGATGCCATCCATTCTACTTCTTTTGGCCATGCCTATGTAAATAATAAATGTGTTTTAAGTAATTTATGGGATAAAAAAAACACCTCATTTACCCATATTTAATACGAGAGATATTATTTTAAGACTAAATTCTAACCATCTTTAATGGACTGAATTTGTATTTTTATAAATAAATTAATATTTTAATAATTAAAATTCAAAATTATACGTGCAAACAAATTATCTTGGTAAACAAATGTTTAATATATATATCTATATACTAGAAAAATTATACGTGCTTTGCACTTGCAATATATTTTAATATATATATTTTTTCAATTCAATTGAAAGTATCATCTTTTAAACTTTATTTATATATGTAATTATAATGTAATACAAAATTTTTATTTAAATAAATAAAATTTAAAGAAAAAAGAATCAAATATAGATTAGTTCTTTATATAATTTTTTTTTTATTTTAATCATATAATAGAATAATTTTAATAGCATTAGTAGACAATATTGAAGTTATGAATAATATAATAAATAATATACATTTAGTAAAATAATAGTACTGGTTACAAAAAAATTAAAATAATAGTTTAAAAAATGAATCAACGGTAATTCTTTTAAGATAAATATACTTACAAAACTACAACGGATGATATAATTGTTTAAAAGCCTTCATTATTTACATAATTTTCAATTTTATTTTTATTTTTATCTTACAAATGATAAACGATAAGATAAAATTGAATTAAAGTGAATGTGTAAGCTTGTTTCTTGCAATGCAAAAAATTCAAAATTGGTGAATTTATTTTTGTTTGATTCACTTCAATATATATAAACCTCTATTTTAACTTATTTGCATTTTTTTAAATTTATTCTTGAATTACAAAAGATCAACTTTAAAAAAAAGACAAAGAATCAAGATAGATATTTAAAAAAAAAAACAAAATCAATATAAATGTTAAGTAAACAAATCACACATATATTATAGAGAAAATAATGACAATGAAGAAATGAAGAAAACAAAGCCAAAACTATGAATGTATGGTGATATTTCAAATAAGTAAAATAAAACTAATATAAGGTAAATAAAAATAAATCAAATATTTTGAAATTTCAACATTAAATATTAATTAAAAATAAAAATTCATAAATTATAGAAATTAAATTATAAAAAATAAAAAGACGAATAACTTTTCATTCTATTCAAATCTTTATGTAGGTGGTTAGATCAAATTTATAATGATTTATTTTGTTTTCATTAAATCCTAATAAATTTTGAAACATTTTTTAAGTATAATAACTTGAAGAAGAAAAAAAAATCATTAGAAATTCTTTTGTGGGATAGTGGAATGTTTAGAATTTACTATTTTACTATTTATTTTTTTAATTTTAAAAAAATTATTAGAGATTTTTTTTAGAATTTATGTATTTTTTTAAATGTATTTTTATGAGTTAAAGTAAATAAGTTTTTTTTAACTATTAACATGTTTTTTGTAATTTAGAATTTGGTAAAGAGAAAATAATCCAAAAATAATTGTCCTTCTTCAACTACTTTTAACTTAAAACACACTTGCAATTAATTTTAATGGACAATATAATCTCAAAGCCTGCTTACTCGCATATTTTTCAAATTTGTTTTTTAATTAAAAAATAATTAATCATACAACAAAATAAACACATACCTCCAATTAACTTCAATGGATGATATATTATCTTGAAGACTCCTTAATTGCATATTTTTTAAGTTTGTTCTTGAAATACAAAAGATAAACTACACAACAGAATAGAACCAAGATAGTTATTAGATTAAGTAAGCAAGTCACACATATAATACTAGAAAACCTATACATGCTTTGCACGTGTCATATAATCTGATTAATTTTTTTAATTATAAGTTTGAATAGAAAATGTAAGTATTAATGAATGGGGATGAAATTTTTAAAATTGATTAGAATATTATTTAAAAAAACAAATAAATTAAAGAAATAATGAATTCAAACATTAAAAAAAAATTAGGGTAAAATATAAATTTGGTCCCTATGATTTGAAAAAAGTTAGAGTTTAGTTTCAATATCTTGTTTAAGGTAAATATGATATATTTATTTTTAAAAGAATGCCTAAAAATTTAATATAAAATATACTGGTTAATTTTTAAATGTAAATTTTATCATCTCATACTTCAAATTAATTAATATGAAAACAAAAATAAAGATAGACGAAGATTAAATCAAATAATCCAACAAAACAAATTAAAAAATAAGTTAATTTTTTTAGCTGAAAGAAAAGTAAACTCAAACACAAAATGAGAAAATTTAAAAATGTTTGTACAAAAGTGTTGAAGAGAATTCTATTTATAGTTGTTGAGAAAATAAGGATTACAAAATATTTGAAATTAATTAAATATAAAATTTTTAATTTTAAAATAATAACTTTAAAGATAGGTTTTTTTCTTGAGTTCAACTTTAAAGATAGGTTACCTAAAGTGAGAATGCGAGGAGTTTTTTCATAATTATTATTAATCTTATTATATTTTTTAGAAATAGTATTAATAAGTGTTAAATATTTTTAAATTATATATTATAGATTAAAAATAAAAAGAAATGTCGTAACCTCTGACCTAAACTATCTTTTAAAGTATAATGAAGTATTATTATAAGATTTTGTTTTTGAGAAAATGAAAATAAATTAATTATAAGGATATAAATATTTTTATTAGCTTTTGTTTGCGACAATATATTTTTCATGAATTCAACAAAAAATAAAATAAAAATTAAAGTAGAGAAATTTGAACTCATTATCTTTTGGTTCATTTCATGTAAGTATTATGTTTGTTTACTTAATTAATTAATATTATTTTTACTATTATTTATATAACTATGAAGTGAGAGATCAAGTCATCAAATCTTTAATCTTTTAATTCATGATATATATTCAAGTCATTGACCTATTGCTATTTTTCGCTTAGGTAGTTAATTTTGTATTTTTGAGATTACGATTTTTGTTTTGAGTACATATTGGGGGAGGGAGACAATACCGATTCTCTGGCTCGAACCTGCGACATTGGTGTTGAACTGATTTATATCCAAACAATAAAATCATTGCGCTGCTAACTCATTCAATAGAGATTACAACAATTGGTTCAACTAAAAAACATGAAAATAAATCTATATATCGTTAAATTTATAATATATATATTATAGTATAATTGAAGTTTACTAATTATAATTAAAATAATTATTTATATAATTTGAGAATTAAAATGGTAAAGGATTTTGTATTATTACAACCTTTAATTTTAATAAAAATTTAATTTCTTATTGACAATTGATAATTTACATTTAACTTGAGTTTAATTTAAACTTTTTAGAGTATAGATTAAATTTTTAACTTTTTATTCCAAAATTTCTTGAACTTGGATTTAATATATTGATTTGGCATATGTGATTTCGTTGTAAATTCAACAAAAATACCAACATCTTGAAATGATTTGAAGATTGAAAGAACTTTTGAGAAAAGTAATTATTAGATTCAAATGTTGGGAAAAAATGGTAAAAGAAAACTTCAAACCTAATTCGATATATTGATTCCATAATATCCATGCCTTATTTATTCAATAAAATATCAACATCTTGAGATGGGTTGAAATTTGAAGAGTCTAATAATGAATTGAGTGTTAAAAAATAAAGAAAATATGTAGGTTAAAATGTTGGAAAAAATGGTAAAGAAAGCTCCAAACTAAATTTAATACATTGATTCAATACATGCCTCTCTTGTAAATTGAATAAAACACCATCATGTTTAGTTGATAACATCTTGAGTCGATATATGAAGATGGAAGAGAGTCTTTGAGAACTACAAATTGAGTGAAAAACAAAAATGAGATGCAAATTTTGTAGGAGAAAGAATGAAGAAAACTTATTTTTATAGTAGAAATTGGTAGATAAAAAACCTTTTAAATTCTAAAACTTATCAAATTTAATTAATCCATCATTAATTAGGAGAACCTTTTCATTTATCAATTATGTTAAGGTGAGAATATGAAAAGGTCAAATAATTAATGTTAATTAGAAAGTATAAAATTTATAAAAATCTTTTAAACCCTTCACATTTTTTCTAAGAGTAAAACCATAAACCTTTTGTGGGAATGTTGGATTGTTATTTAATGACAGTAAATGTATTTAAAAATAATTAAAACCTTCAAATGACATAGTTTAATTACATCGTGGGTATTTAATTACTATTTTTTACAATTTTTTTTTTTTGATATTTTTTACAACATTTCGTGGTTTGTTTGAAAAACTCAAAGAAAATAATGGCTTTAATGTGTAAATATGTATTGTGGCTTAGGGGCAAAATCGTCAAAAAATGATTTTTCCTCTAACCCACACTTTAAGGTATTAAGATATTAAGATAAGACATATAAAAATAATGGACAAAAGAAGAAAACATACCTAACATATATATATATAATCTAGACAATACATAAACCAAAAGATAAAATACAACAAAATAGAATCAAAGAAATGTTAGGATTAAGTAAGTTACAAATATATTAAAGTTAAGGATAATGAATAAAAGAAGAAAACAAATCAAACATGTATAGACATACATAATAAATGACAAGTTAGATGTTTGTAAAATATGTTGAAAAGAACTCTATTTATATTTGTAGGAGATGAAAGTTACAAATTTTTTGAAATTTTAACCATAAATATAATTAAAAATAAAAACTAATTACTTATAGAAATTAAATGATAAGACCAAAAACTTTTGATATTCTATTATTTTCATCTCTCAATTTTTTATGTGGGAGGTTAAATTATTAATATTAATTAATTTCATTTTCATTAAATCCTAATAAATTTTGAAACCATTTTTAAAAAAATATAATAACTTAATAAAATATTAATATTTCAATTAAATTATAGTAAATGTCATATAAATTTTATCTTAGAGGATGTGAAAAGTTAAATAATTAATGTTCATTTTTTAAAAACAATAATTAATGTTCATTTCACTAATAAATTAATTTAAACAAAACATCAAAGACACTAACATTGGTGGGAAGTTTTGAAAATAAAGTTCTGGCATAGATTGTAATTACAAAACTTGAAAAAGGTTAATATTGTCTAAAAATAATTTTCATTTTAAGCCTAAGGTTGTTAGAAGATGTTAGATTAGATATGTGAATTTTCAAGAATGACAAATTACCTCTTCATCCATGATGACGACTTTCAATACCTCGAGAACTTCAGCCTTTTTTGTTTGGTATTTTTCAATAGTTCCTTTGCGAATGACGCTTACATTCAAACTCCAAATATGTTTGAAAAGTTTTAGGTCTTGTATCAACATACTCTTGCTTACATTCAAACTCCAAATATGTTTGAAAAGTTTTAGGTCTTGTATCAACATACTCTCCATTGTACCTGTAATTTGAAGAAAAGAATGTATTAGTAAAATTATATATATAAATATAGTAATAATTAATATAAGAATATAAATATTGATATTGAATTAATTAAATTAAAGATTAAGGAATATACCTGAATATATATAGATCAACTTGATTGCTAGTAAACAAATAATGAAATTCTCTTGACAAATTGCCTGGCAAATGAGTTGTAAATCTATGCAATTATTTATAGGAAATACAATATGTGTTCGTTTGATTTTTCTTTTGTGGTTATGAAATGTATAGTAGTGGAATTTGATTGGTCATAAATTTAGCATGAAGTCATTTTAAAGTCAATTGTGGTTATGGAGAATGAAGTGGAGAAAGTGGGCATTTAATTGAAGGGTGTAAGGTGAGGGTATTCTAATCAATTTTAGTATTAAATTACCTCTAGGTTAAATGGTGGTGGTATTTGTGCAATCAATAATCAATAGTAAAACATCAAATTAAAGACAATTGTAGTTACATTGTTTTGTAACCAACCAAATGAAACATGAAGTGGAGAAGGTTGAATATTAAATAAAAAATAGATTAGAATGAAGGTGGGCATTTACTTCAAGGATGAAAGGAGGTGGTATAACTTCAAGGATGGAAGGAGGTGATATTCTAATTAATTTTCAATAATAAATAATTAGTAAAATGAACAAAATTACTTGAAGGTTGAAGGTGAGCAAAATAAATAGAATTTTGTTAAAATAAGAAGGGTAAATGTATCAAAAAATGATTTACACATTAAGACACATTTTAAGGATGTCCATTGAAGAGTGTCGAAGTAGGTATGTGATTTAGGAGTTTATAGTGCAAATAATTATGTTTGTAAGAAGCATTACGTAGAGTTCTCCGTACACAAAGTTCTAAATCCAATACCAGATGAGACGAGGGGTCTGTACATATGGAAGTGATTTTTCATTTCTTATGTGGAAAAATACAAGTTATTTTTTCTTTTTCGAAATAAAAAATACAAGGTATTTGGCTTTCTGTACGGAGCAATAATAAACTATATCTATGACATGTTTGACATCATCCATTTTGAGTTTTTATTTTTGGTCCAATAGGAATTTTGGAGACTCCAATCACATGCCTGTAATACAATTACAATTATTAATATGTCCTGGCCTTTTCTAAACTCAAGCATCAATGTCCAAAAAGAACTTTATTCAACAACAACATTTCAGCAAAAAGCACATTCATACATCCAGAATCATACCATACCGTTTTTAAGAATAAATGATCCTTAATCAAAACTTAGAAGTTAAAGATGGGAACATACACAACCTCTTTTAGAGATTTAAATTTAGATTACCCCCATCTTAAACTCCCAGCAGAATGAATAAGGTACAAATAATAATAATAATAATAATAAATCAAACCAATGGAGGATTGAAATAATCTAGAAAAACCTCTTGAGAGTGTAATCATAGACCGTTTGTAGGACACTTGAAGATGTCCCATCTTCAGGCAACTTCAGAAGCCGGGCAACTTTTGAAAATTTAGCATGGTGTCTTAATATGGCATCGTTATCGAGTTCTTTCAACTCCTCGATGACGGATACTTTTTCTGAAAGTGCCCATTGCATAGCCCAAATGGCCAGAGGACGCATATAACACAGTGATCGGTACTGATCTGTGGTTGTCCAAGCTTCTGGTGTCTGGAAGTTGTATCTGACAACAGCCAAAATATATGATAGAGTTAAAACTAAAGCCTTGAGATTAATAGCTACCACTACCACATATGGATTCGGGATGGTTCAAATAGAAACAATCAAACTATTTTGTGAGAATAAGAAGCAAACTATTTTATATGTTTTCTGGAAAAGGAACTTTCAGCCAAAATATGATATAGTTAAAATAGGTATGATGTGGCTTTTTACCCCAGGCCATTTTCTGACCACGCAGCTTCATAGATGCCTTCGGCTGTTCGGAATGCCATGTCCATCATATTTTCGTGGATCATTGAAGCCGCAACCCCATATGTGACTCCTGACCATATTTCTCTTGACTGCATCGATGAATAGTCCACTGTTCCATCAGGAAGCATCCCATTTACTGCACCTCGCTTCCCATTCTTGATCTTCATTACATTGTAATTGAATACCTTTTCCAGTGCACTCTTCGCCTTGTCGTCATCAACAATGGGAACAAGACCAGAAGCTCTAGCATACCTTGCACATGAATTTGTAGTAAGACAAGTATATTTGTTAAAGAGATAGCATGACATTTAATGCTAATAATTTTAATATGGAACTTCAAGATAGTATATATACCACTGTCCAGCCAGCTGATCAGCTTGAATAGATGAACTTGAACTCCCACCACTGCTGTCATAATTGAAGTAAGAACCATTCCACAATTTCTCATACACACGTTTTGCCTTCTGAAATTTGAACCAAAAATAGTGTTCAGCATCCTTTTCTTCAGCTACACGAGCCAAGGCCGAAGCAGCCTGCAACGCTGCCACCCATAGGCCACCACTATATGCACTAACACCGGTGACGGACCACGTATCATAAGTCTGATCAGGGAAGCCGTCATTCTCAATCATCCCATCCCCGTCCCGATCAAACTGGTCCATATAAGCCATGGCGAGGTAAACAGAGGGCCAGACAGCCTTGGCGAATTTCACATCCCCTGTGCCAACAACATCCCTATAAATTTGGAGGACAAACTTTGGATTCAAGTCCTTCCACCTGTCCGTATTATATAGGTTATATCCATTCACTTCAAACCATGGGTCATTAACTCCGATATCGTGGGGAACGGCTCCAAGAACATTTCTTGCCTCCCATTTCCCATTATCTAGAAGTTGCATCTTGCTGGGATCGTGCATCATTACTGCCGCTGCAAAATCTCGTTGAATGCTGAGTTCAAGTTTTGGAAATAGCATTATGAGTGCAAATGAGGAGTAAAAATGAACGTCATAGGTATTCCACATGGTGTATTCAATCCCTTCCAGATAAAGGAACTGGCCAACATTTTCCTCTCCCTTTTGAAGCAGATTTACTCCGAATGCAGAATTCGATGCAACTGAATTGCTTAATTCATCCAGTGTTGAAGTCATCCTCCCAAGAATATCATTAGCAGTATCATTTTCATGGGATTCATCAGTTGTACTCTGCAGGCCTTTGCTCTGATCAAGGCAAAATCCCCTTTCTCCATAGCTGACTAAACTCTGGATTGGAAGTGAACCATCTATACATACAATTTTCAAGAAAAAAATATCCAGTTTTAATCAAAATGATTGATAGAACTTTTTAAATAGTAAGGTAAATATACCTGTCCAGATTGTCCCCCCAGCATTAAGATAATAAAGCTCATTAAAGAGAGTAACGGGATACCTGCAGAAATCAGAAGGCTTCAAAATCTGAAGGAATCTGAATTAATAACTGAGATATCTAAGCCTACCATTTAGGAACCTTCTTGTCTTCCAGCACAGGTCTTTGCCAAGCATCAATTTGTGACTCCCAGTGACGATGTTCTAAGTCGGATACAGAAAAATAGGATATTAAGATAATATATTTCTGAAAAGAATTTGTCTAATTAAATTAAAAAAAAGTTTGACAATGCTTCCTATTCCCAATAGATTTGCTCAGGTATGTCACTTCTGCTTTTAAATGGTATTAATCTGTGAGTACTATTAGGGATATTTTGGAAATAGTTGTAACTGTATTAATGGTAATTAACTGAAGAGTCTTAATTATAAATAGGAGTATGGTTTGTGAATTGGTTGTGTGAGAGACATAGCCCTCTCAAAAAACTACTTTTCTGTTTTATCTTATTTTGCAGAAGTTACTAAAAATGGAAACAAAGCCAACCTCATCATTCGCGCTTTACCAGCATTCGGTAAGTCTCTCAAAAAGAGAAAATTTCCTCACTATTAGCTTTGCTAGAAGAAGATGTTTGGGGTTACTGAAAATGTTTTCAGTATGGGTAGGACCTATTAAGAGTACCCCCATCAAGATAACTTCATTATTAACCTCTTTAACCCAGATAAAGAATTTCAGCAAAGAAACAGCTCATTTATTAGTTCAGCATGGGGTCTAGTCAACTGTGGGATACTTTTCATTTAAGTTTGAGAGTTGGATTGAAAAGATCGATGGTAAAATAAACGTCGCTCCTTCTTATGGGAAATGGATCAAGGTCAGGAATATTCTAATATGTATGATAACTTTATAAATCAAAAGAAACCCTAAACCTCTAGAAGTCAATTTGAATCAGCTCAAAAGAAAGTTAGAAGTTGATTGTGATACGATCCCGAGATCATTGAAGGTCTACTCGAGGCGGAGCAAGAAGTGACGGATTTAGTTTATTACTATTCTTTAATATATTTATGTTATGGTTATTTAAGTTGTATTGGGCTTTTGGGCCTTAATAGAGATTATTACTAAATTAGGTTAGTTCCTAGGTTTACTATAAATAGGATATGAAAGGTCACTATTTGAATTATTCATTCGGTTGTCGTCTTTGGCCTCTGGCTCTTAGAGAGATCCTCTCAAGAGAAATATCGTAGTTTAATAAAAAGTGCGGTAGCTTCTATCATTTTGGTATCAGAGCCATTTACCGATCCGAGAATGGTCTCGACTAAGATGGAAACGAGGATGCAAGAATGGGAAGATAGCTCAGCCGAATTGTCAAAGAAACAATGGAAAACGGAAGCAAGGCTAGAATCATTGGAAGAACGATTAGGGCAAAAGATTGATTCGAAGTTCGAACAACAAGATTCGAAATTGGAATCGAAAATCGAACAAATGAATCGGAATATTCAGATGTTGTTAGAATGCACTCCGGAACTTCCGGTTATCGAATCAAGCCCCGTGACCAAGGGAAAAGGTACTGTGAGTGAAACCCAAGGGGAAGGAAACATCGTCGGGCCTGAATCAGGTAGGGTTGCAGTTGCGGCGGAGGGAGAAGGCGGTGTGGGGGGTGGGCTGACTAGGAGCAGGGGTGGCAAGGACGGCGCGGGCGCGAGCGGAGCGGGCTGGGGCTCGATCGCATGTGCGGGCAGTGACGCGTGGAAGAAGGGGACGGGACGCCCAGGTTGGGGTCATGGCACGTGCTCGGGCGCGGGCTTGGGTGGGGCAGGCTGGGGTGCCGGCGAGGGAGACGCGGGCTGGGGTGTGGGCGATGCAGGCTGGGGCGTAGGCGTGGGCGACGAGGGCGAGCTGGGCTGGGGAGTGGGACTGAACGGGGATGGGTGTCGGGCTGGGTGTGGGCAGGGGAGACGTGGGCTAGCACGTGGGCGGGCGTGGCTCGTGAGCGGGTAGGCCGGGTCGGGGTGGGCTGGTCGGACCGGGTCAGGTTGGGCCAATTGAGTTGGACCAGAGGGTGGAATTTCAAGGGAATTCTGATGGGGATACTTGCACGGGGCCAGATTTTGGTCGACGAGAAGAGTCTAGGAACGACTGGGGGGAAAAGGGTTTCCGAAGGAGAGGAGAGTGCGCATTGGTTCCGACAGACCGATAGCGCATGACGGTTGGAACGACCGAGGTTGGGAGACCACAACCAAGAGGATTGGAGGGGTAGGGAGGACCGTTATGAGAGGGGGGGATCGAGAACAGGGGGTAGAGAGGGACCGGTGTTTGATAGGAGATTACGGAAGCTTGAGATGCCTGTTTTCAAAGGGTTGACTGACGAGGATCCGGACGGATGGTTGTGTCGAGTGGAATGGTATTTCTGGGTAAATCGGCTGGTAGGACAGGAACGGGTCGATGCCGCTGCCCTGTGTATGGAGGGTGAGGCCTTGGAGTGGCTGCAGTATGAGGAAGGTCGATCCCTGATCGCTTCTTGGGAAGAATTCCGAGAACTATTGTTGCACCGTTTCCAACCGACTATTAATGACAACAGGTACGCTAATTTGATGAGCTTGCAACAGGTTGGTACTGTTAAAGAGTATTGGCGATTGTTTGAGAAGTATGCGAAGGGAATGCGCGATATTAGTGCAAGTGCGCAAGAAGGGAAATGGGAGAGCGGTTTGAAGTAAGAAATTCGAAGTGAAATGAGGAAACTACGACCTGTTGGGATTCAAGATAAGAAGTTTACGGCACAGGTAATTGAAGATGATCTTGCTTTTCGGGCACAAGGGAAGGGAGTTGGTACTTTGTCAGTAGCTAAACCGAGTACGGGGTCCGGGGTTGCAAGTGCGAGGGACACAGGAAGTTCGACTCTGAGAACTACAACTTCTCTCCAAATAGACCAACTACAGCCAGCACACCTCCACGATGCCTTATAAGCGTTTGACGGATAGTGAGATCCGTGTTCGAAAAAATAAAGGATTGTGTTTTCGTTGTGATGAAAAATTTGTTTCGGGGCATCGGTGTAAAAAGAAAAAGCTCCAGGCCTTAGAGATACTAGTAGTACGTGATGCAATTAACCACGGGGACACATATGAAAATGACGATACAAACGGGGATGAAAATATTGATGACGAGGAAGATACGCGGGATTTAGTAGCCTTGTCCTTAAATTCGATGGCTGGGTTGAGTTCACCAAAGACATTTAAAGTCACAGGATTGATCCAGGGACTAGAGGTAGTAGTTCTTATAGACTATGGGGCACACATAACTTCATATCCGATGTGATAGTGGCAAAGCTAAAACTACCAGTGGAACCTTCGAATGATTATGACATAATGTTGCGAACCGGCAAGTCGGTGAGGACAGCTGGAATCTGTAAAAATGTAGAGCTGCATTTGGCTGAACTGAAAGTAGTCAACGATTTCTTACCTTTACCTCTAGGTAGCGCAGATGTGATCCTGGGGGTAGCGTGGTTAGAGACCTTGGGAAAGATTGAATTTAATTTCAGCTTGCTGAAAATGCGATTTGTGTTGGGTTCATGCAGGCTGAGTTACAAGGAGACCCGCGGTTGGTTAAGGCACAAGTCTCATTGAAATCCATGATGAAGTCATTACGACCCGAGGACCAGGGCCTATTGGTCGAGTTGAACATGATTGACGCGTCAATACCTAAACGTGTACAGACTGATGTTTTACCCGATTTATCCTAGGTACCTCGAGAACTACATCCTTTAATTGAATCTTTTTCACCTGTTTTTGAGTCTTTGACAGATTTACCACCACAAAGAAATTGTGATCATGTGATTGATTTGATTGCGAGAAAAGATTCAGTGAACGTCTGACCGTATCGGTACCCACAGTACCAAAAGAATGAGATAGAGAAATTGGTATGGGAAATGCTTTTTCGAGTCCCGTGTTGTTGGTTAGAAAGAAGGATGGGAGTTGGCGTTTTTGTGTCGACTTCCGGGCTTTGAATCAAGCTACAGTGCCTGATAAACACCTAATACCGCTGGTGGATGAGCTTTTAGATGAACTTCATGGCGCGACGATATTCTCTAAAATTGATTTAAAGGCGGGTTATCACCAAATCCGTGTCAAGCCGTCTGATGTGCACAAGACAGCGTTCCGGACTCATGAGGGCCATTATGAGTTTGTGGTCATGCCGTTTGGGTTACGAAATGCTCCTGTGACTTTCCAATCCGTGATGAATGTGATTTTGCGATCCTATTTGCATAAGTTTGTGTGGTATTTTTTGATGATATTCTTATTTACAGCATGACCATTCAGGAACACAAGGAGCATCTGGCTCAGGTCTTTGAGGTTTTACAGACTCATGCTTTTGTCGCCAATGCCAAGAAATGCCAATTCAGGTTACACTGCATTGAGTATCTAGGGCACTTCATATCGCGGAAGGCATGTTAGCTGACTCGGCAAAGATTGAAGCAATGATTGGTTGGCCAAGTCCTCGAAATATTAAGGACTTACGGGGATTCCTCGGATTGACAGGGTACTATCGTCGGTTTGTGGCTAACTATGGTTCTATGGCTTTTCCATTGACTCAGGTATTGAAGAAGGGCAAGTTTGAGTGGGGACCGGTTGCGAAAGATTGTTTTCAGAGAATGAAACATGCTATGAGTAGTGTTTCGGTTCTGCAATTGCCAGATTTCGACCAGCTGTTTGTGGTGGAAACCGATGCTTCGGGGATCGGAGTGGGCGCTGTTCTGATGCAATAGGGCCAACCGTTAGCGTACTTTAGTAAGGCTTTGATGATCACTCATCGCGTGAAATCTGTCTATGAGCGAGAGTTGATGGCAATCGTTTTCGCCGTTCAGCGTTGACAGACTTATCTCTTGGGACACCATTTTATTGTACGTACTGACCAGAAAAGCCTTAAGTTTTTACTTGAACAACGTGTAGTGGATGGTGAATATCAGCGCTGGATTGCCAAACTCATGGGATATGATTTCAGTATAGAGTACAAGAAAGGACTCGAAAATCGAGCAGCTGATGCTCTCTCCCGAATGCCTCCGACGTGTGAGTTTGGCATGTTGAGTTTTGTGGCTAGAGCTAACACAGCAGTTTTTACACAGCAGGTTAAGGAAGATGAGAAGTTATTGTCTATTTATACAACCTTGACAGCTGGAAATGTGGGTCCACCTGGGTACTCAGTAGTGGGTGATGTTTTGCTTTACCAGGGCAGATTAGTGTTACCTCCGACGTCCCTGACAATTCCTCTATTATTGCTTGAGTTCCATGGGGGTGCCATCGGAGGGCATTTTAGAGTCCTAAAAACCTATCAGCGTCTTGCTAAGGAAGTGTATCGGCAAAGGATGAAGGCCCGTGTGTGTTCGTTTGTGGCCGAGTGTTCAGTTTGTGTACAAGCTAAACACCTATCATTATCTCCTGCTGGTCTGTTACAGCCGTTACCAATTCCTGCACAGATTTGGGAAGACATTTCGATGGATTTTGTGGAGGGACTACCGCGTTCAGAGGGTTACAACACTATATTAGTGGTGGTTGATCGCCTCTCTAAATATGCTCATTTCATTCCCCTTCGACACCCTTTTTCATCATTATCGGTGTCGAAGGTGTTTATAAAAGAGGTGGTCCATTTGCATGGGATTCCAAAAAGTATTGTGTCTGATCGTGATAAAGTTTTTATTAGTTTGCTTTGGGAAGAAATATTTAAGGCTTCGGGTACTAAGTTTTGTCGTAGCACTACTTATCACCCACAGACGGATGGTCAAACCGAGGTTGTGAACTGCTGTTTGGAATCCTACCTACGCTGTTTTGTGATGAATCAACCTAAGGCTTGGTATCAATGGTTGTCATGGGCCGAGTTCAGATTTAACACATCGTTCCACTCATCCACGAGCATGACACCCTTCAAGATTGTTTATGGTCGACCCCCGCCTCCAATTCTGGGGTATGATTATGGAGCTTGCCCGGTGGCTGCTGTGGACTCTTTGATGTTAGATCGGGATCGGGTTTTGGAGACCCTGAAGGCTAGTTTGTCGCTTGCGCAACAGTCTATGTCAGACCGAGCGAACGCCAAACACCGAGATATACAGTTCAATGTTGATGACTTGGTATATATTAAGCTCAGACCTTACAGCCAATCTTCGTTGGCTAAATTTAAACATCCCAAGTTAGCGTCGAGATTTATTGGGCCGTATCGTGTACTAGCACGGGTGGGGCCAGTTGTGTATCGTTTGGAGCTGCCGCCAACGGTAAAGATTCACCCGATTTTTCATGTTTCTGTTCTGCGAAAAGTGGTGGGTTCTTCGGTGCTCATCCTGTCCACACCGTCCATGGTGGGGGATGATTTGTGCGTTGTGGTTTGCCCTAAGGATGTCTTGGGAGTGCGTGAGGACTTGTATGCGGAAGGCTCGTGGCAGGTTTTGGTCTAGTGGGAGGGCTCCTCACTGGACGATGCTACTTGGGAGTCCGCGACTGACTTGGACTTGCAATTTCCGGACTTTCACCTTGAGGACAAGGTGGCTCTTTGGGGGGGAAGTATTGATACGATTCCGTGATCACTGAAGGTCTACTCGAGGCAGAGCAAGAAGTGACGGATTTAGTTTATTACTATTCTTTAATATATTTATGTTATGGTTATTTAAGTTGTATTGGGCTTTTGGGCCTTAATAGAGATTATTACTAAATTAGGTTATTTCCTAGGTTTACTATAAATAGGATATGATATAGGTCACTATTTGAATTATTCATTCGGTTGTCGTCTTTGTACTCTAGCTCTTAGAGAGATTCTCTCAAGAGAATTATCGTAGTTTAATAAAAAGTGTGGTAGCTTATATCAGATTGCCTTTGTACGTTGAGTAGCAAGAGATAAAGAGAATCCGTTCTTTACTCAAAGGCCAAAACACTCCACAAATCAAACCAAACACGCAAGACTTAAAAGTAAGGTTTTCCTTGAAAACAACTCAATCTGCTTCACCTACTTTATTTAACACATCAACGTCCCTCCACCTATTTCTTTAACCGTACAATACTGCCACTATCCCCTCAAGTACTTAAAATTAAGCTCTCCTTTCTGGGAATTTTTTTTGATTGTTAGAATATCACATCACAAATAAAGAGACAATTTAAACCTACAACCTCTAAGGGGATGTTTGGGATTTGGCGTTGAGGAGAGGAGAGGAAGGAGAAATTCCAACCCTATGTTTATTTTTAGGACATCATCCTCTCCCCAACTTCTCCTCAATCTCTCCTCTAATATCACATCAAATCTTTTATTTAATCTTTTAAATGTCACATCAAACATTTTTAAAATTTTTAACCATATAATATAATATAAAATATATTTTATCTAATCTTATCAAATATCACATCAAACTTTCTCTAATTTTCAACCACACAATAGAAAATAAAATATATTATATTTATCAATCAATAAAAAATCTACAATCATTACATTATAAAAAATCAATATAAAATAAATACTTTTACAACATTGCCTCTCCAAAACATCAATCTCCAAACAACTACTTCATATCTTCAATGAAATTTCCTTTGGGTGCTGAGTTATTGCTATGTCTGTGAAAGCATTAAGTTCTTGTTCTTTTAATCAAACTATAGTATAATCTACCTGAGCTCATAGAAATATATCTAAAAGTGAGGTGATAAGAAAACAAAAAACAATTATGTACACTACTTTCAACTTTTAACACACAATAGACAGGCACACAAATCATGATTCAGTCAACCTAATTTTACGGTACAATTAAAATTCACCTAGTATTGCATCACGTGCAATATTGGCAGCAGCATCTCCAAGGTTACCATAGAATTTTGTGTAACGCCTGCATATAAGAACTTCTTAAATCACCAAAATAATGATTGGTGTCGTAATATTAGCATACAATGTCTACACTGACCTGTGATAAGTTTTTCCTCTAAAAAAGCTCACTTCAGGGCAGTCCCAGGACAATGAAAATGTTACAGTACGAACTTCATTAGACGGAACTGTAACTGAAGCAGCAATGGCCGCACCAATGGACGAACCCACTTCAGAGGGCATTGACATATCGGCAAAGTTAAGGTGATCAAAGGATCCATGCTATTATAACAAATAGGCATATTAAGATCCAAAAGGAAAGTAATTAACCCAAATTATGATTTTAATAAGAATCGCAACATGAACTGTGGAAACATCAAGAAAACAATGAAAATAGAAACTTAAGGCGTAGTCACAAAATCAGTACATGTTTCTATGGTAAGAAACAAGCAAGAAAAAGAGTCACATTTTTTAATATTTGAAATAAGAAACAAGAAGTATCAATAATTAGTAAAAATGACATTATAAGGTCCACTATATCAAGTATTATATAGAGGATAAACTGGAAAAGAAGCTCAGAAAATCCCACCTCAATTTTTGCTTCTACAAAGGGAGTATAAGTATAGATAGATGTTAAACTCTATATCTATAAAAACCGAAGAAAGGAGACTTAACATTTTTCTAACTCGAACATTACTCTCCTATTATTTACTTCCCCCTTCAAAGCAATCAATAGGGAAAAAAGAAAAAAAAATCCTTCACAATTGAAACAAACGAGTTCTAAATAAAGCCATACATTACCCCTAAGGCATGGACTTGAGGTAGAGTGCACGATAAAGTTAAAAATTGCGCATTTTCTCAAATACATAAAAGAATATTTCAAAGAGTCCTAAAGTTAACATGCAGTTTAATCTCTACGCATCATCAGAAAATGATGCAAAATACATCAAGCTAAATACCTCTTTCATCTCAAGCCACATATCCTTGGCCGATATACCCTGGAAGTTACCAGATGTAATAAAACAAGGACAATCTGAGACATGAACTCCATTACCCTCCTGTGCGGCAATAGCATAAGTCACAGGAGGAAATCCATTTGCTGTCCTGAATATTTAGAGGAGGAAACAAAATATAAAACATATTATAATTGCACAAATCAGACCCTGTCCGAATCTCTTTTCCATTTACACTAAATGCAATAAATGACCAAGAAAGGCACTTGCTTGTGATGTAGAAGTACAGCATGCACACCATCCTTCCACCTACAAATTCATAAACATTGTAGGTTAGATTTGAGTTAATGATTAAAGTAACACTTGCAGTCATAGTTCATATGATAAAGAATAAAAATGAGGTCAAGCGTGTTATTTTCTTACTTTGTTCTCGAATTGATATGGTTACCAGAATATTCAGAAAGTCCTCCAACAGAATTCTGAATGGCATGGAAACAGAAAAATCAAGTCGAAAGAATCACATGATTCTAGATAAAATCTATCAAATTCCAAGTAAGAATCTAAAACAACATAATTAATTGATGACATAGCATTAGAAAATGAACTTGAAGCAATCAAATTGATATGGATGATGAACACATACTGCCCAGGTGAAAAGCAAACTGACGTCAGCAGCTGTTTTTCCGGAATTGTGAAGCTGAAGAAAAATTAAATCCAGAGACCAATAATGAACTTTAATTCATAACCCAAACACAGAAGAAAACAAGATAAAATAAATGAAGATGCAGAAGTTGATTTCTACCGTGAAAGTAAAAACTGAGACAGGGTAACTGCTCTCCTTGTAATTATGGGGAATAACAGGTGAAACTTGACGGCAAACTATTCTAAGTTCCGGATCTGGCTCACCTGCAGTGAAGTAGAAAAAGTGTGAAAAATGACTTCGACATTTATAAATGATGATGAATTTTAAAAACATAAAATGTAAAAAAAATAAAAAATGTACCGTCATATATTGTCCAAGACCTTGGATACAAAGCATGATATGTGGACTTATGACCCTTCAAATTCCAGTCCCAAGACCCAATGCTTGACAATTCAACTTCCCTGATGATGCATATGATAATGAGAGGCAGATAGACAAAAAATGCACAGATTATGGTATAATATGATACACAAAAAAGTTAACTACCTCTGGATTTCAGGGCCCTGTGCACATAGTACACTCGAATATTTCTCCCCGTTTGGTCGTGAAACAAAAACCTATTGCAATACTCGTAATCAGACTATTATTAATAATTGGATTGACTCAAGTCTTTCTGACTTCTTTTTTCACTAGTGAGCTGAAAAGGGTATAAATAAAATCACAGTGCTTATAACACACATCATAAAACATCTTGAGACAGCAAGGAAGAAAGGAATCAAATTAAGATTCACTGAACTCACTGAAAATTGATTTGCTAAAATTGGCTTATCTTCACATTTTCTTGGGAATAGTTGCCAGCGTTGAAATTCACCTCGGTAACTTCTTCCAATGCTTCCTGATCTAAACATTTGGATCGTTAAATAGAAAAAGAATAAAGTATAAGAATTCTTACATATTTCCAGATCAATTTGAACAGACCAAGAGTTTACAGATAATACTCCACTCAATGGTCATATAACTCCAGGACAATGACGATATAGAAAAAAAAAAACTCTAGAAAAATATTTCAAGGAAAATGCTTAATTTTTTTTTTATGAAAACTGAAAAATTGGAGCTTTGCTCCACTATACGTGGAGTAACCATACTCTTCCCTAGGCCAGGCATTGGGAGATATTGAAGGGATGGACAAAAGAGGTGTCTACAAATTAATGTCACAGGTGAATCTCGAACCAGGGACTTTGAGGGGAGCACACTTCAAAGCCCAAGTCTTCGTCCACTGCGTCACCCTTTAGGGACACTTTAAAATTTGTAGCGAGGAAAATGTAGAGATAGAAAGACTAACCCAAGACCACCAAGAGGAATGCCATGAGTATCAGTTATATGGCGTCTGATAAATGGATTAATCATTGACCCCTGAAATCAAGAGAAGAAGACGTTTTCAATAATTTCTTGATCTATTTGCATACAAACCTAAAAATCAAACTGAACTACCACATTACACTAAAATTATTACCCGTCCTTTCACAGATTCTTCTCGGATATAGCGGACTAGCCTAAACCCTACGGGAGCCTGGAAAAGAAATGAGTGAGCAATATTTCAAACACAACACAGTCATCATGGACTGATACTTCAAACCACGAGCTTAAACTACATCTTCTGGACGAATCGGCAGTACATGGAAACATTTATTTCAAAAGATAAGCAAGCATACGATCTTATTTTCCCTGTTTAATAATTAAGATGTATAAAAGAAGACTAAATCCTGGATGGAAGTACATCTCCATCAAAATCTGATATCAAGAACAAATTAATGAATGCCAAAATTTGAACGGCTTAGAAATCAAGAAATATTCAGATATCATCCATATTAACACACAAAATTATGAGGAATAATATAGATTTTAAAAGCAATCATTTGGAATTCAAAATACCAGATGAATTATCTCTTTCAGACGCAACCTAAACTGCCAAAGCGAGATTCCTTCGCTGTTTAGTTTTCGTTGCCAGGTGAGTGATGGTAATTGTTCTGGATCCATGCTGGTCTATATACATATTGAGCAAAGTTAGTTAAGCAATTATGGTATATCTAAATCATCTATAAGAATAGTCATTCCCTAGGAGTTAACGTTATGAGATGCACCCCATAATGAAAAGAAGATTCTATCCCTTCCATTTTTTCACAATCCTTCACAAGATTTACAAACAAGAAAAAAATGAAGTTGAAATAATGTCTTAACAACACATCCTTGGTTTCTCTCTTTATAAAATGGACAAAATATATCATCTTTTTCATGACTTGCCGTGAAACTAAATAAAAAACAGAAGGGAGCACACGTTTGAAACCTAAATAATGAAGCCATGCACAGTGATAATCAATTATCAATTATTTTTAAACATGGTTCTGTTGTATATCTCATTATAGAAATACACAAAAGCAAGGGCTTCATCCAAAAGTAAAAAGAAACAAACAAAAGCAAGGGAAAAAACAATTCTAAATCAATTCAGGAGCCGATTACCGCTTGAAATATGTGAGAAGGAAAAACCTAAGCTTCTGATTCCAAAACAAATCTCTTCATGAAAATAATTCACTCTTTATAGTGTATCCTCTTCTAAAATCTAATTTCTTTGGCTTCTAACCATCCATACTTTACAAAAACTATGCTCTTGCTGGGCTAAAAGATGGCCCAAATGTTGAATAGTTTCATTTTATTTGCAAAATGTTTGACATACCACTCTTTAATGAATGCACTATTCACCTTTTCAATTAGCAAGTTTGGGAGATCCTCGACTTTGTCAGTAAAGTCATTTTCCGACTTCTTGCCATCCGACATGTTTCTGTCAATGCTGGATATATAACGATACAGCTATAAGTGAAGTTATATCCATACAAGGTACTATAATCATAGAGCATACCGGTAAATAATACAACATGGTCGCACCCACAAAGAAATAGAAAAGGTCAGTCTAATGAGCACAATCAGTGGAAAGAAAATTGAATGAAAGGCAATGATACGAGTAGCGAATTTGACAGATATCGAAAAAACAAACTTCTAATGGCAAGAGAAGAATGTGCAAGTGTCTTTTTTTATTTAGCTGAACAAGACAATTGGGGTGGAGGATTACAACTCGTGACTTTTTGATGAAAAGAACACCCTTTCTCTGCAAGTCTTTTTTAGTTGAACAACAATTAGAACACCCTTTATGACAATAGAGCTATTCTCTTGTTGGCATGAGAATTACAAGTCAAAACAGTAACAGATCCCTTTTATCCAAAGAGAGAGGATATAAGAACCCATCCACAAGCAGCATAGATATTTAAAAGCAGGGAAATGAAGAAATAAGAACCCAAAAGAGAAATCAGGGTGTCAATTGGAATGCAAAGCAGGGGAATCAAGGAAAACCAAAACCCAATTGAGTTGAATCAAAATAAAAAATAAAAGTCAACCTTCAATAGCATTGTAACAGAAAAAGAAAGATGATCAAGCAAACTGGAAATTGTAACACGGGAAAATCAGAACAAAAAAGAAGAAAAATGTGGAGCAGCATGAATCGGAAAAGAAAAGATTATGATGATGATGAATCGAGTGAAACGGGAAATAAACGAAGAGATACCTGATGAAGATTAAGGAGAGAAGAAAGTGGAATTTGCTCCAATGGCGGAAAATGAGAATGATCAGCTACCAATAATCATAATAACGATAATGATAATGGTGTGTTTTTTCCATTTCTTGCAGTGGCCAAACTTCTATTCATCACAATACGAAACCAAACCCCCAAAGAATTTTTACCTAACCCACGTTATAGGATGACACGTGTACATCCCTTTTAGAGGAAACGAGAGTACAACCAACCTCTCCCCAATGTCTTGCATATACCTTTTCTGCAAAGCACGAATGCTATTACTTTCATCGATGAGATGCGTACCTAAGTCACTCATTTCAAAGGTTCGATAGAGATCGGTAACAAAATCTTATTGAATGAGTTGCCATTTCCTATTAGAACCACGTCCTCCACTTACCACTCTTACGGGTTGTGCCCTAAAGTATTTAACGTTACGTTTCGATTATTAATAAAGGCTATTGTTTTCATCAATTGTGCATTTAATATATAAATGTCATTCAACTTTATTACATGAACTGGATTAATACCGTTATACCCACGGTTATTAGACATATATAAGTGAATCTAGGTTAACAATCTAAATCCTCTACTGTGTATAGACTAAGGCTGGGCGTCTAAGTTCTAGTGACACTGTTGGCACGGTACGGTCTGCTTTGCAAATGTTGCAAACAACTTGATCTTGGCTGTTCATGTGGAAACATGTGAGTGGGGGTGCCTATGCAAAAAAGAGTTTTTGCATAAGACGAGGAGACAATCATAATGAGGTATACAGTCTTTTCATGTGGACACATTATATGATGACACGTTTACAGTCTTTTTAGGCCATGTTTGATTGCCTTCTTGGGTTGGTTTAGAATTCAAATCCAAACTAGTGTTTGGTTCACTATTTTTAAATATGGTTTTTATAAGAACCAGTAATTTTAAACTACATTTCTTATTAACATGCTACTCCAACAGTTACAAAAAAATGAAAATTTCAAATTCAAACTTCAAGTAACTGCTTTTGTCGGTTTTATTTCGAAATAATAAATAAATGAAAAGTCCTTGGCCAAGGTGTTTCTAAAACAGTTGAAACAATAAATGAATAAATAATAGAAAACATCATCCAAGCCACAGTTACCAATTATGTTTCAAGAATTAACATGAGCTCTATTTTAGCATGTTGAACAAACAAATGATAGAAATTGCAACTATTCTAGCAAACACTCCCAACGGACGCAACAAGCTTCACTCATAGTCGCTTCAACATCTCCCAGCCAACCGTCTCGGTGATATCCTTGTTTACATGGTGGAAAAAACCATAGAAAGGGTGAGTATAAAAGAATACTCAGTAAGAACTCCTTAACAGGGGTAAAAAAGTAGAGTCCAACATGCTAGCAAATATATATTTAATCTCAAATTCACTTTTGACTTTACTTGGTCATGGGATTCGTTTCATGACTTGCTTGTGAGGCCCTTGAGACACTCACCTGTTCTAGATAATAAGACCAGTCATGAAGTTCGTTACACGACTATCTACAAACTCAACTTTTCTCTACTGGTGTACTGATGAGACCAGTTCAGGTGAGCCATCTACCTGACACTCGATATGTGTACGCATACACCGCATGCTGCTGAAAACCAGTCAGGTGTAGATCTACACAGACTGACTTGGTCCAGGTCGACATGCCTAAAATACTAGAAGAAAGGTGTCCACTGAGTCACAGTCATGAAGGCCTTCACCAGTGCACTGAGTCAGCCTGCTCACACCTATCGCCCAAAGATAAGACCCACCCATAGCAAGCGTACACTATGATCAGGGCGCGCCTAAAATGGCTACAAACTAGGCATCGCTGGGGGCAGCATGTTACATCACATCCCTGACTATCGGGAGCGAGATTAAATCCTCAATGACACCGAACGAATGAGAATAACATACATTGTGTTCTCTACAGCCTCTAGATGATGACAACTAAACATGTAACAACCCAAGATTTCCTTCCGGGGTATTTTGGTTGTTTCTCCAGTGAGTTGGTTGGGCTGTTAGGGCTGTTTGTGCTTTTAGGGGTATTTTGGTCATTTTTCCTTCCCAAGATAGTTTTACGGTAAGTCAAGGGTTTCAGGGTTGTTTATGTCATTGTGGACTCCGGTTATTATTCGGTTTCAAGCTTCAGGTCAAGAATTCCATTTATGGTAAGTTTGGAGCCCTCCCGGTTAAAAGAAGAAAAATGAAAATAAAAGTGTTGGAGCTAGGATTTGAACCATGGTGGCTTGAGAGTTGAGTTTGAGCCATTTGGAGAGAAAAATAAAAGAGTTTTTAAAAGTGCACTTGGTGGGATTTGAAGGGGGGATTTTTTGGGACATTTTCTTAAAAAAATAGGGGGAAAATACCTAGGGTTACATCTCTTTCTCCTTCCCTCCCCCCTTGGCCGACCCATCATTTGTTCTCTTCCCTCCCTTGGCTGAGACCTCATCTCCATGTTGCTCTCCATTGATTCCAAGCTTCACTTGCTTCCATTCTCAAACCTTCAAGTGTTGCTCCCTAGCTTTTCTTCTTCCATTCTTGTTCCAAGGTAAGCAATTGCAAAATCATTTTCTTCTTCCCTTACCATGGCCAAAACTAAGCTCTAACCAAGAGAGCTTGTGTCTTCCTTCTTCTTTTCTTGTAGATCCGAGAAACATCTTGCTTGGGTGGGGAGGATCTTGCTTGTTCTTCCTTGTTGAGTTGGATCCGAGGCACCCTTCTTCTCCAACCTCAATTGCCTAGAGCTCCAAGGTAAGATGGATGGTGATTTGAGATGTAGATGTGTAAATCTAACCTTGTTCTTCCTCCTTGTGCAAGATCCAAACCCTAGCCGAATCCTTCTTGGTTGTGCATCCTCTTGGCCGAGACCACCTAGCTTCATTGGAGACCATGCCGAACTCACCTAGGTAAGCTTGAGTGTTGTTGTGTTGGTCTAGCCGAGAGCTAGCTTGGTTGGAGTGTGCTAACCGAAACTCTTCTCTTTTGTGCAAGCCTAGCCCTAGTCGAGACCCTCATTGTGTTCCTTAGCCGAGATCTCCTTGCATCCTTGGAGTCATTGTCGAAGCCATCCTTGTTTACTGTTAAGACTTGTTTTAACTATTGTTTTGAAAATACTGGCCAGGATTCATTTATGGAAAGTTTGGAAATGAATGTTGTTCTTATCTTGTTTTAATCAAGTTTTATTTTAAGCGATTTTCTTTATTGTTTAAAGGTTTTAATTTGTAAGCATGCTAGTAAGAATCGGGTTTAGGACTACTTTTGGGTCGGGTTCTTACAGTTGGTATCAGAGCATAGAGTCATAGATTATGTAGACTAACTTGCTTTGTAGGTTGTTGTCCCCATGATCATCAGCACTCCACGGCCGTCAGGTTTGTCTAAGTTCTTTAAGCTAAGGGTTTTATTTTACAATACTGCATCTAGTATACATGTGTTACCCTTGTTGGGCAGTGAGAGTCTCAGTGTGGACTAACTTTTATGTTTTGCGTAGATTGCAAGTATGCTGGTTACACATAGAGGAGCACAGACATTTGGTATTCCCAACCGAGGAGTTGGAGTGAGCATGTTGTTGAGACCAAGTCCAAGGTTGACTAGACCCATAGGCCACCTTTGGCCCAGGTAGTTGAGTTACCGAAAGAGTGGTGTGGAGGCCACTGGGCCTCAGAGTGAGACTCCAGGAGTAGAGTTTTCTCCAGCCATGAGAGAGATGATGGCAGATCTCCTAGCTGACCAGACAGCGGAGACCGAGGAGCAGTTAGTAGCGCAGAGAGAGGAGTCTTGGGCACAAATAGCCCAGCTGACCCAGCTTGTTCAGCAGGTACCCCCAGTAGGTCCAGTAGCCCAAGAGGTTCCCCGGGAGGATAGGATCAGCATGAGCCTATTGTTGAGGCAGATGATTTAGATGGAGGTGCCGAGTACGGCAAGTGGCTCAAGGTCTTTGGAAAGTGGAAGCCTGTAGAGCTTGATGTTTCAGAGAACCCGCTGGTAGCAGTGAGGTGGTTGGCCAGGATCAAGTTTATCATCCGAGTGTTGAGATGTCTTGATGTTTAGAGGCCGAGGCATGCCGTTCTAGTGCTATTCGATGCAACAACTTGGTGGTGGAAGTCCCCTGAGAGGGGCAGACCAGCAGAGTCTCCACCAGCCACCTGGTCGATTTACAAGTTACCGAGGGAGTGGCTACCGAGTTGGTAGCTTTTGAGGAAGATGTAGAGGCATCTTTGACCTCTGGCAAGCCTGCTGTTGTTTTGCAGCCAGATCTGTTAGTACCCCGTAGCTAGGGTCAGTGTGAAGTTTTCTTGTCAGGACTTCATCCGTCCGTGGCTTCCAGTTGGCCAGTAGAGAGAAACACTCTTTTGTTAGTATGTTCCAAAAGTGGAGCTAGTTGCTGCCTCCCGAGGGTTGGCTTGAGTATTTATTGAGCATCGAGTGGGATGCAAGAGTAGACAGTGGCATGTCTGTTGGACGAGATGTAAGAGTTTAGACTGCTCGAGTGTTAAGACTCTTGTTTGAAGTGCCAGTGTCCCCGTCACCTGGAGTTGTGACCTTCCCTATCCTCAGTGGGACGTAGAGATTGTATATAGTTGTTTTGTGTTGTAAAGGTTGTAGTGCTTGTTGGCACCTAGCTTTGCAAGGAGGCCTAGGTTCAGGCCAGTTCGCACCAGATGTGCAGGTGGTTCTATGACCCACCCAGAGTTCAGCATCTCTACTAATCGTTGTACCCATTTACTATGGTTGCACATGTTTGGGTTGCTTAAGAGATCTAGCTCGGTGGTAGTCAGATGACTACAAGTGTGGGGTTGTGCGAGGAAAAGCAGGATCTTTTCAAGGGACCGAGATTTTGGTACAAAGGATGTTGAAGGTTGTTAAGGGCTAGCGCGTCTGAGTTCTTGCGCTTGTGTTGTGGGCTTGTGAGGCAGTCTGATGGTAGTGTGATTAGACTACCCTTGAGTTACCTTAGTATGGGTAGAGTTGGCATCGATGATGTGTGGTTGATTGAGCGTTGGAGCCATGAGTTGGACGGATTGTGCGGAGAACATTTAGTGGACACATTGGTATGAGGTATGTTAGCTCGGTGTTGTTATGCTCTTGTAGAGTGAGTTGGCCAATGTGGCATTTCGTTGTGAGTTGACCCCGTGTGGGTTTGAACTCTTGTTGCTCCCTTATTAGTTGTGGCTCTATTAGGAGGCGAAAGTTTCCTTGTGAGAGAGTTCTTGTTGGATTTGGATCTTAAGGAATCAAGAAGGAGCCGTACACACCGGTGTACTTTTGTGTAGCTCGTTTCGTGGTGTACGTTTTGGAAACCACGTGTGGTTCGTGTTGAGGAGCCAGCGTTCAGTCCTTGAGGTGTTAGGGCTTCAGTTCTTGTCAAGTGCCCTAACTTTGGTTGTAAGGATACGGTGCTCGTAGCTAGGTTGTTGCTCAAGCAAGTTTCGCTAGTTGGACCTTGACCTGGTTAGATGAACTTCTTGTTGTTCGATGGTTGGAGTTCAGTTGGTACTGAGCAAGAGCGGTGGTAGCAAAGCCGCGTAGTTTCTGATCGTCGTTGCTAAGAGTGTTGTTCGGATCCTTACCCTGGGTAGAAGCTATGATGTGGCTGATGCTTTGTGTAGGAGGATGACACATTCTGTAGCGTTTTTGGTCTTTTGGTTTTTCGAGAAGTTGGAGCTGGCCAGCATAGTTGAGATGCTGGAGGGAGTTGTTGCCCGTGTAGTCAGTGGACTGTTAGACCGTTTGACGACAATGTGTGTCGGAGGGTGGACGGAGGAACCCTAAGTTGTGGAGAACCTCACCAGAGCTCAGTCAGACCCAGGCAGTGGACCTCGGTTGAGTTGTTGGAATCTTTGTGATCGGTTAACAAGCTAGAGTTGTTCTTAGTAACCTCCGCGCTGATCTCAGAGTTGCTAGCAAGTTGCAAGTTGTTCGACCACGCGAGGGCAGTGGTCAGTCAAGTTCTAGAGTTTGTGTTGTTGCTGGCAAGTTGTTGGATCTTTGGAGATCGGGAAACCCCTAGTTTCAGAGGTGGTTGTGTTGCTCCGTGGTTGCCAGCCTCGAGTCTTGACCTTTGAGGTAGCCTTGCTGGTTCGTGTTGCTAGTTTTCTGTCAGCCATTGTCGTTACTGTTATTCGTGTTCTTTGGGACCTGTGTTGTTTCTATTGAGATGTCCCGCGCGTGGAGTTCTGGTTGGAAAGTGTTCTAAGCCTAAGTTGTAAGAAGGAAGTCCTTTTGAGTAAACAGTTGGACTTGTGAGTTGCGTGTCACCTTGAGGCGAGCTTCGCCCAGTTGCATGCTTGGATTTATGTTTTAATAGAGCAAGCCCTTCTCGGGTCTTGTTTCTAGTGGTTGCACGTTCTCAGTTGGTGTCATAGCTTAGCCAGAGTGGAACAGGTTGGCACAGTTGTTCAATGCCCTTGGTTGGTTAGACCTTGAGTTCTTTTCCCCAAGTTGTTAGTTGGTCGTGTTGGGCCTGTGCCCTGACCTTGTTGTTCAGTGTGGCAGTGGCTGAAGTTTTAGCTAGTTTGTGTGGTAAGCTTGTGAAGGAGCCGTGCAGAAGCCGGCTGAGTGGTTGAAGCCGTCTAGTTTATTTTGGAGACTTTACGAGGAGATCGTTGGGAATCCATCTTGGGGTGGCGAGCACCCCGAGAGGAGCACTCAGTTTTTGTTAGTCGTCGGGTGAGTTAAGAGTGCTCCTCATGACCTTGGTAATCTATTTTCTCCTTAAGTTAGTGGCTTAGTTGTTCTGGAACCCGAGAGGTTTAGTGATTGTCGACATGGTGTAGGGTTGAAGCTGTTTGCTAACAGATGTGAGTATTCAGGGAAGTTGCGTCCGTGCCCGGCGAAGTGCTTAAAGCTTGTGTTCAGTCAGCGAGTTTGACAAAGGTAGCGTCGTGGTGAGGTGTTCTGGGTTTTGTAAGCTAGGATAGCGAGCCCCAGGGTTGTAGGACCTTTTGAGACCTTTGAGCGGGTCGGTGCAGTTGGTTGTCGTTTGGCATTACCCCTCCATCTGTGGCAGCAGTACATAATGTTTTCTGTGTTTCGATGTTGAGACAGTATGTGGCAGACCTGGCACACGTTGTTGACCATGAGCCTTTAGAGTTGGATAAGGATTTGAGCTTCGAGGAGAAACTTGTGTAGATTTTGGCTCGGAAGCGCAAGACTTTGTGTAACCGAGAGATAAACCTAGTGAGGGTTCAGTGGAGAAATCAGAGGGCAAAGGAAGCTACTTGGGAGTTAGAGGATGAGATGAGGACGCATTATCTTGAGTTATTTCAGTCGTAGGACTTTCGGGGACAAAAGTCTTTTAAAAGAGGGAATACTGTAACAGCCCAAGATTTTCCTTCCAATTCTCCAGGTTTGTTTGGTTGTTTCTCTAGTGAGTTGGTTGGGCTGTTAGGGCTGTTTGGGCTTTCAGGGGTATTTTGGTCATTTTTCCTTCCCTAGATAGTTTTACGGTAAGTCAAGGGTTTCAGGGTTGTTTCTGTCATTGTGGACTCCAGTTATTATTCGGTTTCAAGCTTCAGGTCAAGAGTTCCATTTATGGTAAGTTTGGAGCCCTCCCGGTTAAAAGAAAAAAATTAAAATAAAAGTGTTGGAGCTAGGATTTGAACCATGGTGGCTTGAGAGTTGAGTTTGAGCCATTTGGAGAGAAAAATAAAAGAGTTTTTAAAAGTGCACTTGGTGGGATTTGAATGTGGGATTTTTTGGGACATTTTCTTATTAAAAATAGGGGGAAAATACCTAGGGTTACATCTCTTTCTCCTTCCCTCCCCCTTTGGCCGACCCATCATTTATTCTCCTCCCTCCCTTGGTCGAGACCTCATTTCCATGTTGCTCTCCAATGATTCTAAGCTTCACTTGCTTCCATTCTCAAACCTTCAAGTGTTGCTCCCTAGCTTTTCTTCTTCCATTCTTGTTCCAAGGTAAGCAATTGCAAAATCATTTTCTTCTTCCCTTACCATGACCGAAACTAAGCTCTAACCAAGAGAGCTTGTGTTTTCCTTCTTCTCTTCTTGTAGATCCGAGAAGCATCTTGCTTGGGTGGGGGAAGATCTTGCTTGTTCTTCCTTGTTGAGTTGGATCCGAGGCACCCTTCTTCTCCAACCTCAATTGCCTACAGCTCCAAGGTAAGATGGATGGTGATTTGTTGTGATTTGAGATGTAGATGTGTAAATCTAACCTTGTTCTTCCTCCTTGTGCAAGATCCAAACCCTAGCCGAATCCTTCTTGGTTGTGCATCCTCTTGGCCGAGACCACCTAGCTTCATTGGAGACCATGCCGAACTCACCTAGGTAAGCTTGAGTGTTGTTGTGTTGGTTTGCTTGTTGGGTTGGTCTAGCCGAGAGTTAGCTTGGTTGGAGTGTGCTAACCGAAACTCTTCTCTTTTGTGCAAGCCTAGCCCTAGTCGAGACCCTCATTGTGTTCCTTAGCCGAGATCTCCTTGCATCCTTGGAGTCATTGTCTAAGCCATCAAGGTGAGCTTCTTGTTGTTGTGGTTGTTGTTGTGCTTGGGTTGGCCGATAGCTACATTGGTGGAGGAGGCCGAGAGCTCCAAGTGTGTGTGTGTGTTGCTTGCTCCTAGCTGAGGCCTAACTTGTTGTTGTTGTTTATGGATGCCCTAGCCGAGACACTTTGTTGCATGGAGTAGCCGAGCCCTAGGGTTTCTTCAAGTGCTTGGCCGAGAGCACTAGTTGCTTGTTGGGGTAGCTTCTTGTTTCTCTTGCCTTGGTTTAGTGTTTGGTTAGATGATTAGCTAGCTAGGTTTATTGATATGTTGTATGCTTTTAGGTTGTGAGACACTGCAGCTCAAGGAGCACTTTACTGTTTGTATTTCTGCTTGTTCCAGGTAAGGATCTCTTACCAGGGTTGTGTGGGCCTTGCGATATGTCTTGATTGCATTCTATTTATATGTTATATGTTATAAGCATGTTAATGGATAGGACTGTTCCTTGTTTAACTCTGCTAGCATGTTTGCCCCTACTCTACATGTTAGTGCCATGCTAGGTTTGTCCTTCCAGCATGTTCTGAGATCCCTGTTTAAATGTGTAGTATCATGCTAGGTTGTACTTGTATATTGTTGAGCATGTTTGAACTATTAGATATTGTCTTCTCTGTGATATTAGATAGTTAGTTACAATTGTCTTCATCTAGAGGCTGAGAGCGGACATAACGTACTTTGTGCCCACAGGTCAGGATCAGTGAGTAGCATAACGTACTTTGCTTCCACCCCCGGTAGCCGGTGCGGATTAGCTCCCGCATCGGTATAAGCCTAGTTTGTAGCCTGCTAGAGCGGAACCCGTCACGGGTGCAAGCCTGCCTGAAGACAATTCTTAGCTTCAGGTCGGTGGTACAGACTGCTACAGCTGAGTGCTGAGGGCTTCGCACTATTGTAGTTCAGTGACACCACTTCCGTTCTTGTTTAGAGCCTGACTTCGGGTACTCTCCCATTGTCTTAGGAACAGCTTGGCCGAGGGTAAGAGGCCCTCGAGGACACCTATTCGGGATCAGCTTTTGAGTTGGTCATTTGGCCTAGGGAAAAAGACCCTCGAGGGTGTCTGACATCTAGTCGGGATCAGCTTTTGAGTTGATCGATTGGCCGAGGGAGAAAGACCCTCGAGGATGTCATTTGGGATTGGTTAGGATAGCCAATCAGTAGGTCGGAAGTAGGAAACTTCCGAAGTTCCCAGACTTATCTTGCCAGATCAGCTTGGACATAACGCATCTTGTCCCATCAGCTTTGACATAACGCACTTTTTTCCATCAGTTTGGACATAACGCACTTTGTCCCATTCGTTTGCAATAAGATATGGCAGCTGATCACTGATCCAGAAGTAAGAGACTTTCGAGGATTCCAGAATTGTCTTGTTAGCTTGATGAGCAAAGTTCTGTGCTGGTAACTGTTGCATATATACTAGGATGCCAGGTGATTGATGTATCATATTGTACCTCAGTTGGGGATTCTTACTGAGTATGTTTATACTCACCCTTACTTATCTTTCAGGTAACTTGGGACAACACCTGGATGTCTAGTGGAGGGAGTTGTGTGATCATGGGAGCTGCCGGCGTACTCTGTTGTTTTATTTATTTGGAGTCTTTTATTCTTTAGTAGCATGCTGTGAACATTGCTTACTGTTAAGACTTGTTTTAACTGTTGTTTTGAAAATACCGGCCAGGATTCATTTATGGAAAGTTTGGAAATGAATGTTGTTCGTATCTTGTTTTAATCAAGTTTTATTTTAAGCAGTTTTCTTTATTGTTTAAAGGTTTTAATTTGTAAGCATGCTAGCAAGAACCGGGTTTAGGACCACTTTTGGGTCGGGTTCTTACAAAACAGTTCTAAAACAAGAGGGTTTAATAGTCTAGTCTTAACAGATCACTAAACATGCTTAACAACTCAATTGGCATCCTAGCAGGATACTAACATACATGATTGTGACTAGCTATAAACCAAATATGTCATCACCACAACATACCAAACAAGGAACAACAGAACATGTATTTAAAAGAATTGACACACAAGGACCCCATAATCCCGGCACGCCTATAGAGACAAGTTTATAAATTCATATAAGGTAATAGCACTTTAGGACCCCATAATCCTGAAGCACAACACACAAACAAACCGGAAAATCACAAACACACAACATGCATTTATACATATCAACAACACAAAAGACTTCACCAGGTGCAGGTTCCACACAACCCGAGTGGAGAATCCTTACCTGAAAAGAAGATACAGAACAATAAAGAAATTGCTCTTTGAGCTGTAGCCAAAAATCAACCAAAACCCAACTGGTTCAACCTATCAAAACCTTTAATCAACCACTAAATTCCCATATGAACAATACTTATCGAAGCTTCAAACCAGCGAGAACAACTTCAATTGATTGGCACGACCACAACACGAAGAGAGCACTTGCGGCAGCAAGAACAGTCTCGCAAAATGACCTATTATGAAACCACAAATCAAACCTCAGGGTGAAACAACCAACAAAACATTACCCACATCTTAAAACAAGCTAAAAACAAACCACCAGTAGAATAATTCAACTTACCCACATCTCAAACAGGTTGGAAATTGCAAGAATAAGGCTGGATATGAAACGGGGCGTGAATGCCTGTTGGCTGCTACGCGCGTGCAAGACGAACAAGCTGCAGCGGCTGAGTGATGGCGTGAGGCACAGGTAGTATGGCTGTGGTCAGCGATCGGCGATGTGGCATGTGCAGGGCGGAGAAGGGAAGGCGAGTGCTTGCGTGCGGCCGCAGAGATAGACGTCATCCGAGGGGAGTTGCATGAGGGGGTTGGTTCTCGGACGTGCGGCCTACTCGTCTGTGCGAGAAGGAGTGAAGGGCGATGGTGCGGTGGTCGACACGACGATGGTGGAGGTTGGCGACGTTAGGGTTTGGGTGGAGATGAAAAAGAAGAAAGAAGAAGAAAGAAGAAGAAGAAGAGAGAAGAAGAAAAAAGTTTTTTTTTCTTCTTATTTTCGTTTAAAAGTTAAAACCTGTGACGAACCCGACCCAAAACATGGCCCTAAACCGGGGTTCTCACTCAACATGCAAGTTAAATATGATATCAAGCGGTTTAGTGCTCATATTTAAAAACCATTCAAAACATATGAGAAGGGGGAACCCTTAAAACATAACCAACAGTTTTCATTTAAACAAACCAATGAATAAAACATCCCGGCGAAGATTTATAAAAATATACAATACAATTTAAACAACGTTTTAAACAATGTTCCCCTAGGACTCCTGTCCATCTACATGCTGAATAACAACGCAATAATAAATGACAGAGTGCCGGCGGCTCCCCATGATCAATCAGCTCCCTCCGCTAGCCATCCTGGTGTTGTCCCAAGCTACCTGAAAGATAAATAAGGGTGAGTATAAACATACTCAGTAAGAATCCCCAACCGGGGTACAATACGATACATCAGTCATCTAGCACCTCAACATGCAAGCAAACAGCTATCACACAGATCATAGCTCAACGAGCTCATAAAACAAGATCTGGAGCCATCGGAAGTCTCTTTCTTCCGGCCTAACTGGGATTGGATACACTGACCAATCCTGGGACATCACCGAGGTATCTGTCACTCGGGGGGAATACATTGATCCCTAGAATGTCCTCAAGGGCCTCCTTGCCCTTGCACTAATCTGGACTTACGGGAGAGTACCCGAAGTCAGGCTCTAACGGAAAGAATGGTGTACTCACGACATTAGCCCGGGGAAGCTCTCCGAACCGGCAACTAACGCGTGTGCGCGCACACCGCATGCTCTCTGCAACCGGCGTAAATGCTGGGTCCTAAGGGCAAAATACGCGGGCCAGGTGCACATGCCTATGACTCGGAAGCAGTGTCACTGATCACAGTAGCGCGAGGCCCTCGGCGTTCATCTGTGCAGCCTGATCCACCGACCTGAAGCTAAGAACCGGCCAAGGTAGGCTTACACCGTTGGCAGGGTTCCGCTCTAGCAGGCTACAAACTAGGCATACGCCAATGAGGTAGCTAAGTCTCATTGGCTGCCGGGAGGGGGGAGAAAAAGCAAGGTATGTTATGCTTTGCTCAATATCCGATCACTGAGGACAAAGTACGTTATGTCCGCTCTCAACCCCTGAAGCAATGCTTCGCTTTACTCCCGACCGGTGGGGACAAGATACGTTATGTCTGCTCTCAGCCTCTGGATGATAACAAACCCTACAACTCTATCTAAGAGTACATAGCAAAATCAATGATTCCTGGCTAGCAAGCAATGACCGACATAAATCACATTACCTAGCATGATACTACAACTTAGCAGAATCATAAGCATCTTTGTGAGAACAAACCTAGCATGACACTAACATGTAAAATCAGGCAAACATGCTAGCAAGAGATCAAACAACTGCTCTATCTCTAACATGCTCATAACAGTAAACAAGCATACAAAGCGCAATCGAGATATATCGCAGGGTCCACACAACGATGGTAAGAAATCCTTACCTGGAACAAGCAGAAAAAGAATAATAATAATCACAAATCAACGAACGACCCTCGAGCCTCTAATCGATCCCGAACAGCCTGAACATCAAACAAAACACCCAAATAAACACAATAAAACAGTCCAATAAATCCAGAACCAGCAGCCAATAAATCCGGGCCCAACGAAGAAAAGAAAGGAAATACCATCGAGAAGCCACAAGGCTCGCCAACAAAGACACAACAATGCAGGCGGCCGGGCGCAGGGCTGGGCTGGCTGGGCGCAGGTCGGGCGCAGCAGAGTGGGCGCGAGTCGCGCTGGCGCGAGGCGGGCGAGGCGCGAGCGCGCGCGCGCGCGCGCAAGACGAGGGGACGGCGCGCGGGCGCGAGCTCGGCAAGAACAGGTGCGACGCGAGGCGACGGGCTCGGGGCGCTCGATCCGCACGCGCGACTTTGTGCAAGGTCGGGCGACGCGCAGATCGTGGCGCGGCTCGACACGATCGCGGCGACACGGACCTGGGCGAGCTGGCTCGGGGACGGCCTGGGCGAGGCGGATCTGGGCGACGCAGGGGCTGGGGCGACGTGGGCTTGGGCTCGGCATTGTGCGATGCGGCAGGGCGAGCTGGGCGGCTAGGCTCGCGACCATGGGCGAGCTGGGCGCTGGGGCTGGCTCGGGCTAGGAGGCCAGGGTGGGCGACCAAGGGCTGCTCGGGCAGGGAGGAGGGCTGGGGCCAAGGGGGGCTCGGGTTGGAGGAGAGAGAAAGGGAAAAATGGGGGAAAAATGGGATTTTTTTTTCTTTTTCTCTTTTATCCTTATCCAAAATTAAATCCAAACTTATCCATTTTCCAATTTTTCCAAAAATCCTTAAATCCCATTTCCCGGCTTCTTCCTTCGAGACCCGACTGAAGCAACCTTTCCCAAACAATAAATCTCACTGAAATCAACCTCCCAAATCAACACTGAAGGCCCGGGCTCGAATCCAAAAGGAAACACCCAAACAACCATCACTTTGCCCAAAACCCAAATCACAACCGAACTCCCAAACTAATAGCCCAAACATCTCGGGACTAGCAGTCCACAACAAACAAGCCTCAACAAAGGCAGGAGCTTCCTCGAAGCCCTGAAAATCCACAAATCCTGCCCAGGGAGCCAAAAGACCAAAATACCCCTAAGGGTCAAAACAGCTCTAACGGCCCAACCGAACCACTGAATCTGAACCGGAAGCTCCTTGAGAACCGGGATAGAAAACTGGGCCGTTACAAAACCCCTTTCTTTTTAATATTATTTTAATAACTATATGGGATTTTCCAAATTACCCCATTTTTTTCCTTAAAAATTAATAAGGGGATTTTGCATGTATAGCAAAAAATGGCAAAATATTTGCACCTATAACACAAAATAAAAACTAATTCATTTGTAGCAAAAAATTCAAATTGAGTTCTATCACTCATTAGTGATAGATGTCAATCACTTATTACTGGTAGATGTCTATCATTGATTGAGTTCTATCACTAGTTATTGACAGATGTCTAATGTGCTATACATTCAATTATTTTAGAAATTGTGCTGCAAAACTAATACAAGAGGTAGCATTGGCTGCTGAGCACAAATTCCCAATTAATAAAGTAAAAAGAAATAATTTTTTTTTAAAATCCGAAATATCTTTTTTCCATTACAGTTTTGGAATCATTATTTTTCTCTCTTAATATTTTTGTCATGCATCATAGGTTATAAATATGTATCTTTACTTTATTCTTTATATTAAAAAATCTTTAGTATTATGACTTTTTATTGAACATTTCTTTATTTTTACCTTTTTTAGACATCATACTATGATTATTCATCTATCCTATTATTTTATGGTACATTGTTTTTCAAATTTTTGTTTACCTATCATGTTTATTTTTAAAATCAAGTTTTGTATATATCTTTTCCAATATTGTTATAAAACCTTTTTTTAAATAGCATAAAAAATTCCTAAAAATAAAAGATAATAGACAAACTTAAATGAAAACATTAAAAAAAAAATATTCAAATAATTATGGAAGAAGATGATTGATAACACTCAAGTATTGAGAGTTAAATAACTTAGGGTAATACCAGCTTGAACTTCGCTACCTTTAATTAAGAATCTGGTTACAATTTCACTATACCATCATGCTTAGGTGAACTGTGAATTCCTTAAGTTTTCTGATCAGGATATCATTTTTTAGGATTTTGTTATGGTAAAAGTGCATGATTGTGTGAAACTTGGTTGTGTTTTAAAAAAGTCATGATACTTCTAGTTTGCTGCAGCATTCCATAGAGCCTTGATGTGGTGATGAGTGCCTCGTTGATGCGGAAGACAATTCTAAAGAAGGGACGCATGTCAAAGATCCAAGAGATGCCCTTCAATCCTAACCGTTGTTGTTTAATCTCTTTGTCAAGTGCAGGCAACGCAAATCGTGAAGTAGGAAATGTCACAAGTGGAGGAGGCAGAGCAGATGATCGTGGGGTAGAGTTTGTCGGTTGTGCTTTAAATAGCCAACTTCTCCTTCGTTGCAAAGAGAGTTGAGATCGAGAGATCGTTTTTCCTTACCATTTTTCTAGTTTTCGATCAACAATTTTAGTTTAGTTTTTCTTGTTTTGGACATAGCTACACCAGAGCGTTTTTCATGGAGCTTTATGCCATTTGTTGTAGTTCTTTTCTTAGCCATTCTAGTGCAGTGGTAAGAGTTAGCTTTTATTTATGTAGCTTGTCGAAACTACTTAGAGTTGTTACTTTAGTGATTAAGATCAAGGCCTTTCTAAACTCTATCCTTTTCTTTCTTTCATGTAGTGAACGTTTATGCGTTTAAGCGATTGAATGAAAATGAATGTGGTTTATCTTGTTGCTTTAAGTTCTCATTACGTTATGGGTAGATAATCTTATCATCGGAAGGAAAATAAGTAAGTAGGGTAGTTCGTTGTAGCAAAGGGGTAGACAAATGTTGAATTATAAATGCATGATGTGTTAACTTCAAATACATTCCGACTAGCTAACCGTCTGTATTGTCTTTATTTTGCTTTCGAGAGAAAAGAAATATAATGAACTTGCATGTCATACACTAGGTTTGTTAAAGTTGTATTTGCAATTTAAAGAATTCTTAGAGATAAGGTTTTTACTACTGTTATTGGCTTTGTGGTCATTTTTATGCTTGAGCTTGATAGAGCCTGTGTTAGAGCAAATCAGTAGTTCACTTCTTTCCATTAAACCTTAATGCAGCAGCGTAATACTCAAAAGTCCTAACCTCCTTTCGATACCTTTTAAATATGACGAAGTTTACCCCTAGATTCATTGTATTGTCAAAATTCATTTAATTACTCAGAATTATATTTTGCTTCATCATTTAATTTTACACGAATGTCGTTATATCTCAATTTTTATTCCATCAACTCGACTCTTACGATAACTCGGATTTGAAAAGAACTCAAAATCCTTGTGGAGATGACCTGTCCTTTAATAAAAAAAAACTTGCTACACAAAGACTGTGTATACTTGCACATTTTTAAGTCTAGAAAAGCATAATTTATTAATTTCGATTGTATGTCACTGAAGTGAATCAGTAGCATGGCGTGACCACGTACTTCCAATAAGTTTTTGGCGCTGTTGCTAGGGAATTTGTTTAGTTATTTTCTATCTCAGAAATTTTTGTAAGAATGTGTAAAGACCCGACCCAAAAAGGGGCTCTAAATGGGCCTTTACCCCAATGCATGTAGTGAAAATAAAAGATATTATGAAAAATACATTTCGGATCCCAAGTAAAAACAGAAACATTCAACAACCAAAACATACATTTCTAAAAGCATACTCTGATCAGAGATTTATTTAAACCATTAAAACAAACCACAAGTACAAATATTTGGAATCCATAAAACGTAAGAAAACATCACGGGGGCTCTATGCCCGTCTACATGCATTCGTGGGAAATAACCAAAAGTCAAGAGTCATGATAAATAAAATAGAATAATCAGAGATGACAAAGAGGATTCCATGATCACGGCTCCTCCATCGACCATCCTGTCTCCCGCTTGATTACCCGTGGAAAACCACGAGAATAAGGGTGAGTAACGAATTACCCAAAGAAGAATCCCCAACCGGGGTACAATACGATATACATGATCATCTAGAAGAATGTATGCAAGCTATGAGTACAAACACGAGCGGAGCACATAGCTAAGTCCACACTTGGACCTCGGATGCCAACTCGTGGTCTTAGTCCGGAAATACCACAACACACTAAACGCACTATACGGGAACAAGTCCCGCCTCGGCCGGCTCATCGCCGATACGTAAAGGTGCAATCGCTCAAGATCCCGAGGAGCTCTCGGTCGGTATTGTAATGAGCGTAAGGGTGCACCGCGTGCTTCTACTGGACTATGGGGGTGCGGGTCCAGTGGCAAGTCGCCCATATCCGGATACCACGCCTAACTAAATCTCGGATCGGTGTCACCGACATAGGGGTGTGAGACACGGACACGTGAACTATGTCACCGTACTCACCACCGCTTTGAGGCTAAGGAACGGGTCATGGTAGGCTTACACCAGAAGCCGCCCTTACCTTAACAGTGGCAATCAAGGGCTCTTGCGAACACGCCGAGGACGCGCGGCTGCCGCCGGACTAGGCATTGCCAAGTCATCATCCCGACCATTGGGGCATCGCTTAGACTACCACCCTCACCCAAGATTGCGGGGCCTACCGGTTGGGATAGCTAATCCCTCACGGGGTCCAAGGACGGAGAATCTGTCTCAATCGTCCTTGCCATAGATGCAAGATACTTTATGCATCGGGCCGGATGATGCTATCTACGAATTCTAAACCTTAACAATAATAACGATCCAATCAATGCGGTCCAATACGTGCTCAACAGATACAAGGAACCTAGCATGGTACTACGAAGCAAGACAGATATCGAACATGCCGAATGGAACAACCTAGCATGGGCTAACATGAGAAACAATATAAGAGTTCATGCCATCGGGAATACTGTAATGCAGAGCACCTAGGGCTAATCATGCTAGTAATCATACACAGCATACAAAACAACAATCACATATATACCGCAGAGGCCCCACACAACTCCGGTGAAGAAATCCTTACCTTGGTCGGGAGGCTTCTACACACAAATCCTAAGTCATGCGGAACAATCCCGAGCTAGCGGCGGGAACCTAGCAAACCAACAATAATCAAGCATCTAAAATATCTAAACAACAATAGAACAGCAAGCTCGGCTCTCGGGGAACTCACGCGCGCGCGACGACACGAGCTAGGGGTCAGCTGGCGAGCGGGCACGGCAAGGACGCTGCATTGTGGCGCTACCGCACGCAGACGGCAGGTGGCGAGCGCGCGCGGCGAAAGGTCGGGCGCGGCGCGCGGCGGCGCAGCGCGCGCGATCGCGGACACGGGCGAGCGGCTCGGCAGGAGGGCGCGCGCGGGCGAACGTCGCAAAGCGCGCGCGGCGAGCGGCTCGGCAGGAGGCGCGCGCGCGCGCGCGAACGGCGAAGCGCGGCGCGCGGCGAGCGGCGGCGGCAAGCGGACAGCGGCGAGGGCGCGCGAGCGCTGGCGAGACCTCTGGCGCGAGCGATCGGGCGATTCTGTCTTCTTTGGCGAACAGCAAAGGCGGCTGGGACAGATCTGGCGCGGCGCGCGATCGTTGGACGCGGCGAGCGATCGGGCGATGGGCGATCTGTCTTCTTGGCTCGGCTACACTTGGCTGGCTGCAATCAACACAACACACACAACACACCTCTTTTCACTTGGCCAAACGCACACCAAACGGATGAGAAGAAGAAGAAGAAGAAGATCAATACCTACCCGGAATGATGATGATCGAACCCAAGGAGATGCAAGGATGAAGAATCGGCAAGGCTATGGAGATGGAGAGCTTGGGCGGCCAAGAGATGCTTTGGAGAAGAAGATGAAATAACCTAATTCTATTTCATTTAACCAAATGCACCAAAACTCCAAAATCCAAGGTTAACTAAGATGTGATGCAGAAAGAGTAACAAGAGCACCTAATGGCTCAATTGGCACACATCTCTACAAGCTTCCCAGGAGACCCGGGTTCAAACCCCAGCTGCAGCACAATTTCCTTTATTTTTACTTTTGCATCAAACCGTGCTCAAACCAAACCACAAACCCCTCCAAAACCTACATAAAACCATCCAATAATTTTAGTAAGCTGGAAAGGACACAAACGACCTCGACGGCCCGACCAAATTACCAAATTACCCCTAGGGCATACCGGAAGATCGGGAAGAAAAACCAGGTCGTTACAATATTCCCTCCTTTTTATGACTTTCGTCCTCGAAAGTCCTTAAGATGTAAAACACTCGAGGGTAATGCAATCTCATCTCGTCTTCCCGCTCCCAAGTGGCTTCCTCAGAACCCCGACTCTTCCATCGAACCTTTACTAAACGAATCTCGCGATTACGCAACGCCTTGGTCTCAAAGGCAAGGATCCTCACCGCTTCTCCTCAAGTTCAAATCCTCATTCAGTGCAAAGGCTCAAAGTCCACAATGTGCGACGGGTCCGGCACATCTTGCCTCAACATCGATACATGAAAAACACTATGCACCACCGATAGAGACGGAGGTAGGGCTAACCGGTAAGCAACTCGCCAATCCTCTCTAGGATCTCAAATGGACCAACAAAACGGGGACTCAACTTCCCACGCTTACCAAACCCTCGAACACCTCGCATCGGAGCAACCTTAAGGAACACATGCCGACCAACCTCAAACTCCAAATCTCGACGCCGAACATCGGCGTAACTCTCTACTGCTCTGAAATCGAAGCCACAACATACGAGCTCTAATCTTCTCAGACTCGCACCATTGGTCAATCGCAGAGAACTCGGGACCCAAAACTCGTCTATCACCGACCTCTTCCCGAACACAGGGACCGACAACGCTTACCATACAATGCCTCGAATGGAGCCATCCAATCGTCGATCGTAATCGTTGTTATAGGCAAACTCCATCAAATATGATCATGGTCCCAATCGCACGGGAAATCCAACACACAAGCCCTCAACATATCCTCGAGAATCGATTCACTCTCTCGATCGACCATCCGTCTCGAGGGTGAAAAGTCAGTCTTTAAATCGCACTCGTGCCCAAACCCTTACGGAGCGCTCTCCGAAACGAGAAGTGAACCGCGAGTCACGATCGGACACAATCCTCACCGGTACACCATGATAACGGATGATCTCGCTCCAAAAGCAGTGCGCCATTGCTCCACGGTATAAGTGTCTCTCACGGGAATGAAGTGTGCGCTCTTGGTCAAACGGTCGACTATCACCCAAACACGAGAGAACTTCCTGAGTCCTTGGCAAACCGAGAGATAAAGTCCATGGAGATCTCTTCCCATTTCCACTGGGTACACTCTGATGGTCGCAACAAACAACCGGTGGCCTCTCGCTCGGGTGCCTTCACTTGGCGACAAGTGAGACACCTACGACAAACTCGCCACATCTCTCTTCATCCCCATCCACCGAAAGTCCGCTTAAGGTCTCGATACATCTTGGTACCCCGGGGTGCCAAGCAAAGGGGGAACAGTGGGCCTCAGAGAGCAACTCGGCTCGCAAACTCGCAATGTCCGGGAACACACAACCGGCCTCTATAAGTCAACCCACCATCCGTGAATACACAAAGTCAAAGTCACCCAAGAGCGACTCTGTCAACCAATCTCTTAAGTGCGGGGTCACCCAACTGGCCGTCTATAATCCATTGCCGAATCGATCTTTGAGCATCCAATCGAGCTACCGGGCGGTAACCTCTCCCAACAACACGCAACCTCGCCCGCTCGAACTCTCTCTCGCAAACCGGGGGAACTCAACAACGCCGCAGAGTGCGACGTCTTTTCGCTCAAAGCATCGGCCACTACATTGGCTTTACCGGATGGTACAAAATCTCGCAGATCATAATCCTTTACCGCTCTAACCATCTCCTCTGCCTCATATTCAACTCCTTACGAGTAAGCAGATACTTGAGGCTCGGTGATCGGTAAACATCGAATCCGCTCACCGCATGTAATGCCTCCAAATCTTGATTGCAAACACCACTGCCGCCAACTCCATATCATGAGTCGGGTAGTTCGCTCATACGGCTTGGTGACGGGAAGCATAGGCAATGACCTTCCCGTGCTTTGCATCAACACACAACCTAATCCAAACTTGGAAGCATCATCAGAGACCACGAAACCACTGTCCCCTCCGGATCGCCAACACAGTCTTGAAGTCAAAGCGCGCTTGAGCTCGCAAAGCTCTCATCACACTCTTTGTCCCCAAACAAACTCGACACCCTTCCTCGCCGACGAGTGAGGGGCGAGGCTAAAGCAGAGAAAGTCTGACGAACCGACGGTAGTAACTCGCCAAACCTGAAAAGCCGCGAATCTAAAGAATCAAGTCGGCTTGGCCCAAGAACTCACGGCCTCAATCTTCGCGGGGTCCACGGCTATACCATCTCTCGAAACTACGTGGCCTAGGAAGGCCACCGCTCCAACCAGAATCACATTTGGAAAACTTCGCATAAAGTGGTTTTCCTTAAAGCCGCCAATACTCGCCTCAAATGCTCGCATGGTCTTCTTTAGACCTCGAATAAATCGAATATCGTCAATGAACACGATGACGAAGTTGCCCAAAAATGATTTGAACACCCTATCCATCATGTCCATGAACGCGGTGGGGCATTGGTCAATCCAAACGACATGACCACAAACTCATAGTGACCATATCTAGACTCGAAAAGTCGTCTTAGGAATGTCGGCATCCCCGATCACGCGCAATCGATGGTAACCGGATCTCGATCTATCTTGGAGAACACTGAAGCTCCTCGAAGCCGATCGAACAAATCATCGATACGGGCAACGGATACTTATTCTTCTTTGTCACCTTATTAAGCTCGCGGTAATCAATACATAAGCGCATAGAACCATCCTTCTTTTTCACAACAGAATCGGTGCTCCCACGGGGACACACTCGGACGGATGAACCCTCGATCTAACATCTCCGCAATCGAATCTTGGCCTTTAACTCACTGGCGCCATACGATCACGGAGCCTTCGAGATAGGGAGGGTCCCGGCTCGAGCTCAATTGTGAAGTCAACCTCTCTCTTGGGGCAACCCCAGTAACTCCTCAGAAACACGTCCGCAAACTCCTCGCACGACCGGCACACGATCAGCAGACGATGAGGCGGCTCTTCCCGGACAACTTGGCTAAATAGCCCCAAGCTCCATGAGCTAGCAAACGACGAGCTTTCACACGGTGACACCATCGGCGGGCAAACTCCACCTGGACTCCACGAAACTTAAAGGCGGCCGACGGGCGGCCTGAACACTACTTCTTTCGGTGGCGGTCAATCAACGCGTGGTTAGCGACTAACCACTCCATACCAAGAATCACATCAAAACCACTCATAGGCGTAACTATGAGTGTGGCTACAAGCAACTCTCGGATATCTCGATCCGGCCATCCTTAATTTTATCTCTAGCTAACATACTAACTCCGAAGGAGTTGCAACAGATAACTCAAAACCTAGAGGCTCTAGCCTCAACTTAGCATGCTCAAGCCAAACAACACGAGATACAAATGAATGCGTAGAACCAGAATCAAACAAGACAAATGCGCAGTTGATCTAAAACAAGAAGCGTACGCCACCGCGGCATCCGTGACGCGGCCGGCCTCGACGGGTCGTAGCAAACACTCGACCTCGGCTGCACTGGCCGAGCCGCCATAGCCGGGCCGAGGACGTAAAACGGATCATATGTCCCTCTTTACCACAACGAAAACACACTCGGGCCCCGCATCTCGCAAGCTCCGGTGTGGGTCCTCCCGCAAGAAGCACAAGCAGAACTCGCTCGGGCCGCCTATTGGCGAGGTGAAAACGGATCGGGGCCTGCGCCGATCCCGGCTTTGGAATCGCCTTGGCGACGCTGGCCGCCACCCCGAAAGTCAAACTTTCTCTTCTCGCCCACACTTTGCCGGGACAGACGCCGAACAGAGCGGCAACAACCCGCCGGCGCAGATACTTCCCATTATAGATCGTGGCTAATGGATGACCCTAGCATAAGTGTCGTGGGCACGAGCCCCGACATCTCGGAAACACACCGCCTCAAACCGGATATGAACTTCCGAATCTTCACTCTGGGGTGGCAATCAACCGAGGAGCAAAATATCCATACTCACGAGAACTTGCGCTCATATTCCTCAATGGAATCAGAACCCGCTTGAGGTGTTACGGAAGAGCTCCACCATCTTCTCCTGAGCCTCATCACCGATGAACTTTACCTTGAACTCACCTTGAAGAACTCCCAAGTAGTGGGTGGAGACCCGGTGGTCTCTCGCTCAAGGTGGACTCCCACCACCATCTCATTGTGCCTCCTAGCACATGAGCCGCACATCTCGGCCTCTGAATATCGGGGCACACCATGATCGTGAAGGTGTACTCCAAATGGGCAATCCACCTGGCTGCCGATAACGCATCACCGGTGGCATCAAACTTCTCGGAGCTTCCACTTCACAAAATCCTTCACCACCTACCCAATTCCTCGGCACCCGCCGCCATATCCGCCTCTGGGCTACTTGCTCTGTGGAGTGGAGGTGCTATTGAGCTCACTTTGAACCAATCGAGTCACCGCTCGATCCGGGCTCGGGACTCTTCCCGCTGCCCACGCTAACAAGGCACGGGTCTTCGCCTCTGGTCACTCAACATGCGACCATAAAAGCCCTCATAGACTCGGCAAACTCGCTCCAGGAGCGATCTCTCACGGCGCTCGATCGCCTCAACGCCCGCTCTAGGCGTAATAGAGGAGCCGCTGGTGGAATGCCATCGATGTCGGCTTGGGACGATGTCCCTGCGATGATCGAATCCGATCCCGATACCTCGACACGCTCTCGAACCTCCTCTCCGATGACGGGTGGTAGCATCTTTGGCAATCTACATCCAAACCAACAACGAATCAAAACACGCTTCTGTCACCATTCCACAACACCAAACAAGGCATACACTAGATGATAGGTATTGTAAATTCTTAACCCTTTTCCTTTCTAAAACAATAAATCTAGGCGCACTGATGATGGATAGTGAGTCTTGATGATCATGGAAAACGACCTACAACAAAGGTCGATCTCTACAGAATCTATGACTCGAGCTCGATACCAATCAGAAAGACCAGACCCAAAAAGGGGCTCTAAATGGGCCTTTACCCCAATGCATGTAGTGAAAATAAAAGATATTATGAAAAATACATTTGGATCCCAAGTAAAAACAGAAACATTCAACAACCAAAACATACATTTCTAAAAGCATACTACGATCAGAGATTTATTTAAACCATTAAAACAAACCACAAGTACAAATATGCTGGAATCCATAAAACGTAAGAAAACATCCCGGGGCTCTATGCCCGTCTACATGCATTCAGTGGGAAATAACCAAAAGTCAAGAGTCATGATAAATAAAATAGAATAATCAGAGATGACAAAGAGGATTCCATGATCACAGCTCCTCCATCGACCATCCCTGTCTCCGCCTTGATTACCGTGGAAAACCACGAGAATAAGGGTGAGTAACGAATTACCAAAGAAGAATCCCCAACAGGGGTACAATACGATATACATGATCATCTAGAAGAATGTATGCAAGCTATGAGTACAAACACAGAGCGGAGCACATAGCTAAGTCCACACTTGGACCTCGGATGCCAACTCGTGGTCTTAGTCCGGAAATACCACAACACACTAAACGCACTATACGGAACAAGTCCGGCCTCGGCTGCTCATCGCCGATACGAAAGGTGCATCGCTCAAGATCCCGAGGAGCTCTCGATCGCGGCGCCAGAATGAGCGTAAGGGTGCACCGCGTGCTTCTACTGGACTATGGGGGTGCCGGGTCCAGTGGCAAGTCGCCCATATCCGGATACCACGCCTAACTAAATCTCTCGGATCGGTGTCACCGACATAGGGGTGTGAGACACGGACACGTGAACTATGTCACTGTACCACCGCACTTTGAGGCTAAGGAACGGGTCATGGTAGGCTTACACCAGAAGCCGTCCTTACCTTAACAGTGGCAATCAGGGCTACTTGCCGAACACGCCGAGGACGTCGTTGGCCGCAGGGGACTAGGCATTGCCAAGTCATCATCCCGACCATTGGGGCATCGCTTAGACTACCACCCTCACCCAAGATTGCGGGGGCCTACCGGTTGGGATAGCTAATCCCTCACGGGGTCCAAGGACGGAGAACTGTCTCAATCGTCCTTGCCATAGATGCAAGATACTTTATGCATCGGGCCGGATGATGCTATCTACCCGAATTCTAAACCTTAACAATAATAACGATCCAATCAATGCGGTCCAATACGTGCTCAACAGATACAAGGAACCTAGCATGGTACTACTAAGCAAGACAGATATCGAACATGCCGAATGGAACAACCTAGCATGGGCTAACATGAGAAACAATACAAGAGTTCATGCCATCAGAATACGAGCAGAGCACCTAGGGCTAATCATGCTAGTAATCATACACAGCATACAAAACAACAATCACATATATACCGCAGGCCCACACAACTCCGGTAAGAAATCCTTACCTTGGTCGGGAGGCTTCTACACACAAATCCTAAGTGCGGAACAATCCCGAGCTAGCGGCGGGAACCTAGCAAACCAACAATAATCAAGATCTAAAATATCTAAACAACAATAGAACGAGCAAGCTCGGCTCAGGGGAACTCACGCGCGCGACGACACGAGCTTGGGTCGCTGCGCGAAGCCGGCACGGCAAGGACGCGCGCTGGCCGCTGCTGCACGCACGCAAGACGGCAGGACGCATACGCGCGCGGCGAGCGCGAGCGCTCGGGAAGGCGCGCTGGCGCGCGCGGCGTGCGATGCGGACGCGGCGAGCGGCTCGGCAGGACGCGCGCGCGGGCGAACGTCGCGAAGGCGCGCGGGCGAGCGGCTTCGGCAGAGGAGCGCGCGCGCGCGCGAACGTTCGGCGCGGCGCTGCTGGCGAGCGAGCAGCGGCTCGGCAGCGGACACGGCGAGGGCGCGTGAGCGCTGGCGCGACCTCTGGCGCGAGCGATCGGGCGATTCAGGTTGGCTGGGCGAACGGCAAGGCGGCTGGGACAGATCTGGCGTCGGCGAGCGATCGGTTTGGGCGGCGAGCGATCGGGCGATGGGCGATGTCATCTGCTTGGCTCGGCTACACTCTACCGGGCCGCAATCAACACAACACACACAACACACCTCTTTTCACTTGGCCAAACGCACACCAAACGGATGAGAAGAAGAAGAAGAAGAAGATCAATACCTACCGGAATGATGATGATCGAACCCAAGGAGATGCAAGGATGAAGAATCGGCAAGGCTATGGAGATGGAGAGCTTGGGCGGCCAAGAGATGCTTTGGAGAAGAAGATGAAATAACCTAATTCTATTTCATTTAACCAAATGCACCAAAACTCCAAAATCCAAGGTTAACTAAGATGTGATGCAGAAAGAGTAACAAGAGCACCTAATGGCTCAATTGGCACACATCTCTACAAGCTTCCCAGGAGACCCGGGTTCAAACCCCAGCTGCAGCACAATTTCCTTTATTTTTACTTTTGCATCAAACCGTGCTCAAACCAAACCACAAACCCCTCCAAAAACCTACATAAAACCATCCAATAATTTTAGTAACTGGAAAGGACACAAACGACCCTGACGGCCCGACCAAATTACCAAATTACCCCTAGGGCATACCTGGAAGACCGGGAAGAAAAACCTGGGTCGTTACAGAATGGGTTTTCAAAGTTCAAGCTAATTTATGTTGTTCCATTATAGGAATTTTGTCAATTTTATGCGCAAGCGAAAAATTGAAGTACCTTTTGATTCATAGCCTGAGCGCACAATACATCGAAGAAATTGAAACTGAAGAAATTGAGCAAGAAGAATGGCTGTTGCGAACCAAGGAAATATGTTCGTCGAAAATGCTAAAGCGAGGCAACCATAACCAAATGGACCTGCATATGAGCAAGCAGATGAGTTAAAAGTTGATCCTATCATGCTGGTGAGCCATGTGAATAGAGATATTAGAGAATATGACATGCCAGATATTTCGATGCTTTAAAAAGGGATTATTGGACAAGACATGCAAACCAGGGCCTTCAAACTTAAACCAATGATGACCAAGTTACTGAACAACATGAGACATTTTCACAGCTTGCCAATTGAAGACTTGCACAAGCAGTTACGAGAGTTCATGGGCATATAAGACTCCTTTAACATCCCTGACATAACTAAAGATGAATTAAGGCTAAGCCTATTTTCGTATTCACTGCAAGGGAATGATAGAGAATGGCTGAGCAACATAGCAGACATCGAGGACATAACTTGGGTAGATCTCGCGAAGCAGTTTTTAAAGAAATATTTTCCCTCAAAACATTCAAGGAAAATTCTTAACGAGATCATGAATTTTGGGCAAAAAAAGGCGAACAAATCGCCAAAGAATGGGACTGATTCAAGGCTACTTTTCGCCGATGTCGGCAACACGAAATTCCATTCTGCGTGTAGCTGGAACATTTCTATGAAGGCCTAAGTGAAGGATCACAGCAAGTCCTAGAGGCTACAACGAATGGAGTACTATGTGATAAAACTTATAATGAAGCCCATTGAATCATAGATAGGATATCGAACAACAGTAGCCAATGGAAAGACCAGCGAAGCAACGCTATGAAGACTGCAAGATAATTGGATAACGTAAGTAATACAGAGCTGAGATTGCAGATGAAGAAGATGTCGAGCATGTTGAGGGAAATTAGGGAATTAACTGCTGCCACCGCCTCAACGGTGAAAAATGTTACTACGATGCAGTTTGCTCAAGCGGTTAATTAATTTAGCATGCATGCGCAGGAATAGTGTGTAGGGTGTGGAGACACACACCTACATGGGAACTGCCCCTTTAATCCTGTCTTTATCTACTACGCATAGGTGAATCGACAAAATAACATATACTTTAATACTTACAATCTGGGATGGAGTAATCACCCGAATTTCTCTTGGAACAACAACGGGAATACTTGTACTTTAAGTAACCAGGGCTTCCAACAACAATCAAGACAAATAGGTAATCCACTAGGTATCAATGCACCATATGGGCAACATAACTCTTTTCCAAGAAACAACACACCGCAACAATATCATAAACAAAATCAACAATCGTCCATGGAAAGTTTGATGAAAGAACTCATGGAAAAAACAGAATTGACATTGCAAAATTAGCAAGCGGCCATGCGAACTCTCAAAGTTCAAGTTGGACAGATAGCATATGAGTACATGCAAATGACCAGTTGGACAACTGCCATCTAACACAGAAGCTGCTCGACGCGAAGGGAAAGAGTAGATTCAAGCGATTACCACAATTGGTGAAGATGTTAGAGAAGAGAAGGTTGAATTTATAGATCAGGCGACTGGGTCGCAACAACGAACAATTGAGGAAGAAGAGCAACCTAAGTCTGGGAAGGTTGTAGAAATCGGTGCAGCAAACCTAAAGAGCGCAAATTAAGAAATTGAGGTGAGCAGTTGTGTAGGGGAAAACATGAAGCCTACTAAGATAGATGAATTCAAACCCCATCGCCTCCATTTGTACAATGATTAAAGAAGAAATAAATCGAGATGCACTACAAGAACTTTGTTGACATTCTAAGAGGAATGTATGCCAACATTTCGTTGGTAGATGCTAAGGAAAATGTCGAATTATGAAAAGTTCCTCAAAGAAGCTCTGCTTGAAAAAGGTAAATTCGAAGAATTTAAAGTAATTTCGCTAAAGGAAGAATGCAGTGCGTTAGTAATAAACAAGCTACCAACGAAATAAGCAAACCCAAGAGCCTTTACAATCCCAATCTCAATTGGAGGAAAGAATGTCGGCAAGGCGTTATGCAATCTCGATGCAAGCATATATCTCATGCCACTGTCTATATACAAAAAGTTTGGTATTGGAAAAGCCAGGCCAACAATAGTCACGATACAGCTCGCCGACCGATCAATAGCGAAGCTAGAAGGAAAGATTGAGGATATATTAGTTTAAGTAGACAAATTTATCTTCCCCGAAGATTTCATAATTTTAGATCATGAAATAGATAAGGATATCCCCATCATCTTGGGTCGACCCTTCCTCAAGACGGAACAAATGCAAGTGGATGTTTACGAATGAACCATAACAATGAGAATGAACAGTGAGAAAATTCAGTTCAATATCAGTAATTTGATGAGATATCTAGAGGAAACTTAAGAATGTTCATGGTTGAATATTCTGGATAAGTTGATTGACCAGGTATACGTTGTCATCTCGCTGAGATGAATAAAATCTAAAGAATCTGATGAATGTGAAGGCGAATTAACTGAGAATAAGTTAGAGGTTTGCAGGATTCTGCAGGTTTAAGCGACTCGCTCAACCTCACTGAAAGAATTTCTCCTCCAATGAAACCATCAATTGAACAACTACCGGTACTAGAGCTAAAACCTTTGCCTAAACCCCTAAATATGCGTACCTTGGCGAAAAAGAAACCCTCCTGATCATAATATAGTCAGAACTTGTGGCATAGAATGAGAATTTTCTTATAGATATTCTGAAGCAACATAAAAAAGCGATTGGATGGACCCTAACTGATTTAAAGGGATTAGGCCGTCATATTGCATGCACAATATTAGACTGGAGGATGAGAAATTTAAATTATTTCAAACCCAACAAAGACTTAACCCTACTATGAAGGAAATCTTGAAGAAAGAAATCATTAAGTGGCTTGATGTTGGTGTGATCTACCCAATCGTTGACAGTAAATGGGTAAGTCCTGTCCAATGCATGCCTAAAAAAGGGGGCACAACTATTATAAATAGTAAGGATAATGAGTTGATTCCAATAGGCCTAGTTACTGGCTAGCATGTGTGTATGGATTATCTCAAGTTAAACGATGCCAAAAAGAAGGATCATTTCCCATTACCTTCTATCGATCACATGCTGGATCGCGTTGCACTCAAGAGTATTATTACTTTTTAGATGGTTACTCTAGATGTTATCAAATAACTATTGACTCCAAGGTTCAAAAGAAAATGACGTTCACTTGCCCTTATGGAATCTTTGCTTTAAGGCGAATGCCATTCAATTTGTGCAACGTTCCCGCAACTTTTCAGCAATGCATGCTTGCAATTTTTCCGACATGATAGAACATTGCATGGATGTCTTTATGGATGACTTCACTATGTTTGGCTCATCGTTCGCAGCTTGCTTGAATAACCTAAGTAAGGTGCTTGAGCGATATGAAGAGACAAACATTGTGTTGAACTGTGAGAAATGCCATTTCATGGTCATAGAAGGCATCATGTTGGGATATAGAGTTTTGAAAAAGGGAATGGAGGTTGACTGTGCTAAAATTGAAGCCATCGAGAAATTAGAGCAGCCATCGAACGTTAATTGAATAAAAAGTTAGGACTTTTCCAAGATTTCCAAGCCGCTATGTGAACTACTTGAACAAGATCGTCCGTTTGTTTTTTACCTCGCTTGTACGAACGCTTTCCAAATATTGAAAAGAGCTTTAATTTTAGCTCCCATCATGGCAACCCCTAATTGGGATAAACCATTTTGGATCATGTGTGATGCAAGTGATTACTCGGTTGGGTCCATGCTGGGATAAAATGGCAAAAAGCTGATTCACTCGATCTAATATGCGAGTAAAATGATGAACGAGGTGCAGAAGAACTATATGACAATTGAAAAAGAATTCTTAGTAGTGATCTTCGGTTTGGACAAGTTTCCCTCTTATTTATTTGGGTCCAAGGTAACAGTCTATAAGGACAATGCATCAATAAAGTATTTGCTGAAGAAACCAGATGTGAAGCCTAGGCTGTTGAGATGGGTACTACTTCTGCAAGAATTTAACATTGAAATTATAGACAAAAGGGTTGCAAGAACATGGTGGCACCCCAACTTTCAAGGATCAAGAATGCAGTTGGATCGCTTGAGCAATCAGTGCTCATTCTCCGATGAACAATTGTTCACAATTAGCCAGACTTAGGGGAATTGAGAGCCCTGGTTTTCCGACCTTGCAAACTACTTAACATGTGGAGTGATGCCTAAAAATTTGAACATTCAGCAACGAAAGAGGTTCTTGCATGACGCGAGAGCATACTTTTGGGACGAACCATTTTTGTATAAACAATGTGATCCACAAGTGTGCTTCACAAGAGGAAGTGAAAGAAATCTTGGCGAAATGCCACTTGGTTGCATAGTTGGTCACTTTGGTGGAGCGAAAACCGCTGAAAAGTTATTTGAATAAAGTTATTTCTGGCCATCTATATTTAAAAGCGCCTATAATTATGCTAAATTTTGTGATCAAAGCTAGCGGTTGGGGAATATAGAGAAATGTGATGAGATGCCGCTTAAATATATTCTAGAAGTAGAATTATTTGATGTTTGTGGCATTGATTTCCATGGGTTATTTCTCGAATTCTAATGGGAATTTATATATCTTGGTCGTTGTCGACTATGTCTCCAAATGGGTGGAGGCAATCACATGCACGAAGAATGACGCAAAAACCTATAATTAAATTTTTGCAAAAGAAAATTTTTACCAGATTTGGAACCCTAAGAGCTTTGATAGAAATGAGGGAACCCATTTTTCAATAGGGCTTTAAAGGTTGTTTTGAAAAAATATCACATTCGCCCCAAGATCGCCACAACATACAACCCCTAAACAAACGGTTAATTAGAAGTTTCAAACCGCGAGATTAAGAAAATTTTGGAAAAATTTATAAGTCCTAGTAAGAAAGACTGGTCTAATAAATTAGATGATGCTTTTTAGGTATACAAGATTGCTTTAAAACTCTTCTCAGAATGTCCCCATTTCGCTTGGTGTTTGGTAAAGCATGTCACCTGCCACTTAAGCTAGAGCATAAAGGTACTGGGCAGTCAAGGAGCTGAACTTAAGTTTGCCAAACATCAGCCCCACTAGGAAGTTCTAGCTTTTAGAGTTGGAAGAGTTGTGGTCGTTTTCTTACGAAAATGCCAAACTCTACAAAGAGAAAACGAAGAAGTGGCAAGATGACAAGATTAAGCCCAAGGAATTTCAAGTAGGCGAAACAGTTTTGCTTATAACTCTAGGCTAAAGCTATTTTTGGGCAAACTCAAGTCTCGTTGGTTAGGACCTTTCCAAACTACTCAAGTACATCCGTAAGGTGCAATCTTAATTAAGAGTGAATTTGAAAATTATGAGTATTTAGTTAATGGTCACACGCTGAAGCACTATTATGGCGAGGAATCCCGATCTACCTATTTCTCTCATCTAATCGATGCCTGAAGGTGACAAGTTGGCTGAAGCGAACGGTACAAGAATTTTTATTCACTTTAATTGCTCCAAGATAGGTTAGTAAGAACTCTACTTGTGCTTTCTTGTTTGTTTTTATTGCTTTAAGTGTTTGCTTGTAGTTTGCTTTTATTTGTTTTCCACAAGAGAGAGTTCTATTTTTGAGAAGCCGAGTTATCCATTGTCGTGTCAGTTAGAGCAAGGGAAAAAAATGGAAGTTTATGAGGTCATCCCATGATGCATGCTACTGTCGTCAATAGTTAATTCCCACTGAGGCGCGTGTTAAATCGTTTGCCCTCATGGCCGACACGTATCGATTGCGGTGATCAGATCTAAGGTCCCGCGTTCACCGAGAGCCAAATGTCGATTCATCTCATAAAATACAATCCCTCGAACTTCCATTTTTATTTTTCTATAAAACCCTAAACCCTTACCGCCCAAACCTTTTATGCATTCATTTTATCCTCTCCGACTCTCAAAACCCTCTGAATTTCAAACTTCAAGTTTTCAAGCACATTTCGTGAATTTTCCAATAAGAATTCATAGGTTTTTGGGTTTTGTTGAGGCATGTGAAAGCTTTGTAAAGTTTCAATCCGAATTCATCAACCATTACAGATGTCTCGAGTAAAGCCTTTCGATGCCGATAAGCCGTTTGAAGCCGCTGGGGTGAGAAAGCAAGAAAATCCTACTAGAAATGAGGCTTAGAGTTCCTAAAAGAAGAATATTTCACTGCAGAAAAAAGAGGCTAACCTTCAGCGAAAGATCACTAAGACTCAACTAAGGCCCAGTGAAGTGTGTTAGCCTTTTGTGGTAAAAAAGGAAGTAGCCAGAATCTTAGCACCCTCTAATGAGGAATTATCGGCCTGATTAGTGAATTTGGAGGTGAATATTGAAAGGCAAAAGATGCAAAAGAAAGTTGGGAAGAAGAAAAGGGCCTGCGGACGTGAGCTGGTTCGGCGATGGTGATGGGGCTTGGTTGCTTAGTGTTTGCGATGGATAAGAAGAAGAGTTTGGGAGGTGGAAATCGGCCAAATGAGGATGATGGAGATTATGGGGAATTCGACTAGGGCTTCATGGGGAGTCAAAAGAATTTTTCTTTTTATTTTCTTATTTTAAATTGCTCCAAAAATCCTCCTTGCACCAAGTGTCCTCGGAGGTTCCCCCTTTGAGTCATCGCAAGCTCACATTTAACTTCTATTTTTCTGTTTAATCCCGAACGACCTCCAAACCTCTCCAAACCTCTCCAAACAACTCCCGGACCAGGAACCTGAAACTAGAACACCAATAACAACTCAACACAAGTCTGGGAAACAACCGAAACCCTGAAAAATTACCCCGGAGGACAAATGAACAAAATACCCCTAGAAGCTCAAACAACCCTAACAACCCAACCAAACGACCGAATAAATAACCGAACGTACCTGAGGAACCGAAACGAAAACCTAGGCCATTACATCTAGCCTCATGCCAATAATGCATGATTCCACACTTACTCAGCCACGAGCCTTGCTTAGCTATGCCATCATGGCTGGCCTTTCGATCAACATAGGTCAGATCACGCTGATGAAATTCGCCTTTGGCAAGGCAAGCGAGCAGCGAAATTTATTTTTCCACACTTTATTTTTGCCATGTGCTGCAACCAGGAAGTCAAGAGCAAGCCATATGATGTGAAGCTTGTCATAAGAAAGCTCATGGGCGGTCCCTCAAAGCCGTTAGTGAAATCAGTTTTTTCGGGCAAGAAGGGCGTGAGATTAGCAACTGGAATTGAAGACCTGCTGCAGGCTCAACTAGAGCAAAATACTAAGCTTGAAACATTATTTGAATATATGTTTGAGCGTGAAGTAGCAATCCAACACTTCTTTAGCCTGATAGAAAGAGGCCCAAGGTTGCTTGAGTTTCCACCTAGTTTAAGGAGGCGAAAGGCAAGCACATCTCGTCCAACAAGAAAATGAATGGAAGTCTTTCCCGACTTTTTTTATTCTCTTTATTTTTTTGTGAATGTATGTTTTCTATTTTGCTTTTCTCTTTATTAGATTAGTTTTTGATTGATTGGAATGGCGAGCTGTGCCTTGTAATTGAAAAATTTTGTAAGTCCTACAACTATTTCAATGCAATCATTATCGCCTTATCGAATTCATTATTTATCTCTTTGTGCATTCTAATGAACAATCATTTCTAAGTCATTCAAGTTTATTTCTTAGGAAAGCTTATTTTATTACTCTGCGATGTTGGTGCAAAGCCTTTAAAAGAACAAGAGCAAAGTTTTGTGAGAAGCTGCAGCCTAAATTAACGCAAATTCATTAAGTTTAGAAATTTTATTTTGTGGCAGATGATAGCTAGAGTGAACTCATAAAGATATAACCCAGGCCTTAAACTTTTAGCAAACTTTAAGTTTGTGGGTGCTGAGTGTTTTCATTGGGACAATGAAAAGTCCAAGGTTAAGGGTGGAGTTTGTTGAAATTTAAAATACAAACATGATCGTGAAAAGTCCCTAAAATAAACATGTTTCATGAGAGATTCTGCGTAGAAAAATCAATTGACTAGTTCCCATTTTGCTGAAGTAAAAGGTGAGTATTATAAGTCAAGCCCTAGGTGATAATTTTATTTAAAACAAATTCCAAAACACGAGAGTGAAGTGAATAAAAGGGCTAGTAGCCTAGGTTTCTAGGATCATCTCTCTGTTGTCGTTTGCTCTAACATCGTGTACCTATCATTATATCAAACATTCAATGAAAATTGAGCAAGAGGTAGTAGGAAACGTAAGTGAGGGATGCCCAGCAAGTTAAAAAGGAGAGCATTCACTTCGGCAAAAGATGAGATGTACCAATCCTAAAGGGATCAAAGAATCTTAAAGCAAGTGATTAAATCCTTTTGATTAGTGAAGGTATAAGAACCTCGAAGCACAAGTTCCAAGCTCAAAGGGGTTTGCGCGAGTGGATGGTTGTGGCGAATTGCAAAATAGAGTTTTCTAAATATTAAAAGCATTGCCTAGTATGATATAGTTATAGAGTAGCTTAACTTAGAAATTTACTTGAATTCTCAAATTGGCATGTTGATTACCCAAGTAAGGTTGATGAGCGATGTGCACTATTGCAGAGGAAGATTGTTAAAAAGTGAATGTTCTCAATTAAAATTGAGCTATTACTCGAGACGAGCAATAATGCAAGTTTGAGAGTGTGATAAATTTCAAGAATTGAGAGTTAAATAGCTTAGGGCAATACCGTTTCGCTTGAGTTTCGCTTCCTTTAATTGAGAATCTGTTTACAATTTTGCTATAACATCATGTTTAGGGCAAACTGTCAATTCCTTTAGTTTTCTGATAAGAATATCATTTTTATGAGTTTGCTGTTGAAAAAGTGCATGATTGTGTGAAACTTGGTTGTGTTTTAAAAAAGCCTGATACTTCTAGTTTGTTGTAGCATTCCATGGAGTGAAGCATGATGTGGCGATGAGAACCTCGCTGATGCGAAGACAATTCTCATGAAGATGGCACTCGAAAAATATCCAAAGAAGGGATGCATGTCAAAGATCCAAGAGATGCCCTTCAATCTTAGTCGTTGCTTTTTAACTTCTCTGTCAAGCGCAAACGAAGCAGATCGTGGAACAGGGAACGTTAGAAGTGGAGTAGGCAGAGTAGAGGATCGTGAGGCAGAGTTTGTCAACAGTGCTATAAATAGCCAACTTCTCCTTTGTTGCAAAGAGAGTCGAGATCGAGAGATTGTTTTTCCTTACCATTTTCCAGTTTTCTAATAAACAATTTTAGCATAGTTTTTCTTATTTTTGACTTAGCTATGTTGGAGTGTTTTTCCTGAAGCTTTGTGTCGTTCCTTGTAGTTCTTTTCTTAGCCATTCTAGTGTAGTGGTAGGAGTTAGCTTTTATTTATGTAGCTTGTCAGAACTGCTTAGAGTTGCTACTTCAGTGATTCCGATCAGGGCCATTCTAAACTCTATCTTTTCCTTACTTTCTTGTAGTGAACTATTTATGCGTTTAAGCGATTTCATGAAAATGAGTGTTGTTTATCTTATTGCTTTAAGTTCTCTTTACATTAAGAGTAACTAATTTTATCATCAGAAGGAAAGTAGACAAGTAGGATAGTTCGTTGTAGCGAACGGGGTAAGTAGATGTTGAACTATAAATGCAAACTTCAAGTACATTCCGTCTAGCTAACCGTTTGTATTATCTTTATTTCTCTTTCAAGAGAAAAGAAATAGAGAGAACTTACATATCATACACTAGATTTGTTAAAGTTGTACTTGCAATTTAAAAAACTCTTAGCGATAAGCTTTTTACTAGTGTTGTTGGCTTTGTGGTCATTTTTATGCTTGAGCTTGAGAGAGCCTGTGTTAGAGCAAATTAGCAATTCGCTTCTAACCATTAAACCTTGTCGCTGCAGCGTAATACCCGAAAGTCCCAACCTCCCTCGATACCTTTTAAATCTGACAAAGGTTACCCCTAGATTCATTACATTGTCAAAATTCATTTCATTATTACTCAGAATTATATTTCGCTTTATCATTTACTTTTATACGAACGTAGTTATAGCCCATTACAATTTTTATCCCACCAACTCGACTCTTAAGATAATTCAGATTTGAAAAGAACTCAAAATCCTTGTGGAGATGACCTGTACTTTAATAAAAACTTGCTACAACATGGGCTGTGTATACTTGCACATTCTTGAGTCTAGTCGCGCATAATTTATTCATTTCGATTATATTTCGCTGAAGAGAATCAACAGCGTAGCATTGCGTGACCTCGTACTTCCAACAATGACTCATAATTTTATTAGTTATTTAATTATAAATTTTCTATAAAATATTTTTTTCAACTACTTTAACGAATTAGTTTGTAATAGACCTTGAAGGTGAAACATCAAGAAGCTTGGCCGCTATTATAGAGAATTTGAGAATTGAGAAAGAGTGTTTGCTATTTAGGGAAGAAGATGGAGGCATATAATGGCACACCAATTAGAACCTAATTCTTAAGTATATATATATATAAAGTAAATCTAATCTAATGAGTCCATTGGGCCACACTAATATCATTGAAGTGCATTACAACCAAACAATTTAATCATTCTTTCGGTTAATACTAGTATATTAATACATTAACAGTTTGCAAGTATTTTAATTGAAAGGTAACTTATTATTAAATAACAAATACTAGTAATATTGTTTTTAGAATCCAAATAATAATAATACTAATAACTATTATAATTATAATATTAAAAAATGAGGCTTTTTCATGTATAGCAAAATAGGGTAAAATAATTCCATCAATAGCAGAATTTGAAAAATAATTCATGTATAGCAGAATCTTCAAATGGCCCAAGTGAAATGACAAAAAAACCCACACTGAAATAAAGGAAACAACCCAGGTAGAAAATAGCCCAACACAACCTCACGATCTCTAGGTTTTCATCTTTTATTTCTTTGCAATTTCAATCTCCTTCTTTGCAATCTCTGCTCACGATCTTTGTAGATTTCAATCACCTTGTCTGCTTTTTCATCTCTGCTCAATTCAATCACGCGATTTTCTATCAATTGTCTTTCTTTCTATCACTAAGGGTTCGACACTACAACATTTGCGATTTTCGACTCTTGTCTTCAACTCTCTCTATCAAGCATCTTCAATCTCCTTCTACAATTCGTCTCAATCCAAACTCTCGGTATGTTTTTCACTCTTTGGGTTTTTTTTTTGCTTCACTGTTCACTCCAACTATAATATCACTTAGACATAAGATGTCTATCACCAATACATAGACCTTCTATCACTTAGACATAAGCTGTCTATCACCTATACCCAAGCCTTCTATCACCAATACATAGGTCTTCTATCAGTTAAGCATAAGACTTCTATCACTTAGGTATAAGTTGTTTATCACCAACACATAAACCTTTTATCACTTAGGCATAAGGCTTCTATCACTTAGGCATAAGCTGTCTATCACTTATACCTAAGACTTCTATCACCAATACATAGGTCTTCTATAACTTAAGCATAAAGATTCTATCACTTAGGCATAAGTTATCTATCACCTATACCTAAGCCTTCTATCACCAATACATAGGTCTTCTATCACTTAAGTATAAGGGTTCTATCACTTAGGTATAATTTGTCTATCACCAATATATAGACCTTCTATCACTTAGGCATAAGGCTTCTATCACTTAGGCATAAGTCGCTCATCACCTATACCTAAGTCTTCTATCACTTAGGCATAAGCTGTCTATCACCTATACCAAGGCCTTCTATCACTAATACATAGGCCTTCTATCACTTAAGCATAAGGCTTATATCACTTACGTATAAGCTGTCTATCACCAATACATAAACCTTCTATCACTTAGGCATAGGTTGTCTATCACCTATACCTAAGCCTTCTATCACCAATACATAAGTCTTTTATCACTTAGGTAAGAATGACATTTTTCTTTATTAAATTCTTCAACTGATTGAATTATGTATATAATGATTGAGTTATCAACTCAAATGAAGTTAACTTTTGTGTGTTTCTCAATGCTTGCAGGTTGTGAAAAAATATAGATCAAAGGTTGCTGCTGAAAGGATAAAAAGGCAAACTAGGCCTACTAAGAAAATATTGGAGAATGCATCTACAGAGAGGATGGCCAAAATACAAAAGGAAAATAAGAAAGGAAAGAGCAAGAGATACGAAATTCAAGTTGCAATTCAAGCTATAGACTATCTAGAGAAGAATTCTCCAACAAAGAAGTCTCAAGAGTTATCACCCAAGTCTCCAACAGTTAGGCATTCACCAAGATTGCATGTGGAACCTCCATCTTTCGATTTAAAGATCGCTAAAATGAATAATGATTGAAAATCTGTTAGCTTTCTATAGTTTGAACAATTAGTTTGTATAGTTTGAACAATTAGTCCATTTACTTTTGAACAATTACTTCAAATTGAATTAAATGAAAGCTTTTGTTCTATCAATTTACTTTTACTCTACTTTTGCTCATATGCGAAAGTGATAGAAGGCTTATGCATATGTGATATAAACTTTGTCAATGAATTATATGAAGATCCAAAATCTCAATGAAACTTTGTCATTGCTCATGTTGATTCCCCTAGCTATTTAGCGATAGTCATGGACTTGATGGTTCCTTGAGTCTTACATTGGCAAATCGTAGATGGATATTCTATTTTTGTTTTCCATTTACCCTCTCAAACGAGAGTAACATCGATCATTGTCACTGGAGATTGGGTAAGGCCGTACAGGAAATATCATATCCTATAAGAAACAAAATATAACATGTCTGCATATGTGATAGAAGGTTTATGCATACGTGATAGAAGATTTATGCATAGGTGATAAAAGGTTTATGTCTAACTGATAGAAAGCTTATGCATATGTGATAGAAGGTTTATACATATGTGATAGAAGATTTATGCATAGGTGATAGAAAGTTTATGCCTAAGTGATTGAGTTACCAATCATTTTTGTTTTCGAGTTCAATCAATTTTTGGTTTAGGCTTCTATCACACAGATGTTTCATTGTTGCTATACACGATTTCTTTCACACATACGCTATACATGATTTCGTTAAGATTTTCTTCAATCATTTCAAAAATACATCATACTTTTTACGATTTTAACCAGTGTATCAATCAGTATGTTTTTTTTTTACTTAAACTCAGATTACGTTACTTATTTTGTTTCCTTAATTTCAAGTAATTGCATGTTGATACTACTTCTCTATTTCAATCAATTTTATTCTTTCTTATTGAATCTATTAGTTTGCCTATAATTGAATCTATTAGTTTGTTAGTGGTTGAATCTATCAGTTTGCTAGTGATTGAATTTATCAGTTTGCTCGTGATTGATAACATCCATGTTTTGCAACCCACTTTAATCAGTTTCCTAGTGATTGAATCTATCAGTTTGTTAGTGATTGAATCTATTAGTTTTTTACTGATTGAATCTATCAATTTCTTAGTGATAGGATTTTATTTATTTTTATGTTTCTATTCAATCACTATGTCTTCAATTATTATGTAACTTGAAAATTGATTGATTTCTATCACTTAAAAAACGTATTGACTTCTATTAATAATTCATAACCTTAGAAAGTTATAAACATATTTTGACAATCGAGAATTCGTCATTGGTACAACTACTACTTTGGTCGGTGAGACTGAAACAGAGGACGACTAAGTAGTATCGACAACTCTAGGCGAGAATGTGAAAGCAACACATGAAGGTTTCTACAAAAGAGTTCAAGATCAATTATATATATTTTATGTCAGTTGAACAATATTGATTTAAACAATTCAATTTAAATTGATATTATTAAAAATAGTGAATTTCAGGTTGAACTTTGTTAAAATTGGTAGGTGAGGTTTAAAAATAGAAATGATAATATTAAGCTAAATATAAGATCAATTTAATAAAATTGTAAGTTAGTAAAATAATTTAAATATAAAATTAGAGTTTGAGTTTGCAAAAATGATTCTTCCTCCTATGATTTTGAAAGTGTTGACTTTTGGAATTGGAAAATGGGTAAGTATATAATGGTTCAAAATTAAGCAAAAAATTGGGTTCAATGTTAAAATTGCCGACACCGAGCATGAAAGTTGCAAAGAGAAAAGGGTAGAAATGGAAAAAAGGAAAAAAATCTCAAAATCTGCTATATATGAAAATATTTTAAGAAAAAAGCTATAATTGTAATACATTAGGTAAACATTGTCATCCATAGTAAATTCTCTTAAAAAATAGTATTTTTTAATTAAAACTTAAAATAATAATAATAATACTACTACTACTAATAATAATATTCATATTATTATAAACTTAAAAAATAATGTTTATTATTACTATTATTATCAATATTATTGTGTAGGTTTGTAATTATATTAATACTATTTATTAATTTATAATAATGATAATAATATAACAATAATAATAAACAAAATAATTTCATAAATTTTCTATTATTATTAATTTATTAGGATTCCATTATGAAGTACCAATACATTGAACCAACTACCATATTTTATGCCAATAGAGCAGTAGTTCAAGTGGCATCAATGTCCACTTAATGATCTTGAAGTCTTAAGTTTGAGTCTCTCCCACACATTCTGAAGTATCAAAATCCAACCAACGAACCAAACAAGCCTTAATTTTCTCTTTTACTCTTCTTTTTTTTTTTTTTTTTTTCATTTAACATTTTTCTTGAGTGAGAATTTGAATTAATGATCCAATCAACCAAGCCAACATGCATGTATCAATTTTTAATTTCATTTTGTAATACTCTTTTTACCTTTCTAATCAGAGTATATGATTTTTTTTATCTTTTTAATTTATTCCTCTTAACCCAAGTGATATGTTGAAAATTTAGAATTAGTATGGTGATAATAATTTTTTTTAACAAAGCGAAAGATGCTTTGGATTTCATTTTAGGTGCTTCAATTAGACGGTTCTCTTGAAGTAAAGTTGGAGAATTATTTATAACCATAAAACCCTCTTATTTAAAGTTATGAGAAGTAAGTATTTTTGAGATGTTGGTTACTTGGAAGTCAAGATTGGAAACAATCCTTCATTCTTGAGTAATTTTTTTAGAGGGAGGTATTGGGATACAGAGGGAGGGGAGAAAAGCTCAAAAGAATTGTTGTTTTATTAAAAGGTAGATACAATCTGTTTTAAGAGGAAAAACCCAACGACTATAAGGCTAATGTAAAACAAAAATAATAACTAAGCTTAATACACCAGAATGTAATTACATCTTCTAGTACTAGTCCCTTCAGGAAACTCAACTAGAGTAAAGGAAGGCATGAGTTGTTGGAATAAACTTAAATATTATTTTAATGTATTTGGAATAATTGTTAATTGAGGAATTAGTGAGATTTTATTTAGGTAGAAAATTAAGAAATTAATGGGTTGTCAATTTATGAGTTAATTAAGACATTAGTGGATCCTTAATTAGGAATTAGTGGGAAGCATTTTTGGTAAGAACTTGGAGGCCAAGTTTGTAATAGGCTATAAATAGAGTGCTCATTTCATGAAGCAATATAGAGACAGTTGTAGAGAAAAAGAAAGAGTATGTGCTAGAGAGAAAGCGAGAGAATTGTAGAGAGAGTTTTAGAGAAATAAAAAAAATGTTGAAAAGAAAGTTTGCTTGCATTGTGTCTCCAATCCCAAAGTGAAAAGATTGCGTGATTGTTTATTTGTATTTTATTTATTTTATTTTTGATTCGAGTTTCTACAAATTGGTATCAAAGCGGCATTTAGATTGTACAAATTGGTACCAGAGCTATGGCGAACATGAAGGGTCAAATGTCGTTGCCACGATTGACGAAGCCGAATTACGAGAATTGGAGCATCTAGATGAAAGTGCTACTTGGATCTCATGATGCATGGGAAGTGGTCGAAGAAGGATTCGTAGAACCAGAGAATACCGTGGGTTATATGGTGGCTCAAACCAAAGCGTTGAAATAGACGCGATCGAAGGATAAAACAACATCGTATATGCTGTTCAGAGCAGTGGATAAATCGGGTTTTGAGAAGATTGTGAGTGCAACTGCTTCAAAAGAAGCATGACACACTTTAGAAAAAGTGTTCAAAGGAGTCGATAAAATAACCTAGGTTTTCGTTCCGATTCTCCAGGTACATTCAGTAGTTTATTCAGTTGTCTGGTTGGGCTGTTACGGAAGTTTGAGCCTTTAGGGGCATTTTGGTAATTTAGCCTTCAGGGGTAGTTTTTAATTGTCGAGGGTTTCCGAGTTGTTTCCTCTCTTTTGCTGAGTTGGTTTTATGTTTCTGGTTTAGGTTCCCGGTTTGAGTTTGCTTTCGAGAGGTTTGGAGGTTATTCGGTTACAAGAGGAAAATAAGAAAAATAAAGTGTTGCTGCTGGGATTCGAAGGGAAGTTCACCTTTTGACACTTGGCCTTTTTGGAGATTAAATAACCATTAAAATAAGAAGAAAAAAGGGAATTTTTGGTCAATCCATATGTCCTAGTCGACCTCTTCATCTTCTCTTCTTCTCCCTCATTTGGCCTATCCATCTCCCATCTCCCTCCATTGCTGAAACCTTCACCAAACTCCATCATAAACCCTAGCTTCATCTCTAAGCTTCATTACCGAGCCGAGCACTACCGAGGGCAGCCCTCACGCCGCACGCTTGCAAGCAGCCTCACGCTATCGCCCAGCCGTGCCTCATCGATGCCCCAGTTGCCGAGACGTTCCACCGAGCAGCCCTGCATAAGCAACCGCAGCCGCATCCGTACACCAGCGCATGCAGCCGCAGCCCCTCGCGCACGCTGTTGCCTCAATTGCCCATCCGCTCACATCCTACATCAGCTGCAGCACCACGTTCGTGCCCCCTAACGCATGCGTCCACTCGAGCCACCGAGGGAAGCTTTCACTCCCCTGTCTCGTTGAGCCAGTTGCACCACCTTGCCGAGGGTGATCTTCTCGGCTTAGGGTAAACCCTAATTCCCAAGCCCTTGTGTGTGTTGATCTGTGTTGTTCGATTGATTAGTAATTATTTTTGCATTATTTATCTTCTAGGTTGTCGTTGTTGATTCTACAGCTCGAGGAGCAATTTCCTGTTGATTGCCTGTCTCTGTTTTTCAGGTAAGGGTTCTTTGTCGGGGTTGTGTGGACCTTGCGCTTGGCTTTGATAGCTCCTGGTTGTTTATTCCGTTTGTTATGCATGCTTAGTGGATATGTTTTACTTATTATGTCTGGCTGGAATGTACGTTAATTGATAGGCTCGTGCAAGTTGTCTGAATGTTGTGATGCTAATGAGTATGCTCTATTCTTGAATGCCTACTGTTAAGCATGCTAGTGGATAGGAAATGCATGTTCTGCCTGATAGGATTTGTCATGTAGAATGTTGTACTCTGATGTTTGCATTTCTCTTTTTTAAATGACTACTCGTTACAAATGTGATATCTTGTCTTGAATGTGCAGTATTAGATGTTGAACTCTATTAGCTCTAGGATACTTCATCATTGATAGATCCTGTTAGGATTGTCCTGGGTTGGCCCAGTGTGTGCTGACTTGGTTTGCTCAGAACTAGCCTAGTGTGTGCTATCCAAGACTAGCCCAATGTGTGTGGTCTAAGATTAGCCAAGTGTAAGTTGATCCAAGGTTAGCCTAGTGTGTGCTGTTCAAGTTTGTTCAAAAGTAGCCCAGTGTGTGCTGATCCAGGGTTAGCCTAGTGTGTGCTGCCCAAGTTTGCTTAGGACCAGTCCAGTGTGTACAGTCCAAGATCAGCCAAGTGTGAGTTGATCCAGGCTTAGCCCAGTGTGTGTTTCCCAAGCTCGTTCAGGACAAGCCCAATGTGTGTTGTCCATGGTTAGCGCAATGTGTGCTGACCATGTTTGACTTAGAGTTAGAGGCTCTCAAGTTCTTGAGGTTACTTAGTTAGTCCTCCGGTTAGTCAGCCCAGTGTGTGCTGACACTGTTTAGCTAAGAGCAGGTTATTGTTTAAGCTTGTATGAGACTGCCTATTGAGATGTTTGTTATGCTTATATACTAGGATGCTAGATGATGTGTCTTGCAGATTGTACCCCGGTTGGGGAATTCTTACTGAGTGCTTTCGTACTCACCATTTCTGTGGTTTTTCCACCAGGTAACTTGGCACAACATCGAGGTGGCTAGATGAGGAGCTGGGTGATCATGAGAGAGTCTGTTGCATGATTTTTATTATTACTTCAAAGACTTACCATGTTGGAATGTTTTATACAACTTTTTTGTAATTGTTTTGATTATACTCTGGCTAGAGGCTGAAACTGATTTATTGGTTTTAAACTTATGCATTTTTGGGATTTGAATTACTTATGAAATGGATGATTTTATTCTATTTTAAGCCACGTGTTTTAAAATGCATAGTTGAATAAAGGCAATTTAGGACCATTTAGAGTCAGATATTCACAGTTGGTATTACAGGTCAAAGTCATAGATTCTGTAGACTGGCCTATTACCGGTATGTTGTTAAATTCATTTTTAAGGGTTTAAGTTTACAATACATGCATCTAACATACTTGTTTAGTTTGTTGTTGGCAGTGTTGATCCAAGCATGGACTAACTTAGTGTGGTTTGGGTGTAGATCGCCAGTATGCTGGTGTAACAACCCAGGTTTTCCTTCCGGTTCCCCAGATTTGTTCGGTTGATTCTCTAGTTAGTTGTCTGGGCTGTTTGAGCCCAAGGGAATTTTGGTCATTTTGCTCTCTAGGTCGGTTTTATAGTTAACCAGGGTTGCAAGGCTGTTTCTGTCACCTGTTGACTTCAGTTATCCTTCGATTTCAGGTTCCCACAGTTAGAAGGCACTTTTGAGAAGTTTGAAGGCTTTCCGGTTAAAAGAGAAAAATAAGATTAAATTGTGTTGGAGCTAGGATTCGAACCTTGGTGGTCTGGGAGTTGAGTTTGGGCCAAGTGTAGAGAAATTAAAAAGAATTTTAAAAGTACACTTGGTGGGATTTAAAGGTGGGATTTTTTTAAGGTATTTTATTCAATAAAAAAAATAAGAAGAAGTGCATTAAGGGTTCATCTCATTCTTTCCCTCCCTCCTCTTGGCCGACACCATCATTCTCCCTCCCTTCTCTTCTCCTTTGGCCGAGCCTCTCTTCTCCATTGTTCTCCATTGCCAAACTTTCAAGTGTTGCTCCATAGCTCTTAACCTCCATTGTTGCTCCAAGGTAGGTATTTGTAAATCCTTTTCTTCTCCTCATTTCCTTGTCTTGGCCGAGAGCTAGCTCTAACTCAATGAAGTTCTTTCTCCTTTTCTCCTTGTAGATTCTAACATCCTTGCTTGGGAGTGGAAGATCTCACTTATTCTTCCCCTAGTTGGTGAAGATCCAAAAGTTTCCACTCAAGCCTTCCTTGCCGAGGTCTCCAAGGGTAAGTGTTGTTGTGTTTGTGTATGTATTTGTAAATCTAGCTGAGGACACCCTTGGTTGAGTGATTTGGCTTCTAACCTTAAGTTCTTCCCTTGTTTTGCAACCTAGCCTAGCCGAGAACACTTTGGGTGCTTGTGAAGTGTACTAACCGAGGCTCTTTGAGCTACCTCCTTGGCCGAGGCTACAAGGTGGGTTTTTTTTTTGTGATGTTGAAGTTTGGTTCTTGCCCTAATTCATCTTGGTGGCCAAGAGCACCATGAAGGAATCATGGGTCGTGTGTTGTGTTGTAAGTAAAACTAATCTTGGTTTTGTGTTGTGTAATGCCCTAGCCGAGAGTGGAAGGAAGAAATCATTGGAGTTGCATCTTTGTTGTGTTCTTCAAGCTTGGCCGAGACCCCTTTGGGAGTTGGAGATTTGCTCGGGTTTCAGTAAAGCCCTAACTAATGTGTGATTGGTTGCTTAGAGTGTTTGTACTTTGGACTGTAATCTTATGTTTTGGATGTTAGGGTAGCTTGTGTGGTGACCTGCAGCTCAAGGAATATTTCTGGGATTAGTTCTACTACTTGACAAGTAAGGGTTCCTTGTCGGGGTTTTGTGGGCCCTGCGTACTGCAATGATATCTTCTGGTTGTGTGTTTGTATATTGAACTGTTAGTGGATAGGTTTTCTACAGGTTGTCTGGAATATATATATTGTTAGTGATAGGTTCTTGTTGGTTCCCTAGAGGATGTTCTGTTGCTAATGATGTATGTTCCTGTTTATCTTGTGCTTGCCTGTTGATCTGAACTGTATGTTTGTTGAATTGTTAGTGGATAGGTTTTCTACAGGTTGTCTGGAATATATATGTTGTTAGTGATAGATTCTTGCAGGTTCCCTGAAGAATGTTCTGTTGTTAATGATGTGTATTCCTGTTTATCTTGTATTTGCCTGTTGATCTGAGCTGTATGTTGTATGCCCTGATGGATATGTGTGATTAAGCATGTTAGTTGATAGGCTTGCCTGGATTGTTGCTAGGGTTTTGGAATGTAGTTTATTGTTTCTATTGTTGCATTCTTCTGTATTAGCTGCTTACCTTGCCTACAAATATTCTAGAGATTCAAAACTTTCTGTTTGTTATGCTTTGTAGACCTAGGCTGCCTAAAGTATTAGAGTCTATTAGTGTAAAGGCCCGACCCGAATGAGGTTCTAAAGTAGGCCTTTACCTCAATGCATGCAAATGGAAATACATAAAATGACCAAACCAGGGGTCGGATTGAAAAACTATTAAAACATAAGAGTGGAAAACATTAAAACAAACTAAACATTCATTTACAAAACAGTGACTGATCAGTACTTTTCTTAAAACATAAAAATAGTACAAAACATAAGTTTTCCCTACATACCAAAATCCATGTACATGCTGAATTCAAAACAAAACAAAATAAGACGCGACAGAGTGTCAGCAGCATCCATGATCTCCCAGCCACCTCCGCTAGCCGCCTCGGTGCTGTTCCAAGTTACCTGTGGAAAAACGACAAAATAAAGGTGAGTAACGAATTACTCAGTAAGAATCCCCAACCGAGGTACGATACGATGCAATCAATCATCTAGCAACCTAGTACACATGCAAACAGATATCAACACGGATCTTAGCTCAACGAGCTTATAAGGCAAATCCGGAGTCTTCAGAAGTCTCCTACTTCCGGCCTAATGATTGGTTCTCATAACCAATCCCGGGACATCACCGAGGTCTCTTTCACTCGGGGCATTGATCAGCTCAAAACTGATCCCAAGGATGTCCTCAAGGGCCTCTTGCCCTTGCTGCAAATCTGGACTTACGGGAGAGTACCCGAAGTCTGGCTCTAAACTGGAAGGAATGGTGTACTCACGACATTATCCCGGGGGAGCTCTCTGAACCGGCAACTAAAGCGTGTGCGCACACACCGCATGCTGCTTCAACCTGCGTAAATGTGGGGGCCTAAGGACAAACTACGCGGCCAGGTATGCATGCCTAAGACTCGGAAGCGGTGTCACGGATCAGAGTAGCGCGAGGCCCTCGGCGCTCATCTGTGCAGCCTGAACCACCGACCTGAAGCTAAGAACCGGCCAAGGTAGGCTTACACCGTTGGCAGGGTTCCGCTCTAGCAGGCTACAAACTAGGCTTATGCCGATGTGGGTAGCTAAATCCACATCGGCGGTCGGGGGGGGGAAGCAATGTACGTTATGCTGCACGCACTTTACTCCCGACCAGTGGGGACAACGTACGTTATGTCCACTCTCAACCTCTGGATGATGACAAACCCTACTTTGCTAACTAAGAGTACGGAGAGAAAGATTCCTGGCTAACATACATAATAGACATCAATCATACATATCCTAGCATGGTACTACGAACTTAAAGCAGGAATCTCGAGCATGCTGGAAGAACAAACCTAGCATGGCACTAACATGTACAAAGCGACCAAACATGCTAGCAAGAATTCAATTACAAGTTGTCCTATCCACTAACATGCTCATAAAAGTAATGAGCATACAAGTCACAATCAAGAAAACATCGCAGGTCCACACAACCACGGTAAGGAATCCTTACCGAAACAAGCGAGAGAATAATAACTATCACGACCGACAAACAACCTTTGAGCCTCAATCGAATCCCGAACAACCTAAGCATTTCCATAAAACACCCAATTTAAATACAAATCAGCAGCCAATCAACTCAGGACCCAAAGAAGGAAAAGGCTCGGGAATTACCAATCGAGAAAACACTCGGCTCGGCCAAACCAACTCAGCTGGGTAGGCTGTCGGCGGCAAAGGGGCTGGCTGGGCGCGCTGGCTCGGCAGGGGGGGAGGCTCTCGTGCAGAAGCTGGGCACTAGGGGCGTGGAGCTGTGCGCGGGCGAGCTCTGAGGAGGCTCGGCGCGGCCGGGCTAGGCTAGGCGGCGGCGGCGCTCTGAGGACACGAGCGTTGGCACGGCGACACGACGCACTGGGCTCTGCTGGGGCCGCGCGAGGACTCGGCAAGTCAGAGGGGCTGGCCGACGACGGGCGGGGCGAGCTGGCGCTAGCGTGGGTCGGCACGGTGCGAGCTGGGGCTGGGCGAGCTGGGGCGGACTTGGTCGATGTTGGCACGGGGTGGCTCGGCGTGGTGCGGCTGGCTAGGCGAGCAAGGGCGAGCAGGGGCGAGCAGGGGGGCTCGGGCTGGCTAGGGGTCGGGTGAGGGAGAGAGAGAGAGAGAGAAAATGAAAAATAAAACACATGGGGAAATTGGGGATTTTATTTTATTTATTTAATATTTCATACTTATCCCATTTTGAAAAAGCCTTAAAATCCATTTAAAATAAATCCCTAAATATCCCATTTTGGCTTCCTCTTCGAGACCCGGCTGAAGCGATCTTTTCCAATAATGAAACTCACTTAATAAATCACTAAGGCAAAGGTTCAAATCCCAAATCTTGACTGGGGAGCAAAAAGACCAAAATACCCCTAAGGGTTAAAATGCTCTAACGGCTCAACCGATTGCCCTAATACTGAACCGAGAGTACCTGGAAAACCGGAATGGAAATCTGGGCCGTTACAATTAGGGAGTTCCGAGTGACAGTCGAGTTGCGTGCTGGCTCGGTTTGCTCAGGACAGCCCAATGTGTTGTTGTACCCTGTTAGCCCAGTGTGTTGCTAATCTGGTTTAGCAGGACTGCCCAGTGTGTTGTAGTCCAGGACTAGCCCAGTGTGTTCTGTTACATCCCTTGTTGGCGATGTGTGTGCGACGATTTTCAAGATTGGCGATGTGTTGTCGATCCCGAGCTAGCCTTGAGTGTGTTGTTGCGCCGTGTTGCTCGAGACTAGCCCGGTGTTGTTGTCCTCTGTTAGCCCTTGATGTGATGCTAATCGGTATGAGCCGATCGCCAGTGTGTGTTGCGATCCAGAGACTAGCCTAGTGTGTTGTTGTCCCCTGTTAGCCTAGTGTGTTGCTAATCAGGTTTGAGCCAGACTGCCCAGTGTGTTACAGTTTAGGACTAACCCAGTGTGTTGCTGACCCCTGTTAGCCCAGTGTGTTGCTAATCAGGTATGAGCCAGACTGCCTAGTGTGTTGCAGTCCAGGACTAGCTTAGTGTGTTGTTGTCCCCTGTTAGCCCAGTGTGTTGCTAATTAGGTATGAACCAGACTGCCCAGTGTGTTGCAGTCCAGGACTAGCCCAGTGTGTTGCTGTGCTTAGTTAGCCTAGTGTGTGCTAACCTTGCTTGATGTACGGTTATAGCCTCTGAGATTTCTTAGCTGTTTCTCCTGCTTGTTAGCCCAGTGTGTGCTAACCCTGTCTAGCTTTGAGCTTAGACCTTGATGTTGTTCATCCTGCCATGTATATTGTTGAGACTGCCTTGTTCTTGTTTGATGCCTCTGTGCTAGGATGCTAGAGGATTTGTTGTGCGTATTGTACCCCGGTTGGGGAATTCTTACTGAGTGCTTTCGTACTCACCCTTTATGTGGTTTTCTCCACCAGGTAATTGGCACAGCATCGGGGTGGTTAGAGGAGGAGCTGAAGGATCATGGGAAAGGTCGCTGCATGTCTTGAGTAATTTCCATTCTAGTCATGAAAGTGTCTTTAGAGAACTTGTATTGGTTTTATAAGAGTTGTGTAACTGTTTAAATTAACTCTGGCAAGAGGCTCATGTGGTTTTTGTTGTTTTTCGTACTATACTTGGAATGTTTTAAGCTTTGAAAGTTTTAATAAAAGATGTTGAATTTCCATTCCACTGTTTGTTTGAAATTGCATCTAAAGTAAAAACTATTTAGAGCCATTTAGTGTCAGGTCTTTACAGTTGGTATCAGAGCTTAGAGTCATAGATTCTGTAGACTGACCTACTGTGTTAGGTTGTTGTGTCCCATGATCATCAGCACTCCAAAAGCCGCTAGGTATGTGTTTAAGTTCATTTTAAGGGTTCAAGTTACAATACCTGCATCTAGCATACTTTTTTCGGTTTGTTGTTGACAGTAAGGTCCAAGTGTGGACTAGCTCTTAGTGGTTGAGTGTAGATCGCCAGTGTGCCGATCACATGTGGAGTTGCAGCGACGTCAAGTGTTGCCAACCAAAGGTTGGTGCTGAGCCAGTTGTAGATGAGACGACGTCCAGGGTTGACCAGACCCAGAGCGGAGTCTGCAGCAACCATGAGAGTTATGGTTAGAGCGATACTCGCTGAGCAATGAGCAAAGTTTCGAGAGGACATCTCGAGCATGTCTAGTGATTGAGAGGTCAAAGACCAGATGGATAAGTCTGGGAGTCCTTGAACGAGTTGTTGGAGTTGCTGCCACGAAGGGTAGTGACCTGGTTGGCCTGTCTGTAGCACGACCTAGAGTTTGGGTTTAGTAGCACTTCCTGATGTTGTTGGAGAATGCTCGTTTAGCACCAAGCTTGGGTGCAGGCCTAGGTTCAGGCCTAGTTCGCACTATTGTGCAGATGATTCGATGACTTCTTTGGGAGTTATCTTGTTTTCCAGAAGTCGCACTTGTAATGCAAGTGGTTGCACTTGTTGAGGTAGCACCAGTGACCAAGTTGGTGGTATTCAGATGGCCACGAGAGGAAAAGATGTGCGTGGAATGGCCGAGAGTAACACTCCCTAAGTTTATTCGAGAGATGGGTAAAAGCTAAAGTCAGAGTGTGTTGAGTGAACCCTTAGAGTTAATTTGTTGGTTGTGACACGGATGAGAGTCGGATGTTGGCAGCTCTATGAGAGTCAGCTAGACTTTGGTCTCTTGTGATGACTAGTCCTTGTACCCATATGTGTCCTGAGGTAGTGGTTGGAGACCATCAGTGGAGTTGTTTGTTATGGTGTTCAGGTGGAGTTTTCCTTATCAGCTCAATGATTGTTCATCACTTTTGCTTGGACGTGACTGTTGAGAGGTGGTAGAGTTGCCTTTTCTTGGTATGTCCATCTTGGTTAAAGATCGCAAGTCGGTTGTAAGTTGTTAGAAGGTTTTTGTCCCTGAAATATTTCGAGTTGGTGACTGCTAAGCTCGAGTGTTGGTTGTTCTACCAACAGGCAGTGGTTGGTTAGTTCAACCGATCTTGTTGCCTTTCCAAAAGTTATTTGATCTTTTGAGGTTTTGGAGGTCCGGTAGTTTCAATCAAAGTTCGTTATTGTTTTAGACGTGTCGTTTCCAAGTCTTGACTGGTGAGAGAGCATTGTTTGCTGTGTTGCACCTGACCCAAGTGATTCGCTGAATTAAGAGTGTTGCTTTGACAACTTGTTGATGTTGGGTTAAGATGTTTCCATTTGATTCTTATGGTTTCGTGTTACTTTAAGCTGTAAAAGGAGGAAGTCTTTGGGTTAAAAGTATTGCTGGATTGCAGCACGCTTTTGTCGTCAGCCAGTTTGGCAGTTCCAAAGGGAACAAGTGGTTTTGTTGTGCGATGATGCAGCATGGTAAGACGGTGATGTTTGCTTTAAGAATCTGAAGGCACCATTTGTACGGTTAGTGGACTCAGCAGCTTGCAGATCACTAGAGCCGTAAGTGCTTCTTCACTAAGAAGAAGTTAGACATGAGGTAGAGAAGATGGCTGGAGTTGGTTAAGAGCTTTCACAGTGAGATTATGGGTCATCCGAAAAAAGTCAATGTCGTGATCGATGCTCTGAGTAGCAAGATGTCGCACTTCACAGTCTTGTGTGTGTTCTCAGGTTCTTTTTTGGAAAGGGTTCGAGCAAGCCAGTTTTGCAGTGTTGTTGAGAGAGGTTACCACCATTGTAGTTCAGTTGACTGTACAACCTTCCATTAGGCAAATGATTGTTGGTAGCTAGCTGAGTGATCCCGAGTAGCTCAGGATTGTGTGGAACAGCACAAGGAGATTTTTGTAGAATTTGTTAGCTGGTGTCTCACTTGTCAGCAAGTGAAGGCTTCCAGACAAAAACTGTAAGGTTGTTGCAACTACTGAGCGTGTCTCAGTGGAAGTAAGAAGAGATTTTCTTAGACTACATTTCTGGGTTCCCAAGGACACCGAGAGGGTTTACTCAGACCTAGGTGTTTGTAGATCGTTTGCCAAATGTGCACACTTCGTTCCAGGTAGAGTTAATTATACTGAAGAACAGTGGGCACAGTTGTTCTTGGGGCAGATTGTACGGTACCATGGGGTACCAGTTAAGATTGTGTCTGATAGAGACTCCTGTTTCACTTTCCGTTTCTAGAGGGGTTTGGGTGCTGAGTGCAGTTTCAGCACAACTTTTCACCCTTAGACTGATGGACAGACTGAGAGGGTGAATCAGGTCCATGAGGATATGTTGAGGGCATGTGTACATGACTTCCCGGGCAGTTAGGACCAATGTTTGTATCTGTTGGAGTTTGCTTATAACAACAGTTATTAGGCGATGAATCAGATGGCGCCATTGAGGCTTTGTATGGAAAGCGCTGTAGTTCTTCTGTGTTTTTGGAAGAGGTTGGTGACAAACAGGTTCTGGGTCCCGAGTGGCTTCAGTTGACTAATGAGGTAGAATAAAAGTTCCTAGCTCATTTTTTGTCTGCTTTAAGTAGACAAAAGAGCTACGCTGATGTTAGGCGTAGAAGCTTAGAGTTTTAGGTGGGACAACACGTTTTCTGAGGGTAGCACCGACGTGTGTGGTATTGAGGTTTGGTAAGCGAGGCAAGTTGAGTCCCAGGTTTGTGGGGCGTCTTCAGATTCTTGAGCGAATCGGTCCAGTGGCTTACCGATTAGCTTTACCTCTGTCATTGGCATCTGAGCTTAGCGTAATCCACGTATCGATGATATGTCAGTATGTTGCGGACCCGTCCCACATTGTTGATCTCGAGTCTTTAGAGCTAAACAAGGACTTGAACTTTGAGAAGCAGCCTGTGCAGATTCTAGCTCGGGGGCGCAAGGTTTTGTGTAACCGGAAGATCAGTTTAGTCAAAGTTCAGTGGAGAAATCAAAGCGTAGAGGAAGCAACATGGGAGTTTAAGGACGAGATGATGACGCAGTACCTGGAGTTGTTCCAGTCTTAGAACTTTCGGGGACGAAATTCTTAAAAGAAGGGAATACTGTAACAGCCCAAGTTTTCCTTCCGGTTCCTCAGGTTTGTTCGGTTGATTCTCCAGTTAGTTGTCTGGGCTATTAGGGCTGTTTGAGCCCAATGGTATTTTGGTCATTTTTCCCTCCTGGTCGGTTTTATAGTTAACCAGGGTTGCAGGGCTGTTTCTGTCACCTGTTGACTTCAGTTATCCTTCGGCTTCAGGTTCCCACAGTTCAAAGGCACTTTTGAGAAGTTTGGAGGCTTTCCGATTAAAAAAGAAAAATAAGATTAAATTGTGTTGGAGCTAGGATTTGAACCCTGGTGGTCTGGCAGTTGAGTTTGAGCCAAGTGTAGAGAAATTAAAAAGAATTTTAAAAGTGCACTTGGTGGGATTTTTTGGAGGTATTTTATTAAATAAAAAAAATAAGAAGAAATGCATTAGGGGTTCATCTCATTCTTTCCCTCCCTCTTTTTGGCCGACACCATCATTCCCCCTCCCTTCTCTTCTCCTTTGGTCGAGTCTCTCTTCTCCATTGTTCTCCATTGCCAAACTTTCAAGTGTTGCTCCAAGGTAGGTATTTGTAAATCCTTTTCTTCTCCTCCTTTCCTTGTCTTGGCCGAGAGCTAGCTCTAATTCAATGGAGTTCTTTCTCCTTTTCTCCTTGTAGATTCGAACATCCTTGCTTGGCAGTGGAAGATCTCACTTGTTCTTCCCCTAGTTTGTGAAGATTCGAAAGTTTCCACTCAAGCCTTCTTTGCCGAGGTCTCCAAGGGTAAGTGTTGTGGTGTTTTGTGTATGTATTTGTAAATCTAGCTGAGGACACCCTTGGTTGAGTAATTTGGCTTCTAACCTTAAGTTCTTCCCTTGTCTTGCAACCTAGCCTAGCCGAGAACACTTTGGGTGCTTGTGGAGTGTACTAACCGAGGCTCCTTGGGCTACCTCCTTGGCCGAGGCTACAAGGTGGGTTTTTTTGGTAATGTTGAAGTTTGGTTCTTGCCCTAATTCATCTTGGTGGCCGAGAGCACCATGAAGGAATCATGGGTGGTGTGTTGTGTTGTAAGTAAAACTAATCTTGATTTTGTGTTGTGTAATGCCCTAGCCGAGAGTGGAAGGAAGAAATCATTGGAGTTTCATCTTTGTTGTGTTCTTCAAGCTTGGCCGAGACCCCCTTGGGAGTTGGAGATTTGCTCGGGTTTCAGTAAAGCCCTAACTAATGTGTGATTGGTTGCTTAGGGTGTTTATACTTTGGAATGTAATCTTATGTTTTGGATGTTAGGGTAGCTTGTGTGGTGACCTGCAGCTCAAGGAGTATTTCTGGGACTAGTTCTACTACTTGACAGGTAAGGCTTCCTTGCTGGGGTTGTGTGGGCCCTGCGCACTACAATGATATCTCCTGGTTGTGTGTTTATATATTGAACTGTTAGTGGATAGGTTTTCTGCAGGTTTTCTGGAATATATATATTGTTAGTGATAGGTTCTTGCAGGTTCCTTAGAGGATGTTCTGTTGTTAATGATGTATGTTCCAGTTTATTTTGTGCTTACCTGTTGATCTGAACTGTATGTTTGTTGAACTGTTAGTGGATAGGTTTTCTGCAGGTTGTCTGGAATATATATGTTGTTAGTGATAGATTCTTGCAGGTTCCGTGAAGAATGTTCTGTTGTTAATGATGTGTATTCTTGTTTATCTTGTGTTTGCCTGTTGATCTAGGCTGTATGTTGTATGCTCAGATGGATATGTGTGATTAAGCATGTTAGTTGATAGGCTTGCCTGGATTGTTGCTAGGGTTTTGGCATGTAGTTTATTGTTGCACTCTTCTGTATTAGCTGCTTACCTTGCCTGCAAATATTCTAGAGATTCAGAACTTTCTGTTTGTTATGCTCTGTAGACCTAGGCTGCCTAAAGTATTAGAGTCTATTAGGGAGTCCCGAGTGACAGTCGAGTTGCGTGTTGGCTCGATTTACTCAGGATAGCCCAGTGTGTTGTTGTCCCCTATTAGCCTAGTGTGTTGCAAATCAGGTTGAGCAGGCCGCCCCGTGTGTGTTGCGATCAGACTAGCCCCATCGTGTCTTTGTCCTTTGTTGGTTGGTGTGTCTTGACCAGTTTTTAAGGATTGGCCCAGTGTGTTGCTGATCCCAGGGTAGCCCAGTGTGTTGCTGATCCCGGGCTAGCCCAGTGTGTTGCTGCCCGTGTTGCTCAAGACTAGCCTAGTGTGTTGTTGTCCCCTATTAGCCCATTGTGATGCTAATCAGGTATGAGCCAGATTGCCCAATGTGTTTCAGTCCAGGACTAGCCCAGTGTGTTGCTGTCCCTTGTTAGCCTAGTGTGTTGCTAATCAGGTATGAACCAGACTTCCTAGTGTGTTGCAGTCTAGGACTTGCCTAGTGTGTTGCTGTCCTTAGTTAGCCCAGTGTGTGCTAACCTTGCTTGCTGTACGTTTATAGCCTCTGAGATTTATTAGCTGTTTCTCCTGCTTGTTAGCCCAGTGTGTGCTAACCCTGTCTAGCTTTGAGCTTAGACCTTGATGTTGTTCATCCTACCATTTATACTGTTGAGACTGCCTTATTCTTGTTTGATGTCTGTGTGCTAGGATACTAGAGGATTTGTGTGCGTATTGTACCCCGGTTGGGGAATTCTTACTGAGTGCTTTCGTACTCACCCTTTTTGTGGTTTTCTCCACCAGGTAACTTGGCACAGCATCGGGGTGGCTAGAAGAGGAGCTGAAGGATCATGGGGAAGGCCGCTGCATGTCTTGAGTCATTTCCATTCTAATCATGAAAGTGTCTTTAGAGAACTTGTAATGGTTTTATAAGAGTTGTGTATCTGTTTTAAATTAACTCTGGCCAGAGGCTTAAGTGGTTTTTGTTGTTTTTCGTACTATACTTGCAATGTTTTAAGTTTTGAAAGTTTTAATAAAAGATGTTGAATTTCCATTCCATTGTCTGTTTGAAATTGCATCTAAAGTAAAGACTATTTAGAGCCATTTAGTGTCGGGTGTTTTCAGCTGGTCACCCATAGAGGAGCATGGACGTCTGGTAGCACCAAATGTGGTGTTGGAATTGAGCTGGCCACTGATGAGATCGCGTCCGGGATTTACCAGACCTGCAGGCCACTTGTGGCCCCACTACTAGTATGCCTAGAGTGAGGGTAGAGGCTACTCAGCCTCAGAGTACAACTACTGGATCAGAGCTTGCATCAGCTATGAGAGAGATGATGCTCTTGATGGCTGAACAGAGAGCTGAATCCCAAGCGCAGTTTTCACCATAGCTTGCAGAGCAGCTCGCAGCACTGAGAGAGGAGTCCCGAGAACAGATAGCTTAGTTGACTTAATTGTTCTAACATGCACCCCCAATACCAGTAGCGCTAGTTGTACCCGCCGCACCAGTTACACCAGCTGCTCATGTAGCCCTAGAGATCCCTCAGGGCAGGCAGGAGCCTATAGTTGTTGAGGTTGCTGAGGAGAACAGAGCCGCTGAATGTGGCAAGTGGCTCAAAGACTTCTGCAAGTGGAAGCCCAGAGAGTTTGATGCTTTCAAGGACTCGCTGAAAGCAGAAAAATGTTTGGCTAGGATGGAGTACATATTCTGAGATATGGACTGCCCTGATGTTTAGAGGCCAAGATGTGCCGCCCATGTGCTTAAATATACAACTGTTTGGTGGTGGGAGTCCACCGTCAGAGGCAGACCTGAAGGGTCCCTGCCAGCTTTTTGGGAGTTTTTCCGGACAGAGTTTAAGGCACAGAACATCAGTGAAGAGGATCAACAAGAGATGGTTAAGGCCTTCTCCAATCTGAAGCAGGGTGACGACACACCATTGCTGGTTATGAAAAGAGATTTTCAGAGCATAGTTACTTTGCGCCTGAGTTAGTTGCCACTGAGGAGCTAAAGATTAAAAAGCTTATCAGAGGACTCAGGTTGGAGGTTGCCCAGGATGTTAGGGCACTCGCTCTAGAGACTTACACCAGGACAGTGGAACTGGCAAAGATTTACAACTCGAAATACCCTATTGTGAAAGCTCTAGCAACAGTTCAGAATGTGACAGCCAATTCAAGACATAAGAGAAAGTTTGAGCCGTCCAGGACCTTCGGGCAGGGAGGTCAGCAGTGCTATCAGGGCCACTTCCAGCGCAGAGATCAGGGTCGTTAGTAGGATGTAGTGAGGCAACCGCCCCATTGCAGAACTTGTGGCAAATCCCACTATGGTATGTGTGCGGCACCACCTACAGCGTGTTTTAGGTGTGGATAGGAAGGGCATTTAGCCAGAGGATGCCCGCAGGTTGGAACAGATGCTAGACCGGCCCAGCAGTAGGGCCGTGTGTTTGCCACAACTCGAAAAGAGGTCGAGAAGATCGACGCAGCCTTACCTTACTTGTCCTAGATCATTATGCTTATGTTTTATTTGATTCGGGCTCAACCCACTCGTTTATCTCTACGATGTTTGTTAGTCAAGCTTGTTTGGAACTGGAACCTTTAGGGTTCGAGTTGTGTGATGCCACTTCTTCGGGAGTTAGTATTATTGCTTGTGATAAGATTAGAGACGTCCAGATCCTAGTATCCGGAGAGTCGTTAGTAGCCACCCTCATAGTACTGCCTATGAGTGGGTTTGACGTGATCCTAGGGATGGATTGGTTAGCTGAGCACCATGCATTAATTGACTGCCGCTAGAAAGAAGTTATCTTTAGGCCACATAAGAAATAGAGTTTCAAGTTCTGCGGTGTCTAGAGCGGAGTTTTTCCGCCGTTGATTTCTGCAGTAAAAGCCCAACGTTTGTTAGCTCGAGGAGCTTGGGGCTACTTGGCGAAGTTGTCTGGAGGAGACCTTCCTCCGTCGTCTGTTGATTAGGTACCAGTGGTACAAGAGTTTGCAAATGTGTTTCTAGAGAAGCTACCTAGGTTACCACCTCAGAGGGAGGTTGACTTCACCATAGAGCTCGAGTCGGGGACTTTCCCTATCTCGAAGGCTCCTTACTGGATGGTGCCAACAGAACTGAAAGAGTTGAAAGTTCAGTTGTAGGAGATGTTGGACCGAGGGTTCATTCTATGTGTCCCCGTGAGGAGCACAAGTTTTGTTTGTGAAAAAGAAAGACGGTTTGATGGGCCTCTGCATAGACTACATGGAGCTAAATAAAGTTACGGTGAAGAATAAGTATTCGTTGCCTCGCATTGACGATCTCTTTGATCAGCTCCAAAGAGCTTCAATGTTCTTGAAGATAGACTTGAGATCTGGTTACCATCATTTGAGGATCAAGGATGCAGACATCCCTAAGACAGCTTTCAGGTCGAGGTATGGCCACTATGAGTTCGTTGTTATGTCTTTCTGGCTAACCAATGCCCCAACAACGTTTATGAACATGATAGACAGGGTGTTCAAGGCATTCTTTGACAGCTTTGTCATTGTGTTCATAGACAACATTCTGATTTACTCTAAGACCAGGGAGGATCTTGTCTCGCATCTCAGACAAGTACTGACAACCTTAAGAGAAAACCAGTTGTACGCCAAGTTCTCCAAGTGTGATTTCTGGTTGGAGCAAGTGGCTTTCATTGGACATGTTGTTTCGAGGGATGGTATTGCAGTGGACCCTGCCAAGATTGATGTAATGAGTTCTTGGGCCATACCAACTATGGTCGTGGAGATTCGCAGATTTCTTGGTTTGGAAGGCTATTACCGTAGGTTCATCGATGACTTTTCTGCCAAAGTAACACCTCTCACTAGATTGATGAGAAAGGGTGTTGAGTTTGTTTGTGATGAGAGTTGTGAGGAGAGCTTTGCCCTGTTAAAGCACAGTTTGATGTCTACCCCAGTGTTGTCAGTTCTAGAGGGAACAGGTGGTTTTATGGTATAGAGTGAAACTTCCAAGTCTGGGTTGGGTTGGGTTGTGTTTTGATGCAGCATGGGAAGGTTATTGCTTATGCTTCGAGGCAGCTGAAGCCTTATGAGAAAAACTACCCCACTCATTATATGGAGTTAGCAGCAGTTGTTTTTGCTTTGAAAATCTGGAGGCATTACTAGTACGGTGAAAAGATTCAGATGTTTATGGACCACCAGAGCCTCAAGTACTTCTTCACTCAGAAGAAGTTAAACATGAGGAAGAAGAGATGGCTAGAGTTGGTGAAAGTCTACGATTGTGAGATTTTGTACCATCAAGGTAAGGCTAATGTTGTGGTTGATGCCTTGAGTAGGAAGACATCACATTCTGCAGCTTTGTTGAGTTCACAGATTCTTTTACGAAAAGAGTTAGAGCGAGCTGGTATAGCAGTACAGTTGGGAGAGGTTACCGCCAAGGTAGCCCAGTTGACTATTCAGCCTTTGATGATGCAGAGGATCATTGATGGCCAACTGAGTGATCCCGAGTTGAGCCGACTGATTGCCAGAGTTTAGGACGATGAAGCTTTTGACTTTGTGGTAGCACTAGATGGTGGTTTGAGGTTTAGGGAACGCCTTTGCTTGCCAGCCGACGTTGAACTGCATGCCGAGTTGCTCACCGAGGCTCACAGTTCCCAGTTTACTTGGCACCTAGGAGGTACCAAGATGTATCAAGATCTCAAGCAGAGTTTCTGGTGGAGTAATATGAAAAGGGACATAGCAGAGTTTGTTAGCCGGTGTCTCACTTGTCAGCAAGTGAAGGATCCTAGACAAAAACCCGTAGTTTTGTTGCAGCCACTGTGCATGCGTCAGTGGAAGTGGGAGGAGATCTTCATGGATTACATTTCTAGATTTTTTAGGACACCGAGAGGGTTTACTCAGATCAGGGCGATTGTCAACCGTTTGACTAAGTGTGCACACTTGATTCCCTATAGGATCACTTATACCGTAGAAACGTTGGCGTAATTATTCTTGGAACAGATTGTTCGGTACCAGTCAAGATTGTGTCTGATCGGGATTCTCGCTTCACTTCCCATTTCGGGAGAGCACTTTAGAAAGGTTTGAGTGCTGAGTGCAGTTTCAGTACCGCGTTCCACCCTCAGACCAATGGATAGACAAAAAGGGTGAACCAGATTTTGAAGGACATGTTGCGAGCCTGTGTACTTGATTTCCCAGACAGTTAGGACCAATATTTGTATTTGATGGAGTTCTCTTACAACAACAGTTATCAAACAACTATTCAGATGGCGTCGTTTGAGGCTTTGTATGGAAAGCGTTGTAGGTCTCTAGTGTTTTGGGAAGAGGTTGGTGACAGATAGGTTTTGGGTCCCGAGTTTCATTCTGATGACTAATGACGTAATGCAGAAGATTCAGGATCGAATGTTAACAACGTAGAGCAGGCACATATGTCGATGCTAGGCGTAGAGACTTAGAGTTTGAGGGGAACAACATATTTTCCTAAAGGTAGCACCGATGCATGGAGTTTTGAGGTTTGGTAAGCGGGTGAAGCTGAGTCCCAAGTTCGTCGGACATTTTGAGATCCTTGAGCGAATTGGTCTAGTGGCTTACCGATTGTCGTTTCCCCCGTCTTTGGCAGCAGTGCATAACGTATTCCACGTGTCGATGCTACGTTAGTATGTTGCGGACCCGTCTCGCATTGTTGATTATGAGCCATTGGAGCTGAACAAGAATTTGAGCTTTGAGGAGAAGTCTGTGCAGCTTTTAGGCCGAGAGCGCAAGACTTTGCATAACTGGAAGATCAATTTGGTTAAGGTTCAGTGGAGAAATCAGATAGCAGAGGAAGTAACTTGGGAGTTAGAGGACGAGATGAGGACGCACTATCCAGAGTTGTTCTAGTCTTAGGACTTTCGAGGAGGAATGTCATAAAAGGAGAGAGTATTGTAACGACCCAAGTTTTTGTTTCGATTCTCCAGGTACGTTCGATAGTTTATTCAGTTATCTGGTTGGACTGTTATGGCAGTTTGAGCCTTCAGGGGCATTTTGGTGATTTGGCCTTTAGGGGTACTTTGCAATTGTCAAGATTTTTTAGGTTGTTTCCTATCTTTTGTTGAGTTGGTTTTGTGTTTCGAGTTCAAGTTCCCGGTTGGGTTTGCTTTCGAGAGATTTGGAGGTCATTCGGTTAAAAGAGGAAAATAAGAAAAATAAAGTGTTGCTGTTGGGACTCGAAGAGAGATTCACCTATTGACACTTGGCCTTTTTAGAGATTAAATAGCAATTAAAATAAAAAGAGAAAAGTGAATTTGTTGGTCAATCCATATGCCCTAGCCGACCTCTTCATCTCCTCTTCTTCTCATTCATTTGGCCAATCCATCTCCCATCTCCTTCCATTGCCGAACTCTGCACCAAACTCCATCATAAACCCTAGCTCCATATGTAAAGACCCGACCCAAGAAACGGTCTCTAACCTAAGGTCCATACTTAGCATGCATGATTAAGAATATAAACATCATTCAGAGTCGGAAGTTTAAAACTTTGCAATAAACATTTTTAAAACAAAACCATGATTTCAATTAAATAAAATAGGTAAATGACTGATCAGTACTTTCTTAAAACAATTCAAAGGAAAACGGTACGAGAACATAAAATAGTTTGAGTGCTTTTTCCTAGGGACCCAAGTCCCACTACATGCTAAATCATTAAGGAAAACATTTAAAGAAACGTGCGATCCAGAGTCAGCTGTCCATGATCATCGAGCCGCTTCCTCCTAGCCATCCAGCCTCTGTCCCAAGTTACCTGTGGAAGCCACAGAAAATAAGGGTGAGCAACAAGTTACTCAGTAAGAATCCCCAATCGGGGTACAATACGAAATCATCTCATTTAGCACATGGGCAAGCAACCATACAAGACTTAGAGCAGAAACGGTTGGTTAGGCTATGGGCTATTTCTAGGGCGAGCCTATACAAGGGCTCCCATCAACAGTCACTCCTAGGTCCTACGCTTGGATGCCCTTCGGCCTTACACAATCTAGGACTCAGTGATGCCCAATGGGGCCTTACACACTTAGGACACAGTGATGCCCAGTGGGGCCTTACACACTTAGGATGCCCATCGGGCCTTACACCTTCAGTATCGGTGATGCCCAGTGGGCCTTACACACCTAGGATGCCCATAGGGCCTTACACCTCCAGAATCAGTGATGCCCAGTGGGCCTTACACACCTAGGATGCCCATAGGGCCTTACACCTCCAAAATCAGTGATGCCCAGTGGGCCTTACACACCTAGGATGCCCATAGGGCCTTACACCTCCAGATGTCCATCGGTCTTGCCCGAGCGGGATCCCAAACTAGTTACCTCTACGGCCCTCTAAACTTTACATCTCACGTCTAACCGTAACTTGGATCTAGCAGCATACAATAGGCAGCATGGGTCTATCAAGATAGGAATGCCTAGCATGGAACTAACGAGATTTAAACATGTCACAAACATGAATCAAAAGAAAACATGGAACCTATCACTAGAAATTCATATATTTACAGTAATCCGCGTGCTATCAAGTATTCGCAGGGTCCACACAACCCCGGGTAAGAATCCTTACCTGGAAATAAGTGGAGGTTGATTATCCCGAATCGAATAACGACCCTCGAGCTTTTAAGTGAACTCGAGCAACCTAAGCAAGCAATAAATTATCCTAATTAATAAACAAAGATCGAAAATCGACGCCCAAAGGGTGGAGGTTGGGAATTTACCAACCGAGGAGGCACACGTCTCGGCGTTAGCAAGCAAGGGCGGCGACTTCTTTGGATGCCAGGGCGCTCGCTCGAGCGCTTGCAGGCGAGCGCCGACACTCTGGCGGCGCGCTATCAAGGCGCTCGACGGCGGGCAGCGCGCGGCGACGACTGGCCGCGAGGTGCGGGCGCTGTGCGAACGAGCGACACGCTGGGACGGAGTGCGGGCGAGTGGAGCGACGCGGTTTGGGCGCTGGGGTGCTGTCGTGCGGCGCGGAGGCGGGCTACACCACCGGTGCGCTGGGGCGCGAGCGGCGCTGGGGTGGTGTCGTGCGGGCGCGGAGGCGGCTACACGGCCGGTGCGCTGGGCGACCTGGTGCGGAGTGGAGGATGGGCTGTTGCGGCGGTGGGCGAGCTGGCTGCTCGACGCGAGCTGGGCTGGCGGTGTGTCGGTGCGGTGCGGCAGTGGTCGGCAGGCGGGCGATGTCGTGGGGCGAAGCAGCAGGGCGTTGGGCGAGACACGGCGGCGGTGTGGGGCGGCTTGGGCGAGAGTGAAGGAGAGGTCTAGGGTTTTGGGGTTCTTTCTTTCTTTTTTTTTCCTTGTTTTCTCTTTTCTTTCTCTTTAAATATAATTCCCTTCCTTAACTTAAATAGACTTGGGAATCTCTTATGCCCTCCCCAAGATTCCCCTTCGAGCCCCACGGTGACAGCGTTTATTTTTCCTTATTTAAACCCAAGCTTCCCAACCCCTTTTAGGTGAGGGTTCGAGTCCTTCCAATGATTCCTCCCAAACTTAAAAATATAAAAGGAAACCTTGTTTTACATTTAGTGAAAAACCGGGCCGTTACAATACTCCCTCCTTAGAAGACTTCCGTCCCCCTAAGTCGCTCTCTAAAACAACTCTGGGTAACTCCTCCTCATCTCCCCTTCCAACTCCCAAGTGGCTTCCTCAACTCCCCGATTCCGCACTTTGCACTTTCACTAGGTCAATGGCCCGGTTCCTCAAAACCTTTTTCTCAAATGCCAGGACCCTTATGGGTTTCTCCTCAAAGCTCAGTCATGGTTCAAGCTCAGAAAGGCTCAAAATCTATGACGTGCGAAGGATCTCGCCACATATCTTGGCGGAGCATCGAAACGTGGAACACACTGCATGCACCGCAGCCCAAGGCGCGGCGGTGCTAACCGACAGGCCACAATCCCAATCCTCTCAAGGACCTCGAAAGGTCCAACAAAAACTGGGCTCGGTTTGCCCTTTTACCGAACCTCGGGACCCCTCGCGACGGAGCTACCTTGAGGAAAACATGTGGCCAACCTCAAACTCCAACTCCCTACGTCTAACATCGGCGTAGCTCTTACGCCTCTGCTTTGGGCGGTCAAGATACGAGCTTTGATTTTTACGGGCGGCCTCATTGGTCGGTGGAGCAACTCGGACCTAACACTGCCGGTCACCAACTTCTTCCCGAAGGTCGGGGATCTGCAGCGCTTACTACCTAACGCCTCAAACGGCGCCATCGAATGGTCGATCAAAAGCGTTATTGTAGGCAAACTCCATCAAGTACAAATATTGGTCCCAACTACCGTGGAAATCCAACACGCAGCTCGCAACATATCCTCTAAGATCCGATTTACCCGCTCGGTCAAGCCATCGGTCCGAGGGTGGAAGGCATCTTTGTAGCCGCACTCTGTGCCCAAACACTGCCTGAAGGGCCTTCCAAAACCGTGATGTAAAACGGGAATCCGGTCGGAGATAATTTTAAGCGGCACTCCGTGGTACCTCACTATTTGCTCAAAGGCAGTTGTGCCCCTTTGCTCCACGGTGTAGTTTATCCCCGCCCGGAATGAAATGGGCACACTTAGTCAACCTATCAACGATCACCCAAATCTGTGCATATCCTCTAGGAGTCCAGGCAAACCCGAGATAAAATCCATGGTGATCTCCTCCCACTTCCACTGTGGCACCCGAGCGGTTGCAACAAACCTGCTGGCAAGCTGCTCAGGCGCCTTCACTGTTGTGGTGAGACACCGACTAACGAATCGGGCAATCTCCTCTTCATCCCCATCCACCAAAAAGTCTCATTTAAGATCTTGGTACATCTTGTTACCCCCAGGTGCCAAGAAAAGGCGAGGTGTGGGCCTCGGTCAATAACTCTGTCTGCGAACACCGGCATCAATTTGGGAACACTGGCCGACCTTTATATCTCAGACCCCCATCTGCAAGTATCACGAAGTCGAAGTCACCGTCAGCCTGAACCCTCTCATACAAACTTTTTAACTTAGGATCTTTCAGCTGGCTGTCGATAATCCTTTGCCTTATCGAAGGCTGGATGGTTAATCGAGCTACTACTGGCGTAACATCCCCTAACAAAGATCGCTATTTCCGCCCTCTCGAGATCCTTCCCGATGATACTCTTGGGGTTTGCCAATGTTGCGAGATCGAGGTCTTTCTACTTAGTGCATCAGCCACAACATTTGCTTTTCCAGGTGATACAAGATCTCACGATCGTAATCCTTCACGAGCTCCAACCACCTCCTCTGCCTCATGTTTCGGGTCCTTTGGAGTGAAGAAATACTTGAGGCTTTGGTGATCCGAGAAAATCTGAATCTTCTCCCCATACAAGTAGTGCCTCCAAATCTTAAGTGCAAAGACGACCGCTGCCAACTCCATATCATGAGTCGGGTAATTCTGCTCGTGCGGTTTCAACTGCCTGGAAGCGTACGCTATCACCTTACCGTGTTGCATCAGAACGCATCCCAAACCAAACTTTGGCATCATCAGACACCACGAAAACCCCAGTTCCGACCGGGACCGCCAACCGGCGGGACGTCAAACTGTTCTTTAGCTTAGCAAAACTCTCCTCGCACTTCCTATCCCAAACGAAATCAACACCCTTCCTCGTCAATCGAGTAAGCGGGGCGGCTATAGCTGAAAAATTTTGAACGAAGCGTCGGTAATATCCGGCCAGACCCAGGAAGCTACGAATCTCCGTCACAGTCGTCGGTCTGGCCCACGAACTAACGGCCTCTACCTTCGAAGGGTCTACAGCCACTCCCTCCTTAGACACAACGTGTCCCGAAATGCTACCTCCTCGAGCCAAAAGTCACACTTTGAGAACTTCGCGTAGAGCTTGTTCTCGCGCAAGGTGCCAAAAAATCTGCCTTAGGTGCGAGGCGTGGTCCTCCTTAGACTTAGAGTACACAAGGATGTCATCTATGAATACGATGACAAAGCGGTCCAAGAATGCCTTGAACACTCTGTCCATCATGTCCATGAATGCAGCTGGGGCGTTTGTCAGTCCGAAAGACATGACTACGAACTCATAATGCCCATACCTTGACCTGAACGCTGTCTTGGGAATATCCGCATCCCGAATCCTCAACTGGTGGTAGCCCGACCTCAAGTCAATCTTTGAAAACACACGAGCTCCCTGGAGCTGGTCAAACAGGTCGTCGATACGAGGCAGCGGGTACTTGTTCTTAATGGTTACCTTGTTCGGTTCCTTCGTAATCGATGCATAGCCGCATCGAGCCATCCTTTTTCTTAACAAAACAAAGACGGTGCTCCCACGAGGACACACTCGGCCTAATAAATCCTCTGTCAAGCATCTCCCGCACTGTTCCTTTAACTCTTTCGGCTCTGCTTTGGCGCCATGCGATAAGGAGCTTTCGAGATAGGGCGAGTCCCCGGCTCAAGCTCTATTGAGAAGTCCACCTCCTCTTCGGCGGGCAGCCAAGCAACTCCTCGGGAAAAACATCCGCAAACTCTTGCACTATGGGCACTGCTCGACAGATAGTGGGTCACGGTTCTCCCACCAACTTAGCTAAGAAACCCCAAGCTCCTCGAGCTAACAAACGGTGAGCTTTAATGCCGAAATCACCGGCGGACACACCCCACTACGGGTGCCCCGAAATTTAAAGGTAGGCCTACTGGCGGCACGAACACCACCTCCTTACAAATGACAGTCAATCATAGCGTGGTTATCACTAACCAATCCATGCCGAGGATCACATCAAAACCGCTCATAGCTAGCACAATGAGGGTAACTGCAGGTCCGGTCGGATACTGCATCCGACCGCCCCTTACCTTCCTCAGCTAGCCAAAGACATACTAGTTCCCAGGGAGTAGCGACAGACAACTCAAAACCTAGAGGCTCTAAATTCATGCAAGCAAGCTCAAGAAAAGCAATGAGAGACAAACGAATGGGTGGAACCCGAATCAAACAACACAAAGGCGAGGTGATCAAGAACTAGGAGGCGTGCTCGCCATTGCTGCGGGTCCGGCTCTCTCGGCCTCTGGCGAGTCGTAGCATATACTCTTCCTCGCTCTTTGAAGCTGTTTGTGCCACCATCGCTGCGGTGGTGCGGTCTGGGCCCGATGCCCTTCCTTTCCCGCAGTTGAAACAAGCTCTAGGGTTACCACCACGGGGTCCCCAATGCCGCTTCCCGCAGGATCTACAACACGGTGGCGGCCTCCCTACGCCTGTTGGCGAGGTGATCACGATTCACGGTCTCGTGTCTTGGTCTCGCCATGATAAGAACCCGGGACGCTGACCGCCCCGGACATTGCTCCTCGAGTCAAACTTGCGCTTCGCCCGAGTACACTGGGGCCTTAGACACTACGGTACTAACAACCTGCTCGGAGGATACTTCCCATCATAAATCGTTGCCAGCTGTACCGCCTTGGCAAAAGTTTCTGGGGCCTGTGCCCTAACATCCTGAGACACCCCCTGTCTCAAACCCGCGATAAATTTCACGATCTTGATTCCCCGGTAGAAATCAAGCGTGGCGCGAAGTATCCATACTCGAGAACTTTTTCTCGTACACCTCGATCGAGTCGGATCCTCGCTTAAGGTTTGAAAACACTCAATCATCTTCTCTTGGGCTTACTACGATAAATTTTGCCTTGAACTCGGCCTTGAAGAACTCCTGTGTGGCGGTGGAGATCCGGCGGTCTCTCACTTAAGGTGGATTCCCACCACCACTTAGTATGTATCAGCTAATACGTGAGCGCACATCGAGCTCGCGCACCTCTCAGACACTCCATTACCATAAACGTATACTCTAACTCGGCCAATCCACGTGGGCTACTACCAATGGTTCCCCCGGGCGCTAAACTTCTCCGGCTTCCATTTCACAAAATCCTCGACCACTTGCCCGGATCCTCGGCACCTTACGCGAACGGCCTCATTCACAATTGGCTCCTGTGGAGTGGCGGTCTTGGTGGCATCGCTGCAGATCCTCTCTTTGAACCAACTCGGTGTTTGCCAGATCTCGAACGCGGGACTCCTCCTCCTCTGCGCAGCCTAACAAAGCTTGTGTTTCAGCTCTGCTCTCGCCCTCTGGTCGGCTAGCAACCCAACCACAAGAGCCCTCATAGACTCCACAAAGGCGGCCCCGGTGCGGCCTCTCGGGACTCGCCCCTACACCTCTCCGGGCAACACGGTTGAAGGGCCACGATGGTGGCCTAACCTCAAGATCGGCTTGGGACGAGGTCCCCGGTGTCGAAGAATCGATCACGAATGCCTGGGTGGTCGGCCTCGAGCCTCCCGCCTCTACGAGTGGATCGGCATACCGAAAATCTACAGCCAAACCAACAATGGGTCAGAACCTGTCTTTCCTGCTCTACAACAACAAGTCATGTACATGCAAGGTGCAACCAGTATTGTAATTTCTTAACCCTTAACTTTAAACTTACGGACATACCTGATGGCTGGCGGAGCGCTGATGATCATGGAAAACAACCTACAAGCTGCGAGTCGGTCTCTACGTAACCTATAACTCGGGCTCGATACCAATCAGTAAAGGCAGACCCAAGAAACGGTCTCTAACCTAAGGTCCATACTTAGCATGCATGATTAAGAATATAAACATCATTCAGAGTCGGAAGTTTAAAACTTTGCAATAAACATTTTTAAAACAAAACCATGATTTCAATTAAATAAAATAGGTAAATGACTGATCAGTACTTTCTTAAAACAATTCAAAGGAAAACGGTACGAGAACATAAAATAGTTTGAGTGCTTTTTCCTAGGGACCCAAGTCCCACTACATGCTAAATCATTAAGGAAAACATTTAAAGAAAGCGTGCGATCCAGAGTCACCGTCCATGATCATCGAGCCGCTTCCTCCTAGCCATCCACCTCTGTCCCAAGTTACCGTGGAAGCCACAAAAAATAAGGGTGAGCAACAAGTTACTCAAGTAAGAATCCCCAATCGAGGTACAATACGAAATCATCTCATTTAGCACATGGGCAAGCAACCATACAAGACTTAGAGAGCGAAACGGTTGGTTAGGCTATGGGCTATTTCTAGGCGAGCCTATACAAGGGCTCCCATCAATGATCACTCCTAGGTCCTACGCTTGGATGCCCTTCGGCCTTACACAATCTAGGACTCGGTGATGCCCAATGGGGCCTTACACACTTAGGACACAGTGATGCAAAGTGGGGCCTTACACACTTAGGATGCCCATCGGGCCTTACACCTTCGATGATCGGTGATGCCCGGTGGGCCTTACACACCTAGGATGCCCATAGGGCCTTACACCTCCGAGAATCGGTGATGCCCGGTGGGCCTTACACACCTAGGATGCCCATAGGGCCTTACACCTCCAAAATCGGTGATGCCCGGTGGGCCTTACACACCTAGGATGCCCATAGGGCCTTACACCTCGGATGTCCATCGGTCTTGCCCTTGAGCGGGATCCCAAACTAGTTACCTCTACGGCCCTCTAAACTTTACATCTCACGTCTAACCAGTAACTTGGATCTAGCAAAGATATACAATAGGCGGCATGGGTCTATCAAGATAGGAATGCCTAGCATGGAACTAACGAGATTTAAACATGTCACAAACATGAATCAAAAGAAAACATGGAACCTATCACTAGAAATTCATATATTTCTGATGAATCGCGTGCTATCAAGTATTCGCAGGTCCACACAACCCCGGGTAAGAATCCCACGGAAATAAGTGGAGGTTGATTATCCCGAATCGAATAACGACCCTCGAGCTTTTAAGTGAACTCGAGCAACCTAAGCAAGCAATAAATTATCCTAATTAATAAACAACATCGAAAATCGGGACGCCCAAAGGGTGGAGGTTGGGAATTTACCAACCGAGGAGGCACACGTCTCGCAGCAAGCGGCAAGGGCGGCTTCTGGCCGACAAAGCAGGGCGCTGCTCGAAAGCGCAGCGGCAGGCGAGGTGACACTCTGGGGGGCGCGCTGTCAAAGCGTCTCGGGCGGCGGCAGCGGCGGCGACGACACTGGCCGCGAGGTGGCGCGCGAACGAGCGACACACGCTGGGACGGAGTGTGGGCGAGTGGAGCGACGCGGTTTGGGCGCTGGGTGCTTTCGTGCGGCGGGCGCGGAGGTGAGCTACACCACCGGTCTTGTGGGGCGTATGCGCAGCGCTGGGGTGGTGTCGCGGCGCGCGAGGCGGTTACACGGCCGGCTTGTTGGGCGACTGGTGCGGAGTGGAGGATGGGGCTGCGCGGCGGTGGCGAGCTGGCCGCCGACGCGAGCCGAAATGGTGGCGGTGTGTCGGTGCGGTCTGGCAGTTGGTGGTGGCAGCGGGCGATGTCGTGGGGCGGCAGCAGAGGCGTTAGGCGAGACACTGGCGCGGTGTGTGGGCGGCAGGCGAGAGTGAAGGAGAGGTCTAGGGTTTTGGGGTTCTTTCTTTCTTTTTTTCCTTGTTTTCTTTTCTTTCTCTTTAAATATAATTCCCTTCCTTAACTTAAATAGACTTGGGAATCTCTTATGCCCTCCCAAGATTCCCCTTCGAGCCCCGGCTGACGCGTTTATTTTTCCTTATTTAAACCCAAGCTTCCCAACCCCTTTTTAGGCTGAGGGTTCGAGTCCTTCCAACAGTTCCTCCCAAACTTAAAAATATAAAAGGAAACCTTGTTTTACATTTAGCTGAAAACCGGGCTGTTACACCATATCTAAGCTTCATCGCCGAGCTGAGCACCACCGAGGGCAGCCCTGACGCCGCACACCCGCAAGCAACCGCACGCTATTGCCCAGCCATGCCGCGTCGACGCCCCAACTGCCGAGACGTTCCACCGAGCAGCCCTACTAACGCAACTGTAGCCACATCCGTATGCCAGCGCACGTAACCACAGCCCCTCGTGCACGCTGCTGCCCCACTGGCCCGTCTGCTCGCATCCTGCCGCAGCTGTAGCCCCATGCTCGTGCCTCCTACCACACGCGTTCGCTCGAACCTCCGAGGGCAGCCTTCACGCCCCCGCCCGCCGAGCCAGCCGCACCACCTTGCCAAGGGTGATTTTCTCGGCTTAGGGTAAACCATAATTCCTGAGCCCTTATGTGTGTTTATCTGTGTTGTTCGATTGATTAGGACTTAATTATTGTTGCATTATTTATCTGCTAGGTTGTCGTTGTCGATTCTGCAGCTCGAGGAGTAATTTCCTATTGATTGTCTGTCTCTATTTTTCAGGTAAGGGTTTCTTGCCCGGGTTGTGTGGACCCTGTGCTTCGCTTTGATAGCTCCTAGTTTTTTGTTCTGTTTGTTATACTTGCTTAGTGGATAGGTTTTACTTACTATGTCTGGCTGGAATGTATGTTAGTGGATAGGCTCGTGCAGGTTGTCTGAATGTTGTGGTGGTAATGAATATGTTATGCTCTTGAATGCCTACTGTTAAGCATGCTAGTGGATAGGAAATGTATGTTCTGCCTGGTAGGACTTGGCATGTAGAGTGTTGTACTCTGATGTTTACACTTCTCTGTTTTAAATGATTGCTTGTTACAAATGTGATTTCCTATCTTGAATGTTCAATATTAGATGCTGGACTCTGTTAGCTCTAGGATACTTCATCTTTGATAGATCCTGTTAGGGTTGTCCCAGGTTGGCCTAGTGTGTGCTGACTCGATTTTCTCAGGACTAGCCTAGTGTGCGCTGTCCAAGATCAGCTCAGTGCGTGAGGTCTAAGATTAGCCAAGTGTGAGTTGATCTAGGGTTAGCCTAGTTTGTGATGTTCAAGTTTGTTCAGGACTAGCCCAGTGTGTGTTGTCCAAGATTAGCCCAATGTGTGTTGATCCAGGGTTAGCCCAGTGTGTGCTGCCCAAGTTTGCTCAGGACCAGTCCAGTGTGTTCAATCCAAGATCACCCAAGTGTGAGCTGATCCAGGGTTGGCCTAGTGTGTGCTTCCCGAGCTCGTTTATAACAAGCCCAGTGTGTGTTGTCCAAGGTTAGCCCAATGTGTACTTACCATGTTTGACTTAGAGTTAGAGGTTCTCGGGTTTTTGAGGTTACTTAGTTAGTCCTCCAGTTAGTCAGCCTAGTGTGTGCTGACATTGTTTAGCTATGAGCAGGTTATTGTTTGAGTTTGTATGAGACTGCCTATTGAGATGTTTGTAATGCTTGTATGCTAGGATGCTAGATGATGTGTCTTGCGTATTGTACCCCAATTGGGGAATTCTTACTGAGTGCTTTCGTACTCACCTTTTCTGTGGTTTTTCCACCAGGTAACTTGGCACAACATCGAGGTAGCTAGAGGAGGAGTTGGATGATCATGGGAGAGTCCATTGCATGATTTTTATTATTACTTCACAAACTTACCATGTTCGAATGTTTTATGGAACTTTTTGTAATTGTTTTGATTATACTCTGGCTAGAGGGTGAAACTGATTTATTAGTTTTAAACTTATGCATTATTGGAATTTGAATTACTTATGAAATGGATGATTTTATTCTGTTTTAAGCCACGTGTTTTAAAATGCATTGTTGAGTAAAGGCCATTTAGGACCATTTAGAGTTGGGTCTTTACAGCTGATCGAGTGAAGCAAGTGCGTCTCTATAATCTTCGCGGTGAGTTGGAGAGCATGAAAATGAAGGAATCAAAAAGCGTATCTAACTACATCATACGTGTGCAAATGGTGGTGAATTAACTCAATTGCAATGGTAAAAAGCTAACCGATACGCGAGTTTTGGAAAAGATTTTGAAATCGTTGATGGATAATTTTGAGAATGTGGTGTGCGCAATAGAGGAGTCAAAGAACCTAGCGACGCTCACTATTGGTGAGCTTGTTGGTTCTCTTGAGGCACACGAGCAATGCAAGAACAAGAAGATAGAGGAAACGCTAGAGTAAGCACTTCAAACCAAGTCGTCAATTGAAGATGAAAAGGTACTCCATTCTAAACAATTTCATAGTAGAGATAGTGGACGTGGAGGTTGTAGATATGGACGTAGTAGTCAATGCAACAGTTATGATGAGGAGAAGGAACATGCAAGTCAAGAGAATTGGTGCGGAAGAGGACGCGATCAAGGAAAAGGCGGTAGATCGAATCAGTAAAATATTGAATGCTGCAAGTGTCACAAGTACGGTCACTATCTGTGTGATTGCTATTCTAATAAATGCTATAATTGCGGTGAAGAAGGGAATTTTGCGAGGAACTGTCGAGCGGAGGAAAAGGTTAAAGAAACAAGCAACTTAGTAGTAGAAAACAATGCAAATGATAGTGTTCTTTTGACAGCGCATAAAAAAGAAAATGATAATAATGATGCTGTGTGGTATCTCGAATCTGGGGCAAGCAACCATATGTGTGGACATAAGCATCTATTCAAAGAGATGCGGAAAATTGAACATGGTCATGTTTCTTTTGGTGATGCATCAAAAGTAAAGGTAAAAGACAAAGGTACGATTTCTTTTGTGCAGAAAGATGGCTTGATAAGGTCAGTCCAAGATGTTTATTATGTACCAGATCTTAAAACAAATATTTTGAGTTTGGGGCAACTCACAGAGAAGGGTTATTATATATTTTTGAAAGATTGGTTGTTGTATTTGAGGGACAAGAAAGAGCTTTAGTCGCCCAAGTAGAGATGGGAAGCAATCACATGTATAAATTGAATTTGAGTCGCGACGTTGAGTACATGAAGAAAGTGAATGGGATTGGAACAAGGCGATGGAAGTCAGCAACGAAGTTGGAGAATCACCAATTGTTGCATCAATGAGTATGCCAAGAGAGTTTGAAATAATTGAAGAAGAAGAAGAACCGCAGCAACCTAGAATGCTAAGTCTGCAAGAATTGTATGATGCGACAAATGAGGTACATTTTGTTTTTCTTTTAGCAGATGCGAAAAATATTAGTTTTGAGGAAGCAGTGCGAGATGAGAAGTGGCGAACTGCAATGGATGAAGAGATTAATGCGATAGAGCGCAATGATACATGGAAGCTGACAGAATTGCCAAATGCAAGTCAGCCGATTGGTATGAAGTGAAAATTCAAGAAGAAGATGAATGCAGAAGAGAAGATAGAGCGGGACAAAGCGCGACCTGTTGAAAAGGGATACAAGCAGAAAGCGGGAATAGACTATGATGAAGTTTTTTATCATGTTGCGAGAACGGATCTTGGATCAGGTGTTGGCGTTGTTAATCGGTTCATGGAGGAGCCGATTTATTCGCATTGGAATGCGTTGAAGCGAGCAAGGATCAAGTTGCAGATATTTTTAAAGTCGATGCCGAAAGTATTATTCGAGAAATTCAAGAAGATGATTGGCATGAAGGACAACAGGAGCATTTAAGTTTAAGGGGGGAGTTTTGTTGGAATAAACTTAATTATTATTTTAATGTATTTGGAATAATTGTCAATTGAGGAATTAGTGGGATTTTATTTTGGTAGAAAATTAAGGAATTAATGGGTTATCAATTTAAGAGTTAATTAAGGCATTAGTGGATCCTTAATTTAGAAATTTGTGGGAAGCATTTTTGGTAAGAACTTGGAGGCCAAGTTTGTATAGGCTATAAATAGAGTGCTCATTCCATGGAGCAATGTAGAGACAATCATAGAGAAAAAGAAAGAGTAAGTGCTAGAGAGAAAGCTAGAGAATTGTAGAGAGAGTTTTAGAGAAATAAAGAAAGTTTATGTGCATTGTCCCTTCAATCCCGAAGCGAAAAGCTTGCATGATTGTTTATTTGTGTTTTATTTATGATTCGAGTTTCTATAAATTGGTATCAAAGCTGCATTTAGATTGTACATGAGTTTGATTCTATGAAATTGATAGTGAGCTGTGGGTAGAGTTTTGTTAATAGATCACCCGGTTGGAGAGAACTGAAGATGAATTCAATCGATATATCACGTCAAGCCACCTTTTCACACACAAATTCTATGAAATCGATATATCAGATTCTTGGCTAGTTGGATTAGCAGATTGACTGTCATTATAAAGGATAGGCCACTTCCATTAGATGACATAGAGTTTGTTTAATAAATGACGAATCCAACACTTCAATTGTCTTGACAGCAAGTGCCAAATATTCACCCTCCATTGAGCTTCTAGAGACTGTAATCTGCTTCTTCGTGATCCATGAGACAAGATTTTGGCCAAGATAAATCACAAACCCTGTAGTAGAGCGTCAGTCAATGGATTCATCAGCCCAATTAGAGTTCGAAAAGGCATGAATCTCAACATAAAATGGTCTGAAATGCAGTGCCAACTATATGGTAGCCCGAAGATATCACAAAATTCATTTTGAAGCTACTAGTTGAATAGAAGTTGGTTTGTTTATGAATTGTGAGATTGTCTTAACTGCAAAACTGATATTGGACGATGAAAGTGGCATAATGAAGTGCTCAATCATCTGACTAAATGAAGTAGCATGATTAGAAGAACAAAAGGCAAATTCTTTAGTAAGATTTTATGAGGAAATGGGAGTAAAATAGGGTTTGGCAGCCTCTATAAAGAAAATGTCTTAGATATACCTCTCTTTCAAAGCATGAATTCCATCACATTTATGAAAGATTTCCAAACCAAGGAAGTATATTATTGTACTTGATTGCGCGACTCGGGTATAAATATTCTAAATACATTCGAAGTCAAGACATTATTGCTAAAGTCTTATGCTTAGAATCACATTATTATGCAAGTATACGCTGTCAAAATTTCAGAAAGTGATAAGTATTTATTTATTTTTCTCCACAAAGATTAATGTCTATAATTAGTTTCATTAACTTAAAGTCGTACAAAAAATGTAAATAAAATGGGTGGTTGGTTGTGTTAATTTAATATCCTATGATGCAAAACTAAATAGGCTTAGGTGGAGAATATGAACGTAAATGATGCTAATCATACTTTTGTAGTAAGATAGATTTCACGCTTCCCTATTCTCTAATGACTACTTCCATATTCATTGATTTATGGAAAACCCAGATCCTGCAGCGGTTCTTCATACTTGACTTTGGGCAACACATACATTAGTAACATTATCCATAATTCCTTGAACAATGTGAGAGACCTCACATCGATCTAACATAACCTGTCGTGACCTTCCACCAGTTCCTTCTTCCGAGTTCACTGGTGGTTAGCATACGTGGGTAGCTAATCGACGCATAATGGATATTTAAACAACATTATAAAATACACTTACCCGTATTCTTAACGTGCATTCTACATACATTTCCCCACTAGATGCCCTTAACTTAGTGAAACATAATTAAAGAATATACGAAAAAGAAAGTGCGAAATAACATTATGAAATTATTCAACTACAATGTCTACAATCTACTCCTAATTATGAATGAAAATAGCGATACAAAATGGTACAGTTGTTGCAGATGTGTAGACTACTTGTCATCATATATCATGAACACCTCTTGATGTCTTCTACGTATGATAGAATAGCTCCGGGGGAACTAACTCCGGGTGCACCAACCCCTCTCTGGGGTTCCTAATATTCCTTATATAGGGCTGAATTACATGCGGTATTTCTTAGCGTCATAAAATTCACTATGGTTTCCTGCTATTTGAATTCCCAAAATTCCTACAATGGTGCAATTCTTCGAATGAGGCCATTTTGTTGACACTTTAGGGCTATGACTGTCTCCTTCTACACTAGTCGCTTTGTTTTATGCAGTAGTGTCTTCAGCTTGTCAACACTGTACGACAATTTGTGTACATTAATGCGTTAAATTGTTATCTTCTATTTCGAAAATGCGACGATGTCTTCTTAGTGCCTCTATGTGAATGCGTGATAAATTTTATCTTTTTTGTCAGCATTTTAACTTCTACTCAATTTAACTGTCCCACAATTCCAAGAAATGCTTAAGTCAACTGCCTAAATTATGCTTTATTTGAGAGGTATCAGTACCCAAGTTAGTCATATCAAAAGTTTGATAGAGATTGGTTGCAAGAATTTCAATAAATTAGTTGTCATTCCCTATTAGAACAATGTCATCCACATAGAGAAACAAGTATGTTATGGAGTTATTGACCTTTCGAATGAATAAATATGAATGAAAGATAGATGGAATGAAGTTATAGACATTAAGATGCGACATAAAACACTCAAACCAAGCCCATGGGGCTTATTTAAGGCCATAGAGGGATTTAGTTTACACACATTGGAAGGATGTTGTTTGTTTAAGAATCCTTGGGGTTGTTGCAAGTATACATAGTATGTAGCAAGTAATAAGTAAATTATTGATCTCTACAGGGACTGTGATTTACCAAGGGAGATGTTTAGAAATCAAAATAAAAGTAACGAATGAGTTGATTTTAATTGGGTTGGTTGCATAGAATAAATACTGAAAAATGTAATGGAAGCTAAGCTAAGCGAGAGATAATGTGTGGCTAGAGTATTCATGAAATGCATTCATAGTGTTACAAAGAAATGTGTTGTAAGGAATAATTGTTATACTTCGCCTAACAAACGTCTACATCTGCATTCGCTCGCATTAAGCCCAACTTCTGTTGAAACTTAATGTAATGATAGTAGGCACAACGTATGTAGTCGTTACGTGCTTATTCCTAAACTCCGATTTAAAGTATAAAAGACTTCATACTAACCTACTGAACATGCAAACTAGCCTTAGGTCATTTCCTCTTCCGATTTACAACCTATTAACTTATGTGGATGGATGGTTGACACTTACTAATAAGTTAAAAACCTAGTCAACATGCTCTGGTTATTTCCTTCCTAGATCTACCTAACACATACATAAGCTATTCCATTTCCCCCTAATCTTAGCCATTAAGAAATTAGTTCATAGTGTAAAAAAAACACTGATAACAACATACCAACTGACATGCTGAAAATAGTATTACTAAAAAGCAAAATGAGTCTGTGAAAACAAAACAAAACAAAAGAGTGGTGAACTGTCTTTCGCTCCCCTCAAATAGTTGAAATGGTTCCTTCTAATATTCTCCTTCTGAATCTTCTCAAACTTTCTTGATTTGGGTCAGTGGCCAAATTAGCACATCAGAATCATACTAATTGATAGTTTCTAATCTCGTCGTGTGATTTAAGGTATAAATCTCATGATTTCTACAATTTTTCTCAATGTGTCTGGTTTGTCAACAATTGCTTCCTCACTTGATTCTTTCCTTCTTTTTTTTTGCTTGTGTGTGACTTGGCATCTTTTCTAAACTGTTGTTGTCACATGATTGAACTCTGCATTGGTTCTTTGTTGATCGCATGGTTTGATCGAATTCTCTACTTCTCATTGATCCATCTCTCGTTCTGCATCGAAGTTCCTACAATGCCATTGATTAGCATAAGTCATTCTCGAAATACACATCCTTAAGCATAAATTCAGCATTTTAGCGTTATAAGGCATATTTTTCCAAGTATTCCTCTAATGCTACACATTAGTCTTTTCACCTTTTACTCTTTATTTTCACCTTTTCTGCATTATATTTTTCTATAATAATGCCAAACAATGACTCTAAATTATTGGAAATAATGGCCCTACTTGAGAGTCATCATGTGTCATGTAAAAAGGTATTTTTGACATCCATTTGCCTTACAGACTCACCAAAGGAAGAAACTAGGGAACAAATAACTCTAATAGTTGGTTTCTTGTTAATTGGGCTAAATGTTTCATTATAGTCTATTTCTTCCCCATTTCTTCTCCTTTGCGGCATTCCTTGGCAACTAGTCTTGCTATGTAACGTGCTAAACTCCCATCTGAATGCATTTTGAGTTTATAAATCCAATGACAAGTAATTTTATCTATTTTTGGAGGCAAAGGAACTAAGAATTCTTTTGTGCTTGAGTGAAAGATGTTGGTTCGATTGGGGAATTGACTGTCCTAGTTGAAGTTAGGATAACTCTCTTTTTGAAAATGTCGAATTTTGCACGGGTTTCTATAGGATGTGTGTTTTTAGGGTCTATAGTAATTGGATTTTAAAGTCTCTATATAGTCGATGAGAAGAGAATTTTGTCTGGGAATCTTGAGGGATAGGTTGAAGAGAATTAGCTTCACGAAGATGTTGTATGCTACTATTCATAGTTTGTGGAAGATCAGTGTGTAGGTGTGTATCAAGCTTCTAATGAACTATTTTCACTGGAATGTTGTATACTAGTGTGTGGGATTGTTATTGAATACCATGTAGTGTGGCATGTGAATCCTGTAAGAGAGCAATCTCAAGAATGATGAGAATAACATGATGACAAACATCTTGTGACGGTTGGTTGAACAAATGAAGTAAGGATGTAAAAGGAAAATGATTTTTTTTAAAATACAAAGGTACCTTTTATTTCCTAATGGATAACCTAGCAAGCACAACCGAATATCCTCAAGGTAGAGTAATCAGGTTTGTGTTGATGCAAACATTCATAGGGTGATTTGTGAGTTAAAGGTGGTGTCATGAGCTCCAAAAGTTGCAAAGGTTCTAGAGAAATAGAGTCACAGTGTGGAAAAAGTTGTTTACTAAGCTTGCCAGCCAAACAATAAGAACAAGAATCTAAAGATAAAACCTACTGGAAAATTCTAAACAAAATACACAAATCTCAGAAAAATAACAAAGTATCGTGTTTACAACTCGAAACAGAGTCGAGAGTCTAAACAATCAACAAAATAATGAAGCATAAACACCAAAAATCTAATGAGAAGGGAGAAGAGTAGAGGAGGACACAAAAAAGTAGCAAAAGACGATGCCTCAATCAAAGCTCTCTAGTTTCAATAACCTAAAAATAAGAAAACTACGCTTTTTTTTATAGTGTTCTCGCGTGCGGGAAACTTGAGGTAGTTGCGCAACATTTTTATTTTAATCATATCTTTTTGCTCAGATGTTTGATAGACCTTCAATTTGTTACGTTGGAACTGTATTTCGATGTATTTTCTTTTAATACCCTAATGATCAATTTATGAAAAATAGGAATTTATTAAACATAAAAATTCCAAACTAAAAAGAAATAAGTACATAAAAGTGGGCCAAATTTGTTCCTTCACATCAATAGGTCTATAGGTCCCCGAGCTAGCTCACAAGTACCGACACACTACTAGATTTGGAAAATTAGTTTGAATGGTTAAAAAAGCTAAGGTCCACGGATGAATCCATTATCATTCTAGAGTTTGGAGATAAACTACGATACTAGATTACATCATCATTCGCGGTAAAGTTTTTTACTTGTAGCCAACGAGAACAGAAACTCAGCGGAATCAGTATACACCTGATGACCAAGAGGTCATGGATTCGAATCTCCCCACACCCAATAGTTGTAACTAAAAAAAAAAGTCTTTTACTTGTAGACCAAAAAATATCACCCTAGGGAATTATAGGTAGATTAAAAAAGATTAATCAAATATTAAAATCAATGTGTATGATTTTATTTCATGAACTTTTTCTGCGCATGCACATAATTCCAACACTATTTACTTTCTTGATCGTGTTGGAAGTTTATTGAAAAGATTTTGAGCTATCCAAAATTTGTTTTTTCGTGGTTTTTTCAAGGGAAGCTCTATAAAAAACTAATTTTTTTCATGCATGTTAAAAACTTCTTTCGATTACCTTAAACTTAATGGCCGAGTTATTACATCAAACATCAGTTCTAATTTCTAAAAGCAGTATTCAATAATGTTACTTTTTATTTTAAAAAAAATATCCATTAAATAACTGATGATTTTAGTCAAATATATTATCTTCTTATATTAACAATTTAATAGGATATTATTTTAGGTAGGCATAAAAATCTAATTTTAAATAAATTAAAATAATAAAAAAATATTTATAAGAGAATATTCGTCAAATATCATTCATCTAATCAATTAAATAATGAAAAATTGTACTAAATAGACCAATATCAACAAATATTTGCAAATTTAAGCAACTTACTTTCTTTTTGCATTTTTAATTTTTCATTTAAAAATTAGAATTAATATTTTTTTCGAAATCTCATTTTGCCCCTCCCTTCATTAATGGAGTGCATATTAGTACAAAATCTCATAAACATTTTTTCTTTAACTCATAAATTCCGTTGCCTTAAATTTGGACTCCAATTAATGCATATTACAAAATTTCCTTTTTTTATACATTCCATTTTAATGACCAATTAATTGTTTTGATTCTTTCATTTATTTCATAATTTCGTTTCTCTATCCTCTTTATTCCCTACGTTTCACTTTCGTTTCCTCTCCACTCCTCCGAGCTTTTTTCTTCTTTCATTTCAATATCACTATTCTCCATTTCCGACATCTTTAGATTTGTTCGACAATTTTCTTTCCTGACCAGACCGTACTTTCCTGTTGCGAAGCTTACTCCATTCGGACAGTAGAGTCATTCATCGCAATCATTTCAAACCTTTTCCACATGTATTGTTTTGGAATTCCCTTCATTGCATCAACATTTTACTATTCAATCCCCCTAATCTCGATCCAATATGTCACAGACGATACAATATGGTATGTTTTTAATTCCCATATTTTTTCTAGTACCACGAAACGTACCACCATGACTGTGCACTAGTTATAACAAATCCATCTCATTTTCTCAAATTTCATATATTATTATAAATAGCTTTTATCAGAAATATACTGTAAACACATTAGTATTCATTTCTGTTTTATACTACTTAGTCTACATATTATTCCAAGTGTACACACATTTCCGCTTTTATCTTTGATTACATATTGGACTCTACATAATGTATTAATTATGCGATGTACATTACATGCTCATACTGTTTTTATTACACTCTTATTGATTATTCATTATGGTTCATACAGTAGGTTTAACAAATACGTATTATTATAGAGATTTTTTTATCAGAAATGGACCATAAGCACATTAGTATTTGTTTTATACTACTGTTTAGTCTACATAGTATTCCAAGTGTACACATATTCCAGTTTATATACTGTATTACATATTGTACCATACATATCTGTAGTAATTATCGACGACGTTACATGCCCATACTTTTTTTATTACACTTTTTTTACTATACAATATGGTATATACAGTAGGTTCAACAAGCATCCAAATCCGTATTGCACATAGTGGTCAGTGGAATGAGAATGAGATGTACCACAATTATGAAGTAGCTGAAATATATCTCGACCCATGCACTCCTTATATCAACTTAATGCTTTCTATTATGACCAAATTGGGTATTCAAGATTCAATCGAAATTCCACCCATGTATGTTAGTGTAGGATTATGTCATTACCTATCCAAGGGAATTAAGCTACAAGCTGACAATGATGTTGAATGGCTATATAATGTATTAATTGCCGGTAATATCAATTGGTGCACCATTATAGTTGACCTTAGGCATTCTATCGCAATGTTTTCGAATCAAGCACTCCCACCTACATCTACTGATACTGTATGCATCCCAGAAAGTCATTTTCATCATTCATTAGACGTTGCTAGGTTACCAACTGATTTTGAAATCCGTGTAGACGACATCTTTTCTAGTAAAAAACAACTCCAAAATGTTTTGAGTGCAATTTCCTTGAGGGAAAATTTTCAATTTTTCTCTAAGAAATCTACCAAAAAATTCTTCGTTGCTGCATGTATTGATCCAAGTTGCAAATGGAAATTTTGTTCATCACGTAGAGGTGGAGTTGAAAGTGACACTTGGGTTGTACGCAAAGTAGTGAAACAACATAATTGTTCCCTTGATAATTTAACTTTCTACTGAATCATGTTGTTATTATTGAAAATAACCACAAAATCAAAAAAAAGCCAAGAACTCCATTAATGACTTCCAAAAACAAAGCAGATGCCTAAACTTGGCTTTGATACCAAATGTTAGATATTTTCTAACACAAAAATTAAAATGTGATTAATAAATTTAATCACCTGCAACGAAAATGTAATTAAAAATAAAACGAATACCTCCAACCATTGTTTTGCTAACCGAGAGATGAAAGTCAATGTATACCTCGCAACGAACACAACAATGAACATATCGGGCGTAGAGTTCTTGGTTATTCTACACCCTCACTCTTCCTAACTCAAATGGTGTGGTTTTTCTTAAGGGAAGAGTAGACATAAGGGACCAACAACTATGAAGTAGAAGAAGAAAGTACATAAGAGTTTTGTAAAACTTTATGTGTTTCTCCTCTATATTTTGCTTTGAATAGTCTATCGATAAATCTCTACCATTAAGAGATTTAATCGATAAAATAAAGGCTAAAAGAGTGGATGGGGTAGTTACTAAGTGATGGGTATTTATCTGAGATCATGGATCATGAATAGGGATAAATAATTAATAAATAGAAAAATAAATAAGATATTAATATTTTCCAACACCCGCCCCTATAGTGGCGGTGAATCCCCGAATAGGTGGTGGATGAGGGAGTGAGTGGGGATGAAAAATTCCCCGCGAGTTAAATGGGGATGGGAACGGGGAATGTATTCCCCATCCCCGTTTCCCGCGTTGTTCATATTTTTTGTATATATATATTTTAAGTACATGTATATAGTAGTAAAAATACTTATTTAGATTAATATTTTCCTTAATTAATTATTTAATTAAAAATCAATAACATTTGTTTTAATATTGAAAAAATTATCTAAGATTTAGTGAATTGAGTTAAAAGTTAAAAATTTTGAAAAAAAAAGTTATGAATAAAAAAAGAAAAGATGAAGAGTTAAATGTGGAATAATTTCCCGTGGGGAACCCGATCCCAGTGATTTCCCGGCAGTGAATCCCCGCCCCGTTACCCACAAAATTTTAAGGTAAATTTCGCAGGGATGGGGATTGAAATGAGTAGCGGGGATGGGGGCGGTAAAGCATCCCCGTCCCCACCTCGCCCCGTGGACATCTTTACACATTTCTCCAAAAATTAAAATGTTATTGATCTCCTACCTCAAATATTAAATTAAGGTTGTTAGGTGTATACATTTCTAACAATAATGTCCACCTACTGAATGTTATTTGGTTTGATGTTAATCCATTTCCACTTCATGGTCACGGGTTCGATTTAAGACATCGGTATTTGTAATCTTTCTTCCCCCATTTTATACTAAAAAAAAAAACAATAATGTCCACGTTACCATTGATTTGATTTGATTTATTATTGTTTAAATAAAAATTTATAAAGGCATATATTTCACTAATTCATTATTTTTATAAATTGAAATGGGTAGAAACTAATTTTTAATTTAATTAATAAAAAATTAAGTGATAAAACATCTTTTCACATTCTAATATTACATTACTTATTTCTACATAAATATATTATTAATATATAATAAATTTATATATTTGATTAGGAGAGTTTAGAAATAAAAAGTTGTTTTTACTTCTATAATTTATTTGTTTTATAAATTTGTATTGAAGTATTGTTAGAATCAATTTGAAAACAAAATATTCCTATTTTATAAGTTTATATATTGCTCTATCAATTTATATATTCCTATTTTGAAATAAAATATAGAATTTTATGATTTTATATTTAAATTTAAATTTAATTTTTCTAAAATATAAAAATAAAGTAGATAGATAAAGTTTGAAGCATGTTTAGACATTTGAAATAATAAAATAATAATCATAAGGAAAAATAACTATTATAAGCATGTCTTTTTTTTTTTGAAGCAACCTATATATATATATATATATATATTTTTTTTTTTTTTTTTTTTTTTTTTTTTTTTTTTTGAAATGTCATTTATATTTATTTATAACACCAATTTTGTACCTACTGCATGTCCTTAATTTACTTAAACATTAATCTTTAATTAATAAAAAATTAAGTGATAAAACATCTTTTCACATTCTAATATTACATAACTTATTTCTACATAAATATATTATTAATATATAATAAATGTATATATTTGATTAGGAGAGTTTAGAAATGAAAAGTTGTTTTTACTTCTATAATTTATTTGTTTTATAAATTTGTATTGGAGTATTGTTAGTATCAATTTGAAACAAAATATTCCTATTTTATAAGTTTATATATTTCTTTATAAATTTATATATTCCTATTTTGAAATAAAATATAGAATTTTATGATTTTATATTTAAATTTAATTTTTTTAAAAATATAAAAATAAAGTAGGATAGACAAAGTTTGAAGCATGTTTAGACATTTAAAATAATAAAATAATAATCCTAAGAAAAAAGAATTATTATAAACATATCTACAACCTATTATTTATGTATAGATATATTTTGAAATGTCATTTATATTTATTTATAACAACAATTTTGTACCTACTATATGATTTTGTACCTACTACATGTATGTTTATAGTGGGTGACAAATTCAACCTTATTTATTTATTTTAGTCTAACCCATTATTACCACTAAAATAGGAAAAAAATGGTTATTATTATTTTTTATTGGAAAAAGTGCACAAATCACCGAGAACTATGATGTTTGTAACAATTAACCTCCTAAACTTTTAATTTGAGCAATTACCCCCTAAAGTTTAATAAGTGTTGCAATTAAACCCTTAAACTTTCAATTTGAGCAATCACCTCTCCTAAAGTTTAATAAATGTTGCAATTAACCTCCTAAACTTTCAATTTTGAGCAATCATCTCCCCTAAAATTGAACAAATATCATAATTAACTTCATAAACTTTCAATTTATGAGGTTAATTATAACATTTATTAAATCACACATAGGGTTCCAATCTCTCCCAATGATAGAACTTAATTTGGATTTTCTACTACAAACGAATTAGTTTTGATTTTGTGATATAGATTGAAATATTCATGAAAAATCCCCAAGACTTTATAGATTACCAAAAACGCCCACAAAAAAAATCTCATAAATGCTTATATCCTCTATCATTATTGTTAAGTTAGGAGGATCTATGTCAACAAGAGTAATAACTCAACCGACATAAGCGTGTACCTAATTAACCGATTATGAGTTTAAATGGGCCTATTATAAGCTTGTACCTTATTTGTGGTCCTTGTATAATTTTTTCTTCAATCGACTCGCGAGTTGTTTGTGATTCTCTTAAATCACACATAGGGTTCCAATCTCTCCCACTTTGATGAGATACTGTTGGTAGATCATGGAGATTATCCAATGATTGATTTGATAAAATCAAATCATTTTGAACATTTTTTTCAAATAGAGACATCTCAGTATTGATATCACCTTTCTTTGGAAAATTATTTTCTAAAAATATTACATCTCGTGCTTTGAATTCAACTACACTCCCACTTTCTTGTTCATTGATGAACACATACCTTTTTTAGTGTTTAGAGTATCTTATAAATATACTCTTTTTACCTCTTGGACCTACTTTTCCATATTAATGTGAAGACTCATATACATAAGCAGCACATCATCATGGTCTCAAACCACTAAGATCTGGCTTTCTATCCGTCCATAATTCATAGGGTGTGGAAGTGACAGACTTTTAAGGCACTAGATTTAGTATATATGCAGCAGTCAATAAAGCATCACCCCAAAAGGTGATTGGCAAGTTTGCTTGTTCCATCATTGACCTAACAATTTCTATAAGAGATCTATTTCTTCTTTCTGCTACCTTATTTTGTTGTGCTGCTCTTGGGGTAGTTAGTTGCCTTAATATACTTTTTTCCTCAATAACTGTTTAAACTAATTAGGCAGATATTCACGTCCTCGGCTTGCTCTCAAGGCCTTAACCTTTTTCTCTAATTTATTTTCCACCATAAATTTGTATTTTCTAAAACAATATAATGCTTCAAACTTGTGGGAAATTAGATAAACATGACCATAACGTGTAAAATCATCTATGAAAGTGATAAAATATTTACTTCCACGCCTGGCCTTCACACTCATAGGTCCACAAATATCAGAATGAATTAATTGCAATGGAACATAAGCTCTAGTTCCTTTTCCAAATGGTTTTCTTGTCATTTTTTCCGCTAAACAATTTTCACATATAGGTAAGTCAACAATGTTAGTTTATCCTAATAAACCTTCTTTAGCTAATCTAGTCATTCTATGTTGACCTATATGACCTAATCGAGTGTGCCACGTAGTCACACCGACATTTGCATCAACAGATGATGTTATAAAGAAAAAATTAACAGAATCTTGAGATATCATATCAATGACATCCATTATCATAAAACCATTCAACATATATTCAGAACCACAGAGTACATTGTTCATTGAAATAGTTAATGAACTACCAAACATATTAAAAGTATAACCAAGTTTTAGAAGGACACAGACATAAAGCAAATTTTGTCGTATATCAGGTGCATATAACACATCATGCAAAAATAAGATTCGCCCATTTCGCATGTTCAATTGGCAAGAACCAAATTCCTTTAACAGGTACTCGTGCCTTGTTTTCAACATAGAGCCATCTCGCTCCTGACGGAATTCGACGAAATTCCATATGCACCCCCACGTTCATTAGCTACGTAGTTCTTGGCTCTAGAGTCTACTGTCCACAAAGGATGAGAGTAAACCAAGAAAATGGAGCTGGAAACAAAACTTCCCAAAATTAAAGAACAAATCTTAAATTTATTGAAAGTTTGTACCTTATTGGGCTCAGTACACTCACGAGCATAGTGACTCTTCTTTTGGCAATTATAGCACTTGATGTTGACTATGTTTCTTTTAGGACGATAACTGGGACGTTTTCCCTTATGATTATCATTCCTATTTTGCTTACTTCTCTTCTGCTTACTACCATCATTCTCATTAAAATCTCTTTGATATTTACGTTTTTAACCTTTATTCAAGATGACGTGCAACATCAACAAGAGTCTTAATTCCTTCATTGTGGGTCATGTGTACCTTCATGTGCTCCCAACTGTGAGGAAGAGATCTAATGGCTACTTGAACTTGTTGTTCATCAGTTAGGACATGACCAACATTTTTCAGCTCACTAACCATGTTAGACAATTCTCTCATGTGTTGTTGCATATTATGGTTAGGACGTTTCTTATAAGAGTCAAACTTAATAGTAAGTTGTCTCACTTTAGTGACAAAAGTTTCACGAAATCATAACTTTAACGCACCACAAATGTCCTTAGCAAGGTATAAGTACGAAATTCACGCATGACATTATTGTCCATGCTGCTCAACAAAGTAATGCGAGCTAGTGAGTTTTTCCTTTTCCAAGCATCATAAGCCTCACGGTCTTTTCTATGTTGAGCTGAGGTTCCTTCCTCAAGCTCACTTAATACATGGTTCAATTCTTTAAGAGCCTTTTGCTCTTTTAGAACATACATATTTTCATTGATCATATGTCATAATTATCCCCATTCAACTTTTCTCCTTTGTTGAGTTTAGTAATTATATTCTTAGAAGAAGATGTCATTTTACAAAGTCTCTAACACATTTGTTAACACATTAGATCAATTCATATGCATAACACACAACTCCCATTATTTTAAAATTTTCAAATAAATTCATTCATAATTATTTTACATAACATCAATTCAAAATATCACTAAGTTTCAAAATTATCGTCAATGTTATGCAAAACTTTTATTCATAAATTTATCACATTGTCAAATAGCCAAAAAGAAACTTTCATTATTAAAACTAATGAATAATGAAAATTGAGATATACTCAAATTTCAATTCCCACAACAAACAAAATGAGCACAAATTACAATGAACTTCTATAATCAATAACTGAATATTTACACAATATATAAAATTTCATGAACACATTTAAATGGTTCATTGTCTAATATAAGATTCTTGGTTATATGCTCCAAAACCAATTTATGATCCTTTTTATAAAAAAATGTCATGTATTTTTCTATCAAAATTTTTGAAGCTTTTTTTTTTCTTTGTGACTCTATTATTTCCAATATTTTTATGTAACAAATACAAAAAACATATCAAAGAATAATTATGAAAAAAAGACAAAATAATTAGACAAAGAATGACAAAAATTGGCAATGGATAAATTAATATCGAGGAACAATTTAATAAGATAATGAATTGAGCTCCATTGACATCTTGTTCAACCTTTAGAACCATTAAGTTATGAGCTTAAATCTTATTCTGGTTTTTTTTTAACAAACCAAAAAATGAATAACATGTTTTAAATTTCAAATGTTCACAACTTTCTCAATTCTCATCCAAATTAGGCTTATAATATATCAATAGAAAGTTTTTTATATGGACTACATGTTCCACCAAGAATCACATTTGAAATTCAAGTATACAAAAAGATATTTGAAGTCAAACGAATCTGGTTCAAATATTCTTCATAAATTGTAACTTTTGAAATGCTCGTAAAAACCAAATTGGTCAGTGTCGCAATGATTTTTCATTGTTTGGTTGTAATTTAGTTCAACATCAGCTTCACAGGTTTGATCCCGGGAATCAGAATTTGTCCCACCCTCCCCTGATATGTACTAAAAAAAATAGTCATAAAAAAATTATAACACTTTGTAGGAACATTCTTAAACACGTTCCTTAATAGATATGAAAATTTTTATATCATTTTCATAAATATTCAAAAAGTTTGAAGAATTCTAAGCATTCATATTGCAACTTTTAAAATCGAGAAAAAAGTACGCTAGAAACCTTATGTGGGCTCTGATACCAACATGAGTTTTTTTACTAATAATAATAAATAAACAATTACCTCTTGTAGTGTGTGCAGCGGAATTCACCCTAAAAACTTGAGAATAGTAAAACAGTCAACAGAGAATAATCACAATGACTAAACTTTTATGTTCACAGCCTAAATCCTTTTCTTTTTCCAAATGTCAAATGGAGAACTCACTTAGAGTATCATGAGAAATGTCATTCCCAATTGTTGTATCTTCTTCTCTCAAAATACATGTCTATTTATAGGCATGAGAGTTGAGTTACAACAAGCTTAAGTTACCATTTTATTTATTCACTAATAAATAACACAAATAAGTATTTAATTAAGTAATAACGTTCATTGCTTATATTACATATGTTATTTTGTTTATTTATAGATAAATAATTAATTGAAATATAGCTGAATAATCAATTTAGTAAATGATAACCGATAACTCTTAAAAATTGTGAGTCATTGACTAAGTATAAAAGTATTTCGTTGGAAATTGGGCTATATCATGATTGGATTCGTTGATTTAGTTCGCTTTAGCATAACTATTTGGGAAAAATGCAAAATCCTATAATTGTCTGTTTAGGATAATATTTTAGAGGTTTGTTGTAGAAAAAGTGCATGAATTTGAATTTCGAGTTTTAATCCTATAAACCTGATATTTCGATTTTGTTTCAGCATACCTAGGGAGCGAAATGGGAAGTTACTAAAAGTTTCGCTTAAGTGAAATGAGATCTAACGGGATGGGCTCTCGGAAAAATATCTAAAGTGAAAGATGCATGTCAAAGATCCGAGAAAAGTCTTTTAAAATCTTAACTGTTGCACGTGAGATCGTGGAGCAAAGGACGTGCATATGAGATCGTGGAGCAGAACCTTGTATGGAGCACATATAAATAGCAGCCTTTTGTCATTGTTGGAGCTTCTTCCATTTTTTCGGAGAGTTCATCGTTAAATTTTCTTCCAACCTATAATCATTGTCATTTTTATAGTTAGCTTAGGCAATTTAGTTGCTTTCCATTTTTACTTGTTTAGCTAGTTAGCTTTAGCGAAGTAGTTTAGCCAAAGTTGTAGAACATAGCTGAAGCTGGATTTAGAGACATTGTTTTAGTGATGCCAACCAGGCTCCTTCTTAACTTTGTTTCTCTTTACTTACACTTGCTTTATTTTTTCTTTAGCATAGTTTAGTAAGAAATCGTTGTTATTCATCATCAAGAGTAGCTAAGTCTGTCATTGGAAGGGAGTAGGCGAGTAGGTGTATTTCACTTGAGAAAAAAGGTACCAAGATGTCAAACTATCAATGCATGCTATTTTAACTTATAATACATTTCATCTGACAAACCATTTGTATTTACTTTGTTTCGTTTCGAGAGAATAGAAATAGAACAAACTTGCATGCATAACATTAGGATAGTTAAGCTTTGTTTGCTAATTAAAGAACACTTAGAGATAGGGTTCGCCTAGTGCTGATTGTTTATTTATTTGTTTTTTGAGTTTGAGAGAGCCAAATTTTAGAGTTCGAGAGAGCCAAGAGTAATACATCAGTAGTTCGCTTCTTAGCATAATGCCATTTCACTTTAGTATAATACTCCGAAAAGTCCTAACCTCCTTTCGATGTTTTTAACCTGATTAAAGTTAGTTCTTCATTCTTAACATTTTACTTACGTTGCCATTTGTTCTTGCATTTATTTTGTTTTAGCCAAGTAATTTCACTCTAGCAAAGTTATTTCGCTTTAGCAAACTTTATTCCAACAAACTTAGTTTAGCTCAGTCACAACAATTTCCCTCGTTATCATCACTCTCTAATTTCGCTTGAGCATGATGTAAATAATTAATCCCTATGGAGATGGCTTTTACTTACATTAAAACTTTCTACACATTGACCGCGTATACTTGCACTTCTTTGGGAGATCTCACACGTACAACTTTCGTTGAGTTAAGCCTAAGATTTTGCTTTGGCGAAATCAACATTGGCCACGTCATCATCCTTCTTAATTATTATTTTATATTGTCGTGTGTCGTGTTTTCGACCAATAGTAATTTAATAATAAATTAATTTAATAACATATATTTAATTAATTCTTATAAATAAAATAACAATTACTTACATGGATATCTACATTTTACCTAAATTTGTAGAAACCAAACCAAAATTTGGAAACAAAAAAAAGTTCTAAAAGTTTGTTTTTGTTTTTGAAATTTGGTTAGAATTCACATACTTTCTTAAGAAAAGTTAGATACATTATAAAAAAGATAGAGCATTGTAGTAAATATGAGTAAAAATAAATTTAAATTTCAAAAACAAAAAAAAGACAACCAGGTTTAGCTTAGCCGATCAAAAATTTTAAATCAATACACAAGAAAAATAAAAACCAGACGACGGCAGGCTTAGCAAGGGAGAGGCTTCAATTCTCAACATTTGATTTTATATTTGGCATAAAAAACACTTATGAATACCATGCTTGTTGTTTCGGGTTATTTTGAAAGAATCTCATCTTCCACCAAAGATTTACATCGCTTTTTTTTTAGTACAAATTGAGAGAGAACTACCATTCCTACATAGAAAATACTACTACTCTCAGGCAACGAGAATCAAATATCAATTTTCAAAATCAAATTCGGTCAATTTTCAAAATCAAACTCGTGACCGTGGTTTTGAATTAAATTACCACCAAATAATGAAACCAACACGTACCGACTCTTTCCATAAGATTTACACCACTTAAATCACCAATAATCTCCGTTGTAATTATATGATTCACTTTTTGCAATATAAGATTTTGTGTATTGAAGCCTTTTACCATATAATTTTTTAATTTTCTCCTTCCCAATTATTTGCAATTGTTTACTTCATCTCCTTCCTGTTTAGTTTGTTTGTTATCCAACTCCAGCAACCCATTCAAAATTGAAATTCTTAACCTAACAGAGATGCAAAGTACTATTTCCTTACATGCACACTTTGCCCAAAATAAACAAATTCATTTGCAGTCAGGAAGTATTAGAGATAATATTTTCTTCTACAATCAGTCATCCATATTTTTACTCAAATGCTCCAACCAAAAATGTTACATAATTTAGAGCATATAAATCAACAAAAACAAGTTGCTTTTCCTAACCTCTTTTTAGTAGCTCTGTAGTGGAGAAAAGAGAGTTTAAAATAAGCCTGTGGAGAAAAAAAAAATTCAATTTGGAAGAACATCTATAGTACCGTTTACAAGGACATTGATTAGAAAGCACATGTTAGGCTGTACAAAAAAATTCCGGAGACCTCATTCAATTTCTGGAACTGAAGCAGACCGCCGAAGTAAATCAACCTCTGAACTCCGAAGGACGGTTGACGAAACTAAACACCATGCCTCTTGCAGCTTGTGCAAGCTTCATTAGCTCCCTAATTGTCATTCATAATTTTATGGATTGGTCAAAATTCGGAATGAAAGTCTCACCAACATACAAAGAATGTTGTTCGACAAGAGCTTCCCTGACTCGCTCGGATGGAACTTTTGACAATGCAAGGCTCAATTCCCATTTCTTACATGGTGAAGCAACGATTCTGATAGACCTTTATCGCCATACGTCTTTTTAGTCTTACCTTTGTCGATACGGGCCTTGCGTACTGCATGCTGGATTTGTTTCTCATGCTCTTTTAACATTTCCTCAAGGTTTCCTCCAGGAGGCATCAATGGTCCTGAATAGTGAATTCTCTTTTTCGGAGCGTAATTCTGATGAAAGACGAACAATTTGTTAGCTACAAAACTCGAAAATATCAATGAATGATTTCTAATTAAAAAAATGGATCACAGAGCAGAGAAAATGTTAATATCATTGGATACACTACCATAGCACACTCTTTTCCAGATGGCTGATCATCTATCTTATATGCAGACTTTGGCCTGTCTAGTAAATGGTGAGACCATTCATTCTTGTCTGAAGATTCACCACCATTGAAATGGTTATATGACACATTAAAACACTCTTCTTGCCAATGCGAATTAGCACTACTTTCTCCACCACATCCAAATTGTGAACCACCTCGAACTCCAATGTGCATATAAGATCTTTGTTTTCGAAGTTGTGCACCTTTTGCCTCAACTGAAGAACCTTTCAGAGTATCACCCTGATTCCCATTCAAGTGTCGTGAAGGACCCAAAGCATTAGGTTGAGTTTGGGTTGCTTCTTTGGGGGGCTCGATTCGAAAGCCAGATCCTCCATCCTCTTCAGGATTGTAATTCTCACTGACACTTGTATTATTCTGCTTCCCTTGTTTCTTCTGAGTTTCACAAATGAACTCATTTATAAGTCCTCAACTTAAGCTTATATTCTTCTAAAACACAAGAACCTATATTCAAATGCATCTGGAAACTTTTAATTACCTGTATAGATGCCAGCAGTTCAGCATTCGCATCTGGTGCAGGAATCGCTTTAGATTCTCTGGGAATCTTTCGAGCTGCTTCATGTTCACGTGCAGCACTGTTAGGAGCTCTTCTTCTGGTTTTGCAAGAACAAAAGAACGGATAATTTTCAAAAGGAGAAGAAAGGGGCAACAACTGGATACATAATTCGACTACTGTAGAATCGATAAAGAATGTACCTTCGAGCTTCCTCATCCCGAAGCTTGACATCAAACTCCTTGCTTGGTGGGTACTTCGGCAAAGTAGAGGGGTCTGAGGGAAGTGGTCTTGTAGTGAAGTACTAAAAGAAAATGTTAGAGAGGAATCAAGCACGTGACTAGAGAATTAAGGGAGGAAACTATTTATATGAAGTTAAACGTTATAGGAATTATATTTTGCAAAAAAAAATATAAAATTTATTAGCCAGCTCAATAATTAAGAAACCACTTCTTAAAAAATTACAGATGCAAATCTCTATAAGAATATATATATATATAACCTGATACTGGTATTAGATTAGAGACCCTTTTTGTAGGGGATTGTTTTTGTACGCCCCTTTGTGTTGTTATTTTATTGTTTTCTCAATACAAGTTTGGTACATTATTAAGGCCCCGTTTGATAACCATTTTGTTTTTCGTTTTTCGTTTTTTGTTTATGAAATTTAAGCTTACAACAACTACCTTACCATACATTTTTCCTTATTTGGATATCTACATCTTACCTATATTTTAATAAACAAAACCAAAATTTGGAAACAAAAAAAAGTAGCTTCAAAAACCTTGTTTTTGTTTTTGAAATTTGGTTAGTATTCACCTACTTTCTTAAGGAAATATGGATACATTGTGGGAAAGATGGAGCACATGATAGGAAATTTGAGTAAAAATAAACTTAAATTTCATAAACCAAAAACAAAAAGCCAAATGGTTATCAAACGGAGCCTAAGAAATTAGACAAGCGATTTCCTTTCTCCCCCATCGTTTTTAAACTTGCAGTAAATTGCCTAAGTCTAATTCTAACAGAACAAAAACATTTTTAGAAGCACATGAAGTGTTCTCGACATTTATTCAGTTGAGTAATTTCCGGAAAGAATCTGCATGTCTTAGTTCCACTCTTTGGTTAGGTATTTTGAAAGGTATGGTTTAATAGGTTTGGTGGGAAATTAAGATACTTAGGGCTCGTTTGATAATGTCCCTGTTTCCTGTTTCCTGTTTCTTGTTTCTATTTTCTATATTTTGAGAAACAGACTTGTTTGATAATCATTTCCATTTCTTGTTCCCCAAAAATAGTAGAAACGTTTCTCAAATAAGCTGGAAAAATGAGAAACTGTTAAAAATAGTTTCTGGTGTTCCGTTCTTTTTTTTTCTTCCTTCTAAAGCCTGGTTATTATTGTTATTATATTAAAGCGTTTATAAATTTTAAAGATAGGTGGTTGTGGTGTGATGGTTTTATATTGAACCCTTTTTTTCAATTTTCGTCCATGGGGAATGGTTCAAATCCTATGTTTGCACTCTTTTTTTTCCCTTTTTCCCTTTTTTTAATTCTTTTAAATTTGTATGTTTATTAACTGTTTTTTTTAATTAATGTTTATTAACTGTTTAAATTTATAGGTTTTTAATTTTTTTAATTTTTTTATTGTATAAATTTTTAAGTTTGTAGTTTATACAATTTGTAATGTTTTTATTTATGATTTGTGATTATATTTAAAAATTTTGTAATGTGTATTTATTTATTAATCCAGTTTTTAATATATTTGGAATGCGAAAAAAAATTAGTATTATGAAGAAAACAAATCACTAAAATACACATTTCACTCTTTTTTTTTTTTTTCTACTCAAAATAATTCCTCATTTCTAACCACTCATTTTTAATAATTCATTTATAACTACTCAAAATAACTTATGAATACTAACAACTCATTTCTAATCATTTATTTCTATTTTTTTAAATAACTCATTTTTAATTATTCATTTCAAATTTTATTTTTTTAACTATTCATAATAACTATTTATTTTAAATCCACATCCAAATAAGCAATTGTCTCTAACTTCTCTATAAAAATACTACATTCAAACGAGTTTTTTGCTACAACTTTCAATTTTTTACTCTTCAATCTAACTCTTCATTCAAAACTTCATCCAAACACCTCGTTGAGTTATTTTGAGTAGTAATTTTTTTTAATTTTTGTAATAACTCGTTTCGATGTAGTTTTTAGAGAAACTGCAACCAAAACTAGTTTAAATGTATTTTTTTGTAGAGGAGTTAGAGACTATAAATTGTTTGGACATGCATTTGAAATGAAGAGTTATTTTGAGTAGTTAACAATGAATTGTTAGAAAATGAGTGGTTAAAAATGAGTTATTTTGAATTGTTATAAATGATTGATTAGAAATTGTTGTTATAAATGAAACGTTATTTTGAATAGTTAGAAATGAGGAGTTATTTTTTTAATAGTTAGAAATGAGGAATTGTTTTGAATAGTTATAATAGCTCGCTTGGATGTGTTTTTTTAAGAGTAGTTAGTAAATACTCAATCTAAACCGTCCTTATTGACAAAAAAACACCCCTTGAAAATATTAAAAAAATAATAAAAAAACAAGAAACAAGAAATGATTATCAAACATAAACGTTTATGTTTCTTATTTTTTTTAGAAACAAAAAAAAGAAACGGTTATCAAATACATTTTCGTTTTTTATTCTCAAAAAATTGAAAACAAAAAAAGAGAAACAAGAACTGAGAAATAAGAAACAGGAAAGAGGAACGTTATCGAACGAGCCCTTAAGGGAAGGCCTTGCCTTGCATTTGTGTAGCCTTAATAGGGATTGGGCCTATTTATTTTATTTGGGCTCGGAATAATATCACTTTTGTTGCTCTTATTTGGCGAGTTTATAAGTCTTCCTTGATTTGGGGCTGAAACTTCCATCGAACTCTTTTGCAATTTCATTTTTTATTAAAAAACAAACTGTTTGTTATCCGAAGGGAAAATACGAACTATTTGTTAACAAGGAATTGGTCTGATCTTCCCCACCCCCTTCCCTTTGGCCAAATCTGGCAGATTCATCGGCATACAAATACAACTCCAGATGCCTCTAGCTGATTCATGAGATGATCCCTCAAATGTTCAAGCCCTCCCCTCATAGGATGATAAGTTGGATATTCAATTTTCTGAGAGATACAAACTTTTTTTATTTTCCTTATTACCTCATTGTAAAAAAGGCTCAATATTTAACCCTCATTTAACACTTTCATTTTATTAATGAAGATATTTTTGTTTCCTACAGAAAATGTCAATTGTTTTTAGTGGTTCTCACAATAAACTAGTTAGCATAAAAAAACTATAGCCCATTATAACCATTTGGTTTTTTATTATTTTTAAAAATTAAGTTTCTTAATGTCTTTTCTAATCATATTTTCATAAATCTAAGTCAAGTTTTGAAAACTAATGTCCTCTTAGATAACTATTTTGGTTTTTGAAGTTTAAGCTTGGGTGAACTCAAATTTTCTACCTATGGTTTCATCTCCCTTCAAGGAAGTATGTGAATCCTAATCAAATCCCAAAAATCAAAACAAGTATCTGAAAACTATTTTATATCAAAGTAATGAAAACTATATGTTGGAATAGTAGTTGTAGGATTTAATTTCAAAAACAAAATGGTTGTCAAACGAAGCCTACAAAATGAAAATTTCTGAAAACTTATTTTTGTTCTTGTCCTTCATCTCTTTTTTCTTGGTCCTATGCATCATCCATCAAATCTACATTTACATCAATTCCTTTTCCCCACAACCTCTAAGAAACCTAACGTACCTTTTCAAGTCCAAACCTCCATTACCTCGACTCAAGAAACTTTTGAAGCTTATCTTTACTACTTAACCGTTTTGGGGGAATCTATCCATGGATCACGACGTGCCTCTTAAAATTTTGCGACCATTGCCCCTGACCTCTCCAATCAACTGTACTGAGGAAGCACATCCCTTGAGTATCAAATAACTCTCTCTAATGTATCAGTGTCATCCTCCCCTACCCATCATGTCCCATTGAAGAAGTTGTCTATCACTTTTCAAGACCTTGCAAATGTCCTTGCCGATCATGGCCTCTGTATTAAGATCAACCCATATTTTCCTCCGATTACTAAATCAAAGAAAAGTTTTTTGATATGATCCAGGATCTAGATTATATCAAAAGATAAAAGAATAAAGATAAGCCAAGTTTTGATAGGTCTTGGAACCTCTCCTCTCGAGAGAATCTCTTGAGCCCTACAATAAACCACTCAATAACTCATTCAATAATCTGGATGCCTAAACCCTAACCTAACCCACTCTATTTATAACAAAATCCTAACGTACTCTCCATGTAATTGCTAACATAGAGCCCTAGGCCCAACCTTATCAATACCCGCCCCTTTAAAGCACCTTGTCCTCAAGGTGGGCATACACAAAAATAGAAGAATAAAAAATGAAAACTTTTTTTTTTCCTGCGGTAGCAGCGGCGATTGCGGCAGCGGCGCGTCGGTGGTGGCGGAAACGGCAGCGTTGGTGGCGGCAGCTATGGCGGAGGTGGTGGCGAAGGTGGCGGCGGTGGTGGAGGTGGTGGTGAGGGCGGTAGCGGAGGTGGCAGCGTCAATGTCAGAGGTGGTGGCGGAGGTGGCGACGGCGGAGGTGGCGGCGGCAGTGTAAAAACTCTAGCCGTCACTTTTTCTTCCACGACCTTCCTTCTTCCTTGAATCCTAGCTTCCATCTCTAATCTTCTTTGTTCTCGTTCTTCTCTAATTTCTTTTCGAAAGGAATCAATCAAGGCCATCAAACTTTGCCACCCTTCTCGGAATGAATGAATCTCTTCTTGATTCATCTCTACACCTAGGAATCAAAATGACTCTGATACCAATTGATATGATCCAGGATCTAGATTATATCAAAAGTAAAGTAATAAAGATAAGCCAAGTTTTGATAGGTCTTGGAACCTCCCCTATTAAGAAAATCTCTTGGGCCCTACAATAAACCACTCAATAACTCATTCAATAATCTGGATGCCTAAACTCTAACCTAACCCACTCTATTTATAACAAAATCCTAACTTACTCTCCAAGTAATTGCTAATATAGAGCCCTAGGCCCAACCTTATCATTTTCCTACTACCGTGAAGCGAAATAAGTTGAAAAGAGATGTACATAAAATATTCACACTGACAAATCAGCTTACAAAGATTTGTTGGTGGGATTCACAGATGAACTTTTGGTCTTCATTTGTTTGTGGAAAGCCCTTTTTTCTTTTGGAAACTGGGAAATCGGAATTTTACTCCACTATACTCAGGGTAACCACGCCCATCCCTAGACTAGACACCAAGAGACATCGAAGAAATGGAAATACGGAAGGTGTCTACAAATTAATGTCACAGGAGAGTCTCGAACCTAGGACATTGAGGAGAGCACCCCTTAAAACCCAAGTCTTCAACCACCGCGCCATCCCTTAGAGACTGTGGAAAGCCTTTTCTGATGTTTCCTTTTGCTTTCTTTGGTATTTGATGTTAGATTTTTTATTTTTGTACTTTTTTTCTCTTCTCCGTTAGGAGATCTTAATTGTATTCCACCTCTAGCTGCTCGGAGTAATGCCCTTTTTCCATTTTTCAATGATTTTTTTATAACTAGAATTTGAGGTTTGCCCCAACATACTTGGAGGCACCCAGTGTTTTAAAAGCTTAAGGTTCACTAAGACACAATAGTTTACTCGGTCATATGTGCAAGGTGCAAAAAAGGTAGACATTTGTTTTCTAAGGCGCAATGATATGTAAGAACATTCATAAAGAGGAGATAATATAATTGGAGTGAATATTAAAAAAAAAGACTAAGCATTATTAAATGTTATTTTCCAATTAATAAAGAACAAAAAGAACTCTAAACACAAGGATTTTTGCATTAAAGGTTAATTAAACTTATTTTTCCAAGTCTAGAGCACGTCTTTGTACATGAGTCTCACCAATTCAAGGTGAGGCACAAGACAAGGTGTTAGACCTGTGCCTTGTGCCTAGAGGCGTTTAAGTCAGCCTTTGCTAGTTGCTGCACTCGTCCAATGGCCCGACCAGACCAAAAGGCAGAAATTGTTTCGTTTTTTAAATTTGAAACATGATAATAAGCATAAACAAGGCCTAATTAAGACAGAACAAGTTTGAACTGGTATACCCCAAAAAAAAAAGGAATAGGAGATTTTCCTCACTTCTCTTTCTACGAGAAATATATTTCATTATTAAAAAATACTAATAAAAAATTACCTCGCTTTGAAGGGCAGAGGAAGCCGTTCCACGACCATCCGGTTCAACAGCAAGAAGTATATCCAAAAGAGCCAATGCAGAGGAAGGGAAGTCTTTGAATGTCTCAGCAACACAACGCTTGTAAGGATGTTGAGGTTTAAAGATGGTGGCATGAGGTAATTTTGATTTTTTCCAGTACTCTTCAGAAGGGGAGCCACAAAGTTTGAAGATCTTATGTAGTTGCTCCACCTGTTGATGATGACGACACATTTAGTAATACAATTTATGACAAACAAATATAAAAGGGGTTTTTTTTAAAAAAAATTATATATAAAAGGGGTGAATTTACTGAGTCAAAAAATTAATGTAATAAATAATTTAGCATTAAACCCACTACCAATGCACAAAAATCTTGCACGAATAAAATCATGATGGAAAAAGAAACGACGAAAAAAAGAAACTAATAAAATCTTGATGAAAAACCAATATTCTTATTAATTAAGTATATTCATGAACTAATTTAAACACCATTCAAAATTCAGGATATGGATAGCTTAAACTTCAAATTTGACCACTCTAACATCGTGCATCCTTCAAAACCCCAAATGATTTAGCTCACCCCCTTATAGAAGAATCTAATATCGAAGATGACTCAAGTGTTAGCAGTTTTGATTCTTCTTACAATCATCTCGAGGAAGGCAGTACTCATCTGATAAGGTTGGGCCTAGGGCTCGGTTGGGCCTAGGGCTCTATTTAGCTATTACTTGGAGAATAAGTTAGTATTTTGTTATAAATAGAGTGGGTTAGGTTAGGGTTTAGGCATCCAATTGTTAAATGAGTTATTGAGTGATTTATTGTAGGGCTCAAGAGATTCTCTTGAGAAAGGAGGTTCCAAGTTCCTATCAAAACTTAGTTTATCTTTATTCTTTTATCTTTTTATATAATCTAGATCCTGGATCATATCATCATCCTTGTGATGAAATCATATCACCATCATATCTTGTGTCTCAATATTCTGATTAGCAGTTAGATCCACCCATTGACGTTCCAAATTCGCTCACATTGTTAATGTATGTGGTATTCAATTGAAAGTTATCCCCCCTGCACAGGGATGCTAAAATCTCAAAGGAGTGTCATTCCCATCAGTCTGGCTTCGTATTGGGTGGTTCTTCAATGGGTTTCTCTATTTTTGGGCTAAGTACAGTTCTATAGGAGCTCGCTCGTATTGGTTTGGTAGTCGCTTTCTGCTCTGAATGTATATCTCCAAGTTGCTGCCGAAAGTTCCAATTGCTATATGTGGTTGCTGCTATTGCCTATTCAGCTTTTTGCCCTAGATATATTTTGCTGCTAATAGAGTTTTGTTCATATTGTTATAATTTGTATTCTTTTACCACTTTGTCTTTGTAGTTCTCTTTCGGTCTATGTTCTCGGTCCTAGATTAGTCTTCTCTTTGTTTTAGCATTTGAGCATGGTATCTTTTTTAAATTTTAATTTTTTTCTCCTCATTTAGAGGTTTTTTTTTTTTTTTTGAAACAAGGGTAATCACGCCCGTCCCTAGGCCAGGCACCAGGACATATCGAAGGAGTAATATCACAATTGAGTCTCGAACCCAAGACCTTGAAGGGAGCTGATATGATCCAGGATCTAGATTATATCAAAAGATAAAAGAATAAAGATAAACCAAGTTTTGATAGGAACTTGGAACCTCCTCTCGCAAGAGAATCTCTTGAGCCCTACAATAAATCACTCAATTAATCACTCAATTAATCAGTGGATATTTGGATGCCTCAAACCTAGGCTAACCCTCTCTATTTATAATAAAATACCCTAACTTACTCTCCAAGTAATTGCAACTTACTCCCCAAGTAATTGCTAACATACCCTTATATTATTCCTATTTCTACTAAGATCCAACCCTATCAGGAGCATACCTGCAAAGCCCAAGTTTTCAACCACTATGCCACCCTTTGGGGATAGAGGTTTTTTCTTTCTCCTTAGAAGTTGTATCTGAAGCTTCTGCTTCTTTCATTTTCTTGATAAATAAGTATGTTTCTTGTTTAAAAAAAATGTCTACCTTCACATGAATAGAAATATTTGTAAGTGTTGAAAGATGGAAATTCAAATTCCCTAAATTCTTCATTTAATAATGAACCCAACAATGAGTTTAAATAGATTACAAGAGATGACTTAATTATAAAAGGAAAAGATAATCTAATCATAAAAAGAAAATATTCTACCTAGTTATAAAAGGAAAAGATTGAAAATAATATTTAATCTAATCCTAAACGGAATAAATAATTAAAAAGATTAAAATACAATTTTACTTAAATTAACATAAACCATCACTCTCCCTCAAGCTGGATTGTATATGGAATACAAATCAAGCTTGGAGTTAAATTTATCAGAATTGGTCATTGTGTTGATAATGCGCCAATTGTGATGATTGTTGTCGTGACTGATTGGATGAGTGCTGCCAAGGCCAATTTGGGAATGCCGGTCAGGGCCAATTAAGAAATACTGGTCAAGGCCAATTCGAAAAAGGAGATGTCAGAACCAACTAGGAAAGGAGATGTCAAGGCCAAGTGGGAAAGGAGATGTCAGGGTTGACTGGGAAAAGAAGATGTCAGGGCCCACTGGGAAAAGGAAATGCCAGGGCCCACTGGGAAAAGAAGATGCCAAGGCCAACTGGGAAAAGGAGATGCCAGGACCAGCTGGAGATGCAAGGGCCGACTGGGAAAAGGAGATGCTAGGGCCAGTTGGGAAAGGAGATGCCAGGGTGTAACGGCCCAAATTTCTATTCCATTTTCCCAGGAATGTTCGGTTAGTTATTCGGTAGTTCGGTTGGGCCGTTGGGGCAGTTTGAGCCTTTAGGGGCATTTTGGTCATTTCGCCCTTAGGGTCGGTTCTGTAATTAACCAGGGTTTCAAGGCTATTTTTTTCATTTGCTGAGTTTGGTTATTCTTTCGGTTTCAGGTTTCCCGAGCTAGAGTTGCATTTTGAGAAGTTTGGAGGTCGTTCGGTTAAAAGAGAAAAATAAGAAAAAATTAGTGTCTTCGCTGGGACTCGAAAGGGTGATTGACAAGGAACTTGGAGGGTTGTATTTAAAAGAAGAAAAAAGGGAGAAAAAGGTGTCATCACTGGGACTTGAAGGCGGGTGGCACGGGACACGTGGCGTTTGAGAGTTTAATCGACAAAAAAAAAATAAGGAAAAGTCATTTTGGTCGATTCCTTCCCGAGACGTAGCCGCACGAGACCCTTCATCTCCTTCCTCTTGCCGATTCATTTTCTCTCTTTCCCTTCCCCATTGCCGACCCTCTTCCCCTTCACCACTTCTCCTTCGTTTTCCTCTTGTTCTTGCCGAGATAACCAGCTGCAAAACCCTAGCCGAGAAGCTCCATCGCCAAGCTCTCTTTGTTGCCGAGACCAAGCACCTTCTCCATCGCTCGCCAAGCTTGGCCATTGCCGATCTTCTCCTCTCTCCTTCCTTGTGATTGCCGAAACCATCAAGCTCATCACCTTGGGGCCGAGAGCTCATCCCTTTTCCTAAGCACCATTGCCAATCTCGTTCTTCCTTTCCTTGCCGCACCAAACAGCCCCCTAGCCGAGACCTTGGAGTGTCGCACATCACCAAGCAAACAGCAACCCTCGCCGAGATCATCAAGCTGCCCTAGCCAAGAGCAAGCTTCCTTTGGCCAAGAACCCTAGGCTTGCCGTGAGCACTTGTCCTCGTCGTTTGGGTAACCTTCCCGAGCCCCGTTTATGTTTAGTCGATCCGATTTTCGAGTTGTTTCAATAGTATTACTTATTTGTACTTGTTTATATTAATTGCTAGGTTCGTGTTTGTTAGAGTCTAAATGTGTGATTGTATATAATGTACTGTGTAATAGATCTAGGCCCGTTAGGCCCGCTAGGCCCATTGTAACTCTTTTATAAAGAGGTTGCCTCTCAATAATAAGGGATACTGTTTTGGATCATATTGTTTTACATGGTATCAGAGCAGCACAGTTAGGTTGAGAATTTTTTCGGGTTGACCGCCGCCGCTGCCGCCGTTGACCGCCACCGTCACCGGGAAATCGCAGCCCAGCCGCCGATCTACGATCGTGGAAGTCGCGACTTCGTTCGGTCCAAAACGGCCGCACGCTGCGCACGGAACCCTCCGCCACCCGAAAATCGCGCACGCCGTCGACGGTCCGATCGAGAATTTTTCGGTGGGTTTTGCTCGCCCCGAGGAGTAGTTTAAGTCCGTCGTGTTTCAACTCGATCCAACGGTGGGATTGCTCGGAAACCTCTCGGGTTTATTTTGCTTTATCGTTTTAAGGAGCTGTTTTTTTTTTAAAATTTCACCGCTTGAAGAAATTTGTTTTGAGACTATTTTTAGTCCAATTCGAGTCGCAACTCCGTCCGAACAGCAACGACGGAGCGCACGTACGCCGACAACAACCGCCAACCGCCACTTCGCCGCGCGTGGAGGCGTGGCGCGTGGCGCTCCATCCGTGTCGGGTCTTCTTGGTTTTGTGCGCGCGCGGCGTGTTCTACACGTGTGTGAGGTTCGTTTCGCATTTTACGCACGGGGTGCCTCGGGTGTTCCATTTTCCGTTATCAGGTGCTGTTTTTCCAATTTCCAGATTTTATTTCGTTTGATTTGTGAAATAATTGAGTTATCTCGCTGTCCGTTGACACTAATCGGGAAATATGAGTGATACCAAGCATACAAGTGTGATTTCTCATATGATGGAGATCACAAAACGCAAACCGAATGGGACAAATTATCTCGATTGGCATCGAACGATTCAAACCACCCTGTTGAGTAATGAGCTAGAAGGACACATGGATAGCGATCCGCCTAAAGACGAAGTTGAAAGAAGGAAGTGGGATCGCGTTGATGCTCGCTTGTATAATCAAATTACTAACTCAATGAATGATGATATTGTCGATCCGATTAGTCATTGCACTACGGTGAAAGAACTCATGACGTATGTGGAATTCTCGTGACTCGGGAAGGAGCGGGTAACAAGGACGTATGATGTTTGCTCGTCCTATTTCCACGCTGACCAGAATGGTGAACCATTGTTGACCTATTACACGAGGCACAAGCGTAATAGTGCCGAGTTAAATTCTCTCTTGTTGCCAAGATGTCGTCTGTTCGCCTGTTTATTTCTCTTGCGGCAATGAATGATTGGCCTTTATTTCAGTTGGATATTAAGAATGCGTTTTTGCATGGTGATCTTCTTGAGGAGGTTTATATGGAGCAACCACCTGGGTTTGTTGCTCAGGGGGAGAATGCCAAAGTGTGCCGTCTTCGTAAATCTCTGTATGGCTTGAAACAAAGCCCGCGAGCGTGGTTTGGTAGGTTCAGCCAAGTTCTTGCGCAGTTTGGAATGCAGAAATGCTCTTCAGATCATTCTGTCTTCTTCCGTCGGTCTGACCATGGGATTGTGTTACTTGTGGTATATGTCGAGCGATATTGTGATTACTAGGAAGTGATAGTTCAGGATGGCCTCACTAAAGGTTTTCCTTCATAGCCATTTCAAAGACTAAAGATCTTGGAAATTTGAAATATTTCTTGGGTATTGAGGTCATGAGAAGTAAGAAAGGGATCTTTTGTCCCAACGAAAGTATGTTCTCGACCTCACCGATCAAGTAGGAAAGTTAGGTGTAAAACCATGTAGGGCCCCGATGGTACCAAACCAACGATTCATCAAGGACGGTGAAGCTTTTTCGATCCGAAAGGTACAGGAAGCTAGTTGGGAAGTTGAACTACTTGATGATCACGAGGCCGATATTTCGTGATTCTCGTGAGTATCGTGAGTCGATTTATGTCATCTCCTCTGATTGAACATTGAGAGAGTGTGGAACAGATCCCGAGTTATCTTAAGTTTGCTCTCGGAGGGGCGTCTTGTACCGAAACCACGGACATTCCGATATTGAATGTTTTTCGAGATCTTGATCAGGCGAGTTCTAAAGAAGACAGGAGATCAACCTCGGGATACTGTGTGTGTTTATGGGAGGTAATTTGGTTTCATGGAAGAGTAAGAAGCAAAATGTGGTGTCGCGTTCTAGTCTTTGAGTCGGAATACTGAGCTATGTCCCAAGGAACGTGTGAGATAGTATGGTGGTTTCATCTTTGAATGAAGTTGGAATCAAAAGCGCAACACCGCTAAACTATGGTGACAATCAAGCAGCAATTCATATTGCCTCTAATCCGGTATTCCACGAGAGAACTAAACATATTGAAATAGATTGCCACTTTATCCGAGAGAAGATACAACAAGGGTTGGTTTCGACGAGTTATGTGGCTGGAGAACAGCTTGGGTGATATCTTCACCAAAGCATTGAATGGAGCTCGGATAGACTATCTTTGTAACAAGCTGGGCATGATAGATATATTTGCTCCAGCTTGAGGGGGAGTGTTAGAGTCTAAATGTGTGATTGTATATAATGTACTGTGTAATAGATCTAGGCCCGTTAGGCCCGCTAGGCCCGTTAGGCCCGCTAGGTCCATTGTAACTCTTATATAAAGAGGTTGCCTCTCAATAATAAGGGATACTGTTTTGGATCATATTGTTTTACAGTGTTAACTCTGCAGCTCAATGAGCACTTTATTATTGTTGTGTGATTTTTGCTTGTTTTCCAGGTAAGGATTCTTACCGGGGTTGTATGGGCCTTGCGTCACATCTTTGATTGCATTCTGTTTACTTGTTAACTGTTTGCGAGCATGCTTAGTGAATAGGATGATTGTATTTTTGTTGCTAGCATGTTTAGTGGATAGGTTCTATTTCTCATTCTATTTCCAGCTAGCATGTATGTTTCCTGTTGACATGTTAGTACCATGCTAGGTTGTTCTTCCAGCATGCTTCCTGATGTTTATATTGAGCTGTTAGTACCATACTATGTTTCCTGTTAACTGTTTGAATGTATACTAGGATACCAGATGATTTGATGTTTCGTACTGTACCCCGGTTGGGGATTCTTATTGAGTGCTTTGTACTCACCCTTATTTTTTGTGATTTTTCCACTAGGTAACTTGGGACAGCACGGAGACGACTAGCGGAGGAGCTGATTGATCATGGGAGCTACCGGCGTACTTTGTTATTGTCTTTGTTTATTCAGCATGTAGTTGGACACGAATTCCTTAGGGAATTTTTGCATTGTGATGTTTAAACTATTTATGGATGTTTTTATTAAACCACTGGCCAGAATGTCTATGAATGTTACTTGAAATGAAGAAGTTTTAATTTCCCTGATGCTTATTTCTTGATGATTTAAGTAAGGATTTTGAAATGATTGTTTTATTTACATGCATGTTGAATAAGAACCTAGGTTTAGGACCACATTCTGGATTGGGTTCTTACAAGGGCCAATTGGGAAAGGAGATGTCAGAGCCAGCTGAGAAAGGAGAATGGAGGAAACTTTGAAGGGTTCTGTAGAAATAAAAAGTTTTGAAAAGAGAATAGAAGATTGGTAGTGAGATTTTGGATTTTCTACAATTTTATAAAACGAGAGCATAGAGGTTTGAAAGAAAAGATTCTTAAAGGATTTGAGGGGAAAAAAGAAGATTTTGGAGAACGATTTTGATATGATCCAGGATCTAGATTATATCAAAAGATAAAAGATTACAAGATAAACCAAGATTTGATAGGTCTTGGAACCTCCCCTCTCAAGAGAATCTCTTGAGCCCTACAATAAATCACTCAATAACTCATTCAATAATTTGGATGCCTAAACCCTAATCTAACCCACTCTATTTATAACCAAAATCCTAACTAACTCTCCAAGTTATTGCTCAACCAAGGCCTAGGCCCAACCAAGCCTTAGGCCCAACCTTATCAATACCCGCCCCTTTAAAGCACCTTGTCCTCAAAGTACACAAAAAATAGAAAAATAAAAAAAAATGAAAATAGTTTTTTTTTTTTTTCCGACGCAGCAATGGCGATTGCGGCAGCGGCGGTGCGTCGGTGGTGGCGGAAACGGCGGCCGGCGACGGCAGCGTTGGGGACGGCAACGGCGGCGGTGACGGAGGTGGTGATGGCGGAGGCGGAGGCGGCGGCGGCGCAGGTGGGGTTGGTGATGGCAGACGCGACGGCGGCAGAGGTGGGGGCAGCGGCAGCAGCGGTGGTGGAGGTGGTGGCGACAACGGAGGAGGCAGTGGTGGTGGGGTCAAAACCCTAGACGCCACTTTAACTTGAATTGTCTTCAACTTCTCCGATTGTTTTTCTTTTTCTTCCATAATAATTTCCTCTTTGAGCTCTCTAAGAGAACTATTTAGGTCACTGTAGCTCTCCCTCATTTTTCTGAGATCTTCTTTCATTGAAGCTACCTCTTCTCTGATTTCTTTTTTTAGAGAACCAACCGTGGCCATCAAACTTAGCAATGCCTTTTCTCATCTGGGTTTTTTGCTTTTGGGCAATAGCTCCATTACCTCATTTAAAAGGTAGATTCTTTTAGATTTTGTTGTTGAGATTGTTTTGTAATTTATTCATATTGAACTTCTGTTTGTGTGTTTTTAGCTCACAAGACTCTTAATAGAATTTGATGATTCTAGTGGATTTCAACTGTCACCAAATATATTTTTCATTTTTCCATACTTGGTCGGTTTAAACTGAACCAAACCGAGAGAAACCGAAAGGTCTTGGTTCGGTTCAAAACTCAGAACCGAAAATTTCGGTTTCTTTGGTTTATGATTCAACAGAACCGAAAGGTTCAGTTCGGCTCATGGTTTAGCTGGAAACTGAACCGAACCGTGAACACTCCTAGCTTGCAGAGACCCCTTGTGTCAGAGAAGTGCAGAAAAAATCACCATATTTTGCACATAAAACATTCCATTTATATTTATTCCCTCTGACTCTTGGCAATATTCACCGCTTCTGTACCATACTAGAGAACCATAATTCCTCCATTTTAAAACAAATAGTGGCAGATACTACATGATAAATAATTCTAGCAAGCTATTTGATCTACATTCATTGCTCTTGAATTTCTTCTCCATAGCATGGCTCATGCATATGAAATTATGTCAAAAAGATAATAAGTAGGAAGTAGAAGCAAACATAATTCGACTTTAGGGGCCAAGTAACTGGATATGGATTTGAGTTAATATGCATGAAACATCATTAAATAGATATTACCTCCGTTCTTCCAGGCATGATGGGCTTCCCAGCATACAATTCTGAAAGAATGCAACCAGCACTCCACAAATCTACAGAAACTCCATAGTCCGTTGCACCGAGCAAAAGCTCAGGTGGTCGATACCACAAAGTTACCACACGACTTGTAAGAGGCTGCTTTTGTCGGGAACGGAAAAAGGTTGATAGCCCAAAATCACCTATCTTTAGATTACCATTATTATCAATCAAAAGATTTGATCCCTTGATGTCACGGTGCAAAACTCCCTGGGCATGACAATGTTCAAGACCCCAAAGCAGCTGTTGCATATAGCATTTTATCTGCACATTAACATGCATCAGGCATATTCGACTAGGTTCAGTCTTCTATCATTATAATGGCTATACAAATGAACTAAGGATACAACCAGTTGATTTCAAATTCCTCTTCCCTTTTATACTCTTGGAAAAGAACGAGCATAAATTCTCACATTTTCATGAGCAGTTGAAAAACTATAATGAGAATAGTCTGCACAAATCAGTCACCTAAACTAAAATTTCCATCAGTAAAGCTTCTGTGTATGTTAAAAAAATTTCCTAATAGAGACTAGAGAGAAAGTTTTACTTTGGTCTTTGGCCTATATGGGTTCTAACAAGTAACAAGTAAGACCTATCCCTCTCTATTTGCAGTTTGTGCTTGGAGGAAAGTGAATCTCCTGATCATCTTTTCCTTCACTGTCCTTTGGCGATAAGAGGGTGACAAATCATTTTGGCTAATTTCAATCTGTCCTTGTTCTGAAATAACGCTCAATACACAACTTGTCGGTGTTCCAATCACTGGAAATTCTTTTGTGATTATAGCCTTTCGATGGTTATTGTTAAACCTGTCCTTTTGTAGTTTCTTAGGGTAGACTCTTGAATACACTTCCTGGCTATTATATTTGATATATATATATATTATATATATATACACACACGTAATAATAATAATAGAAATTAAGAGAAGGCTCTCAACATTCTTTCCACCAGTTTTATTGAAAACTATAATGTGGATGAGCAACAATCGAATCGCCAACTGATAACAAATGATGACCAACGATATTTCGGCCTTCTCTATACCTCTGCTGTTCTTTCTCCCCACCAGTTTTAATCCATAAAATTTACAACGGCAAAAATTTATTCCTTGTATTAGCATGGAGGTATGGGTCTTCGACTCTTCATACTGTAATCTCTACAGCTGAAAGTTTCATTTGCTTTTTTTTTTTTGAAACGTAAGTAAATAATAATAATATTCACATTAAGAACCTTTACAGGACTATTGGTTTTTCCCCCTTTTTCACTTTATCTTAGCATGAAATTAGTAATATTTTAAGGAAAAAAACATAAAGAAAAGACTAAGAAAGATATGCAGGCACATCATTTGTCTTATTCAGTATTACACTTAAATGCAGGTAAAATATATGTCAGACAGTTACCTTCCACAAGGAATCCTGGATTTAAGACTTGAAACTTTAAATATCAGTTTTGACCACCATGTGAATGCAGAAATATCTCTACTTTCATACACAATTATCATGTTTTGCTTTTGAAAAAACTCCCCATTCAGACTTGGCAATCTGCATGTTTTGAACATTGCAGATTGCGCATGATCTGTATACTTATCATCAAACTGGAAATAACTCTTTGAGTTGCTTCTTGTCATTGACATGTCCATTTTTATTTTAAACAAGAGACATTTCCATTTATAATCCTCAATTATCTAAGTAGCTGGGAAAAGTAAATCACCTGCGATTCAGTGAACTTGATCCCTGGGGTTGCTGCCAACCCGGCAAGATCATGTTCCATGTACTCAAATATGAGGTATAGACTGCCAGATACTCTTGAAGTAATAAGACCTTCAAGCTTCATGACATTGGGGTGGTCAAGCCTACGCAGGATGAGGATTTCCCTGGCCATGAAACGAACACTTTCAGGATCCATATTAGCAAATCGCACCTTTTTCAGTGCAACGATCTTGTTCGTTTCTATATCACGGGCCCTGTACACACTGCTGTATGTTCCTTGTCCAATCTACGTTCAGGATATCCAAAAAATTATTGGTATGTAAGACCAAGATATACAAGACCACAAACAAATGAGCATAACATTTTTTCTTTTTGATATCTATGAGTGTCTGGGTCAGCTTGCGTGCACCTCGACTATTCTCACGAGACATATCGTCTGACCCTAAAACAATTGGATGTTAAGAAAACTCATAGGAAATTAATTCCTAGGTAGGTGGCCACCATCGATTGAACCCACGACCTTTCAGTTTCTTAATACAATTAACAAACGAGTATAATATTAAAAATCAATATTTTTTAGCAGCAATGAAATATCTGTTTCACATACAAAATAGAACTTTTTGAGCAGCAAGAACAACCCTGGACAAATACAAGTTCAAATGTAAAAATAAATTAAAGAAAAAAGAGAATGGGTGACAATCATGTTAACTCTGTCTTTGGAGGTATCCGAGATTCTAACAAAGTGAACTAAAAGGTGGTATTATTACCTATTTCATCCGATTAATGAGTCCAAAAAAAATGGAAACGAAAGAAGAAAAACCTCCTTTTTCTGCTAAATAGGGTTCCTGCATAGGTTCTTTTATTTGCATTACTCAACAAAATATTATACCATAGTTTGTGTTTGATATTTCTAATAACTGAAAATTAGTGGTGGTATATCTCAGTTGACAATGTTCCGTAAGGCTTTAATAACCATTTGGTTTTTTGTTTTTGGTTTTTGAAATTTAAGCGTATTTTTTCTTAAATTTACTACAATGCACTTCATATTTCCTACATGTATCCATCTTTCTTTGAGAAAGTATGTGAATACTAACCAAATTTCAAAAACAAAAACAAACTTTTGGAAGCAACATTTTTTGTTTCCAAATTTTGGTTTGGTTTCTAAGAATATAGGTAGGATATGTTAGGATTATATGCATATATGTGTTTTGCATATATTACTGCTTTCCTAGATTCAGGCCCATTAGGGTTGTTATGTATTCTATAAAAAGGCAATGCCTCTTCTAATAAAAGTAGAACGACTCTTTAGTTTCACGCTCTGATACAAAATGGAGTGGCTGAACGTAAGAATAGGCATTTGCTTAAAACTGCGAGAGCCTTGTCCTTCCATATGAACGTTCTGAAACACTTTTGGGTTGATGTTGTTACCACAGCGTGTTTCCTCATTAACCGAATGCCATCATCTGTTCTCAATAATCAAATCCCGTTCTAGGTCTTGTTTCCATCTAAGGAAATGTTTCATATTTCCCCAAAGATCTTTGGTTGTACATGTTTTGTGCGTGATGTTCGTCCTCGCCATACCAAGTTCGACCCAAAGTCTTTAAAATGTATCTTTCTTGGGTATTCTCGAGTTCAGAAGGGTTATCATTGTTATTGCCCTAGCACAAATCGGTATGTTGTTTCCTCAGATGTTACCTTCTTTGAGGATACACCGTTCAGTTCTTTGCCCAGTCCTTCTTCTGAGGAGGATGATGTGTTGATTTATGAGGTGGTCTCTGAATCTAGTGGCCCCGAACCACCTCTATCGATCCCTGTTTCTTCTTGTCCACCAATTACTCAGGTTTACACCAGGCGTTCGCAACCCTCAGAGGCAGGCCCCATACCAGTGAGCTCTTCGTCATCTGACTATCAATCTAGTGATGATCTTGATCTGCCCATAGCTCTTCGTAAAGGTAAGCGTTCTTGTACGTATTCTATTTCCTCGTTTGTGTCCTATCATCAAGTGTCATCACCATCTTTATCCTTTCTGACTTCACTTGATTTTGTGTCTGTCCCTAAAACAATTGGTGAGGCTTTGTCCCATTCTGGGTGGCACCAGGCAATGGTCGAGGAGGCGGCTGCGTTGGATGCAAATAGAACTTGGGAGTTAGTCGCTCATCCGGAAGGAAAACAGACGAGCAGTTCCTTTGTAGGAAACAAGACATGAAACGGAGTTTTACCAATGAGTACGGAAGAAGGCATTCTATTGATCAAAAAACAAGTTGTAGATACCGCATCTACCCAAAAGTGTTTTGGAACATTCATTTGAAACGACAATGCCCTTGCAGTTTCAAGTAAATGTCGATTCTTCCGTTCTGCTACTCCATTTTGAGATGGAGTATGCAAAGACAAGACGCATCGATGAAGGATTCCTTTGTCACGTAAGTAAGATCCGAGGAGATTAGAGAAGTATTCTCCCCCATTATCAGTGCGTAAAATCTTAATAGAAGTTTTAAACTGATTTCGAATTTCAGCATTGAATGTACAAAAAATTGAAAACAACTCAGAACGATTTTTCATTAGATAAACCCACGTCAGACGGGAAAAATCATCCATAAAGGTTACAAAATATCGAAATCTTGTTTTAGATGCTACAGGACTCGAACCCCAAACGTCGGAATGAACCAAATCAAAGGGAGCATCAGCTCTTTTATGAACCCTAGGACTCGAACTAAGACAATGAAATTTAGCAAATTGACAAGACTCACAATCTAAAGATGACAAAGTACTGAAAGCTGGATAAAGTTTCTTCAAAATTGACAAGGATGAATGACCTAACCGACAATGAATGTCAAACAAAGACTCAGTGCTCGAACATGCAACCTCATTCCCTGGTTGTTGATCGAGTATGTAGAGACCGCCAGACTCATATCCTCTACCAATAATCCTCGTCATATGATCCTGAAACAAGCAGTAGCCAGGAAAGAAAGACACAAAGCAGATCATGGGTAAGTTTGCTAATTGAGATAAGATTAAATGCAAGATTTGGTAGACATAATACTAAAGATAAAGACATTGTGGGCGTAACATTTATCGGACCAGACCCTTGAACCGAAGATGATGACCCATCCGCCAAGGTGACAACTTTAGAACAGGGCGGGGATAATGGATTTACAGACAAATTACGGTTACCTGTCATATGTGATGTAGCCCCAGAGTCGATGAACCATTTCGGAGAGGAGGTAAGGAGGCATCGATTTTTATTACCTGCCTCAGCAAATGTTGCAGTAGGAGGCATCGAGGAAGATGACTGTGACACTTGGAGGCTAGCAAACTCATCCGCGGAAGCATGAACTAAACGTTTAGGGGCATCGAATGACACAACATGGGCTGCTTGAAATTTTTTATTATGATATTGTAGCTTCCTACAATCCCTTTTCATGTGCCCTGGTTTCTGACAATAATAGCATACCATAACACCTTTCGAATCTGGTCGTTTGCTATCTCCACCATGCTCTTGTCGCCGATCATAATTGATTTTAGGTGCGTAAGAACTCACACCTTTCCCAGAACGCGAATCTTGTCTCCCTACAAGTGCACTGTTAGGTTGTGATCCTAACAGGTCTTGAGGATGACCCTCAATACGAAGAAGCCTCCTGTAAACTTCATCTAAACTAGGCACCTCAATCCCAGAGAGAAATTGTGACCTTGCCATTTCAAACTCAGGACCTAAACCCTGTAGAAAACTAATAACACTCATCTTCTCTCTCTGACTCTGTTGAACTTTTATATCTGCCTCAAAAGGCATAAGAGTCGTGAGCTCGGCACTGTTCCTCTTGTGCTGCATATAGTACGCCGTTATTGATTGTCCCTTTCGATCAGCATGGAAGTAGGATGTGCAAACATCACATATTCTTGTCACCTGCTCCTTTCCAGAATATAAGAACTCCAGAAATTTCATCAATTCCTTGACGCTATTACAATGAGTCACCAGGGCGACCACATCATCTTCTATTGAGTTTTGAATCTGATTATATAGTCGAGCATCATCTCTAAGCCATATTCTTTTCTCTGACTCATCCGCCGGTGCATCATCCTTAATATGACTCTCCATCTCTATGCTCAGAAGATGAAACCGAATTGTTTTATTCCAATCGCAATAATTGAGGCCATTCAACTTACGCTTCGTGATTTCCGACGAGTGAGAAATAACACTCGTGTGCTTAGAATCAGCCATATATTCTTCCAAGCGTAAAACACCAATCTAAAATCACATAGACACGAAGAGAGGCTTGTCGCGCTCAAAGCCCAGGAAAAATCTCGTCGGAAAACCCCTCCACGCCCTCTCACGCGCCTCCGTCTGCGGCGGCGATCTTCTAGATGCAGGTAGACGGTGGCGGTGACGACCAACTTCGGCAAGGCGCGGCGGCGGCAGCGGTTCTGACAGATTCCGGCGGTCTTGACTCAGTTTCTGACGGCTATCTCGAACAACAAGAGTACTATTCGAATACCCCGAGAAGCACACACCCAAACCCTAAAATTCAATATTTTAAAACCCTAAACATGGCTTTGATACCATGTTACGCAATATTTTGGGACTCAGAGAAGTCGTGCTTTTTTATTGATATAACTATGTCCATATATATATACAAGGAGAATGATGCAAATCCTAACAACTCACTAAATATAGAATAATACTAAGAATGATGCAAATCCTAACAACTCACTAAATATAGAATAATACTAAGAATGATGCAAATCCTAACAACTCACTAAATATAGAATAATACTAACACATTTCACCCCACTAACGACGAACTATCTCTCCTTTCATGGGGTTCAACATCCTACTCTTCCATAGAGCTCCGATTTGGAATGGCTCCCATCTCGAGTTCAAAGAACCAGTGGCGAGGAGCGAGATTGTGGAATCGAGACAAAATGAATCCCTAAATTGGATGATGACGGTCCAGCCAGCTCGGCTTTGGCTCGAACTGGTACTGATTGTGGCATCGAAATGGGTTATCTCGCCGGACTAATTTCCAAAACCCAATTCCATTTTTACAACAAATTTTTTGTTTCTCTTTTCTTTGTTAGGATGTTGTCCACCTTTCCCCTCTCTTCTCCTCTCTTGTTCTGCATTGTACTTGGCTATATACAACCTTCCCCTCCCCCTTTGTTTTTTTTTCACTATATCGATGAAGGGTTTTCGTTTCCTATAAAAAAATAAATAAATAAATATAAGTTTTGAATTTTGAACTTACATCTTAAACTAAATATTTTCATTTTTGGATGATTCTTGAAACGATTTTTCTTCACTAAAGGGTATCCCTTTGTTGTGAACTAATTAGGTTATTTAGCAACAAGCATAACTTTGAAGCTCACTCTTGTGAGTTGCAAACTGTGTCGCCAAGATTGTATCTTGTTCTTCCACCAATGACAATCAATATTGGCTCAAGACGACACTCTCATGCAACTTGAGGTAGCTTAAAGAACTAAAGGAGACAATTTGCCAACACCAAATTTGCTTAATAATGAATGATTAAAAAAATTTCAATTACATGAAATCCCAAAATGTCTTGGAATAAGAGTAACTAAGGAAGGCCTATGACTGTCTCATATTAGATTTTTTATGGTACACACCAAATGAGGAAACAAAGCCAAGAATGGTGATCTTAATTGATTTGTTTGTGAGTTCCCATAGAAAGTATTTAACCTTTTATGGGTAATTTTCTTTCCACATCAGCTCAAATAATGGCTCGACCATATTTGTTAATGTTTCTATTAGTGAACGAAGGAGTTGGTGGTGAAGCTTTTGTATGGTTCTAACTTCTAAATTGCAAGATCATGGCTATCATTGAGGGAAACTTCTTGCAAACGATGAATAAGACCACCATATTCCACAAAACCTAAGGATAGAGCAAATATGAAACAAATTGTTTGAGAAATAGTTCATTGATCCATGCGTCTTTCCAAAATGATGTGTATGCCCTATCTACTTGGTGATTATCTTTCATGGGTCCTTTGTCGTGGCAATAGATCTAGAAATTGGCTTGTTGTTATGGAGTATTTTTCCATAATTTGCATCAATAACCTCTCTACAAAGTTTTTTCCTCTCGTTGATAATGTTGAGTCCACTTAGCTAGGAAAGCATTATTTCGTCTATGCTTTTCTCCTCTCACTTAACCTCTCTACAAAGTTTTTTCCTCTCATTGATAATGTTGAGTCCACTTAGCTAGGAAAGCATTATTTCGTCTATGCTTTTCTCCTCTCACTAAAAATCTTCTTCCTAAAAAATTTTCCCGCCTAGCTTTCTCACCCTTCTAAGATCCATGCTTACTAAAAATCCTCTCACCTAGCTTTCTCACCTTCTAAGATCCATGCTTTTTCCTCCTCCAACACCGCTGCTCTGGTGTCGAGGAGGAAAAACCTCCTCTGTCTCTTTCTCCAAAGACCCGTACGACGTGTTTCTCTTCTGCTAACACATCTTTACTAGTCTCTCTCTCTTTTTCTCTTAACCCCTCCCACAAACCCTAACCCTAGACCCAGTCAAGTCTCTTTACTTTAACCATTATTGCCAATCCCTCCAACTACCATCTCTATTTTCTGGCCCCACTACTCGTCGCTCTTTCTTCTCCATTTGTTGTCTTCTATCTTCACTCGACACCTCTTCCTCTACCCGCACACCCATCATCGTTTGCCCATGCACAACCTCAGGATTGTCCAATAATTTTCCTCATTTGGTCAACAATCTGTGGTTGTTTCCAAACGTCACGTCTCTCTGCTCGTCGCCACACACTCTCTTCCAACGACTCGTCAAATAATATCATTTACTTCCTCCTCTAGCCATCTTATTACGCATCGACTTGGCATTTCTCCATCGATCACAACGTAAGCATGAGATATTTCTTCGGTTGGTGCAACACTCTCCAACGACGACCCTCTTCTCAAAAATGGATTGTCACATTATCTATATTGAGAATTCTTTGGCATTTAAGCATGTATTTGGTCTACTCCTTAGTATTTGACCTTTTTGGCCTTTGATTTTCTACTTCTTTCTTAACTCATGATTTAGTATGTTCTCGTTAATTTTTTCACTCATCAAGGAAATCGTATTGTTCCCTTTAAAAAAAAGATAGTAAAGGTCTAATCCCTTAGACAATGGGGAAGAGAAGATTCTCTCATTCGATGAGGTGAAGGCCTTTATTATCCAATTTTTTTGGTGCATGAGTTGTAAATCATTAGATCATTGAGGAATGGAATAGGAAGAATATTCAAGCCATGGTGATTAAGCTCGATGTTGAAAAAGCTTTCAACACAGTGAATTGGTTTTTCCTTGATGAGACTCTTATGGCTAAAGTGTTTGGTTCTCTATGGATATACAAATGCATATCCTCTACAAATTTTACTATTATTTCAATGGTAGGCCTAGAGGTAAAATATTGGCATCGAAAGGGTTCAGACAAGGGAGCCACTCTCTTCTTCACTTTGGTTATGGATTGTTTGAGTAGAATGTTGATTCCTGAGGAATCTCTTGGCAACATCAGGCGTTTTTATATAGAAAATGGCACCAATGTTGTACGATTACACATCTTCTCTTTGTTGATAACACATCCGCTTCTCATCTCATAATACAAATTGCATTACCAACCTTGTAAAGACTGTTAATAATTTTGAACTAGCATCTGGCCTCAAGATTAATTAATAGAAGTTTGAATTTTATGGTGTTTGCATGAACCACATTGTTGCTTAATCTATAGTAACTCCCCACGGTATCATCGATGTTAGAATCAAGAACTTATCCTCATTGGCTAAATGGCATCGGAGGTATTACAAGGAGAGATCTACTTTCTGGAAATGTTTTATTATTGCAAAATACGGCTTGGAAAAATCTATTTTACATCTGGCAGCAGAAGGCTCCACAAGTCTAAGAGCCCTTGAAAAGACATATTTTCTACCTATGCCTGGTTAAGGACAACATGCGATTGATTATTGGATGTGGATCTAATGTTTTGTTTTTGGAAAATCATTAGATTGGTGAGACATGTCTCAAATCTCACCAATGTTTATAGATCTTTATATCATCTCTCTACTAACAAGAAACGAACAATTCAGGAGCATTGTTTTCCTTTGGTGGATTCCTTTTCTTTAGAAGGAAACTTACCAACACTGAAATCAATGAATGGATTGATCTATCATCTATGCTACCTACCACCCTGCCTTCGCATGTGGAGGACTCGTGATATTGGAATTTGGAAAGTAGTGGCATCTTTTCCACTAATTCTCTATCAAAGAAGCTGGCCTTTTCGTAATTATAGCCTTAGTTTTCTATCCGCTAATTGACATTGTTTCATATAATGCTCCATCTTTTTTGTAACTATTTCACACATCAATGAAATATTTTGTTTGCTATAAAGAGAAAAAAAAGTTGTAAATCAAACATTCCAACTTTTTAATGACCTTTGCTGGAAATGAACGTGTAAGACGTGAGGAGATTAGAAAGTCTGACTTCTATTAGAGTATGTCTTCCTCCATTTGAGACATGATTCTGTTTCCAAGATTAGGGTTTTCCCCCACATTTTCAAACATAAGCTCCTAAACTGCTAAAGAACATGGCTTACCGTAAAGGGTAGTTCAAGTAGGATGATGGCCAAGTACCAAATGTATTGAAATATAATGATAAAGAAACTATAATTTACCCAAATGATCAAGGTACTTGGACCTTCCCTAACTTGAGATCACCCGAGCCCTAGACAGAATCACCAAATTGATGTCTACATTCTTTCCTTCCAACTCCTATATATGATCAAATATCATAGCTAACTTCCTAACTATTTACTAATATACCCTTAATAGCATTACAATCAAGCTACTACTTGATCTCTCTACAATTTTAACTTGAGAAACTTATCGTATAGTCCCCAAGGGGTGGCGCGGTGATTGAATGTTTGGGCTTTAAAGGTGTGCTCTCCTCAAGGTTTCACGTTTGAGATTCACCTGTGACATTAATTTGTAGACTCCTCTCGTGCCTCCATTCCTTTGATGTCTCCTGGTTCCTAGTCTAGGGACGAGTGTGGTTACCCCGGGTATAGTGGAGCGAAGCTCCAATTTCCCAGCTTCCATCAAAAAAACACTTATACATGTTGATCCAAGAAACATATAGCTGAATAATCCGACATTTGATTTCCCATAAAAAAACAGTTAACAGTAGAAACCTTTAGATGGCTTTGTGGCTGTTATGCATTGTATCATTAGGGAAAAATAGATGCATCTTTTGGTATGGCCCCAAGGCCCAATGTGCTGAATAATTGGTTAAAATTCAACTTGAAGTAGTGCTTCGTTTCCTTCCAACAATATAATTTAAATCTCCCTATGGTCTATGGATTAAAAACTTTGGGTTTGTATTCTGGGATAGGCAGTTGGTTTTATTTTTTATAAGCAAATTCTAGAGCATTGATGCGTAATCCTTTGTAATCTGCGACTTTCGCTATAGACATTGATTCATTTCCAATAAAAGGATTACAAATGCGTTTCTATTTTAGTTTAGTGCCAAAGATTTGAAAGAAAAAAAAAAACCTGACAATGGTCGGGAGAAGTAAAAATGAGTTATTTAAAAGATGAAGATGCAAAAGGCATAGGCAATAAATGTAGGCCTGGGAGAGAAAGTTACAATTCTGAGCAAGTATGATGCAAATAAAGCTACTGTCTTGGTATGCGTGCAAGTGGTATACATAGAGCATAAGAAATATAAAAAGGGAAGTAGAAGTAAGGGACTGACCTTATCCAATTTCTGAAAAGAGTCTGCCTTTCTAGGAATCCAGCCATTGATGGCTTCTCCAGCCACAGATGTGAGCCAAGAAGGCCATCCAGCAATAACCAAACCTCCGTTTTGTCCATTTACAACATTGATTATTGTGGGATGCATTCGGAGTCTCTTTGCTCCATCATCTGATTCCTCCCCAGGTTGATTTGATATCAATCGCGCCATTCCATCACATTGCCCTCCGTCTTGTTTCCTTAACGAAGCCCCTAGGGATGTATTGGACTTGAAATGCCTGTGTTTGGAATGATTCTCAGCAACATAGTCATTTGGTGGGATTCGTTTAGAGCAAATGCAGCCCATACTCTGATCCCTGCTTCCTCCAACAGTCTCAATGAAGAAACCAGATCCACCGTTTAAACAGTCTTGTACAACTTAAAAACTCCAGACTGTGCTTCAATGATTCGCTGCCACGCATATACAGCATGGACAACATGAAAAATGAATCCCACAGCCCCAACTCAGAACCACATAAGAATCCCATTTCAGCTACGCTGCAGAAAGAGAGGGGAAAATAAAATGAACGAAGCCATGAGGATCCCAAAATGAATGGATCCTATATCGAATCGCAACAGAACAGACCACCTTGGTTGTCGACTCAGATCGCAGGGGGCTACGCTAGGGGTTGCAACGCCAATATCTCTTTTCTTTCTTTTTTATTTATTCATGGACAAATAATAATGGTCATCACAACACACAACGGATCACCGCACGTTTCATTTGCCCATACCTAGACACAGCTACCCTTACTGTACGCCAAATATTTTCTCCTCTTTTTTGGGTTGTATGGATGCCTAAAACCAGTATACATCAGTTAAGCAACATCTTCCCAAACGGAGCTCAGATTCGGACTTCTTAGATCCATGCAGTTCCAATGAATGCGGTTTTAGGCGGTGCGTTGTCGCATCAATGTGCATGCTAAAGGGTATAATGCTCATTATTACTCTATTTAGTCGATTTTGTATATTGACTTCCTATTTTACCTTGCTCTGCTTGTGAGACCAACATACCAAAATACCTACATAATTGTCTTATTTAAATGCTCCTTGCATATTTATCTTATTTTGGATTGTTATTTGAGATGCTTATTTTATTGTTAGAAATTAGAGACAATAGTATGTTGTTAGACTATCGTAGAATTTGATTGATTCAGTTGCTTTAAGAATTTATGTGTCGTGATTCATGGGTATTTTCTTGGATTGAGATAAATGATGATGGTTTTATTGATTTGGAGCTCGATAATAAAATATTTTTTTATATTGGATGAGATTTTGTTTAGGATTGTAAATCCTTGGTTGATGAGTATAGGTTGGTGGGATTGAATTGTGTTCTATAATTGATGGTTGATAAGCATGGTATAAGTTGGATTGTGATTGAGAGAGGGTTGTTGGTTAAGTTTTATTTATTGGACTCCACTTGGTTAGTCTATGTGTTGTGGTTCATGGAATTGATGCTAGAGCTTTTATTGTTTTTGTTGGACTCGGTGTAGTCTAAGGCTTGGACATGAGTGTCTTTTATTTATTTGAATCCCTAGTAGGGGAAGTCAAAGCTTGTGTGCTGATTACCTAGTTATTCTTGTTTCTTTTGCGGTCTTGGTAGACTTGAGGGATGATTCATACCCATATTATTACTTTTGCATACTTGCTAGTCCCGAGGGATGATAAATACCCCTATTCTAATTTTTGCGGACTGTCAATCCCAAAGGATGATAAATATCCTTATTATTGACTTAACAAACTTCCTGGCCCATGCAAAAACTAATAAAGATGATGACAGACTTGCTGGTCCATGCAATATCGATTACTTGAGTTTGCTGATCCTTGTAAATATTTTTTGTGGATTTGTTGATCCCCTACTTTCATATTGTTATTTCTGTGGACTTCCTGGTTCTGATAAATGATAAATATCATTATTTTGCTAATGATGGATAAATACTCTTTATTTTGTTTGTATAACATGTATGAGCATGTTGTGTTTTGTAATTTTAGTTATGACCTGTATGAGTATGTCATGTTTGGTAATTGTAGCTACTATCTTAAATGTCTCATTTGGATTAATTGTTAGTGTGGTGTAAGTTGGAATGTGATTGCATGGTGGGAAGTGGTGGTGGTTATCAGTTATTTGAAGTTAAATTCATTGAGCCTAGTTAGATTTGAGCGATGTTGGAACTCTATTAGTTTTCGTGAAGTTAGTGTTGTGGCATAAGGCTAAGGCCAAACAACTGTTTGAGACTTAAGAGATGTCATTAAGCCACTTGGATTTAAGCGATGTTATCTATACTTGTATTTGAATGTTTCAAGTTATTTATGACTGCTAGCGTGAATACCCGAGGAGATCCTTATTGGGTATATTTCGATATACTCACTCTTTATTATTTAACATTTTTCAGGTATTGGGGCATGTTGAGGTGGTTGACTAAGAAAAGCTGATAAGATCATGAGCATAGGATTGAGTCATTTTAAAATTTCGCATTAGACTTAGAGCCATAATAATAAATGTATTCCGCACTTTAATGAAATTAAACTATGTTTTGTATTTATGATAATTTTGGTCAAACCAATTAATTGTAAAAATATAAAATTTGGAGTTAATTTCGGGAAATTTATTTGAGTCAATGTATTCAATGCATGGGTGGTAATTACCCTTAAAGTCTAGCTGGATTTTTTTCGAAAATCGTTAAAGAAAATGAGACAGCTCATGAAGCTCTCTACACAAAACCTTTCTTCTATTCATTGTTTACCAATCTCATTCTCTTCTTCTACAAAATACTCCCATTGGAAGTTGTGGCGAAACACTAAGAGAGTGTGCGTGTGCGTGTGTGTGTGTAAGGAAAGATAAAAATAGAAGGTGTTTAGAGATGATGATGAACACAAAGAATTTACATTGTTCAACAAGATTGCTTTACATCCATGGGAGCACGAACCTTTTTTATTCATCACCAAGTAAGTATTTTTCCTTTACTCTTTTACACACATTCATTCACTCAAACTTTTGTTGGAAGCGTGTTATAAACACTCACAACACAAAAAATCAAACAACAACAAAATAATTAACTTGTAGTGAAGAACTTTTCTTGAAAAACTATAAACTTGGTTTACATTTTTTCTCTCAAACTTACTTTACTTTTGTTGACAAGTCTTTATTTTCAATGAAATTCTCCTCAACCCAATCTTCTCTACTTTCAAACATCCTTTATTTTTCGATCTCATTTCGCCATTCCCGTCCACCCTTCTTTTCGAAACCGTCTAACCGAGTGTTGCGGAATATCCAACACACGAATTGAAAGTAATATAAATAATAGAAGATGATGACGTGGAATGTTTGTAATTTCGCCTACGCGAAATCTCGGTTCCAATTCAAGCGAATGTGCATGTGTGTGTAGCTTCCCAAAGACATGCAAGTGCACGTGGTCAATGTTGCAGCAAGTTTTAATTCAAGTATAGGTCATTCTCCACAAGGATTTTGTCATGTTTTCAACTCGTGTTCAAGTAAGAGTCAAGTGTAAAAGTTTGTTTGATGAAATGAGTAGGTACTAACTAAGTAAGCAAAATAACATAATACAATACGAGACTAAATATTAGAAGATTCAGGGTTTTCAAGGGCTTCACTTAAGCAGTGAGGTTAGCAAAGGAGAACAACTGATAGGGTTCCTTTGGCTATCTCAAGTTCTGAAAATTGGCTCTCTCGAACTCCTATTTTGGTTCTCTCAAACTCAAACAACTATTAATGTAAACTACAGCATTAGGTGAACCTCATCTCTAAGTTTTCTTTGATTAGCAGGCAAACCTAGCAATCCTAATTTTATGCATGCAAGCTCACTTTACTTTCTTCTCTCGAAGAGAAATAAAGTTATACACACGATTTTTCAAACATAATGTAAATTAAATTGAGACATCATGCATAAAAAGTTCAATTCGCTAACCCGTTGCCCAAGTGGAACACCCTACTTCCCCGTAACCTTTCAATAACAGATTTAGCTACTCATTCTAGTAAACGTACTTAAAACAGAAGAAGAAATAGAAAACATGCTCTAAAGCAAAAGATTCAGTAAACAAACGAGTGTAATAGGTGAAAACAAGTAACGAGTAAGCTAAAGAGATAAGAAAATTCCTAAAACTTTTATAACGTTGAATGTCTCCGGCGAACTCTGATTACAAACACAAATTTTATAGAAAGCATGTAAACCTACACTAGCATGTGGTAAAGAGAACTACGACCCGACGAAATCGCTCCGACAACCCTAAGAACTAAAAAAAAAACTTGGTTGGAATAGAGAAAGCTTTGATAGCCCAATAAGACTAACGAAATGCCTAAAAAATTCTAAACCCTTTGAATAGAGACACCTCTCACCTTTTATAGGGCTCTCGATAGCTTCTACAAACAGCCTACTCCACAATCGTTCTCTCTACTAAAAGCCTGCTCCACTTCTGACACCCCTTGCTCTACGATCTGTGTTGAAGACTGCGTCAGAGCGGACACAAAGCAATGGTCGAGATTGATCATTTTCTTTCAGATCTTTGCCACACTTCCCTTGGATGAGATATTTTAACAACTTATCCCTTTTCGCTAGTTCTTCCTTCGCTAAGGCGACGTGGGATGACTTCTAGGACTGCTTCGCTAGGTCTAGCCTTCGCTTGGGCGAGGGCCTCCTTCTTCAGTTTTGCTTTGCTTCCCATGTTCATTGCAACAAACTAGAAAGTATCAATTCATTTTAATGCTTTGCAATTTTTTATACAATTTAAACACATTTCACTGCAGCAAAGCCCAAAAAAGTATCATAATCAGAAAACTATAGGATATTTCGCTTAAGCATAGTAAAAATCATGTGGGAGCAAAATTCTAGACATTATCAATTAATTATAGAAATTTTATTTTAAAAATTTAGTTTAAGCTATTTTAACTCTCAATTCTTTAAAGTTATCACACCCCCAAACTTGCATTATTGCTCATCTCGAGTAATAGCTTAATTTTCAATTAAGAATATTTGTTTTTTCCTATCTTTTCTTCACTTCAGCAGTTTGTTCCATCTCTACTTCGCTAAAGCAATCAACAAATCAATCTAAGAATTCAAGAAAATTTCTAAGTAAAGTTCTTCTATAACTGGAACATGTTAGGCAAAATTTTTAAATTTTCAAGAAACTCCATATTATAATTCACTTTAGCCCTCATTTGCGCAAACCCTTTTGGCTTAGAAGTTCAACTTTTTGGTTCTTCTACCCTTAACTAATCAATTAGATTTAACTTTTCGCTTTAAGCTCTTTTGCTCCATTTACGCTCAGTATTCCTTAACTTTTGTTGAAGTGAATACCCTCATTTTACAGCTTGTCGGGAATCCCTCACTTATGTTTCCTGCTGTCGTTTGCTCAATTTTCATTGAATTTTTTTTTATATATATATATTGATAGGTACGCGATGTTAGAGCAAACAACAGGGAGAGATAATCCAGAAAAATGGGCTACTAGCCCTTTTATTCACTTCGCTCTCGCGAATTTTTGGAAAATTTTGTCTTTTCATTTTTATCCACCCTTTGATACAATATCCAAGTAATTTTTCTTTGCTGAATCGCTATTGAAAAATGTTTTTAATTTATGCATTTTTCGTGAGCATATTTATATTTGTAGGATCGAAAGGCAACGCTAGAGGGGTGAATAGGGCTCACCAACTTTTTAGTTATTTAAAAATATACTTTTAAGATCTAAACTTTGTTAATCTAATATCACCCAATAAGCAATTTTAATATATAAGAATTGAAATCGCAAAAAGTAAAAGTTAAGGGAAAAGAGAAAGACACCGAAGTTTATAATGATTCGAAAATCCTACTCCACTCCCCAAGACTACTTCTTGGGTATTTTACTAGGCGATCCTCTTGCAGATGAAAACCCAACCGACACGACCCTCTTTTTCCTAGGCTAAAGAGAAACATAAATCCTTTTCACGGGTTCAGGATTAAACCACTACTACTCTTTTTTTTTTAATGCTAAAGAGAAACTCAAATCCTTTTACTGGTTCAGGATTAAACCAATTGCGTTTTCTCACAACCCAAGGTATACCCACACCTTAATACAAATCCCAAATAACAAATAAAAATGAAACCTTACAATATATCTCTCGTAGGCAAAATACACAAGTTTAGCGTTAACAACTTCTTCACAAAATTTGCTATGGGCCAATTCAAGCATGTGTGAAGCAAATGAAACTTTTTGAAGTTTTGAGAATGATAATGTTGCTGTATTATTTTGTTATGGAGGCTATGGATTTTATAGGGAGAAGATGAAAAGGTGTCCGTTGGATTTAGAGCAAAATGATCGACAGACGAGATTTGATGAAGATATGATGAATGGTGACCATTGGATTTAGGAAAAAAGTGTATATGGCTGGGATTGAATGATTAGAAGATGAAATGAGTTAAAGAAAAACTCTTCTTTTTTTTTGTTAGACGATTTTTCTTCAAATCTTCATTTGTCCATATCTTCTTCATTTTAACTCCGTTTTGCACGATTCAAAATGCGTTAGAATCGTCTCTCCAAAGTCTACATAATAAACACTTAAAAACTACAAAAAAAATCAGTAAACAAAATTTGAGTTTGTTATCATCAAAACAATAATTAATTTAAGTAGGGGCAAAAAAGCCAACGATCTCCCCCTTTTTGATGATGACAAACTATACTAGAAAAATGAAATATAAAATAATCACTACTAGAAATCTGACATACCATGACACTTAGTTTTTTCCATTTTGCAAAAAAGAGACGTGAAAAGAGTCATAAAAGGTCAAAACACATGTTTTTTTTTTTAATTTATGATTATATTTTAGAGTCATAAAAAATAAATTAGGTCATGTGTTCGAGCTGGAAATGACGTTGTTGTTTTCTAAATATTTATGGAGCTTATAAGTTATTAAAAGGTTAAAAAAAATAAAACAAATAACAAATTTTCTTCCTAAACCTATTTCACGCGCACAAACCCATTACTCGCCCTTTTCTTCTTCGCGAAGTACATGGACTTTTAGGGTTCAAGGGTTAGCACATGACGCTTTCTTCAACGATTCACATGGACTTTGGATCTTGCTCCTTTTTCCGCTCTCTTCCTTACTAATATTCTCAGGTTCTTTCATTTCTCCCGCTCTCAAATGGTTCATTGTTTGTGTATAATTTGGTTGAAATGCACTTGGTAATGTTTTGAAATTGTAATTAGAACTAGCTTTCCAGCAAATCGAAATAGTTTTATGGGATTTATGTTATTTTTGGGCTTTTGTATGTGATTTCATCCCATTGAATGACGAGTATGATGTGGATGTTTCCACTTATCAGTGGAAATGTTGTAGGTCATAGAAATGATGCTATGTTTTATACTTAAATTTTGAGTAGTGGATTTGTCTGGATTAAACTTTCATTTTATGAATTTTGTGATTAACTTATGCCATTAGATTGAGAGTTTTACTATATTCATTGATGGTATACTTGATTTCATTTCTTTCTTCTTCTTGATTGATCTTGGTTCCATAACTTGTTTGTCTTTTATGGTTAATGTAAATGTTTTATGTATAAACCTGATTTTGGAATTTTTTTTGCTTTCGTTGTCAACCACTCTCATTTAAATTTCTCTCATGTTTTATCTTTCCTTTGATTCGGTGCATCATTCGCCGAATTTTACCATCCATAACGTTCAACCATTTACGGACCACACTTTTCACTTTCCAATTACGTACACAAGTTGACTAAAGCAAAGCTATTGGGAGCACGATTACTCATAAAAACCAGAAGCAAAATTTTTCCCCAATTCCAAATCACAAACCAAATTCCATCAAGGTGCTTTTTTTTTATTGCAATAAGATCTTTAAAACATATGTCACATGCTATATACCGGTGATTTTACTGATTGCCATGGCAATGTAAATGTACTTAAATATTCATTTTTCAAAAAAAAATTCTTTGATTTTGTTTTGAAATAGTAACTAGACCTTTTAGAATATTCCAATTGGCCATTTTCAAGTTGTAAATTATTTCTCAAGTCAATAAACTAATTGAATCTAGGATAAGATAACGGATACATGTCATGTTACGTTGCAGCTGATTTAGGATTCGACCACATCGGTCTCAACAATCTTCTGCATCCTTTGGAACTAGAGTAAGTTACTTATTTTAAATAAGGTGCTTTTAAGAATGAAGATTGTTTTCACAAACCAACACGAATCATTTTGATATGAACCGAGCTAGAACCCGAACTATATATTGAAATATAAAAGATAAAAGGCTACAAACTAACCAAGTATTTGATAGGTACTTGAACCTCCCATCTTGAGAACACTCTCTCAAGCCCAATACCAAACTGGCTACAATATTCTTGATATCCCTCCTCTCCTCTAATGCCTCTATTTATAACCATAAGCCCCTAACTTGTTCTCCAAGTATTTGCTAACATACCCCTTTATTATTCTTTAATATCCTAAGATCCAGAACGTATCACATTTCAACATATTTTATTATCATTTGAATGTTTTTTTACAATTTTTTTTCAAGTCGCCACACCCAAAATTATTGTTACTCCAACTTTGAAGTTTTTATGATTGAACCACCAAAAAAAGAAAGTGCACTCATTTGAATTTCCTTTACATCTAAATGTTGTACGATCATAGTTTCATGTTTCAAGTTTTCAATTGATTTTAGTTGTTCTTAGGAGAAACCTTTTCAAATCTACTGTTCTAATGGATGTTGTTTTTAGAAATTTTATGATCTTATTATAGATGGTATCTCTTGAGCATTGGAAAGCCAGCTAATTAAACCGATACAATATGATCAAAATATCCAACTATTCAAGTTAAACAAAAAAGCGTGTAACTCTGTTATGTTGTGACAATATGATTTCAACTTTGTTTTTTTATTGTACTAATTGTACAAGTTCATTTGGAGTACTTGGATAGGGCAGATATTTTGGTTTCTTCATCTTATCAGGTTTGTACTTCTAATGGATTGTGCTTTCTTTATTATTTTTCGTCTACATACATGAATAATTTTGTATATTGTACTTTGTGACGCCTTTTGGTGCACTTATTTTCTTTTAAATGATATGTACAAATGTTTGTTTATAATTTGATGATTTGAATTGAGTTTTTTTAATGCTAATAAACATCATGCTTGAGGATTAAAGTGATAACTCCTCTTGAAATAAAAGTTCAAAAAGAGATTTTCTGACCTGTCGTGAAATAGGTCGTTTATAATTTATCGAGTATAATAAAAACATGTAGGAGTATTTAAAGTTTAATAGGATGTTGCTTAGGAGTGATACATTTGCATCTTTAGACTTACAACCATTCCATATATATCTTGACAAAAAGATCAGAAGATTGGTATTGCTATATAAGCTGTACTATCCATTTAGTTTTATCGTAGCATAATTTGAAGTTTCTTTAACTTTGTATCTTTCTATAGTTTATTCATTATTATTGTGTTTGTGCATCGTTGCATTTCGTGTTAAAACGGAAGTGGGAAAAACACAAAGTGGAAAATTAAGAGTCTTTTGATAGAATCTACCACACTTTTTATTAAACTACAGTAAATCTCTCGAGAGAATCTCTCAAAGAGTCCAGAGTACAAAGACGACAATTCAATTAATGATTGACAATGACCTAACCACTCCTATTTATAGCCCTAAACCCTGATTTGACCTAATTAATAAAAGACTAATAATAGGCCAAAGCCCAATACATTTAAAATAGCAATTAACTAATAATTAATAAATACTAATATTCCTAAAATGCCAATGCCGGATCGTATCATCTTTGTATTTAGAATTTTAAAAATTGAGTATGTATCTGATATGATATAGTTGGAGATTGTATTTTGCTTATGTATAGTGTATGACTAATTTTACCTGAAACGATCAAATAAACTAAAAGTCCCACCTATTCTTGATGTGGAGACATCTTTTATCGAATATTCTGTCAATGCATTATAAGTTCTAAAATGAAAATGTCCACCAAAGTGCCTCTTAAGTTCAAAGGTGGGATGATTTTCAATTTACAACCAGCTCAAATTCCTCATATCTTTTGCACATTAGCCGATAAAGAAGGTCTATCATCTTGCACAACAAACCTAAACTCTAATCTAGGAAAGAACAACGACTAAATAAAATAAAATAAAATTAAAAAACCTCATTTAACAATGGCTATTGGAGGTGGGGAGAATATGGTTGCTTGAGCTATCAGTCCATTTAAGGTAGAGGAAGAATTGAGAAATGGAGGATCAGGTAGAGTTTGAAGATTTGGAACTGGGAGGTTTTTTTTTCGTGGGTGAAGGGGAATTTTGGAGCGGATAAGATGATCCTTGTTGGGCCAATTAGAATTTGTGTTTGTGATACGTTTAGCTTACCCACAGGTGTTATACATCCTCAATTTATTTCAATTCATTTTTTCAATTTAGATTTTTTACTTGTTTGGACTTTGGAATTGGATTATTGTATATTTTTTTCTTTGGAATATTGCACAAACTTGTCTAAGCTATGACGTTTATTTCAAGACACTTATGTCTGTTAAATTGTTATTGTTGTTGGCTAATGATGTATCATTGAGTTAGATTTTTTTTTTGGCTAATGATGTACCAAATATAATGCATATAAGAGTATCACTACTACAATTACAAGAATAGATGGCGAGCTAAAAGGATTGTAAAAAAAACACCGATGAAAAGATGGTGGGTTGAGTTTTTTTTAAAATTCAGACTTTTGGTGGCGGGCAATGCCCGCCACCAAAGATGATCGTCGTTAATTGTTAACGATGGTGGGAAAATATGCCCTCTATCAATTACTTTTGGTGGCGGGCTGTAATATGCCCGCCATCTTTTGTTAATGACTTTTTTAACCAAAATTTCTCGCTTCGATTTCACCTCTTCCAGCTTCTCTTTCACGCCTTCCTGCTTCTCTTTCTTCTCTTTAAACATGAACCCTCTTCTTTTTTACTTCTTCTCCTTTCTTCGACAAACTCTCTTCGAAAAATAACCATTGTATGCAATGTGGCTTGTGAGTGATCTTTCGTTTCATCTTCATTCATACGTTTTTTATTGTTTTTGTTGTTGTTGTTGTAAAGCATTCATCATTATTGTAGTGTTGGATTGTGTATTGTGATTTATTTCAATTTCATTTTCTTTCTTCCAAAAGTCGTATCATAGGAAGGAAATTGAAGTTTGAGAACTTGGATTTTATTTTCATCTTGTTGCAGGGGAGATTGTTTTGGTCTTAGAGGAGCTCCTTGATGAAGATGAAGTAATTCAAGAGTATAAAGAAGCCAAACTTGTAAGATTCATTTTCTTTATTTATCGTACCCATCCATACTTGACATATCTGATGTGCTATTTTTTTTTGTTGTTTTCCTCTAATTTTTGAAGATTTGAACTTTAGAGGGGGTTCTATGTTTTTTCTTGATCTTTGGTGGATTTTTATTCTTTTTTGTGCTATTGTTGATTTTATTGTTGTTTTTGTGTTGATTTAAGTTTTTTGTTTAGTTTTTCTGTTTTTTTTAAGTCTTGAATGATTGTTTAATTTTGGGTGTTTTGAAGATTTGATTGAATTTGAGAGATAGAGATGTCGATTTCTCCGTAAAATACTGAAGAAGTGGTGGTAGAGATTATGAAACTGCACAAATCTTTGCGTGTCTTCCTGGAATTGATGAGGTTGAAGAAGCAAGAGTTTTGATCAACAATATTTTAATTAGAATAAAATAGTATTGGTGGCGGGCATTAAGTGCCCGCCATAATAAAGAATTGGTGGCAAGCATTTTTCGTCTGTCATAATAATGTATTGGTGGCGGGCATTGCCCGCCACCTTTTGTGCCCACCATCGTTTGTCTTTAATGTCAGCCATATTGATGGCGGGCTCTTGCCCGCCATCATTACCCAACATTCTACTAGTGTATGTTGCTCATATATACATGTTTCACCAATAAAAGTAAAATTTAAATAATAAAACTGGTGGAGGTCACTTTCTTTGAAATTTTCTTGACTAGAGTCAAACCTTAGAGATTGCCCACACTCATAAGTATCTAAAAATAAACAAACCAAAATACTTCATTTTAGTAGTGGGGTTAAAGCACCAAAACTAAGATTCTCAAAATCAAGATCTCAGTCTCTTATTCTTTTCTCTAAAAAATAAACAAACTAAAACACTTAATTTTAGTTGTGTTTATCATTTAGTGGTCATTCTATTGGTCCTTGATTGTTATTCATCTTTATAAGGATATGGTTCACTACACGTATTCAATGCAAACTAGTTCAAGAGAAACAAATATGTTAGTTCAAATTTATTATTATTTGGTAACGTAGAGCACTTACGATTTAATGACAATTTAGGCATGCATGATGGTAGATATGCAGCCACCAACTTCTTTGATTGAGTAAAATTGTGAGCAACTATCTTTGTGATTGGGTTATAATTACTTACCAAAATGTTTGCCTAACTTTGAAGCTCTTTTGTTCTTCATGTATCTTTTCTTGTTTTAACATTCTCTTCTCCAAAATGAATTTGTACTCAACTTTTGCGTGAAGTCCAACTTGAGTGTGATTATGTTTTAACATTCTCTTCTCCAGAAAGGTCAAGCAAACCATCAACTTTGATCGGGAGCGTGTTCATGGGGTGTTTACAAAGACTATTCAAGCATTGTTTTGGAACACAAGGCTAATGCTTATGCATAGATGTGGTTGTGTTTTCCTTAATTATTATTATTATTATTATTTATGTTCGTGGTCTTGTATTTAGCAGGATATCATTATTTCTCTTTGGGAACATTTGGCAGAAAAATTATACTTCTTGCCTTTGAAAAGTCAGGGTGTTACAGGTAATTCTTAAACCTTATCTCTCATATACTGTATCATTGTAAGTGGACCATTGAGAACCAAATTGAAAAAAAATGACTTGATTCAATATGACTATGATACAAAAGGGTTGAGATAAAAATTTAAATGAATAATAAACAATATATTAGTCCAAAAGTTATTTCCTTTTCTAGAGTTGTATGACTTGGGGTTTTATGGAATTGGAATAGGTTTCTTCCTCGGGCTTATGTAATTTGGATATTCTACAAATTTCCCATCATTTCATATACGATTGAATTTTAGCTCTTATGTTGTTTGTTTCTTTACTACATTGTGCATATACTTTGTTCAAGGTGATGATGACTTGCATCTATAATTATCGTGCAGCTTGTCAATCCACATGTACTTCGCACCAGGGATAGCAGACCATGCTTCTTTGTTTTATATTATAAACTTTCTAGTTTTCAAATCCGTTGTAGACATTTTAAGAACTATAAATTTATTGATATTGATTTTTTTTGTTCAAATGTAATGTATAAATTATTTAGTCATATATGAAATAAGATTTGCTGAATAAGATTTGTGGGCGGCATATTATAAATCTTTCTTGACAGGTAAAGACACAAACAAAACAGGTTGTAAATAGACATAAAAAAGTGTCATGAAAACCAATAAATTGGCATAAATAAATAGTCATATTACATAAATTGATGACTATAAAAAAGTGTCAATATAAGAGCTATAATGACAATATTAACGTGTCGTTAATACTTCAATGACTATATACGTATGTCATTAATGGTTCAACCATGATTAAAATAAAATGTCATAAATAGCTCAACCATGACTATGTATATATGTCATTAATGAATCAGCCGTGTAACGGCCCGGAATTTTCATCCCGGTCTTCCCGGGAGGCCCATGGGCATTTTGGTAATTTTGGGTCGGGCCGACAGGGCCGGTTTTGTATTTGTTAATTGCCGAAAAAATTATGAGTCGATTTGAATGAGATCAGGAATTTTGGTGAAGACATTTGGGCTTGGGAAAAAGTAAAAATAAATAGGGAATTAAATAGCGCGTCGAGTGAGATTCGAGCCAAGGACGTGTCGCATGCTAGGCGGAGAGCGCTGCCAGTCGAGCTCATGGGTGTGTTTGTTAATCTTCGCGCGCGATCTTGTATATATGCCGTGCGCAGCGGAGATTTAATATAAAAGCAGAATTTCGCCCGATTCCTTCCCCATTTCTCTTCTTCTTCTTCGCGACTCTTCTCCGACCGACCAGCGATTTCTCCCTCGTCGACCGGTCATTTCCGAGCTCCTCTTCTCTAGTTCGAAGCCCATTCTTCCCCCCGAGCAGCAGGTACTTCTTCTTCTTCTTCTTCTCCTTCAAAATTCGAGTTCTTCACCCCTGTTTCGGGCTTCGCCATTTCCGGCCGAGTCGAGGTAATTTGAGGTATGGGTTTTGTGCAGCTAGTGTAGGGGAGTTCGCCATCAAAGAATCGCTCGTCGAATCCCCTTGGATCGCTCGATTTCGGGTTTCTCCTTCGCCCCTGTTCGCGCCCAGAAATAGAGCCCCTGCCGTCGAGCCGCGCCGCGCATCGCCTCGCGCACGCCTCGCCCAGCTTCGTGTCACGCCGCGCGCCGTCCCAGCTGTGCCGCTCGCCTGCGCGCGCTCTCGCGCCTCTGCATCGCTCGCGCGCCCGCGTCCATGCCCAACGCCCTGTTCGTCCGCGCGCAGCTCGCGCTCGGCGCGCTGTCGCCGCGCAGGCGCGCACCAAGACGCCCATTTGCGCGCCCAGTAGCGCCAGCCAACCCGTTCTTACGCCGTTCGTGCAATCGGCTCGTTCGTGCGTTAAATCGCGCCTCGTGAGTTGCTCAGGTGAGCCTCGTTTATTTTATTATATTTAGGCCTATTGTGTGATTTTTTTTGTGATTGATAGGTTCTCGATAGCTAGTTCGGGTTCGTTCGCCGCTTAGGTTTTCGTGTCATTTCGTCCCCGACCAAGGTAAGGATTTCTTACCGGAGTTGTGTGGACCCTGCGATATATTATGCGATTCTTTGATTGATTGCTTGTTTGTGTTTATTGACATGTGTAGCTAGGTTCTCTATTCGAATTCCCGATTAGCATGATTTTCCTGATTTATTCTCATGTTAATCCATGCTAGGTTGTTCCTTTCTGGCATGCTCGTATCTGTTCCTTGCTTCGTAGTATCATGCTAGACTCGTTGTATTCTCATTTAGCACGTATTGGATTTTATGGAATTGTTTCTTTGTTTGCTAGGCGAGTTAGAATTGCGGGTAGATAGCATCATCGGGCCGATGCATAAAGTACCTTGCATCCATGGCGGGGGACGTCGAGCAAGTCATTCATTCCGCCCTGGACCCCGTGAGGATTAGCTAACCCAAGCGGTAGGCCACGAAATCTTGGGTGAGGGTGGCGGATGTTAAATGCCCCAACCGTCGGGATGATGACTTGGCATCGCCTCGCCCCGGCGATCGGCACGTCCTCGGCGTGTTCGGTAGTAGCCCCCGATTGCCACTGTTAAGGCAAGGGCGGCTTCACGGTGTAAGCCTACCACGACCGTTCCTTGGCCCCAAGTGCGGTGGTTGGTGACATAGTTTACGTGTCCAGTCTCACACCCTATGTCGGTGACACCGATCCAAAGATTTAGTTAGGCGTGGTGATTGGACATGGGCGGCTTGCCTCTAGACCCGGCACCCCATGGTCTGCGAGTAGCACGCGGTGCATGCTTACGCTCATTACAACGCCGACCGGAGAGCTCCTCGGGATCTTGAGCGGTGTACCTTTAAATCGACAATAGACAGTGAGGTCGGGACTTGTTTCTCGTATAGAGGCGACTTATGTATTGGGTGTGTGGTGATATTATTCGGACTAAGACCTTAAATTGGCATTCGAGGCCCAAGTGTGGGCTAAGCTATGTGCTCTATTCTCGTGTTTATATTCATAGCTTGCATACGCTCATCGAGATGACCATGTATATCGTATTGTACCCCGGTTGGGGATTCTTCTTGAGTAATTCGTTACTCACCCTTATTGTGGTTTTTCCACAGTAACCAAGTTGCGAGGCGGGATGGATTTGAATGAGGAGCCGTGATCATGGGGCCCAGTCTTCCAACTCGATTTTTGTATTATGACTCTTTATGTTTTGTTTCCCTGAATGCATGTAGCAGACACGGAGCCCTAGGATGTTTTGTAAATGTTTTGTGGATTCCAGCATTTTGTATCCGAGCAGGCTTTGAATGGTTTTTAAGAAATCTCACGATCGAGTATACTTTGGAAATGTATTTATCTTGGAGCAGTGCTTGGAAACAGGGGCGAGTTCGAGGAAATTGTCTAGTTTTTAAAGGGGTTATTTTGAATGTTTTGTTTTAATTGGAATCCGAAATCATGTCTGTTTAAATGTCATTTACTTTGAATGCATGCATTGGGGTAATGGCCCATTTAGTGCCCCATTCGGGTCGGTCCCTTACAGTTGGTATCGAGCTTAGAGTCATAAATTTGCGTAGTTTGACTGTTGTTGTAGGTCGTTTTCCCATGATCACCAAAGACTGAGCGGTCATCAGTACGCCTAAGTTTACTATTTGTTGTAGAAAAAGGGTTAAGAATTTACAATACTGTCATCAGTGTATGCCTTGTGTAGTGTTGTGGAGCTGAGACGCAGCGAGTTCTCGACTCGTTATTGGTTTGGGTTTAGAGCGCCATCATGCCAACTTCCCGCAGCAGTGTGTGATTTATGTTGTGGCTTGTTGTGGTATCCAGATAGATTCGGATGCCACAAACATCTTTCGAGAGGAGGTAGAGATTGGACTCCCATAGGCCAAGCTGTGGCCCGATTGATGGTTTTCCCCTAGTGAGAGGGTGGAGGTGCTTTGCCTTGGAATGCCACTCCAAGAGAGGAGTTAGCTGTGGTTGTGCTGATGTGGATGTTTGTGGAGCAGGTCCCCGTGTGGACTAGCCTGGGTAGCTCAAGTGTTGATCTTGAGCCTTGTTAGACTATTTGATTGCCCAGAGAGTGGTTGCAAAGTTGGTAGCCTCGAGGAGGTTGATGAGGCATCTTTGTGCTTCTTTAAAGTGTTGTTGTTTGCGGCCCGATAGGCGGAACCACAGTGGGTAAGGGTGGTGCAAGCGAGTGTTCTCTACAATTTGGATCCGTTGGTGGTTTCCTCAGTTGTTTGGTAAAAAACATGAACACTCTTCTTTTGGTAAGCCCATAGAGTAGGGATAGTTGCTGCATATTGAGAGAGCCGACCAAAGTTTGTTGAGCATCATGTGGAGATGCAAGAGTAGGCTGTGAGCCTTTAGCTTGATGAGATGCCTTAGGCATAGTTGTTGGAGTTGAGCCCTGTATGCCTAGCCAGAGTTCGTGTCACTTGAGGTTGTGACCTTGTTGGCCCCGTTGTAGTAAGATGTGGATTTGGTAGTAGTGGCACTTGAGGTGCATTGGTTGGTGTGCCGCTTTGGCACTAAATCTGGTTCAGGCCTGAGTTTGGCATGGGCATAGCAGATGGTTCTATGCCGTTCGGAGTTCAGCGTACTCCTTTAGCCTTGGATCCGTTATGGTAGTTGCACCTATGGAGGTCGTGCAAAAGGGCTAGTTCAGTGGTAATCGAAAGATTTCAAGCGAAAGGATGTTCGAGAGGAGCCGGAGCCTTTTTCCCAGTGCTACTGGAGGTTGAGTAAGTCAAGCAGGTTGTCGGTTGGTAAGTGTTAGTGCGCGTGCATCTCACGCTAGTGTTAAGGCCAAGAGATCTTTGTGGTTGGTAGTGCGGTCAACTACCTTCGAGTGCCTAAATCTCAGGAAAGTTGAGCTTCGTAGAAGCAAGTTGGGTCCAGCTGAGGGACCATGAGTTGGATGCCAATGAGGTGAGTAGGCTGCCTTGTGAGAAGAGTTGGGTACCTTATGGGTAAGCACCCTTGATAGATGCCTGGTATAAAGTAAGTTTGGTTTGGCATGGTTATGCTTTGGTAGAGCAAGGTTGCCACAACTTCGAGCATCGTGTGGAGATGGAACTTTGGGTGTTCCGTTGATTGGTTGTATCTCTGCCAGGAGCTAGTGTGGCTTGTGGGAAAAGCATTTGTTAGTCTTGGATCGTTAAGTGAAGGTTGGGAGTTGTGCACACAAGTGTGTTTTGTGTGGTTCGTTCTGTGGCGAGAATTTCAGATCCATGTAGGGTTTGCTTTGGGGATCTGGTGCTCAGTTCTTGGAAAAGTTGGACTCCAGGTGGATGTTGTAAGGCTTTAGTGAGGAGGGTAAGGATACCATGCTCGTGGTATCAGGATGTTGCTTAGGTAAGATTTGTTAAGTGGACCTAAGCTTGGTTGGCGGATCTTCTTGTTGATCGTCATGACTAAGAGAGTTGTTCGGATCCTTCCTTGGGTAGGAGTTATGTTGTGGTTGATGTCTGAGTAGGAGGATGACGCATTTGGTAGCGTTTTGGGTCCTCTTGGTTTCCAAGGAGTTGGAGTTGGCCAGCATGGTTGTGTTGCTGGAAAAAAAAAAAAAAGAGTTGTTGTTTTTCAGACAGTTGGCTGTTAGTCCGTTAGTTGGCAGTGGGTGTCGAGGGTTGTCGGAGAACCCTAGGTTGTGGAGAGCCTCTCTAGAGCTCAATCAGGCCTAGATAGTGAGTTTCAGTTGGCAAGTTGAAGCCGTGTAGTTTGTAGCCTCGGGTGAGTTGTTGGCAGTCTTGGTAGCCTAGCAAGTTAATAATTGTTTGGAGTAGAGTCCGGATTGGTTCCGGTATGGTGACAAGTTGATGCTTGGTGTTGACCAAGGTGTGGTTTGGAATTGCTAGAAGTCAGTTTTGCTCGTGGGGCAAATGGTTCGTGCCCTTTTGGTTGTCTTCCTGTTTCCAGGAAAGTTGAGAGTTGCCCCGTTGGTATTTGGAGGTTCAGTCCGTGGTGAACCCCTGTTGCTACCCCGTGAGATTTAGATCTTGTTGCTTTAGTGGAGCAAGACAGTGAGTGTATGTGGAGCTCTCTGTCCTTTGGTTGTCTGCTCGTAGGAGCCGTTTCTTTCTGGGTTTGGCAGTTTGCTGCCGTCGGCTTGTTAAGGATTTTTCCGCCATAGCCTCGCCCCTCACTCGTCTGACGAGGAAGGGTGTCGAGTTTGTTTGGGACGGTAAGTGTGATGAGAGGCTGTGCCGAGCTCAAGCGCGATTTGACTTGGCACAGATGTTGGCGATCCGGAGGGGGACAGTGGTTTCGTGGTTTACAATTATGCTTCCAAGTTCGTGTTGGGTTGTGTGTTGATGCAAAGACGGGAAGGTCATTGCTTATGCTTCCCCGTCATTTGAAGCCATATGAGCGAATTATCCGACTCATGATATGGAAATGGCAAGCAGGTGGTGTTCGCCTTTGAAGATTTGGAGGCAATACCTATATGGTGAGCGGATTTAGATGTTTACCGATCACGAGCCTCAAGTATCATTTACTCGAGAAAGAGTTGAATATGAGGCGAGAGGAGATGGTTAGAGTTGGTAAAAGATTATGACTGCGAGATTTGGTACCATCCGGGCAAAGCAAATGTTGTAGGTGATGCTTTGAGTAGGAAGACGTCGCGCGCTCGCGGCGTTGTTGAGTTCCCAGCCCAGTTACGAGAGAGAGTTCGGCGGTGAGATTGCGATGTTGTTGGGTGAGGTTCTTGCCAGAGTATTTGAGTTGATGATCCGACCATCAATTAGACAATGGATTATTGTTAGTCGGTGAGTGACCCGCACGTAAGAGATTGAGTGTGAGTTAGTCTTGATGGAGATTTTGACTTTGTGTATTCACCGCACGGTGGGGTGACGTCTGAGGAGGCGGTTGTGTGTTCCGGATGTTGCGAGATTGCGAACAAAGTTCCTCTCGAGGCCCACTGATTCTCCATTTGCTTGGCACCGGGGTACCAAGATGTATCGAGATCTTAGCGAGACATTACGGTGGATGGGTATGAAAAGAGATGTTGCGGAGTTTGTCGGTCGATGTCTCACTTGTCGGCAAGTGAAGGCACCCAGCAGAGACCGGCCCGGTTTGTTGCGTGCACTGAGTGTACCTCGGTGGAAATAGGAAGAGATCTCCATGGACTTTATTTACGGTTTGCCGAGGACTCGAGGAAGTTCTCGGATTTGGGTGATAGTCGACCGATTGGCTAAGAGCGCACACTTCATTCCGGTAGAGACACTTATACCGTGGAACAGTGGGCAGATTGTTTTTGGAACAGATTGTTCGCTATCACGGTGTACTGTGAGGATTGTGTCCACCGTGATTCGAGGGCTTGTGTGTTGGATTTCGGGCGATTGGGACCGATGCACACTGTATCGATGGAGTTTGCATATAACAACGATTTATCGATCGGCGATTCAGATGGCTCCATTCGAGGCTTTGTATGGTAAGCGTTGCCGATCTCCCGTGTTGCGGGAAGAGGTTGGTGACGAGCGAGTTTGGGTCCCGAGGTTTGTAGTTGACGAATGGTGCCGTGCGAGAAGATTAGAGCTCGTATGTTGACAAATTTCGAGTAGACAGAAGAGTTACGCCGATGTCCGGCGTCGGGATTTAGAGTTTGAGGTTGGTCGACATGTATTCCTAAAGGTCGCACCGATGCGAGGTGTTTTGAGGTTTGGCAAGCGTGGAAAGCTGAGTCCCCGTTTTGTTGGTCCGTTGTGATTCTGGAGAGGATCGGCAAGGTTACTTATCGATTAGCCTTGCCTCATTGTCAGCAGTGCACAGTGTTTTTCATGTTTCGATGTTGAGACAGTACGTGCCGGACCCGTCGCAGATTGGTGATTTTGAGCCGTTGCAGCTGAATGAAGATTTGAGCTTCGAGGAAAAGCCAGTGGGGATTCTTGCTTTTGAGGCAAAGACACTGCGTAATCGTGAAATCCGGTTGGTAAAGGTTCAGTGGAGGAGTCAGAGTTCAGAGGAAGCCACTTGGGAGCGGGAGGATGAGATGAGATTGCAGTATCCCGAGCTGTTCCAATCTTAAGTGACTTTCGAGGACGAAAGTCTTATAAGGGGGGAATATTGTAACGGCCCGGAATTTTCATCCCAATCTTCCCGGGAGGCCCAGGGGCATTTTGGTAATTTTGGGTCGGGCCGATAGGGCCGGTTTTGTATTTTCTAATTGCCGGAAAAATTATGAGTCGATTTGAATGAGATCGGGAATTTTGGTGAAGACATTTGGGCTTGGGAAAAAGTAAAAATAAATAGGGAATTAAATAGCGCGTCGAGTGAGATTCGAGCCAAGGACGTGTCGCATGCTAGGCGGAGGGCGCTTGTAAGGGACCGACTCGAATGGGGCACTAAATGAGCCCTTACCCCAATGCATGCATTCAAGGTAAAGGACATTAAACAGACATGATTTCGGATTCCAATTAAAAACAAAACATTCAAAATAACCCCTTTAAAAACTAGACAATTTCCTGGAACTGTCCTCCTGTTTCAAGCTTTGTTCCAAGATAAATACATTTCCAAGGTTTACTCGATCGGAGATTTACTAAAAACCATTCAAAACACTGTTCAGATACAAAATTTGGAATCCACAAAACATTTACAAAACATCCTAGGGCTCGTGCGTCTACATACATGCATTGGGGAAAACAAAACACACGAGAATCATAATACAAAAATCGAGTTGGAAAGGCTGGGCCCCATGATCACGGCTCCTCCTTCACCATCTGTCTACTTAACTTGGTTACTGTGGAAAAACCACGATAAGGGTGAGTAACGAATTACTCGGTAAGAAATCCACCGGGTACAATACGATATACATGGTCATCTCGATGAGCGTATGCAAGCTATGAATATAAGCAGAGAATAGAGCACATAGCTTAGCCCACACTTGGGCCTCGGATGCCAATTTAAGGTCTTAGTCGGAATAATATCACCCACGATCCAATACATAAGTCGCCTATCACGAGAAACAAGTCGGCCTCGGCTTTGTCTACTATCGGACAGAAAGGTACATCGGCTCACAATCGAGGAGCTCTGGTCGGCATTTGTAATGGCGTAAGCATGCCGCGTGCCGCACTGCAGAACTATGGGAAGTGCGGAGTGCGAAGCAAAATTTGCCCATGTCCGATCACCACGCCTAACTAAATCTTTGGATAGGTGTCAGCGACATAGGGTGTGAGACCTGAGACACGTAAACTATGTCGGCTGAACCACGCACTTTGGGGCCAAGGCGGTCGTGGTAGGCTTACGCTAGGAAGCCGTCCTTGCCTTAACGGTGGCAATCGGGGCTACGGCCGAACACGCCGAGGGCGTCTTGGCGATCGTCGGGGGCGAGGCAATGCCAAGTCATCATCCGACCGTTGGGGCATTTAACGATCGCCACCCTCACCCAAGATTGCAAGGCCTACCGCTTGGGTTAGCTAATCCCTCACGGGGGTCGAGGGCGGAATGGCGGCTCGGCGTCCACGCCATGGATGCAAGGTACTTTATGCATCGGGCGGATGATGCTATCTACCGCAACTCTAACTTTGCGCCTAGCAATCGACAAACAAATCCATAAAATCCAATACGTGCTCAATAAGAATACAACGAGCCTAGCATGATACTACGAAGCAAAGAGCAGAGATCACGAGCATGCTAGAAAGGAATAACCTAGCATGGATTAACATGAGAATTAAATCGGGAAAATCATGCTAATCGGAATTCGAGAATAGAATACCTAGCTACACATGTCAATAAACACAAACAAGCAGTCAATCGGCAATCACATATAATATCGCGGGGTCCACACAACTACGGTAAGAAATCCTTACCTTGGTGGGGACGATTTGACACGAAATCCTAAATTGCGAGCGAACCGAACTAGCTACGAGAACCTATCAATCACAACAAAAATCACACAATAGGCCTAAATATAATAAAATAAATGAGGCTAAGCTGGGAGCAACTCACGAGCGCGCGATTTAACGCGCAACGAGCCGATTGCACTAAGCGGGCAAAGCAAAGAATCGCTCGTCGAATCCCCTTGGATCGCTCGATTTGGGTTTCTCCTTTCGCCCTCGCGCGCAGAAGCAGAGCCCTGCGCCGTAGAGCGCGTCGCGCATCGCCTCGCGCCCGCGCGCACGCCTCGCCCAGCTCCGTGTCACGCCGCGCGGGCCCTCGCGCCTCTGCATCGCCCGCGTCCATGCCCAACGCCCTGTTCGTTCGTGCGCTGCTCGTGCCCCATTGCCCGTCCGCGCCCCAGCGCGCCCAGCACGCCCATTTCTATGCCCCAGCGCGCCCAGCCATCCCCGTTGCTGCCCCGTTCGTGCAATCGGCTTGTTCGTGAGTTCGTCGCGCCTCGTGAGTTGCTCCCGAGCTGAGCCTCGTTTATTTTATTATATTTAGGCCTATTGTGTGATTTTTGTTGTGATTGATAGGTTCTCGATAGCTAGTTCGGGTTCGTTCGCCGCTTAGCTTTTTCGTGTCAATTCGTCCCCGACCAAGGTAAGGATTTCTTACCGGAGTTGTGTGGACCCTGCGATATATTATGCGATTGCTGATTGATTGCTTGTTTGTGTTTATTGACATGTGTAGCTAGGTTCTCTATTATGAATTCCCGATTAGCATGATTTTCCTTATTTATTCTCATGTTAATCCATGCTAGGTTGTTCCTTTCTGGCATGCTCGTATCTGTTCCTTGCTTCGTAGTATCATGCTAGGCTCGTTGTATTCTCATTGAGCACGTATTGGATTTTATGGAATTGTTCTTTGTTTGCTAGGCGGTTAGAATTGCGGTAGATAGCATCATCCGGCCCGATGCATAAAGTACCTTGCATCCATGGGCGGGGACGTCGAGCAAGTCATTCCGTCCCCGACCCCGTGAGGGATTAGCTAACCCAAGCGGTAGGCCCCGCAATCTTGGGTGAGGGTGGCGATCGTTAAATGCCCCAACCGTCGGGATGATGACTTGGCATCGCCTCGTCCCCGACAGTCGGCACGTCCTCTACGTGTTCGGCCGTAGCCCCTGATTGCCACCTGTTAAGGCAAGGACGGCTTCCTGGTGTAAGCCTACCACGATCGTTCCTTGGCCCCAGGTGCGGTGGTTCAGGCTGACATAGTTTACATGTCCAAGTCTCACACCCCTATGTTAGTGACACCGATCCAAAGATTTAGTTAGGCGTGGTGACTGGACATGGGCAGCTTGCCTCTAGACCTGGCACCCCCATGGTTCTGCGCAGACAGCACGCGGTGCATGCTCACGCTCATTACAAAGCGCCGGCCACCGAGAGCTCCTCGGGATCTTGAGCAGTGTACCTTTTCGTCCCACGATGAGCAGGCTGAGGCCAGGACTTGTTTCTCGTATAGGGCGACTTATGTATTGGACTGTGTGGTGATATTATTCCGGACTAAGACCTTAAATTGGCATCCGAGGCCCAAGTGTGGGCTAAGCTATGTGCTCTATTCTGTGTTTATATTCATAGCTTGCATACGCTCATCGAGATGACCATGTATATCGTATTGTACCCCGGTTGGGGATTCTTCTTGAGTAATTCGTTACTCACCCCCCATACGTGGTTTTTCCACAGGTAACCAAGTTGCGAGACAGGATGGCTGAAGGAGGAGCTGTGATCATGGGGCCCAGTCTTCCAACTCTGATTTTTGTATTATGACTCTCGTGTGTTTTGTTTCCCCTGAATGCATGTAGCCGGGCGCGGAGCCCTAGGATGTTTTGTAAATGTTTTGTGGATTCCAGCATTTTGTATCTGAACAGGCTTTGAATGGTTTTTAAGAAATCTCTGATCAGAGTATACTTTGGAAATGTATTTATCTTGGAAACAGGGACAGGTTCTAGGGAAATTGTCTAGTTTTTAAAGGGGTTATTGTAACGGCCCAGTTTTCTATTCCAGTTCTCGAGGTGCTTCCGGTTCAGATTCAGTGGTTCGGTTGGGCCGTTAGAGCTGTTTTGACCCTTAAGGGTATTTTGGTCTTTTGCTCCAGGGCAGGATTTGTGGATTTCGGGGCTTCGAGGCGCTTACGCGCTTTGTTGAGGCTTGTTTGTTGGTGGTCTGCGAGTCCCGAGATGTTTGGGGTACTCGTTTGGGAGTTCGGTTGTGATTTGGGTTTTGGGCAAAGTGATCGTTGTTTGGGTGTTTCCTTTGGGATTCGAGCCCAGGCCCTTAGAGTGATTTGGGAGTTTGTTTAAGTGAGAGTTATTGTTTGGAAAAGGTTGCTTGGTAGGAAATGGGATTTAAGGACTTTAAGGCTTGTTTAAATTAGGAAAAAGGGAAGAAAAATCAAAAAGTCCCTTTCCCCTTGTTTTGCAATCTCTCTCTCTCTCTCTCTCTCTCTCTCTCTCCTAGCCGACCACCAAGAAAACCCAGCCATGCCCTAGCCACCCGACCATGCCTAGCCGCACCACACCGGCGCATCGGACCGCTCGGCCCAAAGATAGCCCGCCTGCTTGACCCGCGCACGGACGCGCGCTTGCATCGCCGCCCAGTGCGCCCAGATCGTTGCATCGTCCAGCCCTAGCCGCGCCCTCGCTCGAGCCGCCCAGCTCACCCATGCGCGCCGTGCCGAGCCACCCCAGCGCCCGATCGCGTCGCCCCTCGCCCTAGTCGCGCCGAGCCCGGATCTGATCGCCCGAGCCATCGTTCGTGTCGCCTTGGTCGCGCCGAGCCAGATCTGCATCGCCCGAGCCATCTTCGTGTCGCCTTGGTCGCGCGCGAGTCCAGATCGCATCGCCCTCGCCTTGGTCGCGCCGAGCCGGATCGGCATCGCCCGGGCCGTCTCGTCCGAGTCGCTCGCCCCCGTAGGTCGTCGTGCCTTCCCGCGCCCCGAGCCGCGTCGCGTCGCGTCGCCTCGCCGCGCGCGCGCCGCGCGCCGCGCGCAAATCCTCTGTCAAGCCGAGCCGCCGTGTGTCGTCGCCCGGTCGAGCTTGTGCCCAGCGCCCCGGCCGGTGCTCTTCTGCGCCCGGCCTGCTGTTGTGTGTCTTTGGTTGGCGAGCCTTGTGGCTTCTCGGATGGTTGTTAGGGTTCGATTAGAGGCTCGAGGATTGCTTGGTTGATTTGTGATTATTTTACGCTTGTCCCGGTAAGGATTTCTTCACCGTGGTTGTGTGGACCTGCGATATATCTCGATTGTGCCTTGCATGTTTCTTTGATTGTTATGAGCATGATAGTGATAGGCGGCTTTGTTTGATCTCTTGCTAGCATGTTTGTTGATTTTACATGTTAGTGCCATGCTAGGTTTGTTCTTCCAAAGCATGCTTGTGATTCTGTTTAAGTTGTAGTATCATGCTAGGTAAGCGTGATTGATGTCGGTCATTGCTTGCTAGCCAGAATCATTGATTTACTCGGTATTCTTGGATAGAGTAGTAGGGTTTGTCATCATCCCAGGGCCGAGAGCGGACATAACGTACTTTGTCCCCACCGGTCGGGAGTAGAGCGAAGCATAACGTACATTGCTTCCCGGCAATTGTTGTGGATGTAGCTACCACATCGGCATAAGCCTAGTTTGTAGCTGCTAGAGCGGAACCCCGCCAGCGGTGCAAGCTGCCTGGGCGGTTCTTAGCTTCAGTCGGTGGTACAGGCTGCGCAGATGAGTGCCGAGGGCCTCGCACTCGCGTGTTCGGTGACACCGTTTCCGAGTCTTAGGCATGCGTGCACTGGCCCGCGTAGTTTGCCCTTAGGCCCCCGCATTTACGCCGGTTGCGAGAAGAGCATGCGGTGTGCGCGCACACACGCGTTAGTAGCCGGTTCGGAGAGCTCCCGGGCTAATGTTCGTGAGTACACGATTCCTTCGATTTAGAGCGATCATGGGTACTCCCGATAGTCCAGATTTTTAGCGAGGGTAAGAGGCCCTTGAGGACACCCATTGGGATTGGCTTTTGAGCTAATCAATTGGTCGAGGGAGAAAGACCCTCGAGGGTGTCGGACATCTTGGGATCGGTTTTGAGGTGATCAATTGGCCGAGGAGAAAGACCTCGGAGATGTCGAGGATTGGTTATGAGAACCAATCATTAGGCCGGAAGTAGGAGACTTAGATGATTCCGGAAGTAAGAGACTTAGATGTTTCCAGATCTTGTGTTATGAGCTCGTTGAGCTATGATGTGTTGGTATTCATTTGCTTGCATATTGAGGTGCTAGATGGCGATGTATCGTATTGTACCCCGGTTGGGGATTCTTCTTGAGTATGTTTATACTCACCCTTATTTATCTTTCGGGTAACTTGGGACAACACCGGGAGGGCTAGCGGAGGAGCCGATTGATCATGGGGAACCCATGGCACTCTGTCTTTTATTATTGCATTGTTTATTCAAAGATGTAGATGGGACAGGAGTCCTAGGGAACCTTGTTTAAAACGTTGCTTAAATTGTATTGTACATTTTATTAAACTTGGCCGAGTTGTTTTACTTTGTTGGATTGTTTAAACTGAAAATTGTTGGTTCTGTTTTAAGGGCTCCCCCTTCTCATATGTTTTGAAAGGTTTTTAAATATAAGCTCTAAACCGCTTGTTATCATATTTAACTTGCATCTTTGAGTAAGATCCCGAGTTTAGGACCATGTTTTGGGTCGGGTTCTTACAGATTGGTATCGAGCACGAGTCATAGATTACGTAGACTAACTCGCTTTGTAGGTTGTTGTTCCCATGATCATCGGCACTCCACGCACCGCTTGGTTTGTGCGAGTTCAATTAAGTTAAGGGGTAAGAATTTACAATACTTTTCTTCTAGCTTTTATGCATGTGTAGAGTTGTGGAGCGAGACGCAGCGGTTCGACTCGTTGTTGGTTTGGGCTTAGAGAGCCATCATGCCAACTTTTCCGCGATGCGAGTAGTTTGATGAGCGGTGAGAGCCCCCGTGTGGGCGATTTTGTTGCTTTGTGCAGATCGCCGGTGTGTCGATCGCACTCAGAGGAGGCAGAGATTAGACTCCCATAGGCCATTTGTGGCCCGCTTGTTGGTTTCTCCCCTAGTGAGAGGGTGGAGGTGCCTTGTGCGATCGCCGATATGTTGATTGCACTCGGAGGAGCGGGGACGCTTGGCATGTCCGACCAAGGAGTTGGGTGATCTTGTTGATGTTGAGGCCGCGCCCCGAGGTTGTTTAGCCCTTTGGCGAGTTGGCCCCATGTTGAGTTGAGTTGCCTAGAGGAGGGGGTAGAGGCTAGCACGCCTCGAGTATGACTCCTTGAGCAGAGTGTGCTCCGGCCATGTGAGATTTGATGGCGTGTCTTTAGCTATCGAGAGAGCAAAGACCAGCGCGCAGATTTGTAGCGCGTAGCGAGGAGTCCGGGCATGGATAGCCCGGTGTGAGTTTGTTTCAGCATTTTCCCCGAGTAGCTCGTAGCCGGAGGTTCCGGGAGGGCTTGATCAGCAGAGTTTATGCGATTGAGTTTGTTGGCGTTGATGGAGCCGCCCGATTTGGCAAGTGGATGCTGTGAGAGCTTGATGTATTAGAAAGTCCTCACCGCTAGTAGTAAAGCGGTTGGCGAGTTTGAGTTTAGCATCCGTGTGTTGGGATGCCTAACATTCAGAGGCCGAGGTGAGCCGTTCCCATCTTTGTTGATTCCGCAGTTGGTGGTGGTAGTCCCTTGAGAGAGGTGGACTAGCGAGTCTCCACCGATCGCCCGATTGATTGGCAAGTTGCCGTGTTAGTGGCTTGAGGCGGATGTAGAGACATCTGTGCCCCCTTGCAAGCATGCCGTTGTTGTGCGGCCAGTTCTTTTAGTGCCCTCGTAGCTGTGGTGTAGTGTGGAGTTTGCTTGCCGGGGTTTTATCCATCCGTGGATTTTGGCGGGCTAGTAGAGTGGAACCTCTTTTATTTGGATGTTCCGAGTGTGGAACTAGTTGTTGCCACCCGAGGAGTTGGCCTGAGCTTTTGTTGAGCATCGAGTGGGATGCGAGGAGTAGGCCGTGGCAAGTCTGTTGGTCGAGATGCCGAGAGATTAGGCCGCTCGAGTGTTTGGACTCTGTCTTTGAGTGCCATTGCCCCGTCACTTGGAGAGTGACTTTCCCTATTCTCGGAGGGGCATAAAGCTCGTTTGAGGTGATTCGTGTTGTAATGGATGTAGTGCTGTTGGCACCAAGCTTTGAGAGGAGGCCTAGTTTGGGCCGGTTGGCACTTTTAGTGCAGTGGTTCCATGGTTGCCCAGTATAGCATCCCCGCTTGTCTTGTACCCTTTTCACGAGGTTGCACTGTTTGGGTTGCTTAAGAGATCTAGCTCGGTGGTAGTCAGAGAGGACTACAAGTTTGAGGTTTTCGAGGAAAGTAGGAGCCATTCGGGATCTCTAAGAGTTGGGGTGTAAAGGATGCTATAGGTTGTTAAGAGCTAAGCGCGTTCGAGTTCTCGCGCGCTGTGTTGTGAGCCTGTGAGCCGGCTTGATGGTAGCATGATTCGGCTACCCTTGAGTTGCCCTAGTATGGTTAGTGTTGGCATCGTGGATGCGTGGTTGATCGATGATAGAGCCATGAGTTGGATGGCTGATCGGGTAGCGTTTAGTGAGCACATTGTTTGAGGAATGTTAGCTTGGTGTGGTTTTGCGCTTGTAAGAGTAAGTTGGCCAATGTGGCTTTTCGTGGTGAGTTGGCCCCGAGTGGGTTTGAACTCTCGTTGCTCCCTTGTTTGTTGTGGCTCTGTTTGGAGGCAAAAGTTACCACAATGTGAGAGCCCTTGTTGGCTTTGGATCTTAAGAGATCAAGTTGGAGTTTGTACACCCGGTGCACTTTTGCGTAGCTCGTTAAAGTGGTTTATGTTTGGAAAACCACGAGAGGTTCGTGTTGAGGACCCAGTGCTCGAGTCTTTGAGGTGTCAAGGCTTTAGTTCTTGGCAAGTGCCTAGCTTTGGGTGTAAGGATCCGATTGCTCGTGCTTTGGGCGGCCGTTGGTTAAGCAAGTTTTGCTAGTTGGTCCTTGCCTGGTTAGACTTGATTGGGGTGAACAAGAGCAAGCGATAGTGGCAAAGCGCGCGATTTCGATCGTTTTGGCTAAGAAAAGCTGTTCGGATCCTTACCTTGAAAAGAAGGTATGTTGTGGTTGTTGCTTTGAGTAGGAGGATGACGCCTCTCTGTAGCGCGTTCTGGTTCCCTTGGTTTCCAAGTTGGGTTGGCCAAAGCATAGTTGAGATCTTTGGAGAGGGTTGTGCCAGCGCGTAGCTGGTTGTTTGTTAGATCGTTGTCGACCGTGTGTGTCGGAGGGTGATCGAGAGGATCTCTAGTTGCGGAGAGCCTCTCCAGAGCTCGATTAGACCCGAGCGGTGTTCCTTGGGTGAGTTGCTTGCAGATTTGGCGATCTAGCAAGCTAGTGCTTGTTTGGTTTTGGAGGCTAGTTGGTGCTTGGTGTTGACCAAGATTTGGTTCTCTTGATGTTTCAAGAGCTTGCTCGGTTCGAGCGAGGAGGGGCGTTACCACGAGGATTCGTTCCTAGTCCTGGTTGTTTTGGGAGTTGATTCCTCCCTCGGTGGTTGAGTAAGTTCGGCTAGTTACGGATTGGTGGTCCAATCGGTTGAGTTTCTCTTGGGTGTTGCTTCCAAGAGAGTTGGTTGATGTTGCCCTTGGGTTGGAGCAAGTCGAGCGTGTGTGATGTTCGTTGCGCCTTTAGAGTTTTGCTGGCTCGGGAAATCGTTCCCGTTGAGGAGTCGGCGTAGCTCTGAGTTGTGTAGATGATCAGAGTAGCGCGTTGGTTAGCCCAACGAGAGGGTCCCCGCATTGTGTTGTTAGCAAGCGAAAAGTTGTTTGTCCCCGCAAGAGCGGTGGCGCCCCGATTTAAGAGTTGAGCTTGAGTTGAGTTTCTGAGCAAGGCCTTCTCGGGCTTTGTTTCTAGTTGTTGAGCTTTTCGCGGTTGGCGAAATTTGAGCCTCGATTGAGTGTGTTGGCACAGAGGTGCCGTGGCATTGGTTGGTTAGCCTTTGGGCCGCTTTTCCTCAAGTTTGTTGTGTGTTCTTTGGTAGCCCTGTGAGGGTTTGGTCCTTGCTGCGAGATTTTCCATGAGAGGAATGTTGGGTGTTTCCTTGCACGGCAATGTTCTTTTGGCGATTGCTAGTAGGTTTGCATGGAAAAGTTTGTGTTCTAGCCGTTGTGAGGCTCCAGTTGTTGGCTTGGCCGAGTGGAGCTGCTGCTGGTTTTTGGCCATTTAGGGTTGGCCGTGGTGAGTTTTCAGCTTGTGCTAGTGGGAAAAGTTTGCCTTTTGGATCAATCGCCGATTGGTGGTTCGATTGTTTTTCGTTAAGGCTTTAGGCAAGCCTTGTGGTTCGCTGGTCTCTTGTGAAGAAAGAGTAGGCCGTTTGGTTTCTCGGAACACGAGAGGTTGATTGTTTGGCCGACTTGGCGTTGTGTTGAGGCGATTTGTTATCGATTGTGGGCATTCAGAGAGAGATTACGCCGGTGCGTGGCGTTGAGTTTTGGAGCTTGTGCCCGATCGCGATTTCTTTGAGAGTAACACGATTGAGAGGTGTTCCGTGTTGGTTTAGTGGGGTTTTGGGTGAGCCCCAAGTTTGTAGGGCTTTTGAGATCCTTGAGCGGATTGGAGCGGTGGTTAGCTTTGCCCCGTCCTTTCAAAGATTGCAAGTTTTGTGTTCTTCGTCTCTTTGTTGAGATAGTTTGTGGTGATCGAGAGCATCGTGGCTTGAGCCTTTGAGAACCCAAGAGGGTTTGGTTATCGAGAGAAGGGCTAGTGTTGTTTTAGCCGAGAAGTTCGGTTGGCTAAGAATCAAAGTGGAGTTTTTATTGAGTTTATTTCGTTTTAGGACTTTCGAGGAAGAAAGTCTTAAAAGGAGGGAGTATTGTAATGGCCCGATTTTCTATTCAGTTCTCGAGGTGCTTAGGTTGATTCGATGGTTCGGTTGGGCCGTTAGATTTATTTTGACCCTTAAGGGTATTTTGGTCTTTTGCTCCCAGGCGAGGATTTGTGGATTTTCGGGGCTTGAGGCGGCTTACGCTTTGTTGAGGCTTGTTTGTTGGTGTTTCATGAGTCCCGAGATGTTTGGGGTACTCGTTTGGGAGTTCGGTTGTGATTTGGGTTTTGGGCAAAGTGATCGTTGTTTGGGTGTTTCCTTTGGGATTCGAGCCCAGGCCCTTAGAGTGATTTGGGAGTTTGTTTAAGTGAGAGTTATTGTTTGGAAAAGGTTGCTTCAGCCGGGAAATGGGATTTAAGGACTTTAAGGCTTGTTTAAATTAGGAAAAAGGGAAGAAAAATCAAAAAAGTCCCTTTCCCCTTGTTTTGCAATCTCTCTCTCTCTCTCTCTCTCTCTCTCTCTCTCTCTCTCTCCTAGCCGACCTCACCAAGAAAACCCAGCCATGCCCTAGCCACCCAGCCATGCCCTAGCCGCACCACACCCTGGCCGCATCAGACCGCTCACCCCAAAGATAGCCCTGCCCGACCCGCCGCACGGAGCGCCTTTGCATCGCCACCCAGTGCGCCCGGATGCGTTGCATCGTCCGGCCCTAGCCGCGCCCTCGCTCCAGCCGCCCGACTCACCCATGCCGCGCGTGTGCGCGAGCCACCCCAGCGCCCGATCGCGTCGCCCTCGCCCTAGTCGCGCCGAGCCCAGATCTGCATCGCCCAGGCCATCTTCGTGTCGCCTTGGTCGCGCCGAGCCCAGATCTGCATCGCCCAGGCCATCTTCGTGTCGCCTTGGTCGCGCCGAGTCCAGATCGCATCGCCCTCGCCTTGGTCGCGCGCGAGCCCGGATCGGCATCGCCCGTGCCGTCTCGTCTTGAGTCGCTCGCCCGTGGGTCGTCGTGCCTTCCGAGCGCCCGAGAGCCCGTCGCGTCGCGTCGCCTCGCGGCAGCGCCCGCGCGCCGTCTTACGTCAAGCCGCGCGTGTCGCCGTCACCGGTCGAGCTCGAGCTCGCGCGCGTGCTGCGCCGGCGCGCACGCCTGCGCCCCTGTGCCCGGCGCTTTGTGCCAGCGCCCGGCCGGTGCTCTTCTGCGCCTACCTGCTGTTGTGTCTTTGGTTGGCCCGAGCCTTGTGGCTTCTCGGATGGTTGTTTGGGTTCGATTAGAGGCTCGAGGATTGCTTGGTTGATTTGTGATTATTTTTCGCTTGTCCCGGTAAGGATTTCTTTACGAGTGGTTGTGTGGACCTGCGATATATCTCGATTGTGCCTTGCATGTTTCTTTGATTGTTATGAGCATGATAGTGATAGGCGGCTTTGTTTGATCTCTTGCTAGCATGTTTGTTGATTTTACATGTTAGTGCCATGCTAGGTTTGTTCTTCGGCATGCTTGTGATTCTGTTTAAGTTGTAGTATCATGCTAGGTAAAAGTGATTGATGTCGGTCATTGCTTGCTAGCTGGGAATCATTGATTTACTCGGTATTCTTGGATAGAGTAGTAGGGTTTGTCATCATCCGAGGCCGAGAGCGGACATAACGTACTTTGTCCCCACCGGTCGGGAGTAGAGCGAAGCATAACGTACATTGCTTCCCCGGCGGCCGTTGTGGATGTAGCTACCACATCGGCATAAGCCTAGTTTGTAGCTGCTAGAGCGGAACCACCGCCAACTAGCGGTGCAAGCTGCCTTGGCGGTTCTTAGCTTCGGTCGGTGCGGGTACAGCCGCACAGATGAGTGCCGAGGGCCTCGCACTCGTGTTCGGTGACACCATTTCCGAGTCTTAGGCATGCGTGACTGCCGCGCGTAGTTTGCCCTTAGGCCCCCCGCATTTACGCCGGTTGCGCGAGAAGAGCATGCGGTGTGCGCGCAGACACGCGTTAGTAGCCGGTGCCGGAGAGCTCCCGGGCTAATGTTCGTGAGTACACGAGTTCCTTCCGGTTTAGAGCGATGCGGGTACTCTCCCGATAGTCCAGATTTTTAGCGAGGGTAAGAGGCCCTTGAGGACACCCATTGGGATTGGCTTTTGAGCTAATCAATTGGTCGAGGGAGAAAGACCCTCGAGGGTGTCGGACATCTTGGGATCGGTTTTTGAGCTGATCAATTGGCCGAGGGAGAAAGACCCTCGGAGATGTCCCGGGATTGGTTATGAGAACCAATCATTAGGCGGAAGTAGGAGACTTAGATGATTCCGGAAGTAAGAGACTTCCGATGTTTCCAGATCTTGTGTTATGAGCTCGTTGAGCTATGATCTGTGTTGGTAGCTGTTTGCTTGCATATTGAGGTGCTAGATGACTGATGTATCGTATTGTACCCCGGTTGGGGATTCTTACTGAGTATGTTTATACTCACCCTTATTTATCTTTCAGGTAACTTGGGACAACACCAAGAGGGCTAGCGGAGGGAGCTGATTGATCATGGGGAACCGCCGGCACTCTGTCTTTTATTATTGTATTGTTTATTCAGCATGTAGATGGACAGGAGTCCTAGGGGAACCTTGTTTAAAACGTTGCTTAAATTGTATTGTACATTTTATTAAACACTGGCCAGGTTGTTTTACTTTGTTGGATTGTTTAAACTGAAAATTGTTGGTTCTGTTTTAAGGGCTCCCCCTTCTCATATGTTTTGAAAGGTTTTTAAATATAAGCTCTAAACCGCTTGTTATCATATTTAACTTGCATGCTGAGTAAGATCCCAGGTTTAGGACCATGTTTTGGGTCGGGTTCTTACAGTTATTTTGAATGTTTTGTTTTAATTGGAATACGAAATCATGTCTGTTTAAATGTCCTTTACTTTGAATGCATGCATTGGGGTAAGGGCCCATTTAGTGCCCCATTCGGGTCGGTCCCTTACAAGCCGTGACTATAATAAAATGTCATAACTGGTTTTATGTTGACACTTGTAAATTGTCGTTATTACTTCATCAATGACTTTGTATATGTGTCATTAATGGTTAATCTATGACTATAATCAAAGTATTATGAAATTATTAATAAATCAAATTTCATTAGTAAGGAATATAATCATGTACCAAAATAGATATTCAACCTTTTAGTCATGGTATCACTAATTCAAATTGTAACGACCTGACTTCCTAAATATACTCTAATGGGGTGTTACGGGTGCATGCATATTAAAATCATCAAAATCGATTTAACAACCACATGCGTTTTCCAACAAAGTCTCATAAAAAAACATGAGACGGTACTAATAGTTCGAAAACGTACAAAACAGGGTTCGGGATCCCGATAGTTCAAAATAAAAGATAGTTTAGCAGAGTTTAAAACGTAAAATATAAGGTTTGACACAAGTAAAACAATGTGGAAAAGAAAATGTTGACACCGTGTCCATGATCGATCCAGCTCCTAGCCTAGCCACCTCGGAATGGATCAATATCTGAAAATGTAAGAGGTGAGTATATCGAAATATACCCAGTAAGGAGCCCCACCATGGGGTTAAGCATGTAAACAGAAACAAGTTAGAAGATACGACAACTGAAGCTAAATGCCTCGCTCAAGCATGGCCGGCCTCAGGCCTGTCACGAGCAAGCAATGTCAAACAACGGCGTGCAAGCCGTGAGCAAGTTACGGCTAAATACCGAGCAATCATCTAAATAAGGTTAGAGCAAGGACCCCGAGTGAACACACAAGTTCCCCAAACCTCGGGTCGGACACGTCCCATACCGTGTCCTAAGGGAAAAATCATAATTATCTCGGGGTAGCCTGACCTTTGCCAGGGACCCACCAAACTGCATCAGCAGAAACATACATGAATGCCTCGGGTAACCTGACCTTTCAGGGACCCACTACGCTGTGCTCTCGGAGACATACTCTAGTGTCTCGGGGTAACCTAGCCTACGCTAGGGACCCACCACGCTTCTGCTGCATAGCTCTAATTAACGTATCAATAGAGACATACCCAAATGCCCTAAGGGTAGCCTGACCGTTGAGGGACCCACCATGCTTCCGCTGTGCAACTCAATTAGCGTATCCGTAGGGCATTCACAAATGCCAATAAAAGTCACCCGACCCTGTCAGGGAGGACCACGAGTGAGGGAAAACACACAGGATCCCAAAACCTCGGGTCAAGACTATGACACACAGTCGTGTCAGCACGGCCAAACACAACGCCATTAACAATCACCTGACCCTGTCAGGTAGAGTCACGAGTGACGGAAACTGCAGGGTCCTTACACCTCGGACTCGGGGAACTAATTGCTAACCCCAGCATGCAGGGGGACTGACCCGCCTGCAGACAACATCCCCACTAAATGCATGCAGGCTCACCGACAGACATTCCTCTGCACCTTCATCTGTCCAAGTGGCCTCTTCTAGTAGTCTCAGAGCAGGTAAGGCATAACCGCCCTCCTTCCAACGTAATTTGTAACACCCTAGTTTTTAATTAAAAATATCTATGGTTTTATTTGAATATTATTGTGGTATTTAAGTGTTGTTATTAAAATATATAAACTTGAGACCTCCCTATTTAAAGTCCTATTTTTAATAATAAAATGAATTTACTACACAAATATAATTAGATCTTTGTTTAATTTAAATGTTATTCTTTGTTATTAATTTCTATTTTAGCTTCTTTTATTTAAAGAATAAAAACTAGGGATTTCTAAGGGTTTTAAAAATGCATGCCAAAAAAGGAAATGGGTTGAACTATAAAAAGAAAACGGGTTTGGGCATTTTAAAATACCTTTTATTTTTTATAACAAAACACACAGCAGCCTATCTTTCCCCTCACATGCGTCATTTTCCCTCTCTCATCCCTGTTATTCTTCAGCCCAATCCCAGCGCCCACGTGTCCACACAACATCTGTCAAATTCTCCTTATCCAGGCGTAGGATCGTGCCACGTGGCAGCCTCACCCCTCACGCTTTTTCTTACTCCCCCTCGCTGGAGAACTCGTTCGGCCGCCGTTCAACCTTCGTTGCCGCTCATCTCCACATCGTCAAGCCGTGTTGAGCTCGCTGCCGCTGTTCAGTTCCTTTCTTCGACCAACCAGCAGCTACGCCATTGACGTCTTCTTCAACCCCTCCTCACATGTGCGTGTGTGTGCCAAAGTAGGAAGATCGGTTGCGTGTGGGTTCATCTTGGGTAAGTCACCATTCCCCTCTTAAATTTGTTTTCAAGATTTTCTTTTGGCCGTCAATGGAGTTTTCTGGCGAGTTGGCTTGAAAACCCCTTTTAAATCCATTCTTTTTTTGTAGTTTTCGAGAGCTAGAGAAGTCCATTTGCAAACCCGAGACCTATTCCGTAATTCTGAGACCGAGACCTTTCCAACAAGGTATGACCCGTTCTGTTCCATGATGGCGCATAGCAGCCGACCACCACGCGCCACCGCCGCAGTGCTCTAGTGTGGCGTTTCCGAACAGTAGCTTCCTCTCATTCCCGTTATGTTAACCCCCTTTGTGGCTTGTTTAGTTTATCCTTAACGAACGTTAGACGTTGTTTTGAGGTTAGCTACTCTCGAGTTTCATCATTTTGGGACGCCGTTTAGCTCGTGGGTTCCCGTGGTGTTTCGGTAGAGTCGTCAGGAAGGTAAGTAGATTCATTATGATTCGAGTTATGGTTTAAAGTATGTGAATAGTGGCATGATAGGATTTACGAGAATTGAAGGTTGGATGACTTGTCCAATGTATGCTTTGGTGTTGTGACTCACTGTTTGAACTTATTTCTACTTGTGGTAGCACGAAATAATGTATAGCTCGTAAACTGTTACATCTCTGTTGTTGTATATCTTGTGATCGTATCATCATTTCCCGATTGGTATCTCTGCTCGTATATGCGATGAACTGTTTATCTGTTTAACTTGTTGATGGAATGAATCGCCTTGGGTTTATGCATGTTCTATGTTGTTGACTCCATCCATGTTTGACTGTATACGTGCTGTCATTATTATGATCGGGTTCTCTGTTCGTTACCTAAAGGGTTGTCTGTGTGTTTTTTTGGCGTTAGATTAGCTTGGCCTGGTTACAGTGTTGGCTATCTAAAGGAGCAACTAGCTCAAACATTATAGGGCTCATAATTGTATTATCGATATCTTGTTACTGTTATGACTCTCTAGTGCCCCTTAGGAACTGAGTGGGGATATGGATCATTTTTTCTTCGAGACACGTGGTTGGGTTGCATTAGCCTACAGGTTGACTTTTGCATCCCACCAAGGGGTCGGATCTCACCTACGTGTCACCTTGTGTGTGGAATAATGGGTTCCTTGGTTGTTGAGCACACGTGCGTGTCGCGCCAACCATTGGGTGGGCTAGGTGCACACGCCTAGGCTAGGCTAGAACTCGTGTGACTCTAGTGCTAGTTATCACTGTGTGTGTACTCGTGGAACCTTATATGCTGTGTGAATGTTCCCACAAGTTTACCCACCTAGTACGTTGGAAGGGGTGCCGGTTATGCCTTGCATGACTCTGAGACTACTAGAAAAGGCCACAAGGACAGATGAAAGTGTGGAGGAATGCCTGTCAGTGAGCCTGCATGCATTTAGTGGGGATGTTGTCTGCAGGAAAGTCGGTCCTCCCGCATGCTAGGGTTAGCAGTCAGCGCCCCAAGTTCGAGGTGTAGGGACCCTGCAGTTTCCCTCACTCGTGACTCTACATGACAGGGTCAGGTGATTGTTAACGGCGCTGTGTTTGGCCGTGCTTACACGACTCTGTGTCGTAGTCTTGACCTGACGTTTCGGGATCCTTTGTGTTTTCCCTCACTCGTGGTCCTCCTCGATAGGGTCGGGTGACTTTTATTAGCATTTGTGAATGTCCTGCGAATACGCTGATTGAGTTGCGCTATAGAAGCGTGCTGTGTCCCTGAAAGGTCAGGTTACCCTTGGGGCATTCAGGTATGTCTCTGTTGATACGTTAATTGGAGCTACACAACGGAAGCATGGTGGGTCCCTAGCGTAGGCCAGGTTACCCCGAGACACTGCATGGTTGGTCCCTGAAAGGTCAGGCTACCCGAGGCATTCGTGTATGTCTCCCCTGATGCAGTTTGGTGGGTCCCTAGCAAAGGTCATGCTACCCCGAGATAATTGTGATTTTCCCCTTAGGACACGGTATGGTACGTGTCCGACCCGAGGTTTAGGGAACTTGTGTGTTCTCCTCACTCGGGGTCCTTGCTCTGACCTTGGTCAAATGATTGTTCGGCATTTAGCTGTAACTTGCTCACAGCTTGCAAGCCGTTGTTTGACATTGCTTGCTCGTGACCGGCACTAGGCCGGCCATGCTTGAGCGAGGCATTTAGCTTCAGTTGTCGTATCTTCTAACTTGTTTCTGTTTACATGCTTAACCCCATCGTGGGGCTTCTTACTAGGTATATTTCGATATACTCACCCCTTACATTTTAGGTACTGATCCATTCCGAGGTGGCTAGGCTGGGAGTTGGATCGATCATGGACACGGTGTCGACATTTTCTTTTCCATATTGTTTGACTTGTATCAAACCTTATATTTTACGTTTTAAACTCTGCTAAACTATCTTTTATTTTGAACTATCGTGATCCCGAACCCTGTTTTGAATGTTTTCGTACTATTAGTACCGTTTCATGTTTTTTTATGAGACTTTGTTGGAAAACGCATGTGGTTGTTAAATCGATTTTGATGATTTTAATATGTATGCACCCATAACACCCCATTAGAGTATATTTAGGAAGTTGGGTCGTTACAAGTTGGTATCAGAGCTCAGAGTCATAGATTCTGTAGACTGGTTTACGATGTAAACCGTGTGTCCATGATCATCAGCAAACCAGCAGCCATCAGGTATGTGTAGTAGGGTAAAGTAAAAAACATGTTTTAGTGGTGAAATTGTTTTTGGGTTGTCTTTCGTATTGCTTGATTGTGGTTCCTAATTAGGATCCATTTACGTTTGTTTTCAGCTCCGTGATCTCCTTTCTGTCATGTCTTCCTAGGGAAAGTTACCTAGAGGGGGTACCTCGGTCTGGAGGGACCAGTTTAGGAGAGAGTTTGGAGAGGCCAAGTGGAAGAATTTAGAGTTTAATGCTTCGGAGGATCTGTTAGTGGCGGTAAAGTGGTTGGCCACGATAGAGTATATCTTCTTAGAGATGGGATGTCCTGTTGTTCAGAGGCCGAGATACGCGGCCCATGTGCTGATAGATATAGTAGTTTGGTGGTGGGAGTCCACTGAGAGAGGCAGACCAACAGAGTCTTCACCAGCCTCTTAGTAGTTTTGAGAATAGAGTTTCGGGCTAAGTATATTAGCAAAGAGGCCCAACAGAAGATGGCAGAGGCCTTTTCAAACTTGAAATAGGGAACAGATAGCATAGTCGGTTATAAGAAGAAGTTCTTAGAGTACAACTACCTTGCTCCATCATAGCCACAAAGGATCTTAAGATTAAAAAAGTTTGTTGGCGAGTTGAGAAAGGAGGTTACTCAAGATGTACGAGCACTCGCTTCTGAGTCATATTCTATAGCCGTGGCACTGGCCACTATTTACAACTCTAAGTACCCGCCGATGCAAGCCCTTGATGCACCAGTTCAGCTGTTCAGCAACACTCTAGTTGGAAAAGGAAGTTTAAGTCTTCCAGTGGTTCCTGTTCTAACGATCAGCAGTAGCACCGCCGGGGCCAGTTAGTGGAGTAATTATGTTAGCTAGTGAAAAAGTTAAGAGAGGTCGGATACAGATATCCGAAGAGCTTTTAGTGGCTACTCTCATTGTCCTGCCTATGAGTGGTTTTGATGTTATCCTTAGTATGGATTGGTTTGATGAGAACCATGTTATGATAGACTACTGCCAGAAAGAAGTCGTGTTTAGACCACCCTAGAGGCAGAGCTTCAAGTTCCACGGTTTCCAGGGCGGAGTGTGTCCACCGCTGTTTTCAGCAGTGAAAGCCCGACGATTGATAGCTCGAAGAGCATGGGGTATTTTAGCAAAGTTGTCAGGTGAAGGTAGTACCGCTTTGTCAGTTGAAATGGTACCAGTGGTTCAAAAGTTTGCAGATGTCTTCTCTGAGGAGTTACCGAGTTTACCCTTAAAGAGAGAGGTAGATTTTACCATTAAGCTTGAGCTAAGGACTCTCCCTATCTCGAAAGCTCCATATCGTATGGCGCCAGCTGAGTTGCAAGAACTCAATGTGCAGTTGCAAGATATGATTTTACCATTTTTGTTTTTTAAAAAGAATGATGGATCGATGAGCCTTTGTATAGACTACCATGAAGAATAAGTATCCCCTACCGCTATTGATGACTTGTTTGACTAGCTTTAGGGAGCTTCGGTGTTTTCAAAAATTGATTTGAGGTCAGGGTACCACCAGTTGAGGATTCGAGATGCAGACATCCCTAAGAAGGCGTTTAGATCGAGGTATGGTCATTATGAGTTCATGGTCATGTCTTTTGGACTGACTAATGCTCCTGCAGCATTTATGGACATGATGGACAAGGTGTTCAAGGCATTCTTAGACAACTTTGTTATCGTGTTCATAGATGATATTTAGATTTACTCCAAGACAAAAAGGACCATGCTTCGCACTTGAGACAAGTTTTGACGGCTTTGCGGGAAAATTAATTGTATGCCAAGTTTTCTAAGTGTGACTTCTGGCTAGAGAAAGTAGCCTTTCTTGAACATGTTGTTTCTAGGGATGGTAGCGGTGGACCCTGCAAAGATTGAGGCAGTTAGTTCGTGGGCCATACCGATGATGGTCGCTGAGATTTGCAGCTTTCTGGGTTTGGCAGGTGATTACCAGCGGTTTGTAAAAGACTTTTCCTCTAAGGCAACACCCCTGACTAGATTGACCAAGAAGGGTGTTGGCTTTGTTTCGGATGCCAGTTCTGAAGAAAGTTTTGCCCAGCTTAAGCGTAGTTTGACAACAACACCAGTGTTGGTAGTTCTCGAGGGAACAGGTGGGTTCGTAGTCTATAGTGATGCTTCCAAGTTTGGTTTAGGTTGTGTTTTGACGCAGCATGAGAAACTGATTGTGTATACTTCCCGACAGTTAAAGCCTTATGAGGAAAACTACCCAACTAATGATATGGAGTTGACAACTGTAATGTTTGCTTTAAAGATCTAGAGGCATTACTTGTATGGTGAGAAGATTCAGTTGTTTACAGATCACCTGTAAGAACCCGACCCAAAATACGGTCCTAAACCTAGGTTCTCACTCAGCATGCAAGTTAAAATACTTCATCAAGCGGTTTAGTGCTCATATTTAAAACCTTTCAAAACATTTAGAAAGCGGGAATGCTTAAAACATAATCAACAGATTTTGTTTAAGAAAAACCAACGAAGTAAAACAAGCTTTGGCAGTTTATATATAAAACATTCAAAAGCAGTTCAAACAACTTTTAATAATGTTTCCCTAGGACTCTGTCCATCTACATCTTTGAACAAATATGCAACAATAAAGACAGTGCGGCGGCTCCCCATGATCATTCGGCTCCCTCCGCTAGCCGTCCGGTGCTTTGTCCCTAGTTACACGGTGGAAAACCACAGAAATAAGGGTGAGTATAAACATACTCGGTAAGAATCCCAACCGGGTACAATACGATACATCAATCATCTAGCACCCTAGTATACATGCAAGCGATTACCAACACGGATCATAGCTCAACGAGCTTACAAGGCGAATCTGGAATCCTCGGAAGTCTCCTACTTAGGCCTAATGATTGGCTCTCATAACCAATCCCGGGACATCTCCGAGGGTCTTTCTCCCTCGGCCAATTGATCACTCAAAAACCGATCCCAAAGATGTCAGAGCACCCTCGAGGGTCTTTCTCCTCGACCATATGATCACTCAAAAGCCAATCCCAATGGGTGTCCTCAAGGGCCTCTTACCTCGCTATAAATCTGGACTATCGGGAGAGTACCAAGTCCGGCTCTAAACAGGAAGGCTGGTGTACTCACGAACATTAGCCGGGGAGCTCTCCGAACCGGCGACTAACGCGTGTGCGCGCGCACCGCGCATCTTCTTTGCAACCACCGGCGTAAATGTGGGGCCTAAGTACAAACTACACGGGCGTGCACGCATGCCTAAGACTCGGAAGCGGTGTCACCGAACACGATGAGTGCGAGGCCCTCGGCACTCATCTGTGCGACTGCACCACCGACTGAAGCTAAGAACCGGCCAAGGCGGGCTTGCACCGCTGGCGGGGGTTCCGCTCTAGCGGAGCTGCTAAAACTAGGCTTATGCCGATGTGGTAGCTAAATCCACATCGGCTGCCGGGGAAGCAATGTACGTTATGCTTCGCTCTACTCCCGGCCGGTGGGGACAAGGTACGTTATGTCCGCTCTCACCTCTAGATGATGACAGCCCTAACACACTAGCTAGAGTATAGAGTAAAGCGATTCTGGCTAAACATACATAATCATCATCAATCATACATAACCTAGCATGATACTACGAACTTAAAGCGGGAATCTCAAGCATTTGGAAGAACAATCCTAGCATGGCACTAACATGTACAAACAAGCAAACATGCTAGCGGGAATGCAATCACAAAGTCATATCCTATCCACTAATCATGTCCATAAAAGTAAACATGCATATAAGGCACATTCAAGAAAGCATCGCAGAGGTCCACACAACCACGGTAAGGAATCCTTACCGAAAGCGAGCGAAATAACCTTCACAATCAAATAATGACCCTCGAGCTTTAAAGCGAAACCGAGCAACCTAAGCATTTTAAAAGCATCCTAAATAAATATACTGACCGCAAGCTTAAAAATCTAAAAGGGATAGGTTCGGAATTACCAACCGAGAAGGCACGGGGTCTCGGCAGCAAGGGGCGATTTTGGCGCTGCTTTGGTGCAGGGCAAGGCGCTAGTGCGCTGGCGCTGGCGCTGCTCGGGTGCTAACGGGCCTGCTGGCAGTGTGGCGCAGCAGAGGACGGCGCTGGCGCTGGAGGCTGCAGTGGACTGCGACAGGCGCAGCGCACCCAGCGGGAGGACGCGGACGAGTGGCAGGCACGCAGACGCGGGGCGGTCTTTGGGCGAGCGCGCGGCGGCAGCGCGGCGGCGCGGCGCGTGGCAGAGCGGCTGGTCGCGGGACGACGCGTGGCAGCGTCTGGGCGACCCGATGCTGGTCGGTGCGCGCAGCGTCTGGGCGACTGGTCTGCAGAGCGTCTGAGCGACTGGTGCGCTGCTGGCCGGGCTGGGCTGGAAATTTGCTCTGGTGCGCTGAAATTTGTCTTGGCAAATTGGTTACTGGTGCGCTGGGTGAGCAGGGCTGAGCGTGGGTGCGGCTAGGGCGGCTAGGGTTTCTTGGTGAGGTCGGCTAGAGAGAGAGAGAGAGAGAGAGAGAGAGAGAGAGAGAGAGAGAGAGAGATTGCAAAACAAGGGGAGAAGGGATTTTCTTGATTTTCTTTCCTTTTTCCCTAATTAAATAGGTCTAAAATCCCTTCCCAAAGCTTCCTCTTTCCAAACCCGGCCGAAGCAAACTTATTTTAAAAATAAAAATCTCTTTTCCTACGAACTCCCCAAGACCATTTAGGGCAAGGGCTCAAAACCCAATGGAAGCACCAAAATTACAATTAATTTTGCCATTTTCTAAAACACCTCCAAACTTCCAAACAACTTGCCCAAACCTCTCGGGTCTTGCAACCAACAACCATTAAGCTTCGACAAAGGCGGGAATGGCCCTGAAATCTTGAAAATCCTCAAAACCCTGACCGGGGGCAAAAAGACCAAAATACCCCTAAGGGTTAAAATAGCTCTAACGGCCCATCCGAACATCCGAATAATGACCCGAAATCACCTGGGTAACTGAAATAGAAAACTGGGCCGTTACATCACCAGAGCCTTAAGTACTTCTTCACCCATAAGGAGTTGAACATGAGACAGAGAAGATGGCTCGAGTTAATAAAAGACTACGACTGTGAGATTTTATATCACCCAGGAAAGGCCAATGTTGTGCCCGATGCTTTAAGTAGGAAGGCGTCACATTCCACAGCTTTGTTGAGCTCCCAGATTGAATTGTGGAAAACTTTTGAGCTAGCCGATATTGCTGTTATGTTGGGAGAGTTTACCGCCAGAGTAGCCCAGTTGACAATTCAGCCGTCGATCAAACAAAGGATCATAGATAACCAGCTGAATAATCCCAAGCTGAAAAGACTATTTGAGAGAGTTCAGGCTAATGGCGATTTTGATTTTGTGATAGCACCAGGTGGAGGTTTGAGGTATATAGGCCGTTTGTGCGTCCCAAATTACACTGAGTTGCGAGCTGAGTTGCTTACAGAGGCTCATAGCTCCCCGTTTACTTGGCACCTGGGAGGTACCAAGATGTATCAAGATCTCAAGCAAACGTTCTGGTGGATGGGTATGAAACGACATATAGCTGAGTGTGTTAGTCGGTATCTCACTTATCAGCAAGTGAAGGCTCCGAGACAGAAACCGATAGGTTTGTTGCAGCCATTGAACGTTCCACATTGGAAATCAGATGAGATAACGGTAGAATATTTTTTTGGGATGTCGAGGACACCGAGAGGTTTTACTCAGATCTGGGTGTTGTGGATCGGCTGACTAAGAGTGCACACTTTATTCCCGGTAGGATTACCTATACCGTGGAACAGTGGGCACAGTTGTTTTTGGAGTAGATAGTTCGATACCATGGGGTATCAGCGAAGATCATTTCCGACCGTGACTCTCAGTTCACTTCTCGCTTCTGGAGAGCGCTCCAGAAGGTTTTGGGAACCTAGTGCAGTTTCAGTACTGCTTTCACCCTCAAACAGATGGACAAACAAGGGAGTGAACCAGATTCTCGAGGATCAGTACCTGTATTTGATGGAGTTTGCGTACAATAACATCTATTAGTCGACAATTCATATGGCTCCATTCAACGCCTTGTTTGGCAAACGTTACATGTCTCTAGTGTTTTAGAAAGAGGTTGGTGACAGACAAGTTTTGGGTCCCGAGTTGTTACACATGACCAACGATGCAGTGCAGAAGATCTGGGCTCGTATGTTGAGAGCTCAAAGTAGACAGAAAATTTACGCCGATGTTCGATGTAGAGACTTGGAATTTGAGATGGGTCAACACGTTTTCTTGAAAGTAGCGCCAATGCGAGGTGTATTGAGGTTTGGTAAGCGGGGAAAGTTGAGCCCCAAGTTTGTAGGGCCTTTCGAGATCCTTGAAGGGATTAGTGCAGTTGCTTACCGTTTGGCGTTGCCCCCGTCTTTGGCAGCAGTGCATAATGTCTTTCATGTTTCGATGTTGAGATAGTATGTGGCGGATCCGACTCACGTAGTTGATCACGAGCCTTTGGAGTTGAACAAGGTTTTGAGTTTTAAGGATAAGCCTGTGTAGATTCTGGCCCGGGAGTGCAAGACTTTGTGTAACCGGGAGATCAACCTAGTGAAAGTTCATTGGAGAAATCAGAGGGCAGAGGAAGCCACTTAGGAGTTAAAGGATGAGATGAGGTGTAACAGCCCAGTTTTCTATTCCAGTTTTTGAGGTGCCTTCGGTTCAAGATTCGGTTGTTCGGTTGGGTCGTTAGAGTTGTTTTGACCCTTAGGGGTATTTTGGTCTTTTGGCTCTCTGGGCAGGATTTATGGATTTCTAGGACTTCGAGGTCGCTCCTGCCTTTTTCGAGGCTTGTTTGTTGTTGGTTGCGAGTCCCGAGATGTTTGGGCTAGTCGTTTGGAAGTTCGGTTATGATTTGGGTTTTGGCAAAGTTTTGGTCGGTTGAGTGCTTCCTTTGGGATTCGAGCCCTGGCCCTTATTGTCAATTTGGGAGTTCGATTTAAGTGAGTTTTATTTATTGGAAAAGTTTGCTTCGGTCGGGTCTCGAAGGAGGAAGCCGGGAAATGGGAATTTAAGGATTTTAAGGTTTTAAAAATGGATAAGGTTGGAAAAATAGGATAAAAATCCCATTTTTCCCTTTTTCTCCCATTTTTTCCCTTCTCTCTCTCTTTCTCTCTCTCTCTCTCCCCGGCCCGAGCGGCCCCGGCTCGCCATACTCATGACCAGTCGCGTCGCCCGACTCGCGTCCCGAGCCCCCGACCCGCATAGTGTCGCATCGCCCAGCCCTAGCCGCGCATAGTGCCAGGCTGCCTAGCCCTTGCGTCGCTCGTCCCGTCCGCTTTCGAGTCGCCCAGATCCGAGCTCGCCGTGCCAGATCGCGCGCCCTGTAGCCGTCGCGTCGCGTCACCCCGCGCACGTGTCCCTGTAGCGCCGCGTCGCCAGCCCACGCCGTCTCTGTGCCGAGCCGCGCCGCGCGCCATCGCCCAGCCGAGCTCGCTCCGGCGCCCGCGCTCCCCTGTGTCGCCCCAGCGCCCGTCCGCGCGGAGCCCAGCGCCAGCCTCTGCGCCCATCTGCGCCCCTCAGCGCCCAGTAGCTGCCTTGCCCGTGCAGCCGGCCCGTTCGCGTGTCAGCCACGCCTCGTGAGTTGCTCCAGAGCCGAGCTATGTTTATTTTATTATATTTATGCCTATTTTATGATTATTTTTGTGTTTGTTTGGTTCGCTTTAGGTTGCTCGGGTTCGATCGCAGCTTAGGTTTCTTATGTGTTATTGCCTTCCGACCAGGTAAGGATTTCTTACAGGAGTTGTGTGGGCCCTGCGATATTTTCATGATGTGCCTTGTATGCTTGTTGACTATTATGAGCATGATAGTGATAGGTCAGCTTTGATTGATCTCTTGCTAGCATGTTTGCTTGATTGTACATGTTAGTGCCATGCTAGGTTTGTTCTTCCAGCATGCTTATGATTCCTGCTTAAGTTCGTAGTATCATCTAGGTAAGTGTGATTGATGTCGGTTATTGTTTGTTAGCCAGGAATCATTTATTTTCTCTGTACTCTTAGCTAGAGTTGTAGGGTTTGTCATCATCCAGAGGCTGAGAGCGGACATAACGTACTTTGTCCCCACCGGTCGGGAGTAGAGCGCGCGAAGCATAACGTACATTGCTTCCCCCCCCCGTCCGCCGATGTGGATTTAGCTACCCACATCGGCGTAAGCCTAGTTTGTAGCCTGCTAGAGCGGAACCCTGCCATCGGTGTAAGCCTGCCCTGGCCGGTTCTTAGCTTCAGGTCGGTGGTACATGCTGCACAGATGAGTGTCGAGGGCCTCGCACTACTGTGATCAGTGACATCGCTTCCGAGTCTTAGACATGCATACCTGGCCCGCGTAGTTTGTCCTTAGGCCCCCACATTTACGCCGGTTGCAGCAGCATGCGGTGTGCGTGCACACGCGTTAGTTGCCGGTTCGGAGAGCTCCCCCGGGCTAATGTCGTGAGTACACCATTCCTTTTCGTTTAGAGCCAGACTTCGGGTACTCTCCCGATAGTCCAGATTATTAGCAAGGGTAAAGAGGCCCTTGAGGACATCGTCGGGATCAGTGTTTGAGCTGATCAACTTTCCGAGGGACAAAGACCCTCGAAGATGTCCCGGGATTGGTTAGGATAACCAATCATTAGGCCGGAAGTAGGAGACTTCCGATGATTCCAAATCTTGCCTTGTAAGCTCGTTGAGCTATGATCTGTGTTGGTAGCTGTTTGCTTGCATGCTAGGGTGCTAGATGATTGATTGTATCGTATTGTACCCCGGTTGGGAATTCTTACTGAGTAATTCGTTACTCACCCTTATTTTTGTGGTTTTTCCACAGGTAACCATGGTGCGAAACATGATGGCTGGAGGAGGAGCTGTGATCATGGAAACCCGTTGTTCAACTCTGAGTCATTTATTTATGTTGTTATGATTTAAATGTCCTCTGAATGCATGTAGTTGGGCACGGAGCCCTAGGGTGTTTTCTGAATGTATTTCTGGATTCTAGCATTGTTGTAACTATTGCAAAGCTTGTATGTTTTAAATAAATCTCTGATCAGAGTGAGTTTTGTAAATGTATTTGTCTTGGAACAGGTGCTTGGAAACAGGGACAGGTTTCAGGAAATTATGTTGACTTTTAAATGGATGTTTTATGTTTTAGTTTTTACTTAGAATCTGAAACACCATTTTTCAAATTTTCTATAGATTTGAATGCATGCATTGAGGTAACGGCCTATTTTAGAACCCCTTTCGGGTCGGGTCGTTACATGAGGACACACTATTTGAGTTGTTTTAGTTTTAGGACTTTCGGGGACTAAAGTCTTAAAAGAAGGGAGTATTGTAGCGGCCTAGAATTCTATTCCGATTTCCCAGGCATGTTCGGCTTGTTATTCGGTTGTTCGGTTGGGCCGTTAGGGCAGTTTTAGCCCTTAGGGGCATTTTGGTCACTTTTCTCTCAGGGCCGATTTTGTAGTTAACCAGAGTTTCATGGTTGTTTTTGTCTATTGTTTAGTTCAGTTATTCTTCGATTTCAGGTTTCTAGGGTTAGAATGCATTTTGTGAAGTTTGGAGGTTTTTCGGTTTAAAGAGAGAAATAAGAGTTAATTGTGTGTTTGTTTGGGACTCGAAGGGTGTTGGATTTGAGAGTTTGGCTTTTAATTAAAATAAGAGATTAAAAGTGTTATTGCTGGGACTCCAACCTGTGACTAGCTAGGCTTTTGGAGGCTTGTTTTAGAAAAAGAAGAAAAAGGAGGAAAATAGTGTTGTTGCTAGGATTCAATGTTTGGTGGCCAGGATTTTCAATCTACAAAATCAAAAAGGAGAAATCATTTTTTCCTTCCCGTAGCCGCATCTTCATGAGAGAGAAGCCTCTATTTTTTTTTATTTCTCCACTCCACTTGCCGAATCTCCTTCATCTCCTACTCCTTGCCGAGAGGGTTTTCTCCTCAAGCTCTTGTTGTTGTTGCCATTTCTCAAGCTTTATCTCCTCCTTGGCCGAAAACCCTAGCCCTATAGAGAGGGACTTCTCTACTTCCTCTTTTGTGCCGATTCTTCATCACCTCCATCTCGTCTCCTTTGTTTGTCTTTTCCCTTTTTCAGAGTTTATCATTCCCGTTGCAGCTCAGACCATGCACCTCCATAGCACCAAATTCCATCGCTAATAGCCCTTGCCTTTGCCGCACCTGCCTTAGCCGAGCCCCATCTCCATCGAGTAGCATCTTCATCCTTTGGGTACACAAGCAGCTCCTTTTTTTGTCCGTCCGCAAGCAAGCCGTGGAGTCTCCCTTGCCGCATCAAGCCCTAGCCGCAAGCCCACTTGCCGAGAGCACCTAGCAGCCAGCTTCTTGACGCACACCATCCAGCCTTAGACCTTGCCGAGAGCACTTGTCCTTGTTGGTTTGGGTAGCTTCTTGAGCCTTGCTTCTATCTTTCCTAGTCGATTGTTTAGTTAGCTGCTAGATATTAATTTGTGTTTATGATATTGATAGGTTGTGAGACTCTACAGCTCAAAGAGCACATTACATTGTTATTTTTTTAGTACTTGTTTTCAAGGTAAGGATCTTTTACCAGGGTTGTGTGGACCCTACGATATATCTTTATTGCACCTTCTATGCCTGTTGATTGCTATGAGCAAGTTAGTGGATAGGACTGCTTTGTTGATTGATCTCTGCTAGCATGTTTACCTCTGTTTCTACATGTTAGTGCCATGCTAGGTTTGTCCTTCCAGGATGTTCTGTGATTCCTGCTTTAAGTTCGTAGTATCATGCTAGGTTATATATATGTACTTGTTGAGCATGTTTGAACTGTTTACTCTGAAATCTTAGATAGAACTTGTCAGGTTGTCATCATCAAGAGGCTGAGAGCGGACATAACGTACTTTGTCCCCACAGATCGGGATCAGTGAGAAGCATAACGTACTTTGCTTCTGCCCCCGGCAGCCGATGCAGATTTGTTCTCGCATCAGCATAAGCCTAGTTTGTAGCCTGCTATAGAGCGAAACCCTACCAACGGTGTAAGCCTGCCTTGGCCGGTTCTTAGCTTTAGGCATGCGTACTTGGGCCGCATAGTTTGTCCCTAGGCCTCCACATTTACCGATTTGTAGCAGCATACGGTGTGCGCGCACATATGTTAGTCGCGGGGTCGGAGAGCTCCCCCATGCTAATGTTCGTGAGTACACTACTTTCGTTCCAGTTTAGAGCCAGACTTCGGGTAGTCTCCCGTTTGTCATAGGAACTGTTTAGCCTAGGGTAGGCCTTCGAGGACACCTATTTGGGATCAGCTTTTGAGTTGGTCATTTGGTCGAAGGAGAAAGACCCTCGAGAGTGTCTGACATCTATTTGGGATCAGCTTTTGAGTTGATCATTTGGCCGAGGGAGAAAGACCCTCGAGGATGTCATTTGGGATTGGTTAGGAGAGCCAATCATTAGGCCAAAAGTAGGAGACTTCCGAGGATTTTGGACTTGCCTCGTTAGCTCGTTGAGCAAAGATCTGTGTTGGTAACCATTTGCATGTATACTAGGATGCTAGATGATTGACGTATCGTATTGTACCCCAATTGGGGATTCTTATTGAGTGCTTTGTACTCACCCTTATTGTCTGTGGTTTTCCACCAGGTAACTTGGGACAGCACCGGGACGGCTAGCGAAGGGAGCTGCATGATCATGGGAGCTGTCGGCACTCTGTCCTATTTATATTGCATTTTTTACTCAGCATGTAGTTGGACATGGAGTCCATAGGGGAACTTTGTTATTTATTGTTTGATGTTTTTGTTAAATCACTGGTCAGGACCTGTTTTGCTTTAAAAGCTTTTGTTTTATGGTTATTTGTTGGAAAGTGCTTTTAATGTTCCCAGCTCTATTGATCATTTAAAATTTTTAACTGGAATTTTGAAATGTTTTAATATGTTTACATGCATGTTGAGTAAGAACCTAGGCTTTAAGACCATATTTTGGGTCGGGTTCTTATAGGCTACGACTATTTCTCGCTGCACTAGTTGCTGGTTCAATGCAGTAGTGTCTTCAGCTTTGCAAACCAGTACGACAATTTGTATATATTAATGAGCTAAATTGTTCTTTTTTATTCCAAAAATGTGATGTTATCTTTTGGTCGGGTTGTCGAAGCCCGCCAAAATAACAAATTATTTACCTACTCAACTTGTAAAAATAGTGGAACCAGGTCGAATCCCAAATGAGCTATGAATTAATTTCTCAAAGTTGAAAACAAATAAACAAAAAGGGTTTGGTGTTTGAATAAAATATTAACTAAAGAAATAAAAAGGATAAAATAAAAAATTTAATGAAACTTTCAATTCAAGGGTTTAGTCTAATTCAACTGTAATTTTGATCATAGGCTACAAAATTATTTAATTTTCTTAATTACAAAGAATTAGTCTACCTATTTGGAAAAGCCACAATAGAAAATTGTTCTCCTATTTTATTGACTCCGACCCAACATCAAACTCAAACCTTACTATTCAATTCATTCACTACTAAAAAAAGGGCTTTAGATGACACTTCAGACAAATAAAATCTATGAGGGAAAGCAATTAAAGTGTCATAAACAAAAACACGCGTTTTATGACACTTTATTAGAATCATCTATTAAAATAAAATTATCATCACAAAAAAGTGTCATAAATAAAAAATGCGCGTTTTATGACACTTTTTTAGAATAATAAATTTATGAAATTCAGGCATATTAAATTTAGAGAAATAAGTATAATTTTTATATTTTTAAATATTATATATTTTTCTTATATATTTGTCTTTTTAACTACTTCTAAAAAAAGAAAAAGAAAAAATGACTTTTTTAGTTGAAAAAGTTTACAAATTTTTTCCCCTATTTTTTTTTGGTATCGCCTTCATCCAATAAAAATAAATTATTTTGTTTTTCATTTAAAATAAAAAAGTGAAACCCATAAAATTATAGGAAGTTTTATTTTATTTTATTTTTAATTTTGAGAACAAATTATAGGTGGTTTGGATTTAGTTTGTTAGGTTAGAATATTCAAAAAGAGTTTTCTTTTAATATGTGGAGTTTAATTGACTAATGAGAATTGTTTATTTTGCAATTAAGTACAACTTAAGCCCTAGAATTCTTCCCTAATTGTCTTGACAATTCCCCTATGAACGATTCTTTTTCCCCATAGCAACTTCTCCTTCCCCTTCGAATTTCCTATTCCTTCATCCTCGTGGTGATGTTGACGATTGTAACGGCCTGAAATTTCAGAGATTAAATACTGATGGCCTTTAAAGGCATTTTTTTTTATTTTACCCCTAAGGACCATTTTGCAATTATTATTTGAATTTGGGTTAATTTTTGTTATTTTAGCCACTTAGGGAATTTTGTGGATAATTGGTTTAGTTGGATTTTATGGAAGAAAATAAAAAGAATATAAGAATTTTTATTATTATTTAATAAGGCATAAAAAGAGAGTTTAAAGGAGGGTTTCTTTTAAAAGAAAAAAAAAGGAAAAAGAAAAAGTAAAAAAAAAAAAACTATCCCTCTTTCCCTTTCTTCTTCTTCTTCCCTCAACCCAAACCCTAGCCGCCACTCCAACCCCGCCGTCGTTCGACACCGATCGCCGCCAGCCGTCAACTACCCACAACCACTCGTGCGCCCCGTCGTGCTCAGACCCACCCGCACACAACGCTTGCGCGCACGCCGACAACCCCTTGTGCAGACGTGCGCGACCCTAACCTCTCTGCCGTTTCGCCAGCTTGTCTCAGCCCACACCACGCACGCGTAAAGTCGTCTACGTACCTCCGTCATCGCCCAGGTCCGCGCGGTCTCGTCTCAGTCATCTAGTGAGGTAGCCGCGGTCCCAGCCAAAACTCGCTCACGCGAGTCCCCTTCTCGCCCCTGTTCTTGGCGAGCAGCAAACACGCGTCTCGCCTGCACAGACACAAACCAACCGCTGTTCTCTACTCATCCTTGCAACCAGCCCTGTTCGCGCGCAGTGCTCCCCTACACACACACACACGCAATTCCTTGCCTGCGTTCAGCCCCTACAACTGCCATTCGACAGCATTACCAACCCCACGTTCGGCAGCATTCACAACAGTTTTCCTTGTGCCCTCGCATGCTCCAACAACAGCCTCGAGCCATGTTGTCGTGATCAAGTGTTTGGGTAAGATTTTCTATTCTTCAACGCTATTTTCGTGCTTTTGATTGTTGTAGGATGAGTGTCTGACTATGTGTGTTTGTTGTGTGTATTTTGAAGAATTGTTCCTGTTGGTTTCCAGCTTGTTGAGGTTCCATTCCGTTTTTAGTGCTCTTCACTTTTGGACAGCCGTGTTGGTGGCTGGGTAAGTTTTTGAGATCGAACTCGTGGTTAATTGTAAGAACCCAACCCAAAACACGGTCCTAAACCTAGGTTCTCAATCAACATGCAAGTTAAATACTTCATCAAGCGGTTTAGTGCTCATATATAAAACCTTTCAAAACATTTAAAAGCGGGGACACTTAAAACATAAACAACAACCTTCATTTAAGTAAAGCCAACAAAGTAAAACAAGCCTGGCCAGTGTTTATAAAATCATACAATACAATTTAAACAACTTTTAAAAACGTCCCCCTAGGACTCCTATCCGTCTACATGCTGAACAAATTATGCAAACAATAAAAGACAGAGTGTCGGCGGCTCCCATGATCAATCAGCTCCCTCCGCTAGCCGTCCCGGTGCTGTCCCAAGTTACCTGGTGGAGAACCACAGAAATAAGGGTGAGTATAAACATACTCAGTAAGAATCCCCAACCGGGGTACAATACGATACATCAATCATCTAGCACCCTAGTATACATGCAAACAGTTACCAACACAGATCATAGCTCAACGAGCTTACAAGGAAGAATCTGGAATCCTCAGAAGTCTCCTACTTCAGGCCTAATGATTGGCTCTCATAACCAATCCGGGACATCTCGAGGGTCTTTCTCCTCACCAATTGATCGGCTCAAAACCGATCCCAAAGATGTCCAGGCACCCTCGAGGGTCTTTCTCCTCGACCATATGATCGACTTAAAAGCCAATCCCGATGGGTGTCCTCAAGGGCCTCTTACCCTCGCTAACAAATCGGACTATCGAGAGTACCCAAGTCCGGCTCTAAGCGGAAGGCGGTGTACTCACGAACATTAGCCCGGGAGCTCTCCGAACGGCGACTAACGCGTGTCGCGAGCAGCACACCGCATTCTGCGCAACCGACGTAAATGTGGGGGCCTAAGTACAAACTACACGCGGGCCGCACGCATGCCTAAAGACTCGGAAAGCGGTGTCACCGAACACGATGAGTGCGAGGCCGTCGGCACTCATCTCATGCGGCACACACCACCCGACTGAAGCTAAGAACCGGCCAAGGCAGGCTTGCACCTTTGGCAGGGTTCCGCTCTAGCAGGCTACAAACTAGGCTTATGCCGATGTGGTAGCTAAATCCACGTCGGCTGCACGGGGGAAGCAATGTACGTTATGCTTCGCTCTACTCCCGACCGGTGGGGACAAAGTACGTTATGTCCGCTCTCAGCCTCTGGATGATGACAAACTCTACTATACTAGCTAAGAGTACAAAATAACTGATTCCTGGCTAGACATAGATATCAACATGAATCACACATAACCTAGCATGATACTACGAACTTAAAGCAGGAATCTCAAGCATGCTGGAAGAACAATCCTAGCATGGCACTAACATGTACAAACAGGCAAACATGCTAGCAAGAGTGCAATCACAAGCTGTCCTATCCACTAATCATGTTCATACAAGTAAACATGCATATAAGGCACAATCAAGAAAGCATCGCAGGGTCCACACAACCACGGTAAGAAATCCTTACCTGGAAACGAGCAGAAAATAACTATCGCGAATCAGATAACGACCCTCGAGCTTAAAGCGAAACCGAGCAACCTAAGCATTTTAGTAAAAACAACCTAATTAAATAAACAGCAGCCAACAGCCTAGTGCCCAAAGGAGAAAAGACTCGGGAATTACCGACCGAGAAGACACAAGGTCACGCCCCAACCCGCACGGCAGGGCAGGCTGTCCGTCAGCAAGGACAAGCAGGGCGCGCTGGCGCTGGCGCTAGCGAGGCAGGGGACGTGCAGATGTGGGCTGTCGCAGGCGAGCGAACACGCTGGGTCGGGCGTGCGCGCGGGCGAGACGTCGGGTCTGCGAGGACAGCGCGCGGGCGACGCGTCTGGGCGGCAGCGAGCGGCGCTGGGCGACGCGTCGGGGCGGCAGCGAGCGGAGCGGCGCGGCGCGTCTGGGCGGCCTGGTGCGGAACGGCGCGGCGCGTCTGGGCGCGCTGGGCTGGGCGATGCAACGCGTCTGGGCGCACCTGGGCTGGGCGATGCAGGGCGTCTGGTGCGGCGTGGCTGGGCAGGGCTGTGCTGGGCTGAGCGGTCTGATGCGGCCAGGGTGTGGTGCGGCTAGGGCATGGCTGGGCGGCTAGGGTTGGGTTTTCTTGGTGAGGTCGGCTAGGAGAGAGAGAGAGAGAGAGAGAGAGAGAGAGAGATTGCAAAACAAGGGGAAAGGGACTTTCTTGATTTTTCTTCCCTTTTCCTAATTTAAATGGGTCTAAAATCCCTTCCCAAAGCTTCCTCTTTCAAAACCCGGCCCAAACAAACTTTTCTTTCTAGAAAAACTCTTTTTCCTACAAACTCCCAAAACCATTTAGGGCAAGGGTTCAAATCCCAAAGGAAGCACTCAAAAACCCATTAATTTTGCCAATAACTAAAATACCTCCAAACTCCCAAACAACTTGCCCAAACCTCTTGGGTCTTGCAACCAACAACCACCAACTTCGACGAAGGCAGGAAAGGCCCTGAAATCTTGAAAATCCTCAAAACCCTGACTGGGGGCAAAAAGACCAAATACCCCTAAGGGTTAAAACAACTCTAACGACCCATCCGAACATCCGAATAATGACCCGAAATCACCTGGGTAACCGAAATAGAAAACTGGGCCGTTACATTAATAGATAAGCTTTTTGGATATCGTTTCTAATTAAACATAAGTGATAGGTTGTTGTGGTTCGAGTTCTCGCTTGTTGGAAGTTGTTGGAATTGTTCTGTATCTTCTTTTCAGGTAAGGATTATTTACCCTGGTTGTGTGGACCCTGCACAGGGCGAAATTTATCGTGCTGCAATATGTAATATTTTCAAATAGGGATGTGGGATGATGATGGATTGTTGATTATGAATTATTGCTGACATGTGTGGTGTTTAGTGTATGTCGGGTTGTTCTGTACACTTTATGCTTCGGGATTATGGGGTCCCAAGGTACTTTTTCTGTATGTTTTATTTGTCTTACTTATAACTATATGTGTGCTTCGGGATTATGGGATCCCGGGGTGCTACTGTGTATGTAAGTTCTATAATTATGATTCGTGTGAAGCATGCTAGGATTATGAGTTCTTAGCATGTTGTTGTTCTTATGGTCGTTCTATGGTTTTTTTTTGGTGTGTGTGTGAGCTAGTGATGATGTGCTTACTTTGTGTACACTATTAATCCTTCAAGTTTTTTTTTTAATTTTTTCCTCTACATATATCGCTTCAAGTTTTTTTTAATTTGTTCATCTACATATATTGCTTCAGTAATGGAGGCATCTCCCTCTTGATCGTGCAGCGATTGATGATTGATGGTAATCTTTTGTAACTTAGCTTCAGTTTATTAACTTAGCGTTTTTAATGATTCTTGTTTGTGGACATCCTTCTCTTATAAAATTAACTTCATGTATCTTTGAGGTTGGTTGAAAAGTTTTCATTTTTTTTTCTACACTAACTTAATGTATGTGTGTTATAACACTTCACTCCATATTTTCTTTCCATTTTGTAGTGTTGTTTTCTATATTTAGCTCTGGTAACTCTTAACTCTTGAGTACATTGAAATTGTTTTCCTCTAACAATTTTTTTTTAAAGCCTCACTAATGTCTTTCTTTTCATATCTCTCTGTTTTGTTTTGTTACACTTTTACTAATTATATGTTTCCTTGTCTACTTGCAGCATTCTTTTCTTTTGATTCTTCTTAATTCGGAAGGTTTGTTTCTTCCATTCCTCAATCAGTTGATTCTAATCCGTGTGTTGATTTATTTTCATGTTACTTTACCAATTGCTTAGTCCTTTGTTTTACTTTATAATTCCTTCTTATTGATTTTTGTGTTGGTTGAAACTGTAGCTCAATTTGGCGTAATTTTTCTTCTTTTTGATATGAGGTTGTTTTCAACAAGTAAGGTTAGTCATGTACAACTTGTGTGTGAGTTTGATTTTATGCTTGAGATATGTCATACTATGACTATGAGTTGTCATCTTACTTTTCTATCATTGAGGTTAGTTATGCATACTAGAAACTTCAATTCCATACTTTAGTTTTTTTAACTTGAGGGTGAATAATTTATGCAATTTAATTAATTCGGTTGAGTATCATATTAATTAACTCGTGCTCTGCTTTAAATTTTTTCACATAGGTATGGCTTGATAAATTTATTATAGCGATAAGACCTTAATGGAATATTTTTTCATATAGGTATGACTTGACAAATTTCAATTAATTATTCTTGTATCCCAAATTGTTAGTTGAAAGAAATCTTGGCAATCTAATATTTGCGGGCATCGTGAGAATGTAAAGGAAATGTATGTGCATCTTGAAGGTAATTTTTATGTTTCTAAGGGTTATTGATTTTTTAAAAAAGATTTCTATATTTGCAATAAGTTGTACGTTGGGTCTATTTTTGGAAACTTGGGAAATATGTGTGGCTAACATATTAGGAAGAGTACGATATAACTATTGTTTATTAAGTTTATTTTTACAAGTACATCTCTCCAAATCTTGTGAACTAAATATTTAACTAATTTCTTTTTATAGTGAGCAAAATGGTATCGGTGTTACCAATTCTTTCGAGTGGATAATGATCATGGAGGTAGAGTTTTACTTTTGTTTTTAGGCCTTTCTTTATATTATGTTTTTTTAATTATAATCACCTTCCTCAATCAAGTATCTCTTGGTTGAATTATATTTATGTCTCTCTTTTGCTAAATTATGTTTTTATCAATTTGAGAGAGTATTTAGGAAGATAGAGTAGTAAACTTGGGATTGATAGTTGGTAATTGGTTTGCACTATTAGAATTTGCTAGTTACCAATTGCACCTACATGATTGGGAAGGTAGAGAAGTTGCAACTCTATTCAATGTTTTGGTTCAACATAGTGAAGGTAAGAGATTAGATCTTAATGAGATTTTAATTTTTCTTCATTTCTCTTAGAAATTTTTGCCACTCATATAATGACAATTTGAAGACTTTTCTTTTGTGTGGTTTGCATTTTTATTTAGGTACGTTTAAAATCTCTTAAAAAGTTTCTTACTTAAGTAATATGTAATATGTGAATGTTATATGAAACTCATTTTTCTTAGGTTTTGCACGAACACACTAAAATGATGAAGCAGTGAAGAAACACACTAATCATTTAATTGTTCATTTTTTTGTAAACAATTTTGTGAACATTTATCACAAGTGTAATATTATTGTCATTTTGTTATTTTGTTCAAGGGTAAATGCTTACAAAGATTTTAAGTCATCTATGAAATTTTATTTGTTGACAAGTTTTTTACTTGTGAAGTTATTTTTGTTGAAGAATATTATGTATGTATGATAATAAGTAAGAGCAAAAAAAAATGTTGCAAATAGACACAATAAGCGTCATGAAATAATATAAATTTACAATATATTATTATCATCAAATGTAGTTTGTTGATAATAAATATTTGTCGTCAATTTAAGATATATGATTAAAATAAAGAGTCATGTTTGATTATTTGATGATTAAAAATAAGTGTCAATAAATAATATTTATTGATAATGTTTAGGTGTCGTTGATAATGCATTAATGACTTAATTTATATGTCATATATTGCTTATTGGTGACAAAAAACTAGTATCATCAAATAAAAATTCATGATTGAAGAAAAGTATCATCTAAAATATTTCAATGACACTTAGAAAAAAGTGTCATCTAAAAATAATAGATGATGTGCGATACAATGATTGCAAAGAAGTATCATCTATGATATTTTAATGACACTTATTAAAAAGTGTCAACTAAAGAACATAGATGATGTGCGATACAATGATTGCAAAAAAGTATCATCTAAGCCGTTTGTGACACTTTTTTAGAATCATCATACCTCATTTTTGTAGTAGTGATTGGACACGATAGTGTTTCATATCAACTGAATAATAGCATTAAAATTTATGAGAACGACTAAACCAAAATTAACTAACCGAGACGACTACAAAATTAATTAATTTCTTTTATTTGTTTCCCTAGGGCCTATCATGCAAGCTATGTAATTTGGAAAAGCCACAATCACACACACGAACCAACCCCTTGCTACAATTATCAATCATTCGAAACAATAACTTATCACAAATTCATGTATAACATTGATAAATTGGTAGCAAACTAAGGCATCAATTCAATTTGCTAACAATCAATCATAGAAATAACAACAAGAAACAAATAATCTATGAGCTAAAATAAAATATCTATTAGGTCCAAACCCTCACAAAATTACAATTGAATTGAAACTACCCTCGGACTAGAAGTAAAATAAAACTAATTAGAAAAAAATAATAAAAATAAAAGAAATTAAAAGCAAACCAAACTAACGAAAAAAATAGACTCAATGTTACGAATTGAAGCTTTAATAGTCCTTTGAGTATCAGCGGCGGCTTCCTTCCTAAGTTGCGGCACCTTCCTCTACCGTCTGCAAGTAAAACACATATATAAAGGTTAAAAACAATGCCATAAATAGTTGGGCACTCCTTTTTTTTGTTTTGTTTCCAACCAAACAAATGGCAGTAGCCATATTTTGAAATTATCTTTTTATGTTTTATTTACTATTATTTTTTCTATTTTCTTTTTCATTTTATAAATTCAAAGGCAACTTTAGGCTAATTTAACTCCACATTTAACAATCCATCCACCTAAAATAAATCAATCGTAATTTTTATACTTAGGCACAATAATCAAGTAAATTAAGAATTACAGACCAACTCATTCATTTAACTTATTAAGAATTACAGACCAACTCATTAACTAATACAAAATTACCCAAGCTAATAAACATTTAACCTATCGAAGTTGAATAATCTCTTAAATTAAGAATTACAGACCAACTCATTCATTTAACTTATATTTTATACATTATATTTTATTTATTTGTATCTTTTATCTTTAAAATATATTATTTACCATTTTTTTTATATATCATGTTACTTAACCAATCTTTGTAATTATTTATAGATTTGTATTTTTAGAGAAAAGAATGTATTTTAATATTTTACAATTCCAAGGTATTGTGTTGAAATTTGAGATTAAAGATTAAGTTCCATGATTATGACTTATTGAATTATATTTAATTATTGTACACTATTTATATTTATCTTTTTCTTTTAGAAAGAAATAATTATCATTTTTTAAAATATAAAATATCTTAAAATAATATTTACAATTATTTATACATTTGATTTTTTCTGACAATAAATTTGTCATACAAAAATATATATTCATAAATATTTATTCATCAAAATTTCAAAATGCATACTTTTTTTCTTTCTTTTTTTGGAACAAAATGCATACATTCTTTTAAAATATTATTTATTAAAAAATAAAAAAACTAAACCAAGATTTTCTTTTATAAAAATAATTTTGTCTTCCCTTTTGTTTTGTTGGAATTTAATTAATGAGAAATTAAATTTGGTGGTTTTTGATATTTTAGTCTTTGAGGCTATTTTGCAAGTTATTATTTTATGGGACAAATATTGAATTTATTGTGTAGGTTTTTCTTTAGAGTTAATGGTAGCTTTTCAATTTTGAAACCACCTCATCCTTTGGGATCTCTCTTGATTTATTATTTTATGATTTTAAAATGGTACATTAAAATGACATTAGCTTATTTTAATAGCTGTAATAAGTTATTTTTATTAACTTTTCATTTTCTCTACGTTACTGTGCAAGCAATTAAAAGGAAAGAATAAATAAAAAAAAAGACATTAAAATGGCATTGGCTTGTTTTAATAGCGATAATAAGTTATTTTTATTAACTTTTCATTTTCTCTACGTTACTGTGCAAGCAATTAAAAGGAAAGAATAAAAAAAAAAAAAGTTATTCATATTAACTTCACTTTCCTGTACGTTACAAGATTTAAGAGAAAAAAAAAAACAGAGAACAAAGAACAAAGTCTTATTCTCCTTCGTGAATTCGCCCACGTCTTCACCGTCGAACTTCGATTTTCACCATCGTTTCATCTTTAAAGACGTCGGAATTGAGTTGTGGTTGGGTCGAATTTCTTCCAAAGTGGTACATGAATAGCGCAACATTGTTTGCGCGAGAAAATGGGCAAACCCATTTTCAATTTGGCCAAACCTAGGCTCGTACCCGGTTGTGAAACATCCATATCGTTCCAAATCTGTTTGATCCTCACCGGAGACGTCAATTTTGTTCTTAATCCTGTTAGCAATTTAATCTCAAAACACAAATATGCCTGATAAGAAATCAATAAAAAAGATAAAACATAATTGAGTAAATGGAGAAGGAGGAGACCAGATATATAGTGGTTCGGGAAATTCTCTACTCCACAGTCAAACCAAGAGCCAAATTCCATTACTCACATAAATAAATTGGAGGAGAAGGGAGAGCATTGCCCGAACCTTAAACTTCACCAAATGCTCTACATCTCTAATGTCTCTCTCAAAGAAAAACTCACCCATAAGGATGCTTAAATAGGGTGTTACAAATTGGGTCACAAAAAAACCCTAACTCACAAGGCCTAAATGGGAATACAAAATTACCCAAGCTAATAAACATTTAACCTATGGTAAAAAGGTTAAATACAAAAAATTCCCTAATACAAATATGTGAGTCACAAACCAACAATCACCCTCTTGACGAGCATATGGAGCTATGACAAAACACCATCTTGACGAGCATATGGAGCTATGTCAAAACACCCTCTTGACGAGCATATGAAGCTATGTCAAAACACCCTCTAGTTCGACACTTCAAATGGTCACAAACAAATCAGCCAGCTCCAAGGTTGAGTAAATAAATGAGATACTCAAAACTATCTGCAACTAGCACAAACTTCATAATATCAACTGATGTGAGAACGTGTTGATCTTGAATAAAACATTTTTTGTCTCATGTATTGCATCACAAAAACAAATGAACCTCCCAAATACATGTTTGGTTTGACCAAAACTAAGATATTTAGATGATACTAAAACACCTTGATTAACAAAATGTAAAACAGTGCAGGACAAACTCAAAATTTCAAAAATCAACCCCTTAACCAAAATTTATTCCTTAACTGATTCAGCAAAAACAAATGTCCAACCTCAGTGGAATAGAGAACAACAACAGACCTCAAATTCAATTTCCAATTGATCACACTAAGTATAGAGAAACCAGGGCTATCAAACTCAGTTGACATTTTGTTTGCTTCAATCAGGGCTATCAAACTTATGTTTTTCAATTGTAAAACTAAGTATAGAGAAATTATCCAATGGATGTGTGCCCAAACTCTATCAAACTTATGTTTTTCAACTCTAAAACTAAGTATAGAGCAATTATCCATAATGCAATGCTCACAAAATGAAATTCCCAAAGATTCACAAAACGGAATTCCCAAAAGTTTCAGATTTAACTTCACCAACAATAGCACTGCTTAAAAGTACATATAAACCATTTCCCAATTTCCAGTCAACTCAACAGGATTATTCTTAGTGACCAATAATAATCCATTACTAGACTCGGAGATACAACCTGCCTTATCCGAAGTACCCAAGGATATCAAATTTCTTCTTAATCCTGGGACATCTCTAAATGATGATAAAACATGGGAGGTCCCATCATCCAATTTCAGCTTAACTGAACAAATCCCTTTGACTTCACAATGTTGATCAATTACCCAAAATTACCTTAACACCCTCACATTTAACCAAATGATCAACCAAAAACAGTCAAAAGGGAGAGATAAACAAATTGATCTCTATAAACTTATCAGGCAACAAATTAAGGAGAATTACAGCTTGATTTTCATAGTCTAATTTTTACCAGAGTAAACCAAATCCCCACAAAATTTAATAAATTTCTCAATATTCTCTTCCAAACATTTTGACGGATCCACGCAGAAATCAAATAACCTCTTCTTAAGGTAAAATATTATTTACCATATGCAACACATATAAGCAATATGCGACGTCACAGTACTAATGCGATTTCAGAAATCTCAATTTTCTACTCATCAATCATGGTGGTAGGAAACTTACTTAGATCAAATGTCTTAACTACCTTTGTTGAACAATGAGTGCTCTCCCCCCTTTTTTTTTTCCAAAGACTGAAATCACCAATTCCATCAAATTTAGCCAATTCAAAACGTGATGTCATCTTGATCCAAAAATTGTTACAACACAAAAAACAACTAACCAAATGAGAGGTACACCAAAACCGTCAAAAAAACCAAATTTTCAAACACTTGAAAACAATTCGAGTAGCTTCAAAATTCAAATAGTGCCACAAATATCCAGCTGACAAATTTCAACCCAATCACTTGAGCAAATACCAAAATACAACTAGAACAAACCAAAACACTGTTCAAACTCACTCAAATGCAATTTGCAAATACCAAAACGGAAGCCTCAAACCAATTACATGCTACCAAAATTCAAATATTGACACAAAATCAAGTCTAAAATATAAATTCCAAATAACAGCTTTGAAAACAAATGGTCAACTTCGAGCAGCTTACATAAACCAATTTCACAAAACTTAATTCCAGCCGCTTACACAAACCAATTTCACTAAACTTATTAGTGTTTTATTATAAGCCACACAAAATGTGTACGGTAGCCTAAATTTGTTTTCTCCATAAACAAACCAAATTTCTAAAAGATTTGAAAAATCAAGCAGACTTGAAAAATAATGCTATTTAAAGTAAATTGCAATACCACCAAGGACGAAACCACCTTATGAAATTGAAATTTGCTGCCTGGAATGAAATTGCAAATACCACTTAACAAATCCCAAAACCACTTCGTGTCAGACGCATATAATGGCCACCAAGTGAACCACGTAAGCACTTTAGTTAAAACAAGAATTCTGCCTATTGAAGCCAAACAATAAATTTGAAACCATCTTCTGAAACCAAATACCAAATATCTCCTAAATTCAAAATTCTTGCCGTCGTTCCAAGCAAAAAAAAATAAAAAAAAATAAATAAACGCACCTTTACTGATTAGCCAGATATACACATAGGTTTCAATTTTCTAAATTTCTAAACAATTTCAAATGCAAATCGAAGAGAATTGGGGTCAAATTGAAAGACAAACTTCTTAAAGAATTCTCCTAACAAAGGCTCTGATACCAATTGTTAGTAATTTAGTCTCAAAACACAAATATGCTTGATAAGAAATCAATAAACAAGATAAAACATAATTGAGTAAATGGAGAAGAAGGAGACCAGATATATAGTGGTTCGGGAAATTCCCTACTCCACTGTCAAACCAAGAGCCAAATTCCATTACTCACATAAATAAATTGGAGGAGAAGGGAGAGCATTGCCCAAACCCTAAACTTCACCAAATACTCTACATCTCTAATGTCTCTCTCAAAGAAAACTCACCCATAAGGATGCTTAAATAGGGTGTTACAAATTGGGTCACAAAAAAACCCTAACTCACAAGACCCAAATGAGAATACAAAATTACCCAAGGTAATAAACATTTAACCTATGGTAAAAAGGTTAAATACAAAAAATTCCCTAATACAAATATGTGAGTCACAAACCAACAAATCCAACCAATCGGCGCCAAAGGCGTCACATCTCCTCCTAAAACGGCTGAAAACCCGCACGTAGAGAAGACTCGCGCGCAAACCTACATGTTCTGCGTTGTTTGTGCTTCCAGACCCATCGACCCGCCCATTTGACCTAGGACCCGTTGAAATAAGGTATTGGGCTGTTGTGTTGTTTGTTTTTCAATTACTGTTTAAACTTATCATGACCAAGAGCTGAAACTTTACAGTTGTTTGAGAATTGTTTTTAAGCAAAAACATGTTTGACTATTTTGACCTTATTTTTAATGAGTTATTTTATCATGCATGTTAGTAAAGTCCTACCCAGAGCCCAGAGTCATAGATTCTGTAGACTGACTTACTATGCAAGTTATTAGTCCCCATGATCTTCAATGCTCCATTCATGTAAGAACCTGACCCAAAAGTGGTCATAAACCCGGTTCTTACTAGCATGCTTAACTAATTAAATCTTTTAACAATAAAGAAAACTGCTTTAAATAAAACTTGATTAAAACAAGATAAGAACAACATTCATTTCCAAACTTTCCATAAATGCATCTTGGCCAGTTTTTCAAAGTAAAACAATTCAAATAACTTCTTGTAACATAAAACAGTTTCCTTCAGCATGCTGCTACAGAAATAAGACTCAACAACAATAAAGACAGAGTACGCCGGCAGCTCCCATGATCACACAACTCCCTCCACTAGCCATCCCGGTGTTGACCCAAGTTACCTGAAAGATAAGTAAGGGTGAGTATAAACATACTCAGTGAGAATCCCCAACCGGGGTACAATACGATACATCAATCACCTGGCATCCTAATATACATGCAATCAGTTACCAGCACAGAAACTTTGCTCATCAAGCTAATCAAGACAAGTTCAGGAACCTCGGAAGTTTCCTACTTTTGGCCTAATGATTGGTTCTCCTAACCAACCCCAAAGACAACCTCGAGGGTCTTTTTCCCTCGGCCAAATGATCAACTCAAAAGCTGATCCCAAATAGATGTCAGACACCCTAGAGGGTCTTTCTCCCTCAGCCAAATGACCAACTCAAAGCTGATCTCGAATAGGTATCCTCGAGGGCCTCTTACCCCCGGCCAGGCTAAACCATAAGACAACGAGAGAGTACCCGAGGTCAGGCTCTAAACAAGAACAAGAATGGTGTCATTGATCTACAATAGTGCAGAGCCCTCGACACTCAGTTGTAGCAGCCTGTACCACCAACCTGAAGCTAAGAAATGTCTCCGGGCAGGCTTGCACCCGTGACTGGTTCCGCTCTAGCAGGTTACAAACTAGGCTTATACCGATGCGGGAGCTAATCCGCACCGGCTGCTGGGGGCGAAAGCAAAGGATGCTATGCTACTCACTAATCCCGACCTGCGAGGACAAGATACGTTATGTTCGCTCTCAGCCTCTGGAAGACAAATCTATCTAACTATCTAACAGTATATAACATACATCACTAGTAGTTGAACATGCTTAACAAGAATACAAGCACAACCTAGCATGATACTACGAATGTAAACAGGGAACTCAGAACATGCTGGAAGGAAAAACCTAGCATGACACTAACATGTAGAAACAGGGCAAACATGCTAGCAGAGATAAACAGTGAAACAGTCCTAACCACTACACGCTCATAACAAACAACATATATATATATAAGATGCAATCAAAACATATCGTAGGGTCCACACAACCCTGGTAAGAGATCCTTACCTGGAACAAGCAAAAATACAAACAGTAAAGTGCTCCTTGAGCTGCAGTGTCTCACAACCTAAAAGCATACAACATACAAATTAACCTAGCTAGCTAAACACTTGTCTATCAACTACAAACTAGAAACAAGGGAGCAAGAGACTACCCCTACTAGCACCTAGTGCTCTCGGCCAAGCACCAATGATGGAACCCTAAGACTCTCGGCCACAACACTTCCACACTTGATCTTGGCTAGGGCAACACAACAAGCACAACCAAGCTAGGTCTCGGCTACTCCTTGCAACAAGGTGTCTCGACTAGGGCATCAACAAACAACAACCACAAGTTAGATCTCATCCATGAAGCAATCAAACACACACCCAACTTCATGAAGCTCTCGGCCAAACACACCCCTTGGGGCTCTCGGCCAAACCAACACACAAGCAAGGCAAAACATGCACTTACCAACTCATCTAAGAAGATTTGGCAAGGCTTCCCCAATGAACAAGGTGGTCTCGGCCAAGGGAGAGCACAACCAAGATGCAATCGGCTAGGGCTTGGATCTTTCACAAGGAGGATGAACAAGGTTAGATCTACACATCTACAACACCAAAACACAACAAAAACACCACCATCTTACCTTGAAGCTCTCGACAAAGAAGGTTGGAGAAGGGTGGTGCTCTCGGATCTAAAACAAACAAGAAGAACAACCAAGATCTTCTCCATCCAAGCAAGCTCCTCGGATCTACCATGGAGAAGAGGAGAAGAAACTCATTTGGTTAGATCTAGGTTCGGCCATGGCAAAGAGAAGGAGAAAAGAGAGAGTTGCAAAGGTTTACCTTGAAGAAACAATAGAGGAGATGAGCTACACTTGGAGATCTTGGGGTTGGAAGCAATGGAGATGAAGAACAAAAGGAGAGCTCGAGATCTCGGCCAAAGAGAGGGAAAGAGAGAATGATGGTCGGCCAAGAGGGAAGGAGAAGAGAATATGACAAAACCCTAAGTGATTTTCCCATTTTTTTAATTAATAAAATGCCACAAAAAATCCCACCAAGAGCACTTTTAAAAACTCTTTTATTTTTCTCTACACAAGGCTCAAACTCAACTCCCAAGCCACCATGGTTCGAATCCTAGCTCCAACACTTTTAATTTCATTTTTCTTCTTTTAACCGGGAGGGCTCCAAACTTACCATAAATGGAATTCTTGACCTGGAACTTGAAACCAAAGAATAACTGGAGTCCACAATGACAGAAACAACCCTGATACCCTGACTTACTGTAAAACTATCTCGGAAAGGCAAAATGACCAAAATACCCCTAGAGTCCACAATGACAGAAACAACCCTGATACCCTGACTTACTGTAAAACTATCTCGGAAAGGCAAAATGACCAAAATACCCCTAGAGGACAAAATGACCAAAATTCCCCTAGAAGCACAAACAGACTGTAGCGGCCCAGGGGCATTTTGGTAATTTTGGGTCCGGCCGACAGGGCCGGTTTTGAAATTTAAAATTGCCGGAATAATTATGAGTCAATTTGAATAGGATCGGGATTTTTGGTGAAGGCATTTGGGCTTGGGAAAGAGTAAAATTAAATAGGGAATTAAATAGCGCGTCGAGTGAGATTCGAGCCAGGGACGTGTCGCGTGCTAGGCAGGGGGCGCTGCCAGTCGAGCCATTGGGCGTGTTTGTTAAACTATGCGCGCGATCTGATATATATGTAGTGCGCAGTGGGTTTTTTTTTTATAAAAACAGAATTTTCGCCTGAGCCTTCTTCTTCCTCTTCTCCTTCCTTCGCGATTTCTTCTTCTTCTCCCTCGACCGACCAGCGATTCGCCGGGTTTTCCTCCCCAATTCCAAGCCGGTTCTCATCTCGAACTGCCGGAGGTCCGATCTTCTTCATCCCGGTAAGCTTCTTCTTCTTCCTTACCTCCAAAATTCGAGCTTTTCTCCCTGTTTGGGCCGCCATTTCCACGAGTCGAGGTAATTTGAGGTATGGGTTTGTGTGCACTAGTGTAGGGAGTTCGCCATCAACAAATCGCCTGTCGAAACCTCTCGGATCGCTCGAATTCGAGCTTCTCCTTCGCCCTGTTCGCGCAATAAACAGGCCCTTGTCGCCGAAGCTCGCGTGCGCAGCGAAGAATTTCACCACGAGCCCGCCGCCGCAAATCCCGTGCTCGCGCGCGCATCCTCTGCCCCAGATCGTCCTCGCCCGGATCGCCTCGCCGCCGTCGACGCGCGCGCAGGCTCGCCTCGCCGTCGACGCGACGCGCGAAGCTCGCCTCAGCGCCCACACCGCATCGCGTCGCCGAGCCCTCGCTCGCAGAGTCGCGCCGCGACGCCCATCGCCGCTCGCGTCGCGCGCGCGTAGCGTCCTCGCTAAGCACCCTGGCCGAGCCGCATCGCCAATGCTCTGTTCGTCCGTCGCGCGCGGCTTCGCGCCAGCGCCCATGCGCCCATTCTGCGCCCAGCTCGCCCGGCCAGCCCCGTTGTTGCCCGTTCGTGCTGTCGCAATCGGCTCGTTCGTGCGTTCGTCGTGCCTCGTGAGTTGCTCCCAGTGAGCCTCATTTATTTTATTATATTTAGGCCTATTGGGTGATTATTGTGATGATTGATAGGTTCTCGGTAGCTAGTTCGAGATAGTCCGCAGCTTAGGTTTTCGTGCAATCGTCCCCGACCAAGTTGTTTTTCCACAGGTAACCAAGTTGCGAGACAGGATGACTGAAGGAGGAGCTGTGATCATGGGGCTCAGTCTTCCAACTCTGATTTTTTGTATTATGACTCTTTATGTTTTGTTTCCCCTGAATGCATGTAGCAAGACTGAGCCCTAGGATGTTTTGTAAATGTTTTGTGGATTCCAGACATTTTGTATCCGAATGCAGTTTTGAATGGTTTTTAGTAAATCTACGATCGAGTAAGCTTTGGAAATGTATTTATCTTGGAGCAGTGCTTGGAAAGCGAGGGACGGAGTTCTAGGAAATTGTCTAGTTTTTAAAGGGGTTATTTTGAATGTTTTTGTTTTAATTGGAATCGAAATCATGTCCGATTAATGTCCTTTACTTTGAATGCATGCATTGGGGTAAGGGCCCATTTATTGCCCCATTCGGGTCGGTCCACTACGAGTTGGTATCAGAGCTCGAGTCATAAATTACGTAGTATGACTGTTGTTGTAGGTCGTTTTCCCATGATCACTAGCACTCGGCCGTGATCATCAGCACGCCTAAGTTTACTATTTGTTGTAGAAAAAGGGTTAAAAATTTACAATACTGTCATCTAGTGTATGCCTTGTGTAGTGTTGTGGAGGCGGAGAGAAAGCGTGAGTTCGACTCGTTATTGGTTTGGGTTTAGAGCGCCATCATGCCAACTTCCAGCAGTGTGTGATGTATGTTGTGGCTTGTTGTGGTATCCGGTAGGTTCGGATGCCACGGGACATCGTTCGAGAGGAGGTAGAGATTGGACTCCCATAGGCCAAGCTGTGGCCCAATTGATGGTTTCCCTAGTGAGAGGGTGGAGGTGCTTTGCCTTGGAATGCCACTCCAAGAGAGAAGGTAGGCGTGGTTGTCTTTGATGTGGATGTTGGTGGAGCAGGTCCCCGTGTGGACTAGCCTGGGTAGCTCAAGTGTTGATCTTGAGCCTTGTTAGACTATTTGGTTGCCCAGAGAGTGGTTGCAAAGTTGGTAGCCTTCGAGGAGGTTGATGGGGCATCTTTGTGCTTCTGTAAAGTGTGGTTATTTGCAGCCAGTGAGCTGGAACCCTGTAGTTAAGGGTGCAGCAAGCAGTGTTCCCTTCGGACTGGATCCGTTGGTAGTTTCCTCAATTGTTTGATAGAGACGAACACTCTTCTTTTGGTGAATCCCTAGAGTAGGGCTAGCTGCTGCATGTTGAGAGAGCCGGCCAGAGTTTGTTGAGCATCATGTGGAGATGCAAGAGTAGGCTGTGAGCCTTCAGCTTGATGAGATGCCTTAGGCATGGTTGTTGGAGTTGAGCCCTTGTATGCCGAGCCAGAGTTCGTGTGACTTGAGGTTGTGACCTTGTTGTCCCCGTTGGTAGTAAGATGTGGATTTGGTAGTAGTGGCACTTGAGGTGCATTGGTTGGTGTGCCGCTTTGGCACTAAATCTGGTTCAGGCCTGAGTTTGGCATGGGCATAGCAGATGGTTCTATGCCGTTCGAAGTTCAGCGTACTCCTTTAGCCTTGGATCCGTTTATGGTAGTTGCACCTGTGGAGGTGGTGCAAAAGGGCTAGTTCAGTGGTAATCAAAGGGCTTCAAGCGAAAGGATGTTCGAGAGGAGCCGGAGCCTTTTTCCCAGTGTTACTGGAGGTTGAGTAAGTCAAGCAGGTTGACGGTTGGTAAGTGTTAGTGCGCGTGCATCTCACGCTAGTGTTAAGGCCAAGAGATCCTTGTGGTAGGTAGTGCGGTCAACTACCTTCGAGTGCCTAAATCTCAGGAGAGTTGAGCATCGTAGAAGCAAGTTGGGTCCAGCTGAGGGACCATGAGGGATGCCTTGTGTGAGAGGAGTTGGATGCCTTATGGGTAAGCACCCTTGGTAGAGGCTTGGTATAAAGTAAGTTTGGTTGGCTTGGTTATGCTTTGGTAGGGCAAGATTGCCACAGCTTCGAGCATCGTGTGGAGATGGAACTTTGGGTGTTCCGTTGATTGGTTGTATCTCTGCCAGGAGCTAGTGTGGCTTTTGGGAAAAGCATTTGTGAGTCTTGGATCGCTAAATGAAGGTTACGAGTTGTGCGCACAAGTGTGTTTGGTGTGGTTCGTTCTGTGGCGAGAGTTCAGATCCATGCAGGGTTTGCTTTGGGAATCTGGTGCTCAGTTCTTGGAAAAGTTGGACTCCAGGTGGATGTTGTAAGGCTTTAGTGAGGTGGTAAGGATACCATGCTCGTGGTATCAGGTTGTTGCTTAGGTAAGATTTGTTAAGTGGACCTAAGCTTGGTTGGCAGATCTTCTTGTTGATCGTCATGACTGAGAGAGTTGTTCGGATCCTTCCTTGGGTAGGAGTTATGTTGTGGTTGATGTCTGAGTAGGAGGATGACACATTCGGTAGCGTTTCGGGTCCTCTTGGTCCCAAGGAGTTGGAGTTGGCCAGCATGGTTATGATGCTGGAAAAAGGAGTTGTTGTTGTTCAGGAAGTTGGCTGTTAGTCCGTTAGTTGGCAGTGGGTGTCGAGGGTTGCCGGAGAACCCTAGGTTGTGGAGAGCCTCTCTAGAGCTCAGTCAGGCCAAGTAGGGAGTTGCAGTTGGCAAGCTGGAGCCGTGTAGTTCGTAGCCTCGGGAATTCTTTGGCGATCTTGGTAGCCTAGCAAGTTGATAATTGTTTGGAGTAGAGTCCGGATTGGTTCCGGTATGGTGACAAGTTGATGCTTGGTGTTGACCAAGGTGTGGATTGGAATTGCTAGAAGTCAGTTTTGCTCGTGGGGCGAATGGTTCGTGCCCTGTTGGTTGTCTTCTTGTTTCCAGGAAAGTTGAGAGTTGCCCCGTTGGTATTTGGAGGTTCAATCCGTGGTAGACCCCTGTTGCTACCCCGTAAGATTTTGATCTTTCGGCTTTAGTGGAGCAAGGCGGTGAATGTAAGTGGAGCTCCTCTGTTCTTGTTGTCCGCTCGTAGGAGCCGTTTCTTTTCAGGTTTGGCGTTTGCTACCGTCGGTTTGTTAAGGATTTTTCCGCCATAGCCTCGCCCTCACTCGCCCGACGAGGAAGGGTGTCGAGTTTGTTTGGGGACAGTAGGTGTGATGAGAGCTTTGCCGAGCTCAAGCGCGATTTGACTCGGCACGGTGTTGGCGATCCGGAGGGATAGGTGGTTTCATGGTTTACAATTATGCTTCCAAGTTTGGGTTGGGTTGTGTGTTGATGCTGTGCAGGAAGGTCATTGCTTATGCTTCCGTCAATTTGAAAGCCATATAATGGCTGTCCGACTCATAATATGGAGTTGGCGTGATGGTGTTTGCACCGAGGAGTTGGAGGCATTACTGTATGGTGAGCGGATTGAGATGTTTACCGATCACCAGAGCCTCAAGTATCTGTTTACTCAGAAGAAGCTGAATATGAGGCAGAGGAGATGGTTAGAGTTGGTAAAAGTTTATGACTGCGAGATTTGGTACCATCCGGGCAAAGCAAATGTTGTAGCTGATGCTTTGAGTAGAAAGACGTCGCACTCCGCGGTGTTGTTGAGTTCCCAGCCCAGATTGCAGCGGGAGTTCGAGCGGGCTGAGGTTGCAGTGTTGTTGGGTGAAGTTACGGCCAGAGTAGCGCGGATTGTGATTCAACCATCGATTAAGACAATGGATTATTGATAGTCAATTTGAGTGACCCCGCACTCAAGAAATTGGGTGATGAGTTAGTCTTGATGGAGATTTTGACTTTGTGTATTCACACGACGGCAATGGTGGCGTCGGCAGAGGCCGGTTGTGTGTTCGGATGTTGCAGGATTGCGAACGAGTTGCTCTCGAGAGGCCCACGTTTCTCTGCTTGCTTGGCACCCGGAGGTACCAAGATGTATCGGGATCTTAAGCGGACATTACGGTGGATGGGTATGAAAAGAGATGTTGCGGAGTTTGTCATCGATGTCTCACTTGTCGGCAAGTGAAGGCACCAGCGAGAGACCGGCCCGGTTTGTTGCAAACTACTGAGTGTGCCTCGGTGGAAATGGGAAGAGATCTCCATGGACTTTATTTCGGATTGCCGAGGACTCCGAGGAAGTTCTCTCAGATTTGGGTGATAGCTGACCGATTGGCTAAGAGTGCACACTTCATTCCCGGTAGAGACACTTATACCGTGGAGCAGTGGCGCAGATTGTTTTGGAACAGATCGTTCGTTATCACGGTGTGACTGTGAGGATTGTGTCTGACCGTGATTCGAGGGCTTGTGTGTTGGATTTCCCGAGCGGTTGGGACCGATGCACGATCGATGGAGTTTGCATATAACAACGATTATCGATCGGCGATTCGAGATGGCTCCATTCGAGGCTTTGTATGGTAAGCGTTGCCGATCTCCTGTGTTTCGAGAAGAGGTTGGTGATAGAGCAGAGTTTGGGTCCCGAGTTCTGCGATTGACCAATGGTGCCGTGCGAGAAGATAAGAGCTCGTATGTTGTGGCTCAGAGCGCAGAGAAGAGTTATGCCGATGTTGGCATCGGATTTGGAGTTTGAGGTTGGCCAACATGTATTCCTAAAGGTCGCACCGATGCGAGGTGTTATGAGGTTTGGCAAGCGAGGAAAGCTGAGTCCCCGTGTTGTTGGTCCATTTGAGCTTCGAGGAGAAACCAGTGGGGATCCTTGCCTTTGAGACCAAGACATTGCATAATTGTGAGATCCGTTTGGTAAAGGTTTAGTGGAGGAGTCAGAGTTCAGAGGAAGCCACTTGGGAGCGGGAGGATGAGATGAGATTGCAGTATCCCGAGCTGTTCCAATCTTAAGTGACTTTCGAGGACGAAAGTCTTATAAGGGGGGAATATTGTAGCGGCCCGGAAATTTCATCCCGGTCTTCTCGGGAGGCCCAGGGGCATTTTGGTAATTTTGGGTCGGGCCGGTTTTGAAATTTAAAATTGCCGGAATAATTATGAGTCAATTTGAATAGGATCGGGATTTTTGGTGAAGGCATTTGGGCTTGGGAAAGAGTAAAATTAAATAGAGAATTAAATAGCGCGTCGAGTGAGATTCGAGCCAGGGACATGTCGCAAGCTAGGCAAGGGGCGCTGCCAGTCGAGCCACTGGGCGTGTTTGTTAAACTATGCGCGCGATCTGATATATATGCCGTGCGTGCGATGGGTTTTTTTATAAAAAGCAGAATTTTACCATGAGCCTTCTTCTTCCTCTTCTCCTTCCTTCGCGATTTCTTCTTCTTCTCCCTCGACCAACCAGCGATTCGCCGGGTTTTCCTCCCCAATTCCAAGCCAGTTCTCATCTCGAACTGCTGGAGGTCCGATCTTCTTCATCCCGATAAGCTTCTTCTTCTTCCTTACCTCCAAAATTCGAGCTTTTCTCCCCTGTTTCGGGCTTTGCCATTTCCGGCCGAGTCGAGGTAATTTGAGGTATGGGTTTTGTGCAGCTAGTGTAGGGGAGTTCGCCATCAACAAATCGCCCGTCGAAACCTTTCGGATCGCTCGAATTCGAGCTTCTCCTTCGCCTGTTCGCAATAAAAAGCAGGCCCTTGTCGCCGAAGCTTGCGTGCGCAAAGCGCAAGAAATGAGCCTCGCCGCACACCATCCCGTGCTCGCGCGCTCATCCTCTGCCCAGATCATCCTCTGCCCAGATCGCCTCGCCGGTCGCACGCGCGCAGAAGCTCGCCTCAGCGCCCAGCCGCATCGCGTCGCCCGAGCCCCTGCTCGCCGAGTCGTGCCGCATCGCCCAGTGCCGCTCGCGTCCGCGCGCGCGCGTCCTCGCCAGCACCTTGCCGAGCCGCATCGCCAATGCTCTGTTCGTCATACATGTAGCGATTCGCGCCAGCGCCCGTCCGCGCGCCCATGCGCCATTCTGCGCCCAGGCTCGCCCAGCCCGGCCCGTTCTTTGCCCGTTCGTCTGCAATCGGCTCGTTCGTGCGTTCGTCGTGCCTCGTGAGTTGCTCCCGAGCTGAGCCTCATTTATTTTATTATATTTAGGCCTATTGGGTGATTATTGTGATGATTGATAGGTTCCCGGTAGCTAGTTCGAGATAGTCCGCAGCTTAGGTTTTCGTGCAATCGTCCCCGACCAAGGTAAGGATTTCTTACCGGAGTTGTGTGGACCCTACGATATATTATGCGATTGCTGATTGATTGCTTGTTTGTGGTTATTGACATGTGTAGCTAGGTTCTCTAATCTGAATTCCCGATTAGCATGATTTTTCCTGATTTAAATCTCATGTTAATCCATGCTAGGTTGTTCCTTTCTAGCATGCTCGTATCTGTTCTTTGCTTCGTAGTATCATGCTAGGCTCGTTGTATTCTTATTGAGCACGTATTGGATTTTATGGAATTGTTTGCTGTTTGCTAGGGCAGGTTAGAATTTCAGGTAGGTAGCATCATCCGGGCCTGATGCATAAAGTACCTTGCATCCATGGCAGGGACGTCGAGCAAGTCATTCCGTCCCTGGACCCCGTGAGGGATTAGCTAACCCAAGCGGTAGGCCCTGCAATCTTGGGTGAGGGTGGCGGATGTTAAATGCCCCAACCGTCGGGATGATGACTTGGCATTGCCTCGCCCCGGCGATCGGCACGTCCTCGGCGTGTTCGGCCGTAGCCCCGATTGCCACTGTTAAGGTAAGGGCGGCTTCCTGGTGTAAGCCTACCACGACCCGTTTCCTTAGCCTCAAAGTGCGGTGGTTGGTGACATAGTTTACGTGTCTAGGTCTCACACCCCTATGTCAGTGACACCGATCCAAAGATTTAGTTAGGCGTGGTGACTGGACATGGGCAGCTTGCCTCTAGACCCGGCACCCCCTATGGTCTGCAGTAGCACGCGGTTCATGTTTAAGCTCATTACAGCGCCGATTGGAGAGCTCCTCGGGATCTTGAGCCAGTGTACCTTTCGTCGACAGTAGACAGGCTGAGGCCGGGACTTGTTTCTCGTATAGGGCGACTTATGTATTGGACTGTGTGGTGATATTATTCCGGACTAAGACCTTAAATTGGCATCCGAGGCCCAAGTGTGGGCTAAGCTATGTGCTCTATTCTGTGTTTATATTCATAGCTTGCATACGCTCATCGAGATGACCATGTATATCGTATTATACCCGGTTGGGGATTCTTCTTGAGTAATTCGTTACTCACCCCTATCGTGGATTTTCCACAGGTAACCAAGTTGCGAGACAGGATGACTGAAGGAGGAGCTGTGATCATGGGGCCCAGTCTTCCAACTCTGATTTTTTGTATTATGACTCTTTATGTTTTGTTTCCCCTGAATGCATGTAGCCGGGCACGGAGCCCTAGGATGTTTTGTAAATGTTTTGTGGATTCCAGCATTTTGTATCCGAACAGTTTTGAATGGTTTTTAGTAAATCTCGATCGAGTAAACTTTGGAAATGTATTTATCTTGGAGCAGTGCTTGGAAACAGGGACAGTTCCAGGAAATTGTCTAGTTTTTAAAGGGGTTATTTTGAATGTTTTTGTTTTAATTGGAATCCGAAATCATGTCTGATTAATGTCCTTTACTTTGAATGCATGCATTGGGGTAAGGGCCCATTTAGTGCCCCATTCGGGTCGGTCCCTTACACAGACCTAACATCCCAGCCAACTCACTGGAGAAACAACCAACAAACCTGGAGAACCGGAAGGAAAATCTTGGGCTGTTACAATTCACCACCAGATATGTTGAGAATAAGGGTTTCTAGCATACATTAGCATATTGTTGCATTGCTTATTATCTTCTTAGATGCCTATTTGTAGTCCTAGTTATGGACTAAGTGATTACTTGATCAGTGTAGATCTTGAACATGGCTCCTCGTCAAATTACCAGAAGCTAGGCAGGCAAAGATAGTCGAATTCATCACTCTGAAGCAAGAGTTGAAGTCAGTTGTTGATTTTGAGCGAGAGTTCACAGATCTTCGACGATATGCAAGTTCATTGATGAATGATGTGGAGTCTAAGATTAGATTCTTTTTACTGCATTAAACGATGATATCTCTGTTGACATCAAAGCTCATAATCTGCAGAACTATGCTAGAGCAGTTGAGTTGGCTCTGACTTTCGATGTGAAGTATAAGATTGAGCGAGAAAAATGTTTGTTTGTGTTGTTTTGGAAGTGTAAGGAGTTAGTCAAGTTTTTATTTCAGTTACGTTAACATGTGGCATATGGTTTCAAGTTGTGCTTTGAAACTTGTATTCCTTGTTGTTGGCCTATTAAGGTGGTTGTTTGTTCTTTGTTGCAGCTTATTGTTATCAGAACGATTCAGGAGCGTTGCGTGAGTTTGGTTTCAGTAGGTTCTTGTTCTTTTGTTTTAAGCCTTAAAGTTGTCATTGGTTTCGCCTCTCACAAGGGAAGTTATGGCTTATTGATTGGTTTCGCCTCTCACAAGGAAATTTAACTTTGGTTTCAGTAGGTTGTTATGGCTTGAGGACAAGCATGATTCAATATCATCTTTAGGAAGATTTTCTGAAATTAAAATAAGGCTAGACTTTTCAGTCTCACACTTTATTACCTGAACTTCCTCTGCACTTAGTTCATTTTCTTCTATCTCACATACCTGATTTTGATATGACTCAAAAATTTTCAACACATCTTCACAATCAATACATTTTACCTGATCAAAACTTTCTACATCAATGGTATGAATAAATTGTTGCTCTTGTAGAATCTCAAATTTTCTTACTAAATTGGTTAATTAAGCAATTTGGCTACCTAAACTCTTCATGCTAGCTCTGGTTTCTAGTTGAAACTGATGAGTATCTTGTTGAAATTGAGAAACACTCTGTTGAAATTGAAGAGTATTGTTAGCTAAAGTCATAAACATATCATCTAAAGACATACTTGAGCTTGAAGTCTGAGTTTCTATTGGAGCTTTATATGGTTTAGTGAAGTCCTCAAAATATTGACTTTGTTGTTCTCCTTGATTTCCAAAGTCGAATTTTGGTGATCCCTCCAACCATGATTATAATTATCATAATAGGGGTCGTAGCTCATTTGATAATGACTATGAAATCCACCAATAGTGTTGCATTGTCTGAAATTTTGTTGCCCTACAACTATTTGATGAACCAAAGTAGTTAAACTTGAAATTTGTCTTTTAAGATCTCTTATACCATTATCCTGAAGAACAACTTCATAATCTCTAGTCCAATATTTTGGAAATTTCTAGCCATAATATTTTTTCAATTTTTTTAAAATAAAAATAAAAAAGAAACTAAAAGTAAAAATAAAAATAAAACGATGAGAAACTAAATTAAGCTCCCCGGAAATGACACCAAATTTGGTCGGGTTGTCGAAGCCCACCAAAATAAAAACTGATTAACTAACTCTAATTTGTAGAAATAGTGGAACCATGTCGAATCTCAAATGAGTTATGAATTGATTTCTCAATGTTATAAATAAATAAAATTGGGGGGTTTTGGATATTTGAATGAAATTTTAACTAAAACAATAAACGAATAAATAAACAATTTACTAAAACTTCTAATTCAAGGGTTTAGTTTAATTCAATTGTAATCTTGATCATAGGTTACAAAAAATATTTAATTTTCTTAGGTTCAAATAATTAGTCTACCTACTTGGAAAAGCCACAATAGATAATTGTTCTTCTATTTTATTGACTCCGACCCAGCATCAAACTCAAACCTTACTATTTAATTAATTGGGCACGATAGCGTTCCATATCAACTGAATAATAGCATTAAAATTTATGAGAACGACTAAACAAAATTAACTAACCGAGATGACTACAAAATTAATTAATTTTGTTTATTTGTTTTTCTAGGGCCTATCATGCAAGCTATGTAATTTGGAAAAGCCACAATCACACACACATGTGCCAATCCCTTGCTACAATTATCAATCATTCGAAATAATTACTTATAAAAAAATCCTATTTAGCATAGATCAATCAATAATAAATTAAGTCATCAATTCAATTTACTAATAATCAATCAAGAATTAAAATAAGAAACAAATAATCTTTGAATTAAAAGAAAATATTAATTAGGTCCCAAGCCTCACAAAATTACAATTGAATTAAAATTACCTTGAATCGAAAGTAAAACCAACTACACGTAATTAAAGCAGCAAAAATAAATCTATAAAACGAAATTAAAACGAATAAACAGGTCACATTGTGCAGGATCTTATTTTCTTTTTCCTTTTCCACAACTATTGGCCTCCTTTAAATTTTCTTCCCCTTCAAAACTGCGGGTGCCAACACACACACACACACACACAAATTTGAAAGTGGTAGACGCCACTTGATTTATAAATATATTTTTTTATTAAAAAAATATATATATATATATATATATATATATATATATATATATATATATATATATATATATATATATATATCAATTTCACTTTTTCTCAAATTCAAACTAAAATGTAAACTTAAGCTTATTTTACCTATTCTTTTAGCAATTCACCATAAGATTAAATAAGGAACAATATTAATATTTAATCACAATAATCAACCTAAATATAGGAAAATTAAGTTCAATAAATATAACTATTTAGAGTTTATCACCCAACATTCTTCAAGCCAAAAGGCATCACGTTGTAGCAGTATAGGTCTCTATTGGTTATGAACGAGGTTTTCTCCTGGTCAGCCGGGTGCATCATTATTTGATTGTATCGTGAGTAGACATCCATAGATGATAGAGTTTCGTGACCCACCGTCGTATCTACTAGATGGTCTATGCGAGGCAATGGAAAACTATCTTTAGGGCATGCCTTATTCAGATCCGTGAAGTCGATGCAGGTTCTCCTTTTGCCATTCAATTTTTTAACCAACACAATGCTGGACAACCACTCTGTAACGGCCCAGGTTTTCATCCCGGTCTTCTAGGTATGCCCTAGGGGTATTTTGGTAATTTGGTCGGGCCGTCAGGGCCGCTTATGTCTTTTTCCAGTTGCTAAAATTATTGGATGGATTTATGTAGGTTTTTTAGGCTTTATGGATGGGTTTGAGCATGGATAGATGCAAAAGTAAAAATAAAGGAAAATTGTGTTGCAGCTGGGATTCAAACCCGGGTCTCCGGAAAAGCCTGTGGGGATGTGTGCCAGTTGAGCTATGGAGAGCTCTTGTTGCTCTTTTCGCGTCATATCTTGGTTAACCTTGGATCTTTGGAGTTTGGGTGCATTTGGTTAAATGAAAAAGAAATTAGGTTTTTGTTCTTCTTCTCTAAAACTCCCTTTTGCCGTCCAAGCTTGTCTCCCTAGCCCTCAAAGCCGATTTTCATCCTCTTTGCAGCTCCGAGATTCGATCGTCATTTCGGGTAAGTCTTCATCCTCTTCATCTTCTCGATTGGGTGTTCTTGCTGGCCGAAGGTAAGAAGAAGAGCTTGTGTGTGTGTGTGTTTGTTGCAGGCCGCCCAGATCTGCCCAGCAGCCTCCCAAATCGCCAGTCCGTCGCTCCTTGTCGCGCGCAGAAGAGCGAGCGTCGACGCCCGAATCGCCCGCCGTCGCGGCCAGAGCGCCAGATCGCCCGCGCGCGTCCTCGCCCGTGCTGCTCGTTTGCTTCCGCGTTGCACGCCCAGCGCCCGCGCGCCCTCTCTCCGTGCCGCTTGTCCGCGTCCGCGTCGCACGCCCAGCGCCGCGCTCCCTCGCCCGTGCCGCTCACCCGCGCGCACCCTCGCCTGTGCCGCTCACCCGCGCGCGTTCTCGCCCGTGCCGTGTCCCAGCGCCTGTCCGTGCGCGCAGCCAGCGCCAGTGGCCGTGTCATCGCTTTGCTAGCGCAGCCCAGCCCACCAGACCCGCCAGCAACGGCGCCCGGCCGTGTCGCCGTGCCATGTGAGTGCCCCGGAGCTGAGCCTGCTTGTTTTATTATATTTTAGGCCTATGGTTGTGATTATTTTTATGTTTGTTAGGTTCTCGATAGCTAGCTCGGGAGTGATCGTAGCTTAGGATTTTGTGTGTAGAAGCCTCCCGACCAAGGTAAGGATTTCTTACCGGAGTTGTGTGGGCCCTGCGGTATTATATGTGATTGTTGTTTGTATGTTTGTTTGTGATTATCAGCATGTATAGTGTTAGGTGCTCTGTTCTGGATTCCCGACTGGCATGATTTCTTACGTTGTTTTCTCATGTTAGTCCATGCTATGTTGTTCCGTTCTGGCATGCTCGTATTCTTTCTTGCTTCGTAGTATCACGCCAGGTTCGTTGTATCTGTTGAGCACGTAATGGATTGTATTGGATTGCTTGTTGTTGATATGATAGGTTAGAGTTCAGGTAGATAGCATCATCCGGGCCAGTATGCATAAAGTATCTTGCATCCATGGCAGGGACGCACGAGGTAATACTCCGTCCCTGGACCCCGTTAGGGTTTAGCTAACCCTACTGGTAGGCCCTGCAATCTTGGGTGAGGGTGGTAGTCTGCGCGATGCCCCAACGGTCGGGATGATGACTTGGCAATGCCTAGTCCCTGACAGCCGGCACGTCCTCATCGTGTTCGGCAATAGCTCTTGATTGCCACCTGTTAGGGCAAGGACGGCTTCCTGGTGTAAGCCTACCACGACCGATTTCTTAGCCTCAGGTGCGGTGGTTCAGGCTGACATAGTTCAAGTGTCCAGGTCTCACACCCCTATGTCAGTGACACCGATCCGAGAGATTTAGTTAGGCATGGTGGATCGGATGCTGGGCGCTTGCCACTAGACCGGCAACCCCTAGAGTCTGCAGTAGCATGCGCGCGTGCGCTACGCTCATTACAAACGCCGGCGGAGAGCTCCTCGGGATTGTGAGCCAGTGCACCTTTCAGATCGGCGATGAGCAGTGAGACCGGGACTTGTTTCTCGTATAGGGCGTTCTGTGTGATGGATTTTCCGGACTAAGACCCTGAGTTGGCATCCGAGGATTATTTGTGGATTTAAGCTATGTGCTCTATTCTGTGTTTATATTCATAACTTGCATACATTCATTTAGATGACCATGTATATCGTATTGTACCCCGGTTGGGGATTCTTACTGAGTAATTCGTTACTCACCCTTATTTTGTGGTTTTCCACAGGTAACCAAGGTGTGAGACAGGATGGCTGAAGGAGGAGCTGTGATCATGAGAACCTGCTGTCATCTCTGACCTTTTTATATTATGACTCTTGTCTTTTTATTTCCCCTGAATGCATGTATTCGGGCACGGAGCCCTAGGATGTTTTCTCAATGTTTTTGTGGATTCCAGCATTGTTGTACCTGAGAAGGTTTTGAATGATTTTAATAAATCTCTGATCAGAGTAAACTTTTGGAAATGTATTTGTCTTGAAACAGGTGCGTGGAGACAGGGACAGGTTTCAGTAAACTGTTTTGATTTCTGATTGAATGCTAAATGTTTTAATTTTTACTTGGAATCCGAAATCATATTTGTATATTGTCTTTACTTTGAATGCATGCATTGGGGTAAACACCCATTTAGAGCCCCTTTTGGGTCGGGTCTTTTCTGATTGGTATCGAGCCGAGTCATAGATTCGTCAGACTCGACCTTTTTGTTGTAGGTCGTTTTCCCATGATCACCAGCACTCCGACAGTCATCAGGTACGCCTAGTTTACTGTTTTTAGAAAAAGGGTTAAGAATTTACAATACCTTTCATCTAGTGTATGCCTTGTTTAGTGTTGTAGAGCGGAGACGAGCAGGTTCTGACTCGTTGTTGGTTTGGGTGTAGATCGCCAGCATGCCAATCACCCGCACAGGAAGAGGAGGTTCGAGAGCAGGTCGAGGTATCGTGGATCGGATCGACATCTGCAGGACATCGTCCCAAGCCGAGACCGATGGCATTCCACCGGTAGCTCCCCTGTTGCCCCTAGAGGAGGCGTTGAGGCGATCGAGCGCCGTGAGAGGCGCTTACGGAGCGAATTTGCTGATTCTATGAGGGCTTTGATGGTCAGTCTGTTGAGTGACCAGAGGGCAGAGACCCAGGCCTTGTTTGCAGCGCAGCGGGAGGAGTCCCGAGCCCAGATCGAGTAGTTGACTCGCATGTTTCAGCAGGGCGCAGCAGCACCCCCTGCTCCACAAGAGCAAGTAGCCCCCAGAGGCAGATGTGGCAGAGGGTGCCGAGGAGCTTGGTAGATGGTTGAAGGACTTCGTGAAGTGGAAGCCAGAGAAGTTTGATGCCTCGGGAGATGCTTTAGCGGTAGCCAGATGGATTGCCCATTTGGAGTACACCTTCCTGATCATGGTGTGCCCCGATGTCCAGAGGCCGAGGTGTGCAGCCCATGTGCTAGGGGGCACAGCTAGGTGGTGGTGAGAGTCCACCTTGAGTGAGAGACCAGCTGGGTCTCCACCTGCTAGTTGGGAGTTCTTCAAGTCGGAGTTCAAGGCCAAGTACATTAGTGATGAGGCTCAAGAGAAGATGGTGGAGCTTTTCCAGAACCTGAAGTAGGGTTCTGATTCTATAGAGGAGTGTGAGAGAAAGTTCGCGGAGTATGGTTATTTTGCTCCGCAGTTGATAGCCACCCCTGAGTTGAAGATTCGGAAGTTCATTTCTGGTTTGAGGCAGGGTGTTTCCCAGGATGTCGTGGCTCGGGCTCGACACTTATGCCGTAGTGCTCGATTAGCCACCATTTATAATGGAAAGTATCCTGTTGAGCGGGTTGTTGCCGCTCGGTTGGCGTCTGTTCAGTGCGCAGTGGGGCAGAAGAGGAAGTTTGAGTTTAGGGGAGGCGGCCAGCGTCGCCAAGGATAGTTTCAGAACCGGGATCAGCATAGGGCCCCGATCCGTTTCCCGCCCGCCGCCAGGTGGTCCCCGAGCGAGTTCCGCTTGTGCTTCTTGTGGGAGAACCCACACTAGAGCTTGTCGATGCAGAGCCTGTGGTGTGTTTTTATTTGTGGTAAGGAGGGGCATATGATCCGTTCTTGTCCTCGGCCGGCTATCGGTTTGCTCGGCCAGTAGCAGCGGCGAGTGGTCGGGTGTTTGCTACGACCGTCAGAGGCCGAGCGTCACGGATGCCGTGTGGCGAGTGCACGCTTCTTGTTTTAGATCACTGCGCATTTGTCTTCTTTGATTCTGGTTCTACGCATTCATTTGTATTTGTGTTGTTTGTTGAGCATGCTAAATTGAGATTAGAGCCTCTAGGTTTTGAGTTGTCTGTTGCAACTCCTTCGGGAGTTAATATGTTAGCTAGAGATAAGATTAAGGATGGCCAGATCGAGATATCCGGAGTATTGCTTGTAGCTACTCTCATAGTTCTGCCTATGAGCGGTTTCAATGTAATTCTTGGTATGGAGTGGTTAGCTGCTAACCACACATTGATTGACTGCCACCGGAAAGAAGTAGTGTTCAGGCCGCCTGGTCGGCCTAGCATAAGTTTCGTGGAGTTCAGGGTGGAGTTTGCCCGCCGATGGTGTCAGCTGTGAAAGCTCGTCGTTTGCTAGCTCATGGAGCTTGGGGCTACCTAGCCAAGTTGTCTGGGGAGAGCCCTCGCCGATCGTTGATCAGTGCGGTTGTGCGGGAGTTTGCGGATGTGTTTCTGAGGAGTTCTGGGGTTGCCCCAAGAGAGAGGTTGACTTCACAATTGAGCTCGAGCAGGGGACCCTCCCTATCTCGAAGGCTTCGTATCGTATGGCGCCAGCCGAGTTGAAGGAACTGAAGGTTCAGTTGCAGGAGATGTTAGATCGAATGTTCATCCGTCCGAGTGTGTCCCCGTGGGGAGCACCAGTTCTGTTTGTGAAGAAGAAGGATGGTTCAATGCGCTTGTGTATTGATTATCACGAGCTTAATAAGGTGACAGTGAAGAATAAGTATCCGTTGCCCCGTATCGATGATTTGTTCGATCAGCTTCAGGGAGCTTCCGTGTTCTCCAAGGTAGATCTGAGATCCGGTTACCATCAGTTGCGGATCAAGGATGCGGACATTCCTAAGACAGCTTTCCGGTCTAGATACGGTCCCTATGAGTTTGTGGTCATGTCGTTTGGATTGACCAATGCCCCAGCCGCGTTTATGGATATGATGGATAGGGTGTTCAAATCATTTTTGGACAGCTTCCTCATCGTGTTCCTTGACGATATTCTGATCTATTAGAGGTCTAAGGAGGACCATGCAGAGCATTTGAGGCGAGTATTGGCAGCCTTGAGGGAAAACCAGCTTTATGCGAAGTTTTCCAAGTGTGAGTTTTGGTTGGAGCAGGTGGCCTTCCTAGGTCACGTAGTTTTGAGAGGTGGTATAGCCGTGAACCCCGCAAAGATTGAGACGAGCCTCGCCCAGCTCGCGTTGCCCGAGCCCCTGCTTCGCACAGTGTCGCTCTGCTCGCGTCGCCCTAGCCCTCGCCCAGGCCGTCTCGTCCGCGTCCTAGTCGCACGCCCCTGTAGCTCACCGTGCCGAGGTGCGAGTCCCTGTAGCGCGTTGTGTTGCCCGCGCCCGCGCGCCGTCCCTGTGCCGAGCCGCGCTGCGCGCCCGCGCCCGTGCCAGCCAGCCCCTTCAGTTGCCTAGCCCGTGCAGCCGGCTTGTTCGCGTGTCAGCCGCGCCTCGTGAGTTGCTCCCGAGCTGAGCCCTGTTTATTTTATTGTATTTAGGCCTATTTTATGATTATTGATGTGTTTGTTTGGCTCGATATAGGTTGCTCGGGTTCGATCGCAGTAAATTTTATTGTGTGTTGTTGCCTTCCGACCAGGTAAGGATTTCTTACCGGAGTTGTGTGGGCCCTGCGATATTTTTCATGATATGCCTTGTATGTTTGCTGACTGTTATGAGCATGTTAGAGATAGAGCAGTTTGATTGATTTCTTGCTAGCATGTTTGCCTGATTTTACATGTTAGTGCCATGCTAGGTTTGTTCTGCCAGCATGCTTATGATTCCTGCTTAAGCTCGTAGTTTCATGCTAGGTTAGTGTGATTGATGTCGGTCATTGTTTGCTAGCCAGGAATCATTGATTTTTACTCTGTACTCTTAGATAGAGTTGTAGGGTTTGTCTTCATCCAGAGGCTGAGCGGACATAACGTACTTTGTCCCAACTGATCGGGAGTAAAGTGTGCGCAGCATAACGTATCTTGCTTCCCCCCGGTCGCCAAGGTGGATTTAGCTCAGGTCGGGAGTAAAGTGTCGGCAGCATAACGTATCTTGCTTCCCCCCCCCCCCCCCGACCGCTGGTTGTGGAATTAGCTACCCACTTCGGCATAAGCCTAGTTTGTAGCCTGCTAGAGCGGAACCCTGCCATCGGTGTAAGCCTGCCCTGGCCGGTTCTTAGCTTCAGGTCGGTGGATCATGCTGCACAGATGAGCGCCGAGGGCCTCGAGCTACTGTGATCAATGACACCGCTTTCGAGTCATAGGCATGCGTACCTGGCCCGCGTAGTTTGCCCTTAGGCCCCCGCATTTACGCCGGTTGCAGCAGCATGCGGTGTGCGCGCACACGCGTTAGTTGCCGATTCAGAGAGCTCCCCCAGGCTAATTTCGTGAGTACACCATTCCTTCCGTTAGAGCCAGACTTCGGGTACTCTCCCGTAAGTCCAGATTAGTGCAAGGGCAAGGAGGCCCTCGAGGACATTCTTGGGATCAGTGTATTCCCCCCGAGTGAAAGATACCTCGGTGATGTCCCTGGATTGATCAGTGTATCCAATCCTTAGGCCGGAAGTAGGAGACTTCCGATGATTCCATATCTTTCTTTATGAGCTCGTTGAGCTATGATCTGTGTTAGTAGCTGTTTGCTTGCATGCTTTGGTACTAGATGACTGATTATATCGTATTGTACCCCGGTTGGGGATTCTTACTGAGTAATTCGTTACTCACCCTTATTTTTGTGGTTTTTCCACAGGTAACCATGGTGCGAGACAGGATGGCTGGAGGAGGAGCTGTGATCATGGAAACCCGTTGTTCAACTCTGAGTTTTATGTTTATGATTTAAATGTTCTCTGAATGCATGTAGTTGGGCACGGAGCCCTAGGGTGTTTTCTGAATGTATTTTCGGATTCTAGCACTGTTGTAAAGTTTGTATGTTTTAAATAAATCTCTGATCAGAGTAAGTTTTGTAAATGTATTTGTCTTGGAACAGGTGCTTGAAAACAGGGACAGGTTTCAGGAAATTATGTTAACTTTTTAAATGGATGTTTTACGTTTTAGTTTTTACTTAGAATCCGAACACCCTCTTGCGAATATTTTTGTAGATTTGTATGCATGCATTGAGGTAACGACCTATTTTAGAACCCCTTTCAGGTCGGGTCGTTACAGGTTGGTATCAGAGCTTAGAGTCATAGATTCTGTAGACTGACCTTTGTTGTAGGTCGTTTTTCCATGATCATCAGCACTCCGACAGTCATCAGGTACGCCTAAGTTTACTGTTTTAAAGAAAGGGGTAAGAATTTACAATACTCTTCATCTAGTGTATGCCTTGTGTAGTGTTGTGGAGCAGAGACTAGCAGGTTCTGACTCGTTGTTGGTTTGTGCTTAGAGAGCCATCATGCCAACTTTCCCGCAGTGCGAGCAGTTTGATAGCAGCTTGTTGAGGTATCTAGATAGATTCGGATGCCCCTGGGACGTCGTCCCCGAGGGAGGCAGAGCTTAGACTCCCGTAGGCCATTTGTGGCCCAGTTAATGCTTTTCCCCTAGTGAGAGGGTAGAGGTGCTTTGTGCAGATCGTCAGTATGTTGATCGCACTCAGAGGAGCAGGACGCTTGGCATGTCCGACCGAGGAGTTGGACTGATCGTGTTGATGTTGAGGCCGCGTCCAGGGTTGTTGGCCCGCAGGCCAGATTTGGCCCTGGCAGATGAGTTGCCTAGTGGAAGGGGTAGAGGCTAGCACGCCTCAGAGTGAGACTCCTTGAGCAGAGTGTGCTCCAGCCATGAGAGTTTTGATGGCAGGTCTTTAGCCATCAGAGAGCGGAGACCCAAGCGCAGTTCGTAGCGCGTAGTGAGGAGTCCCGGGCACAGATAGCCCAGCTGACAGAGTTTGTTTCAGCATTTTCCCCCAGTAGCTCTTGTAGCTCCGGAGGTTCCAGGGAGGGCATGATCAGCAGGTTTATTCAGATGAGTTTGTTGGCGTTGATGGAGCCGCCCAGTTTGGCAAGTGGATGCCTGTAGAGCTCGATGTTTTAGAAAGTCCTGCTGCTAGTAGTAAAGCGGTTGGCCAGGTTTGAGTTTAGCATCCGTGTGTTGGGATGCCCTGCTGTTCAGAGGCCGAGGTGTGCCGTTCCTGTGATGTTTGGTACAGCAGTTGGTGGTGGAAGTCCCTTGAGAGAGGTGGACTAGCAGAGTCTCCACCAGTCGCCCGATTGATTGGCAAGTTGCCGTGTTAGTGGCTTGAGGCAGATGTAGAGACATCTTTGCCCCCTTGCAAGCTCTCTTTGTTGTTTAATGACCAGATTTCCTCAGATGTTTGGTAGAGTTGAGCACTCTTCCTTGGTGAGCTCCTAGAGTGGAGCTAGCTGCTGCATGTTGAGAGATCCGGCTAGAGTTTTGTTGAGCATCATGTAGAGATGCAAGAGTAGGCCGTGAAGCTTCGGTTTGATGAGATGCCATAGGCATGATTGTTTGAGTTGAGCCCTCGTTTGCCTAGCCAGAGTTGTTGTCACTTGAGGTAGTGACCTTGCTGGCTCCATCTGTAGTAAGATGTGGATTTGGTAGTAGTAGCCCTTGAGGTGCATTGGTTGGTGTGCCACTTTGGCATTAAGTCTGGTTCAGGCTTGAGTTTGGCATGGGCATAGCAGATGGTTCTATGACGTCCGGAGTTCAGCGCACTCCTTTAGCCTTGGATCCGTTTATGGCAGTTGCACCTGTTTAGGTTGTGCAAGAGGGCTAGTTCAGTGGTAGTCGATGGACTACAAGCGAAAGGATGCTCGAGAGAAGCCGGAGCCTCTTCCCAGTGTTTCTGGAGGTTGAGCCAGCCAGCAGGTTGGCGCCGGTAAGTGTTGGTGCGCGTGAGTCTCGCGCTAGTGTTAAGGCCAAGAGATTCCTTGTGGTTGGTAGTGCGGTCAACTACCTTCGAGTGCCTTCATCTGAGGAGAGTTGAGCATCGTAGATGCGAGTTTGGTCCAGTAGAGGGACCCTGAGTTAGATGCTTTCGGACGAGATGAGTTGATGCCTTGCGAGAGGTTTTGGATGCCTTATGGGTAAGCACCCTTGGTAGAGGCTTGGTATAAAGTAAGTTCGGTGTGGCATGGTTATGCCTTGGTAGAGCAAGGTTGCCTCAGCTTTGAGCATCGTGTGGAGTTGGAACTTTTGGTGTTCCTTTGGTTAGAGTTCAGTTGGAAACTGAACAAGTGCGGTGGTAGTAAAGCCGCGCAGTTTCTGATCGCCTTGGCTAAGAGAGTTGTTTGGATCCTTTCCTTGGGTAGAAGCCTTGTTGTGGCTGATGTTTGAGTAGGAGGACGACGCATTCGGTAGCGTTTCGGGTCCTCTTGGTTCCCAAGGAGTTGGAGTTGGCCAGCATGGTTGAGATGCTGGAGTGAGTTGTGCCTGTTCAGGCAGTTGGCTGTTAGCTCGTTTGTCGACAGTGTGTGTCGAGGGTTGCCGAAGAACCCTAGGTTGTGGAGAGCCTCTTGCGAATATTTTTGTAGATTTTTTGTAGAATTTTGTAGATTTATTGTAGGTTGTGGAGAGCCTCTTACTTAGAATCCGAACACCCTCTTGCGAATATTTTTGTAGATTTGTATGCATGCATTGAGGTAACGACCTATTTTAGAACCCCTTTCGGGTGGGGTCACATGAGATCTCGGGCGACTTGCCACTAGACCCGCAACCCCGCAGTGCGCAGAGCATGTGTGCGCGCTACGCTCATTACAAACAAGACCGGAGAGCTCCTCGGGATTGTGAGCGAGTGCACCTTTCAGATCGACGATGAGACAGCCGAGACAGGACTTGTTTCTCGTATAGGGCGTTCTGTGTGATGGATTTTCCGGACTAAGACCCTGAGTTGGCTTCCGAGGATTATTTGTGGATTTAAGCTATGTGCTCTATTCTGTGTTTATATTCATAACTTGCATACATTCATCTAGATGACCATGTATATCATATTGTACCCCGGTTGGGGATTCTTACTGAGTAATTCGTTACTCACCCTTATTTTGTGGTTTTCCACGGGTAACCAAGGTGCGAGAGCAGGATGGTCAAGGAGGAGCTGTGATCATGGGAAACGCTGTCATCTCTGACCTTTTTATATTATGACTCTTGTCTTTTTATTTCCCCTGAATGCATGTAGTCGGGCACGGAGCCCTAGGATGTTTTCTCAATGTTTTTGTGGATTCCAACATTGTTGTACCTGAGAAGGTTTTGAATGATTTTAATAAATCTCTGATCAGAGTAAACTTTTGGAAATGTATTTGTCTTGAAACAGGTGCTTGGAGATTGGGACAGGTTTCAGTAAACTGTTTTGATTTCTGATTGAATGCTAAATGTTTTAATTTTTACTTGGAATCCGAAATCATATTTGTATATTGTCTTTACTTTGAATGCATGCATTGGGGTAAAGGCCCGTTTAGAGCCCCTTTTGGGTCGAGTCTTTACACAATCAGAGTAGTGCACTTCTCTGATAAATCGTGTGCGCAGTAACTCAAAAACTTGCTCATAAATGATTTTGTTCCTAGCATGGTTGAATGTTCGTTGCTTCTGTCTCACTACCCTCTTTAGGGCTCGACCCAAGAAGAGATACTTTCCTAAAATGGAAATATTTACCTAAAATGGTGAAAATGGGCCGAACCGAGTTGGGCTGGGTCGGACCGACCTGGTGGGCTCAACCAGAGCGCCGAGCGCCTGCGTGGGCCGTGTTCGTGTGCCTACTTGCATGGTTTGGGACCCATGGTCGATTTTCTTGGGCTTTACTCTATCAGGTCGGTGCAGTCTTTGGCCCTTCCTCCGTGGGAACCCTGTTGGGCCAGTCCCTCCTTCGGGACTTTCCATACGAGAGTTAATGGTGGCTTTTCAATTTTGATACTACCTAAACATTTGGGATCTCTTTTGATTTATTAATTTTATGATTTTAAAATGGTACATCTAAATGGCATTGGCTGGTTTTATGTAACGGCCCAGATTTTCATCCCGGTCTTCCAAGTATGTCCTAAGGGTATTTTGGTAATTTGGTCGGGCCGTTAGGGCCGTTTCTATCTTTCCCAGCTATTAATATTCTTGGATGGTCAAATGTAGGATTTGTTTGCTTTTGGATGAGTTTGGACATGGAGAGATGCAAAAATAAAAAATAGGAGTTTTGCTGGAATAAAAGTGCTTCAGCTGGGATTCGAGCCCGGGTGTCTAGGGAGATAGTGGTGTGGTCCTGCCAGTCAAGCTTCAGGTTAATGTTGATGCTCATTCCGCAGGTTATCTAGGTTTGCCTTGGTTTTCGGGATTTAGGGAGTTTGATTAAAAAGAAAAGAAATAGGTTTCTTTTTCCCTTCTCCAAATCTCCTTGCCGTCCACCATTCTCCCAAGCCTTCTTGCCGCATCCATCCTTTCTCAAGGGGGTTTGTGTTTGTCTTTTGGTTGCTGGTTTTGTGTTTGTCGCAGCCCCTGCCCGTCGCACGCCCCGCCTGCAGCGCCAGCCGGATCATCGCAGCAGCAGCCCTGTTCGCCCGTTCGCGCGCAATAGCAGCCCCGTTCTCCCAACCTGCAGCGCCCTGCCCGATCGCAGCTTATGTCCGCCCCGTCGCAGCCCAGCGCCAGATCACAGCCACGCCGTGCATCGAGCAGCCCGTTCGCACGCCCAGCGACCGAGCCACACTCCCAAGCTCTGCAGCACCCCAGCCCCCGAGCAGCCCCTCCGCACGCTCGCACCTACACCGTGCCGCACACAGCCCCAGCGCCGCGCGCGCTGCGCGCGCCTGACCTCAGGCGCTTGTGGCGTCTGTCATGCGCCCGACCAGCGCACCTGCTGATCCCCAGCCGTTGCGGCTGCCCTCTGCCGCCCGCACGCCAAAGATCGTGTGCGTGTGAGTTGCTCCCAACCGAGGTATTTTTATCTAAGGCCTATAGGTTGTGATATTTGTTGTTGTTTGTTAGGTTCCCGATAGCTAGCTCGGGTTCGATTGCAGCTTAGGATCTTCTTGTGTGTTGTTGCCTTCCGACCCAGGTAAGGATTTCTTACCGAAGTTGTGTGGGCCCTGCGGTATTTTCTGTGATTGTTGATTGTATGCATGTGTATGTTTATCAGCATGTTAGTGGATAGGTGCTCTGTTCTGAATTACGACTGGCATGATTCTCGTGTTGTTTCTCATGTTAGTTCCATGATAGGTTGTTCTGTTCTGGCATGTTCGTTATCTGTTCTTGCTTCGTAGTATCATGCTGGGTTCATTATTTCTGCTGAGCATGAAATGGAATGTTTGTTGTTATCTGTTTATAGCTTAGAGTTCTGATAGGTAGCATCATCCGGGCGAGGATGCATAATGTAACTTGCATCTGTGGCAGGGACGTGCGAGGTAGACTCCGTCCCTGATTCGCGGTTAGGGTTTAGCTAACCCTAACGGCAGCCCAGTGCAATCTTTGGTGAGGGTGGCATACTGTTAAATGCCCCAACGATCGGGGGAATGACGAGGCATTGCCTTGTCCCCAGCAGTCGACACGACCTCAGCGTGTTGGCAGTAGCCTTTGATTGCCACCTGATAGGGCAAGGACCGGTTCCTCGTATAAGCCTACCACGGCCGGTTTCTTAGCCTCAGGTGCGGTGGTTCAGGCTAACAAGTCATAGTGTCCTGGTCTCACACCACTATGTTCAGTGACACCAATCCAGAGATTATTTAGGCATGCGTACTGGACTAGGGCAGCATGCCCTACACCCAGCACCTCCCTGGTTTGCAGAGCATGCGGTGCGCGCGCACGCTCATTACAGCGCCGATTGGAGAGCTCCTCGGGATCTTGAGTTCAGTGCACCTTTCGTATCGACAGTAGTAGGAAAACTGAGGCCGAGTTTAGTTTCTCGTAGTGTATCGAGATGCGTTGTAGATTTCTGGAGTAAGACCGTAAGATGGCATCCGTGGTATTTATGTATGGATTAATGTGATGTGCTCTCTTCTGTGTTTATATTCGTAGCTTGCATACTTTCTGCTAGATGACCAGTTATATCGTATTGTACCCCGGTTGGGGATTCTTATTGAGTAATTCGTTACTCACCCTTATTTTGTGGTTTTCCACGTGTAATCGCGCGCGCAGAGGATGGTGAAGGAGGAGCTGCTGATCAAGAAAACCGGCTGTTTTAAAACTCTGAGTTTATGTTTATGTTTTTGTTGTCCTCTGAATGCATGTAGTTGGGCACGGAGCCCTTAGGTTGTTTTCTGATTGTTTTCTTTATTCTGACACTGTTGTAAACTGTTTGAGATTTTTTGAACGATTTGAATAAATCTCTAATCAGAGTATGTTTTAAACTGCTTTTGGCTTGGAACAGGTGCTTGGAAACAGGGACAGGTTTCAGGACATTGTATATTTGATTTATGAATGGATGTTTACAAGTTTTTTTTTTAACTTTCATTCAGAATTTGGAAAACGATCTTGCATATTGTTTTTAAGTTTTTAAAGCATGCATTGAAGTAAAGGCCTAGTTTAAGACCTCTTTTCGGGTTGGGTCTTTACATTTTAATAGCTGTAGTAAGTTATTTTTATTAACTTTTCATTTCCTCTATGATATTGTGCAAGCAATTAAAAGGAAGAATTAAAAAAAAAGTTATTCTTATTAACTTCACTTTCCTGTACGTTACTAGGGAAGAGATTTAAGAGAAAAATAAAAGAAAAGAAAAAAAAGAGAGAACAAAGAATAGAGTCTTATTCTCCTTCACGAACGCACCCACAACTGGCCACGTCTTCACCGTCGAACTTCGATTTTTGCCGCCATTCATCTCTAAAGACGTCGGAATTAAGTTGTGGTTGTGCTGGATTTCTTTTCGACTAGTACTGCGCAACGTTGTTTGCACAAGAAAACAAGCAAGCCCATTTTCAATTTAGCCAAACCCATGTTCGTACCCAGCTGTGAAACTGGAGACGTCGATTTCGTTCTTAATCCAACCAATCGGCACCGGAGGCATCACATTTCCTCCCAAAACGACTGCAGACCCGCGCGTAGAGAAGATCTGCCCGCAAACCCACGTGCTCTGCATTGTTTGTGCTTGTAGACCTGTTGATCCACCCATTTGACCTGCGACTCGTTGAACTGAAGTATTGGGCTGCTGTGTTGTTTGTGGACTTTTAACATTTAATTAAAAGTGTTGTTTAATTTAATGTGTTTTGGGCCTACATTAAAATGATGGAAATTGTTTTATTTCTGGAAAATAGTAGGAAATGACTTAATTTAGTTAAAAAACAGAGGTCATGGCTTTTTTGTATTTAACTTTGAATTCGTGACTAAAACAAATCAGGTAAGAGAAATGAATGTTTTCATCCCAAAATACTGTTGAACTTATTTCTCATTTAGTTGTTTCACGAGAAAAAAAAACCAAAATTTCCATAAATCTAAGCATAACCAATTGTCTCCTAAATTTAACCATAACTAATTTGATAATTTTTCAAATTTAAAATGCTAATAATAGTCAACAAATCTCTAAGATTTAGGAAGTGGACTAAAAAAATAAAAAAATTGAAAACCACGGATCAAAGTTGTCGATCACGATGTATAGTGAATCTACAAACATAGCTCATGTAGATAAGTTGTAGGGACTACATATGCGGTACAGTAATGTCAGAGGTGATAGGGGGCACATGGACATATCCAGGGGGGGCAACAGAAAAATGTATTATAATGAACAAATTCATACTTATATACACATTCCAAGCAAGATTAATAGCTATAACACAATGAGAACGGATAATTACATAGCATAAATGAGGTTTCAGTCTTAGATATTGTGACGAACCCGACCCAAGACACGGTCCAACGACCTGGGTTCTCACTCAGCATGCAAGTTAAATACGATAACAAGCGGTTTAGTGCTCATATTTAAAAACCTTTCAAACATATGAGAAGGGGGAACCCTTAAAACATAACCAACAATTTTCATTTAAACATAACCAACAAGTAAAACAACCTGGCCAATGTTTATAAAAACATACAATACAATTTAAACAACTTTTTAAACAATGTTCCCCTAGGACTCCTGTCCATCTACATGATGAATAAACAATGCAATAATAAATGACAGAGTGCCGGCAGCTCCCATGATCAATCAGCTCCCTCCGCTAGCCTTCCTGGTGTTGTCCCAAGTTACCTGAAAGATAAATAAGGGTGAGTATAAACATACTCAGTAAGAATCCCCAACCGGAGTACAATACGATACATCAGTCATCTAGCACCTCAACATGCAAGCAAACAGCTACCAACACAGATCATAGCTCAACGAGCTCACAATGCAAGATATGGAGTCATCGGAAGTCTCCTACTTCCGGCCTAATGATTGGTTCTCATAACCAATCCCGGGACATCACCGAGGCACTCTCACTCGGGAAAATGATCATCTCAAAAACTGATCCCAAGGATGTCTGAAACGACCCGACCCGAAAGGGTTCTAACTCGGCCGTTACCTCAATGCATGCATTACAAATCTACAGAAAATTTGCAAGACGGTGTTCGGATTCTAAGTAAAAACTAAAACATAAAACATCCATTTAAAATCAACATCAATTCTTGGAACCTGTCCCTGTTTCCAAGCACCTGTTCCAAGTCAAATACATTTACAAAACTTACTCTGATCAGAGATTTATTTAAAACATACAAAGTTTACAACAATGCTAGAATCCGAAAATACATTCAGAAAACGCCCTAGGGCTTCGTGCCCAACTACAAGCATTCAGAGAACATTTAAATCATAAACATAAAACTCAGAGTTGAACAACGGGTTTCCATGATCACAGCTCCTCCTCCAGCCATCCTGTCTCGCACCATGGTTACATGTGGAAAAACCACAAAAATAAGGGTGAGTAACGAATTACTCAGTAAGAATCCCCAACCGGGGTACAATACGATATAATCAGTCATCTAGTACCAAAGCATGCAAGCAAACAGCTACCAACACAGATCATGGCTCAAAGAGCTCATAAATCAAGATCTGGAGTCATCGGAAGTCTCTTTCTTCCGGCCTAACTGGGATTGGATACACTGACCAATCCTGGACATCACCGAGGTATCTCGTCACTCGGGGAATACACCGATCCCTAGAATGTCCTCAAGGGCCTCCTTGCCCTTGCACTAATCTGGACTTACGGGAGAGTACCCGAAGTCAGGCTCTAACGGAAAGAATGGTGTACTCACGACATTAGCCCGGGGGAGCTCTCCGAACCGGCAACTAACGCATGTGCGCGCACACTACATGCTCTCTGCAACCGGCGTAAATGCGGGGGCCTAAGGGCAAACTACGCGGGCCGGGTGCACATGCCTATGACTCGAGGCGGTGTGTCACCGATCACAGAGCGAGGCCCTCACCCTCATCCATGCGGCTGATCCACCGACACGAAGCTAAGAACCGCCAAGGCAGCTTACTTTGTTGGCGTGTGGTTCCGCTCTAGCGAGCTACAAACTAGGCATACGCCAATGAGGTAGCTAAGTCTCATTGGCTGCACGGAGGGGGGAGAAAAAGCAAGGTATGTTATGCTTTGCTCAATATCCGACCACTGGGGACAAAGTACGTTATGTCCGCTCTCAACCCCTGAAGCAATGCTTCGCTTTACTCCCGACCGGTGGGGACAAGATACGTTATGTCCGCTCTCAGCCTCTGGATGATGACAAACCCTACAACTCTATCTAAGAGTACAGAGTAAAAAAGCAATGATTCCTGGCTAGCAAACAATGACCGACATCAATCACATTTACCCAAAGATGATACTACGAGCTTAAGCGGGAATCATAAGCATCTTTGGCAGAACAAACCTAGCATGGCACTAACTTGTAAAATCAAGCAAACATGCTAGCGTAAATCAATCAAAGCCGATCTATTACTATCATGCTCATAATGATCAAACAAACAAGCAAGGCATAATCATGAAAATATCGCAGGGCCACACACAACTCGGTAAGAAATCCTTACCGGTCGGAAGGCAACAACACACAATAAAAATAACTGCGATCGAACCCGAGCAACCTATATCGAGCCAAACAAACACATCAATAATCACACAATAGGCCTAAATAATAATAAAATAAACAGGGCTCGGCTCGGGAGTAACTCACGAGGCGCGGCTGACACGCGAGTGAGCCTACTGACAGGCTAGGCAAAGCACTGGCGCGCAGACAGCGCAGGTGGAGCCGGCCGGGCGCAGCTCGGCGCGCGCGCGCGCGCTTCACACGGACGCGCGACGCGGGCGTGAGCGACACGACGCGACGGGCGAGCTCGGGCGACACGGACGCGGACGCGACCTGGCGACACTGTGCGAGGCTCGGGCGACACGAGCTGGGCGAGGCTCGGGCGACACGAGCTGGGCGAGGCTCGGGCAAGCTGGGCGACGCGACGGCCTGGGCGAGCTCGAGCGACACGAGCAGGGGGAGGGCGACGCAACGCTCGGGCTGGGCGAGGTTGGGCGACGGCACTTTGCGGGAGACTCGAGGCTGGGGCTGGCGACGTTGGGCTAGGCGAGGGCGAGCTGGGGCTGGGCTAGCTTGGGCGAGCAGGGGCTCGGGCTGGCTGGGCTTGGGTGAGCCAAGGGGCTGCTCGGGCTAGGAGGGGGCTAGGTCGGGGAGAGAGAGAGAGAGAGAGAGAAAATGAATTTTGGGGAAAAAATAAAAGAAAATGGAAAATAAAAAGGAAAATGGGAAAAAATGGAAAAATGGGATTTTTATCTCATTTTATCCATCCTTATCCACTTAAAACCTTAAAATCCCATTTCCCAGCTTCCTCCTTCGAGACCCGACCGAAGCAATCTTTTCCAATCAATAAAACTCACTTAAACCAACTCCCAAAGCAACACTAAGGGCCTGGGCTCGAATCCCAAAGGAAACACCCAACAACCAACACTTTGCCAAAGCCCGAACCACAACCGAGCATCCAACCGACTAGCCCAAACACCACGGGACTCGCAGCCAACAACAAACAAGCCTCGACAAAGGCAGGAGCTTCCTCAAAGCCCTGAAAACCACAAATCCTGCCCGGAGAGCCAAAAGACCAAAATACTCCAAAGGGTCCAAACGGCTCTAAAACTTAACCAAACAACCGAATCTTGACCCGAAGGCACCTCGAAAACTGGAATAGGAAACTGGGCTGTTACAATACTCCCTCCTTTTAAGACTTTCGTCCTCGAAAGTCCTAAGACAAAAATGACTCCGGAAAACTCCACTGATCCAGCCAACTGAACTTCTCGGCCAAGACAACACTAGCCCTTCCTCGAGAACCAAACCCTCTTGGGTTCTCAAAGGCTCAAAGCCACAATGCCAACCAATCTGCCACCAACGGGGCAAAGCTAACCGAAAGGCCACTGCTCCGATCCGCTCAAGGATCTCAAAAGGCCCTACAAACCTGGGGCTCAAACTAAAGCCCTGCTAATCCAACAATGAACACCTCTCTACGGTGTTACTCTCAACAAACTCGCAGACTGGGCACAAGCTCCAAAACTCTACACCACGCTCTGGCAAAACTCCTCTGGGAGCTCACAGCTGTTAACAAACAGCCTCAACCCAACAACAAACTGGCCAAACATCTGAACCTCCCAGGTTCCAGAAACCAAACGGCCAACAACACTCACACCAGCTGAAACTTCAGCTACGACCACCTCTAAAAGACAAGGGCCAGGCACAGGGTCCACTCGGCCAAACCAACAAACTAGAGCTCCTCATCGGCCGAACGCAAACTTTTCGGAGCAAACCTACTAGCAACTGGCCAAAGAAAATACTGCCAGGCAAGGCACAACCAACATTCCTCTCAAGGAAAACTCGGGCTGCAAGGGCTAAACCATCACGCAGCTCTCTGCGGCACAACACCTTGAGGAAAACAGCTCAACGGCTTACCAAACAAAGCCACGGCACCTCCGTGCCGACTCACTCAACTCTTAAAATCCAACTGGCTACTCAAAGGACTTCTCCTTTAAGCTTAAGCCTAACTCAGCTTCCAAAAAGAAGCTCCACTCCCGAAACCTCACGAGGAAAACGGATAACGACAACCTCAAAGCTTACGGATCCTGAGCCACACGAATCAGCAAGACTACCTCGAAAGCTAACACTCGAGGCTGACATCCAGGGAGCAACTCAACCACCACAGAGACTAGGGGAAAGGGAAATCTTCAATCCCCAAAGAACCAACAACTTGCCAGAAACAACTCTTACTGGCAGGCCACCGCCCTTGCGGGGACAAACAACTTGCTTGCTAACAACACAATGCATGGGCCCTCTCGCTGGGCTGACCGCTGCGCTACTCTGATCCACTACACAACTCAGGAGCTAAGCTGACTCCTGCCAAACGGGAAACGACTTTCCCAGCAAGCAAACTCCAGAAGGGCAGCGAACTCACACACGCTCGCTGACTTGCTCAAACCCAAGGCAACAGCAACCAACTCTCTTGGAAGCAACACCCAAGGGGAAACTCAACCGATCGGATCACAAATCCAGAACTAACAACACTTACTCAACCGCCGAGGGAGGGGTCAACTCCCAAAACTTCCAGACTAGGAACAAGACCTCAGGGCAACGCCCTCCAGCTAGAACCGAACTAGCTCTCGAAAAAACAAGAGGACCAAACCTTGGCCCAACACTCACAAGAGGCAAAACAACCCTTACTGCAGCCTCTGGAACACCATCCAAGAGTCCACCTAACTGGACAAACAACTGCTTCCAAGCAGCCAACAAACTTTTCCTTCAAGCTAGCACCTCTACCATCAACTCATGGCTACGGGAGAAATCTGACATCTCCCAAGAGGAAACGGCTCTTACAAGCAGACAACCGAAGGACAGAGAGCTCCACATATGCTCACTGTCTTGCTCCACTAGAGCAACAACATCTAAATCTCACGGGGCAACAACAGGGGTCCATCTCAGACTGAACCTCCAAATGCCAAACGGGGCAACTCAACATCCTGGAAACAGGAAAAACAATCAACTGGGCACGAACCATTCGTCCCACGAGCAAAGCTAATCTCTAGCAGCTCCAAACCACACCTTGGTCAACACCAATCATCAACTTGCCACCGCACCAGAACCAATCCGGACTCTGCTCCAAACAAACACTGGCTTGCTAGTCTACCAAGACTGCTAGCAACTCAACCGAGGCTACAAACTACACGCCTCCAGCTAGCCAACTGAAACTCACTAGCTGGGCCTGACTGAGCTCTGGAGAGGCTCTCCACAACCTAGGGTTCTACGGCAACCCTCGACACACACTGTCGACTAACGAGCTAACGACCAGCTGCTCGAGCAGGCACAACTCTCCAAACATCTCAACCATCTTTGGCCAACTCCAAATCCTTGGAAACCAAGAGGACTCGAAACGCTACCGAATGCGTCGTCCTCCTACTCAAACATCAGCCTCAACAAGGCTTCTACCCAAGGAAAGGATCCAAACAACCCTCTTAGCCAAGGCGATCAGAAACTGCGCGGCTTTGCTACCACCGCACTTGTTCGATTTCCAATCGAACTCCAACCGAAGGAACACCAAAAGTTCCTTCTCCACACGATGCTAAAAGCTGAGGCAACCTTGCTCTACCAAGGCATAACCATGCCACACCGAACTTACTTTATACCAAGCCTCTACCAAGGGTGCTTACCCATAAGGCATCCAAATCCTCTCGCAAGGCATCAACTCATCTCGCCTCAAAGGCATCCAACTCGCCTCATGGCATCCAACTCATCTCATGAGCATCCAACTCAGGGTCCCTCTGCTGGACCAAACTCGCATCTACGATGCAAAACTCTCCTCAGATTAAGACACTCGAAGGTAGTTGACCGCACTACCAACCACAAAGAAACTCTTGGCCTTAACACTAGCGCGAGACTCACGCGCACCAACACTTACCAACCGCAAATCTGCTGACTTACTCAACCCCCAGAAACACTGGGAAGAGGCTCCGGCTCCTCTCGAGCATCCTTTCGCTTTTAGTCCATCGACTACCACTGAACTAGCCCTCTGGCACGACCTAAACAGGTGCAACTGCCATAAACGGATCCAAGGCTAAAGGAGTGCGCTGAACTCCGAACGGCATAGAACCATCTGCTATGCCCAAGCCAAACTCAAGCCTGAACCAGACTTAGAGCCAAAGTGACACACCAACCAATGCACCTCAAGTGCCACTACTACCAAATCCACATCTTACTACAGATGGGGCTAGCAAGGTCACTACCTCAAGTGACAACAACTCTGGCTAGGCATACAAGGGCTCAACTCAAACAGCCATGCCTATGGCATCTCATCAAACCGAAGGCTCACGGCCTACACTAGCATTTCCTCATGATGCTCAATAAAACTCTGGCCGGATCTCTCAACATGCAGCAGCTAGCTCCACTCTAGGAGCTCACCAAGGAAGAGTGCTCAACTCTACCAAACATTTGAGGAAACTGGGCTGTTAAACAACAGCAGGCTCGCAAGGGGGCAAAGATGTCTGTACATTTGCCTCAAGCCTCTAAAACGGCAACTTGCCAAACAATCGGGCGACTGGTGGAGACTCTGCTAGTCCACCTCTCTCAAGGGACTTCCACCACCAAGCTGCTTTGTAAATAAAGACAGAGGCAGCACACCTCGGCCTCTGAGCAAGCCAAGGCATCCAAACACACGGATGCTAAACTCAAACCTGGCCAACCGCTTTACTACTAGCAGCAGGACTTTCTAAAACATCGAGCTCTACAAGCATCCACTTGCCAAACTGGGCGGCTCCATCATCGCCAACAATCTCATCTTAATAAACCTGCTAATCATGCCCTCCCGGGAATCTCTGGGGCTTCAAGAGCTACTGGGGGGAAATGCTGAAACAAACTCTGCCAGCTGGGCTATCAGTGCCCGGGACTCCTCACTACGCGCTACAAACTGCGCCTGGGTCTCCGCTCTCTGATAGCTAAAGACCTGCCATAAAATCTCTCATGGCTGGAGCACACTCTGCTCAAGGAGTCTCACTCTGAGGCGTGCTAGCCTCTACCCCCTCCACTTGGCAACTCAACTGCCAGGGCCAAATCTGGCCTACGGGCCTAAACAACTCTGGGACGCGGCCTCAACATCAACACAATCAGTCCAACCCCTCGATCGGACATGGGAAGAGTCCTGCTCCTCTGGGTGCGATCAACATACTGGCGATCTGCACAAAGCACCTCCACCCTCTCACTAGGGGAAAAGCAACAACTGGGTCACAAATGGCCAATGGGAGTCTAAGCTCTACCTCCCTCGGGGACGACGTCCCAGGGCATCCGAATCTATCTGGATACCTCAACAAGCTGCTAAATAATGCTCGCACTGCGGAAAGTTGGCATGATGGCCCTCTAAGCCCAAACCAACAACGAGTCAGAACCTACTCGTCTCCGCTCCACAACACTACACAAGGCAAACACTAGATGAAAAGTATTGTAAATTCTTACCCCTTTCTTTAAAACAGTAAACTTAGGCGTACCTGATGACTGTCAGAGTGCTGATGATCATGGAAAAATGACCTACAACAAAAGGTCAGTCTACAGAATCTATGACTCACGAGCTCGACGATACCAACTCAGAACGACCCGGCCGAAAGGGTTCTAACTAGGTCGTTACCTCAATGCATGCATTACAAATCTACAGAAAATTTGCACGACGGTGTTTGGATTCTAAGTAAAAACTAAAACATAAAACATCCATTTAAAATCAACATCAATTCCTGGAACCTGTCCCTGTTTCCAAGCACCTGTTCCAAGTCAAATACATTTACAAAACTTACTCTGATCAGAGATTTATTTAAAACATACAAACTTTACAACAATGCTAGAATCCGAAAATACATTCAGAAAATGCCCTAGGGCTTCGTCCCCAACTACATGCATTCAGAGAACATTTAAATCATAAACATAAAACTCAGAGTTGAACAACGGGTTTCCATGATCACAGCTCCTCCTCCAGCCATCCTGACTCGCACCATGGTTACATGTGGAAAAACCACAAAAATAAGGGTGAGTAACGAATTACTCGAGAGAATCCCCAACAGGGGTACAATACGATATAATCAGTCATCTAGTACCAAAGCATGCAAGCAAACAGCTACCAACACAGATCATGGCTCAAAGAGCTCATAAATCAAGATCTGGAGTCATCGGAAGTCTCTTTCTTCCGGCCTAACTGGGATTGGATACACTATCCAATCCTGGACATCACCGAGGTATCTGTCACTCGGGGGGAATACACTGATCCCTAGAATGTCCTCAAGGGCCTCCTTGCCCTTGCACTAATCTGGACTTACGGGAGAGTACCCGAAGTCAGGCTCTAACGGAAAGAATGGTGTACTCACGACATTAGCCCGGGGGAGCTCTCCGAACCGGCAACTAACGCTTGTGCGCGCACACTGCATGCTCTCTGTAACCAGCGTAAATGCGGGGGCCTAAGGGCAAACTAGGCGGGCCAGGTGCACATGCCTATGACTCGGAAGCGGTGTCACTGTTCACAGTAGCGCGAGGCCCTCGGCGCTCATCTGTGCAGCCTGATCCACCAACACGAAGCTAAGAACCGGCCAAGCGAGCTTACACCGTTAGCGGTGGTTCCGCTCTAGCGAGCTACAAACTAGGCATACGCCAATGAGGTAGCTAAGTCTCATTGGCTGCCGGGAAGGGGGAGAAAAAGCAAGGTATGTTATGCTTTGCTCAATATCCGACCACTGGGGACAAAGTACGTTATGTCCGCTCTCAACCCCTGAAGCAATGCGTCGCTTTACTCCCGACCGGTGGGGACAAGATACGTTATGTCCGCTCGGCCTCGGATGATGACAAACCCTACAACTCTATCTAAGAGTACAGAGTAAAAAGCAATGATTCCTGGCTAGCAAACAATGACCGACATCAATCACATTTACGTAGCATGATACTACGAGCTTAAGTAGGAATCATAAGCATGCTGGCAGAATAAACCTAGCATGGCACTAACATGTAAAATCAAGCAAACATGCTAGGAGAAGTCAATCAAAGCTGATCTATTACTATCATGCTCATAATGATCAACAAACAAGCAAGGCATAATCATGAAAATATCGCAGGCCCACACAACTCAAGAAGAAATCCTTTACAGTGGAAGGCAACAACACACAATAAAAATAACTACGATCGAACCCGAGCAACCTATATCGAGCCAAACAAACACATCAATAATCACACAATAGGCCTATATAATAATAAAATAAATAGGGCTCGGCTCGGGAGTAACTCACGAGGCGTGGTGACGACACCGAACTAGCATTTTGCATGGGCTAGGCAAAGCGGTGGCGCAGACACGCCGCAGGAGGAGCTGGCATTTGAGTCGAGCTCGGGGCTGTGCTGCTCGGACAGGAGGGACGCGCGCGCGAAGCGCGAGCAACACGACGCGACGGGCGAGCTCGGGCGACACGGACGCGGAAGCGACCTGGCGACACTGTGCGAGGCTCGGGCGACACGAGCTGGGCGAGGTTCGGGCGAGCTGGGCGACGCGACGGCCTGGGAAAGCTCGGGCGACACGAGCAGGGGGAGGGCGACGCAACGCTCGAGCTAGGCGAGGCTGGGCGACGGCGACCTTTGGCGGCGACTCGAGGTCAATGGCGGCGAGTGCTGAAAGTCAGGTAGCGAGTGATACGTGGGCGGGCTAGCTAGAGGCGAGCAGAGGGCTCGGGCCGGCTGGCTTAGGCGCGCCAAGGGTGCGCTCGGGCTAGGAGGGGGCTAGGTCGGGGAGAGAGAGAGAGAGAGAGAGAGAGAAAATGAATTTTGGGGAAAAAATAAAAAAAAATGGAAAATAAAAAGGAAAATGGGAAAAAAGGGAAAAATGGGATTTTTATCTCATTTTATCCATCCATATCCACTTAAAACCTTAAAATCCCATTTCCCGGCTTCCTCCTTCGAGACCCGACCGAAGCAATCTTTTCCAATCAATAAAACTCACTTAAACCAACTCCCAAAGCAACACTAAGGGCCCGGGTTCGAATCCCAAAGGAAACACCCAACAACCAACACTTTGCCAAAGCCCGAACCACAACCGAGCATCTAACCGACTAGCCCAAACACCACGGGACTCGCAGCCAACAACAAACAAGCCTCGACAAAGGCAGGAGCTTCCTTGAAGCCCAGAAAACCACAAATCCTGCCGGAAAGCCAAAAGACCAAAATACCCCCAAGGGTTCAAACGGCTCTAAAACCCAACCAAACAACCGAATCTTGACCCGAAGGCACCTCGAAAACTGGAATAGGAAACTGGGCTGTTACAATGTCCGACACCCTCGAGGGTCTATCTCCCTCGACCAAATGATTAGCTCAAAAGCCAATCCCAAAGGGGTGTCCTCAAGGGCCTCTTACCCTCGCTGCAAATTTGGACTTACGGGAGAGTACCTGAAGTCTGGCTCTAAACTGGAAGGAATGGTGTACTCACGACATTAGCCCGGGGGAGCTCTCCGAACCGACAACTAATGCGGCGCACACCGCATGCTGCTGCAACCGGCGTAAATGTGGGGGCCTAAGGACAAACTACGCGGGCCAAGTACGCATGCCTAAAACTTGGAAGCGGTGTCACTGATCACAGTAGCGTGAGGCCCTCGGCGCTCATCTGTGCAGCCTGTACCACCGACCTGAAGCTAAGAACCGGCCAAGGTAGGCTTACACCGTTGGCAGGGTTCCGCTCTACCAGGCTACAAACTAGGCTTATGCCGATGTGGGTAGCTAAATCCACATCGCGATCGGGGAAGCAATATACGTTTATCTGCGGACACTTTACTCCCACTGCGAGCTAAATCCACATCGGCGATCGGGGAAGCAAGATACGTTATGCTGCGCACACTTTACTCCCGACCAGTGGGGACAAAGTACGTTATGTCCGCTCTCAGCCTCTGGATGATGACAAACCCTACAACTCTATCTAAGAGTACAGAGTAAAATAAATGATTCCTGGCTAGCAAGCAATGACCGACATCAAAGACATTTACCTAGCATGATACTACAAACTTAAGCAGGAATCATAAGCATGCTGGAAGAACAAACCTAGCATGGCACTGACATGTAAAATCAGGCAAACATGCTAGCAAGAGATCAAACTGTAACAGCCCGGTTTTCAGCTAAATGTAAAACAAGGTTTCCTTTTATATTTTTAAGTTTGGGAGGAACTGTTGGAAGGACTCGAACCCTCAGCCTAAAAAGGGGTTGGGAAGCTTGGGTTTAAATAAGGAAAAATAAACGCGTCAGCCGGGGCTCGAAGGGGAATCTTGGGGAGGGCATAAGAGATTCCCAAGTCTATTTAAGTTAAGGAAGGGAATTATATTTAAAGAGAAAGAAAAGAGAAAACAAGGAAAAAAGAAAGAAAGAACCCCAAAACCCTAGACCTCTCCTTCACTCTCGCCCAAGCCGCCCCACACCGCCGCCGTGTCTCGCCCAAGCCGCCCCACACCGCCGCCGTGTCTCGCCCAAGCCGCCCCACACCGCCGTCGTGTCTCGCCCAACGCCCTGCTGCTTCGCCCCACGACATCGCCCGCCTGCCGACCACTGCCGCACCGCACCGACACACCGCCAGCCCAGCTCGCGTCGAGCAGCCAGCTCGCCCACCGCCGCAACAGCCCATCCTCCACTCCGCACCAGGTCGCCCAGCCAGACCGCCGTGTAAGTAGCCGCCTCGCGCCGCAAGACGACACCACCCAGCGCGCGCTCGCGCCCGGCAGACCGGTGGTGGTAGCCCGCCTCCGCGCAGACGACAGACCCAGCGCCCAAACCGCGTCGCTCCACTCGCCCGCACTCCGTCCCGTGTCGTCGCTCGCTCGCGCGGCCTCGCGCCCAGTCGTCGTCGCGCACGCCGCCGCCGTCGACGCTTGACAACGCGCCCGCCAGAGTGTCGGCTCGCCGCCACAAGCGCGAGCGAGCAGCGCCCTGCATTTGTCAAAGAAAGTCCTTCCTTGCCGCTGTCGCCGAGGCGTGTGCCTCCTCGGTTGGTAAATTCCGAACCTCCACCCTTTGGGCGCCCCGATTTTCGATCTTTGTTTATTAATTAGGATAATTTATTGCTTGCTTAGGTTCCTCGAGTTCACTTAAAAGCTCGAGGGTCGTTATTCGATTCGGGATAATCAACCTCCACTTATTTCGTGTAAGGATTCTTACCGGGGTTGTGTGGACCTGCGAATACTTGATAGCACGCAGTTATTGTAAATATATGAATTTCTAGTGATAGGTTCCATGTTTTCTTTTGATTCATGTTTGTGACATGTTTAAATCTCGTTAGTTCCATGCTAGGCATTCCTATCTTGATAGACCCATGTCGCCTATTGTATCTTTGCTAGATCCAAGTTACTGGTTAGACGTGAGATGTAAAGTTTAGAGGGCCGTAGAGGTAACTAGTTTGGGATCCCGCTCGGGCAAGACCGATGGACATGCGGAGGTGTAAGGCCCTATGGGCATCCTAGGTGTGTAAGGCCCCTTTGGGCATCACCGATTTTGGAGGTGTAAGGCCCTATGGGCATCCTAGGTGTGTAAGGCCCACTTTGGGCATCACCGATTACGGAGGTGTAAGGCCCTATGGGCATCCTAGGTGTGTAAGGCCCTTTGGGCATCACCGATCATTGAAGGTGTAAGGCCCGATGGGCATCCTAAGTGTGTAAGGCCCCACTGGGCATCACTGTGTCCTAAGTGTGTAAGGCCCCATTGGGCATCACTGAGTCCTAGATTGTGTAAGGCCGAAGGGCATCCAAGCGTAGGACCTAGGAGTGACTGTTGATGGGAGCCCTTGTATAGGCTCGCCTAGAAATAGCCCATAGCCTAACCAACCGTTTTCGCTCTAAGTCTTGTATGGTTGCTTGCCCATGTGCTAAATGAGATGATTTCGTATTGTACCCGATTGGGGATTCTTTCTTGAGTAACTTGTTGCTCACCCTTATTTTCTGTGGCATCCACGGGTAACTTGGGGACAGAGAAATTTGGATGGCTAGGAGGAAGCGGCTCGATGATCATGGACAGCTGACTCTGGATCGCACGTTTCTTTAAATGTTTTCCTTAATGATTTAGCATGTAGTGGGACTTGGGTCCCTAGGAAAAAGCACTCAAACTATTTTATGTTCTCGCATCGCTTTCCTTTGAATTGTTTTAAGAAAGTCTTGATCAGTCATTTACCTATTTTATTTAATTGAAATCATGGTTTTGTTTTAAAAATGTTTATTGCAAAGTTTTAAACTTCCGACTACGAATGATGTTTATATTCTTAATCATGCATGCTAAGTATGGACCTTAGGTTAGAGACCGTTTCTTGGCCTGTCTTTCTGATTGGTATCGAGCCCGAGTTATAGGTTCGTAGAGTAGACTCGACTCGCAGATTGTAGGTTGTTTTCCATGATCATCATCGCTCACCGCCACCATGTGTATGTCCGTAAGTTTAAAGTTAAGGGTTAAGAAATTACAATATGGTTGCACCTTGCATGTACATGACTTGTTGTTGTAGAGCAGAAAGAGCGAGTTCGACCCATTGTTGGTTTGGTGTAGATTTTCGGTATGCCGATCACTCGTAGAGGCGGGGAGGCTCGAGGCCGACCACCCAGGGCATTCAGATCGATCGACGACACCGGGGACCTCGTCCCAAGCCGATGTCGAGGTTAGGCCACCATCGGGCCCTTCAACCTGTGTTGCCCGAGAGGGTGTAGGGGCAAGCGAGTCCCGAGAGGCTGCACCGGGGCCGCTTTTGTGGAGTCTATGAGGGCTCTTGTGGTTGGGTTGCTAGCCAGCCACCGCAGGGGCCGAGCAGAGAGTGAAACACAAGCTTTGTTAGCTGCGCAGAGGAGGAGTCCCGCGTTCAGATACTGGCGGTGACCGAGTTGGTTCAAGCCAGAGGGCTGCAGTGCCACCAAGACACGCCACTCCACAGGAGCCAATTGTGAATGAGGCCGCTCGCGTAAGGTGCCGAGGATCGGGCAAGTGGTCGAGGATTTTGTGAAATGGAAGCCGGAGAAGTTTAGCGCCCGGGAACCATTGGTAGCCGCCACGTGGATTGCCGAGTTAGAGTATACGTTTATGGTAATGGAGTGTCACGAGGTGCAGTGAGCTCGATGTGCGACTCACGTATTAGCCGGCATACTGACTAAGTGGTGGTGGGAATCCACCTTAAGTGAGAGACCGCCGGATCTCCACCGCCACCGGGAGTTCTTCAAGGTGAGTTCAAGGCAAAATTTATCAGAGAAGCCCAAGAGAAGATGAATGATTTGTTTTCAAACCTTAAGCAGGATCGACTCGATCGAGGTGTACGAGAAAAAGTTCTCAGAGTATGGATACTTCGCGCCACGCTTGATTTCTACCTGAATCAAGATCGTGAAATTTATCGCGGGTTTGAGGCGGGGTGTCTCAGGATGTTAGGGCACAGCCCTAAACTTTTGCCAAGCGATACGGTGGCAACGATTTATGATGGGAAGTATCCTCCGAGCAAAGTTGTTAGTACCGTAGTGTCTAAGGCCCAGTGTACTCGGGCGAGCGCAAGTTTGACTCGAGGAGCAATGTCCGGGGGGCGGCGTCCCTGTGGTTCTTATCATGGCGAGACCAAGATCGAGACCGTGAATCGTGATCGGCCTCGCCAAGGCGTAGGGAGGCCGCCACCAGATTGTAGATCTGCGGGAAGCAAAGATTGGGGACCCCGTGGTGGTAACCCTAGAGCTTGTTTCAATCTGTGGAAAGGAAGGGCATCGGGCCCAGACCGCACTCCACCATAAGCGATGGTGGCACAACCCACTCTCAGCAGCAGGGAAGAGTATATGCTACGACTCGCCAGGAGGCTGAGAGAGCCGGACCCGCAGTGGCAGGTACGCTCCTAGTTCTTGATCACCTCGCCTTTGTGTTGTTTGATTCGGGTTCCATCCATTCGTTTGTCTCTCTTTGCTTTTTCTTTGAGCTTGCTTGCATGAATTTAGAGCCTCTAGGTTTTGAGTTGTCTGTCGCTACTCCCTCGGGAACTAGTATGCTGGCTAGCCAGAAGGTAAGGGACGGTCGGGTACAGGTATCCCACCAGACCCTGCAGGTTACCCTCATTGTGTTAGCTATGAGCGGTTTTGATGTGATCCTCGGCATGGATTGGTTAGCTGATAACCACGCTATGATTGACTGTCGCTGTAAGGAGGTGGTGTTCAGCCGCCAAGTAGGCCTACCTTTAAATTTCGGGGCACCCAGAGTGGGGTGTGTCCGCCGGTGATTTCGGCAGTTAAAGCTCACCGTTTGTTAGCTCGAGGAGCTTGGGGTTTCTTAGCTAAGTTGACCGGGGAGAACCGTGACCCACTATCTGTCGAGCAGGTGCCCATAGTGCAAGAGTTTGCGGATGTTTTTCCCGAGGAGTTGCCCGCCCGCCGCCAAGAGGGAGGTGGACTTCTCAATAGAGCTTGAGCCGGGGACTCGCCCTATCTCGAAAGCTCCTTATCGCATGGCGCCAGCAGAGTGAAAGAGTTAAAGGAACAACAATGGAGATGCTTGACAGAGGATTTATTAGGCCGAGTGTGTCCTCGTGGGAGCACCGTCTTTGTTTGTTAAAAAAGGATGGCTCGATGCGGCTATGCATCGATTATGAGGAACCGAACAAGGTAACCATTAAGAACAAGTACCCATTGCCTCGTATCGACGACTGTTTGACCACTCCGGGGAGCTCGTGTGTTTTCAAAGATTGACTTGAGGTCGGGCTACCACCGATTGAGGATTCGGGATGCGGATATTCCCAAGACAGCGTTCAGGTCAAGGTATGGGCATTATGAGTTCGTAGTCATGTCTTTCGGACTGACAAACGCCCCAGCTGCATTCATGGACATGATGGACAGAGTGTTCAAGGCATTCTTGGACCGCTTTGTCATCGTATTCATAGATGACATTCTTGTGTACTCTAAGTCTAAGGAGGACCACGCCGCACCTAAGGCGATTTTGGCGGCCTTGCGCGAGAACAAGCTCTACGCGAAGTTCTCAAAGTGTGACTTTTGGCTCGAGGAGGTAGCATTTCTGGGACACGTTGTGTCTAAGGAGGGAGTGGCTGTAGACCCTTCGAAGGTAGAGGCCGTTAGTTCGTGGGTGGGCGACCGACGATCGTGGACGGAGATTCGTAGCTTCCTGGGTCTGGCCGGATATTACCGGCGCTTCGTTCAAAATTTTTCAGCTATAGCCGCCCCGCTTACTCGATTGACGAGGAAGGGTGTTGATTTCGTTTGGGATAGGAAGTGCGAGGAGAGTTTTGCTAAGCTAAAGAACAGTTTGACGTCTGCCCCGGTGTTGGCGGTCCCGGAGGGAACTGGGGGTTTCGTGGTGTACAGTGATGCCAGCAAGTTTGGTTTGGGATGCGTTCTGATGCAACACGGTAAGGTGATAGCGTACGCTTCTGTGCGATTGAAACCGCACGAGCGAATTACCCGACTCATGATATGGAGTTGGCAGCGGTCGTCTTTGCACTTAAGATTTGGAGGCACTACTTGTATGGGGAGAAGATTCAGATTTTCTCGGATCACCAAAGCCTCAAGTATTTCTTCACTCGAAGGACTCGAACATGAGGCGAGAGGAGGTGGTTGGAGCTCGTGAAGGATTACGATTGTGAGATCTTGTATCACCCCGAAAAGCAAATGTTGTGGTGATGCACTAAGTAGAAAGACCTCGTGATCCGGCAACATTGGCAAACCCCAAGAGTATCATCGGGAAGGATCTCGAGAGGGCGGAAATAGCGATCTTTGTTAGGGGATGTTACGCGCTGAGGTAGCTCGATTAACCATCCACCTTCGATAAGGCAAAGGATTATCGACGACCAAATTGAAAGATCCTAAGTTAAAAGTTTGTATGAGAGGGTTCAGGTGACGGTGACTTCGACTTCGTGATACTTGCGGATATGGGGTCCGAGATATAAAGGTGTTTGTGTGTTCAGGCCGATGCTGGTGTTCGTGACAGAGTTATTGACCGAGGCCCACACCTCGCCTTTTTCTTGGCACCTGTGGGGTAACAAGATGTACCAAGATCTTAAAGCAGACTTTTTGGTGGATGGGGATGAAGAGGAGATTGCCCGATTCGTTAGTCGGTGTCTCACCTGTCAACAGTGAAGGCGCCAGCAGAAAGCAAGCAGGTTTGTTGCAACCGCTCGGGTGCCACAGTGGAAGTGGGAGGAGATCACCATGGATTTTATCTCGGTTTGCGAGGACTCCTAGAGGATATGCATGATTTGGGTGATCGTTGATAGGTTGACTAAGTGCGCCCATTTCATTCCGGGCGGGATAAACTACACCGTGGAGCGGTGGGCACAACTGTTCCTTGAGCAAATAGTGAGGTACCACGGAGTGCCGCTTAAAATTATCTCGGCGACCGGATTCCCGTTTTACATCACGGTTTTGGAAGGCCCTTCAGTGTGTTTGGGCACGAGTGCGGCTACAAAGACCTGACCTTCCACCCCTCGGACCGATGGCCGACCGAGCGGGTAAATCAGATCTTAGAGGATATGTTGCGAGCTGCGTGTTGGATTTCCTGGTAGTTGGGACCCGAGATTTGTACTTGATGGAGTTTGCCTACAATATGATTTTGATCGACCATTCAGATGGCGCCGTTTGAGGCGTTGTATGGTAAGCGCTGCAGATCCCCGGCCTTTTGGGAAGAAGTTGGTGACCGGCAGGTGTTAGGTCCGGAGTTGCTCCAGCTGACCAATGAGGCCGTCCAGAAAATCAAAGCTCGTATGCTGACCGCCCAAAGCAGCGAGAAGAGCTACGCCGATGTTAGCGTAGGGAGTTGGAGTTTGAGGTTGGCCGGCATGTTTTCCTCAAGGTAGCTCCGGCGCGAGGGGTCCCGAGGTTCGGTAAAAAGGGCAAACCGAGCCTCAGTTTGTTGGACCTTTCGAGGTCCTTGAGAGGATTGGGATTGTGGCCTATCGGTTATAGCACCGCCGCCGCCCTTGGCTGCGAGTGCATAGTGTGTTCCACGTTCGATGCTCCGCCAGTATGTGGCAGATCCTTCGCACGTCATAGATTTTGAGCCTTTACAGTTGAACCATGACCTGAGCTTTGAGGAGAAACCCATAAGGGTCCTGGCATTTGAGAAAAAGGTTTTGAGGAACCGGGCCATTGACCTAGTGAAAGTGCAGTGGCGGAATCAGGGAGTTGAGGAAGCCACTTGGGAGTTGGAAGGGGAGATGAGGAGGAGTTACCCAGAGTTGTTTTAAGAGCAGCGACTTCCGGGGACGGAAGTCTTCTAAGGAGGGAGTATTGTAACAGCCCGGTTTTCAGCTAAATGTAAAACAAGGTTTCCTTTTATATTTTTAAGTTTGGGAGGAACTGTTGGAAGGACTCGAACCCTCAGCCTAAAAAGGGGTTGGGAAGCTTGGGTTTAAATAAGGAAAAATAAACGCGCACGTCAGTAGGGGCTCGAAGGGGAATCTTGGGGAGGGCATAAGAGATTCCCAAGTCTATTTAAGTTAAGGAAGGGAATTATATTTAAAGAGAAAGAAAAGAGAAAACAAGGAAAAAAGAAAGAAAGAACCCCAAAACCCTAGACCTCTCCTTCACTCTCGCCCAAGCCGCCCCACACCGCCGCCGTGTCTCGCCTAAGCCGCCCACACCGCCGTCGTGTCTCGCCTAACGCCTCGTTTGCCGCGCCCCACGACATCGCCCGCCTCACGACCATCGCCGCACCGCGACCGACACACCGCTACCACCCGGCTCGCGTCGAGCGGCCAGCCGCCACCGCCCGCAATGCAGCCCATCCTCCACTCCGCACCAGTCGTCGCCAGATCGGCCAGTAGCCGCCTCGCGCCGCGACGACGACACCACCCAGCGCCGCTCGCGCCCGCGCCTGCCAGGTGGTGGTAGCCCGCCTCGCGCGCCGCACGGCAAACCCAGCGCCAAACGCGCGTCGCTCCACTCGCCCGCACTCCGTCCCAGCGTCGTCGCTCGTCGCGCGCCAGACTTCGCGGCCAGTCGTCGCCGCGACGCGCGCGCCGCCCGTCGACGCGCTTTGCAGCGCGCGCCGCCAGAGTGTCAGCCGCTCGCGCGCGCTCGAGCAGCGCCCTGGCTGTCAAAGATCACCGGCCGCCTTGCCGCTTGCTGCTGCCGAGGCGTGTGCCTCCTCGGTTGGTAAATTCCCGAACCTCCACCTTTGGGCGCCCTAATTTTCGATCGTTGTTTATTAATTAGGATAATTTATTGCTTGCTTAGGTTGCTCGAGTTCACTTAAAAGCTCGAGGGTCGTTATTCGATTCGGGATAATCAACCTCCACTTATTTCAGTAAGATTCTTACGGGGTTGTGTGGACCCGCGAATACTTGATAGCACGCGGGTTACTGTAAATATATGAATTTCTAGTGATAGGTTCCATGTTTTCTTTTGATTCATGTTTGTGACATGTTTAAATCTCGTTAGTTCCATGCTAGGCATTCCTATCTTGATAGACCCATGCTGCCTATTGTATGCTGCTAGATCCAAGTTACGGTTAGACGTGAGATGTAAAGTTTAGAGGGCCGTAGAGGTAACTAGTTTGGGATCCCGCTCGGGCAAGACCGATGGACATCTGGAGGTGTAAGGCCCTATGGGCATCCTAGGTGTGTAAGGCCCACTGGGCATCACTGATTTTGGAGGTGTAAGGCCCTATGGGCATCCTAGGTGTGTAAGGCCCACTGGGCATCACTGATTCTGGAGGTGTAAGGCCCTATGGGCATCCTAGGTGTGTAAGGCTCACTGGGCATCACCGATACTGAAGGTGTAAGGCCCGATGGGCATCCTAAGTGTGTAAGGCCCCACTGGGCATCACTGTGTCCTAAGTGTGTAAGGCCCCATTGGGCATCACTGAGTCCTAGATTGTGTAAGGCCGAAGGGCATCCAAGCGTAGGACCTAGGAGTGACTGTTGATGGGAGCCCTTGTATAGGCTCGCCCTAGAAATAGCCCATAGCCTAACCAACCGTTTTCGCTCTAAGTCTTGTATGGTTGCTTGCCCATGTGCTAAATGAGATGATTTCGTATTGTACCCGATTGGGGATTCTTCTTGAGTAACTTGTTGCTCACCCTTATTTTCTCGTGGCATCCATGTGTAACTTGGGACAGAGGTTGGATGGCTAGGAGGAAGCGGCTCGATGATCATGGACACCGACTGGATCGCACGTTTCTTTAAATGTTTTCCTTAATGATTTAGCATGTAGTGGGACTTGGGTCCCTAGGAAAAAGCACTCAAACTATTTTATGTTCTCGCATCGTTTTCCTTTGAATTGTTTTAAGAAAGTCTCGATCAGTCATTTACCTATTTTATTTAATTGAAATCATGGTTTTGTTTTAAAAATGTTTATTGCAAAGTTTTAAACTTCCGACTCTGAATGATGTTTATATTCTTAATCATGCATGCTAAGTATGGACCTTAGGTTAGAGACCGTTTCTTGGGTCGGGTCTTTACACAAACATAGCTGCCCTATTACTATCATGCTCATAACAGTAAACAAGCATACAAGGCACAATCATGATATATCGCAGGGTCCACACAACCACGGTAAGAAATCCTTACCTGGAACAAGCAGAAAAAAATAATAATCACAAATCTACCAAGCAATCCTCGAGCCTCTAATCAAACCCGAACAGCCTAAACATTCAAATAAAACACCCCAATTAAATCTATAATCAGCAGCCAACAAATCAGGGCCCAACGAAGAAAAGACTCAAGAAATACCATCCGAGAAGCCACAAGGCTCGGCCAACCACACAGTAGGGCAGGCTGGGGCGCACTGGGGCCCGGAGGCTGCGCGCGGGCGAGCTGGGGAAAGGCAATGGCGCGCGGGCGCGAGCTCGAGCTCGGCTGGGCGACGGCGTGCGGTGCGGCTCGGCACGCGGGAGCGAGAAATACGAAGCGCTACAGGGATGCGCGCTCGGGGCGACGCAAAGCGACGGCTACAGGGCCCACGGGCTCGGCACGGCGAGCTACAGGGCGCACGGGCTCGACACAGTGCAGGGCGCTCGGACCTTGGCGAGGCTGGGCGACGCGGGGACAGTTTAGGCGAAGGGCGACTCAAGACAGTGGCAGGCGGTGGCGAGCCTGGCGACGCGAGCTGGCATCAGGCGCTGGTCGGGTCGGGCGACAGGGGTAGGCTCTCGGGCTGGGAGGTGGGGGCTCGGGTTGGAGGTGAGAGAGAGGGAGAGAAAAGGGAAAAAAGGAAAAATGGGAAAAATGGGAATTTTGGGGATTTTTCTCTTATTTATTTATTTTATCTTTAAATTCCATCCTTATCCAAATATAAATAAGCCTTAAAATCCCTAAATCCCATTTCCCGGCTTCCTTCTTCGAGACCCGACTGAAGAAACCTTTTCCAATAAATAAATCTCACTTAAATCAACCTCCCAAATCAACACTAAGGGCCTGGGCTCGAATCCCAAAGGAAACACCCAAACAACGATCACTTTGCCCAAAACCCAAATTACAACCGAACTCCAAAACAAATAGCCCAAACATCTCGGGACTCGCAGCCACCAACAAACAAGCCTCGACAAAGGCAGGAGCTGCCTCGAAGCCCTAAAAATCCACAAATCATGCCCGGGGAGCAAAAAGACCAAAATACCCCTAAGGGTCAAAACAGCTCTAACGGCCCAACCGAACAACTGAATCTGAACCGGAAGCACCTCGAGAACCGGAATAGAAAACTGGGCCGTTACAATACTCCCTCCTTTTAAGAATTTCGTCCTCGAAAGTCCTAAGACGAAACAGCTCTAGGAAATCTCCACTGATTCCTAGCCAACTGAACTTCTCGGCTAAGTCAACACTAGCCCTTCTTCGAGAACCAAACCCTCTTGGGTTCTCAAAGGCTCAAAGCCACAAAGTTATCCAGTCGGCCACAGACTATCTCAACAAAGATTGGGCAAAGCTAACCGAAAGGCCACTGCTCCGATCCGCTCAAGGATCTCAAAAGGCCCTACAAACCAGGGGCTCAATCTAAACCTTGCTAATCCAACACGGAACACCTCTCTACGGTGTTACTCTCAGCAAACTCGCAGACTGGGCACAAGCTCTGAAACTCTACACCACGCACTGGCGTAACTTCTCTGAATGCTCACAGCTGTTAACAAACAGCCTCAACTCTACACCATGTTGGCCAAACAACTGAACCTCTCAGGTTCCAGAAACCAAACGGCCTACTCTTACTTTACAAGAGACCAGCGAACCACAAGGCTTGCCTAAAGCCTTAACGAAATACAATCAAATCACCAACTGGCGACTGATCCAAAAGGCAAACTTTTCCCACTAGCTCAAGCTGAAACTTCAGCTACGACCAACCCTAAATGGCCAAAGCCAGGCACAAGCTCCACTCGGCCAAGCCAACATACTGAAGCCTCTCAACGGCCGAACACAAACTTTTCCATGCAAACCTACTAGCAACTGGCTAAAGAGAACATTGCCATGCAAGGAAACAACCAACATTCCTCTCATGGAAAAACTCGGGTAGCAAGGACCAAACCATCATGCAACCACTAGCAACACAACACCTTGAGGATAGCAACTCAAGGGTCTAACCAACCAATGCCACGACACCTCTGTGCCAACTCACTCAACTGTGGCTCCGCTAAACGCCAACTGCGAAAGCACAACAACAAGGACAAAGCCCGAGAAAGGCTTGCTCAGCAGAAACTCAAACCAAGCTTATAACGAGCAAAGCTCGTCTCCAAGCTACCACTCAACTCTTAAGTCCAACTGGCTACTCAAAGGAATTCCTCCTTTTAGCCTAGGCCTAACTCATCTTGCGACTAGAAACTCCACACTCGGAACATCGCAAGGAAAACGAACCGACGAGGCTATCTCCAAAGATAATACTCGAGGCTGGCATCCATGGTGCAACTCAACCACCATAGAAACTAGGGGTTCTTCAAACCCCAAAGAACCAACAACTTTCCAGCAAAAACTCAACTCTTAAACTGGCTGGCCTCCGCCCTTGCGGGGACAAACAACTTTAAACGCTAACACAGACAAAGCAGGGACCCTCTCGCTGGGCTAACCACTGCGCTACTCTGATCCACTACACAACTCAGGAGCTACGCTGACTCCTTCTAAACGGGAACGATTCCCCAGCAAGCGAACTCTGAAGGGCAGCGAACATCACACCCGCTCGCTGACTTGCTCAAACCCAAGGGCAATCTCAACCAACTCTCTTGGAAGCAACGCCCAAGGGAAAAACTCAACTGATTGGACCACCAACCCAGAACTAGCAGAACTTGCTCAACCTCCGAGGGAGGGGTCAACTCCCAAAACTTCCTGACTAGGAACAAGTCCTCAGGGCAACGCCCTCTTGCTCGAACCGAGCTAGCTCTTGAAACAACAAGAGAACCAAATCTTGGTCAACACCAAGCTCCAACTAGCCACCACACCGGAACCAATCCAGACTCTACTCCAAACAAACACTAGCTTGCTAGTCTACCAAGTATGCAAGCAACTCACCCAAGGAACACTGCCTGGGTCTGACTGATCTCTGGAGAGGCTCTCCACAACCTAGGGATCCTCTGATCGCCCTCCGACACACACAGTCGTCAAACGATCTAACAGACAACCGGCTACACGGGCACAACCCTCTCCAACATCTCAACTACGCTGGCCAACTCCAACTTGAAAACCAAGAGGACCGGAAATGCTACAGAATGTGTCATCCTCCTACTCAAGCATCAACCACAACATACCTTCTGCCCAAGGTAAGGATCCGAACAGCTCTCTTAGCCATGACGATCAGAAACTGCGCGGCTTTGCTACCACCGCTCTTGTTCAGTTCCAACTGAACTCTGACCAGGGCAAGGACCAACTAGCAAAACTTGCTTAAACAATAGCCCGGCAACGAGCACAGCATCCTTACAACCAAAGCTAGGGCACTTGCCAAGAACTAAAGCCTTGACACCTCAAAGACTGAGCACTGGTTCCTCAACACGAACCTCTCGTGGTTCTCCAAACTTAAACCACGGAACGAGCTACACAAAAGTACACCGGCGTGTACAGCTCCAACTTGATCCCTTAAGATCCAAAGCCAACAAGGACTCTCACACAGGGCAACTTTTGCCTCCAACAGAGCCATTACTAACCAGGGAGCAACAAGAGTTTAAACCCTCTCGGGGCCAACTCACCATGAAAAGCCACATTGGACAACACACTCTTACAAGAGCATATCCATACCAAGCTGCCATACCTCAAGCCAATGTGCCCACTAAACGCGCTCCGATCAGCCATCCAACTCATGGTTCTAACACTGGATCAACCACGCATCCTCGATGCCAACACTACCCATACTAGGGTAACTCAAAGGGTAGTCGAATCATGCTACCATCAATCTGGCTCACATGCTCACAACACAGGCGCGAGAACTCGAACGCGCTAGCTCTTAAGAGCCTACAGCGTCCTTTGGTACCCAACTCTCGGAGACCCTGAAAAGCTCCTACTTTCCCTCGAATGATCTCATATTTGTAGTCCTCTGACTACCACCGAGCTAGATCTCCTATGTAACCCAAACAGGTGCAACCTCAGGAAATGGGTACAAGACTAGCAGGGATGCTATACTCTGGGCGGCCATGGAACCACCTGCACAAAAGTGCCAACTGGCCTGAATCTAGGCCTCCTCTCAAAGCTTGGTGCCAACAGGCACTACATCCTTTACAACACAAATCAGCCCTAAACGAGCTTTATGCCCCTCTAAGGAAAGGGAAGGTCACACTCCAAGTGACAGGGCAATGGCACTCAGCACAAGAGTCCCAAAACTCGAGCAGCCTAATCTCTGGCATCTCGACCAACAGACATGCCACGGCCTACTCCTGCATCCCACTCGAAGCTCAACAAAAGCTCAGGCCAACTCCTGCATCCCACTCGATGCTCAACAAAAGCTCAAGCCAACTCCTCGGGTGGCAACAACTAGTTCCACATTTGGAACATCCAAACAAAAAAGTGCTCCACTCTACTAGCCCGCTGAAATCCACAAACGGATTAAACCCTGACAAGAAAACTCCATACTACACCCTGGCTACGAGGGTACTTAGAGAACTGGCTGTAAAACAACAGCAGGCTTGCAAGGGGGCAAAGATGCCTCTACATCTTCCTCAAGCCACTAACCAAGTAACTTGCCAATCGATCAGGCGACTGGTGGAGACTCTGCTAGTCCACCTCTCAAGGGACTTCCACCACCAACTGCTGTACCAAACAGCACAGGAACGGCACACCTCGGCCTCTGCACAGCAGGGCATCCCAACACGGATGCTAAACTCAAACCTGGCCAACCTCTTTACTAATAGCAGTAGGACTTTCTAAAACATCAAGCTCTACAGGCATCCACTTGCCAAACTGGGCGGCTCCATCAACGCCAACAATCTCATCTGCATAAACCTGCTGATCATGCCCTCCCGGGAACCTTTGGGGCTACAAGAGCTACTGGGGGGGTGTCTGCTGAAAAACTCTGTCTGCTGGGCTATCTGTGCCCGGGACTCCTCACTACGCGCTACAATCTGTGCTTGGGTCTCGGCTCTCTGATAGCTAAAGACCTGCCCTCAAATCTCTCATGGCTGGAGCACACTCTGCTCAAGGAGTCATACTCTGAGGCGTGCTAGCCTCTACCCCCTCCACTTGGCAACTCAACTGCCAAGGCCAAATCTGGCCTACGAGCCTAAACAACTCTGGGACGCGGCCTCAACATCAACACAATCAGTCCAACTCCTCGGTCGGACATGCCAAGCGTCCCTGCTCCTCTGAGTGCGATCAACATACTGGCGATCTGCACAAAGCACCTCCACCCTCTCACTAGGGGAAAACCAACAACTGGGCCACAAATGGCCTACGGGAGTCTAAACTCTGCCTCCCTTTGGAACGATGTCCCAGGGGCATCCGAATCTATCTGGATACCTCAACAAGCTGCTATCAAACTGCTCGCACTGCGGAAAGTTGGCATGATGGCGCTCTAAGCCCAAACCAACAACGAGTCAGAACCTGCTCGTCTCCACTACACAACACTACACAAGGCATAAAAGCTAGATGAAAAGTATTGTAAATTCTTAACCCTTAGCTTAATGAACTCAGACAAACCTGACGGTCGTGGGAACAACAACCTACAAAGCAGGTTAGTCTACAGAATCTATGACTCTGTACTCTGATACCAACTGTGACGAACCCGACCCAAGACACGGTCCAACGACCTGGGTTCTCACTCAACATGCAAGTTAAATATGATAACAAGCGGTTTAGTGCTCATATTTAAAAACCTTTCAAACATATGAGAAGAGGGAACCCTTAAAACATAACCAACAATTTTCATTTAAACATAACCAACAAGTAAAACAACATGACCAGTGTTTATAAAAACATACAATACAATTTAAACAACTTTTTAAACAATGTTCCCCTAGGACTCATGTCCATCTACATGCTGAATAAACAATGCAATAATAAATGACAGAGTGCCGGCAGCTCCCATGATCAATCAGCTCCCTCCGCTAGCCTTCCTGGTGTTGTCCCAAGTTACCTGAAAGATAAATAAGGGTGAGTATAAACATACTCAGTAAGAATCCCCAACCGGGGTACAATACGATACATCAGTCATCTAGCACCTCAACATGCAAGCAAATAGCTACCAACACAGATCATAGCACAACAAGCTCACAATCCAAGATCTGGAGTCATCAGAAGTCTCCTACTTCCGGCTTAATGATTGGTTCTCATAACCAATCCCGGGACTTCACCGAGGCACTCTCACTGGGGAAAATGATCAGCTCAAAAACTGATCCCAAGGATGTCCGACACCCTCGAGGGTCAATCTCCCTCGACCAAATGATTAGCTCAAAAGCCAATCCCAAAGGGGTGTCCTCAAGGGCCTCTTACCCTCGCTGCAAATCTAGACTTACGGGAGAGTACCCGAAGTCTGGCTATAAACTCGAAGGAATGGTGTACTCACGACATTAGCCCGGGGGAGCTCTCCGAACCGGCAACTAACGCGTGTGCGCGCACACCGCATGCTACTGCAACCGGCGTAAATGTGGGGGCCTAAGGACAAACTACGCGGGCGTGCACGCATGCCTAAAACTTGGAAGCGATGTCGCGATCACGAGAGCGCGAGGCCCTCGGCGCTCATCATGCGGCTGAACCACCGACACGAAGTTAAGAACCGGCCAAGGTAGGCTTACACCGTTGGCAGGGTTCCGCTCTAGCAGGCTACAAACTAGGCTTATGCCGATGTGGGTAGCTAAATCCACATTGGCGGTCGGGGGGGGGGGGCGAAGCAATATACGTTATGCTGCGCACACTTTACTCCCGACCAGAGCTAAATCCACATCGGCGATCGGGGGGGAAGCAAGATACGTTATGCTGCGCACACTTTACTCCCGACCAGTGGGGACAAAGTACGTTATGTCCGCTCTCAGCCTCTGGATGATGACAAACCCTACAACTCTATCTAAGAGTACAGAGTAAAATAAATGATTCCTGGCTAGCAAGCAATGACCGACATCAAAGACGCTTACCTAGCATGATACTACAAACTTAAGCAGGAATCATAAGCATGCTGGAAGAACAAACCTAGCATGACACTAACATGTAAAATCAGGAAAACATGCTAGCAAGAGATCAAACATAGCTGCCCTATTACTATCATGCTCATAACAGTAAACAAGCATATAAGACACAATCATGATATATCGCAGGGTCCACACAACCACGGTAAGAAATCCTTACCTAGAACAAGTAGAAAACAATAATAATCACAAATCTACCAAGCAATCCTCGAGCCTCTAATCAAACCCGAACAGCCTAAACATTCAAATAAAACACCCCAATTAAATCCATAATCAGCAGCCAACAAATCAGGGCCCAACGAAGAAAAGACTCGGGAAATACCATCCGAGAAGCCACAAGGCTCGGCCAACCACACAGCAGGGCAGGCTAGGCGCTGGGCGTAGGCTGGGGCGCAGGCTCGAGCTCGGCTGGGCGACGGCGTGCGGCACGGCTCGGCACAGGGGACAGCGCGCGGGCGCGAGCGACACGAAGTGCTACAGGGACGCGCGCGCCGGGCGACGCGACGGCTATAGGGAGAACGGGCTCGGCACGGCGAGCTACAGGTGCACGGACTCGGCACAGTGTAGGGCGCTCGGACCTGGGCGACGCGGGGCCTGGGCGAGGCTGGGCGACGCGGGGACGGCCTGGGCGACGCGACTCAAGACAGAGGCGTGGCGAGGCGGGCGACGCGGCCGGCATCAGGCTTGTGGCTAGGCTCGGGCTTGGGCGAGGTAGCGGCTGTGGCGGGCGACAGTGGGGCTGGCTCGGGCTGAGAGGTGGGGGCTCGGGTTGGAGAAGAGAGAGAGGGAGAAAAGGGAAAAATGGGGAAAATGGGAATTTTGGGGATTTTTCTCTTATTTATTTATTTTATCTTTAAATTCCATCCTTATCCAAATATAAATAAGCCTTAAAATCCCTAAATCCCATTTCCCGGCTTCCTCCTTCGAGAACCAACTGAAGCAACCTTTTCCAAAAAATAAATCTCACTTAAATCAACCTCCCAAATCAACACTAAGGGCCCGGGCTCGAATCCCAAAGGAAACACCCAAACAACCATCACTTTGCCCAAAACCCAAATCACAACCGAACTCCCAAACGAATAGCCCAAACATCTCGGGACTCGCAGCCACCAACAAACAAGCCTCGACAAAGGCAGGAGCTGCCTCGAAGCCCTGAAAATCCACAAATCCTGCCCTGGAAGCAAAAAGATCAAAATACCCCTAAGGGTCAAAACAGCTCTAACGGCCCAACCGAACAACAGAATCTAGACCGGAAGCACCTCGAGAACCGAAATAGAAAACTGGGCCATTACAGATATACATATGTAGGCAATCCACTAAGCCAAAACCAATGATGTAAATCCCAAAAAAAAAAATACACTAGGTAAAGTTACATAAACTATGTAGTCACAAAGGATGACTAGGCAAAGTTTATTTGCTTCTGAGGTAAGCCCAAAATTCAATCCAATAACAACTTCTAATTTGATTCAATCATTAGTAGCTAATTGAATTCAATCAAATGATGTTGATTAAGTTCAATCACTGTAAACTGATTAATTCAATCAAATGAAGGTGATGAAGTTCAATCACTGAAAAACTGATTGAATACAATCAAATGATGGTAGTTCAATTTGAGACTATCAAATCTCTAATTGAAAATTGATTGAATATAATTGAAGATCATTTTCATAGCTTCCTTTTTTATTAAATAGTTCACAGTAAACACTTTGATACCAACCAAAGAAGAGCTTCAATTTAAGACTATCAAATCTCTAATTGAAAAAGAAGATAAAAGAAAAGAAGAAAAGTTGGAGAAGTAAATGAAGAAACAGAGAAATAAAAAAAGAAGTTGAATAATGAAGAGATTTTTGAAAACAAAAATACTTTGATGAAGAAGATAAGTTCAATGAGTGATATTTTAGAAAATTTGAAAAAAGGCTAAGGGGAGTTGAGACTTGGACAAAAGATGTTATCAAATGGCCAAGAGGAGCTGAGAATTGGACAAGAGAAGTTACTGAAGGTCATAAAAAACTTAATGGAGCAACAATCAAATATAAAAAACGTTCCCCCCACTATCAGTTCAGAAAAATAGACACTATGATAGATGTTGATAAAGTAGTTGATTATGCAACTTAGGTGAAAATGGAAATTCATTTTTAATTTCAATCAATTTATTTATCTGCCTTTATGTTCAATAACTTCTTCTTCTTCTTTTTTTTTTTTTTGTTTATTTGTAAAACATGGGAGATATTGATGGGAATGTTGCTGGATAGGAAGATGAACTTGAAGCTCCAAAGGTAAATTTTATTTATGCAAAATGATTGAGGCAGTGTCTATTTATTGTTTAAATTCTCTAATTGATTTCTATAAGATTAAGTTCTATCAATTCAATTTATAGAAGTATTGACTTCTATCACTTACAAATGATTGAATTCTTTCATTGATTTATGTATTTTAGATTGAATATCTATTTTTTTGTTCAGATTCTATAAGTTCAACTGATTGACTGATTTGGAAATTGTAGTCTTGATTTAGATTATGTAGTTGTAGTTGCTATCAGTTGAACTTGTGTTGAGTAATGTTTGATTGACTTGAATGTTAAATGATTGACTTCTGTTCATAGTTAAATGATCGATTTGTAATGTTTGATTGAAGGAAAAAGAAAAAGAAGTGAATGAAGAGGAGAAGGATGAACAAATAGAAGAAACAGAGAAAGAAGAAGAGGCTTTGCTGGAAGCTAAACAAAGAACAAAAATGTCAAATGGCAGAAAATGAAAAAAGGAGGTAAGGTTGGCTGCATTTGTGTTTTAAATATCCTGCCATTGTTAATAGAATGCTTATAACAAATTATTCTTGTAATACTTGTAGGTTACAATAAAACATCGACCTAAGGTTAGTGTTGGAAGGAAAAAAAGGCAAATACGGCCAGCGAAAAAAACATTGGAAAATGAATCAGTAGAAATGATAGCTAAAATTATAAACGAAAGGGAAAAGAGAGGAAAAAGACTGAAAGAAGCATTAGAAGCTATCAAAGGATTGGAAATTATAGAGAAAAATTCTCCAAAGAAAAAATGTCCAATGTTATCCTCAACTCTCTTCTAGTAAGGAATTCTCTACGGTTGAATGTGGAAGAACCTTCTTTTAATTTGAAAATTACACAAATGGATGAAAATTGATAGAAGCACCTTCTCTTGGATAGTTTTTTTTTTTTTTTTTTTTTTTTTTTTTTTTTTTTTTTTTTGCAATGGACATTGGATATTTCGCTGTTATAGTTTATTATTCTCAGTTTAGAAAATTGACATTTATATAAAATTTAGAAATATCTTTTACACAGTTCTTTTTGCAATTTGACATTGTAATGGGCATTTAAATGATTACTTGACTCTTTGATGATTACTTGATTTTATTTGGGATTTGAAATGTGCATTGGAATTTATAGCTAAAATTTGTATGCAGCTTTGAGAGAAGTACAGTCAACAACAAGGAACATTTACTACATTTTTATGTTCTTACAACTGATAGACTTCCATCACTAGGAACTGATAGATTCTATCACTAGAAGCTGATAGAATCAATTACTGATAAATAGACATTTTAAAATGTCTTTCTTAATTTCACTTTCTGTTTGGAAATCTCGATGACACATCTTTTTTAGTCATATAGATCATAAAAACAAGTAATTAAAACCTTTGAATGAGAAATTGATTCAATCAATAGTAAATTGATAGACTTCCATCAGGCTGATAGAATTAATTACTGATAAATAGACATTTTGAAAAGTAATTAAAACCTTTGAATGAGAAGTTGATTCAATCAATAGAAAATTGATAGACTTCCATCAAAAGGGAATGATAGATTCTATCACAAGGGGCTGATAGAATCAATTACTAATAAATAGGAATTTTGAAAAGTCTTTCTCAATTTCTCTTTCTATTTGAAAATCTCGATGACACATCTTTTTTTAGATATATAGATCATTGAAACAAGTAATTAAAACCTTTGAATGATAAGTTGATTCAATCAATAGTAAATTGATAGACTTCCATCATTATGGGCTATAGACTTCCATTACTAGAGAATGATAGAATCAATTATTGAAAACAACTGATAGAAGACAAAACTGGAAGTATTTTATCATAGAAGACATATATGTTGAAACAAACAGTACATCATATAATATCAATTCATGTAGGAACAATCATTATGTTTCCATACAACAGAGAACAGTGTAAATAAGAATATATCTTGGTAAAGTGGGAGCAAATTTACATGTGCTACAATTATGACCAACTCGATGACAACGACTACATCTTATATAACTCCTTGCTTCACCAATAGATGGTATCCTTTGATTTCGAGACCTTCCAGCTTGGCGTTTCATAATTGGAGGTAAAACATTGACACTATAGAGCTCCAACTAGGATGATTCACAACTGCACGAACTAAACCTCTATAAGTTCTTGCCAATTTATTAGGATAATAAAATTTGGACATGAAAGTATAAAGATTCAAATCTAGTGCACGTATAGCAGCAAGGGCATGAAAACATGGAATTTCATCGAGATCCCAAGCATGGCTTGTACATGACCCAGTATATCCAAGTTAACCAAAAACTTATTAATCTCATCAATTACTTATGTTTCGATTGACTGATAAAATTAACCTAAAAAAAGAATACAATAGGTATCAATCAATATTTATAGATAGTAAAAAAACTCAGCAAACTGATAGATCAATTGACACATTACTTTGAAAGTTCTAGATGCATCATGTGGTTTTCTTAAAACCTTTTTAGCTTAAATAGACAAAATTTTAGTCATAGAAGATGCAGCTTTCCTTTGCTCATAAAGCCATAATTGCAATGTGTCTCTAGTATACTCAAGAAGCATTACCACAGGATAATCTCTAGGCTCTTTAAGAAGTGAATTTATGATTTCAGCACTATTCGAAGTCATCATTCTATATCTTTTTTTCCTAGAATATGCTCGAGCCCACTTCGAACAAATATTGACGAATAGTGGGATGTATAGACTCCAATAATTTCATATAAGTTCAAAATCATCAACTGTATAAGCCGCTGCACACTTTTTAAATATCTTGTCTATCACGTTGCCGCCTTCGAATTGTAAGTTCATATTCATTAACAAATATTGCATACAAACACAATACTCAATACCAGGATACACAGACAAAAATTCCTTTGGAATACTCCAATGCTTATGTAACATGAAATCTAAATTTTCGGGATGTCCAAAACATTTCTTCATATTCTAAAAAAGTCAAAGTCATGAAGCGTCAATCTCAGAATCTACAATACTAAAAGCAAGCGGAAAAATTTGATTACTACCATCCATAATTGAGGTGGTTAAAAAAATCCCTCCAAATTGTCCCTTCAAGAAAGTTCCATTAACAAAAATATTTGGCCTACACAACTCCCAACCTTTAATAAATGCATTCATGGTCATAAAACAATATTTGAAATATCCTTCATCGCTTGTTTCAAATGTTGTGTATGTTCTTACAAAAATGTACATCGAGAAGTCAATTATAGAGATTGATAGAATTCAATTACTATTTGAAAGAACACAATCAATAATGAGTGATAGATGAATTAGATAAACTAACTTGGATTCATTTTTTCTAACTTCTTAAAAAACTTTAGAATCAAGGCATAGGAGTTAGTTGCATCACCCTTCAACAACTTAAAGATGTATTCTTTAGCCTAAATGCTTTATGATAACCCACGTTGACGCGAATCTTAGAAAGCACTTTAGTCCTAATTTCTTTTGGAGTCAAAATTCTAAAAGAACTAAACTTGAATTCTTCTTTTAAAGATTTCCTAATTAAACTTGATAATGCTTGCCCATGAGATGTTTGAATACTATTCAAAGAATAGTTATGAGTAGAAAGATACTTAATAGAAAATGATAGATGTCAAGGCATTATTAATTGAATTGACCTATTTACATATACAAATGAAGTAAAAAATGATAGATGTCAATCAATGTAACTAATTGAATTAACTGAATAATATAGAAACAAAAGAAATGATAGATGTCAAGGCATTATTGATTGAAGGAGGCCTATTTGCTTATACAAAGGAAGAACAAAAAAATGATACATGTCAAGACATAATTTATTGAAGTTTCAAATTTGTATGATTTATATAGTACTAAATACTACCTATGATAGATGTTGCAGAAGAGCATGCGGTGTGCGCACACACGCGTTAGTTGCCGGTTCGGAGAGCTCCCCCAGGCTAATGTTCGTGAGTACACCATTCTTTCCGTTAGAGCCTGACTTCGGGTACTCTCCCGTAAGTCCAGATTAGTGCAAGGGCAAGGAGGCCCTTGATGACATTCTAAGGATCAGTGTATTCCCCCCGAGTGACAGATACCTCGGTGATGTCCAGGATTGGACAGTGTATCCAATCCCAGTTAGGCCGGAAGTAGGAGACTTCCGATGACTCCAGATCTTGTTTTATAAGCTCGTTGAGCCATGATCTGTGTTGGTAGCTGTAACGACCCCGGTTTTTCATCCCGGTCTTCCAGGTATGCCCTAGGGGTAATTTGGTAATTTGGTCGGGCCGTCAGGGCCATTTGTGTCTTTTCCAGTTACTAAAATTATTGGATGGATTTATGTAGGTTTTTGGAAGGATTTGTGGTTTGGTTTGAGCAAGGTTTGATGCAAAAGTAAAAATAAAGGAAATTGTCTTTGCACTGGGTTTGAACCCGGTCTCTTGGAAAGATTGTGGGGTTGTGTGCCAATTGAGCCATTAGGTGCTCTTGTTGCTCTTTCTGCATCACATCTTAGTTAACCTTGGATCTTTGGTGTTTGGTGCATTTGGTTAAATGAAATAGAAATTAGGTTTGTTGTGTTTTCTTCTCCAAAAGAGTTGTGGTCGCCCAAGCTTTCTCCCAAGCTCTCCTTGCCGATTCTTCATCCTTGCAGCTCCCTTGGATCGTTCATCATCATTAGGGTAGGTATCGATCTTCCTCTTCTTCTTCTCATCCGTTTGGTGTCTTTGTTTGGCCAAGTGAATAGAAGAGTGTTGTGTGTGTTTGTGTTGATTGCACCACCGAGAGAAGCCCCACCAAAGAGCCATCGTCGCATGTCCGGCCGGCCGATCGCGACGCCGGATCGCGCCCAAAGAAGCAATTTCGATCGCCGCCGCCGCACCAGATCGCCTCGCCTTGCCGTCCACGGCCTTTGTCGCGCCCAGATCTCGCACGACAAAGAACCGCCCGGCCCCTGTTCGGCCATCGCGTATCGACGCCACGCCGGATCGCGCGCAGCGAAAGACGCTCGCGCCCGCGCGCCGCCGCGTGTCGCTTGCCGTGCCGCTCTCGCGCGACGCCCAGACGCGTTCGCGCGCGCGCGCGTCCTCCGAAAGCGGCGGCTTCGCCAGTGTTCAGATCGCGACGCCGGCGCCGCCCGCGCGCGCGTGCGCGCTGCCTTCGCTGCCGAAGTCCCGTCTCGTCGCGGAGCACGCCACAGCGCCCAGCAGCCCATCGCGCGCAAGAACGCACCCGGCGCCGTGCAAGCGCCCACCGCCGTGTCATCTCGCCAAGAACTCCAAGTTCGTGTCGCCGTGCCGCGTGAGTGCCCCGAGCCGAGCTTTTTCGTTCTATTGTTTTTTAGACGTTTTAGATGCCGATTATTATTGGTTTGCTAGGTTCCCGCCGCTAGCTCGGGATTGTTCCGCAGACTTAGGATTTGTGTGTAGAAGCCTCTCCCACCAAGGTAAGGATTTCTTACCGGAGTTGTGTGGGCCCTGCGGTATATTTGTGATTGTTGTTTTGTATGCTGTGTATGATTATTAGCATGTTTAGCCCTAGGTGCTCGCTTCAATTCTGATCGCATGAACTCTTGTATTGTTTCTCATGTTAGCCCATGCTAGGTTGTTCCATTCTCGCATGTTCGATATCTGTTCTTGCTTCGTAGTATCATGCTAGGTTCCTTGTATCCGTTGAGCACGTATTGACCGCATTGATTGAATTGTTATTATTGCTATGGTTTAGAGTTCGTAGGTAGCATCATCCGGGCGGATGCATAACGTAATTGCATCCCCGAAGCGAGGACGTGCGAGATGGTACTCGTCTCGATCCCGTTAGGGTTTAGCTAACCCTAACGGTGGGCTCGCAATCTTGGGTGAGGGTGGCGGATCGTTAAATGCCCCAACGGTCGGGATGATGACTTGGCATTGCCTCGCCCTCGGCGATCGGCACGTCCTCGGCGTGTTCGGCCGTAGCCCTTGATTGCCACTGTTAGGGCAAGGACCGCTTCTCGGTGTAAGCCTACCACGGCCGGTTCCTTAGCCTCAGTGTGTGGTGGTACAGCCGACATAGTTCACGTGTCCGAGTCTCACACCCTATGTCGTCGTGACACCGATCCGTAGAGATTTAGTTAGGCATGGTGATCGAACTCGGGCGGCTTGCCACTAGACCCGGCACCCCGAGTTTGCGGTGAGCATGCGGTGCGCGCGCTTACGCTCATTACAGCGCCGGCCGGAGAGCTCCTCGGGATCTTGAGCCAGTGCACCTTTCGATATCGATGATGAGTCGCCGAGGCCGGGACTTGTTTCCGTGATAGGGGCGTATAGTGTGTTGTGGTATTTCCGGACTAAGACCCCGAGTTGGCATCCGAGGTCCAAGTGTGGACTTAACTATGTGCTCCGCTCCGTGTTTATACTCATAGCTTGCATACATTCTTCTAGATGATCATGTATATCGTATTGTACCCGGTTGGGGATTCTTACCGAGTAATTCGTTACTCACCCTTATTCTCGTGGTTTTCCACAGTAACCAAGGCGCGAGACAGGATGGTCAAGGAGGAGCCGTGATCATGGAATCTGCTGTCATCTCTCGACCATTTTATATCATGACTCTTGACTTTTGTTATTTCCGAATGCATGTAGACGGGCACGGAGCCCTAGGATGTTTTCTTACGTTTTATGGATTCCAAAGATATTTGTACTTGTGGAATGTTTAAATGGTTTAAATAAATCTCTCGATCGAGTATGCTTTTAGAAATGTATGTTTTGATTGTTGAATGTTTTCTTTTTCCTTGGGATCCAAATTTATTTTTCATAATGTCTTTTATTTTGAATACATGCATTGGGGTAAAGGCCCATTTAGAGCCCCTTTTGGGTCGGGTTTTTTCTAGTTGGTATCAGAGCTCGAGTCATAGATTCTCAGTAGACTCGACCTTTTGTTGTAGGTCGTCCTTCCATGATCACCACACTCCGGCGGTCATGTGTACGCCTAGGTTTATTGGTTTAGAAAGAAAAAGGGTTAAGAATTTACAATACCTTTCATCTAGTGTATGCCTTGTTTGGTGTTGTGGAGTGGTGACAAAGTGTGTTTTGATTCGTTGTTGGTTTGGATGTAGATCGCCAAAGATGCTACCACCCGCATCGGAGAGGAGGTTCGAGAGCGTGTCGAGGTATCGAGGATCGGATCTCGATCATCGCAGGACATCGTCCCAAGCCGAGATCGATGGCATCCCACCAAGCAGCTCCCTCGTTACGCCTAGAGCGGGCGTTGAGGCGATCGAAGCGCCGTGAGATCGCGCTCCCGGAGCGTAATTTGCCGAGTCTATGAGGGCTTTTATGGTCGCATGTTGAGTGACCAGAGGCGCGAGACCTGTGCCTTGTTGGCGGCGTAGCGGGAAGAGTCCCGAGCCCAGATTGAGCGGTGACTCGATTGGTTCAAAGAGAGCACAAGTAGCACCTCCGGCTCCACAAGAGCAAGTAGCCCCAGAGGCGTATATGGCAGAGGGTGCCGAATGAGTTGGGTAGGTGGTCAAGGATTTTGTGAAGTGGAAGCCCGAGAAGTTTGATGCCACCGGTGATGCGTTAGCGGCGGCCTGTGGATTGCCCATTTGGAGTACACCTTCCGATCATGGTGTGCCCCGATATTCGTGAGGCCGAGGTGTGCGGCTCATGTGCTAGGAGGCACATCGAGATGGTGGTGGGAGTCCACCTTGAGCGAGAGACCACCGGGTCTCCACCCGCTACTTGGGAGTTCTTCAAGGCCGAGTTCAAGGTAAAGTTCATCGGTGATGAGGCTCAAGAGAAGATGGTGGAGCTCTTCCGAACCTCAAGCGTGGTTCTCGATTCCATTGAGGAATATGAGAGGAAGTTCTCGGAGTATGGATATTTTGCTCCTCGCTTGATAGCCACCCCAGAGTCAAGATTCGGAAGTTCATATCTGGATTGAGCGTGGTGTTTCCCAGATGTCGTGGCTCGTGCCCCCGATACTTATGCTAGGTCTGCCCGATTAGCCACGATCTATAATGGGAAGTATCTGCCGAGCGGGTTGTTGCCGCTCCTGTTCGGCGTCCGTCCCAAAGTGTGTGGGGCGTAAGAGGAAGTTTGATTTTTCGGGAGGCGGCGGCGCGCGCTAAGGGCGATTCAGTCGAGAGATCGGAGAGCTCCAATCCGTTTCAGCCCCGACAGCAGAGAGGAGGACCCAGCAGTTCCCGCTTGTGCTACTTGTGGGAAAGTCCACGCTGGAGCTTGTCGACCGACCTAGATTGTGCTTTCGTTGTGGTAGAGAGGGGCACATGGCCCATTTTTGTGATCGGCCCGATTATGGCGGCTCGGCCAATGCAGCAGCAGCAGGTCGAGTGTTTGCTACGACCGTTAGGAGGCCGAGCGTCACGGATGCCGTATGTAAGGTGTACGCTTCTTGTTTTAGATCACCGCGCATTTGTCTTGTTTGATTCGGTTCTACGCATTCATTTGTATCCGTGTTGTTTCTTCGAGCATGCTAAGTTAAGACTAGAGCCTCTAGGTTTCGAGTTATCTGTTGCAACTCCTTCGGAGTTAATATGTTGGCTAGAGATAAGATTAGGATGGCCGGATCGAGATATCAGGAGAGTTGCTTGTGGCTACGCTCATAGTTCCGCCTATGAGCGGTTTTGATGTGATTCTTGGTATGGAGTGGTTAGTCGCTAACCACGCGTTGATTGACCGCCACCGGAAAGAAGTAGTGTTTCAGCCGCCGGTCGGCCCAGCTTTAAGTTTCGTGGAGTCGAGGTGGAGTTTGCCCGCCGATGGTGTCACCGTGAAAGCTCGTCGCTTGCTAGCTCATGGAGCTTGGGGCTATCTAGCCAAGTTGTCCGGGAGAGCCGCCCCTCGCTGTCTGCTGATCAGTACCGGCCGTGCATTAGTGTGCGGACGTGTTTCTGAGGAGTTACTGGGTTGCCCCCGAAGAGAGGTTGACTTCACAATTGAGCTCGAGCCGAGGACCCTCCCTATCTCGAAGGCTCCGTGATCGTATGGCGCCCGGTGAGCTAAAGGAACGAAGATTCGATTGCAGGAGATGCTTGATCGAGGGTTCATCCATCCGAGTGTGTCCCCGTGGGAGCACCGATTCTGTTTGTGAAGAAGAAGGATGGTTCGATGCGCTTATGCATTGATTACCGCGAGCTTAATAAGGTGTGATGAAGAATAAGTATCCGTTGCCCGTATTGACGATTTGTTCGATCGCCTTCAGGAGCTTCCGTGTTCTCCAAGATAGATCTCGAGATCCGGTTACCATCGGGCCTGCGGATCGGGGATGCCGACATTCCTAAGACGCTTTTCGAGTCTAGATATGGTCACTATGAGTTTGTGGTCATGTCGTTTGGATTGACCAATGCCCCAAAGTGCGTTCATGGACATGATGGATAGGGTGTTCAAATCATTTTTGGACAGCTTCGTCATCATGTTCATTGACGATATTTTGATTTATTCGAGGTCTAAAGAAGACCATGCGAGCATTTGAGGCTAGTATTGGCGGCTTTGAGGGAAAACCAGCTTTATGCGAAGTTTTCCAAATGTGATTTCTGGTTGGGCGGTGGCCTTCCTAGGCCACGTGGTTTCGAGAGATGGTATAGCTGTGGACCCCGCGAAGATTGAGGCCGTGAGTTCGTGGGGCAAGCCGACTTCTTGATTCTTGCCGAGATTCGCAGACTTTCGGGTTTGGCAGGTGTTACTACCGTCGGTTCGTCAAGGACTTTTTCGCTATAGCCTCGCCCCTCACTCGTCGACGAGGAAGGGTGTCGAGTTTGTTTGGGACAGCGAGTGTGATGAGAGCTTTGCCGAGCTCAAGCGCAGATTTGACTTCAAGACACTGATGTTGGCGATCCCGAGGGGACAGTGGTTTCGTGGTCTCTGATGATGCTTCCAAGTTTGGATTAGGTTGTGTGTTGATGCAAAGACGGGAAGGTCATTGCCTATGCTTCCGTCCACCAAGCCGTATGAGCGAGAACTACCCGACTCATGATATGGAGTTGGCAAAGCAGTGGTGTTTGCAATCAAGATTTGGAGGCATTACCTGTATGGTGAGTGGATTCAGATGTTTACCGATCACCGAGCCTCAAGTATCGCATTTACTCAAAAGGAGTTGAATATGAGGCAGAGGAGATGGTTGGAGTTGGTAAAGGATTATGATCGCGAGATTTTGTACCATCCGGTAAAGCCAATGTAGTGGCCGATGCTTTGAGTAGAAAGACGTCGCACTCGCGGCGTTGTTGAGTTCCCCACCAGATTTGCGGAGAGAGTTCGAGCGGGCCGAGGTTGCGATGTTGTTGGGTGAGGTTACCGCTGAGTAGCTCGATTGACCTGCTCACCGTCGATTAAGCAATGGATTATAGACACCAGTTGGGTGACCCCGCACTTAAGAGATTGGTTGACAGAGTTAGTGCTTGACGGAGACTTTGACTTTGTATATTCACCGCATAAAGGTGGGTTGACTTATAGAGGCCGGTTGTGTGTTCCGGACATTGCAGGATTGTGAGCAGAGTTGCTCTCAGAGGCCCCTGATTCCTCATTTGCTTGGCACCCCAGGGTACCAAGATGTATCGAGACCTTATGCAGACCTTCGTGGGTGGATGGGAATGAAGAGAGATGTGGCAGAGTTTGTCGGTAGGTGTCTCACTTGTCGCCAAGTGAAGGCACCTGTGCAGAGGCCGGTGGTTTGTTGCACCCACCGAGTGTACCCAGTGGAAATGGGAAGAGATCTCCATGGACTTTATCTCCGGTTTGCCAAGGACTCGAGGAAGTTCTCTCGATTTGGGTGATAGTCGATCGTTTGACCAAGAGCGCACACTTCATTCCGTGTAGGGACACTTATACCGTGGAACATTGGGGCGATTGTTTTTGGAACAGATCATCCGATATCATGGTGTGCCGGTGAGGATTGTGTCCGATCGTGACTCGCGGTTCACTTCTCGTTTTCGAGAGCGCTCCGAAGGGTTTGGGCACAGAGTGATTCAAAGACTGACTTTTCACCCTCGACGGATGGTCGATCGAGAGAGTGAATCGATTCTCGAGGATATGTTGAGGGCTTGTGTGTTGGATTTCCTGTGCGATTGGGACCAGATTCGTACTTGATGGAGTTTGCCTATAACAACGATTATCGATCGACGATTGAGATGGCTCCATTCGAGGCTTTGTATGGTAAGCGTTGTCGGTCCCCCGTGTTCGGGAAGAGGTTGGTGATAGATGAGTTTTGGGTCCGAGTTATCGTAGCTTGACCAATGGTGCAATGCGAAGATTAGAGCTCGTATGTTGACAAAGCGAGAGAGCAGTAGAGAGTTACGCCGATGTTCGCGCGTCGGGATTTGGAGTTTGAGGTTGGTCAACATGTGTTCCTTAAGGTTGCTCCGATGCGAGGTGTTTTGAGGTTTGGTAAGCGTGGGAAGTTGAGTCCCCGTTTTGTTGGTCCATTTGAGATCCTAGAGAGGATTGGCAGAGTTGCTTACCCGGTTAGCCCTACCTCCGTCACTATCACGGCGGTGCATAGTGTTTTTCATGTATCGATGTTGAGGCAAGATGTGCCGGACCTGGTCGCACATTGTGGACTTTGAGCCTTTGGTGAATGAGGATTTGAGCTTCGAGGAGAAGCCGGTGAGGATCCTTGCCTTTGAGACCAAGACGTTGCGTAATCGCGAGATTCGTTTGGTAAAGGTTTGATGGGAGAGTCGGGGTTCGAGGAAGCCACTTGGGAGCGAGAAGACGAGATGAGATTGCATTATCCTGAGCTGTTTCAGTCTTAAGGACTTTCGAGGACGAAAGTCATAAAAATGAGGGAATATTGTAACGACCCCAGTTTTTCATCCCGGTCTTCCAGGTATGCCCTAAGGGTAATTTGGTAATTTGGTCGGGCCGTCAGGGCCGTTTGTGTCTTTTCCAGTTACTAAAATTATTGGATGGATTTATGTAGGTTTTTGGAAGGATTTGTGGTTTGGTTTGAGCAAGGTTTGATGCAAAAGTAAAAATAAAGGAAATTGTGCCGCACTGGGTTTGAACCCGGGTCTCCTGGAAAGCTTGTGGGGTTGTGTGCCAATTGAGCCATTAGGTGCTCTTGTTGCTCTTTCTGCATCACATCTTAGTTAACGTTGGATCTTTGGTGTTTGGTGCATTTGGTTAAATGAAATAGAAATTAGGTTTGTTGTGTTTTCTTCTCCAAAAGAGTTGTGGCCGCCCAAGCTTTCTCCCAAGCTCTCCTTGCCGATTCTTCATCCTTGCAGCTCCCTTGGATCGTTCATCATCATTCCGGGTAGGTATCGATCTTCCTCTTCTTCTTCTCATCCGTTTGGTGTCTTTGTTTGGCCAAGTGAATAGAAGAGTGTTGTGTGTGTTTGTGTTGATTGCGGCCCACCGAGAGAAGCCCCACCAGAGCCCATCGTAGCATGTCGGTCGGCCGATCGCACGCCGGATCGCGCGCCAGAAGCACTTCGATCGCCCCTGCCGTCGCACCAGATCGCTCTTTGCCGTCCACAGCCTTTGTCGCGCCCAGATCTCGCAGACAACCGCGCCCGGCCTGTTCGGCCGCCATCGCCACCGGACGTCACGCCAGATCGCGCGCAGCAGCAGACGCCCGACGCCCGCGCGCTTCGCCGTGTCGCTTGCCGAAGCCGCTCTCCCCAGACGCTCAGACGTCGCGCGCGCGCGCCCCTACCGAAAGCGGCTCGCCGTGTCCGCATCGCACGCCAGCGCCGTGGCGGCGCTGCGCGCGGCGCCGCCGCTCGCCCTACCGAGTCCCGTCTGTCCGCGGCGCACAGCCGCGCTCCCAGCGCCATCCATCGCGCAGCAGACGCGCACCAAAGGCGCGTTGCCGCAAGCAGCCAGCCGCCACCGCCGCCGTGTCATCTCGCCGGCAACTCCAAGTTCGTGTCGCCCGCCGCGTGAGTGCCCCGAGCCGAGCTTGTCATTCTATTGTTTTTTTAGACGTTTTAGATGCCGATTATTATTGGTTTGCTAGGTTCCCGCCGCTAGCTCGGGATTGTTCCGCAGACTTAGGATTTGTGTGTAGAAGCTCTCCCGACCAAGGTAAGGATTTCTTACCAGGAGTTGTGTGGGCCTGCGGTATATTTGTGATTGTTGTTTTATATGCTGTGTATGATTATTAGCATGTTTAGCCCTAGGTGCTCGCTTCAATTCTGATCGCATGAACTCTTGTATTGTTTCTCATGTTAGCCCATGCTAGGTTGTTCCATTCTCGCATGTTCGATATCTGTTCTTGCTTCGTAGTATCATGCTAGGTTCCTTGTATCTGTTGAGCACGTATTGACCGCATTGATTGAATTGTTATTATTGCTATGGTTTAGAGTTCGTAGGTAGCATCATCGGGCGGATGCATAACGTAACTTGCATCCCCGCGAGTGGACGCACGAGATGGTACTCCGTCCCCCGATCCCGTTAGGGTTTAGCTAACCGTAGAACGGCTGGGCTCGCAATCTTGGGTGAGGGTGGTGGTGATCGTTAAATGCCCCAACGGTCGGGATGATGACTTGGCATTGCCTCGCCCCGGCGATCGGCACGTCCTCAGCGTGTTCGGCCGTAGCCCTTGATTGCCACTGTTAGGGCAAGGACCGCTTCACGGTGTAAGCCTACCACGCCGGTTGCTTAGCCTCAAAGTGCGGTGGTACAGCCGACATAGTTCACGTGTCCGAGTCTCACACCCTATGTCGGTGACACCGATCCAGATATTTAGTTAGGCATGGTGGATGAACACGGGCGGCTTGCCACTAGACCGGCACTTCAGAGTTTGCGGTACCATGCGGCGCGCGCTTACGCTCATTACAGCGTCGACCGGAGAGCTCCTCGGGATCTTGAGCCGTTGCACCTTTCGTGATCGGCAGTAGTCAGCCGAGGCCGGACTTGTTTCCGTGATAGGGCGTATAGTGTGTTGTGGTATTTCCGGACTAAGACCCCGAGTTGGCATCCGAGGTCCAAGTGTGGACTTAGCTATGTGCTCCGCTCTATGTTTATACTCATAGCTTGCATACATTCTTCTAGATGATCTTGTATATCGTATTGTACCCCGGTTGGGGATTCTTACTGAGTAATTCGTTACTCACCCTTATTCTCGTGGTTTTCCACGGTGTAACCAAGGCGCGAGACAGGATGGTGAAGGAGGAGCGTGATCATGGAATCCTGCTGTCATCTCTCGACCATTTTTATATCATGACTCTTGACTTTTGTTATTTCCCCGAATGCATGTAGAGGCGGGCACGAGCCCTAGGATGTTTTCTTACGTTTTATGGATTCCAAGATATTTGTACTTGTGGAATGTTTAAATGGTTTAAATAAATCTCTGATCAGAGTATGCTTTTAGAAATGTATGTTTTGATTGTTGTATGTTTCTGTTTTTCCTTGGGATCCGAAATTTATTTTTCATAATGTCTTTTATTTTGAATACATGCATTGGGGTAAAGGCCCATTTAGAGCCCCTTTTGGGTCGGGTCTTTACAGTAGCTGTTTGCTTGCATGCTTTGGTACTAGATGACTGATTATATCGTATTGTACCCCGGTTGGGGATTCTTACTGAGTAATTCGTTACTCACCCTTATTTCTGTGGTTTTTCCACAGGTAACCATGGTGCGAGACAGGATGGCTGGAGGAGGAGCTGTGATCATGGAAAACCCGTTGTTCAACTCTGAGTCTTATGTTTATGTTATGATTTAAATGTTCTCTGAATGCATGTAGTTGGGCACGGAGCCCTAGGGTGTTTTCTGAATGTATTTCCGGATTCTAGCATTGTTGTAAAGTTTGTATGTTTTAAATAAATCTCTGATCAGAGTAAGCTTTGTAAATGTATTTGTCTTGGAACATGTGCTTGGAAACAGGGACAGGTTTCAGGAAATTATGTTGATTTTAAATGGATGTTTTATGTTTTAGTTTTTACTTAGAATCCGAACACCATCTTGCAAATTTTCTGTAGATTTGTAATGCATGCATTGAGGTAACGGCCTAGTTAGAACCCTTTCGGGTCGGGTCGTTACACTACCCTTTTAGGTAGTCTAAATTTATGTCTAAGTCTAAAATTATGAAATTTTCTAATTAAATGAGTATATTGTAAATGACAATTGTACCTTTTTTGCGCATTTGTTTTTTTTTTTTTAATTTGTTTGATATTTCATTATGAATAGACACTAACTACTTTAAAATACGAATAAATTTTTAGAAGAAATTAACATTTAGAATTGAAATATAAGAGTTAAAAAAATACACTGGAGATAAAAAATAGAAAATTTAAAATAACTTTCAAAATCTCTTCCAAGCATATGTCTGACATATACATACAAAAGTTGCGCCTTGGATGGTGGATTGAATTTTTTAAATGAAATAAACAAAAATTAAGAACAATTAAACGCATACCTGACATTGCACATTGATTGATGGACGGAGTAGAGTTTCACAATTTTTTAGTGTTGAGGACTGTCTATGTCCTTGTGAAACCTCAAATGAAAAAGCTAAAAGTCCATCTATCTCCCCTCCAAAAAAGCACGTTCAACTACATCCATGGCGTGTCTGAGTTCCCTCCTCTTCCAACCATAAGAGGTGAGTCATTTCCCCTCTGAAGAAGTACACTCGACTACATCCATTGTCGTGTTTGAGTTCTGTCCTCTTCCACATCACAAGAGGTGGGCCATCTCTCCCTCCAAAGAAGTATGTTCGACTGGATCTACCGGCGTGTCTGATTTTCATCCTATTCCACACCATAAAAGCGCGAGCCATCTTCGCCCCCTGAAGAAGTATGTTCGATTACATCCATCGACATGTTTGAGGCAAGTTCATTCCCCTCCAAAGAAGTACGTTCGACTACATCCACCAACATGTTTGAATTTCGTCCTCTTCCAACCATAAGAGGCGATTCGTCTCTCCTCCAAAAGTACGTTCGAGTACAACCACCAGCGTGCAGAGTTTCATCTTCAAATTTTTGCACTCCAATTGGTAAATTCATCAAAAGGTCACCCTTCTTGAGCTCGAAAATCTCATTCTCCAGATTTTTTGTAGAGTCATAAACGAACCCAATAGTTGTTAAAGTAAGAAGAACATAAAAGAAAACCAAGGAAACGTTTTTCCATATTTTCCAAAGAGAGAAGTAGTTTACCCTTTCCATAAAACTACTTCGCTCACTTTATAAAGAGGAACATCAAATTGGAGTACTGAAAAAAAAGAAGACATCAACTAGATGAAGAAAACAATTGTGAAACTGACAAGCCCATTTAGATGAATAGGGACATGTGAGTTGAGGATTTGTAGCAGCCCAAATTTTTATCCTGGTTCCCTAGTTATGATTCTCTTCTGATTCGGTTGCTTCTATGGGCCGTTAATCCAGTTCTAGCCTTCAGGGGTATTTTGGTCATTTTACACCTAGGATTAGTTTAGTAATTTGTTGAGTTTCAGGGTTATTCTTGAATTTAACTAAGACCAGGGCTATTTTTGTGATTGACAAGACTTCAGGGTTAGTTTTGCGGAATGGAGGCTTGAGGTTGTTTTTTAGAAAAAGAGAGTTTTGGTTTTAATGGAATTAATTGAAAGAAAAAGGAAAAATAAATTTTTACTAAAAGAGAATTTAAGGGTTCTGTATTTGATCGATCAAAAGTTATGAGGGGAAACCAGAGAAAGAGCAATCGATCTCTTCATCTCCATCTTCTCCCTTCCTTCTTCCTTGTCGCCAACAACATATCACCTTCGTCGATCACCTTTTCGCACATCATTGCTGCACACGGCAGTCCACACGCAACGTTCACCGAGATTACGCCACACACAGTGAAGCCCTCATTTGCACAAATGCGATCGCCCAGCCTCGCGTCGACATCGCTTCCAGCCACATGCAGGTCGCAAGCTCGCGAGCCTTCTCGTCGTAGCTGCTCGCCTGCACACGCCCTTGCCCCTTGGCAGCCCATGTTGCAGCCAAGAACTCCTTGACACACACCCGCACAGCTATGCCAGCGTCACCGTGTCACCTTGCTCATTCTGTGTCGCTCACTGTTACACAACCCAGCTCACTCGTGCTGCACGCCCAGTCGCTTCGCAATGCCTCGCAGCCCCGCACACATGCTCGCAACTGCATGTCCTTTGCCAAGCAGCCTTGTGTTGAACTTTCCTTCGGGTTGGGTAACTCCTATTCTCGAGCCATATTTGTGTTGGTTCGCCTGGATAACTATTTAGCAGTTTGTTATTAATTACTTGTGTTTATTACTATTTTTTCTAGGCTATATATTCTTTCGTGGTTGGTTAACTGCAGCTCAAAAAGCATGATTGTTGTTTGTTTTATTCTTTTCCAAGTAAGGGTTCCTTGTCGGGGTTGTGTGGACCATGCGCTTGCCATTAATTGCTTCCTAGTTATTTGTTACTGTTTACTAAGAATGTTAGTGGATAGGATTGATTGGTTGTTTGCTCTTGTTTATTGAACATGCTAGTGGATAGGATGTTGATTGTTGCTACAGCTTACTAAACATGTTAGTGGATAGGTTCTTGCAAGTTTATCATTGTATGAGCATGTGCTAGTGGATAGGATTGCTATGACTTGTCTGATAGGACTTGCATGTAGATTATTGTACCCTGAATTGCACTATTCTGTTTGCAGTGACTGCTATGTGTTTATGACTATTGGTATTCTTAATGTTTTTTGGCAATTTTGTTGTTGAACTCTGTTAGCTCTGAGGTGCATTCTTCTTAGCTAAATCCTGTTAGGTTATCATCATCCAGAGGCTGAAAGTGGACAAACGTATGAGTCCCCACCGATCGAGTTTTGGGAGGACAGATTCCTTACCCCTAGCAGTCGGGTGTGGAGTAGCTACCATCCCGGCATAAGCCTAGTCTGTGGCCTGCTAGAGCGAGGTCTTTTCCTTGGTGCATTTTTAACTACATTTCCCACGTGAGGAAGACTAAAAAATAGTTACAAACATTCATAATTTCAAATTTTCAAATTTCAAGTAACGACTCCTGTGAATTTATTTCAAATAAATAAATGAACATAAAAAGCCTTTGGCCAAGGTATTTATTTAAATAGCCGAAAACAATTAAATAAATGAAGAAACAAGAAATGGGCATCCATGACAATAGTTAAACAGTTAAGTTTCAAGATATAACAGGAACCCTATTCTAGTATGTTGAACAACGAATGATGGGAACTGTAACTGTCCTAATAACAACCCTAACAGATGCAACAAGCTTTGCCCATGATAACTTCAACATCTCCCAGCTAACGGTCCCGATGATGTTCCTGTTTACTTGGTGGAAGAAACCATAGAAAAGGTGAGTATAAAAGAATACTCAGAAAGAACTCCCCAACAGGGGTACAATGCACAAGGTAAAGTCTAACATGCTAGCAAATACATATTGAAGCTCAACTTAAATTTTTACTTTACTTGGTCATAGGATTCGTTACATGACTTGCTTGTAAGGCCCTTGAGACACTCACTTGTCCTAGATAATATGTCTGGTCATGAGGTTCGTTACAAGATTCTCCTTTATAAAGTGTTTGTCAACTTCAATATGTTTTGTCCTATCATGCAGAATAGGGTTATGGGCAATGGAAATGGCTGCTTTCTTATCATAGTACACACGTATCGGTGTCAATTGAGCGAACTTTAGCTCCTCCAGCAGTCTCTTTATCCATATACCCTCACAAATACCATGAGCAAGTGGCCTAAATTCGGCTTCAGCACTATTTCTTGCCACCACACTTTGTTTTTTACTACGCCAAGTAACTAAGTTTCCTCCTACAAATGAGCAATAACCCGAAGTTGACCATCTATCTATAGTGGTACCAGCCCAGTTGCATCTGTATAGATTTCAACATGAAGGTGACCTTGTCTTTTGAACAATATACCTTTTCCCGGAGTGCCTTTCAAATATCTTAAAATTCTATTTACTGCTTCAAAGTGAGCAGGACCGGGGGCATGCATTAATTGACTAACCATACTAACAGCAAAGGCTATGTCCGGACGTGTGTGAGATAGATAATTAAGTCTCTCAACAAGCCTCTGATATTGTTCTTTATCCTTTACTTCTTCACATGTTATTATTTGCAATTTTTTATTTTGTTCAATAGAAGTTTCTGCTGGTTTACAACCAAGTAATCCTGTTTCTTCTAGAATATCTATTACATATTTCCTTTGATTTACCAGAATTCCACCTTTCGATCTTGCAAACTCCATTCCCAAAAAATATTCAGGACTCCTAGATCTTTGATTTGAAACTGTAAGGGACCGACCCGAATGGGGCACTAAATGGGCTCTTACCCCAATGCATGCATTCAAAGTAAAGGACATTAAACAGACATGATTTCGGATTCCAATTAAAAACAAAACATTCAAAATAACCCCTTTAAAACTAGACAATTTCCTCGAACCTCCCCCCTGTTTCCAAGCACTGTTCCAAGATAAATACATTTCCAACGTATACTACGATCAGAGATTTCTTAAAAACCATTCAAAGCACATTCGGATACAAAATGTTGGAATCCACAAAACATTTACAAAACATCCTAGGCTCTCGTGTCTGGCTACATGCATTCAGAGGAAACAAAACATAAAGAGTCATAATACAAAAATCAGAGTTGGAAGACTGGGCCCCATGATCATAGCTCCTCCTTCAGGCATCCTGTCGCGCACCACGGTTACCTGTGGAAAACCACAAAATAAGGGTGAGTAACGAATTACTCAAGAAGAATCCCCAACCAGGGGGTACAATACGATATACATGGTCATCTCGATGAATGTATGCAAGCTATGAGTATAAACACAGTAAAAGAGCACATAGCTTAGCCCACACTTGGGCATCGGATGCCAATTTGGGGTCTTAGTCCGAAAATAATATCACCACACAAATCGCCTATACGAGAAACAAGTCCGGCCTCCACCGCCATCGTCGACGAAAGGTACACTGGCTCACAATCCCGAGGAGCTCTCGATCGGCGCTATAATGAGCGTAAGCATGTACCGCTGCTCATCGCAGACTATGGGGGTGCCGGGTCCAGAGGCAAGGCGCCCATGTCCGATCCACCACGCCTAACTAAATCTACGGATCGGTGTCATCCGACATAGGGGTGTGAGACTCGGACACGTAAATTATGTCGGCTGAACCACGCACTTTGAGGCCAAGGAACGATCGTGGTAGGCTTACACCAGAAGCCGTCCTTGCCTTAACAGTGGCAATCGAGGCTACGGCCGAACACGCCGAGGACGTGCCGATCGCCGGACGAGGCAATGCCAAGTCATCATCCCGACCGTTAGGGCATTTAACGACCGCCACCCTCACCCAAGATTGCGGGGCCTACCGCTTGGGTTAGCTAATCCTCATGGGGTCGGGGACGAGCACACTCTCGACGTCCCTGCCATGGATGCAAGGTACTTTATGCATCAGGCCCGGATGATGCTATCTACCTGCAACTCTAACCTGCCCTAGCAATCAGCAAACAATTCCATAAAATCCAATACGTGCTCAATAAGAATACAACGAGCCTAGCATGATACTACGAAGCAAGGCAATCACGAGCATGCTAGAAAGGAACAACCTAGCATGGATTAACATGAGAATTAATCGGGAAAAACATGTTAATCGGGAATTCAGAATTGAGTACCTAGCTATACATGTCAATAAACACAAACAAGCAATCAATCAGCAATCACATATAATATCGCAGGGTCCACACAACTCCGGTAAGAAATCCTTACCTTAGTCGGGGACGATTTGACACGAAAACCCTAAGTGGCGAGCGAACCCGAACTAGCTATCGAGAACCTATCAATCACAACAAAAATCACACAATAGGCCTAAATATAATAAAATAAGCAAGGCTCAGCTCGGGAGCAACTCACGAGGCGCGACGAACGCACGAACGAGCCGATTGCACGAACGGGCAAAGCAACGGGTGTTTGGGCGCGGCTTGGCGCAGAAAATGGGCGCGCGGACGGATGCGGGCGAAGCGAGGCCGCGCGCGTGACACGGAGCTAGGCGGCGGCGTGCAGCGCGCGCGAGGCGATGTCTTGGCGTGGCTCGCGCGGTCGCGCGATGTGATGAGCACGCGACTCGCGATGGAAAGAAAGCTCGAATTCGGCCGATAGGGGAGGATTCGACGAGCGATTTATGGTTGGACGAACTCCTCTACTCCAGCTGAACAAAACCCACCCAACAAATCACTTCAACACGACCGGAAAATGGGATTCGAAAAACAGGGGAAGGGGTCGACGGAAACGCGAAGGAGAAGAAGAGAAAGAGAAACTTACCAGTTGATCGGGGTTTGGCTTCGAATTTGAGGAAGGAACTCGGTCGAAATTGAAGCTGGGGGGGAGAAATCGCGGAGGAGAGCTCGGTCGGTCGGAGGAATTTCGCGAAGAAGAAGAAGAAATGGGGAAGCTTCGGGCGAGCTCTGCCTTTCTACCAACCGCCTTCGAAAACACGCATATGTATTGGATCGCGCGTTTAAGATAACAAACGTGCCCAGTGGCTCGGCTGGCAGCGACCCCTACCTAGCATGCAGCACATCCTTGGCTCGAATCTCACTCGACGCGCTATTTAATTCCCTATTTATTTTTACCTTTTTCCAAGCCCAAATGTCTTCACCAAAATTCCCGATCCCATTCAATGCCCTTGGGCCTCCCGGGAAGACCGGGATGAAAATTCCAGGCCGTTACAATATTCCCCCCTTATAAGACTTTCGTCCTCGAAAGTCACTTAAGATTGGAACAGCTCGGGATACTCGCAATCTCATCTCATCCTCCGCTCCCAAGTGGCTTCCTCTCGAACTCGACTCCTCCATCGAACCTTTACCAACCGGATTTCACGATTACGCAGTTGTCTTTGTCTCAAAAGCAAGAATCCCCACCGGCTTCTCCTCGAAGCTCAAATCCTCATTGGTTGCAAAGGCTCAAAATCAACAATGTGCGACGGGTCCAAGACGTCATCGCCTCAACATCGAAACATGAAAAACACGCGTGCGCTCGCCGACAATGACGGAGGCAAGGCTAATCGATAAGCAACCTTGCCGATCCTCTCCGAATCTCAAAGCGGGCCAACAAAGCGGGGACTCGGCTTTCCACGCTTGCCAAACCTCAAAACACCTCGCATCGGTGCGACCTTTAGGAATACATGTTGACCAATCTCAAACTCCAAATCCCGACGTCGAACATCGGCATAACTCTTACATGCGCGCTCTGGCGGGTGTCAACATACGAGCTCTAATCTTACGCACGGCACCATTGGTCAAGCTGCAAAGACTTCGGGGCCCAAAACACGCTTTATCACCAACCTCTTCCCGAGAACACGGGAGATCGGCAACGCTTACCATACAAAGCCTCGAATGGAGCCATCCGAATCGTCGATCGATAATCGTTGTTATATGCAAACTCCATCGAGATCTGAGATCTGGTCCCAATCGCTCGGGAAATCCAACACACAAGCCCTCAACATATCTTGAGAATCTGGTTCACCCTCTCGATCCGTCCATCGATGCGAGGGTGAAAAGTCATCTTTGGCGCACTCGGTGCCTAAACCCTTCGGAGCGCTCTCGTAAACGAGAAGTGAACCTCGAATCACGGTCCGACACAATCCTCACAGGCACACCGTGATAACGAATGATCCGCTCCAAAACAATCGCGCCCACTGTTCCACGGTATAAGTGTCTCTACGGGAATGAAGTGTGCGCTCTTAGTCAATCGATCGACTATCACCCAAATCGAGAGAACTTCCTGAGTCCTCGGCAAACCAGAAATTAAGTCCATGAAGATCTCTTCCCATTTCCATCGAGGCACACTCGTGGCACATGAATAAACCTATTGGTCTCTGCTGGGTGCCTTCACTTGCCGACAAGTGAGACATCGACCGACAAACTCCGCAACATCTCTTTTCATACCCATCCACCGAATGTTCGCTTAAGATCTCGATACATCTTGGTACCCGGGGTGCCAAGCAAACGGAGAATCTGTGGGCCTTTGAGAGCAACTCGTCGCAAATCCGCAACATCCGGAACACACAACCGGCCTCCTGCATCGTCGCCCCACTATGCGGTGAATACACAAAGTCAAAATCTCCATCAGCACTAACTCATCAAACAATCTCTTAAGTGCGGGGTCACTCTCGGTGACTATCAATAATCCATTTGTCTAATCGATGATGGTGGGATCATCAATCGAGCTATTCGGGCAATAACCTCACCCAACAACATCGCAATCTCGGCCCGCTCGAACTCTCTCCGTAACTGGCCGGGAACTCAACAACACCGCGGAGTGCGACGTCTTCCTACTCGAGCATCGGCTACAACATTGGCTTTACCGGATGGTACAGAATCTCGCGATCATAATCTTTCACTAACTCTAACCATCTCCTCTGTCTCATATTCACTCTCCTCGAGTAAAGCAGATACTTGAGGCTCTGGTGATCGGTAAACATCTGGATCCGCTCACCATACAGGTAATGCCTCCAAATTTTGATTGCAAAGACCACTTTGTTGCCAACTCCATATCATGAGTCGGATAGTTTCGCTCATATGGCTTGGTGACGGAAGCATAAGCAATGACCTTCCCGTCTTTGCATCAACACACACACCCAACCCGAACTTGGAAGCATCGGCAGTAAACCACGAAACCACTGTCCCCCGGGATCGCCAACACAGTCTTTGAAGTCAAATTGCGCTTGAGCCTGGCAAAGCTCTCATCACACCTACCGTCCCAAACAAACTCGACACCCTTCCTCGTCAGACGAGTGAGGGGCGAGGCTATGGCGGAAAAGTCCTTAACAAACCGACGGTAGTAACACCGCCAAACCCGTAAAGTCGCTGCGTATTTGATGAATCAAGTCGGCTCGCCCACGAACTCACGGCCTCAATCTTTGCTTTGGATCCACGGCTATACCATCCTCGAAACTACATGACCTAGGAAGGCCACTTGTTCCAACGAACTCACATTTGGAAAACTTCGCATAAAGCTGGTTTTCCTCAAGGCCGCCAACACTTTCCTCAAATGTTCGCATGATCCTTCCTGGTCCTTGAATAGATCAGAATATCGTCAATGAACACGATGACGAAGCTGTCCAAAAATGCTTTGAACACCCTATCCATCATGTAAGGACCCGACCCAAAGAAACGGTCTCTATCCTAAAGTCCTTACTTAGCATGCATGATTAGGAATGTAAAACGTCATTTGAGTTTGAAATTTAAATCTTTGAAGTAAGCACATTCAAAACAAAGAAAATATAATTCCATTTAAAATAAGCGGTAGATGACTGATCAAGACTTTCTTAAAAACAAATCAAGGGAAACGGTACAAGAAACATAAAATAGATTTTTGAGTGCTTTTCCTAGGGACCCAAGTCCCACTACATGCTAAATCATCAAAGAAAACATTAAAAGAACGTGCAACTCAGAGTCAGCTATCCATGATCATCGAGCCGCCTCCTCCTAGCCATCCAAACCTCTGTCCCAAGTTACCCGGTGGAAAGCCACAGAAAATAAGGGTGAGCAACAAGTTACTCAAGAAGAATCCCCAATGGGTACAATACGAAATCATCCGATTTAGCACACGGACATGCAACCATACAAAGACTTAGAGCAGAAACGGTTGGTTTAGGCTATGGGCTACTTCTAGGGCGAGCCTATTCAAGGGCTTCCATCAACAGCCTCTCCTAGGTCCTACGCTTTGATGCCCTTCGGGCCTTACACAATCTAGGACTCAGTGATGCCCAGTGGGGCCTTACATACTCAGGACACAGTGATGCCCAGTGGGGCCTTACACACTTAGGACACAGTGATGCCTAGTGGGGCCTTACACACTTAGGATGCCCATCGGGCCTTACACCTTCAGTATCAGTGATGCCCAGTGGGCCTTACACACTTAGGATGCCCATAGGGCCTTACACCTCCAGAATCAGTGATGCCCAGTGGGCCTTACACACCTAGGATGCCCATAGGGCCTTACACCTCCAGAATCAGTGATGCCCAGTGGGCCTTACACACCTAGGATGCCCATAGGGCCTTACACCTCCAGAATCAGTGATGCCAAGTGGGCCTTACACACCTAGGATGCCCATAGGGCCTTACACCTCGAGATGTCCATCGGGTCTTGCGGCGGGACCCCAAACTAGTTGCCTCTACGGTCCTCTATACTATACATCACACATCTAACCGTAACTTGGATCTAGCAAACATACAAATGGCGGCATGGTTCTATCAAGATAGGAAAGCCTAACATGGAACTAACGGGATGTAAACATGTCACGAACATGAATCAAAAGAAAACATGTAACCTATCACTAGAAACTCATATAATTCTGAGAATCAGCGTGCTATCAACTATTCGCAGAGGTCCACACAACCCCGGGTAAGAATCCTTACCTGGAAATAAGTGGAGGTTAACTATCTCGAATCAAATAACGACCCTCGAGCTTTTAAGCGAACCCGAGCAACCTAAGAAAGTAATAAAATATCCTAATTAATAAAATGACATCTAAAATCGGGAAGTCCAAAGGGTGGAGGCTCGGGAATTTACTAACCGAGAAGGCACACGCCTCGGCAAAGACAGCGAGCAAGGGCGGCGGGCGCTCGCGCTGCACCTGGCGCTGGCGCGCTCGGGCGCATGGCGTGGCGAAGCCGACACGCTGGGCGCGCGCTATCAAGGCGTCTCGACGACGCAGCAGCGTGGGGGCACTGAGGCCGCGAGGCTGCGCGCGCGCGAACGAGCGACACGCTGACGGTACGCGGCGAAGTGAGCGACGCGGTTCGGGCGCTGGGTCGTGCTGTAGCGCGCGAGGCGGGCTACACGATCAGTGCTCGGGGCGTGAGCGCAGCGTGGCTAGGCGTGTAGCGAGCGCCGCCGGGCGGAGCGAGGATTGCGGCGGCTGGCGAGAGCCGCCGCCGACGCGGTTTGGATGGGGGCGATGGCTCGGTGCGGCGGCGCAGTGATGGCAGCGTCTGGCGCGTGTGTGGGCCGGGCTGGCTTGGCGGCTTAGTGCGCGCGGTGGCGAGCGAGGATGCGGCGTGGGTGTTGGGCGTGAGTGTTAGGGTTTTGCGAGAGAGAGAGAGAGAGGGATTTTTTTTTTTTTTTTTTCTTTTCTTCCTTCCTTAAGTTAAATAGACTTGGGAATCTCAAATGACCTTCCCAAGACTCCCCCTTCGAGCCCTGGCCAACACATTTATTTTTCCCTTATTTAATTCCAACTCCTATTTCCCTTTTTTTTAAACTATTTCCGTTTAGCTGAAAACCGGGCTGTTACAATACTCCCTCCTTAGAAGACTTCCGTCCCCGGAAGTCGCTGTTCCTAAAACAACTCTGGGTAACTCCTCCTCATCTCCCCTTCCAACTCCCAAGTAGCTTCCTCAACTCCCTGATTCCTCCACTGCACTTTCACTAGGTCAATGGCCCGCTTCCTCAAAACCTTTTTCTCAAATGCCAGGATCTTTATGGGCTTCTCCTTAAAGCTCAGGTCATGGTTCAACTGCAAAGGCTCAAAATCTATGACGTGCGAAGGGTCTGCCACATACTGGCGGAGCATCGAAACGTGGAACACACTATGCACTGCAGCCAAGGACGGCGGCAACGCTAACCGATAGGCCACAGCCCCAACCCTCTCAAGGACCTCGAAAGGTCCAACAAACGTGGGGCTCGGCTTCCCCTTTTACCGAACCTCGGAACCCCGCGACGGAGCTACCTTGAGGAAAACATGCCGCCAACCTCAAACTCCGGCTCCTACGCCTAACATCGGCGTAGCTCTTACGCTGCTGCTGGGCGGTCGAAGATACGAGCTCGATTTTACGGATGACCTCATTGGTCAATTTGAAGCAACTCGGGCCTAACACTGCTCGGTCACCAACCTCTTCCTGAGAATCTGGGGATCTGCAGCGGCGCTTACTATACAACGCCTCAAGCGGTGGCATTTGAATGGTCGATCGAAATCGTTGTTGTAGGCAAACTCCATCAAATACAATCTTGGTCCCAACTACTGGGAAAATCCAACACACAAGCTCGCAACATATCCTCTAAGATCTCGATTAACCCGCTCGGTCGGCCATCGGTGCCGGGGTGGAAGGTTATCTTATCAGAGTTGCACTCTGCATCCGATCCCGCTGAAGGGCTTTCCAAAATCGTGATGTAAAACGGGAATCTCGGTCGGAGATAATTTTAAGCGGCACTCCGTGGTACCTAACTATCTCGCTCAAGGAACAATCTGTGCTCACCGCTCCACGGCAGTATAGCTTATCTCGCCAGGGAATGAAGTGTGCACACTTGGTCAACATCAACGATCACCCAAATCTGTGCATAACCTCTAGGAGTCTGGGCAAACCCGAGATAAAATCCATGGTGATCTCCTCCCACTTCCACTGTGGCACCCAGAAGCGGTTGCAACAAACTCCGGCTGGCTTCGCACTGGGCGCCTTCACTGCTGACAGGTGAGACACCGACCGACGAACCGGGCAATCTCCTCTTCATCCCCATCCACCAAAAAGTCTGTTTAAGATCTTGGTACATCTTGTTACCCCACAGGTGCCAAGAAAAAGGTGAGGTGTGAGCCTCGGTCAATAACTCGTGCGAATACAGGCATCATTTGGAACACACACCGACCTTTATATCTCGGACCCCCATCCTGCAAGTATCACAAAGTCGAAGTCATCGTCACCTGAACCCTCTCATACAACCCTTTTAACTTAGGATATTTCACCTTGGTGGTTGTCGATAATCCTTTGCCTTATCAAGGTGGATGGTCAATCGAGCTACCGGCGGTAACATCCCCTAACAACATCGCTATTTCCGCCCTCTCGAGATCCTTCCCGATGATACTCTTGGGGTTTGCCAATGTTGCGATGCGAGGCCTTTCTACTTAGTGCATCAGCCACAACATTAGCTTTTCGAGTGGTGATACAAGATCTCACGGTCGTAATCCTTCACGAGCTCCAACCACCTCCTCTCGCCTCATGTTCAGTCCTTCGAGTGAAGAAATACTTGAGGCTTTGGTGATCGAGAAAATCTGAATCTTTTCCCCATACAAGTAGTGCCTCTAAATCTTAAGTGCAAAGACGACCACGCCAACTCCATATCATGAGTCGGGTAACTCGCTCGTGCGGTTTCAATCACAGAAGCGCACGCTATCACCTTACCGTGTTGCATCAAAACGCAACCCAAACCAAACTTCTTTGGCATCATCGCACACCACGAAACCCCTAGTTCCCTCCGGAACTGCCAACACCGAGGCAAACGTCAAACTGCTCTTTAGCTTAGCAAAACTCTCATCGCACTTCCTATCCCAAACGAAATCAACACCCTTCCTCGTCAATCGAGTAAGCGGGGCGGCTATGGCGCAGAAGTTCGAACGGCGGCGGTAATATCCGGCGGACAGTAAAACTACGAATCTCCAACACCGTCGTCGGTCTGGCCCACGAACTAACGGCCTCTATCTTCGAAGGGTCCACAGCCACTCCCTCCTTAGACACAACGTGTCCCAGAAAGGCTACCTCCTCAAGCCAAAAGTCACACTTTGAAAACTTTGCATAAAGTCGGTTTCGCGCAAGGTCAAAAATCATCTCTCAAAGCGAAGCATGGTCCTCCTTAGACTTAGAGTACACAAGAATGTCATCTATAAATGCGATGACAAAGCGGTCCAAGAAGGCCTTGAACACTCTGTCCATCATGTCCATAAATGTACTGGGGGCTTAAATCATCCGAAAGACATGACTACGAACTCATAATGACCATATCTCGACCTGAACGTTGTCTTGGGGATATCTGCATCCCGAATCCTTAACTGGTGGTAGCCCGACCTCAAATCAATTTTCAAAAACACACAAGCTCCCTGAAGCTGATCAAACAGATCATCGATGCGTGGCAGTGGATACTTGTTCTTGACGGTCACCTTGTTCAATTCCCTGTAATCGATGCATAGACGCATCGAGCCGTCCTTTTTCTTGACAAATAGCACGGGTGCTCCCCACGAGGACACACTTGGCCTAATAAACCCTTTATCAAGCAACTCCTGTAGCTGATCCTTTAACTCTTTTAGTTCAGCTGGCGCCATACGATAAGGAGCCTTTGAAATAGGACGAGTCCCTGGCTCAAGCTCTATTGAGAAATCCACCTCCCGCTTTGGCGGCAGACCAGGCAACTCTTCAGGAAAAACATCTGCAAACTCACGCACAACGGGCACTTGCTCAACCGATACCCGATCAAGGTCCTCCCCGGCCAACTTAGCTAAGAAACCCCAAGCCCCTCGAGCTAGCAAACGGCGGGCTTTAGCTGCCGAAATCACTGGCGGACACACCCCACTCTGGGTGCCCCGAAATCTAAAACTGGGCTTGCCCGGCGGTCTAAACACTACCTCCTTCCGGTGGCAGTCAATCAAAGCGTGGTTATCAGCTAACCAATCCATGCCGAGGATCACATCAAAACCACTCATAGATAACACTATGAGTGTAACCTGCAGAGACTCGTCGGATACTTGTACTCGACCCTCCCTTACCTTCTGACTAGCCATCATACTAGCTCCCGAGGGAGTAGCGACAGATAACTCAAATCCTAAGGGTTCTAAAATCATGCAAGCATGCTCAGCAAACACAGCAGAAATAAAAGAATGCGTGGAACCCGAATCAAATAATACAAAGGCAAGGTGGTCGAGAACTGGAAGTGTACGCGCTTGCATCGCCGCCCGACTTTCTCGGCCTCTGGCGGGTCATAGCATACACCCTCCTTGCCGCTGAAATTGGGTGAGCCACCACCGCCTTTTTGTTGCGGTCATAGGGCCCGATGCCCTTCCTTTCCACAGTTGAAACAAGCTCTAGGGTTACCTCCACAAGGTCCCCAATGCTGCTTCCCGCAGGATCTACAATACGGTGGCGGCCTCCCTACGCCCTGTTGGCGAGGCTGATCTCGGTTACGGTCTCTGTACTGGTCTCTGCCATGATAAGAACCCTGGGGGCGCTGACCGCCCCCCCCCGGACATTGCTCCCTGAGTCAAACTTGCGCTTCTGGCCCGAGTACACTGGGGCCTTAGATACTACGGTACTAACAACCTGCTCTGGAGGATACTTCCCGTCATAAATCGTTGCCAACTGTACTGCCTTGGCAAAAGTTTCTGGGGCCTGTGCCCTAACATCCTGAGACACTTCCTGTCTCAAACCCGCAATAAACTTCACGATCTTGGTTTGGGTAGCAATCACCACCGTGGCGCGAAGTATCCATACTCACGAGAACTTCTTCTCGTACACCTCGATCGAGTCAGACCCCTACTTAAGGTTTGAAAACAGCTCAATCATCCTTTCTTGGGCTTCTTCGCTGATAAATTTTGCCTTGAACTCAGCCTTGAAGAACTCCCAAGTGGCAGGTGGAGACCCAGCCGGTCTCTCACTTAAGGTGGAATCCCACCACCACTTAGTCATCACTGGCTAATACGTGAGTCGCACATCGAGCTCATTGCACCTCGAGACACTCCATTACCATAAACGTATATTCTAACTCAGCAATCCACGTGGCAGCTACCAACGGTTCCCCAGGGGCACTAAACTTCTCTGGCTTCCATTTCACAAAATCCTTCAGCCACTTGCCTAGATCCTCAGCACCTTCCGCCATAACGGCCTCATTCACAATTGGCTCTGCGAGCTGGGCGGTCTTGGTGGTGGCTGCTGATCCTCTCTTGAACCAACTCGGTCACCGTCAGATCCGAACGCGGGACTCCTCCTCTGCTCGGCTAACCAAGCTTGCGTTTCAGCTCACTGGTCGGCCCTCTGGTCGGCTAGCAACCCAACCATAAGAGCCCTCATAGACTCCACAAAAGCAGGTTCCGGTGCAGCCTCTCGAGGCTCACTTGCCCCTACGCCCTCTCCGGGCAACACAGTTGAAGGGCCTGACGGTGGCCTAACATCAGCATCAGCTTGGGACGAGGTCCCCCCTGTGTCAGAACCGATACGAATGCCCTGGGTGGTCGGCCTCGAGCCTCCCTGCCCTCTACGAGTGACTGGCATACTGGAAATCTACAGCCAAACCAACAATGAGTCGAACTGTCTTTCCTCGCTCTACAACAACAAGCCATGTACATGCAAGGTGCAACCGTATTGTAATTCTTAACCCTTAACTTTAAACTTACGGACATACCGATGGTGGTGAGGCTGATGATCATGGAAAACAATCTACAACTGCAGGTCAGTCTACAGAACCTATAACTCTGGGCTCTGATACCAACTGTAAGGACCCGACCCAAAGAAATGGTCTCTATCTTAAAGTCCATACTTAGCATGCATGATTAGGAATGTAAAACGTCATTCTGAGTTTGAAATTTAAATCTTTGAAGTAAGCACATTCAAAACAAAGAAAATATAATTCCATTTAAAATAAGCAGTAGATGATGATCAAGTACTTTCTTAAAAACAAATCAAGGGAAACGAGACGAGAAACATAAAATAGATTTTTGAGTGCTTTTCCTAGGGACCCAAGTCCCACTACATGCTAAATCATCAATGAAAACATTAAAAGAACGTGCAAACTCAGAGTCACTATCCATGATCATCGAGCGCCTCCTCCTAGCCATCCGACCTCTGTCCCCAAGTTACGGTGGAAAGCCATAGAAAATAAGGGTGAGCAACAAGTTACTCAGTAAGAATCCCCAATCGGGGTACAATACGAAATCATCTGATTTAGCACACGTACATGCAACCATACAAAGACTTAGAGCAGAAACGGTTGGTTTAGGCTATGGGCTACTTCTAGGGCGAGCCTATTCAAGGGCTTCCATCAACAACCTCTCCTAGGTCCTACGCTTGGATGCCCTTCGGGCCTTACACAATCTAGGACTCAGTGATGCCCAGTGGGGCCTTACATACTTAGGACACAGTGATGCCCAGTGGGGCCTTACACACTTAGAACACAGTGATGCCTAGTGGGGCCTTACACACTTAAGATGCCCATCGGGCCTTACACCTTCAGTATCAATGATGCCCAGTGGGCCTTACACACTTAGGATGCCCATAGGGCCTTACACATCCAGAATCAGTGATGCCCAGTGGGCCTTACACACCTAGGATGCCCATAGGGCCTTACACCTCCAGAATCAGTGATGCCCAGTGGGCCTTACACACCTAGGATGCCCATAGGGCCTTACACCTCCAGAATCAGTGATGCCCAGTGGGCCTTACACACCTAGGATGCCCATAGGGCCTTACACCTCCAGATGTCCATCGGGTCTTGCCCGAGCGGGACCCCAAACTAGTTGCCTCTACGGTCCTCTATACTATACATCACACATCTAACTGTAACTTGGATCTAGCAAAGATACAAATGGCGGCATGGTTCTATCAAGATAGGAAAGCCTAACATGGAACTAACGGGATGTAAACATGTCACGAACATGAATCAAAAGAAAACATGTAACCTATCACTAGAAACTCATATAATTCTGAGAATCAGCGTGCTATCAACTATTCGCGAGGTCCACACAACCCCGGGTAAGAATCCTTACCTGGAAATAAGTGGAGGTTAACTATCCCGAATCAAATAACGACCCTCGAGCTTTTAAGCGAACCCGAGCAACCTAAGCAAGTAATAAAATATCCTAATTAATAAACAGCATCTAAAATCGGGAAGTCCAAAGGGTGGAGGCTCGAGAATTTACCAATCGAGAAGGCACACGTCTCGGCAGACAAGCAAAGCAAGGAGGACGGCGCCGCTGGCAAAGCAAGCAGGGCGCTGCTCGGGGCGCGCGGTAGGGGCGAGCCGACACGCTGGGCGGGCGAGCCGCAAAGGCGTCGACGGGCGGCGGCGCTGGCGACTGCGACTGGCCGCGAGGCCTGGCGTGCGCGAACGAGCGACACACGGGACGGCGCGCGGGCGAGCGGAGCGACGCAGTTTGGGCGCTGGGGTTGCTCGTGGCGGCGCGCGAGGCGGGCTACACGACCGGTCGTAGCGCTGGGCGCGAGCGCGAGGCTAGGCGGCAGCGAGCAGCGCGGCGGGCGGGCGAGGAGGCGTGGGCCGGGCGCGGCTGGTTGCTCGGACGAGGTCCGGGTGGCGATGGCTCGGTGCGTGGCGATGATGTGGCGCAGGCGCGGCGGTGTGGGTGGGTTGGTAGGCGGCAGTGCGGCGCGGCGATGGCGAGCGCGAGGCGTGCGGCGTGGGTGTTGGGCGTGAGGGTTAGTGTTTTGCGAGAGAGAGAGAGAGAGGGAGTTTTTTTTTTTTTTTTTTTTTTCTTCTTTCCTTAAGTTAAATAGACTTGGGAATCTCAAATGACCTTCCCAAGACTCCCCCTTCGAGCCCTGGCCAACGCATTTATTTTTCCCTTATTTAATTCCAACTCCTATTTCCCTTTTTTTTAAACTATTTCCGTTTAGCTGAAAATCGGGCTGTTACACCATCATGTCCATGAACGCTGCTGGTGCATTCGTCAATCCAAACGACATGACCCCAAACTCGTAGTGCCCATATCTAGACCTGAACGCTGTCTTAGGAATATCGACGTCCCTAATCCGCAACTGATGATACCCGGATCTCAAATCTATCTTGGAGAACACGGAAGCTCCCTGAAGCTGATCGAACAAATCATCGATACGGGGCAACAAATCCCTACACCCTAAACCCTAAACCCTAAACTATGAGCGTAGCTACCAGCGACTCTCCGGATATCTCGATCCGGCCATCCTTAACCTTATCTTTTGCTAACATATTAACTCCCGAAGGAGTTGCAACAGATAATTCAAAACCTAGAGGCTCTAATCTCAACCTAGCATGCTCAGCAAACAATACAGATACAAACGAGTGCGTAGAACCAGAGTCAAACAAGACAAATGCACAATGATCCAAAACAAGAAGCGTACCTGCCAGTGCGGCTTCTGCACGCTCGGCCTCCTGACGGTTCGTAGCGAACACCCGTCCATGCTGCTGTTGCTGCACCGGCTGGACTGCCATGGCTGGCTGATCACAAGAACGGATCATATGACCCTCTCTTCCACAACGGAAACACCGCTTGGGCCCGGTCTGACAAGCTCCGAAGTGGGCTCTTCCACAAGTGGCACAGGTAGGAGTCTGCCTAGGACCGCCCTACTGGCGAGGCTGGAACTGGGCCGGTATCCTACGCTGATCCCGGTGCTGGAACTGTCCTTGGCGATGCTGGCCGCCTCCTCTGAACTCAAACCTCCTCTTCTGCCCTACTACAGCTGGGACAGGACGCTGCACCGGAGCGGCGACAGTCCGCTCAACAGGATACTTCCTGTTGTAAATAGTGGCCAGCTGAACAACTCTAGCATAAGTGTCAGGGGCCTGTGCCCTAACATCCTGAGACACACCCTGCCTCAGACCAGAAATGAACTTCCGAATTTTCAACTCAGGGGTTGCTATCAGCTGCGGAGCAAAATAACCATACTCCGAAAACTTCCTCTCGTACTCCTCTATAGAATCAGAACCCTGCTTCAGATTCTGGAAAAGCGCTACCATCTTCTCTTGAGCCTCATCACTAATGTACTTGGCCTTAAATTCTGACTTGAAGAACTCCCAGGTAGCGGGTGGAGACCCAGCTGGTCTCTCACTCAAGGTGGACTCCCACCACCATCTAGCTACGCCCCCTAACACATGGGCTGCACACCTCGGCCTCTGAACATCGGGGCACACCATAATCAGGAAGGTGTACTCCAAATGGGCAATCCATCTATTCTTTGCTAAAGCATCACCGTGGCATCAAACTTATCGTGGTTCCATTTTACGAAATCCTTCAACCATTTACCAAGCTTATCGGCACCTTCGCCACCTGCGCCCGCCACAAGGGCTTGGCTCCCGCAGAGTCAAAAGTCTTCTTTGCGCCTCTTTGAATCAAACGAGTCAGCTGCTCGATTTGAGCTCGGGACTCTTCCCGCTGCGATGCCAACAAAGCCTGGGTCTCTGCCCTCTGGCCACTCAATAGGTCGACCACCATAGGCCTCATAGAATTAGCAAAATCTGCTCCAGGAGCAGTCTCACGGCGCACAGTCGCCTCAACGCCTACTCTGGGCTCAACAGGGGGAGCTACAGGCGGAATGCTATCAGTCTCAGCTTGGGACGATGTCCCTGCGGTGTCAGATCCGATCCTGACACCTCGGCCTCCTCTCGGGCGTCCTCTTCTGGCGCGGGTAACTGGCATGCTGGCGATCTACACCCAAACCAATAACGAGTCAGAACTTGCTCGTCTCCGCTCCACAACACTACACAAGGCATACACTAGATGACAGGTATTGTAAATTCTTAACCCTTTTTCTCAACAACAAATTGTAAACTTAGGCGTACCTGATGACTGTCGGAGTGCTAGTGATCATGGGAAAACGACCTACAACAACAGGTCAAACTACAGAATTTATGACTCTGAGCTCTGATACCAATTGTAAGGGACCGACCCGAATGGGGCACTAAATGGGCCCTTACCCCAATGCATGCATTCAAAGTAAAGGACATTAAACAGACATGATTTCGGATTCCAATTAAAAACAAAACATTCAAAATAACCCCTTTAAAAACTAGACAATTTCCACGGAACTCGTCCCCTGTTTCCAAGCACTGTTCCAAGATAAATACATTTCCAAAGTATACTTTGATCAGAGATTTCTTAAAAACCATTCAAAGCACATTCGGATACAAAATCTTTGGAATACACAAAACATTTACAAAACATCCTAGGGCTCGTGTCCGCTACATGCATTCAGGGAAACAAAACATAAAGAGTCATAATACAAAAATCGAGTTGGAAGACTCGGCCCCATGATCACATGACTCCTCCTTGGGCATCCTGTCGCGCACCACGGTTACTGTGGAAAACCACAAAATAAGGGTGAGTAACGAATTACTCAAGAAGAATCCCCAACCGGGTACAATACGATATACATGGTCATCTCGATGAATGTATGCAAGCTATGAGTATAAACACGTAAAAGAGCACATAGCTTAGCCCACACTTGGGCCTCGGATGCCAATTTGGGGTCTTAGTCCGGAAATAATATCACCACACAAATCGCCCTATACGAGTCCCGACCTCAGCCTGTCTACTGTCGACGAAAGGTACACTGGCTCACAATCGAGGAGCTCTCCGATCGGCGCCAGTAATGAGCGTAAGCATGTACCGCGTGCTATCGCAGACTATGGGGTGCCGGGTCCAGAGGCAAGCCGCCCATGTCCAATCACCACGCCTAACTAAATCTCCGGATCGGTGTCACCGACATAGGGGGTGTGAGACACGGACACGTAAACTATGTCGGCTGAACCACCGCACCGAGGCCAAGGAACGGCCGTGGTAGGCTTACACCAGAAGCCGTCCTTGCCTTAACAGTGGCAATCGGGGGCTACGCCGAACACGCCGAGGACGTGCCGATCGCAGGGACGAGGCAATGCCAAGTCATCATCCCGACCGTTAGGGCATTTAACGATCCGCCACCCTCACCCAAGATTGCGGTGGCCTACCGCTTGGGTTAGCTAATCCCTCACGGGGTCCGGGACGGAGCATCGTCTCGACGCCCCGCCATGGATGCAAGGTACTTTATGCATCGAGCCCGGATGATGCTATCTACCGCAACTCTAACTTCCGCCCTAGCAATCAGCAAACAATTCCATAAAATCCAATACGTGCTCAATAAGAATACAACGAGCCTAGCATGATACTACGAAGCAAGGAACAGATACGAGCATGCTAGAAAGGAACAACCTAGCATGGATTAACATGAGAATTAATCAGAAAAACATGCTAATCGGGAATTTGAATTGAGTACCTAGCTATATATGTCAATAAACACAAACAAGCAATCAATCAGCAATCACATATAATATCGCAGGGTCCACACAACTCCGGTAAGAAATCCTTACCTTGGTCGGGGACGATTTGACACGAAAACCTTAAGTGGCGAGTGAACCCGAACTAGCTATCGAGAACCTATCAATCACAACAAAAATCACACAATAGGCCTAAATATAATAAAATAAGCAAGGCTCAGCTCGGGAGCAACTCACGAGGCGCGACGAACGCACGAACGAGCCGATTGCACGAACGGGGCAGCAACGGGGCTGGCTGGGCGCAGAAATGGGGCGCGGACCGATGCGGGGCGAAGTAGGGGCGCGCGGCGTGACACAGAGCTGGGCGAGGCATGCGCGCGGGCGCGAGGCGATGCGCGGCGTGGCTCGGCAGTCTGCGCAGCGACAGAGCACGCGACTCGCGATGGAAAGAAAGCTCGAATTCGGCCGATAGGGGAGGATTCGACGAGCGATTTATGGTTGGACGAACTCCTCTACTCCAGCTGAACAAAACCCACCCAACAAATCACTTCAACACGACCGGAAAATGGGATTCGAAAAACAGGGGAAGGGGTCGACGGAAACGCGAAGGAGAAGAAGAGAAAGAGAAACTTACCAGCTGATCGGGGTTTGGTTTCGAATTTGAGGAAGGAACTCGGTCGAAATTGAAGCTGGCGGGGGAGAAATCGCTGAGGAGAGCTCGGTCGGCCGGAGGAATTTCGCGAAGAAGAAGAAGAAATGGGGAAGCTTCGGGCGAGCTCTGCCTTTATACCAACCGCCTTCGAAAACACGCATATGTATTAGATCGCACGTTTAAGATAACAAACGCGCCCAGTGGCTCGGCTGGCAGCGACCCCTCCCTAGCATGCAGCATGTCCTTGGCTTGAATCTCACTCGACGCGCTATTTAATTCCCTATTTATTTTTACCTTTTTCCAAGCCCAAATGTCTTCACCAAAATTCCTGATCCCATTCAAATTGACTCATAATTTTTCCGGCAATTAACAATTACATAACCGGCCCTGTCGGCCCGACCAAAATTACCAAAATGCCCCTGGGCCTCCCGGGAAGACCGGGATGAAAATTCCGGGCCATTACAGAAACTCATTAGCTAACTTTTTCTTCAAAGTGGTTATTTCCAGATCATCATTGCCAGTTACTACTATGTCATCAACAACACTATCAGAACCACCATCTTGCCATTTTCAGTGTGTTTAGAAAATATAGTGTGATCTGCTTGACTTTGAAGAAATCCATAGCTTGTAACTACCTTCTCAAATCGCTCAAACCATGCTCTAGGCAACTACTTGAGGCCATATAATGATTTTTGTAACTTGCATACATTTTTAGTTTTATAATTTCTTTCAAAGTCATGTGGTAACACTACTACAATTTCTGGAAAAGATGGCGGACTACAAATAAGGCTTTTAAAAACACGGATGAAAGGTGGCGGGCAGAATTGGGCCCGCCACCCTTTTTTTTTTGCGGCAGGCCTGGGCCTTTTTTGGTGGCGGGCCGGGCCCGCCACAGAAAGTCTTTGGAGGCAGGCAAGGCATGCTCGCCACCTTTTTCTTTTCTTTTATTTCCTTTTCTCTCTCTCTACCCGAGCATCTTGCCCATTTTCTCTCTTCTCTCTCTTCAACCAAACCCTACCCCCACGCCGCCGCTGCCACTTCTCCGATCATTCTCGGCCGTTTTTCGACCATCAACGCCGCTGCCACCGCCACTTGGTTTCCCTTTCTCAAATTTGTGTATTTCTTCCCAAAAACTAGGTAAGTTCTAGTCCATTTTCATTTCTAAAGAAAAAGAGTTCTTCTTTTTTTTTTGGTAATTTTTCATTAATGCATTTTTGTAATCTTTCCATATATGTTTCAAATTTGTTCATTTGTGCTTCAAATCTCATATATGTCTCAAATTTGTGATAATGTGCTTCAAATCTCATATATGGCTCAAGATGGCTTTAAGTGTTTGTTTGTTTCATATATGGACATTTTTTATATAATTTAAGAAACTTTTGTTTCCAAAGTTAGTTTAAGAAAATTAAATTTTTTTATATAATTTAAGAAAATTTTGTTTCCAAAGTTAGTTTAAGAAACTTAAATTTTCATTGTGCCTTCTTTGTATTAGTTTAGTTTTGTATTATTAATGCATTATGAAAAATCTTTCCATGCATGTGTTGGGTTGATTTTAGCTTATTCTTTGTTGATTAATTTAATTTTAGTTAGGAGTGCGATGTTTGACTCAACTTTACTTTTTTTTAAAAAAAATTGTAGGTTAAGTTTCTCTAGTTGACTAGAATTACTAAAATGGCTATGGATAAGTCGTGGATGTTTAAGGATCTAATGTCACCGAAATACGGATTGGGTGTTGATATATTTATAAAAAATGCCATACGACATTCGAAGGATTGAATGTCGTTTGTTGTCCATGTTTGAAATATGTGAATGCCAAGTACCAATATGTGAATGTAATAAGAGACCATTTATTTTGTAATAGTATCGATCAAAGTTATAACACATGGATTTGGCATGGAGAACCAGTTTCAAGAAAAAGCAATAGTGAAAGTGTTCCAATAGATCAAGTTGTAGATGAGAATGTGGATGACCCGGATGACCCAATAGGGATGTTTGAGGCTGCACAAAATTATTTTAACGACAAATCTTCGAGATTATTGATGTGGCATGCTACGAATCGTCAGGTCGATGGGTACATACGGCCAGCCGACACACGCTCATGGAAAGAAATAGACGAAAAGTGGCCTGATTTTAGTTTAGAGACAAGGAACCTTCGCCTAGCCCTATAAACAGATGGAGTCAATCCACACGGTGACCAAAGTACTAGATATAATTGTTGGCCAGTTATGTTGGTGACATACAATCTACCTCCATGGTTGTGCATGAAGCGTAAGTTTTTTATGTTAAATTCATTAATCTCAGGACCCAAACAACCTAAAAATGATATAGATGTCTATTTAGCTCCGTTAATCGACAATTTGAAAATGTTATGGAACACAGGCATTGAATGTTTTGATGCACATCGGCAAGAATGCTTCACCCTGAAAGCTATTTTGTTGTGGACCATTAATGATTTTCTAGCATATGGCAACCTGTGTGGGTGTACCACAAAAGGTTATAAAGCATGTCCGATTTGTGGAGATAATACATCATCAATTTATCTACCTAGCGAAAAAAAGAATGTGTATCTTGGACATCGAAAATATTTACCAATTGAGCATGCATTTAAAAGACAAAGAAAGACATTTAATGGAGAACAAGAGTATGGAATACCCCATAAACCGTTAAGTGGTGAAGAGATTCTTGCAGAATTAAATGGTTTTCAATTTTCGTATGGAAAGGGACAACAGCCTACCGAATCTTATTAGAAGAAGAAATTGATCTTTTTTTAATTAGAGTATTGGAAACATTTTCACATGCGACATTGTTTAGATGTCATGCACATTGAGGAAAACGTGTGTTCGAATATTACCGGAACCCTTCTTGATATTCTTGGAAAAACAAAGGATGGACTAAAAACTTGTGAAGACTTGGGTAAATTAAGACTTGAGTTAGCCCCAATTAAAACGGGAGAAAAAAAGACGTTTTTGCCTCCAGCATGTTACACACTATCGAGAACAGAGAAGATGAGTGTATGTAAAAGTTTATCTGAACTTAAAGTGCCTGAAGGTTATTCATCCAACATAAGCAAATTAGTGTCCCTTATTGATTCATCTAAATTGAAGGGATTACAAGATGATGTAGTAATCACTTTATGCCTACTAGAGAAGTATTTTCCACCAGCATTTTTCACAATTATGGTTCACCTTGTGGTGCATTTTGTAAGAGAGATTGAATTTTGTGGACCAGTTTATTTAAGGTGGATGTATCCTTTTGAAAGGTATATGAAAGTTTTGAAAGGTTATGTTCGTAATAGAAATCGTCTGGAGGGATGCATTGGAGAAAATTACATATTGGAAGAGTCAATAGAGTTTTGTTCTGAATGTTTACAAGGATTTCAATTAGTAGGGTTGCGATCATCGAGCAAAAATGATAGATTCAAATATCGATCGACCATTATCTGCTGCCAGTTATAAATCACCAACTAAAGATACGATTGATCAAGCACTTATGTATATACTTCATAACGTAGATGAAGTGCTCCCATATGTAGATCAACACATGGAAATATTGTGTAAAGTGAGTCGTACTAAGTCTAAAAATAAAAAAATGGCTTTAAGATGAACATAATTGCAAATTTAGTAGTTGGTTGCGTGATCGGGTTGGGTTGGCTTTAGGGGTTCCAAGACATTCTATATCATCTACGTTAAGGTGGATATCATATGAACCTCGTTCAGAAGTTACCACTTTCGAAAATTACATGGTTAATGGTATTCAATATCATACAAAAAAACATGACGATCTTAGAAGTCTACAAAATAGTGGAGTTATGATAACAGCCGAAACTATGCAATATCTAGTTCGAAGGAAAAAAATCCAATCATGTCAAACATGACTTTTTAATGGCATAGTTCAAAAAATTTGGGAGCTCGATTATAATAGTTTAAAGTCGTCTTATTCAAATGTGATTGGGTTGAAAACAATGGTGGGATTAAAGTAGACGACTTGGGATTTACGACCGTAGACCTTAATCGCATTGGACATAAATCTGACATCTTCATTTTAGCCAGTCAAGCCAAACATGTGTTCTACATAAAAGATCCAATTAATCCTCGTTGGTTAGTGGTGCTAACGCCTTCACAAAGGATAGTTGTAGAACACGGTCATGATGAATTTGATATTGACCAAGATGTGGGTACGGAGTCATAGAATCCCTACCTAATATTGTCGCTGATGAATCAGACACCTATGTTAGAAGTGATTGTGATGGTATATGGATTAATAAATAGGTTAGTGTTATTGTTTTTATATACAACTAATAATAGCGTGTTAGTGTTTTTGTGATTATTTAACTCATTCTTTGAACAATATTTTGATCTATTTGTGATTAACATACATTGTTTCTTATATATGTAGGTTCACATAATGTTTGGGTCTGGTAGCGATCATGCTAATGATGTTCCCATGGGTAGATGGTCTTCTCGAAACCGACGTACTAGAGGATCGATAGTCTTGCGCGAGCTTGCCTAAGACAGGATGTCAGGAGAGCGTCTGTAAAGACCCGTCCCGAGAAACGGTTTCTAACCTAGATCCTTACTTATCATGCATGATTAGGAATGTAAAACATCATTGAGAGTACCAAATTTTAAAGCTTTGCATTCAACTCATTTAAAACAAAACCGTAAACCCAATAAATAAAAATCCACAAGTAGGTGACTGATCAGTACTTTCTTAAAACAAATCAAGAGAATGGTTCGAGAAACATGAAATAGTGTTCAGAGTGCTTTCCTAGGGACTCGAGTGTAACGGCCCAGGTTTTCATCCCGGTCTTCCAGGTATGCCCTATGGGTATTTTGGTAATTTGGTCGGGCCATCAGGGCCGTTTATGTCTTTTTCAGTTGTTAAAATTATTGGATGGACTTAAGTAGGATTTTTGATGCATTGTGGATGTGTTTGGGCATGGAGAGATGCAAAAGAAAAATAGGGATATAATGTTGCAGCAGCTAGGATTCGAGCTAGGGTGGCCTTGTGTGCTAGAGCAGGGCCTTGCCAGTTGAGCCACCAAGTGATCTTGTTGCTCTTTCCGCGGCATATTTTAGTTAGCCTTGAGTTCTTGGGGTTTTGGGCATTTGATTAAAAGAATGGGAAATTAAGGTTTTGGGTTGTCTTCTCCAAATCACCATGGCCGCCCAAGCTTTCCACCGAGCAGCTCCTCCACCGTTCATCATCCCGGCCGGCCAAAGAAGAGCGCGGCAGCCACCGCCCATCGCCCAAGAAGCCAGCAGCGCGCCGGCGATCCGCCATCGCCCAGCCGAGCCAGCCCCTACGTCGCCCAGCAGCCTGCCATCGCGCCCCTGACGTCGTCGCACCAGCCCGGTGTTCCCAGATCGTGCCGCTGAGCTCGCGCGCTGCGGCGGCCGCGCGCTCGGCAGACGCCCGTCGCTGCCCCAGCAAGGTCCGCTAGGCCGCGTTGTTGCCTCCCGGCGCTTGTGCGTGTGTCCTCGCCCACCTGCGTCTAGCTTGTCCGTGCCCGTGCGCTGCGCCGGCCGGCCGTCCGTCTGCGCCCGGCTGCGGCCTTGCGCCGCGCCATCTCGCGCCCAGCAGCAGCCTTCGCACGCAGCACTGTCCGTCCGTCGTCGCGCCCGTGCCGCGTGAGTTGCTCCCAGTGAGAGCCTGTTTATTTTATTATATTTAGGCCTATGGATTGTGATGATTATTATGCTTGTTAGGTTCTCATTAGCTAGCTCGGGATCGGTCGCAGCTTAGGATTCTTGTGTGTAGTTGCCTTTCGACCAGGTAAGGGTTTCTTACCGAGGTTGTGTGGACCCTGCGAATAATTGATAGTATGCTATATCTTGTGATTGTATGAAATTCTAGTGGATAGGTTACATATTTTCTCTTGCTTAGGGTTTGTGTTGTAATTGGTGTTTCGTTATATTAGTTCTGTGCTAGGGTCTTTTATCTTGGCATATTCTTGTTCTGTTATATTTCGATAGTTCCATGTTAGTGCCAGTGTGGTGATCCATAATGTAGGTAAGTCCCCGATGGGCACTACACTGTTCCCTTGTGTGTAAGCCCCCGATGGGCATCATAAGGCCGCTTAAGAGTGTAAGACCCCGATGGGCATCTCAGTGATCCTAGCTGGAGTAAGACCCCGATGGGCATCCTAGATGTGTAAGACCGTTGGCAAAGCATTGATAGCTAGAGGTGTAAGACCCGATGGGCATCCGTAGGTGTAAGACCCGATGGGCATCTCAGATGTGTAAGACCCGATGGGCATCATTGATTGAGGTGTAAGACCCCGATGGGCATCCGTATGTGTAAGACCCCGATGGGCATCATTGTTTGTAGGTGTAAGACCCCGATGGGCATCCTTGTGTGTAAGTCCCCGATGGGCATCATTGTGTCATTGTATCCTAGGTTGTGTAAGACCCCGATGGGCATCCAGGTGTAGAACCTAGGATAGGCTGTTGTTGAAAGCCCTTGTTACGCTAACTCTAGTGTTAGCACATAGCCTAAACCTACCGTTTTTCTCTAAGTCATTGCATGGTTGCATGTCGGTGTGCTAAATGAGATGTTTTCGTATTGTACCTCGGTTGGGGATTCTTACTGAGTAATTCGTTACTCACCCTTATTTTGTGGTTTTTCCACAGGTAACCAAGGTGCGAGACAGGATGGCTGAAGGAGGAGTTGTGATCATGGGAACCTGTTGTCATCTCTGACCTTTTTATATTATGACTCTTGTCTTTTTATTTCCCCAGAATGCATGTAGTCGGGCACGGAGCCCTAGGATGTTTTCTCAATGTTTTTGTGGATTCCAGCATTGTTGTATCTGAGAAGGTTTTGAATGATTTTAATAAATCTCTGATCATAGTAAACTTTTGGAAATGTATTTGTCTTGAAACAGGTGCTTGGAGACAGGGACAGGTTTGTAAACTGTTTTGATTTCTGATTGAATGCTGAATGTTTTAATTTTTACTTGGAATCCGAAATCATATTTGTATATTGTCTTTACTTTGAATGCATGCACTGGGGTAAAGGCCTATTTATAGCCCCTTTTGGGTCGGGTCTTTACATCGAGTCCCACTACATGCTAAATCATAAAAAAAGAGTAAATAGACATGCAACTCAGAGTCAGCGATCCATGATCATCCAACAACCTCCTCCTAGCCATCCAGCCTCTGTCCCAAGTTACCTGGTGGAAAACCACATAAAATAAGGGTGAGCAACGAGTTACTCAGTAAGAATCCCCAACCGGGGTACAATACGAAAACATTTCATTTAGCACATGGACAAGCAACCATACAAAGACTTAGAGCAATCAGTTGTGTTAATTTATACGCCAGTCCTAGAGCTTGCCTTTTCGAAGGCTTACAGCTATAAACTACCCTAGGTTCTTCACCAGGATGCCTTTCAGGCCTTTCACAACCTAGGACTCAGTGTTGCCCTTCGGGGACTTACACACCTAGGATGCCCATCAGGGTCTTACACCTCCAACTCAGTGATGCCCAACGGGGTCTTATACACCTAGGATGCCCATCGGGGTCTTACACCTCCAACTCAGTGATGCCCATCGGGGACTTATACACCTAGGATGCCCATCGGGGTCTTACACCTCCAACTCAGTGATGCCCATCGGGGACTTATACACCTAGGATGCCCATCGGGATCTTACACCTCCAACTCGGTGATGCCCATCGGGACTTATACACCTAGGATGCCCATCAGGGTCTTACACCTCCAACTCAGTGATGCCCATCGGGGACTTATACACCTAGGATGCCCATCGGGATCTTACACCTCCAACTCAGTGATGCCCATCGGGGACTTATACACCTAGGATGCCCATCGGGGTCTTACACCTCCAACTTAGTGATGCCCAACGGGGTCTTATACACCTAGGATGCCCATCGGGGTCTTACACCTCCGGTTGTCCATCGAGGTTTTAACCGAGCTGGACCTAAACTAGTTACCCCTACAATCTTCTGCACTATATAACACCTGTCCAATCCTAACATGGATCTAACAGCATACAACAGAAAACATGGTTATGCCAGGTTGGAAGGACTTAGCATGAAATTAATAGAGTACCACATAAAGCATGGATAAGTCAGGATAGGAGAACCTTAGCATGGAACTAACGGAACGCAAACATCACACGAATACGAGATCGAAGCAAGCATGAATCCTATCCACTAGAAACTCATACAGTCACAATAATCAACATGCTATCAAAGTATTCGCAGGGTCCACACAACCCCGGGTAAGAATCCTTACCTGGAAACGAGTGGAAAGTAACTATCACGAGTCAACTAACAACCCTCGAGCTTCAAAGCGAACCCGAGCGACCTAGGCATCCAATAAAATATCCTAAATAAATAAACAGCAGCTAAAATCATGAAGTCCAAAGGGTGGAGGCTCAGAAATTTACCAACCGAGAAGGCACCAAGCTCGGCAAGGTAGGCAGCAAGCAGGGCGTGCGGAGCGACAGGCCGTTGTGAGGGTGATCTAATGCTGGCGCGGCGCTGGGGCTGCGCTGCTGGTGCGGTAGGGGCGCTGGCGCTAGCTCGGGCGCGCGGCAAGGCGAGAAGACGGGCTGGAGCGGGCGCGCGGCAAGGCGTCTGGACGGCGGGGCAGCGTGCGGGTGACCTAGGCTGCGGACACGGCGCGCGAACGAGCGACAAGCTGGGACGACGCGTGGGCGAGCAGAGCGACGCGGACTGATGGGCGACGCGACCGGTGTGCCGGGGGGCGAGCGTGCAGACGCGACGGCACTTGGGCGCTGTCGTGAGGGCGCGGCGACGGGCGACGCTGGGCTGGCTGGGGCGCACAGTGGCTCGATGCGGTGCGGCGTTGGGCGACAGGCGTGCGACCTGGTGCAGGGCGAAGGCTCGGCAGGTGCGGCTTGGTGCTACGGCGGCGTGGGCGTGGCTGGGTGAGGGTTTACGAGAGGGGAGTGCTACTTCTTTTCTTTTTCCTTTCCTATTTCCCTTTTTCCTCAAAATAAATAAGCTTTGGGAATCTCAAATTCCCTTCCCAAGGCTTCCCCTCTTCGAGCCCTAGCTAACGCGCTTATTTTTTTTTCTTATTTAAATCCAAGCTTCCAAAACTCTTTCTAGGCGAAGGGTTCGAGTCCCCCCAATCACACCTTCCAAAATAAAAATAAAGTATATAAAAACCTTATTTTACATTAAGCTGAAAACCGGGCTGTTACAGCGTCGAACTGTTCAATATAACTCTATGGGACAGGATGTCGACGATGCTTCAACAAAGTTACGTAGTTATATTGGTTTATGTGTTCGAAACCAAATACCTATTACATACGAAGATTGACATGTTGTCCCTGACCAACTGAAAGAGACGATTTGGGATTGTATAGAGATAGCTACATATTATCTAAATTTCATCATGTATTTCATACTTAATTTTTAATCGAACTTATTATTGTTAACAGATGACGTTTAAGTTGGATCCTATGTCGAAACATAATGTAATGATGTCGATGTCAACAACGTTAAGAACGTTTAGATACAATCTTAACAAAAAGTGCATCCAACCATTTTTGGATCAACCAGAGATTTTGAGAACACCACCCACTAAATACCCTTGGATCACACAAGATGACTGGAATTGTTTTGTGGACAGTAGATTATCTGAAAAATTCCAAGTAATGAACTATTTATTTTATTAGTTTAATTTCTACAACCTTTACAATATTCATATAATGATATGTGATACAGAAACAAAGTAAGGAGAAAAAAGAGTTGCAAGATCTACAAAAGTATCCTCATCACATGGCTCGAAAAGGATATGCGGCTCGGTCATGGACTTGTAAGAAACTCTCTAAACCTTAACAATATATGTTCTGATCATTATGTATTTTCTACTTTCCTATGTCATGTGCGCTAAAACGTTTATTGTAGAATATAGATATTAAAACCGATCCTTCAGCCCGTGCTGGATTATGGAAAGTAGCTCGAACAGTAAAGAATCAAGTCAACGTCGAACGTGACTCTATTGAAACAGTTGATAAAATAGTAAGTTCATGTTCTATTTCTTGTATGGTTTGAGTCTAACTCTTAGGGTGTGAATCTAAAACTATTTTGCAACAGAATGAATTGGAACGACAAAATCATCCAGGTCAAGATATTTTTGGTGAAGCATTAGGAACGCCGGAACATCGTGGGCGTGTTAAGGGAGCTGGTCGATTTGTTTCACCATCAGTTTTCTTTAAGATGGCTCATCCAAAGTCTAAGATGGATGAACAACCAAATCGAGTCGATTGCTCTCAAGGATTCAACTCTCCTTGTGAAGGGAGTAATAGAGATCATGCCATAAGGGAAGAATAAGTAATCCTTCAAGAGGTCAGCGCCGTTGGAGAACCCACTGAAGAACCCGTTGATTTAAAAGAAGTAAGTTTCATATTATTTAGTCTTATTCATACATTTGAATCATTTTGTATGTTAATTATGCTCTATTTTTTATTTTTTTTAAAGGGTATGGCATGTTAACTAGCCATTGAACACGGAGGTGATGTTGTTGCCATTGGCATAGTGTATGAATCGAGCGACTCTTCCAGTAGGTTACATGGTATGCTTCTGGAAAAATTCAATGCACGGGTCACGGTCGACATGATACTAGTAGGCAATGAAGACTTAGACCTGCCCATCCCTATAAACGACGAGCTGTAATTCCTTAGACACACTCGCAACACTTTTGTACCATGGCCAAGATCACTAATTTTAAAGACAAATACTGCATCAAAGGAGGTATATAATTGTACATTATATATTTATATTAATTTAACATGCATGTACCACATTTTTTGTACTTATAATAAATGTTTATTTATTGTCATAGCCCTCTAACCTTAAGCAAACGACCAAGAAAAAGTCTATATATTAGTTACTAGTAGTAAGAAGGCTGTTTCGAATTCGCAATCCCATCAATCGAACACGACCATTCCAATGATGATCAAACTAGTATGTAATTATGTTCGAGATCACTTGGGTGTAGGTGGCATAGTAACTATACCGCTTAACATCCATGGTTTTCATCCCAATTGTTATATTGATGGTGAAGAGATCCTTCAATATTGCAATATGGAAGAAATAGAATATACTCCTATACTATGCTACATCGGGTAAGTAAACGGTTGTACATCCTCATACTACTTTAATTACGTGGTTGTCTTGTTTAATAACGTTTCCTCATTCTATTTCAGTTACATATGGGCTAAATACGATAAAGAAACACTTAAAAATTATCTACTAGTAGATGGTAGCGAATATGCCTCGGTATAGAAGAATACAAGTCAACAAGATCAAATTCGACGTCTAGTTGGAAGGTTCAACATGTTGGAAGATATAGGTCAACGACTATTCTTTCCCTTCAATACTGGGTATGTGTTCCAAATTTTACATTTTTAATACTTATACGAATGTTTATATCATAATTAATATTAATTAATTGTATAGGAACCGTTGGATTTTGATTGTGATAAGTCTTGAGGATCGTACGGTGTACGTCTTCAACTCATTAGGTCAAAATTCGATCGATGAGAATTTATACCAAATTGTAACAGGGTAAGTGTATAAATAAACTTTTGGACATTGAATTTATATTTTATCACATCCTAAAGTTTTAACTTTCTTAATATAGTGCATACCGAGCTTGGCATGCAACACTCGCGTTGAACACCAAACAATTATTGTGGAAATGGGTGAAGGTAAAGTTAAATTATGATTTCTTTTTCTTTTTGTGATGTTTGACTTATCGTACTAAGTATGTAACTATTTTTTTCAATAGTGCCCTCAACAAACTGGATCAGTATTATGTGGATTTTACGTCCAAATCTTCATACGAAAGATGATATACAACTCATCCACGCATATATTGAGACTTGTAAGTTTTGTTTACAAATTAATATTACATTTCATCATAGTACACCAGGATGATGTTTTTAATTATATGTTTAATACTTGTAGTTCGCCAACAGCCCAAACACATTCACTCAGACTGATGTTGATGAGGACGAGTAGAATGGGCAGAATTTATAGTTAGACATATGATAACAAATTTGTGTTTAGGGTATGGAGAAATAGAAATGTAGTTTAAATTCTGGAGGAACCAAAGTCTCATTTGTGAATGCAATCTCGATTTTTCATTCTATTAATATACAGATGGAGTCTTGTTTATAATAGGAGTAATATGTTTTTGGGAATTGCATTATTGCACCGTTATGCTGCAGAAATTTTTGTTGCATGTGTTTAGAAGTTCAAATTTTCACATGAGTTTAGTGGTTCGTGTGTTTAGAAGTTAGAAACCATATAACATGAGTTAGTGGGTGTGGGCAATTTAGAAAGTTAGAATTATTTTCACACATGGATTTGTGGGTGTGTTGGAATTCGTTTAGGAGGTTATTTAAATATTAAGTGTTGAAACTTTTGATGGCGGGCACAATTTTAGTAAAATGACAGTGTCTTTTAATGGCGGGCCACAATATCCGTCATTTTGTTTATAAAGTAATGTCTTTTAATGGTGGGCAGGCTCCATATTGCCCTATTTATTTTATTTTTTTGACCAAATTGCAACTTTTGATGGCGGGCACAATCTTCTTTTTAATCATTATTGACTATACTATATCTAACCATTTAAAAAAAACAAAAAAAAGGTTATGGCCGAGTGGGGATGAAAAAAAAAAGACTTTGGTGGTGGGCAAAAAAAAAACAAAAAAAAATGGTGGCGGGCATGCCCGCCATCTTTTTGTGCCCGCCACCGAAACGTTTTAATGGCAGGGGTATCGATGGCGGGCATGTGCCCGCCATATTTCTTCAATTTTGTACTAATGTAAGTCCATAAATACCTCTTCTTCGAGATCACCATTAAGGAACGCATTTTTTACATCAAGTTCATACAAAGGCCAGTCTTCATTGACATCAATTGCTAGAAGAACCCTAATGGGGTTAGTTTTGGCCACTGGTGCAAATGTCTCTTGATAATCTATTCCATAGGTTTGAGTGAATCCCTTAGCAACCAATCTTTCTTTGTACCTCTCGACACTCCCATCTGCATGGCATTTTATATTGAACACCCATTTGCATCCTCTTGTCTTCTTGTCTCTTGGAAGATCAACTATGTCCCATGTGTGATTCTGTTATAAAGCATTCATCTCCTCCATGACTGCTAAATTCCAATTCTTATCATATAAGGCCTCTTGTATATTCCTTGGAACAAACAGATTAGCTATCTTAAAGGTGAAAGCCCTATGGGTGTGTGACATTTTCTGGTAGGATAAGTAATTCTCGATGGGATATTTAGTACAATTACGGGTTCCTTTCCTATAAGCTATGGGAACATCGAGGTTAGAACTATTGGTTATATTATCTTCAGAAGGAGAAGTAATGGAAGGGAGAGTTACAGATAAGTTACCTGGATCATTAGGATTAGTTGTTGGAGTGTTAGGTTGATCATGCATCGGATTAGCCATCTTACCCTTGTTCTTTTGACTCGGCTTTCTTCTAGTATAAACTTGAAGTTTAGGTTGACTATTCTGTATTGTTGGAACCTTCTGTATGAGGCATTGTAACAACCCTAGAGTGTATGATATTTGAAGAGGTGAGGTGTCCCAAAAATTTATGTTTCCTTCAATTGTAGGTGTCTCCCCCTGAAGGGAATGAGGCGGAAAAAAGGATTGGTGTTCTACAAATTACACGTCCATACTCTAAAAAATCTTCGTGTTAAAGGATCATAACATCGATAGACCTATTTATGAGAGGTATAGCCTAAGAATATTCACTTTATAGCCCAGGGATCTAGTTTGGACTATTAAATAAAGGTTATGCATCCAAAACCCTTGATTGGAATATCTGAGAAAATACGAATGGCAGGAAAGATGATTCTTAGGGATTCTAGAGGAGTTGTAAAACCTAAAACCTTAGTGGGCATTCGATTTATGAGGTAAGTAGTAGTAAGTATTGCATCACCCCAAAAATACTGAGGTACAATTATAGAGAACATAATGGCTCTAGAAACTTCTAATAAATGTCTATTCTTTCGTTCTTCAATGCCATTCTGTTGAGGTGTATTTCGACAAGTGAATTGGTGATATACTCCTTTGGTTTGTAAGAACTCAGTTAAATATGTATTGAAGTATTTAGTGCCATTGTCGGAATGTAAGATACTAATTTTTGTTTAAATTACGTTTCAATCATGTTATAGAAACGAATAAAGACCTCTTTAACATCAAATTTTTTAGTTAAAAGATATACCCAGGTTACACAAGTGTGGTCATCAATAAAGGTACAAACCACCATTTTTCATTTTGAGTTACTACCCTAGATGGTCCACAGACATCGCTATGAATTAAATAAAAAGGTGCATGAGCTTTATAATTTTGAGGTAAATAAGAAGTGCGATGAGTTTTTGCAAAGGCACAATGTTCACAATGAAACGTAGAACAATCAATTGCTTTAAAGATTTCTGGAAATAAATACTTTAAATAGAAAAAACTAGGATGACCTAATCTATAATGCCAAAGCATCAAAGTTTCCCTAACAGAGGTAGAATTACCACTACTTAGACACTGAGCTGGTTTATGACTAGTTGAAGCTTCCTCAAAATAGTAAAGGCCTTCAAGCATCCTAGCATGTCCAATCGTCTTCCCCGACTCCAATTTCGGAAACACACAATGTGATTCATAAAAAATAACACGACAATTAGCATCTTTAGAAAGTTTGCTAACTGAAAGTAAGTTGCAAGCTAATTTGGGAACATGTAGGACAAATTGTAATGTAAGGTGTGGGGATAACTTAATAGTTCCTTTCCTAGAAATAGAATTGAAACTACCATCAGCTATTCTAATTTTTTTAGTACAATATAATGGGGAGTATGACTTGAAATTTTTTGAGAAGCTAGTCATATGGTTAGAGGCCCTAGAGTCTATAATCCATAGAGCTGCATTGAGAAAGGAGAAAGCATTAAGACAATTACCTGTTTGTGCCAAGGAAACACTAGAGTTACTAGAAGTCGTAGTGGTCTAGAGCAGCTTTAGGAGTTGATCAATTTGCACTATAATTTGGTGGGCGAATACTCTTTTCATTTTGCTTAGTGTTTGTATGACTACCAGGTTTTCCATGGATCTTCCAACATGTCTCTCGAGTATGTTTCGGTTTGTTGCAGTGGTCACATCACACACAAGGCGTTTTTGTCTGAGCAGATACCTTGTTTGTAGTAGCTTCAACAATCAGTGCAGAGCTTTCTACAGTATCAATTGGTTTTTTTTCCAATCATCACATTTCGGCGACTCTTCTATCTACGTACTTCAGAGAATACCTCATTGATATTAGGAAGAGTAGGTTTACCTAGTATTCTGCCTCGAACCTCATCAAACTCAAACTCCATGGCATCCCATAACCATGGAGTTTTTGGCATCCCATGTAGAAAAAGATGAATCTTCTTTGAAGGTGCTTTCTTGTCTCCATTCAGATACCCAATCTTTCCTTGACCATGAATATACATTCGAACACTTTGTGACCATCAAAGGAAGTTGTCACCATTAAGTCGAATGGTTTTGATTTGGATAGTATGACTATCTGTCGGTATTCTAGCAACTGACATCTTGTCTTCAGACATTAATTCTTTCGAAAGAACAAGATTTTAAGGCTAGAGGGAAAAGATATAGTAAAGAAGGAAAAGCAGCCCTCGATAACTCAACAAAGGCCGAAAATAAAAAAATCAAGAATATTGTTCTATACACAAAGATCAGATTCCCTAAGCTATTATAATGGAGTAATCACAATCGTGACCGACGAGTAGTTGCTCGACTTCTTCTTTAAATAAAAAAAAAAGAAAAACTTTCCTAATACCTTACAAACGCGTTGAAGAACAACCCAGCCTTAGAATCACGAAAATATCGTGAAATAATTCGAGAGACACGAACAAACAAAGCACACCTTCAATCCCGTTGAGGAAGAACGATTGTGATCGGCTGCAGATGGCTTCAGGCAACGGTGGACTCTTTAGACATCAACGGGCTCTTCAGACAGTGACGGAAGGCGGAGGAGCTTGATGGGTTTTCATCATCGACCGTTTCTGTCATCGGAGAAGGATGGCCGGCGGTCGTCTACAGCGGCGGAGGTGTCAGTCGATTGTGGTTGAGGGAGGCGGCTGCTGTGTATGAGTTTAGGGTTTGGGAGAAAATAAGGTTTTATTTTTTTTTTTCTCTTTTTTTAAATATTCTCTGATACCATGTGCACAAATATGAGAGAAAATACTTTTCTGTATTATTCATTGAGAATAGGTGTTTCTTAAATAGAGAAACCCTTACTATACAAATAAGGAAAAAATAATACATTAGGATAGTATTCTCTATAAATCAATAATATAAATAATACAAGGTATTAATCCAATAAATATGGAAACAAATAATATGAGACTAATTATGGAAAATAACCAACAGTTCTCTACAGCCTCTAGATGAAGATAGTAAAACAGTTCCATAATAGGAGAATTTAATCGCCTAGTCCTAACAGATCACCAAACATGCATCACAATTTAACTGGCATCCTAGTAGGACACTAACTTGCAAGATCGGGACTAGTTATAACCAACATGTCATCACTACAACATACCAAATATAGAACAATACAGTACAATAGTTTCACACCAGCGAGAACTCGAACCACGACAACCTATTGATTATTTCCAACAAAATCAGCCTTTTAAAATTATGTAAAATCGCCAACGAAACTCAACCCAACGTTACAAATCAACAAAACTTACCCAATCTGAGCTTATCGCGGTTGCCCAAATCCGACGAAGCACAAAGAACCCAAATCGAACGACGAACACACACTTCAACTTGTCCAAACTCTAGATCAGCAACAAACCCAAAACAAGGATCGATAAATCACGAGATACAAACGAGGACTTACCTAAGAACTCTGTCCAAACGAGCAAGACACGCTCTCGACGTTACAGATGTGAGAGAGGGCTGAAAGTCGAGCAGCAGAGGCTGACGACGGTGGCTCGTGCGACAGAGATGAGGTGGATCGGCGGCGTGGGGCAGGGGGGCGTGCTCGTGCATCTGCATGGACGGGGGAGAGTCGCGAGTTGGAAGAGGTGTGCTTGCTATGGGATTAACGGTGGTGGTGTAGGGTCGTGGCGGCAGGTTAAGACGGCAGTGACAACAGGTCTGAAGTGGAGGTTAGGGTTGGGTAAGAAGAAGAAAAGAAAGAAAAAGAAAAAAGAAAATAATTTTTTTTTTCTCTTTTTAAACTAAAATCCCCCCCCCCCCCCACCCACTTTTTCTTATCTAATACCCGTCCAAAATGGGCTTTTCCAACATAAACCATAAAACCCGATTTTCATTTTTTTTTTTAATAAACGTTCTTTTTTTCTTTTTACAATAGAAAAAAAATATTTTAGGCATTACATCAAGCCTGCCTTGGGACGACCTTTAGGTTTAGGTGTTGGTGTGAACAGGCTGCCACAGTATGGTGTCAAGGGCCTCCCGCTGCTGTGGATCATTGGACACTTTTTCGAGTCATAGGCATGCATATCTGGACCGGTATAGTTTGTGTAGACCTAAATTTATCCAGTTTGTAGGAGCATGTAGTTTTCAAGTATATGCATTAGATGCCGGGAGGAGAGCTCCCTCGGGCTAGTGTATCAGTACACCTTTTCGCTCCGTCTAGAGCCCGACAGTTGGGTACTCTCCCAAGTGTCAAGGATCGATATAGTGAGCTGATCACCTTAGCCGAGAGTTAGAGACTCTCAAGATTCTAGGGGTTATATTGTTAACCCATTTGGAGATCCATCATGGATCCTTAGTTGAGAGAGAGATTCTCAAGGTTTGAGTATACTGAAGATTCGACTTGTGTTGAGAATGCATGTTTGATGTTTGGCTTGCTTGTATGCTAGGATGCTAGATGATGTGACTTGAATACTGTACCCCGGCTGGGGATTCTTACTAAGTGTTTTTGTACTCACCCTTTCTATGGTTTTTTCACCATGTAAATTAGGACAGCATCGGGGCTGCTAGAGGAGGAGCTAATGGATCGTGGGAGTCTTCTACATTGTCTTCTTTCTTTATTTACATATTCAACATGTTTGATTGTTTAAGGATTTATTTTAGAACTTATTTAATATACTCTGGCTAGAGGCTTTAAATTGTATTGGTTTTTGAACTATAGGTTTTGGATGGACACTTGCATAATAAAAGTTGAGTTCGGTTGATTGTTTTTAATTGTTGAATTTTAAGGGTTTTAAATTCATGCATGATGAGTAAGAACTACTTTTAGAACTGTTTAGAGTCGGGTTCTTACAGTTGGTATTAGAGCTCAAAGTCATAGATTCTATAGACTTACGTACTGTGTTAGATCATTGTCCCCATGATCATCAGCGCTCCAACAGCCGTTAGGTATGTCGTTATGTTATTGTTTTTAAGGGTTGAGTTTACAATACTTGCATCCAGCATACATGCCTTAGTTTTTTGTTGGAAATGTTGGTTCGAGGATGGACTAACTCAGTCTAGTTTCGGTGTAGATCGTGAGAGATGTTGGTCACACATAGTAGAGCCAGGACATCAGCCGCCTCCAATAGAGGAGTTGGCACCGTGTAGGATGTTGAGGAAACCTTTGGCCCTGACTGTTGTCCTACCGAGAGGAGGAGTAGAGGTTGTTCTACCTTAGAGTACCGCTCCTGGAGCAGAGTTTTCTGTGGCCATGCGCGAGATGTTTACAGGCATGTTTGCTGAATAGAGAGCACAAACGCAGACCCTTTTGGTAGCGCAGCAGGTAGAGACCGGGCACAATTGGCCCAGTTTGCCCAGCTGTTTCAACAGGCACCACCTTTTGGTGCAGTAGTTTCTCCAGTGGGGCAGGGAGTGCCTCCAGCTCCACCAACTCAGCTAGAGCCTGTGGTTGAGCCAGCTATTCTTGAGGGTGCCACCGAGGCCGGAAAGTGGCTCAAGGATTTTCTAAAGTAGCAACCAAATGGCTGGCACATCTGGAATATATTTTCTGAGTTATGGGTTGCCCGGACGTGCATAGACCTAGATGTTCAACTCATGTGTTGACTGAGACAACTATTTGGTGGTGGCAATCCATTGATAGGGCCAAACCTGAAGGGTCCCTGTCAGCCACTTAGGAGTTCTTTAGGACAAACTTCAAGGCGCAGTACATTAGTGAAGAGCCTTAACACGAGATGGTTGAGGCTTTTGCCAATCTGAAACATGGAGATGACACTATTGTTGGTTACGAGAAGAGATTCTCAGAGCACAGTTACTTTGCTCCAGAACTTATTGCTACAGAGGAACTAAAGATAAAGAAGTTCATTGGGGGACTCAGGTTGGAGGTTGCTCAGGATGTTCGAGCACTCACTTTAGAGACTTACACCCGGACTGTGGCTTTGGCCAAGATTTACAACAGAAAGTACCTTTTGGTGAAAACCCTGGCAGCAGCAGTTCAGAATGTTGTAACTGGTTCAGGGCAGAAGAAGAAGTTTGAGCCCTCTAGAACTCTCAGGCAGGGAGGTCAGCAGTAGAGTCGTTAGGGCCAGTTCTAGGGCAGAGATTAGGAACGACAGTAGGGTGGTCAGCAGGGTGTAGTTAGACAACCACCCCAATATCGGACCTGTGGTAGATCTCACTTTGGTATTTGTGGAGCTTCTCCCAGAGCATGTTATAAATGTGGCAAGGATGGTCAGATAGTCAGAGTGTGCCCGCAGGTTGGAACAGATAACAGACCGGCTCAACAACAGGGCCGAGTGTTTGCTACGACTCGATAGGAAGCCCAGAAAATAGATGCAGCTGTCCTAGGTACATTACTTGTCTTAGACCATTATGCTTATGTACTGTTTGCTTCGGGCTCGACCCACTCGCTTATCTCTGCATTGTTTGTTAGTCAAGCATGTTTGGAACTAAAACCTCTAGGGTTCGAGTTGTGTGTTGTCACTTCTTTGGGAGTTAGTATGCTTGCTAGTAAGAAGGTTAGAGACGACCGGATTCTGGTATCAAGAGAGCTGTTAGCAGCTACCCTCATAGTGCTGCCTATGAGCGAGTTCGATATGATACTTGGTATGGAGTGGTTAGTAGAGAACCATGCGTTGATTGACTTCTACCAGAGAGAAGTTTTGTTCAGGCCACCCAACAAGTAGAGTTTCAAGTTTTGCGGTGTTTAGAGTGGGTTTTGTCCGCCGTTAATTTATACGATGAAAGCCCGTCATTTGTTAGCTCGAGAATCTTGGGGCTACTTGGCAAAGTTATCTGGAGAAGGTCGTCATTGGTTGTCCTTTGATCAAGTACCAGTGGTACAGGAGTTTACGAATGTGTTCCTAGAGAAGTTACCCAGTTTTCCACTGTAGAGAGAGGTTGACGTCACCAATGGACTCTCCCTATCTTGAAGGCCCCATATCGGATGGCGCTAGTAGAACTGAAGGAGTTAAAGGTGCAGTTGCATGAGATGTTTAACAGAGGTTTCATCCGTCCTAGTGTGTCCACGTGGGGAATACCTGTTTTGTTTGTGAAAAAGAAAGATGGTTCGATGCGCCTTTGCATAGATTACATGGAGCTTAATAAAGTCACGGTGAAGAACAAGTACCTGTTGCATCACATTGACGATTTGTTTGATCAACTTCGAGGAGCTTCTGTGTTCTCCAAGATAGACTTGAGGTCTGATTATCACCAATTGAAGATCAGGGATGCACACATCCCCAAGAAAAATTTTAAGTCTAGGTATGACCATTATGAGTTTGTGGTTATGTCTTTCGGGCTGACCAATGTCGTAGCAGCGTTTATGGACATGATGGATAGGGTGCTCAAGGCATTCTTAGACAGCTTCGTCATTGTGTTCATAGATGACACTTTGATCTATTCTAAAACCAGGGAGGATCATGCCTCGCATCTGAGACAAGTGTTGACAGCACTAAGAGAAAATATAAGTTGTATGCCAAGTTCTCCAAGTGTGATTTCTGGTTGGAGCAAGTGGCTTTCCTTGGACACGTTGTTTCTAGTGATGGTAATACAGTGGACCTCGCTTGCCAAGATTGATGTAGTGAGTTCATGGGACAGACCGACTACGGTCGTAGAGATTCGTAGCTTTTTGGGTTTGGCAAGCTACTACTAACGATTCGTCAAGGTACTTTTTCGCTAAAGCAGTGCCTCTAACTCGATTGACGAGAAAAGGTGTTGAGTTTGATTGGGATGCCAGTTGTGAAGAGAGCTTTGCTCTATTGAAGCATAGTTTGACATCTGCTCAAGTGTTGTCAATACTAGAGGGAATAGGTGGTTTTATAGTGTACAGTGATGCTCCCAAGTTTGGTTTGGGTTGTGTTCTGATGCAACATGGTAAGGTGATCGCATATGCTTCCCGACAGTTGAAGCCCTTTGAGAAAACTTATCTGACCCATGACATGGAGCTAGCAGCAGTTGTGTTTGCTTTGAAAATTTAGAGGCATTACCTGTACGGTGAAAAGATGCAGATGTTTATGGACTAGAGCCTCAAGTACTTCTTCACTTAGAAGGAGTTAAACATGAGGTAGAGGAAATGCCTTGAGTTAGTCAAGGACTATGACTGTGAGATTTTATACCATCCGGGTAAGGCCAATGTTCTGGCTGATGCCTTGAGCAGAAAGACTTTGCATTCTACAACTTTGTAGAGTTCCCGGCTTCCATTGCGGAAAGAGTTCGAGCGAGCCGGTATAACAATGTTGTTGGGAGAAGTTTCCACCAGGGTAGCCTAGTTGACAGTGTAGCCTTCAATCAGAAAAAAGATCATTGATGGCCAGTTGAGTAATCCCGAGTTGAGCAGATTGATTGCTAGAGTTCAGGCGGACAAAGATTTTTATTTTGTGGTAGCACCAGATGGAGGTTTGAGGTTTAGAGACACCTTTGTGTGCCAGCTGACACCGTACTGCGAGTTGAGCTCCTCACCGATGCTCACAGTTCCCCGTTTACTTGGCAACCAAGGGGTACCAAGATGTATCAAGACCTTAAGCAGACTTTCTAGTAGAGCAATTTGAAGAGAGATATTGCTGAGTTTGTTAGTCGGTGTCTCACTTGTCAGCAAGTGAAGGATCCCAAACAGAAACCCACAGGTTTGTTGCAGCCATTGAGTGTGCTTTAATGGAAGTGGGAGTAGATCTCCATGGACTTTATCTCTGGATTGTTGAGGACAACGAAAGGGTTTACTTAGATCTGGGTGATTGTTGACCGTTTGACCATGAATGCACACTTCATTCCTGGTAGAGTCACCTATACCGTGGAATAGTGGGCACAGTTGTTCTTAGAGCAGATCGTTCGGTACCACATGGTGCCAGTGAAGATTGTGTTTGATCGAGATTCTCGCTTTACTTCTCATTTCTAGAGGGCACTTTAGAAGGGTTTGGTTACTGAGTGTAGTTTCAGTACCGCGTTTCATCCTTAGGAAGATGGCCAGATAGAAAGTGTGAATCAGATTCTTAAGGATATATTTCGACCCTTTGTGCTAGAATTTCCAGGAAGTTGGGACCAATATCTATCTCTGATGGAATTTGTTTACAATAATAATTCCAAGGCGACGATTCAGATGGCTCTGTTTGAGGCTTTGTATGGTAAGCGTTGCAGATCTTTATTATTCTAGGAAGAAGTTGGTGACAGACAGGTTTTGGGTCCCGAGTTGTTACATATGACTAATGACGGAGTTCAGAAGATCAGAGTTCGTATGTTGACAGCGCAAAGTAGACAGAAAAGTTACGCCGATGTTCGGCGTAGGGATTTAGAGTTTGAGGTTGACTAGCATGTGTTTCTAGAAGTGGCACCGATGCATGGAGTTTTGAGGTTTCGTAAGCGTGGGAAGTTGAGTCCCTGGTTTGTAAGCCCCTTTGAGATCCTTGAGTGGATTGGGTCAGTTGCTTATCGTTTGGCGTTGCCCCGTCCTTGGTAGCAGTACATAATCTTTTCCATGTGTTGATGTTACGTCAGTATGTGGCAGATCCGTCTCACATTGTTGATTATGAGCCGTTAGAGGTGAACAAGAATTTCAGCTTCAAGGAGAAGCTTGTGTAGATTTTAGCTCTGGAGCGTAAGACCTTGTGTAACCAGGAGATCAGTTTGGTTAAGGTACAGTGGGGATGTCAGAAAGCTAAGGAAGCAACTTGGGAGTGGAAAGATGAGATGATGACGCATTATCCAAAGTTGTTTCAGTCTTAGGGACTTTTTGGGACAAAAGTCATAAAATGAGGGAGTATTTTAATGGTCCAGGTTTTCATCCCAGTTCCCAAGGTATGATTCTCTTTTGATTCGGTTGCTTTGTTGGGCCGTTAGGGAAGTTCTAGCCTTTAGGGGTATTTTGGTCATTTTACCCCAAGGGTTAGTTTAGTAATTTGTTGAGTTTCAGGGTTATTCTTGCAATTAACTAAGACTAGGGTTTTTTTGTGATTTACAGGACTTCGGGGTTAGTTTTGTGGAATGGAGGTTTGGGTTGTTTTTGAGAAAAATGGAGTTTTGGTTTTAATGGAATTAATTGAAAGAAAAAGGAAAAGCAATCGATCTCATCATCTCCATCGTCTCCCTTCCTTCTCCATTGCCGCCAAAAACACATCACCTTCGCCGATCACACCACACGCAGCCAAGTCTGCGTTTACACAGTTGTGATCACCCAGCCCCGCATCGCCATCGCTGCCAGTCTCACTCTCATGAGCCCTCACCTCGCAGCTGCTCGCCGGCACGCTCACACCCTTGCGCCTCTCCAGCCAATGCCCCAGCGAGGCACTCCTTGACGCACACCTACACAGTCGTGCCAGCCTCACCGTGCCGCTCGCTGCTGCATAGCTCAGCTCGTCCATGCATGGGTCCGTGGTGCAAGCCCAACCGCACACACTCCCGCTTCCCCAATTGCTTTGCAGTGCCTCGCAGCCTCTCACGCACGCCCAGCTTACCGTGTCACACGACCGCAGCTGCGTGTCCTTACCGAGCATTCTTATGCCAAGCTTTCCTTCGGGTTGGATAACTCTTGTTCTCAAGATCTTTTTGCGTTGGTTCGCTTGGTTAACTATTTAGCAGTTGGTTATTAATTAATTGTGTTTATTATTGTTTTGTCTAGGTTGTATATTCTTTCGTGGTTGGTTAACTGTAGCTTAAGAAGCATCATTGTTATTTGCTTTATTCTTTTCCTGGTAAGGGTTCCTTGTTGGGGTTGTGTGGACCCTACGCTTGCCACTAATTGCTTCCTAGTTATTTATTACTTTTTACTAAGCATGTTAGTGGATAGGATTGATTGGTTCTTTGCTCCGGTTTATTGAACATGCTAGTGGATCGGTTGTTGATTGTTGCCACAACTTACTGAACATGTTAGTCGATAGGTTCTTGCAAGTTTATCGTTGTATGAGCAAGTGCTAGTGGATAGGATTGATGTGACTTGTCTGATAGGACCTGACATGTAGATTATTGTACCTTGGATTGCACTATTCTTTTTGCAGTGACTACTATGTATTTGTGACTGTTGTCATCATTCAAAGGCTGAGAGTGGACCAATGTACAAGTCCCCACTGGTCGGATTTTGTAAGGATAGATTCCTTACTCCCGACAGCCGGGTGTGGAGTAGCTACCACCCCGGCATAAGCCTAGTCTGTGGCCTGCTAGAGTGGGGTCCTTACCTTGGTGCAAGCCTGCCTTGGGACGAACTTTAGATTTAGGAGTTGGTGTGAACAAGCTACTACAGTATGGTGTCGCGGGTCTCCTGCCTATTGTGGATCAGTGGACACCTTTTCGAGTCATAGGCATGTGTACCTAGACCTGCATAGTTTATGTAGGCCTACATTTATAGGTTTGCAAGAGCATGCAGTGTGCGCGTATGTGCATTAGATGCCGAGAGGAGAGCTCCCTAATGGGCTAGTGTATCAGTACACCTTTCCGTTCCGACTATAGCCTGACACTTGGCTACTCTCCCAAGTGTCCAAGATCAGCATAGTGAGTTGATCACCTTAGCCGAGAGTTAGAGACTCTCGAGATTCTGGGAGTTATATTGTTAACCCATTTAGAGATCTACAGTGGATCCTTGGTCGAGAGTTAGAGACTCTCGAGTTTGAGCATATTAATGATTGGACTTGTGTTGAGAATGCCTATTTGATGTTTGGCTTGTTTATATGCTAGGATGCTAGATGATGTGACTTGCGTACTGTACCCCGGCTGGGTATTCTTACTGAGTGCTTTTGTACTTACCCTTTCTGTGATTTTTCCACCAGGTAACTTGGGGTAGCACCGAGGCGACTAGAGGAGGAGCTGATGGATCATGGGAGTCTACTTCATTGTCTTCTTTCTTTATTTACAGATTCAGCATGTTTGATTGTTTAGGATTTGTTTTAGAACTGATTTAATATACTCTGGCTAGAGGCTTTAAATTTGATTGGTTTATGAACTATGGTTTTTGGATTAACACTTCCATAATAAATGTTGAGTTTGGTTGATTGTTTTTAATTGTCAAGTTTTAAGGGTTTTAAATTCATGCATGCTGAGTAAGAACTCTAGAATTGTTTAGAGTCGGGTTCTTACATGATTTCACTTAGAAAAGAAAAAAAAGAAACCATATTATCATAGATATTAATTTTGGATTAGTAGCTTGCCGTTGTTGCACCTCTTGATAGACGGAATCCTATTGTGAATCTTGATAGGTTGGATTTTGATCAGACAAAATGGTGATGAGGACGGATTGATCAACAGTGGAATTGGTCTTAGTGTTGCCTTCGTTAGATTATATATTTGTTAAATTACGATATCTTTTGTAATAAGAGGACTTTTTAATTTAATTTTGAATAAGTATAACTAAATTGGTGAAAAGTATCTAATTTTAAAACAATAAAAAGAAAAATCTATCAAATTTTGTAGGAATCGATAAGTGAAAGATTTTTGTGGATTTTTTTTTTTTTTTTTTTTTGGAAAACTAGTATACCTTTTGGTTGGATTTTCACTTTGGTCTCTATGTTTTAAAATCCAACACTTTTACCTTTAACATTTGAATAATGATCCATTTTAGTTCTTAACATAAGAGACCATTAGTGAGTTAACGGAATGCTAACTAGGATAATGGTTTAGTTAATTTTAAAATTAAATATATTGACGAACTTTTATTTTTAAAAAAACCAATTAAAAGGGAAACTCAAAAAACACCATAGGAATTTTTAAATATTTTTAGTTATAAAAAAAGAGGTGGCAAAAAATAACAATAATAATAATCAAATAAAATTACTCTTCATCTTGTTCAACCATTTTACCCCTCATACAAGGTCTGTACTGTTAAAAAAAACAAAGCATCACTAAAATCTATCTGAACTCTTTCTTCTCCAATGAAATGAAAATGATGGGTTGATTGAATGGAGTTGTTGTGCTTTGTGTGAAGAAATTGGTTAAGAGAGGTGAAAAGAAGTGGAAAGAAGAAACAATCATTGGGGGTTTTTTGTTTTTTTTTTTTTACAGTGGCCTTTTTATAAAATCTATTTCAACTCTTTCTTCTATAGAACAGGATATAGCTTTTCAGATGACCACAATCTATTCACAAAATGTCCAGCTGAAACGCATATTTTGCACTCTTATGGGATTGAACAAGGAAGCTTTGAATTTTGAACAAAGAAACCCACAATGCTTTACTTCAAAATTGTTGAAAATAAACAAGAAAATGAAAGAACTCAAGAATGGAGGTATACAACCAAAAGATAAGTTTTGAGAGAATGAATTGAATGAATTGTTGAACATTCTCAAGACATTATATAGTACTCTAAAGCTTAACTAATAAGCTAGAAAATAGGAAAACTAACTTAGACAAAAGAAACAAAAACTAAAAATAGCTAGTTGAATGAGTAAAGTAATGCAAAAGACTAGGAATTATAACAATAAAGAAACCAAATGTTCAAGACTTGATCAGTTCTTTAGCACTCCTGTAAAAGCCCAGGTTTTCATCTCGGTCTTCCAGGTATGCCCTAGGGGTATTTTGGTAATTTGGTCAGGCCGTTAGGGCCGTTTATGTCTTTTTAAGTTGTTAAAATTATTGGATGGACTTAAGTAGGATTTTGATACTTTGTGTTGTTGTTGGGTTGCGTGCCAGTTGAGCTATTGGGAAATCTCGTTGCTCTTTCCGCGGCATGTCTTGGTTAGCCTTGGTTCTTTGGGGTTTTGGTGCATTTGATTAAAAGAAGGGAAAATAGGGTTGATTGTGTTTTCTTCTCCAAAACACCCATAGCCGCCCAAGCTCTCTCCCCAAGCAGCTCCTTCGTCCGTTCGTCATCCCGGGTAAGTGTCTCGATCTCTTCTTCTTCTTCTTCTTCCGTTTGGTGTGTTCTTGCTGGCCGAGTGAAGAAGAGGTGAGATTTGTTGGTGTTGTGCAGCCCAGCCAAAGAAAAGCAGCAGCCCGCCCATCGCCAGAAGAGACGCCACCGGATCGCATCGCTCAGACGCCCAAGAAGACGTCGCCGCCACCGAGATCGTCGTCGCCTCGCTCGCCGCGCGCACCGCGCACCCGCGCCCGCGCCCATCCCAGCGCCAGCGCATCTCGCCTATTCGCGTCTGCATGCCGCGCCAGCGCGCCCGCGTCTCGCCCGTCCGCGCGCAGCTCTGCGCCCCAGCGCCGTGCCAGCACGCTCAGCCTCGCAACCCAGCGCCCGTGCCAGCACGCCCAGCGCGCAGCCCCCTGCCGCCCAGCAGCGCCCAGCAGTGCCTAGTGCCGTGCAGCCTGTCCATCTGCGTGTCAGCCGTGCCGTGTGAGTTGCTCCCAAGCCGAGCCCTGTTTGTTTTATTATATTTAGGCCTATAGATTGTGATATTGTTGTGCTTGTTAGGTTTTCATTAGCTAGCTCGGGATCAATCGCAGCTTAGGATTCTTGTGTGTAGTTGCCTTCCGACCAGGTAAGGATTTCTTACTGGAGTTGTGTGGGCCCTGTGATATGATATGTGATTGTTGTTTGTTTGCTTGACTGTGTTTATCAGCATGTTAGTGGATAGGTGCTCTGTCCTGAATTCGGACTGGCATGAATCTCGTATTGTTTCTCATGTTAGCTTCATGCTAGGTTGTCCTGTTCTAGCATGCTCGATATCTGTTCTTGCTTCGTAGTACCATGCTAGGTTCGTTGTTTCTATTGAGCACGTTTGGAATGTTTGTTGTGTATGTTATTGTTTAGAGTTCAGATAGGTAGCATTATCCGGGCACGGATGCATAACGTAACTTGCATCCACGGCAGGGACTTATGAGGCAGTACTTCGTCCTTGATCCACCGTTAGGGTTTAGCTAACCCTAACGGCAGGCCCTGCAATCTTGGGTGAGGGTGGCAGACTGTTAAATGCCCCAACGGTCTGGATGATGACTAGGCATTGCCTTGTCCCTAGCAGTCGGCACGTCCTCAGCGTGTTCGACCGTAGCGCTTGATTGTCACATGATAGGGCAAGGACGGCTTCTTGGTGTAAGTCTACCACGACCGGTTCCTTAGCCTCAAGTGCGGTGGTTCAGGCTGACATAGTTCACGTGTCCAGGTCTCACACCCCTATGTCAGTGACACCGATCCAGAGATTAGTTAGGCATGGTGACTGGACCTGGGCAGCTTGCCACTAGACCCGGCACCCCCCATGGTTTGCAGTAACATGCGGTGCGCGCACACGCTCATTACAGCGCCAACCGGAGAGCTCCTCGGGATCTTGAGTTCAGTGCACCTTTCGTATCGACAGTAGGCAGGCTGAGGCCGAGACTTGTTTCTCGTATAGGATCGTATCGTGTGGTGGATTATTCCGGAGTAAGACCCTGAGATGGCATCCGAAGTTTATGTGTGGATTTAAGCTATGTGCTCCCTTCTGTGTTTATATTCATAGCTTGCATACCTTTCTGCTAGATGACCATGTATATCGTATTGTACCCCGGTTGGGGATTCTTACTGAGTAATTCGTTACTCACCCTTATTTTGTGGTTTTCCACAGGTAACCATGGTGCGAGACAAGATGGCTGGAGAAGGAGCTGTGATCATGGAAACCCGTTGTTTCGAACTCTGAGTCTTTTATTTATGTTGTTATGTTTTAAGTGTCCTCTAAATGCATGTAGTTGGGCACGGAGCCTTAGGTTGTTTTCTGGTTGTTTCCCCAGATTCTGACACTGATGTAAACCATTTTTGGATTTGAATGTTGAATTAAATCTCTGATCAGAGTACGTTTTAAATAGCTTGGAACAGGTGCTTGGAAACAGGGACAGGTTCTAGGACGTTTTGTTGTTGTTTTGAATGGATGTTTACTGCTTCTTGTTTTAATTAGAATCTGGCATACAACCTTGCATATTATTTTCTAAGTTTTAAAAGCATGCATTGAGGTAAAGGCCTATTTTAGGACCCCATTCGGGTCGGGTCTTTACAACTCCTCCTTTGTTCAAGGATTACAGACTCCCAATTGTTCTCTGATAGTGTTGAATTTATCTATTGGAAGAGCTTTGGTGAAAATATCAGCCAATTGATCTTGAGTTCCGCAATGTACTAGAGTTATTTGACCCTTTTGTTGAATTTCTCTAACAAAGAATAATTTGATGTCGAAATGTTTGGTTTTTCCATGAAAGACGGGATTTCTTGATATCGCAATTGCAGCTTGATTATCAACAAATATCTTAGTAGCTTCATCTATCTCTACTCGTATGTCCACCAGCAATTTCTTAAGCCATAAGACTTGATTTACTGCAGCTGCTGCTACTACAAATTCTGCTTCTGCAGTGGATTGTGTTATTGAATTTTTCTTTCTTGAGCACTAAGAGAATATACCTGAGCCAAAACTAACACAGTACCCAGTTGTGCTTCTCTTATCATCAACTGATCCTCCCTAATCACTGTCAGAGTAGTCGATAAGATTAAATTCTTTATTCTTCTTAAATCTTATCCCATAATCAGTTGTACCATTGATGTACCTTAACACTCTTTTTTCTGCTGACAAATGAAGCTCACTTGCACAATGCATGAACCGTGAGAGAAGACTTACAACAAATTGAATGTCTGGTCGTGTTGCTGATAAATACATCAAACACCCAACTAGACTTCGATAGTGTTTGTCTTCAACTTTTTCAGTCTCATCCTCTTTCATTGGCTTTTCTTTTTTATTCATTGGAGTGCTCATGGCCTTGCAACTTTCCATATGGAACTTCTTCAGAATTTCTTTGGTATACTTATGTTGACTGATGAAGATTTCATTTGTTCCTTGTTTGATTTCTAAGCCAAGAAAGTAGGTCATGAGACCAAGATCAGTCATCTCAAAAACCTTCTTCATTTCACTCTTGAATTCTTCAATCATCCCAGTGTTGTTGCCAGTTGCAAATAGGTCATCAACATATAGAGACACTATGATAGTGTTCTTCCCTTTGTATTTAACATATAGAGTTGCTTCAGAAAGACTTTTCTTGAATCTCAAACTTAATAAATGATCATCGATCCTGCTATACCAAGCTCTAGGTGCTTGTTTGAGACCATAGAGTGTCTTTTAAGCAAGTAGACCTTGTCTTCTTCTCCTTTTACCTCAAATCCATAAGGTTGGTCAACGTAAATTTCCTCCTCTAGAACTCCATTGAGAAATGCATACTTGACATCTAATTGATGTATTTTCTAACCATTTTGAGCTGAAACTGCTAACAACATCCTAATGGTGTCAAGCTTAGCAACCAGTGCAAAAGTATCTGAGTAGTCAATACCAAAAGTTTGAGCATTGCCTTTTACAACTAGCCTGGCCGTGTGCTTGTTGATAGAACCATATGCATTGAGTTTGGTTATGTAAACCCACCTTACTCCAATTATGTTCTTCCCTGGTGGCCTGTCGACCATTACCCAAGTTTCATTCTTTTTTATCATGTGCAGCTCTTCCTCCATCGCTTTCCTCCATTTATCATCTTCAAGAGCTTCCTCGACATCAGCAGGTTCACATAGAGCTACATTGCACCTTTGATAGATGTCAGCCAGCGATCTTGTTCCTCTAGTTGGAATCTCATCATCTTCAATCTCTTCCAAATGTTCTTCATAAGAAGGATTGTTTATAATTTGAGGCATGCTTCTTGAATTTGAATTTTTCCAACTCCAAATTTCAGACTCACTAAAGTGAACATCTCTTCAAATTGATATTTTCTTAGTTTGAGGATGGTATACTTTATAAGCCTTTGAAGCAAAGCTATACCCTACAAAGATACCTGGAGTGGCCTTCTTATCCAATTTATCTATTTTCTTATGAGGGATATGAACATAGCATACCAACCGAACACTTTAAGAAAATTAAGTGAAGGTTTGTGACCATACCATGCTTCAAATGGATTCTGGTTCCTCAAAGCTCTTGTTGGAAGCCTATTCTGAATGAACACTGTTGTGTTGGAGGCCTCTGCCCAAAATTCCTTTGGTAACTTCATCTCATGGAGCATACATCTTACCATATCCATAACTGACCTATTTCTTCTCTCACTCACTCCATTTTTTTGGGGTGTGTAAGAAGTAGTGAGTTGGTGCTCGATTCCTGCCTTATAACAAAAAGACTTGAATGTTGTCGAATTGTATTCTGTTTCATTGTCTGTCTTCAAAGTTTGAAGATTACAACCACTCTGATTTTCCAACAAGTTCTTGAATTTCTAGAATACCTCAGGAACCTCTGACTTGAGCTTCAAAATATAGATCCAACACATTCATGAGAAATCGTCAATGAACAGGATGAAATAACGACTACCTTGCAAGAAGGGAGTTTTATGAGGTCTAGCCACATCTAAATGCACAAGTTGTAGCTTCTTCGTGGCTCTCCAAGTTGACTTTGGAAAGGGCTTTCTACTCATTTTTCCAAACTTACATGCACTACAGTCTTGGATAGTAGTGGTAGACCTTTTGATAGATCTTTCTTCTTCAACTCTATCATTCTTGGGAGGTAGCAATGACCCAGTCTTTTATGCCAAGTTTCTGTTTCACTTGACTGAGTAAGATATGTTTTAATTACCTCCTCAGCTGGGTTGAATGTGAAACTTTTACCTTTCATTTGAACTTTTATAATTTCTTCTCTAGATTCGCGGTAAACATGACAATAATTGTTCTCAAATGTAATTTTAAGCCCTTTTGCAACTAGTTGCCCTACACTTAATAGGTTCTGGTCTATGTTTGGAACATAAAGAACATCATATATGATCTTGGTACCTGTTTTGGTTATTAAGGCCACGGTACCTTTTTCTTTCACATCAAGAAAGTCACCATCTCCAATTTTTCCTTTGTTGGCTACAGTAGCGTCTACGTCCTTGAATAGGGACCCATCCGTAGGTCATATGATTTTTGCACCTGCTGTCAATCAACTAGTTTTCAGTGATGTTACTTGTCGAGTAACATTGTGCTACAAAGATTTGATCATCCTCTTCACTTTCACGGTCTGCAACTTGAGCTTCTTGTTTATGAAACTTGCATATTACCGCCTCATGACCCAACTGGTTGCACTCACTGCATTTTGCATCACGTCTTCTTCAACATTGGAAGGGAGAATGTCCTTTCTTTCCCCAATGTACACAGGGTGGAAAGACCTTCTTTTGACCTTTTCCTTTGCTAGAACCCTCATGAATTCCTTGTACTTGTTTCTTATTGTTGAACTTCTTCTTGGCTGAAGCTTGATACTTTGCTGCCAAGCCTCCTTCAACTCCACTTTCTTCTCTCATAAGTCTTCTCTGCTCTTGAGCCTATAGAGAGTACAATAACTCTGACAAAGTGATTGTTGATATATCCTTTGTGTTCTCCAAAGTTGTAAGAGATGCTTCATACCTCTCAGGTATTGTGACTAGTATTTTTTTTCTACTAATCGATTATCAGGGAAGTCTGTCCCAAGTAACCTGATTTTGTTTGCTATATTTAGCAATTTATTAGAGTACTCCTTGATGGTTTCTGATTCATTCATCCTTTGCAACTCAAACTCTCGAATGAGATTGAGGACTTGCATTCTCTTGGTCTTCTCATTTCCTGAATATTGAGTCTTCAAGTAATCCCAAATAGTTTTTGTTGACTTGAGACTCATTATTCTGGTAAAGATAGATATGGATACTGCAGCAAAAAGGCAAGCTTTTACCTTAGATTTCCTCGTCTTTCTCTTCTTATGGGTTTTCATTTGTGCCATAGTAGGATTATTGGGTAGTTCACCCAATTCATAATCCTCTTTTATAGCTTCCCAAAGGTCTAAAGCATCTAGGTATGCCTCCATCCTTATTGCCCATGTTTGATAATTGTCACCATAAAAAATAGGTGGTGCAAGATGTGGGATGCTTGATTGTCCTTCCATCACGTCCCTTAAGAATAATTTTTCTTTGATACCAGTTGTTGAAAATAAATAAGAAAATGAAAGAACTCGAGAATGGAGGTGTTTGACAACCAAAAGATAAGTTTTGAGAGAATGAATTGAATGAATTGTTGAACATTCTCAAGACATTATATAGTACTCTAAAGCTTAACTAATAAGCTAGAAAATAGGAAAACTAACTTGACAAAACAAACAAAAACTAAAAATAGCTAGTTGAATGAGTAAAGTAATGCAAAATACTAGGAATTATAACAATAAAGAAACCAAATGTTCAAGACTTGATCAATTCTTTAACAAAAATACTAAAAATAGATTTTAGCGATGCTTTGTATTTTTTAAACAGTAAAAACCTTGTAGGAGGGATAAAATGGTCGTAGGAGGGATAAACTGTAATTTTATTTAATTATTATTTTTTTACCACCTCTTTTTTTATAACTAAAAATATTTAAAAAATGCTAAGGTGTCTTTTGAGTTTCCCTTTTAATTGGTTTTAAAAAAAATAAAAGTACATGTAAGTATTATAATAACCATATCATCAATATATTTTATTTTAAAATTAACTAAATCATTATCCTAATCAGCATTCTATTAATTCACTAAACCATTTGTTTTTTTATCAAGAATTAAAATAGAACATTATTCAAATATCAAAGGTAAAAATGTTGGATTTTGAAATATAACGACGAAATTAAAACTCTAACGAAAAGATAGGGACTAAAAAAAGTAGTTTCCTTAACAATGTAAGTGAGGCTTCTGATTTTTTGGGGTGGTTTTTTGGAAAATTACAAATGGCCAGAATGGAAGAGTATCGGTGTATTTGGAAAGAAAGGAACAAAGAGGTGGCCAACAACAAAAGGGAGGAGATCTTTTTTAATCTAATTTCACTTTTAACTGGGAGTATTGTTGTCAGTTTTTGTCTGAGTTTCGACAAGCTAGGGCCAGTTTGCATTGTGGGGAGCCAAACCAAAAGAGAAAACTTTCATGCCATAATTTTTGGGTTCCAACTTGCAGTGCGAATTATAAGTTGAATACTGATGCAACGATAAATTTTGTGGAGGGTAGAGGAGGATATGGAGCTATTATTCGTAATTTTAAAGGAAAGGTGATGTTTTCGTTGTCTCAACCGGTTCCTTGGATTGTTAACCCAGAAATTATGGAAGCTATGGCAATTAAAGATGGGTGAAGATGGCTCTTGAACTTGGTTCTCAACGTGTTGAGGTGGAGTCTAATGCATTGCGGGTGATAAATTTATTACAACAACAATACAATTGTCGCATAGAGGTTGGAAGATTCATTGAAGAGACATTGCAATTGGCTCTAGATTTCAAGTTCATCTCTTTCAATTGGTGCAATCGGGAGAAGAATACGCTTGCTCATGAGTTAGCGCAAATGGCTGAGTGTAGATAATCAAGAAGGTAGATGGATGGAGGAGTGCCCAATTCATCTTATTGGGCCATATCAGCGAGACAAGCTTAGAGTTCTAATCTCATGTTTGGGAAATTTAATTTTACACCAACTTTAATTTTTGTTCCAATTAAAAAAAAGTAGTTTCCCTTTTTAAAAAAAATTCAAAAATTGAAATTTATTTATTTTAAAATTAAATAGCATTATAGTCAAAATCGAGGTCAACTAATGTGGCGTCGATACCGAATGGGTCAGTGGCGTGATTGGTTATCTGGTTTGGAGTTAATCCATTTCCACTCCACGGTCACGGGTTCGATCCTTGGAATCGGTATTATAATCCCCTTCCTTCGTATCTTTTCCTCTAAAATAATTATATATCATACTTGTAGCTCCAAAAAATCATTTTTTTTCAAAAAATTAAAAAAAAATCACAAATCATTTGTGGGGATTTTGCATGTATAAACAAAATATTTTCATGTCTAGAATAAAATCAAAATTAATTTATTTATAGTAAAAAAAAATTAAATAAAATTCTCTGATTGAGTTCTATCACCAAAAATTATGTTTGATTGGTGGGTAAATTCCCATTATTTATTGGTTCAAATTTAAGAGAATATATTGATATTTTGTTTAAGCAAAAAAATATCTATTTTTAAGATTAAAAAAATCACGGAATGAGATTTAACAATATTTTGTTCCTCAATTTAAGGGCTAATGGCAATTTGTTTTTTGTTTTTTTTAATTTCCAAAATTGAATATGGTTTAAATTTAAAATATAAGGGTATAAAGAGAATGAAAAACCTCTCTCTGCTTTTGGATTTTCGAATTAGACAATAAAGGCTTGTAAGTCTACACATTCAATCAATTATTTTGAGAAAAATAGACCTAACAAAACCCATAATTATTCATAACCCTCCCGAATTAGCATAATAATTAAAGATGATTTTGGGCGATTTAAGAAGTTATGAATTTATTTCATGGTGATTATAATATATAATAATTAATTTCTTAGAAATTTTCTTAACAATCAAATATCATAGAGTTATGTTGTTGAAATTATGCTCGGATTGGCAAAAATGAAATCGTCGATGACAATTAACAATGCTCATATATTTTGCCAAAGTTGACCGATCTCATCGATAATTGACATGCATTCTTGCTAAATTATTAGATCTCTTAACCCCTTTTGTTGGTCTTACAAGAGAAAAACAATGCTTATATCGTTTTATTTAAAAAAAGATGCTTATAGCTTTTGGTTTTGCTTACAAGATTAGATTATGTCACCTCAGTTTCTATGACGCTAATAGTCATAGGTTTAATTACTATTTTGTTGTCTACTCTTAACTTTCCTTTTTAAATTTATGAAACGACTTATTTTAACCCTAACAACCCTAACAAGTCGACGTTGGAGAGTTATTCCACCACTAAATGGTGAGTTTGTTTTGGGATGAGATTGAGATGGTGGGCTCTTGTTTGGTCCAAGATGTTTCTCATTTCCTCCCACTCTTTTTTTTCCTTTTTTTCTTATCATTTTTTCATCATCTTATTTGTATTTTTTTTTTTACTTGTTGTCATATTTTATTTTTTATGTTTGATATATTAGTGGATATAATATATTAATATGCCAGTATATAATTATAATAATTATACTATTATTATATCAATAGTTTATTTAAATAAATTTGAATTCTGAAAATTAAAATAGATAGATATATTTTATCTCTTGATATATGACCATAAATTTTAATATTTTTTATTTATGAGAAATGAAATATTTTTTATTCCTTTGTTTAATCATTCTTAATGACATAAAAGTTTATGAAACTTCAATTGTTTAGAGATATCATATTTATAAATTTATAATAAAAAATTGTTATCATAAAATAATGTATTTTTTAATATTAACAATATACATCAATTTATTATTAAAATAACACTTAAATTTAAATCATTTATTCACATTGAATTTTTATTCATAATTTACCATAGTTTAAAAAATATGAACTTATTCAATAAATTTAAAAATGTTGTTTGTTATAAAAATGAGATTCAAATTTTATCTATCTATATATACATAATTTTATTATTTTGTTTTTTTTTTGGAGAAAGGGGTAAATTAATTTAAATAATTTTGAGTTTTGTTTGTATATACCAAAAACAACTATATAAGTTTAAGTCAACATAAGAATTGAAATCTATTTTACATTAAAAAAACAACATATTCCAAAATTTGAGAGGCACTATTTTATTTTTTTTACTTCATGTAATCATTATTATCAAAATGTCATTGAATTCACTTTTAATTACAAAAATAAAATAAAATAAAAAATTACAAAATTTAAGAATGTTTATGTTCCTTGTAGGAGCAGATGACTAATAAGATAAATTTTTTGAATGTTTGATTTATTGTTACATATTAATTAGTATATTTTGTTGATATTTCTTTGACCTCTTGATAAATATGAATGTAAAGGTATAAAATGTATAAGAAATTAGTTTCTTTTTTAATAAAATAAAAAGAAAAATTGGTATCGATTTTATAATGACTAGTTTAACCAAATGATTTTATTTTTATTTTTTAATTCATTAATTTTTAATAAATAGAAACTTGGTATTTTTGTATTTTTTTAAAAATGAATCAATCATGGACATAAATCAAAGACACATACGTACCCAAGATTTGTGTAACTAAATTTACAACTTAATTTTAACACTTATAAAATATTAAGATAACTATTAGAGCATAAATGCTTACAACTTCAATCCAATTATATGTCAATGACATAATTAACAAGCAAATGACTTGCAAAATCCTAAAAGTGCCAAAGCTCAATTTGCTAATATTGTTATCTTGTAGAGTTTCATGTCATTGATTAGAATTTCAATACTGCAAGCAAGAGATAATCCTCAAAGGAATCAGAAACTTGGTTTTGTATAAGGAACTTCATTCAATAAGGAAATCTCAGCAATAAAACTTATAGAAAAATTGATAAAAACAGATTGTATAATGAATATTTAGAAGGAAAAATAAAAGAACGTGGATAAAAATATATTGCATTGGAAGAAAATAAAAGAATGACTTGCAGAATTCTGATAGGAAAATCAGAAACTTGGTTTTGTATCTGTTGCTGGTGGTGAGTAAATTTCCTTACCAAAAGAACTCTATATCCAGCTGATCGCTTTTTTGTGAATATTACATTCTAAGACAAAATTTTTGGAACTCCTTTTTGGGACATGAAAGGTGCTCCACTTAAACTCTTGATTCTAAACCTGTTGCTGCCATCAATAAGTTATAGGTATTGAGCTTGGATTCTCTCTCTGTTATGTTCCCACCATTGCTTCGCGTTCATCTCCCCAAATCTTTCACGGCTGTTCACGTCGAATCGAAGAATGAGAGTCAATCCATCTTCCGTATCCGCTAATACTACTATGGATGCAAGTAATGCAAGTAAAAATGCAGATGTTAATTACCTGAATCTGACACGACGAAGCTCTCTAGTACCATCAACAAGCTGCCTGATTGTTATATAGACCCCTGGTTCATCTTCCTCTACCCATTCCGCCTCGATGTCGCTTGCATTGCTAATGGAAATCGAAGGTTCGTCTCTCGAAGAGGTAGTTGTGCGTGATGCTTCCATAGAAGGTATGTCGCCTTTTGCGCCGCCTGCTGGATAGGCACTTGACCCTGCATAGGGATGGCCACTTCCATGATCAAAGTGCTGGTCAGATGGAAAATAACCTTTACTTCCAGAAGGTTTGTAGTTTTTCGGCGCCGAAGTCATTGGACTATCTCTTCCCATCTTTGAGTAAGAAGAATCCCTCTGAAGATTGAAAACATTTACAATCAGAAAAACCTCCGAAAATAAGGATTCAAATTAATGTAATTTGATGTTGAAGCAAGTTCTTAGAAGCTTCATTTAAGAATTCATATGCTAAAGTTAAGGGATTAGCATGACACAGATGTATTACCATAAACATAAACATGAGATGTTCCTTTTATAGTAACCCATATTAGCAACAAGCATAGTTTTGAAAACTATGCATAACCAACTGACAGATAATTTTGAATTTCAATTGTCTTCAAAACTGAGAATTCAGATCCATCTCGTCTATTGATATAAACTTATTAGGCGATGACAAAATATAAGAGGCATGAAAGCTTATGTCTCAAGTGGACAATACTATATCAATGTGAAGATATGTGAAAGTTTATTATCCCTAACAAGTGGTATCGGAGCTTAGCTCTTGCCTCAATAATGTGGACGAAGACTCTCGATGTAGAACAGAGAAATCGAGCCTCAAATGGTTGGGAACTACTTTGTTCGACAGGAGATCTCTCGGTGTCGAATAAAAGAGACAAGTCCCAAAAGGTTTGGAATGTACGCTCTGTTTGAGGGAGGATTGCTACTAATGCAAAAAAAGTCACGCAGTCGGAAGTTACAGGAAGATTTTGGATAATTTAATAAGGACTTATGTCCAAAGTAGACAATATGAAGAAGTTTGTTATCCCTAGCACTTTCATCTTTTCTTCAATTAAAGATGGTGGAAATATCAAGCGTGGAAAAATTTTAATCCTTGAAATAGAAGTGAAGAGCAAAGGTTGTAGAGGGCTGACCTCTTCCTCCGTTCTTGGTGGCGTATGAAGAGCTTGTTGGTTGAATCTCTGAACATTATAGAGCTCCGTTATTCTGTCATAGTTCTCGCCCCACCATCGCTGAGCTTGCCATTTGTTGAACATTTCTCGACTTCAAAAGAAGAAGAGAAAAAAAAGCTGAAGCTATGATAACTTTGCTAGGAATGGTATATACTAAAAGAAATAGCCCAGGAGACATTGATTATATAAACAGGAAAGCGACAACGAGGAGCATTTACTGCTGATCTTACTCGAAACGAATTCGCTTTAAATCATTGCCCCCATTGGGTAGGGACACAAAAGTAATGTGAACACCAGGCTCCACCTGTGCCATCCACTCTTTCTGCTCATCCTCAAGCACCACATCACATGCTGATATGGTGGAATCGGCCCCAGGGGTCTGGTCTCCTCTGAACACCCCTTTGAATCTCGAGTCGGATCTCGTATGCGGGTGCCGATTCACGGGAGGGAAGTCCCAGGCAGGGGTTGAACTTGCACTTGCCCCTCCTATGTACGGGTATGGAACCCCTTCTGAAGCCGTGTCAAAATCTGGGTAAGGTCTCTGTCCTTTCTTGTAGCTACTGGAGCCTGTGCAAGGTTTGCACTGCTTATAAGCCCCAGAGAATTTCAAAGCCATGTCCTTAATCTGCAAAATTTAGCTATCCAAAGTCACAACAAGGATACCTTTCTTAAGTACAATTAAATATTGAAATTAAAGAGGGAATCAAATTGAAAGGAAAGATGCAAAATATAGGATTTTGTTTTAAGCTAATTCTATGAATGTTCAAATTGAGCTGAACATCCAAACAAACAATGCCTTTCTTTTCTTATAATAACCTGAATGATATGAGAATATAGATCGTATTCAATGCATGTCAATATACGAATAATGGAATGAATTAGTGTACAGTCCAGCCATTGTGAATCAATAAATACGCATGAAATTGAACAATTTTTCCATGGTGATAAACAGATCCACGTTTGAATTACGTGGAGCATGCTGAATGGTTTTTTGAGAAAGTGGAATATACAACTTGGAAGATGTTTTTTTTTTATAGAAATAGTACCATGCAAACCCCGTTTCATAACCATTTTATTTTTAGTTTTGGAAATTTAAGGGTACAACAAATACTTAATTATGTTTTTTTTTTCAAGAAGAATTTGGGTGCACCCCGGGTAGCACCCCCACCATGACATCACTTATGTGGCATCTTTGGTGCCACACATTTTATCTCACTTTTTTTACTTTATATTTATTATAAAAAAAAATTAAAAGAAAAAAGAAGATGTGTGGCTTCAAATGAATGATATCATGGTGGAAGTGCTACTCGGGGTGCACCTAAATTCTCCTCTTTTTTTTCTTCTTTGGATATCTTCATCATACCTATATTTAACAAAATGAGTAGCTTTTAAAAGTTTGTTTTTTATTTAAAATTTTGGATGGCATTTAAATACTTTCTTAAGGAAATATGGATATATTGTAAGAAAGATTAAACGCATCGTAGAAACTTAAATAAGAAAAAGCTTAAATTTAAAAAACAAAAAACCAAATGGTTACTGAGCGATGAATTTGTGTGTTTGGTTTTTTTTTTTTTTAAACTTTTGAAAGGAGTGGGTTGTTAAGTTCTAATTGCCAATCAAGTGGTGGGTCATCCTGCAGAAGAAAGGTTTGGTTAAGAAACAACAGTTTTGAGAAAACAGTGCGTGGACAAGAATTCAATGGTGGGTCAGATTCAGGCGTTCATTGGGCTGTGTTTTCTTAAAATGCGTCTTGTCTATTCCAAAGGGAATATGTGAATGGCCCCACCTGTAAAATGTTGTGCCACTATTTCCAAGCCGGAGTTGACCCAACACCCTGCTTAATCCAAAAATGATATCCTATACTACATGATTACGCAGTATTATTGGTTTGTCTGTAGTGAGAAAGAAAGAAACAGAGAGAGAGAGAGCAAAGACGTTGAAGGATTAAGAACCTGCGTTGTGAGGCTTTTGACGGCTTCCTTTGTAGTGGGCGCCGCGGGGGTCCCACGCGTAGCCCCGTCCTCCCCCCCGTCGTCTTTCTGGTTGGTACATGCTATGCATTGAAACATTTTGCTACAAACACCTAGGCTAGGCCTTCCGTACGTGGATACTACATTTATGAAACAACAAAAAAGGGAATCAAGCAAATTGCATAAACAAACAGTGAAATAATAGAATAGAGGGGAAACCATGGCATTTGTTCATGAAGACATGGGAATAATAGATTAGGTGAGGTAGGATGGGTAGATAAAGATGAGGGGGTTGAGATATCGAAAATGGGTACGCGGCAAAAAATGGGACAACAAAAGGGAGGTGGTTCATCGATGAAAGGAAAAGGGAAAGGGAAAGGAAAAGGAAAAGGGAAAGGAAAAGGAAAAGGAAAAGGAAAAGGAAAAGGAATAGGAAAAGGAATAGGCACAAACTGGGAAGGCAGAATTGAAAGGGGTTACATACATACCCCCAAAGAACACAAATAAATATTGATTCCCATTCCTTTCATGAATTGAATCAAAGACGATGAAATGAAAGAATCATGAGTACCTGCAACAAAGGCTCTGAATTCCTACACACAGAGCATGCTCTCACCCCCACTCCACTCGGACTGAACGCTAGCCGGCGAGATCGCCAGCAGCGTCCCAATCCCCAAAAGAAATTCAGAAACGGGAAGTTTGCAGTTTCCGGTTTTACGTCACACAGAGACAAGAGGCGGGTATTTACAGCCACCAAACAAGCTCCATCCCAGAGGCACCTATTTATACACCCAATTTCGCCTTCACGGCGTCACCTTTTCTACCCGTTAACTAAACCCACAAATGGTCGTTAACAGTGGATTGACGTTTGGTCATTACCACGGAGGACACCCCTGGGCCCACATGTTCCCGGATCCAACTACCCTACGTCTCACCCTTTCCATTCCTTATCACCCTACTACTCTCTCTGCGACTATACTATGCCTTTCATTCTTTTTTGTTCTCTCATTCTATTTTTAGAATCACTCTTTTCTTTTTTATACCAATTTTTTATTATTTTATATTTCTCATTTCATTTTTTTTATTCATACTAATTTTCAACTTAAAAAACTTATGAATTCAAATTTAGAGAAGCTTTTGAGCTTTGTATCAAAATAATTCAGTTCTCTATTTATAATGTTGGATGACCTTACGATTTTAGCCATCTTTAAACTTGACTATTACATTTCTTCCACCTCTCTAACCCCCTACCATATGAATTTAGGCTTACGTTCATTTGCATTTTTATTTTAAATAAATCTATTTTCTTAGAATTCATTTTAGCTTAAATATACACTTCTGTCTATTCAAGTATAGTCAAGTTTTCGATAAAAAATATATATATATATATATTTATCACCTTCTTTAATGTTGGATATTTGATTATTCACTTTGAATTAAATATATATGTATTCACCGAATGGGTCAGTGATGCAATGGTTTCATTGTTTAGTTGTAAGCTAGTTCAACACCAACGTCACAGGTTCGATCTCGAGAATCGGTATTTATTCTCCCTCCTCCAACTCATATTTATGGTCCTCACTGCACTCACTTCATGATCCTCCAGGATGAGAATCTGGTGGTTTTACTCACTGGATCTTGGAGCTAATAGACGATATAGGTTCAGATCCATGCCGAAACTAGAGTGGATCAAAGTTGGTGGCTGAATCTAGGTCGATAATGGCGATTAAGGTGCGGGTCAAGATAGGTATGGGCGAAAGACATTAGATCTTATGCGTATTAGAGAAAACCCTTGATTAAACGCAGTTGTGCTAGAATGGGAACTCAAAAAATCGGAGCGCCGCTCACGATTTAGAGATTGTACGACGGCTATGAAGTTTACCGGCGAGAAACAAGAAAAAATTGGCATGGATGGTAACAAGACAACAATGTGACTAGGTTTTTTAAGTGACTTTTGAGTGAAATTTACCAATCGAGGTGGCACGAAATGATTCAAAGATTGAAATAGACGTAGAGAGCCGAACTGCCATAGTTTGAAGATGTAGAGAGCGAATTGCCACAATTTGAAGATGTAAAGAGCTGAACTGCCACAGTTTGAAGATGTAGAAAGCCGAACTGTCACAGTTTGAAGATGTAGAGAGCCAAACTGCCACAGTTTGAAGATGTAGAGAGCCAAACTGCCACAGTTTGAAGATGTAGAGAGCCAAACTGTTTGAAGATGGAAATAACTCTTTCAAAACATATAGAAAAAGTCTGCATGTTGTAGAGTTCACTCGTCAGCGAAAGTCTAGTCGTGTACAACCTACCAACATCTACCTCTTCATTGTCTTCTACAAAATCCGACGGTATGCATGAGTATAACAATGAATTTAAGGTTGATGATGATATTTTTAAAATTGTTATCTATCCTTAGATTTTTTAGAACTAACAGACTATTTTGATTTGGTTTGTTCTGATTAGATTTTGTTTCTTTTTTTAGTTATAATGAATTTAGAATTTTGAATATAATGAATTCATAAATAAAAATTCTAATAAATTGGAAAGGGCATAATAGTCAATTACAATTGTTCACACGAGATTTCCGGAGAAATTTGGTTTCGTGGAGTTGAACTTGAATTTTAGATGAGTTTGCGAAAGTGGTCGATCTCTATGCTTGATCCTCTGATTCGTTCTCTCTGAATGGATATTCTTGGTATGAAGAGCAATTTGAAGAACAAAATATGTGTTCTTCTTATACAACTGCTCGTTTATGGAACTATTTGTCTTTCAAAGTAATTTTTGCCTTCGAAACGACGTTTGATCTTTAGAACCGTGGAGAGACCTCAACAAATGTGAATTCCCTCTCTAGTTCCAAAAATTTTCCACCCCTTGAAATGAAGAGAACTCCTCTATTTATAGAGTTCTCATGCATCGTGGGCTTGGGTCCTAATGGGCCTTTGGGCCTGGCCCATGGGCTTGGCCTTTTGGGCTTGAAATTCATGGTTCGGTTTATTTGGTTTGGTTTTATTTTGGCCAAATTCAAGATAAACCAATTTATTTATTTAAATTAATTTTGAGAAATATTGTCCCAAAATTTAATTTAATTTCGCCATTAAATTTGAGATAACGACGTGGCAGCTTGTAATTGACCGAAATTTCTCAGTCAACAACAATATATTTAATTAATTTCAGATTTTTAGATTTAGACAATAATTTAAATCACCTGAAAGTGTAGACATTTGATAGTTATTTTCTCTAAAAGTAGTTATTTCCCTAATTGACCCTAATCTAAACCCATTTTAGTGGTCAAGACATTATTTAGTTTTTTTTTCATGTATATTAAAGTTCGAATTATTTTCATCCCATATTTGAAATATTGTGCTAAAATAAATCTAATAAAGTTTTCAAAAGAAAAACAAAATAATAAAGTTCTCTGTCTAGCTAGCTTTTTATTTTGCCTTTGATTTATTCTGTTCTTTTGGTATGTATAATACTATATATTTTATTTTAGGTGAATATATATATTTGGTATTTGTGAGTGTTTGACTAGTGTATATGTACCAAGTGGGACATAGAATTGGACCTTTTATAACATTTGAATGTCAAGAAAATTGATAGTAAATGATTTCCTAAATGGGTGTCTTATCTGAATTGAACTCATTGACTCTTAGTTACTACACTCTTAATTACCAACAACTCATTCCATGATGAATATAAACATGCAGTGAATACTTTAATTTATAACATTTTAGTTGATGATATAATATTTTTATTAATTGAGTAAATCTCCTTTACTGAATCACCATTTTCATAACTAAATTTGAAGAATCAAGCCAAGCCTCCACAAAACAAGAGAATTCAACTTGAGGGAACAAATGTCCCGACACAATGAAAGGTCCATTTTACAAGTCGGAACAATATCAATCAACCAGACAAGTGAATAATTAGGAGCCCAAAAAATCGTGATGGCCAGATTTTTTGGGGACTTCAACAAGTTTGTAAAGGGGTTCCGTTCTCCATAGGGGAAGGGGCGTGTGTGGAAAAGTTTGACTGTAACTGCGAAGTGTCAGTTGGTTGTCAAAGAATGGACACATGGGCCACCGTGGAGCTCGAGTTGGTGACTTTTAAAGAAAAACACTAGATAGTTGTTAGAAGGGGTTCAGATCAGTCTTTAGTCTAACCAATGGGTTTACTCATATCGATTTGGTTTGGGGTTCAAACCTCGGGCTCTCTTGAATTTGTTCGGACTCAGAAAAAATCAGCAATTTTGATGAACCAGGTTGGCCCCTGACCTAGTTTTGAGAAGTTCAATCCTCATTTCTTCTTCTATGCATTCGAGGATGGTCTGATCAAGCTTCTTTTTTTGCATTTTTGTTTGCTTCTTTAAGTTTTCGATCCGATGTGTTTATTACTTGAGCCTATTGTTTATTTTTAGATGTCTATTAGTGTTTTGTTATTGTGTCTTATAATAGAATTAATAGATAAATGAAGAAATATAGGGTGAATGGTTGTTCGTTTCGAAAAATGAGTCAATCTCTTTTATCCTTACTTCAGGTTCACATTCCTCAATAGTCTTGAAGTTTGAAGGATTATCCTCCAACAATCCTCAAAAGTCAACCAAGTTAAGTTTGATGATGATTTACAGAGGTAAATGGTCCTACCAAAGTAAATGGGCAAAGATATAAACATTATCAAGATTGGTTGAATTTGGGGGTAATCCAACATTGATATTGATTATTGAGGTAAATGATCCTACCAAAGTAAAGGGGGAAAGATATAGACGAAAGAGAGCTATACTTCCATCTGCATGAGAGACTCATTACCATTTCAAAGGAGAGTTCTTTGTCCACCAATTCCTTCTTGAAACAGACTAACATAGAAACACTTGACTCACCGGAAGTCGAGGCCCACAAAACCCAAAAAAAAAACAAAGACAACCTTAAAACTAGACAGAAAACTTAAGGAAGAACTATGAAACCAACTGTAGCAAAACTAAACCACCAAACTAGCAAACCTCCTTCCCCTATCCCTACATAAACATAAAGTGAATAGAAGTGAAAATCATGCTTAGGACTGGTTTGGATCAGCGATCAGTTCGATTGGACAAATGAAAAGGGGTAGATTTGGTAATTGGTTTGTACCCCAAATCGAACTATTTTGCAAAAGTCGATGGTCTGATTACTGGTCCCCTCGAGTAGCATACACCGACAACCACTAACCATTTATCTTTTTCTCTTTGCATACTATTGTTAGGGTTTGTCCCTTAAAAGTTTAATAGTTTATAATTAAAGAACATTTATTATCCTAGTTGTAAATAACAAAAAAGTCATTATTTTGTTCAAATTGTTATTTATTTTGCATTATCCAAATTGAACGAATTAATTAGATTAATAGCGTGAAACCTAAGGTTAATAATATGTAGACTTGAAAAGTTTGTAGTGGACATACAAGTGGATCTTTATTCAAGTCAATAACTTAAAGTAGTCAACAGTATATGCGCTAAGTTTAGGCGCCTCATCCTGGTAACATTGTTTGTATGACCCACTTTATAAGCGTTGCAAATTTTTACCAAGTCGTTCATACAAAGACATGTGAGTGGGTGTAACGGCCCTGATTTCTATTCTGGTTACCCCAGATATGTTCAGTTATTTATTCAGTTGTTCGGTTGGGCCATTATGGCAGTTTGAGCCTTTAGGGGCATTTTGGTACTTTTTCCTTCAAGGTCGGTTCTGTAATTATCCAGGGTTTCAGGGTTGTTTCTGTTATTTGCTGAGTTTGGTTATTCCTTCGATTTCAGGTTTCTAGGGCTAGAGTTTCATCTTGGAAAGCTTGGAGGTTCTTTTGGTTAAAAGAGAAAAAAGGAAAAAATGATGCTTCGCTGGGTCTCGGAGGGTGGTTGATTAGGGATTTCAAGTTTTATTTTTAAAAGAAGAGAAAAAGGAGAAAAGATGTTTTTGCTATGACTCGAAGGCTGGTTGTCAAGGTCACGTGGCATTTGGAGACTCATTTTAAGAAAAGAAAATGGAATTCTAAGTTTGCGTTGCCATTTTCTTTCGTACCTTTGTGTTTTGCGATTTGGTCTTCCCAAGCCGCACTTCATCTCCTCCATTACCGATTCTCTCTTCCTCTTCATCTTTCCGTGAACAAGCAGCCATCTTCAAGCCATCATCTTTGCCGAGCAGCCCTTCATCGAAGTCCCTTGGTGGCTTCAACCAAACCCTAGCAGAGAACTCTTTTCCCTTTGTCGATTCTCTCCTTGCTCTTGTTCTTATTGCCGCAAATAGCCCCTAGCCAAGAAGAGCACCAAGTCAAGCTTCCTCTCTTCTTTTCTTTGTTGATGCACAACAAACCCTAGCCGAGAGCACCAAGCAAACCTCTTTGTGCCGCATGCAGCCCCTAGCCGAGAGCAAACAACCCCTTCTGGCTGAGAGCCCTACCTACTTTGTTTGGTAGCTTCTCCTTCCTGGGCTTGTTGCGTTGGTTATTTGTTACATAGATTATTAGAGTTTGATTGTATGCTTGTTGTTTATTGCCTAGGTTCGTGTTGGTTCTGTAGCTCATGAAGCACCATTTATTTGTTGTGATTTCTACTTGTTTTCTAGGTAAGGATTTCTTACCAGGGTTGTGTGGGCCTGCGATACATCATTGATTGTATTCCTATTTGCATGTTTACTGTTTACGAACATGTTAGTGGATAGGATTTGTTTGTTGTTCTATTCTACTAGGATGTTTTACTCTCTTTCCACACGTTAGTGCCATGCTAGGTTTGTTCTTCTAGCATGGGATATGATTCCTGTTTAATCTCGTAGTACCATGCTAGGTTTTGTGTGTTATTCAACATGTTTGATTGTTTGGGAACAGGTTTGGGCATTCTTAGATAGAACTTGTTAGGGTGTCATCATCTAAAGGCTGAGAGCAGACATAACGTACTTTCTCCCCACAAGTCAGGACCAGAGAGGACAGGATCCCGCCCCTGGCAGCAGGAGTGGTCTAGCTCACCGCAACTGCATAAGCCTAGTATGTAGCCTGCTAGAGTGGAACCCTTCCAATGGTACAAGCCTGCCTTGGTCGGTTCTTAGCTTCAGGCGTCGGTGGTATTCAGGCTGCTACAGCTTAGTGCCGAGGGCTTCTCACTCATGTAGATTGGTGACACCGTTATGAATCTTTAGGCATGCGTACCTAGACCGGCATGGTTTGTCCCTAGGCCCCTACATTCACGCAGTTTACAACAGCATGCGGTGTGCGCGCACACGCGTTATGCGCCAAGAGGAGAGCTCCCTCGGGCTAATGTTCGTGAGTACACCAATTTCGTTCCAAGTTTAGAGCCAGACATCGGGTACTCTCCCAGTTGTCCTAGGACCAGTTTAGAGAGATGGTCAAGTTAGTTCGAACATAACGTACTTTGTCCCTACAACTTGGACATAACGTACTTTGTCCCCACATCTTGGACATAACGCACTTTGTCCCTACAGATTGGACATAACACACTTTGTCCCTTCATATTAGAATCAGTTATTTAGAGCTGATCAATAGGCTAGAGGTAAGAGACTCCGATGACTCAGGAGTTTGTTTTGACAGCTCAAACTAGGGATTCTATATTGTGTTGGATCGGTATGACAACCCTAGAGGGGGGGTGAATAGGGTTTTACACAAATTTTTCTAAATAAGCTTTAAGATATTCTAAATATCAAACTTTTTACAAGAGATTAAAAAGAAACAATAATGCACCACACAAGATTGATAAAGATTATGTAAACCAATTTGATTTAAAGCAATTCAAATTAAAGCATGAAAGACAATACTAAAAATTAGTAAATAGGAAAGAGTTAGAGAAGATGACACCGTGATTTATAGTGGTTCGGCAAGCCTACTCCACTACCCAAGCGCCTCTTGGGATTTTGAAAAACCTTTTTGCTTAACTCTTTCCACGGATTAGAGTCCAACCAGAACCGCTCCTTTTACGAGTTCAAGAGCAAACTCGATCTTTTCCACGGATCAAGATCAAACCGTTACAAAGTATAGAATTTTTTGGAACACACTTTACAACTCTCTCAAAAGAGTGGATATACAAATTTTATCTCACACAACCAAATCCTCACAATACAATGTCTCTCAAGAATAAAATCTAAAAGAAAAGGTTGAGAGCTTGGAGAGAGCAACAATGGAGCTTTTGATTTTTGGAGGATTGAATAATAAAAGTTGTGTTATAATTTTGGAGAAGAAGATTGAGTTTAAAAAGAGAGGGAAATGGGGTAAAAGACAACATTTAATTTGAGCCATTGGATATATAAAATATAAAATGAATGGTGGAGATTAAAAGTTAAAAGAAGTAAAAGTTAAAAGGTTAAAAGTAAAAAGTAAAAGTAAAAATAATAAATAATATATATAAAATATTATTATTATTATTATTATATATATATATATATATATATATTTTTTTTTTTTTTTAAACAATCAGAACGGTCACTGACCAGTTCTGATTTTTTTTTTTTTTTTTTTTTTTTTTTTTTTTTTTTTTTTTTTATATATATATATATATATAATATTTTTTTTTTTTTTTTTAAATTTCTTTTTCCTTTTCTTTTTCTTTTTCTTTTATTTTCAAAACTACCAAAAGCCACCATTTGTCATTTTTCACTCATCCAAAACTCCACATGTCAACTTCTAAATGGCCCACGATGTACACTCACCGCCACGTCACCGCTCTCGGGATTTTCTCGCTCAAACTTGTTTTGTCAATAATTTCTTCGTTTCAACTCCGATTTGAGTAATTCAAATTGCGTTGGAATCCTTGTTTCGAGCACTACATCGTTGACATCTTAAAACATCAAAATTATTAGTAAATAATATCAAGTTTGTTATCATCAAAATATTAATTAATTAATTAATTTGAGATAGGCCAAAAAGCCAACAATCCCCCTTTTTGATGATGACAAACAACTAAAAACAATCACTTGAAAAACCATAAGAATCAATTGAGTACATGTGTCCAATAGTATCATCATAAAGTTCACATTAATTCTCCCCCTAAATTAATGCATCAATAATCAATAATAATAAGATATGTTACAAACATTTCAAATAAGTTTTTTTCAAAGAACTTCTCCCCTTTGTAATCATCAAAAGAAATAAGATATAAAAGCTCTCCTAAATATAAGAATATTTCCTCTACAAACATGATTACATACTTTTCAAAATAGCTCCCCTAACAATATGCCTTAAAGCAAAATATAAATTTAAGAGGTATCACAACGAATAATACCAAGCTCGAGCCTATTTTTGCAAAAATTCTCTTCATTCAAAGGCTTGGTAAAGATATCCGCTAATTGATTATTAGAGCTCACAAAATCAAGTATAATATGACCATTTTGCACATGCTCTCTAATAAAGTGATGTCTAATATCAATATGCTTAGTTCTTGAATGATGTATAGGATTTTTGGTCAAATTTATAGCACTAGTATTATCACAAAATATTGGCACATTATCAAATTTTAAACCAAAATCACATAATGTTTGTTTCATCCAAAGAATTTGAGCACAACAACTAGCCACCGCAATATATTCCGCCTCGGTAGTAGATAAGGCAACCGAATTTTGCTTTTGCTAAACCAAGATACTAAGGAACTTCCAAGAAATTGGCAAGTTCCACTAGTACTTTTACGATCAAGTAAACTTCCCGCAAAATCCGTGATCGGAATATCCTACTAAATTAAATTCAACATTTCTAGGATACCACAAGCCTAAATCAAGAGTGCCAAGTAAATATTTAAATATTCTTTTAACGGCATGCAAATGAGATTCCTTAGGACAAGATTGAAATCTAGCACAAAGACATACACTAAACATGATATCGGGTCTACTTATGTTAAATAAAGAAGAGAACCAATCATACCTCGATAAGCTTTTAAGTCCACACATTTACCTTTTCATCCTTGTCAAGTTTGGTAGATGTGCTTATTGGAGTTTTTGCAATTTTACCTTCATTGAGTTTGAATCTTTTGAGCAAATCCTTTGTGTATTTCTCTTGACTTATGAAAATACCATTCTTGAGTTGTTTGATTTGAAGTCCAAGAAAGAAGCTAAGTTCTCCCATCATACTCATTTCAAACTCACTATGCATACACTTAGAAAATTCTTCACACAAAGAAGGATTAGTAGAACCAAAAATAATATCATCTACATAAATTTGCACTAAAAGCATATCATTTTCCTTAGTCTTGATGAAGAGAGTAGTATCAAGTTTACCCATTTTAAAATCATTTTTAAGAAGAAAGTTGCTAAGTCTATCATACCAAGCTCTTGGAGCTTGTTTTAAACCATAAAGAGCCTTTTTCAACTTATAAACATGATTAGGCAAATCAAAACTTTCAAACCCAGGAGGTTGTTCTACATAAACTTCCTCCATAATATAACCATTTAAAAATGCACTTTTACATCCATTTGATACAAGATAAAATTCTTATAAGAAGCAAAAGCAAGTAACATTCTAATAGCTTCTAATCTAGCAACGGGTGCAAAAGTTTCTTCATAATCTATACCTTCCTCTTGACAATAACCTTGAGCTACAAGTCTAGCTTTATTTCTAATTATATTTCCATTTTCATCCATTTTATTTCTAAAACCCATTTAGTCCCAATAATAGAAATGTTAGAAGGCCTAGGGACTAATTCCCAAACTTTGTTTCTTTCAAATTGATTTAACTCTTCTTGCATAGCTAAAATCCAAAATTCATCATTTTGGCATCTTTAAAACTTTTGGTTCAATTTGAGAAACAAAAGAAAGATTATTAAATAAATTAAGAGAGGAACGAGTTTTCACACCTTGTTCGGGATCACCAAGAATCAAGTCTTTGGGATGAGATGAAACATACCTCCATTCTTTAGGCATAGATGAAGAACATTCTTCATTCTTATCGTTGAAGTTCATTTCTTCTTTACATGGAGCAATTTCTTTACCTTTATCACTAACAATTAAATCTCCAAAATTTTCTTCTAAGGCATCACCACATATAGACTCATTAGAAATATTTTTACAAGATTCATCAAACACAACATGCATAGATTCCTCAATAACTAATGTTCTCTTATTGAAAACTCTATAAGCTTTACTAGAAGAAGAATAACCAAGAAAAATACCAACATCCGTTTTAGAATCAAATTTTCCAAGTTTTTCTTTGTTGTTCAAAATAAAACATTTGCATCCAAAAACTTTGAAATACCCAATATTTGGGACTTTTTCATGCCAAAGCTCGTAAGGAGTTTTATCTAAAGAAGGTCTAATTAAAACTCTATTTAAAACATAACAAGCGGTATTAACGGCTTCCGCCCAAAAAAATACTTAGGCAAATTATACTCATGCAACATAGATCTAGCATATTCTTGCAAAGTACGATTTTTCCTTTCAACTACACCATTTTGTTGAGGAGTTCTTGGAGCGGAGAAGTTATGAGAGAAACCATTTTCTTCACAAAAGTTTTCAAAAGCAATGCTATCAAATTCTCCTCCATGATCACTCCTAATTTTAGAAATGAGAAACCCCTTTTCATTTTGAACTCTTTTTGCAAAACTAGCAAAACTTTTCAAAGCATTATCTTTATGTTTTAGCATTAAAACCCAAGTATATCTTGAAAAATCATCAACTATCACAAAAGCATAATAATTCCCTCCAAAACTAGCAATTCTAGAAGGGCCAAATAAATCCATGTGTAATAGTTGAAGAGGTCTAGATGTAGAGATCATATTTTTAGATTTGAAAGATGACTTAGTTTGCTTACCCATTTGACAAGCATCACAAACTCTATCTTTTTCAAATTTAATATTGGGAAGACCTCTAACTAAGGAACTTTTAGAAATATTTGAAATTAAGTGCATGCTAGCATGTCCTAATCTTCTATGCCATAACCATGAATCACTTTGTAAAGCCGAAAGACATTTATCACTAATAGGACAATCGTTCAAATCAATAGTGTACACATTTTCATCTCTATTTCCAACAAATAAAACTTTTCCATCACTAGCATTTTCAATTATGCAATTCTTTTTATCAAACATAACTCTAAATCCTTTATCACATAATTGACTAATACTAAGTAAATCATGCTTCAAACCATCAACTAAAAGTACATTTTCAATCAAAGTAGAAGAAGCATTACCAATACTACCCTTACCGATTATTTTACCTTTCTTGTTGTCACCAAAAGTTACTAAGCCTCCATCCTTTCTTAAAAGATTGACAAACTTGGATTGGTCTCCGTCATGTGCCTTGAGCAACCACTATCCAAATACCATTTATTTTTCTTGGAGGCTTTCAAACAAACCTACAAACACAAATATTCAAGTTTGATCCTTTGGTACCCATATTTGTTTGGGTCCTAAAAGGTTAGCATTTTTAAACTTTGGAATCCATTTTACTTTTGCATCCACATTTACCACATTTGATTTAGACAAGTAACAAGAATAAGATTTATGTCCATACTTGCCACATGAAAAACAAACAACATTATACAATGATTTATCTCTTATAATAAAATTATGTACTCTACTTTTCTTTGAGAAATTATTTCTATGAAACTTTGCTTTTGGAGAAAATTTTCTTCTTGTAGTAGTATGAGCATATTTTAATTTAAAACACTTAGGTCTTATATGACCTTTAACACCACAATAATGACATATAGGCACAAAGCTAGATTTATCATGTTTGGACACAATTTTAGGAATATTAAGTTTAGATACAAGAGGAGATGCTTTAACAAAAATAGTTTTAGAAGTTGAAGGAGTAGAAACTTCATCAATGTAACCTACACCTCTTTTATCACCATAAGACTTTCCTACTTCAATTATTTTATCCAATCTTTGGGCACCTATAGTTAACTTTTTAATAGACTCATTAGCCCTATCAAGTTCATGCAAAACATTTAATTCCTTTTCTTTGAGCAACTTAATCAAATTATCTTTTCACAACAATCTTGCTCAAGAAATTTAACTTTATCAAGTAAGATATTTTTCTCATCACAATCTAAAGCATGTTCATCACAAGAGACATCTATTTTATCAATTTTCACAATATCATGCTCATGCAATTTTAAGCAAGTAATTTCATCAAGTAAAGTCTTATTTTCACTAGTAAGAGTATTATATTTCTTTCTAAGCACATTATATTTTGAACCAAGCTTTTCTAAGTCATTTTGCATGTTTTCAAAAGTTTCAAATAATTCATCATAAGAAGGGGATTCTAGAGTTACCTCATCATCTTGTTCATCACCTTTGTCACTATGAGCCATGAAGCAAAAATTTGCTACTTCTTCATCACTTCCACTTTCACTTTCATCACTATCATCCCAAGTAGCCTTCATTGCTTTCTTCTTGAATTTCTTGGATGATTTGAGGAGTGGACAATCCGTTCTTATATGACCCGGTTTCTTGCATTCATAACATATTACCTCATCCTTCTTGTTCTTTTCTCCTTTTGATTCTCTTTGGTTGGAAAAGTTCTTTTGAATTGTTTCTTCCTCTTGATGAAGTTTTTATACTTACGTGAAAAATATGCAATATCATCTTCATCAAGAACATCTTCATCTTCGGAGTCAACTTCTAAGGTGATAGACTTTAAAGCAATACTCTTCTTCTTTTTGGACTCATCTTCCACATTCTCTTTTATGGTAATCTCATGTGTCATGAGAGAACCAATAAGTTCCTCCAAAGAGAGTTTGGTGAGATCCTTTGCTTCTTGTATTGCCGTCACCTTTGCTTCCCAATTCTTTGGTAGACACCTAAGAATTTTCCTAACATTTTCGGATGTACTATATTCTTTTCCAAGGCCCTTCAAAGAATTTGTGATGTTAGTAAATCTAGTAAACATTTTGTAATAGATTCATTTTCATTCATCTTGAACAATTCATAATTATGAACAAGCATGCTAATTTTTGTTTCTTTAACTTGACTTGTTCCTTCATATGTCACTTCAAGAATATCCCAAATTTCTTTAGTGAAGAACACATAGATACTCTATTGAACTCATCACAACTTAAGGCACAATATAAATAGTTCATAGTTCTAGCATTAAAAGCAAGCTTTTTCAATTCATCTTCATCACATTCATCTTCTAATTTAGGCACATCTTTATCATTAACCTTTTCGTGAGAATATTGGGACCTTTAATAACATTAAACCACAACTTATAGTCAATGGATTTCAAATATATCATCATTCTAATTTTCCAATAACCATAATTTGACCCATCAAAGTAAGGAGGCCTAGAGGATGATTGTCCTTCATTAATACCACTTCCTACAAGGTTTGCCATAAAGCTCAAACAATAAAGTTTATATTAAAAATCTAGAAGAGCAACTTGGCTCGATACCAATTGTTGGATCGGTATGACAACCCTAGAGGGGGTGAATAGGGTTTTACACAAATTTTTCTAAATAAGCTTTAAGATATTCTAAATATCAAACTTTTACAAGAGATTAAAAAGAAACAATAATGCACCACACAAGATTGATAAAGATTATGTAAACCAATTTGATTTAAAGCAATTCAAATTAAAGCATGAAAGACAATACTAAAAATTAGTAAATAGGAAAGAGTTAGAGAAGATGACACGTGATTTATAGTGGTTGGCAAGCCTACTCCACTACCCAAGCGCCTCTTGGGATTTTGAAAAACCTTTTTGCTTAACTCTTTCCACGGATTAGAGTCCAACCGTAAACCGCTCCTTTTACGAGTTCAAGAGCAAACTCGATCTTTTCCACGGATCAAGATCAAACCGTTACAAAGTATAGAATTTTTTTGGAACACACTTTACAACTCTCTCAAAAGAGTGGATATACAAATTTTATCTCACACAACCAAATCCTCACAATACAATGTCTCTCAAGAATAAAATCTAAAAGAAAAGGTTGAGAGCTTGGAGAGAGCAACAATGGAGCTTTTGATTTTTGGAGGATTGAATAATAAAAGTTGTGTTATAATTTTGGAGAAGAAGATTGAGTTTAAAAAGAGAGGAAATGGGGTAAAAGACAACATTTAATTTGAGCCATTGGATATATAAAATATAAAATGAATGGTGGAGATTAAAAGTTAAAAGAAGTAAAAGTTAAAAGGTTAAAAGTAAAAAAAGTAAAAGTAAAAATAATAAATAATATATATAAAATATTATTATTATTATTATTATTATATATATATATATATATATATTTTTTTTTTTTTTTTAAACAATCAGAACGGTCACTGACCAGTTCTGATTTTTTTTTTTTTTTTTTTTTTTTTTTTTTTTTTTTTTTTTTTTTTTTACCGTTGGAATATATATAAATATATATAATTTTTTTTTTTTTTTAAATTTCTTTTCCTTTTCTTTTTCTTTTTCTTTTATTTTCAAAACTACCAAAAGCCACCATTTGTCATTTTTCACTCATCCAAAACTCCACATGTCAACTTCTAAATGGCCCACGATGTACACTCACCGCCACGCCACCGTCTCAAGGATTTTCTCGCTCAAACTTGTTTTGTCAATAATTTCTTCGTTTCAACTCCGATTTGAGTAATTCAAATTGCGTTGGAATCCTTGTTTCGAGAGCACTACACTGTTGACATCTTAAAACATCAAAATTATTAGTAAATAATATCAAGTTTGTTATCATCAAAATATTAATTAATTAATTAATTTGAGATAGGGCCAAAAAGCCAACATATTGGTAACTGTTGCATGTATACTTGGATGCTAGATGAGATGTTGTTTCGTACTGTACCCTGGTTGGAGATTCTTACTGGGTGCTTTTGTACTCACCCTTATTTTCTATGGTTTTTCCACTAGGTAACTTGGGACAACACCGAGATGGCTAGCGAAGGAGCTGATTGATCATGGGAGCTGCCGACGTCACTCTGTCTATGTTTATGTCTTTGTTTATTCAACATGTAGTTGGACATGGAGTCCATAGGAGATTTTACACTATGATGTTAAACTTTTTATGGATGTTTTTAATAAGTAACTGGCCATGAACTGTTTTCTGTTTAACAGGTTATATCTTGAAATGTTACTTAAAATAAAGAAGTTTATTTTCCCCAATGTATTGCTGTTTTAAAGTTTTAAACAGAGATTTTGAAATGATTGTATTTTATTTACATGCATGCTAAGTAAGAACCAGGTTTAGGACTATTTTAGAGTCGGGTTATTACAGTGGGGTTATCTATCCAAAGATTTTGCATAAGTTTGAACACAAATATTTGATTTGTCTAAGTTATTTTGTTATAGAGTGCGATCAATATTTCACTTTGATGATCATATGTGGAACTAATCTGAATCTTAAGTGATTTGCGAACTCCTTCCTTGTGAAAGCTTCCTTTAATGTTCATAGGTGAGAATAGCGAGAGAAATTGACTTAATATGCCTCCCACATTGGGGATTGTTGTAGTTTGTACATGAGAACGTAGCATCACGAGATGGAATTAACTCCTTCCCTATTGGTGTAGAAATAGATGAGTAGTTCCCTTAAAGACTAGTTCAATGGCTTGAACAAAGAGAACTTGTCTCTCACTGGATTGAGAGGATATTGCTTTATGGTTGAACCATAATTAATAGATTGTTCATTAGAGTAATTTGTGGCACGTCAGAAAAAGATGTAATTATAGAAGTAAAATGTACTTTGACCCAGCTGTAATTAAGAATAATTCGTGAATGATCAATTTGCATAAGACTTATTATATCCTTGGACATAACTTGTCATATAGTGTGTAATACTGCTCAAACATTTAATGGAATAAACATATAAATAATGAAGTAAAACTAAATTCGAGTTAATAAGTTTAATCTAATTAATCTTTTATCATTAGAGCTTACAATCTATAGGTTCATAAAGTCCTTGGGCTAGCTAATAAGAACAATAGGTAGATGGGTATGAAGATATTAATTTGAATGGTTCAAACTAATAATTTAATATGTTGGGCATATTGAATTGAGAAAAATTAGTTTAATGTAATGGATAGATAATACTAATTATTAATATATTGGATATATAAATAAATTACTATTTATTGGATTTATTAGATAAATATTAATTAAGATAACTAATTATTATATTAGATATATTGATTAGAAATATTTATTAGCTAAATATTATTGAGGGCATTCTTAATATGTTGGATATATTGAAAATTAATCAAATACTCTAATTAATTAATTAATAGTCTTATACTCTTAGAAAAAGAAGGGAAATGAAATTCTTTAAATAGGCCCTAAATGGTTCAGTTGACTACATTAGTTGTAGACACGATTGAATTGTCAAAAGAGAACCGATAAATCTCTTTCTCTCAACTCCAAAATGTCCTCTCACTAGGTAATCTACTTGGTTCAGAGTCATAGCCTAGAAGATTCCTTGAAGATCTTTGATCAAGATGGTTCGTGGAGAAAACCAACTAGTCCAATTAGCGTCAAGAGATAAAGACTCGCCAGATTAATTTAGAGTCGGCAATCTCTGTAAGTACTCACATGGAAGTTTTAGGCTTAAGAACGAAAAGAAAGATCGTTAGTAAAATTAATTAGATTAATTTTAATCGAGTACCTATTCTACTACGCTCAATGAAAATTTCATGAATTTCCAAGAACCAGATTTCAAGGTAATGTCTCTCTACTCATGGAGTAGACCTTTGATTTTATACACACGACTCCCTATAGTCGCCACCTTTGACCATGAGCACCATCATCGTTGGAGCTAACGTTGTTCACGACCACCATCTTCTCTGACATCCTTATTTTATTCATCTTCTCGATCAAAAGGAAACTAACATAACCTTATTCCTCTTCCTCTTCTTCTTCTCGAACCCTATCCTTCTTCTCTTAATCTTTTGCCACCCCACTTTGGCGTCAGCTTTACCTTTATCCCAACAACATTGTGAAGATATAATGAAGAATATATTTGGGTGTTGAGATCCTCCTTCTAGAAGAATCTTTCCCATATAAAATTTTGTGGTTGTCGAACAAAATAATATATTTAATATTAGTTCTTGTATTATTTTATTCACTTTTATTCATGTACTTCCCCTATATAAAGGGTACACATTATACATAATAGATCATGATTCCAAAAAAGATTTTCCCATCTAGTTTAGTACTTTATCTTGGTATCAAAGCTTAGCCATAGCCAATACTAATATTTTAGGAAACTATACTTTTACTAGTGCGAACTTAGTTTAGAAACTCTCCCTTAAACCAACTTCTAAATCAAATTACCAACATCAAGCTTGACTGATCTAATCTTTTTTATGGAAAAATGGCCATGTTAATCAGCCTATCAAATAGTAGAACACATGAGCGGAAAGGATCAATGTCTGCCAAAATCAAACCCACTCGCCGGAACAATAGCTCACAAAGGGGGGTTGAGTGAAACAACTGCTTTATCAGGAGGTGGATGTTCCTCACTAGTGGATGAGGCCTTACAACCCAAATGCCTCACATACTGCTTCATCGAAAGCTACAATGACGTCCTTGATAAATTCATTATAAGGGGGTCAAGCGAGCATTGATGCGATATCGACCGTGGTAGATAAATTCTAAGTATAAGACTAAGGTGCTACGTTTTGGAATTGCATTCAACGTAAGTATACGCAGTCAAACGTATAACAAGTGATAAATATTTATTTTATCATTCTTCATAGGGAATTGGTAATTAATAATGTCATCTTAAGAGTCGCAGACAGAATAATAAAGTCTGGTTCAATTGGTTTGTGGTTTTATTTTTAAGTCTAGTTTAAATAATGCAAGCGATGTAAGTCAACAATTGAAAATCGATTGAGGATGAGCCTAGGATAAATATTGGTAAGACGTGAATTCGTGCTTCGCTTAACTTAAAGCTTCCTCTCGGAACACTTTACTGCAAACTTGCCAATACTCTGCCTATGAGTGTGGAATTCAACCAAGTGATGCACACACAACTAGTGGAGGGATTGTTCCTAGTCCTTCTTCTAAAAATGCAAAAGATCAAGCATCGCCTAGCGTTTACGATAAGGTTAATCTCTTGTCATCCCCTCTCTCGAGGTGGACGGGAAGCGAGCTATTGGTGGGTTGTCAATCAACCCTCGCTGATTTTCAACAACCACCTTAATTATTAATGCATCTTCCTTTATTCTAAACTTAACCTAATTACTTTTTCTCTCTTGCCTTTTTTCTCGCTAGTGTGATGTGAAGCATTCTCAAGTCATGCATTAGGAGATATCGAATTAACAAGATTGAGTTATTTTATGTGTTTTTCTTAATGCGTTTAATTCACATTGGTCAAATTAGTAACAAATCCTAGTTTTGATTTTTAAACGCGCTCTACTTTTCATGCGGAACTTAGATGCATCTTCTTAATTTCTAAGAGCAATTCTACCTAGAATGTTTGTATTTCTTACTTATAATACAAGAATGTGTTAGAATTAATGCCCAAATAACTCTATATTTTAGAGTTATCAAGACTCCACCAAAACTTTAGCCAGCTCATGGTTGGAACACAACTAATGGGCCAGGCGAGCCTTGATGCTTGAAATAACTACATAACAAGTTCAAGAAAAGATTCAAGCAATTTGTGCAAGTATACACACTCAATTGTAGCGAGTGATACATATCCAAGTTATCTCCATAGGGATTAGTGTTTAAAATCTTGATTAGGTGAAGTTTAGAAAGTAAAAAAATAAAGTAAAAGCACTCCATAAATTATATAGGAAATGAATTTTTGGTGTGCTAAACTAAAAATGGCAAAAAATACAGAAAAACACAGTTGCAAAACAACAACAAAATAATAGAAAATTGGAAGTTCATATCAGACTTTTAAAAATCTAAAAAAGACATAAAAAATTCCAATAAAAATGCTAAAGCATTAGCTATTGTCCTAAACATAATAAAAATGTGAATTAGTACTCCTAGTGATGTTTAAAATAAGGACCACACTTAGCCTAACATCCCTCATTCAATAGGCAAACCACATAAGATACACAAGTTACCCCTAATCTGCACCTTAGTGAGTGTAGCTCATGCTTTTGGTACAAACAATGACAACAAGTAAAGAAACACTAAAAATTATGAAAATAATTAAGAACGAGCAACAAACATTAACATAAACCAAAATAAGCGAGAGTAAAGACGAGACAACTTCTCATGAAAGAGAAACTTTAGATAAACCATGTATTAAGGGATGAAATCAAGTCTTACAATACTAAAATCATTACAAACTAAAAATAAAGAGAAAAAAGAATAAATAACCTAAGGAAAATCTCCAAGGAAGGATCAAAAGAGCTCCAGTGTTGATCCTCCAAACTTCTTGAGAAGAAACACTATTCTGTTACAAGGAAAACTAGCTAGAACAAGAAAAATTAAGAGAAAATAGTATGGAATTGTGTTGGCTTCTGGAGAGGAAAAGAAGAAAACAAAATAGGAAAGAAAAGAATAAAAAGTGAGGTCTAAAAAATGTATTGCCAGCTAGGGTTTACATTTTTCAAGTCTTTATTTAAGACTCTAGGTGATATGTGATAAATGGCTAGGATTAGATCTTCAAAAGACATGTATTTGCTTACAAAAACACAATTTTTTTTTTGCCTTCTGAGGGGTCATGTAATGAGCTTTACAAGAATTTCTCACGTGTAGAAATTCTGCTATTTTCTGGGCTTTCTACGACTGTGAAAGAATGGTTAAGCATTCTACGTCTTCATTTTTTCTAATTTAAGAGCTCCAACATTAGAAATCTTCTAATCTTTGACATTGAATGCTCCCACTTGCAAGCTTTAATATTGATTTGCTCGAAATGCTTCAGCTTTAATTCGATATATCCTTTCTTTGCAATGCTTTAGCATAGAATAACTTCTTCTTCGCACTGAATAAAGCTCGAGCTTTTCTTCATTCTCTTGCAATAAAATCTCCAAACATCTGTTTGAACCAAGAAATTCCTAGCTTCAATAAATTTGTGTTTTAATGATCAAAATAACCTTCAAAAACTAGAAATTAGCGAAATGTGAATTCAAAACCTCTAAATCCTCATGCAATACACTATCCACAAAATTCTCTACTTCTAAGTTTTTCTAGACATCAAAATGTAACAAATTGATATCAATATGAATAGAAATGCTCAAGTAAAAGGCCTAAATAAATCTCTCAATGGTAGTTAACAAGCCCCCACCTGTAAACTAGCCCTCTCTCGATTGGTGCTCAACTAGGGGGCTAGGCGGGACCCCACCATCTGAGAAATTCAGCCCAAGGGAGCCAAGTGGACCCCTACCACTTGGACAACTACAACAGTTGGGGGCCAACGGATAGTAGGTGGACTCCACTACATATACTTTTAATAGTGATAATATTTGAGTAGAAATTCCTTTATATGATGGATCTCTTATCCAATTTCCTACCTCTGTTTTATGATGCACATGATGTTTGGGTAGCAATTGATAAATTATTGGTATAATGGCTTTATAATTCAGTGACCCACGAAGGTGGAACATCAAGTGATGGGCTATGAAACTACTTATGATCTCGAGACAATTGTCCAAGAACTATTTAGAGTGCAGTCTCGAGCTAAAAATGTCTATTGTTACTAGGTATTTGAGTAGAATAGGAAAGGATCCCATAAAGTGATGGAATATTTACGTACTATAAAATCACATGCAAATAATTTAGAACTTGTCGGAAGCCAGGTACCCACTTGGTTGCATGAGTATGAATGGATCTTACCTAGTATTTCCTAGAGACTAAACTCATGATGTTTGAGAAGAGGATTTAGAATCAAAATTAACAAAAAAATAACTTTGTTCGATCAGCCAACTTCAATGAATATGGCCATTGTACGAGGAGGCGCACAATAGTGGTTCAAGTCATAAAACTCGCAAAGTTATAGAGGTAGATGTGGTTGTGGTCACGGTCGCAGGAACAATCCCAAAATGTGGTTGATTAGGCCACACTTCTAACATTTGTCGTGTTAGGAAAATCTCTAATCAACTGTGAAGCCCACAACACAAAGATAACCAAAATCAACAATTAGGTATGCAATCATATAATAGTCAATATGTCTCATGAGGCTCGTCTAATTAAGTGGTGTCAACCTATTCCCAAGCTTTTCATGCTAAAAAAAGCTCCAATCTATTTGTTGCAAGTTTTGAACTGTAATGGATCCAAACTAGTACATAGACAATAGGGCATCAAATCATGTCATATATGACTACAATAGTGTGGCCTACTCTACAAAGTATGGAGGTAACAAAAGTGTCACCATTGGTAATTGTGAGAAGTTATTAATTTAGCATGTTGGGTTTTTTTACATACCTACATTCGATGGAGTATTGAATCTTGAAAATGTGTTGTTTGTGCCTAACATTACTAAAACCCCAATCAACGTGCCTAAACTTGCACAAGATAACATTGTTTTCATGGATTTTCATGGAAATTGTTGCTTTATGAAGGATACTCATACTGACAAAGTGGTTTTGAAGGGGGTGCTTAAAGATGGATTGTATTGAATTGAACCTGGCAACACAGTTGCATCATTGCATGGAATATCTGTGGAACCAGTAACGCGTTAGAAATTAGTCCTTTAATTTGCTCTACTTTTATGTTTTCTAGTAGTAGTTCATAAATGCGATGGTGTCCAAGTTAGTTTTGCATCATCAATTAAGACATCTGTCTCTATGAACTTTGTAGTGTTTGGTTTAACAATTTCTTTGAATGATCAAGATAATTTCTGTGAAGTATATAAACTTGGAAAAATGTACTCCCAACACTTTCGTCTATCTAATTCTCATGCATGCAACATGTTTGAATTAGTACATACTAGTTTTATAAGGATCAAAACCTATTGATTCATTTGATGGTTACAAATATTAAGGACATGTTTTAGATCACTATATTCTTTTTGTTTGGCTCTACCCCAGAAGCTAAAAAAGTGACACTTTAAATACTTTTAAACATTTTCTGGCTACGGTGAAAATCAATATGGGTGCTCTATTAAAACTCTTTGATCAGACAATAGTGGAAACTACAAGCATGTACTTACAATATGCTTCAAATTAGGTATTCACTCTCAAATCTTATGCTCATACACATTGCCTCACAATGATTTTGATGAATAAAAACATGATCATATTTTTGAAATTGAACTAACCCTCATTGCACATGCATCCATGCCTATTCGGTTTTAGTGGGAGACATTCTTTAGTTCAACCTTTTTTATAAATGTCCTACCTACTCCCATTCTAGGTGGAAAATCTGCTATGGAATTTGTGACAAAGAGACAGTTAAACTTTCAAGAGCTTCGAGTGTTAAGTATGTTTGTATTTGGGCTCTACTACTAGACAGAAAGGCCACAAATGCATGAGTCTCTTTAGAAAGATGATTATTTCCCATCATGTCACCTTTAATGAAAACTTATTTCCTTTTGCTATAGGATTCCCCTAGTTATCTCAGTGTCCCCTCATGAAACGAACAATATACCACTCTGAATCAATGGTTGGGCTCGATTTCTACTATAATTCATCAAATATTCATATGCAATGAAGTATGACCATAGCTAGCACGTTGTTGATTGTTTTGTTGATGATTTGGTACCTATCACACTACCATTCAATATCGACTTATAGATCTAAAATAATGGTAGCAACTCATATAAGGTCCAACAACAGTCCCATGTTTCCTCTATTAGTTCGTCAACTAGACACCAAACTCAAGATGAACCTGGTGGAATACAGTCATCGAGTTTGATAAAAGCACCAACTGATACGATGTTTCTTACACGTTTGACGGTCACCTGCACTAAAAATGGATCTTTTAAAATTGAAGGCTTGGGTCTCTGTCTGGTCTGACTGGTTCGAAAATTTACCAACCAGAGGTGCTAATGTTCTCAAAACTCTTGTTTGAAAAAATGTGATGGATTAGAAGTTTCAAGCGTTGCTTCATAATGATAGCTGGTGCCTAGTTCCCCAACCCTTGATGTCTCAAAACATTGTTGGATGCAAATTTTCATCAAAACCTCGCCTTAGAGACACAACGCTTGCCTTGTGGCTAAAGGTTTTCAGCAAAATCTTGATATGGAATATTTTGATACCTTCCATCCAATGGTCAAGACCTCCACCATTCATATTGTTCTTTCACTTGCATTGCCTCAAAATTGGCCGCCCAAACAACTAGATTTCAATAATATGTTTTTAAAGGGGACACTTGAGGAAAATGTGTATATGGCTCAACCTCTAGGGTTTATGCATTCTCTATTTCCCAGGTGAGTGTGCAAACTTAAGAAGGCGCTTTATGGACTCAAACAAACCCTATGACGATGGAAAAATGCACTCAATATCTTATTACTCTTATATGGTTTTGTCATCAATCATTATTACTCCTCATTACTCATCTACAATCATGAAAAGACTACGATTCTGCTACTTGTGTATGTTGATGATGTCATTCTACTAGGTAATGACTGATAGCGCTAAATAATAACACTATTTAGTCCTTAAAACTGCGCGCTAAACAAAGAAAGGCAAAGAAAATGAATAGTATAATGCGGAAAGAAAGCGCAAATAGCCAATTTATCTGGTTATGCATGCTATCAGCATCGCAAGACGACATCTGTGCAAAAAATATTATTTTAGCTATAAAACTCATGTATAAGCGCGAGAATAAGGTGATTAAGCAGAAACTGCTAACGTGTCCTATTTTCGCAGGAAGCTGTCACACAAAAGGAATGACTGAGAACAGAAAAGGAAGTAAATAATCGGCAATCAAGTCGTCGCACAGAAAAGGAAGGAAAAGATGATTGGAAATCAAATCGAGGAATCAACGAAACTAAAATGGAAACTCATGAAGGAGAATATTCGAGAAGGATGTGGTCAACAAGGAACCTTGGGCGGCTATAAAAGATGAAGAATCGAAGGAGAAAGGTGTGCTAATTTGGAGAGGAAGCTACCGATTGATGAGCGTCTGAATGTCGGGGTCTCACTGAAGATCCCAGTGGCCTCTATTCATCTGTAGACCTCGAAGAATTGTGTTGCGACACAGTGCCATAGATAAAGACGCAATTGGCAACAATGACCATTGACTATGTACACCATAGATAGCTAGTTTAGTTGTTATTTTATTTTATTTTTGCATCTAATCTTTCATGACATAATAGTCACTTTCTTGAAATAAATCTACAAGTATTATGTTCAGAATTGATCTCCTATAACTTATTATGCATGGGTGAATTAAGAGAAGATAGGGAACTTAAAGTATTCTAACCATGAGTCTAAAGTCAAGATTAGGGGGTTAAAGAAAAAGAAGGACGATCGCTTTATTTACTCTGAGTCGATTGACAATCCACTTGGAGGTGCTTTGCATCAACCATAGAAAAAGGGATGCTGAGGAATTAAACCTTCCGTTCTCACTTGGTAAGTTTATGCTGACTCTGAGCACGTTTTAGAAGGGAGTTAGGAATAACCCTTTCACTAGCTGCATGCATAAGACTGGTGTTTAGAGGCAAACCTACGGGCATTATACCGGCAGGTTGCAGTCAAGTACTCTAAAAGAGGGGGCTTGAAATATAGTCCAACATGCATTCATTTTCTCATGACAACTCATCTTTCTTAGATTAATAGTTAGCATATCTCTTCCCACAATTTGAATTCATGTAAAATTAAGGAGCATGTTTAATTGGAATTATGACAAACTCGCATGTGGGTGATCGAATTTATAATGTTACATTTAAAAATAAGTGTGCATCGGCTCGCTACCAACATATGCCCACTTCCAGCTTACTTGGAAGAAGAACCTGGCGGATGACCTAACAGGTTACGTTAGTATTGCACAGAGACTCTTCGAGCTACGAAATGGAGTTACTGAGAACTTCGCTAACGCATGCGCAACCCTGAGCTTAACTTTGTAGCGCTGCAGTGGAAGCTAAGTTCTACACCGATGAATGCATAAGCATTTATGCAGTTGGGTAGCATGATTTCTGTATCACCAAGCAACACACTGTGTTCTGTTCTAATTGCCATTTAAATGAAGCAACTTAGATTTACAATAGTGTCAGCATCTGCATTAGCATGAGTGTCAACATTCATTTCTACATTAGTAATTTAATTCCTACATAAACCAAACTCAACTCTATCAAACCTATTCGTGTCATTTACATTTTTTTCCCTTAATATTTATCATTGCGCTTCAAATTCTCTGTGGGATCGATAATTTATATACTTATTACTTAGTGCATTCTCGACCGTGTATACTTGCGCATAAGTGATTCCGAGTGTACTTAGCATAAGTCTACTTAGAATTAATTACTATTCAGTATATTAGCATTGGAATCGCAACCCATCAATGACGCAGGGTTCATCTCCAATCTCGCCTCCTCTTTCAAAAAATGCTTTCTACTGAAAAATCTTGGTGCACTCATTTACATTTTAGGCATTTGAGTGTTGAATATTCAATCAACCATGTTCATTCACCGTTAATAACTGGTAAATCAATGTGATTATTTGAGGGACAACTCTCAAACTCTTTTGTCTAAATAAGCATTATTGGTGCTCTACAGTACCTAACTAACATGCAATCAGACATATAGTTTATATAGTGAACCATCTCAGCATGTTTCTAAAAACTTTGACTAATCACCATTGACAAGCTATTAAAGGCATCTTAGGACCAAACATCTGAGATTCTTTATTCAACAAAAAAAGACTTGACTATCTCTCCCTTCTCTGATGTTAATTGAGGATCCAATGTATATGATAGAAAGTCTATTGCTACCTATTATTTATTCTTTGAAAATACTTTTGTTTTCTGGACGTTGAAGGAACAAACTGTGGTTGTAGCATTCTAGCACATAGTCAAAATATCGCACCCACGCTTATGTTGTAGTAGAGATCATCTAGCTTAGACAACTACCGATTGTGTTAGGCATTAAACTATCGTCCATTACAGGTTTTTGGTGTGACAACATCATTACTGAGCCCATAGTTGCCAACCCTATTTTCTATGCCTACACCAACCACATAGAGATTGTTGTTCACTTTGTTTAGCATCATGTTCTTCATTGTCAATTGGATATCTAGTACATTCCCTCACTTGATCAGCTTACAGAATTCTTGATTGGCACTCTCTCATACAAAGTTTACCTATCTTCAGTCTAAAATCGGCGTCGTCGAACCTCCTTCTTGTTTGAGGGGATGCGAAGATATAATGTAGAATATATTTTGGGTGTTGAGATCCTCCTTCTAGAAGGATCTTTTCAACATGAGATCTTGTGGTTGTTGAACAAAACCTCTATATTTAATATTAGTTGTTGTTTTATTGTATTCACTTTTATTCATGTACTCCTCTTATATCAATGATATGCATTATACATAATAGATCATTCAATTCAAAACATATTTTCTCATATCGCTCCATAATTTCACCTCAACATTGCCCACAAAGAAAATCTGAACCCTAATTGATAGAAAAATAAATCTTAACCTTTTGAATAGTAGCCACGCCGATAAAGTTTGCACTTGAAAAGCTCTTTTTCTCTTAGATCTGCTTTACAGTCTTCGAGACAACACTGCAGAAACAACCTTATTTGAAGTCTTGAACAGATTCGAGCAAACTCTAGGACGCAATTGCAACTAGCTCCACGAATTAGTCTCTAAAGGTTTTCGAACTAGCCATAAAAGGCTCCTAAAACCAACAACAAAAGACTTTAAAGGGTAAAAACCAAAAAATAGCATCGATAAATTTTTTAAAAACTATTTCATATATAGTATAAAAGTGGTGAGTTTCCGGTGAAATGACCAAAATGCCTATGCTTCAATCAATTTTTAGGTATTAGATTCAGTCATTTTCAACTGATAGTTTCAACCAGTTTTCAGCTGATAGATTCAATCATTTTCAACTGATGGGTACAATCAGTTTTCAGCTAATAGATTTAATCACTTTCAACTGATAGATTCAATCAGTTTTCAACCGATAAATTCAATCACTATGTCATCTATCATTATATTTATGTTCATGTTTGAAGTTTTAAGTTCAGCCACTTTGTAACTATGCATTTACGATTTAGGTATTTTCATGTTTCTATTCAATCACTCCGTAACTTTAAAAAGTGGTTGACTTTTATTACTTAAAACATAAATTGACTTCTATCATTTGAATTGATTGACAACTATCAGGTTTTTTAAGTGATAGAAGTCAATCAGATTGACTTTTATTAATTAAACTGGTTGACTTCTATCAATTAAAAAATTGATTGATGTCTATCACTTAAAGTGATAAAATTCAATTTGATTGAAAATATTAAACTTGAGGTTAGTGTTTATAAAAAAACTTATTATTCTTATAACATAAAAGGAAATTTCTGATTAATCACTTCTAATTTATATTCTTCAATCAGTTTTCAATTGACAGTCTTTCAATTAGTTTGTTAATAGATTCAATCAGTTTACTGATAGTCTTGAATCAGTTTCTTTATAGTCTTCAATCAACCAACTCAAATGCTACTTTTCCCTTCTTCCTGATTTTCCAGCAATGAACAACTTTTTCGACGATTGTTCAATGAGTCGTAACTTTTGATTCCAAGCTCCGTTTAATGTGATTCTTGTTCGGTTAGGTTCTTATCTTCCTCTTTAATTTCATGTATTCCTTGGCAAAAAACAAGAAAAATGAAAGGGAGTGGAATTCAATTAGTTTTTAACCGATAGATTCAATCAGTTTTTATCCGATAGATTCAATCACTTTTTAACCGATCGATTCAATTAGATTTTAGCCGATAGATTCAATTAGTTTGTTGATAGATTCAATTAGTTCATTGATAGCCATCAATTAGTTTAATGATAGATTCAATCAATTTGCTAAAGACTTAAGCGACTCGGTACAAAAGAGAGGGCTTGAATTAGAGATGTTCATTTTTCCTGTGGGGACCCGCCCTAACGGAGCGGGGAATCCCCATTCAGGCAGAGAACGAGGACAAAAAATTTCGTGTTAGCTAAATGGGGTTGGAGATGGGAATGTATTCTATCCTTATTTCCTCGATCGTCACCTCGTTTACAATTTTTAAAAAAAAAATCTCTCATTTTACTCTTTAATTTTTAGATTAAAAAAAAAATTTGGTGAAATTATTTATTCAAATGAATATCTTATATTTTTTAAAAAAATTTAATTATTTGAGATTATTAATATATATATATATATATATATATGAAAAAAGTGAAAAGAAACTTAAAGGGGAAAAATTCCCCACGCGGAACCAGATCCCCACATTTCTCCGTGGGGAATCCTCACCTTAATCCCAAAAAAAAAAATAGTGAATTTACGGAGACAAGGATTGATTTGGGTGGCAAAGACGAGGAAGAGGAAGTCATTCCCCGGCCCGGCCCCATAAACATCCCGAGTTTGGATTCAATCATGATAGATTCAAACCGCTTTTTAGAACAATTCATTTTTAGAAAACACAGGTAAAAAAAGAGTGTGTTTTCCGATTTTATGTGGACGATTACGAATTGAGAAATGATCTGTGGAAGGAAAACGAAGGGTAGGATTGACATTTTTAAAGAGGTAAATGGAAATGTGCTACAAATAAATTACTTTTATAAAAATGCTATAATTGCAAGAAACACTCTAAAAAAGTAGCTATGCGGAGCAAATTCCCATATATATGCGCATTCAATTCTCAAATAACATGAATGATCAATATGTGCTTTTATATTTAATTTCTCAAATAATTACCCAGCTTTATCAAACTCATATTACTTTTTGAAATTTGAACATCTTGTATGAGAATTTAAACCAAACTAATCTCTATTTCTCATCTAAACTATGCTTAACTCTTTTGTTTTTCTTTTTCTTTTTGAGAATCCCAATACAAGTGTCAATTATACACTATTTATTTATTACATGGTTATTAAAAAAAAGCCATAAATTTATGTTGTTAATTTTGTTAGAACACTATTCAAATAAGCTCAAATGGAGATTTAAATTTCTAGAAAATATATATAGAAAGAAAAAGAAATGAGATCTGAAAGCATGCTTAAAAGGAAGTTTTCAATGATTAAATTAGGTTGGATTTGTATCATATGCTTAAATTTTATTATTTGGCTGATTAATATTTTTCAAGAAAAGATAGATGAAACGAAGACAAGGAGACAAGAAATTTTAGATTTTATTTAGTTATAAATTATTTGAAATGATAAAAGAAATTGACTGAGGATTCCATTTTTGAATTTTAGTTAGCATTCCACCAAACAAAAAAACAATGAGGGCATGTTGTCCCCATATAAAGAGAAATTATTTATAATCTACCCTATTTAATTTTAAATTGTTTAGTGGTTGGATAATGACGTTTCATGTGTGACAGTAAACTTTAATAATTATTATTTTAAAAAAATGTCAGGAAGAAAGAAGCAAGGCAAGGCTTCGTTTATATGTTAATTTATAATTTTAATCGAATAAACTTTTATGTTCATACTTATGTTTATTTAGCACAAAAAAGAAACAACTCATTACTTTCCATAATTATTTAATTTGATTATGAACATTGTTTACGGTTATATTATTATTTTTTTTAATTCAACAACATAAAATAATACGAGAGATTTAAATCTTGTACCTTCTTTGAAATATCAAGTTGATATTTACACCACAACCTAAATATTGATGTAATATTCCAAAAACAAACTTCGAGAGGATGATTGGAATTTGGAGTTTAAAAGAGTGAAGGAAGTGAAATGTTTTAGGGATATGAAATATTTGTTAGGAGATAAGTGTGTTAGAGAGAAAATGTTAGAAAAATATTTATTTTATGTAATTTTTTTTAATATAATCATTGTATATTTGTATTAATTGATAAATTTAATATATTTTCTTTTATATTGTGTGGTTAAAAATTAGAAAAAGTTTGATATGACATTTGATAAGATTAGATAAAATATAATATTTTTATATTATATGGTTGAAAATTAGAAAAATGTTTGATGCGATATTTGATAAGATTATATAAATGATTTGATGTGATATTGGAGGAGAAATTTGGAAAATCTCAACTCCTTCCTCTTCCTCTCTTCTCCTCAACACCAAAATCCAATCACCCTCGAGGTTACACACTAAAAGCAACAATTGAATGCATGATCACAAGATACCTAGGTCTACTACTTAGGTCTAGGTACCATTTCGCATAGTTCTACGATCACAAGCAAGTCTTGTCAACTCAACCCCCATCAAACATCATAGAAAGTGACTTTATAGTTTAGGGATTTGGTAGCTTCTAAAATAATATTGTGATTTTTCATCAAAATAATTATTTTTTATTCATAAATATCTTCCCACAGTCGAAATCGTTTAATTTGTGTTGGATTTGAGGGGCAACAACATCAAAGGCCTCAGTTTACTACCTTACGAGGTTCGACACAAGACTTTAGGTAAGGGTAAGAGTAAGAGGGGCTTCATCTTCATCGTTTAGGTAAAGGCCCGACCCGAATAAGGTCCTAAACCTAGGTCTTAAACCCTTATGCATGTAAATAGACTCGAAATCGAAAATGCGGAATTATAAAAACTTTAAAACCACAAAACATTCAGTGAAATTCAGTTAATTGGACCTGTCCCTGTTTCCAAGCACCTATCAAAACATTTATCAAATCCAACCCTGGCCAGAGTTTCTTTTATTTGCAAGTAAACACATTCTGAACAAATCCAACAAACGAAGCAAATACTTTAATATCCAGAAATACACCAAGTCCACCTAAGGGCTCCGTGCCCTGTCTACATGCATAAAGAGTTAAAAAGAAAACGAAAAAAGCTCAGAGTAATATTATCCATGATCATCCAGTAGCCTCCTCCTAGCCATCCAGTCTCGGTCCCAAGTTACCTGGTAGAAAACCACAGAAAAGTAAGGGTGAGCAACGAGTCGCTCAGTAAGAATCCCCAATTGGGGTACAATACGAAAACAAATCGTCTAGCACACAGATACATGCAACCAATCAAGAGCACAGAGAAAATCAACTTAGATTAGGCTAACCGCCACCCGTAGAACTTGCCTAACAAGAACTTACCGAGCTGCCCTTCGGGACTAACGACTACAACCTACATTCGGTTTCACACATGGATGCCCATCGGGGTCTTACACCAGCTCAACTCAAGGATGCCCATTGGGGTCTTACTCCTGCAGGATGCCCATCGGGATCTTACTCAATTTAGGGCACGATGATGCCCTACGAGGTCTTACTCAATCAGCACTCAAGGTTGCCTATCGGGGTCTTACACTTGCTTAAGCTCAAGGATGCCCATCGGGGTCTTACACCTACTCAATCACAAGGAAGCACATAGGGTCTTATACCTGCTTAAGCACAAGGATGCCCATCGGGGACTTACTCCTGCTAGGATCACAAAGCTGCCCTATAGGGTCTTACACTCCCTAGCTGCACTATGATGCCCATCGAGGACTTACACATACTGCAACAGTGTGATGCCCATCGGGGACTTACATACCTGGCAACACATTGGTGCCCATCAGGGTCTTACCCATGCGAGACCTAAACTAGTAACTCCTAATAGTCTCCTAAGTACAGTAATGCAAGCTAACAGATCAACCAGGAAATATTCAATAGCAACACAATCCTAGCATGGCTCTACAAAATATGAACAGGAACACGGATATGCCAGAGTAAGACAATCTCTAGCATGAAGCTAACATGAATAAGACAACAAACATGCCAGCAAGTCAGAAACAGAATCATATCCACTAGAATGCTCATAAATAGTTACAAGATATCAACATGCCATTAAAGTAATCGCAGGGTCCACACAACCCCGATAAGAAATCCTTACCTGGAAATAAGCAGGAAATAAACACAAACAAAGTGCTCCTTGAGCTGCAGATAACCAAGCCTAGCTATTCAAACCTAACACAGAAACCAAACGTGCCATTACTAATAGAACTAGCTAAATAAGGCTAAACAACCAGACCGAGCTAGGGTTAGAGTTTACCGAACTCGAACCGGTGCTTGGGACAACTCTCGGCCATCAGGGCTCTCTGCAGCTTGGCTCAGCAAGACAGCAAGCTGCTTCGCGTGGGCGAAGCGATAGGCCTCGGCAAGGCTAGGCGAAGCTGCTCGATGGACAGGTCAAGCACGTGCGGCTGTGCGACTGCGCGGTTCGCTGCGGTGAAGGCTTGGGCACGAGGCAAAGCGTGCCGCTACGATCGCACACGAAGGGCTGAGGTGCGTGTCGCTGGGGGGAAACGATGTTCGACTGGGGCTGCGTGTGAGGACAAGTTTGTTCGGGCTGTGAAGGGCGATTTGTGCGTGAGCGACAAGCTACGGCGAAACGATGCTTGCGTGCTCTCGACACGGCGACTGCGATCAATGCACGAAGAGGCTGGCAAAGCGAAGGGGCTGACCGTCAAGCTACGCGGCTCGGCCTTGGGGCTGCTTGAGGATCCAATGCTTGCGAAGGGCCTTTGTGATGGCGATGTGGGTCTCTCGACTGCAAGGAATGATCTGCTTACGGTGGTGTGGCACAAAGATCTCGGCTAGAGCTTGACATACACAACAACAAACTTTCGGTCAGGGCTCAACCAACCAACAAAGAAAGATCTCGGCTAGAGCTTGACATACACAACAACAAACCTTCGGTCAGGGCTCAACCAACCAACAAAGAAAGATCTAGGCTAGGGAAAGAAGGAGAAGAAGAAGCTTACCTCGATTCTTGGCCTTGATTCTTGGAGAAATCGGCAAAGTGGAGATGGAGGATGAAGAAGTTGGAATCGGCAAAGAGGGAGAGAAATTGCGTGCGGCAAGATGGGAAAATAAAAAAGAATGTGATTCCTCTTTAGTTTTAGTCAATTGAAAACCTGTGCTTTCCCCCATCGAGTCCCAGCGGCAGCAACCCTTTTCTTCTAAATTAATCCATTAATTCCAAGTCTCCCAAGCAACGCTTTTCTTACAGGTCAGGGGTTCGAATCTCACAAGCAACGCCTTATATTTTCTATTTTAAAACTCTTTTAAACCAAGCTCTCAACTCTAAAACAACCAAGGTTTGAGTCCTAGCAACAACACCATTAAAATTCTAATTTCCCTTTCCAATCCAAGCTTCCAAAAGCCTAGCAGGTCACAAGTTCGAATCCCAGCAGCAACATTAATTAATCCTTAATTAATCAACAACAAATCTCAACTCCTAGCCACCTGGGTTCGAATCCCAAGAGCAACACCTTTAATCTCTTATTTTATCTAAAAGCCAGACTCCGAAATCCAACATCATTCGAGTCCCAAAACCACACAATTAATTCTTATCTCCCCTTTAACCAGAAAGCCATCAAACTTCTCAAAATGCATTCTAACCCTGGAAACCTGAAACCAAAGAACAACTAGTCTTATCGAATGACAGAAACAGCCCACAACTCTGGTTAAACATCAAACCGGCCCTGAGGGAAAAATGACCAAAATGCCCTTAACACTAAAAAGCTCTAACGGCCCAACCGAACATCCGAATCATGAACCGAAAACACCTGGGAAACCAGCATGGAAAGCTGGGTCGTTCAATACTCACTCCTTTTAAGACTTTCGTTCTCGAAAGTCCTAAGACTGAAACAGCTCTAGGAAAACTCCACTGATTCTTAACCAACCGAACTCTCGGTTTAAACAACACCAGTCCTCCCTCGAATCTCAAAACCCTCTTGGGTTCCCAAAGGCGCAAAGCCACAAAGCCAATGAGTCTGCCACAACCCATCCCAACCAAAACTAGATATACACTAAGCTCCGAAGACAAAGATGTGGCAGTGCTAAATGGTACGCCACATGCTCCGACTCGCTCCAACACTTAAACGGTCCTACAACCCTAGGGCTTACTTATCCCCGCTTACCCAACTCAGGACGCCTCTCCATGGCGCTAGTCTCAGCAACTCGCGGACTGGTCACAAGCTCTAAAACACTACGCCACGCACCAACGTAACTTCTCTAAATGCTCACATCTATTAACAAACAGCCTCAACCCTACACCATGACGACACACGACTAAAGCTCTCCGGTTCCAGCAACCCGTCAGCCTCCTCTCTCTCTTCACAGGAGACCGGCGAACTTCAATGTTTGCCTACAAATCTCAATGGAATCCTTCTGAACCACCATCTAGCGACTGATCCTAAAGGCAAACTTCACCAACTAGTACGGGTCCACAACAACAAAGCCACCATCTCAAAGAGAAATGGCCATACCAAGGTCAAGGGGCACACTCCTGGTTCACCAGACGGCTAAAACCACTCACACCAGCTGAAACTTCAGCCACAGCCACGCTAAACAACAAGGTCAAGGCACAGGCTCCACTTGGCCAAACAAACAAACTGGGGCCCCTCAACGGCCGACCGTGATCATCCCAACGCAAACCCTACCAGCAACTGGCCTAAGAGAAACCTCGCTAGACAAGAGAACAACCAACATTCCTCTCACGGCAATCCTGAGTAGCAAGGAAAATAACACCACGCGGCTACTTGCAAACACAACAGCTTGAGGCTAACAATTCAACGGTCTAACCAACCAATGCCACAGCACCTCTATGCCAACCCACTCAACTTTGGCTCAGCTATAACGCCAACTGCGAATGCACAACAACTAGGAATAAAGCCCTAGAAGAGCTTGCTCTTCAAAACTAAAATCCAAGAATACAACGTGGCGAAGCTCACCTTAACGGTCGCACGTAACTCACCAGTCCAACTGGTTACTCAAAAGGACTTCCTCTTCTTAACTTAGTCTTAAAGCATCTTCCAACCAAAACTCCACACATGGGACATCTCAACCAGGACAACACGGGTCCTAAAGAATACTAATAACATCAACGACAATGACTGACGAATCACAAGCAACACGAACCAACAAGGCTATCTCAAAGGTTAAAACTTGAGGCTGGCAACCACGGTGCAACTCGACCACCTCAGAAACTAGGGGTGTCTCAACCTCCAAAGATCCAACAACCTTCCAGCAACCACACAAAACTCTTGAACTGGACTGACCACTGCCCTCGCGTGGTCGAACAACTTACAATCTGCTAGCAACACAATGCAGAAATCCTTTAACTGGTCTGGTCGCCACCCTCAAGCGGCTAAACAACTTTACAACTTGCTAGCACCACTCCAACCGACTCCACTATGCAGGAGCTAACCTTACTTCTCCTATGCAGAAACAGTTTCTTACAAATGAACTTCCGAAGGGCAGCAAACTCCACACACGTTCCCTGCCTTGCTCAAACAAAAGCGACCACACCCAACTCTCTCGGGAGCAACAACAGAGGGATTTCTCAACAGGCTGAACCGCTAACTTAGAGGGTTATCTAGCTTCGAGCGTGAAACAAAACTACACTAGACCTTAAAAAATGTTTAGATACAACTAGAAATAAAAAGAGAGAGGAAAGAAAAGTTGGAAGAAGATGTTGCAAGAGGAGCGCACTAAGGATCACAAATAGAGTACCAAGACCCATGCAAACATGTTGGATCTCCAAGAGATGATGATAGAATCATTCAAAAGGTCAAAAAGAGATGAGTCATCATCTTAGTTATTTAATTAAAACTTGTCATCTTATTAATGAATGAACATTTGTAGGAAAATATATATAACTTCTAATTTTTAAAGAAGTCATGTTGATTATGGCTCTCTAAAGATATTTAGAACTCGTGTCATCTTATGAATGAATCAACTTTACGGTAATTGTTTCCTTTATGGTGTTGTCAAAAACCTAAAACTTCACTAATACTTTTCAAGTAATACATCATATGAATATGTAATATATATATATATATATATACTAAAATAAAATTTTAGTAAAAATTGTTGAACATTGAAAAACCATTGGCCAGTATATAAAGACCAAAAGTTTTGTAACCGTCAATTTATATAAACAACACGCCAACGGTTTATAAACCTTAGCAAAGAAATAATGACTAACTATTTTTAAAATTGTTGATCAAATATAAACAACCCGATGATTCATTAAAACGCCAGTTAGTACTAAAAGAGCAGACAGTTGAGAAAGAATGTCACCTTTAGATACCTCAATGGGGTTTAGTCGGCAGTAAAAACACTTTCGACTGAGTCTAAGTTGACATTGTCTTATAACTTAGCCGAAAGTGTTTTATAAATCGCAACAAAATTTTTTTTTTATTGTAACGTCCCAACCTTAGTCTATATATTGTAGACTATTTTAGGATATTGACTTGCATAGAGATTTACTCATATGTCCACTACGTACTATTTAAGTCTTTATTTAATAACTTTCTATTTCATGTCATTAGTCAAATTAATCCGTTCGTTTTGGATAATACGAAACAATTTGAATAAAACAATAACTCTTTATCAATTTATACTCGAGATAATATATTTTTTTTATTACAGAAGTCTAATTTTAGGTCTATTCATTTTTCGTTCGGCGAAGAGATTTTACTTTTTATGGCACAAACCTAACATGGCAAACTTTTGATATCTACTTTGGTAAAATATCGACTTTGACCTTTTTAAAAAAAAAAGAAATGTTCATACAATTGATTTATGAAGTTTTTTTTTGTAGGTCAACGATTGTGGTGGTGTGATCAAACTACTAACTTTTAGAATTATATGGAAGAACCTGACTCCTAAAACCATCATAAACTCGGTTCTTACTCAGCATGCACGATTCAAACTACCGTTGTAACCGAATAGTTAAAACAAAACCTCTTTATTTAAAAACATAAAACAATTCAATCATAATGAAAACACCTTGTTCAAGCCTCTAGCCAGAGATTATTAAAAACATCAAATAAAGTTCAATCAGATAACATCCCCATCTAGCATGCTAATCAATGAATAAAAATAAATGAAGGAAAGACAATGCATCGGAAACCCATGATCCATCAACTCCTTCTCTAGCCATCCCGGTGCTATCCCAAGTTACCTAGTGGAAAAACCATAGAATAAGGGTGAGTACGAATAGTACTCAGTAAGAATCCCAAGCCAGGGTACAATACGCAAACAACACATCATCTAGCATCCTAGCAAACATGCAATACAATCAACCAACAAATCTCAGAACTAATTCTCAACTTAAATTTTGAACCTCGAGAGTCTCTAACTCTCGGCTAGTGACCAGCTAGCTATGTTGATCCTAGGCACTTAGGAGAGTACCGAGTGTCTGGCTCTAAAATGAACAGAAGGTTGTACTGACGACATTAGCCCGAGGGAGCCGTCCTTTGGCATCTAATGTGTGTGCATGCACACTGCTTGCTGTTGCAAACGGGGTAACTGTAGCCTACATAATCTACACCGGTCTAGGTGCACATGCCTAACTACAAGGAATGGTGTAACATAATCCATAGTTAGTGGGAGGCCCTCGGCAGCAAACTATGGCAGCCTGTTCACGCCTACACCTGAAGCTAAAGATAGTCCCAAGGTAAGCTTACGCCAAGGAAAGGATCCCACTCTAGCAAGCCACAAACTAGGATTCGCCGGGGGGTGTGCTGCACCACAACCTGACTTCCGGGGGCGAGAATCGATCCTCACTGATCCCGACCAGTGGGGACAACATAAGTCGTCCACTCTTAGCCTCTAGATGATGACAACCTAACTGTAAGACATGCTAAGAGTACAACAAGCTCGATACCTAACAGATCACCAACATGCGCAGCAGCTAAGACATACAACCCTTGCATGGTACTGTTAAACATAACTCATGGAATTTAACGCATGCTCACAATACAACTAGATCATCACATCAATCCTATCCACTAACACATGCTCATAATCCAGTATAACAGGTAAGCATAAGATACAATCGATGATAGTTCACGCAGGGTCCACACAACCACGACAAGGAATCCTTACTTGAGCAATAATATAGAACAATTAAAATGTTGCTCCTTGAGCTGCAAATACCGTCCAACACCAACAATCCTTACCTAACAATTAATTCTAACAAATTAATATTAATTATTATTATATAAACTACAGGAATTTAGGGAATTCAGAAATTACCCAAATCCCGAACGGTAGAACGGTGAACGACAGAAAATGGACAGAAATCGATTTTGGTAATAAGGGGAAAAATTGATTTCAGTAGAAATTGGGAAGAAATCGATTTCGGCCGAAAGTAGAAGAAATCGATTTCTGTAGAAATTGGGTAGAAATCAATTTTGGAAAAAATCAATTTCGGTAGAAATTGGGCAAAAAGTCAATTAGAAGAAGGACGATGGAGAGGAAAGTTTATGGCTTTTTTAGGGATTTGATCGATCGAATGTAGATAATCGATTAAAAATATTTTTTTCCTTATTATTTTATTCTTTTCATTTTAATTAAAACAAGGTTTTTCCTCCAATTTGCAAAAGTAGCCTTCCTTGGTCTGAAATTACGAAAACAACCCATAACTCATTAAAATGCAAGAACAACCTCTAAAGGTGAAATTAATAAATTGCCCCTCAAGACTAAAATAAATCTAACGACCCAATGAAACACCCGAAATAGCTAAAATCATACATGGAGAACTGTCTCAATAATCTGGGTAGTTACAATTCTCCCTCCTTTTATGACTTTCGTTTCCGAAAGTCAGTAAGACTCAAACAACTCTAGGTAATGCGTCTCCATCTCTTCCTCAAGCTCCCAAGTTGCTTTCTCAATTTTTTGACATCTCTAGTGAACCTTAACCAAACTGATCTCTCGGTTACGCAAAGTCTCGCGTTCGCGGGCTACAATTCGCACAAGCTTCTCCTTGAAGCTCAAGTCTTTATTTAGCTCTAACGGCTCAAAATCAACAATATGAGATGGGTCTGCCACATACTAACACAACATCGAAACGCGAAACACACTGTGCATAGTCGCCAACGATGGGGGCAAAGCCAAACGGTAAGCAACTGGACAAACCTACTCAAGGATCTCGAAAGGGCCCACAAACTTGGGACTCAACTTTCAGCGCTTACCAAACCTCAAAACACCACTCATCAACACTACTTTCAGAAACACGTGCTGGCAAACCTCAAACTCTAAGTCTCTGCATCGAACATCGGCGCAACTTTTTGGCCTACTCTGCACTGTCAATATATGGGACCTAATCTTTTAAATTGCCTCGTTGGTCATCTATAGCAACTCTGGGCCCAAAACATGTCTGTCACCAACCTCTTCCTGAAACAGTGGAGATGTACAATGCTTACCATACAAAGCCTCAAATGGAGCCATTTGAATAGTCAACTAGTAACTCTTATTATAAGCAAACTCCATCAAATACAGGTAATGATCCCAACTGATAAAAAAAGTTAACACGCAAGCTCGCATCATATCCTCTAATATCTGGTTCATTCTTTCTGTCTGACCGCTTGTCTGAGGTTGAAACACGGAACTGAAACTGCACTCTGTGCCCAAACCTTTCTTGAGTGCTCTCCAAAAACGAGAAGTGAACCGTGAATCCTAGTCTGACACAATCTTCACTGGCACACCATGGTATCGAACGTTCTGCTCTAAAAACAATTGTGTCCACTACTCCACAGTTTGGTGATTCTACCTAGAAAAAAGTGTGCCCTCTTAGTCAAACGATCAACAAAAATCTAGATTTTAGTAAAACCTCTTGGTATCTTCGCCAAACCTGAAATGAAATCTATGGGAATCTTCTTCCACTTCCACCGAGGCACACTTAGTGGCCGCAAAAATTACCAATTTTTGCACGGCTCCTTTACTTGCTAACAAGTAAGACACTTGCTAAAAACTAAGCTAAAGCAACATTATAACAATTGATGTCAAGGCACATGCTCTACGCAGCCAAATCAAAAAAATTTGGGGTCACCCAAACGACCAACCAACAAGCTACTTCGAAATAGTGCTCCACCGAAAACTGAACTTACGCTAACAACCGGGAGGCATAGGAAAATAAGAACTCTTCGTACCACTCCTAAGGGCAAGAGAAGAGAAACAACAATAAGGTTAACCTACTACTCATCGTAAGAACCTTGAAAGCTACGAAAAACTCAAAAAACAACCAACTTTTGACACATCACCACTATATCAATCAACTCAACTCTAGCTCAAAATTAGAACACTGACCGACGCGTCAGCAAATAGCTAGAAGCCAAACTCAAGAAAGTCTTGATTACTAAACTTAACTTCAATAACTCAACAAGGCAACCTTTGCCACAAGACTTAAGTGTTCAGTTCTTAACCAAATGACATCCTCTTTAAACTTAGCTTTTTGTACCCCAACCATATGCATCATGCTTGGAACAACTTGACCAAGCCAATACAAGCTACTAAAAACAATCCTCAAAACGACGAACCGATAGGGTCGAGTGTGATAACTCGCAAATAGAGATTATTTTAGGCTATCTTAGTGTGCTTTATTTTAGAGATAGAAGAGAGAAAACAACCATTCATAGAAGAAAAGTGAAGAATTAGCTTAGAAAATCACCATGTATTCATAAAGTAGCATCGGAAGCACATATTCGCATTTTAGCGCTAAATTATAGAAAAACCACGCCTAACAATGCTTTTCGCAGGATATTCCGTAGCAGCGCGAGAGAGAATAACAATGCGAACGGTGATCGGATGGCATGTAAAGACGCGTAAATCAAAAAGGAAAACACTTTAAAAAAAAGTACATCAATAAAGAAAGAATCGAAGAATCAATCATGCAATTAAGATGACATCAATCAAATAAATCGCGACGAAAATCATAGAATCTTGCATTTATGAAGATTTGCACAGCTCACCTCAACTTGTCGAACAAGAAATCCAACTCTATAAATACCAAATCAAAAAGCTGAGATCGATGAACTGGTTAGTTGCCCATGAGCCGATCGTCGAAGCGCGAGAAGCAAATGGTGATGTGTAGGAACTGCTGACAAGGGAACTACACATAATCAGTTGTGCCAATTCCATTTATTGTTTTTTTTCATTAGGAGTAGTTTACAGTATTTGAACATTTCATAGTCATAATAAAATTGTCTGATTTAAACCTCTATCTTATGTTTATTGTTGTGACTGCGTTATAGGAATGCATGTTAGTTACTTATGATTAAAACGTGTTAATAGCATAGGTTACAGATTGTTACATTGCTGCATATTTAACTCTATATACATGCGTTGATTAGCTACCAACGCATGTACCTTTGTGGTGAACCAGAAGGGAATCTGCATGTTGACCCAGTATGCTACTTTAGGTTAAGTGAACGTTTGCTCACTATTCAGGGAGTTAGGGATAACCTCTCTAATGCTTACGTTACCTTGTGCTAAGTACGGAGTTCGAAGCGGAAGCTGGTTCGACCATAAATCATTAGTTACGAAAGTAACAATTGATAGGGAAGTAAGGCAGTCTGTGGCTAGTCCACGCGTTTAGCATCTTTTAGGATTATTTAGTTGGCATTACTCGTTGCATGCATTAGCATTTTATTTTTCGTATTTCAGTATTTTTTATAAAACAAAACCACTCAACTCAACACCATATGTTTCTTTACTTTTCTGCACGACTCTAACTTAAACGATATTAGCTCTAGCATCAATCTCTGTGGGATCGATAAATTTTATATACTTGTTACTAGCTGCAATTCCTGAACGCGTATACTTGCACGTAAGTGATTCTGAGTGTACTTAGCATGAGTCTACTTAGAATTAATTACTATTTAGTATATTAGCATTGGAATCGCAACCAGACGAGTCAATTTTTTTTCGCCGTTGCTAAGGATTGATTATTTTTAGTTATTATCTTTAGAAAAGAGTAGTTTTTATTGTCTAAAGGTTGAATCCTTGAATTTTAGGAAACTCGGAGTTTAGAATAATTCAATCAACAGGGAAATGAGTCCTAAAAATACTCATCACCACTTCCACAAGCATTAAATGGAATCTAACCTGTTTAGAAATCAGCAATGGACTCAATATTACATTCCCTAGCAAACATTCGCATATCAGCAACAAGGCTACGCGGAAGAGATAAGCCTGACATAACTTCGTTCAGCGGAGCATTATCAGTCACAATATTGGGGAGATCAAGGCAACCTCTATCAACATCAATTCGATCCGCGTGCAGATCACAGAAACATGGGATATACATGGGACACTAGAAGTCATGAACCTAGGGGCTTCATGAATACTCGTGGGTATTCTCCAAATAACACAACTCTAGAGGAAGAAGAGAAGCTAAGAAGAACATAGTGGTTTAGGGACAATAGTACTATATCAGAACCTCTAGAGCCTCATTATGAAAATCAATACTCTCTTAGAGAACCAATAGGAAATTGTGTAGCAAGCAACATACGAGCCGAAGAGTCATATCTAGAGGCCGATGTACTCAATGAAGCAGCAACACTTAATTTTCTCTACGAGGAAGAACTCTCATGGGACGACTTTCGATTGGCTACAATAGCAAGTGTGAAAGAGGCTAAGGAACTACAACTTGCAGTAGAGATAGAAAGAGAGCAGAAGCAACGCTATTAGAAACAATAGGAAGTATGGGCAAGGTTCGCCAACCCTGCAACTCTAGAGGTGGACAAAGCAGAATGTGTTATGGGTGACAACCAAGGAAGCTCGAAGGTTGATACCGAGCATAACTCAGATGATGAGAGTATAATTGGAGATGAAAACTGCCAACAAGAGGGCATGGAAGGTGATGAACCGACTGATCCAATAAATGACAGTTCACAACCACCTGAAAAGAAGGATGCGGACTCAATCGTTCTATAGGGGAAGAAAGGAACATGGAGAATCATAGGCCACCAGTAATGGTACCTGAGTTTCTCTCGTTCACAATAGATGATGAATCGCGGGAATTGATTTGTCGATACAACGACACTTGGGCAAATCAACTAAGATGTAGTACAAAACAGTGTACCCTATCGACGCTGTGCTTGAAAAGAAGTCTATGCACAAAGGCGCATGGATAAGAAAGGCAAGAGAAAGCGACAAAAGATGGTGTCGCCCCAGAAATCCTTATATGGCCAAAACAAGGATGAACTATGCCGGATGGAATTGGCGTAATGGTTTCGCCCAGAATCGCTCAACAACATTCCTGGAATGCAAAAATCTGGTATCTCTGACTTTGTGAAAAATATTTAATTGCTTTAAATAAGGTTGATTTATGATATTTTGCTGAATTAATTTTGATTTAGTAATTTTAGGAAGTATTTCTTTTGTTGCAATTTACTTGTTATTATTCTTTTTATTATCTTAGGAAAGAATTGGACCGAATATTGTTTTCCTTGTAAATTGATTACCTTCCTTGCATGACGATTCTAAATTTAACTTTCCAACCATATATAAAACCTGTGTAAGGAAGAGTCGATCATTGTAAACCATTGAGATTTTCAAAGACTAATAGACCGGCATACCTTAGTCAAATGGCCTCAAGCAGCACTTTACCTCTTAAGAAAACGGAAGGAAACATAGAACAAGGTCTGGCAGAATCGACCAAGGCTATGTATGCGGCATTACTAAAGAAGAGGTTATGACGGGAGAAAGGTTGGACAGAAGCATTCATGACAAAAGCTACCTTCAGAAAATAGATAGCTTAGGTTTAGGGAAGCTTGGCCACGCCAAGAATGGATGCGAGGCAAAATTGGGTTCGCCAGTTCTATGCGAACCTAAATAGAGAAAGGAAATTCTTTTCTCGGGTAGAAGGGAAGCTGATTGACTATAGATCGATGGTTCTAAACGAAGTCTTCTACATACCTGATGAGCCTAGAGAGGAAGGGCAAAAGCTGCTAAAGAGACCAACCAAAGCACAACCAAATGAGTGTGTAAGGACAATCGCAATAGCATAAGCCAAATGGAAAATTTGATGGGCATTCCCTATAGAACATATTAAGCCAGAATTGCGTGGGAACTGCTGACAAGGGGACTACACATAATCAACTATGCCAATTCCTTTTTTTTTTCATTAGGAGTAGTTTACAGTATTTGAACATTTCATAGTCGTAATAAAATTGTCTAATTTAAACCTCTATCTTATGTTTATTGTTGTGACTATGTTATAGGAGTGCATGTTAGTTACTTATGATTAAAACGTGTTAATAGCATAGGTTACAAATTGTTACACTACTGAATATTTAACTCTATATACATGAGTTGATTAGCTACGCATGCATGTACCTTGTGGTGAACCGGAAATGAATCTGCATGTTGACCCAGTATGCTACTTTAGGTTAAATGAACGTCTGTTTACTATTCAGTGAGTTAGGGATAACCTCACTAATGCTTACGTTGCCCTGTGCTAAATATGAAGTTTGTAGCGGAAGTTGGGTCAACCATATATCATTAGTTACAGAAGTAAAAATTGTTAGGGAAGTAAGGTAGTATGTGGCTAGTCCGCGTGTTTAGCATCTTTTAGGATTATTTAGTTGGATTACTCATTGCATGCATTAGTATTTTATTTTTCTTATTTCAGTATATTTTATAAAATAAAACCGCTCAACTCAACAACATATGCTTCTTTACTTTTTTTCATGACCCTAACTTAAACGATATTATAGCTCTAGATATCAATCTCTATGGAATCGATAAATTTTATATACTTGCTACTAGTTGTAATTCCCGACTCCGTATACTTGCTCGTAAGTGATTCAGGGTGTACTTAGCATGAGTCTACTTAGAATTAATTACTATTTAGTATATTAGCATTGGAATCGCAACCAAACCGGTCAGAGTGCAACACAAGCTAGAAACGCTCTTTCAAAAGTCAAAACTTGGAACAACCACACTTGGTGTAACCACAAACCTCGACTGGAACAAGGGAACTTCCAAAACCTCAAGTGGTCCAACAAAAAACAATTGGTTGTACTTAAACTAAACCATCCACTAGTCATTGGTTGAACAACAAACACAACGAACTTAACAGTCACAAACTTTCGCTATTTCAAAGGACAAAGAGTTTACCATCAACTCACAACTGAATCGCGACTCCTTACAAAGAGGAACATACCAAGGACATAAAACATAACAACCTCTTAACGATCACACTCAACCAAAAGTGGTAAACAAACCATCGAGCTTTTAAGACAAAACTCCTCTTAAAACAACAACTGTAAACATTCCACTGATTGTCTCCATCCACACCCCAAGGTAACAACAAAGCTACTTCCCACAGAACAAGAATAAACATTCAACCCAGATGTTGGAGACTGGGTCAACTTCAAATCCTACCAAACGAGATCACATCAAGAGGAGCAACATCACTTCTTATTTACGAGTAACTCCAAACTATCTTCTGAACAACATCCCAAAAACAAAACTTTAGATACAACGAAGTTTCAACCTATGTTGCTACTCCAAAGCCAACTCAAAGATTACCGCGAAACTAACTTTAGCTTGACAACTAACAACAAGGCTCCAACAACACCATTAAAATCCCATTGCTTGGGTCTGACTGAGCTCTAGTGAGGGTCTCCACAAACTTAGGGTCATTCGGATGACCCTCAAACACACACTGCCATAAAGACGGTCTAACAGCCAACTGACCAAACAAGCATAAACCTCCTTCAACATCACCACTAAGTTGGTTAGCTCCAACTTCCTGGGTAAAAGGGCAAGAGAGACTAGAAACGCTACAACATGTGTTGTCCTCCTACTCAAAGCATCAGCCACATCGTAGCTTCACCCAGGGTAAGAATCTCAACACCACCCTTAGCAACGCCAGTCAACGACTGTGCAGTTTCTTGACAACCACTCCCTGCTCTGTACCATTTGAGCACCAAAAAAACAACAACAAAGATTCTTACCATCCAAAGTCGAGCTCCAAACGAACAACTTCTACTGAAAACAAGCAATCGAACAACGAGCAGAATATCTTCGTATTCTCCAACTAAGGGTAATTTGTGGAGTAGTAGCTTGAACTGGAGCCCTAACTTCTCTAGAGAACTTAGCCCAGTCTCGTCCTATAAGAATTGACTTTAACGTGGTTTACTGGTGGTTACGATGCTAATATATTGTACGGTAATTAATCTAAAGTCAACTTATGCTAAGTATAACTTGGAATCACTTGCATGCAAGTATACGCGGTGGTGAATTGCAGCAAGTAATAAGTATATAAATTTATCGATCCTACAGAGATTGATGTCTAGAGCTAACACTATTAAGTTTGAGTTGTACAGAAAAGTAAAGCATGAACGTATGAGTTATTATGGTTTGATTGAAATTGCATATGTAAATAAATATGATGCAATGAGTAATGCTAACTATCAGTCCTAGAAAATTCTAAAGGCGAGAACTAGCCAAAGAGAGTCTTGCTTCCCTATAAAATAAGTACTTTCGCACTTAATGATTTATGGCAAGGGCAGCTTTTCTGTGAACAACATTTAGTAAGGTTATTCCTAACACTTTAAGCTGTAAACAGACGTTCGCACAACCTAATGTAACATACTAGGTGAACATGCAGTTCCTTCTTCCGAACTCACCATAAGGTACATGCGTGGGTAGCTAATCGATGCATATATATATATATATATAAAAATTAATATGCAGTAGTGTAAAACTCAATGACCTACACTCCTAGCATACTTCTATTCATGAATAGTAAACATAAACTCCTACATCGCAACCATAGAGATGAACATCAAAATAGAAGTTAAATAGATGATTTTATTGCAAATATGAAATGTTCAAAACTACAAGCTACTCCCAATAAAATATTAAAATGGAATTGCCACGGTTGAAGATGTGCAGTCCCCTTGTCATCGGCTCCTACGACACCACCATTTACTTCTCTCCACAATAAGCCTCATGGCCAACTGGCCAGATCACCTTTCTCGGCTCCCTACCTTTGCATTTATAAAGTTGAATTACTTGGTCGACCGACCAGCTGTGAAATCTTCATTAATGCAGGATTCCTTGATTTCCACTGGAGTTTGTTTGAGTGACGCTGCCTTGATTACTTGATTAACTCATGATAATTTCCTTGTTGGCGTGTCTTTTTCGAACTTGTTTTCATTTTGAATTCGCGCCTTTTTGCGTTGCTGGTCATCGTTCGCGCTGATTGTCCTTTACGTGGTGTAACTTAATATGTCCTACCATTAGCATTGATTAGGCACAGTTTACTCAAGCTTTATGCTAAAAACGCGAAGTTGTGCTTCTGATGCTACTTTATGAATGCATGTTGATTTTCTAAGCTATTTCATCGCATTTCTTTTATTAACGCTTTCTTTTCCCTTTTAATTCTAGAATAATACAAACTAAAAAAACCTAAAATATGCTCTATTTGAGAGCTATCAGTGGTTTCCAATAACCACTCACAACGGGAACAAGCTTCTCACAGGTACATATGTGAGTACAACGACTAGCCATTTACTGAAGATCAAAGTCTAACCCACTCTCACAGAGATGCAACCAACTGACTCCCAACAGAGTCACAACTGACATCTAAACACCAAGGGTTCAACTTTACAAGTGCTCACTTCGCAACAAAGCACAACAATAGTGGGAAAAACCTAAATCTACAAAGAACATATCAATGACAACATGTATATACCTCGAACTGTCGTATCTGTCAAGTGTGCCCTACGATAGAAGCATCGATCACCTGACTCTGATATTGGGTCGGTCTAGCATCTGCAGTGCTTGACTCTACTGTAAACTAATAAGTCACAACACCGGTATCTGACCACACTGCCTAGCAAAACGGCACACTTGGCCACAACGGAAGCATGCAAACGTGAAAGTAATATCCATTCCATGAACTACCTTTTACACACTCTACCCAACTCTCGGGTAAACTTAGGGAGTGATACTCTTGGTCATTCCTCGCACATCTTTCCTCTTGTGGCCATCTGACTACCATCAGCAAAGATCACTTGTGCTACATGAACAACTGTCACAACTGGCACGACGGTGCAACATCTGGAGGAATCTACTAAACTCTTGAATAGGTCATATAAATCATCAGCATGAATAATGCGAACTGGGCCTAAACCACCAAAGCTTGGTGCCAAGCAAGCATTATCCAACCACATCATGAAGTGCTGCTACTAACAAAACTCTAAGTATTGCTGCAGGTAGAACATGCAAGGTCATAACCTTTGGTGACAACAACACTAACAAATCGCACTAGGAACTCCATAATCATTTCTTGAAATGCAACAACTAGCTTTACTTTAGGAGTATGCTGAAAAGAAGGGTACACCTCTACTAGATGACTAGGGAGGTTCACCATCGGATCGAGTCCCGATGGGTGAACTACGACTGCATTCCTTCGCAAAGCCAAGGAATGATCTGGCTGCAGTACAACAATAGGCTTGCAAGCGGCCTTTAGTGTTTCTACACCCTTCCCAAAAGCTGTTATCTACGTAGCTACGCTCTGGATAACTTTATGAACAATCACGGCTCAAGATCTACACCTAAAACATCAAAGGTTAGTCCACGCTTGGACCAACACCACAAGTAATCAAGAAAAGACATGTAAGCTAGATGCAAATACTATAAAACAATCCCTTTTAAATTAACTTTTGACATACCTGACGCCTGTTGGAGTGTTGATTATCATGGGGAGAAACGACCTAACTCAGTAGTTCAGTCAACAGAATCTATGACTCTGAGCTTTAATACCAACTGTAAGAACCCGACTCCTAAAACCATCATAGACCCAGTTCTTACTCAACATGCATGATTCAAAATATCGTTATAACTGAATAGTTAAAACAAAACCTCTTTATTTAAAACATAAAACAGTTCGATCATAATGAAAACACCTTGTTCAAGCCTCTGGCCGGAGATTAATAAAAACATCAAACAAAGTTAAATCAGATAACATCCCCATCTAGCATGCTAATCAATGAATAAAAATAAATGAAGGAAAGACTATGCAGCTGACACCCATGATTCACCAACTCCTCCCTTAGTCATCTCGGTGTTGTCCCAAGTTACTTGATGGAAAACCACATAATAAGGGTGAGTATGAATGGTACTCACTAAGAATCCCCAGTCGGGGTACAGTAAGCAAACAACACATCATCTAGCATCCTAGCAAATAGGCAATACAGTCAACCAACAAATCTCAGAACAAATTCTCAACTTAACTTTCGAACCTCGAGAGTCTCTAACTTTTGGCTAGTGACCAGCTCGCTATTCTAATCCTGGACACTTGCTAGAGTACCCAATATCTGGCTCTAAACTGAACGAAAGGGTGTACTGACGACATTAGTTCGAGGGAGTTGCCCTCTCGGCATCTAATGTGTGTGTGCGCACACCGCATGCTGCTAAAACTGGGGTAACTGTAGGTCTACACAATCTACACCAATCCAGGTCAACATGCCTAACTACAAGGAATGGTGTCCATTGATCCGTAACTAGTGGGAGGCCCTCAACACCCAACTGTGGTAGCATGTTTACACCTACACCTGAAGCTAAGGATCGTCCTAAGGTAGGCTTACACCAAGGAAAGGATCCCACTCTAGCAGGCTATAAACTAGGCTTCACCGGAGGGTGTGCTACACCACAACCTGACTGTTGGGGGCGGGAATCAATCCTCACTTATCACGACCTGTGGGGACAACATACGTCGTGTCCACTCTCAGCCTCTAGATAATGACAACCTAACTGTAAGACAGGCTAAGAGTAGACAAGCTAGATACTAACAGATCACCAACATGCTCAACAACTAAGACATACAACCTTAGTATGGTACTATTAAACATAACTCATGGAATCAACACATGCTCACAATACAACCAGATCATCACCTCAATCCTATCCACTAACACATGCTCATAATATAGTATAACAGGAAAGCATAAGATACAATCAATGATAGTTCACGCAGGTTCCACACAACCATGACAAGGAATCCTTACATGAACAATAATACAGAACAATTAAAATGTTGCTCTTTGAGCTGTAGATAACCAACATGAACAATATCACAACCTAACAATTAATTCTAACAAATTAATATTAATTATTATTAAGCAAACTACAAGAATTTAGGGAATTTAGAAATTACCCAAATCCGGAACGGCAGAACGATGAACGACAAAAAATGGGCAGAAATCGATTTCAGTAGAAAGTCGATTAGAGGAAAGACGATGAAGAGGAAAGTTTCTAGCTTTTCTGAGGGATTTGATCGATCGAATGAAGACGATCGATTAAAACTCTTTTTTTTCTTTTTTTTTAGTTCTTTTCATTTTAATTAAAACATGGTGTTTTTCTCCAATTTGCAAAACTAGCCTTCCTTAGCCTGAAATTACAAAAACAACCCATAACTCATTAAAATGCAAGAACGACTCTAAAGGTGAAATTAGAAAATGCCCCTCAAGACTAAAATCGCATTAATGGCCCAACGAAACACCCGAAATAGCTAAAAATCATACATGGAGAACCGTCTCAAAAATCCGGGTCGTTACATTATAATTGAAGTCTTGTTTATTGAATTATGTTTTGATGAACTCGACTACTAAATAATGTTTTGACGTATGACATGACAGTCAATGGCACAAAAAAAAAAAAAAGATAAACATGATTTAGTAGAAACATACCAACAAAGCATACTAATGATGAGAAATAAGTATGAAATATCTCCCGAAAAGTTAGACAAGTCTTTCTCTTCCAATTATATTGTATTCTATATTAATACTTTATGGAACTTTTTGGCTTATAGTTATCCTCCTAATGTCATGATCTTTTGAGTCAAATTACCTTTTGTTATTATCAAACTAGTGTTCTCCGAGGACCTATCCTAAGCATACAATGATCGATTCTCTTAATTCGAGACTCAATGATTGATTAACCATTCAATTAACAAAGCTGCAAAAATTTTCCAACCATGTAACAACAATCAAAATAGTGAATAAAAGTATAGGGAAGAGAGATTTAGACATATCGATGTATAGTGGTTCGGTGCGTATGCCCTACTCCACTGTTCCTAAGTGATTAACGCTTAAGTGAATCCATATTATTAGATATAAGTGTTCCAATGTTCAAGATTACAATTGCAAACATAAACTACAAGGCTAATCCTGTAACGGCCCAAAATTTCAGAGAAAAACCCTCTAGGTATATTCATTTATTTTCTGGGATTTTGGTGTAGATGCTAGTTAGTTATGGCTTTCATGGGAATTTTTGTAATTTTACCTTTAGGGACCATTTTACAATTGTTATTCGAATTTTGGTTATTTTTGTAATTTCAGGCACTTGGGGAATTTTGTTGACATTGGGTTGGTTGGATATGTGGAAGAAATAAAATGGTTAAAAGAATTGTATTCTATTTTGTTTAAGTTAATTAAAAAGAAAAAAAAAAGTTCATTAAAGTTAAAAGAAAATGCTAGATTTTGGAAGTAAAAGCCCCTTTAAAAACTAATTTTAAGTTGAATTAAATAAAAGGAAAATAAAACCCTAGCTTCATCTTTTAATTCATCTTCTTCTCCATCCCACAACCCTAGCTGCCACCCTCAGCTTGACACTAGCCACCGCACGCCGTCTGCCCAACCACCTACGCCGCATCCCTCCTACTCTAGTCTCACTGCGCGCACCAACAAGACGCGAGTCGCGCGTCTTCTCCATCGCTTCCAGCCGTACTCGAGCTCGTCGTCAACCTCTCAACAGCGTGCAGATCTCTGACCAGCTCGCGCACGCGTGTTGCGAGTCGCGCATGGCCTCTGTTTCACAATGCCTGTCTGTGCGTGCGTGTTCTTCGTCCAGCTGCGCCGTCTCTGCAACAAGACACCTCAGCCGTCGCTTAGCCACGCCAATGCCGGATGCATGTCTCAACGAGTTTCACCCCTGCCGCTCTTATATTTTCTACGCGTAGCAGCATCTCTCGATGCCAATGACCACCAACTCCTCTTAGTCAGTCAACCCAATCATGTTGCACTCATTTTAGTCTAGTGTTGGGTAAGTTTCTTAACCCGATTTTATAGTTATTCGCTGGTTGTTTGTGGTTTTTCTGATTGTAATATGTTGATGGTTGATTTTGGTTAGCCATTTGGTTCTTGTGGAGTATCGAGATGTGTCGTGGTTTCTGTTTGGTTCGTGTTCCACCGAGCATTGGAAAGCAATGTTAATTTCTAGCTTTGGGTAAGTTGCTTCTCAAGCTTGTTTGGGTATGGATTGAATTGGTTTTTTTGGAGATCTATGTTGATTTTTAGTATGGTTCTTATTGGCTGATTTATGAGAATAAATTGTTAGGTTGTGTTGTTCAGGTTGGCCTGTGCAAATTTTAGCTCGGGAGCGCAAGACTTTGCATAATGAAGAGATTAACCTAGTGAAGGTTCAGTGGAGAAATCAGAGGGCAGAGGAAGCTACTTGGGAGTTAGAAGACGAGATGAGGATGCATTACCCTGAGTTGTTCCAGTCTTAGGACTTTCGGGGACGAAAGTCTTTAAAGGGGGGAATACTATAATAGCCCAGGTTTTCCTTCCGGTTCCCCAGGTACGTTCGGTTGATTCTTCAGTCAGTTGTTGGGTTGTTAGAGCTGTTTGAGCTTCCAGGGGCATTTTGGTCATTTTGCCCTCCAAGTAGGTTTTCCAGTTAACCAGGGTTTTAAGGCAGTTTCTGGCATTTGTTGACTACAGTTATCCTTCGGTTTCAAGCTCCCGCATTTGGAATGTATTTTTGAGAAATTTGGAGGCTTTCCAGTTAAAAGAGAAAAATAAGAATAAATTGTGTTGGAGCTAGGATTCGAACCATGGTGGTTTGGATGATGGATTTGGGCGAGACCTTCTTGCATCCTTGGAGTCCTTACTGAATTCATCTAGGTAAGCTTGTGTGCTTGTTGTGTTGGTTTGGCCGAGAGCAACAAGTAGCTTGGAAGGTATTGCTCTTCCTTTGGCTGAGAGCTACTTGGTAGCTAAGAGTGTGTTGCTTTCTTTTGGACCGAGAACTAACTTGTGTTGTTTTGTGTGCCTAGTTGAGAACCATCTTGCAAGGAGTGGCCGAGAGTTTCTAGTGTTTCATCTTTAGTGCTTGGCCGAGAACACTGGGTTGCAAGTAGGGGTAGTCTCTTGAATCCCTTGCTTCTAGTTTATAGTTCATAGTTAAGTGTTTAGCTAGCTAGGTTTAATTGTATGTTGTATGCTTTATTTGGTTCTGAGACACTACACCTAAGGGAGCACTTTACTGTTGTTTATCTGCTTGCTTTTCAGGTAAGGATCTCTTACCAGGGTTGTGTGGGCCCTGCGATATGTCTTGATTGCATTCTTTGTATATGTTGATTGTTATGAGCATGTTAGTGGATAGGATTGCTTGGTTTTTCATCTCTGCTAGCATGTTTACTTTGTTTCCACATGTTAGTGCCATGCTAGGTTTGTTCTTCCAGCATATTCTGTAAATCCTCCTTTAAGTTCATAGTATCATGCTAGGTTACTTTCATTTACTTGTTGAGCTTGTTCTGAACTGTTAGGAATTACTTACTTATAGTGGATAGCTTAGATAGGATGTCTTACTCCAGAGGCTGAGAGTGGACACAACGTACTTTGTCCTCAAAGGTCGGGATTAGTCACTAGCATAATGTACTTTGCTTCTGCCCCGACAGCCGATGCAGATTAGCTCCCACATTGGTATAAGCCTAGTTTGTAGCCTGCTAGAGCGGAGCCCGTCACGGTTGCAAGCCTGCCCGAAGACAGTTCTTAGCTTCAGGTCGGTGGTACAGGCTATAGCTGAGTGCCGAGAGCTTCGCACTACTATAGATCATTGACACCGATTCCATTCTTGTTTAGAGCCTGACTTTTGGTACTCTCCCGTTGTCTTAGGAACAGCTTGGCCGAGGGTAAGAGGCCCTCGAGGACACCTATTCGGGATCAGCTTTTGAGTTTGTCATTTGGCTGAGGGAGAAAGACCCTCGAGGGTGTCTGACATCTATTGAGATCAGCTTTTGAGTTGATCAATTGGCCGAGAGATAAAGACCCTCGAGGATGTCATTTGGGATTGGTTAGGAGAGCCAATCATTAGGCTAGAAGTAGGAAACTTTCGAGGTTCCCTAACATGTTCTGTTAGCTCGTTGAGCAAAGTTCTGTGCTGGTAACTGTTTACATGTATACTAGGATGCTAGATGATTGATGTATTGTATTGTACCCCGGTTGGGGATTCTTACTGAGTTCCTTCGTACTCACCCTTACTTTCCTTTCAGTTTACTTGGGACAACACCGGGATGGCTAGTGGAGAGAGCTGTTTGATCATGGGAGCTGTCGGCGTACTCTGTCCTTTATTGTTATTTTGATTCTTTCTTTCTGTTGTAGCATGCTGGGGGAAAAATGTTTTATGTTTCAATGATTTGTTTTAAATTGTTAACTTTTTAATACTGAACAGGATTTATTTATGGAGGTTTTTGGAATGAATGTTTTCTTCATGTTGTTTAATCATGTTTTGTTTTTAAGCAGTTTCCATTACTACTTTAAATGTTTTAAATTGTAAGCATGTTAAGTAAGAACTGGGTTTAGGACTTCTTTTGGGTCGGGTTCTTACGGTTGGTATCAGAGCACAAAGTCATAGATTCTGTAGACTAACCTGCGTTGTTGGTTGTTTGTCCCCATGATCATCAGCACTCCACGACCGTCAGGTTTGTATAAGTATTGTGTTTAAAGGTTTTTACAATACTGCATCTAGTATACATGTGTACCTTTTGTAGGTAGTGAGAGTTCGAGAGAGGACTAACCCTTGTGGTTTCCGTGTAGATCGCCAAGATGCTTAAGCATACACCTTGATGGTGCAAGACCATCCAAAGCGCAGCGAGATTGTAATGCATTCGATTTCCTATTCCAGTTTTCGAGGTGCCTTCGGGTCAAGATTCGATTGTTTGGTTGGGTCTTAGAGCTGTTTTGACCCTTGGGGGTATTTTGGTCTTTTGGCTCCTCAGGCAGGATTTGTGGATTTCTAGGGCTTCGAGGTCGCTCCTGCCTTTGTCGAGGCTTGTTTGTTGTTGGTTGCGAGTCCCGAGGTGTTTGGGTTAGTCGGTTGGATGCTCGTTTGTGTTTTGGGCTTTGGCAAAGTTATGGTTGTTGGGTGTTTCCTTTGGGATTCGAGCCCGAGCCCTCAGTGTTGATTTGGGAGTTGGATTTAGGCGAGTTTTATTGATTGGAAAAGGTTGCTTCAGTCGGGTCTCGAAGGAGGAAGCCAGGAAATGGGATTTTAAGGATTTTTGAGGTTTTAAAATGGTTAAGGATGGAAAATAAGATAAAAATCCCATTTTTCCCCTTTTTTCCCATTTTCCTTTTATTTCCCATTTTCTTTTATTTTTTTCCCAAAATCCATTTTCTCTCTCTCTCTCTCTCTCTCTCTCTCTCTCTCTCTCCGAGCTAGCCCCTTTGGTCACCCAACCCAGCCAGCCCAAGCCCCTTGGCCGCCCAGCCTCCTCGCCCAAGCCCCAGCCCGAGCTAACCTAGCCCCAGCTCGCCCGCGCAGTGCCAGCCTCGCCCAGCCCGAGCCCCAGCTCGCCCAAGTCGCGCCATCGCCAGCCTGAGCCTCGCCCAGCTAGCGTCGCCCGAGCCCCTGCCTCGCACAGTGTCGCCCAGCTCGCGTAGCCCGAGCCCTCACCCAGGCCGTCTCGTCCGCGTCCGTGTCGTGGCGCCCCGCCCTCCGTAGCTTGCCGAAGTCGCTTGGTCCCAGCCTGCAGCGTGCCTCATGTAGCTGCGCGTCGCGTCGCCGCCGCGACGCTGAAGTCGCTATAGCTCGTCGAGCTCGCGCGCGGCGCTCGCCTCGTCCTCGTGCCGCAAGCGCGCGCGCGGGCCGGTCTCGGTACCGAGCTAGGGCGGGTGCTCGTCTCACAGCATGACCAGTCGGCCAGCCCAAGATTGCCGCCGCCCGTCTGTGCTGGCTCGTTCAGCGTGTCGCGCCGCTCGTGAGTTGCTCCCGAGCCGAACCCTATTTATTTTATTGTATTTAGGCCTATTTTTATGATTATTGATGTGTTTGTTTGGCTCGCTATAGGTTGCTCGGGTTCGATCGCAGTTAATTTTATTGTGTGTTGTTGCCTTCCCACCAGGTAAGGATTTCTTACAGGAGTTGTGTGGGCCCTGCGATATATTATGTGATTGCTGATTGTATGCTTGTTGTGTTTATTGACATGTTTAATAATAAGTGCTCTATTCTGAATTCCCGACTGGCATGATTTCCTATGTTGTTTCTCATGTTAGTCCATGCTAGGTTGTTCCTTTCTAGCATGCTCGTATCTGTTCTTGCTCCGTAGTATCATGCTAGGTTCGTTGTATTCTTATTGAGCACGTATTGGATTGATTGGATTGTTTGCTGATTGCTATGACAGGTTAGAATTCAGGTAGATAGCATCATCCGGGCCGGGTGCATAACGAACCTTGCATCCCCGATAGGGACGTACGAGATGGAGCTCCGTCCCAGATCCCGTTAGGGACTAGCAAACCCTAACGGCGGGCCCCGCAATCTTGGGTGAGGGTGGCAGACTGTTAAATGCCCCAACGGTCGGGATGATGACTTGGCATTGCCTTGTCCCCGACAGTCGGCACGTCCTCAGCGTGTTTCGGCGGTAGCCCTTGAGTTGCCACCTGATAGGGCAAGGACGGTTTCCTGGTGTAAGCCTACCACGACCCGTGCCTTAGCCTCAGGTGCGGTGGTTCAGCCGACATAGTTCACGTGTCCGTGTCTCACACCCTATATCGGTGACACCGATCCGGAGATTTAGTTAGGCATGGTGATCGGACATGGGACTTGCCACTAGACCCGGCACCCCCATAGTCTGCAGAAACGCGGTGGGCGCGCGCTCATTATAGCGCCACGACCGAGAGCTCATCGGGATCTTGAGCGGTGCACCTTTCGTCGATGAGCGATGCGCCGAGGCCGGGACTTGTTTCTCGTATAGGGCGTATTGTGTGGTGAGTTATTTCCGGACTAAGACCCTGAGTTGGCATCCGAGGCCCAAGTGTGGGCTAAGCTATGTGCTTTATTCTGTGTTTATATTCATAACTTGCATACCTTTCTGCTAGATGACCATGTATATCGTATTGTACCTCGGTTGGGGATTCTTACTGAGTATTTCGTTACTCACCCTTATTATGTGGTTTTCCACAGGTAACCATGGTGCGAGACAGGATGGCTGGAGGAGGAGCTGTGATCATGGAAACCCGTTGTTCAACTCTGAGTTTTATGTTTATGATTTAAATGTCCTCTGAATGCATGTAGTTGGGCACGGAGCCCTAGGGTGTTTTCTGAATGTATTTCCGAATTCTAGCATTGTTGTAACTATTGTAAAGTTTGTATGTTTTAAATAAATCTCTGATCAGAGTAAGTTTTGTAAATTTATTTGTCTTGGAACAGGTGCTTGGAAATAGTGACAGGTTCCAGGAATTGATGTTTATTTTTAAATGGATGTTTTATGTTTTAGTTTTTACTTAGAATCCGAACACCATCTTGCGAATTTTCTGTAGATTTTAATGCATGCATTGAGGTAACGGCCTATTTTAGAACCCTTTCGGGTCGGGTCATTACAGAGATGTTGCTGAGACAACACCTAAGGTTGACCAAACCCGTAGGTCGCCTGTGGCCCAAGCTATTAACTTGCTTGGAGAGGGGGGTAGAGGCTGCTATGCCTCAGAGAGCAGCTCTAGGAGCTGAGTTTGTTGCCATGAGAGACATGATGATGGCCCTAATGTCCGAGCAGAGAGTCGAGACTCAGGCGCAACTAGTAGCGCAGAGGGAGGAGTCTAGGGCACAAATAGTCCAGCTGACACAGCTTATTCAGCAGGTACCCCCAGTAGCTTCAGTAGCCCCGGTAGTTGCCCTAGGAGGTCAGGGTCAGCAGAACCAGACTGATGCATTAGTTGGTACTGAGGGAGCCGTAGAGTTTGGCAAATGGCTCAAGGACTTCACTAAATGGAAGCCCATAGAATTTGATGTTTCAGAAAATCCTTTAGTAGCAGTGAAGTGGTTAGCCTGGATGGAGTACATTTTCATGGTGATGGGATTCCCTAACATCCAGAGGTCGAGGTGTGCGACCCATGTTTTGACTGATACAGCTGTGTGGTGGTGGGAGTCCACAGACAGAGCTAGACCAGCAAGATCTCCACCAGCCACCTGGGAGTTCTATAAAACTAAGTTCAGAGCCAAGTATGTCAGTGATGAGGCTCAGCAGAAGATGGCGGAGACCTTCTCAAACCTGAGGCAGGGCACATACAACATAGCTAGATATGAGAAGAAATTCTTTGAGTATAGTTACTTTGCCCCTGAGCTCATAGCCAAAGAGGAGCTCAAGATTAAAAAGTTCATCAGTGGGTTGAGGAAGGAGGTTTCTCAGGACGTACGAGCACTCGCTCGTGAGTCTTATGACAGAGCAGTGGAGTTGGCCACCATTTATAATCCAAAATAACCGCCAGTGCAGGTTCTTGTTGCCATAGTTCAGTCTGCTCAGAAGTATTCAGGGTAGAAGAGGAAGTTTGAGTCTTCCAGTGGGTCCCATTTAGGTGGACAGCAGTGTAACGGCCCAGGTTTTCATCCCGGTCTTCCAGGTATGCCCTAGGGGTATTTTGGTAAATTGGTCAGGCCGTTAGGGCTGTTTATGTCTTTTCCAGTTGTTAAAAATTATGGGATGGTCTTATGTAGGTTTTTTAGGCTTTGTGGATGTGTTTGGGCATGGAAAGATGCAAAAGTAAAATTGGGAGTTATTTGTGTTGCATCTGGGATTCGAACCCGACTCTCCATGAAGCCTGTTGGGATGCGTGCCAATTGAGCTAATGGGAGCTCTTGTTACTCCTTCCGCGGCATGTCTTGGTTAGCCTTGGATCCTTGGAGTTTTGGTGCATTTGATTAAAAGAAAAGAAATAGGTTTTTTGGTGTTTCTTCTCCACATCACCTTGGCCGCCCAAGCTATTCTCTCCCAAGCCCCAAGCCGATCCCCATCTTCCAAGAAGCCCCGTAGTTCGATCGTCATTCCAGGTAAGTTTCATCGTTCTCTTCTTCTTCTTCGAATCGGGTTCTTGCTGGCCGAGAGAGAAAAAGAGGTGAGTGTGTGCTGTGTTTGCAGCTGGACGAGAGGAGAGCCCTAACAGCCAAGCTAGGTGTCGTCGCGACCAATGACGCTTGATCCGCCATCGCTCGCCCACGCCGGGCTTGATTAAGACATACGCGCGCGCCCTGGCTTCGTCGCGTCTCCACGCCCGCGCCCGGCTAGCCCGTCGCGTCAGGCGCGGCACTGGCGCCAGCAAGCAGCCGGCCCGTGCGGCTTTGTCCGTCATGCGTCAGCCGTGCCGTGTGAGTTGCTCCCGAGCTGAGCCCTGTTTATTTTATTATATTTAGGTGTATGGATTGTGATAATTATTGCGCTTGTTAGGTTCTCATTAGCTAGCTCGGGATCGATGCAGCTTAGGATTCTTGTGTGTTGTTGCCTTCCGACCAGGTAAGGATTTCTTACTGGAGTTGTGTGGGCCCTGCGATATATTATGTGATTGTTGTTTGTATGCTTGTTTGTGTTTATCAGCATGTTTAGTGATAGGTACTCTGCTTTGAATTCCCGACTAGCATGATTTCTTATGTTGTTTCTCATGTTAGTCCATGCTAGGTTGTTTCGTTCTGGCATGCTCATTATCTGTTCTTGCTTCGTAGTATCATGCTAGGTTCGTTGTATCTGTTGAGAACGTATTGGATTATTTGCTATATCTGTCTATAGGTTTGAGATATGGTAGGTAGCATCATTAGGGCCAGGATGCCTAACGTAACTTGCATCCACGGCAGGGACGTACGAGGCGGTACTCCGTCCCTGATCCACCGTTAGGGTTTAGCTAACCCTAACGGCAGGCCCTGCAATCTTAGGTGAGGGTGTCAGACTGTTAAATTCCCCAACGGTCGGGATGATGACATGGCATTGCCTTGTCCCCGGCAGTCGGCACGTCCTCAGCGTGTTAGGCCGTAGCCCTTGATTGCCACCTGTTAAGGCAAGGACGACTTCCTGGTGTAAGCCTACCACGACCGGTTCCTTAGCCTCAGGTGCGGTGGTTCAGGCTGACATAGTTCACGTGTCCAGGTCTCACACCCCTATGTCAGTGACACCGATCCATAGATTTAGTTAGGCATGGTGACTAGACCTGGGCAGCTTGCCACTAGACCCGGCACCCCCCATGGTTTGCAGTAGCATGCGATGCGCGCATACGCTCATTATAGTGCAGACTGGAGAGCTCCTCGGGATTGTGAGCCAGTGCACCTTTCGTATCGACAGTAGACAGGCTGAGGCCGAGACTTGTTTCTCGTATAGGATCGTATCGTGTGGTGGATTATCCCGGAGTAAGACCCTGAGATGGCATCCGAAGTTTATGTGTGGATTTAAGCTATGTGCTCTCTTCTGCGTTTATATTCATAGCTTGCATACCTTTTTGCTAGATGACCATGTATATCGTACTGTACCCCGGTTGGGGATTCTTACTGAGTAATTCGTTACTCACCCTTATTATGTGGTTTTCCACAGGTAACAATGGTGCGAGACATGATGGCTGAGGGAGGAGCTGCTGATCATGGAAACCAGCTGTTAAAACTCTGAGTCTTATGTTTATGTTTCTTTATGTTTTTATTGTCCTCTGAATGCATGTAGTTGGGCACGGAGCCCTAGGTTATTTTCTGATTGGTTCCTGGATTCTGACACTGATGTAAACTGTTTTGGATTTTGAATGTTTGAAATAAATCTCTGATCAAAGTACGTTTTAAAATGTATTTAGCTTGGAACAGGTACTTGGAAACAGGGTCAGGTTCCAGGATGTTTTACATTTGGTTTATGAATGGATGTTTACCGTTTTTTGTTTTACTCAGAATCTGGCATACAACCCTGCATAATGTTTTCTAAGTTTTTAAAGCATGCATTGAGGTAAAGGCCTAGTTTAGGACCCCATTCGGGTCGGGTCTTTACAATTGGTATCAGAGCTCAGAGTCATAGATTCTGTAGACTGACCTTTTGTTGTAGGTCGTTTTTCCATGATCATCAGCACTCCAACAGTCATCAGGTACGCCTAAGTTTACATTTTTAGAAAAGGTTTAAGAATTTACAATACTTTTCATCTAGTGTATGCCTTGTTTAGTGTTGTGGAGCGGAGACGAGCAGGTTCTCACTCGTTGTTGGTTTGGGTCCAGAGCACCATCATGCCAACTTTCCTCAGTGTAAGAAGTATGTTAGCAGCTAGTCAGGGTATCCAGATAGATTCAGATACCGCTTGGACATCGTTCCAGAGAGAGGCAGAGATTAGACTCTCGTAGGCCACTTGTGGCCTAGTTGTTAGTTTTCCCCTAGAGAAAGGGTGGAGGTGATTTGCCCTGGAGTACCACTCCAGGAGAGGAGTTAGCTATGGCTTTGCTTATGTTGATGCTTTGGTGGGAGCAGTTCCGGTGGGGACTAGCCTGGGTAGTTCAAGTGTTGATCTTGAACCTTAGCAGATTGTTTGATTGCCCAGTGAGTAGCTGCAGAGTTGGTAGCCTTCGAGGAGGTTGCTGAGACATCTTTGTTCTCTTGTAAAGTGTTGTTGTTTTGCAGCCAGTAAGTCGGAACCCTTTGTGTTAAGGGTGCAACGAGCAGTGTTCCCATCGGACTTGATCCGTTGGTGGTTTCCTCAGTTGTCTTATAGAGTTGAACACTCTTCTTTTGGTGAGCTCCTAGAGTAGAGCTAGTTACTGCATGTTGAGAGAGCCGGCCAGAGTTTTGTAGAGCATCATGTGGAGATGCAAGAGTAGGCCGTAAGACTTCAGTTAGATAAGATGCCATAGTCAGGGTTGTTTGAGTTTTGAGCCCTTGTATGCCTAGCCATAGTTTTTTTTTTTTTTTTGTCACTTGAGGTTGTGACCTTGCTGGCCCCATTTGTAGTAAGATGTGGATTTGGTAGTAGTAGCACTTGAGGTGCATTGGTTGGTGTGCCGCTTTGGCACTAAGTCTGGTTCAGGTCTGAGTTTGGCACGAGTAGATCAGATGGTTCTATAACTCATCCGGAGTTCAGCACTCCTTTAGCCTTTGGATCCGTTTGTGGCAGTTGCACCTGTTTAGGTCGTGCAAGAGAGCTAGTTCAGTGGTAGTCGTAGGACTACAAGCGAAAGGATGTTCGAGAGGAGCCGGAGCCTCTTGCCAGAGTTACCAGGGTAAGAGTGCGTCAGCAGGTTGAAGGTTGATAGGTGTTAGTGCGTGTGAGTCTCACGCTAGTGCTAAGGCCAAGTGATCTATGTGGTTGGTAGTGCGGTCAACTACCTTCGAGTGCCTAAATCTGAGGAGAGTTGAGCATCGTAGATGCGAGTTTGGTCCAGCAGAGGGGCCATGAGGTGGATGCTTATGAGACAAGCTGGATGCCTATGAGGCGAGTTGGATGCCTATGAGATTAGTAGGATGCCTTATGAGAGGAGTTGGATGCCTTATGTGTGAAGCACACTTGGTAGAGTCTTGGTATAAGGTAAGTTCGGTTTGGCATTGTTATGCTTTAGTAGAGCAAGGTTGCCACAGCTTCAAGTATCGTGTGGAGATGGAACTTCTGGTGTTCCTTTGGTTGTCTGTATTTCTGCCAGGAGTTGGTTGTTGTTTCTTTTAGAAAGCGTCTGTTAGTCTTGAATCTCTAGAGGAAGGTTGAGAGTTGTGCACACAAGCGTGTTTTGTGTAGTTCGTTTGGTTGGCGAGAGTTTTGGAACCATGTAGGGTTTGCATTGGAGAACTGGTGCTCAATTCTTGGAGAAGTTGGACTCCAGGTGGATGTTGTAAGGCTTTAGTTGAGATTGTAAGGATACCGTGCTCGTAGTCGGGTTGTTGCTTAGGCAAGTTTTGTTAGGTTGGACCTAAGCTTGGTGGGTGGAACCCCTTGTGGTTCATGGTTTGAGTTCAGATGGTACTGAACAAATGGTGGTTGTAGCTAAGCCACGTAGTTCCTAACCGTAGTGGCTAAGAGTGTTGCTCGGAATCCTTACCCTGGGTGGAAGCTACGATGTGGCTGATGCTTTGAGTAGGAGGATGACACATTTTGAAGCGTTTCTGGTCTTTTTGGTTTCGAGGTTCGGAGCAGGCCAGCATGGTTGTGATGCTTGGAAAAAAGAGTTGCTTTTTTAGGCAGTTGGCTATTAGACCGTTTGACGACAGGGTGTGTCGAGGGTTGCCGAAGAACCCTAGTTATGGAGAGCCTCACTAGAGCTTAGTCAGACCCAGGTAGTGAGTTCAGTTGGCAAGCCGGAGTCATGTAGGTTGTAGACCTCGGGTGAGTTGCTGGCAGATTTGGTAGACTAGCAAGCTAGTGTCTGTTTGGAGTAGAGTCCGGATTGGTTCCGGTGTGGTGAGCAGTTGGTGCTTGGTGTTGACCAAGGTGTGGTTTTGAGTTGCTAGAAGTTAGTTTTGCTCGTGGGGCTAGTGGTTAGTTACTTGTCGGTTGTTTTTCCTATTTCCAGGATGTTGAGAATTGCCTCTTTTGGTGTTTGGAGGTGAGTTTTGGCTAGTTTGTGGTTGGCAGTTCAGTTTGTGGTGGAACCCCTGTTGTTGCCCCCGTGAGATTTAGATGTTGTTGCTTTAGTGGAGCTAGACAGCGAGCGTGTGTGGAGCTCTCTGTCCTTCGGTTATCCTCTTGTAAGAACCGTTTCCTCATAGGAGTTGCAGGTTACTCCCTTGGTCTTGGAGTTGATGGTGGTGGTGCTAGCAAGAGGGAAAAGTTTGTTGGCTGCTTGGAAGCAGTTGTTTGTCCAGTTAAGCGGACTCTTGAGTGGTGTTCTGGAAGTTGCAGTAAGGGTTGTTCTGCCTCTTGTGAGTGTTGGGCCTAGTCAGCTAAGGTACTTTGTGTGTTTGGCCTGGGAGCTATTGCACCTTTGTAGTTGAGGAACCCCCCTTTGTATCAGTTGTGAGATAAGGTTGCACCATTGTGGCTGGATTCGGGTCTTGACCTATTGAGGGATCCTTGCTGGTTAGTGTAGCTTGTGCTCTGCAGCAATTGTTGGTATTCTTGTTCTTGGTAGTTGGTGTTAACAAGGTAGTGGCGTCCCGTTTGTGAAGTTTCGGTGGGAAGGTGCAATAAGCCTAAGCTAGAGGGTTAAACCTGTATGCGTTATCATTTGGACTTGTGAGATGTGTTTCATATTTGAGGCAAGCTTCGTTCCGTTGGTTGCATGGAGGTAAGTTTGGTGGAGGGAGCCCTCTGAAGCCCTGTTGATAGCAGGTTGACTTTTCAATCAGTGATCCAGGTCGACTTGGAGTTGAGTAGTTTGGCGTGGTGATGTAGTGTGCGGTTGCTTAGGCTACCGAGTTCGTAGCACTCAAGTTGTTGGTTTGTAGGAGTCCGTGTGGAAGCTGGCAGCTGGTTGAGGTTGTTGTGTGAGTTCGGATTTTTGGTGGATTGGTTTCAGTAGCTAGAGTTGTTGGCACCAGGGTGTGGCAACAAAGGTTATTCTAGGCAGTGCGTTGATGAACTGTGGTTCTGAAGAGCGTTGTTAAGAGGCTTATGAGCCGAGTGCAGTCCTGTAGTGTTTTCACCCTCTGACCGATGGTCTTTGGAAGGGGTGAACCAGGTCTCTTAGATCTTGTTGCGAGTTGGTGTTTCCGTGGTTAGGCGGCGGGAGACCAGTGTTGGTTTTATGAGGTTGCTTTGGGTAGCAATTCCCAGCTGTTAGTTCTTATGGTTCCGTTGAGGCGTTGTATGATAAATGTTGCAGGTTTCTAGTGTTGTGAAAAAAGGTTGGTGGTATCGTTTTGGATCCCGAGTTGTCTGCAGATTTGCTTGTGAGCGAAGGCGTAAGATTAGAGCTCGTCTGTTGGTAGCCCAGAGCAGGCAGAAGTGTTACGCCGATGTTCGGCGTCGAGTTTTAGAGTTGGAGGTTGGACAGTGCGTGTTTTTAAGGTTGCACCGATGTGAGGTGTGTTGAGGTTTGGTAAGCGAGGGAAGTGGAGTTCCCGTTTTGTTGGACCAGTTGCGATGCTTGAGAGGATTGGCAGAGTTGCGTATTGGTTAGCCTTTCCTCAGTTGATGTCAGCTGGGCATAGTGCGTTTCATGTATTGATGCTGAGGCAGTATGTGCCGGACCCATCGCTCATTGTGGACTTTGAGCCTTTGCAGCTGAATGAGGATTTGAGCTTCGAGGGGAAGCTTGTGAGTATTCTGGACTTTGAGACGAAGACGTTGCGTAATCGTGAGATCCGTTTGGTAAAAGTTCAGTGGAGGAGTCAGAGTTCTGAGGAAGCCGCTCGTGAGCGGGGAGGACGAGATGAGATTGCAGTATCCTGAGCTATTTCATTCTTAAGGACTTTCGAGGACGAAAGTCATAAAAAGGAGGGAATATTATAACGGCCCAGGTTTTCATCCCGGTCTTCTAGGTATGCCCTAGGGGTATTTTGGTAAATTGGTTGGGCCGTCAGGGCCGTTTATGTCTTTTCCAGTTGTTAAAAATTATGGGATGGTCTTATGTAAGTTTTTTAGGCTTTGTGGATGTGTTTGGGCATGGAAAGATGCAAAAGTAAAATTGGGAGTTATTTGTGTTGCAGCTGGGATTAGAACCCTAGTCTCCAGGAAGCCTGTTGGGATGCGTGCCAGTTGAGCTAGTGGGAACTCTTGTTACTCTTTCTGCGGCATGTCTTGGTTAGCCTTGGATCCTTGGAGTTTTGGTGCATTTGATTAAAAGAAAAGAAATAGGGTTTTTGGTGTTTCTTCTCCAAATCACCTTCGCCGCCCAAGCTATTCTCTCCCAAGCCCAAGCCGATCCCCATCTTCCAAGCAGCCCCGTGGTTCGATCGTCATTCTGGGTAAGTTTCATCGTTCTCTTCTTCTTCTCCGATTTGGGTTCTTGCTGGCCGAGAGAGAAAAAAACGTGAGTGTGTGCTGTGTTTGCAGTTGGCCGAGAGAAGAGCCCAGCTAAGCCAAGTGCAGTGTCGCGCGCGGCCAAGAAGCAGCCAGACGCCGTCGCAGCCCAAAGAAGAATTTCCGTCGCAGCCGTCGCACGCACCAGATCGCCCAGTCGAGCTCACTCGCTCGAGCCCGCTTCGCGTCGCTCGCCCGCGCGCCCAGTCCGCCTGTTGCTCATCCGCGCCAGCGCGCCTACCACGCTGAGTGCTCGTCGCGTCTGTCGCGACCGCCGCGACGCCGGCGCTCATCGCGTCGCACGCCCGCGCCCGGCCGATCGTCGTCGGTGCGCGCGCGCAGCCCCTGCCGCTCATCAGCGCCCAGCAGCAACCCTGACCATGCAGCCTGTCCGTTCGCGCGTCAACCGTGCCGTGTGAGTTGCTTCCGAGCTGAGCCCTGTTTATTTTATTATATTTAGGTGTATGGATTGTGATAATTATTGCGCTTGTTAGGTTCTCATTAGCTAGCTCGGGATCGATCGCAGCTTAGGATTCTTGTGTGTTGTTGCCTTCCGACCAGGTAAGGATTTCTTACCGGAGTTGTGTGGGCCCTGCGATATATTATGTGATTGCTGTTTGTATGGTTGTTTGTGTTTATCAGCATGTTTAGTGATAGGTGCTCTGCTCTGAATTCCCGACTGGCATGATTTCTTATGTTGTTTCTCATGTTAGTCCATGCTAGGTTGTTCCATTCTGGCATGCTCGTTATCTGTTCTTGCTTCGAAGTATCATGCTAGGTTGGTTGTATCTGTTGAGCACGTATTGGATTGTTTGCTATATCTATTTATAGGTTTGAGATATGGTAGGTAGCATCATCCGGGCCAGGATGCATAACGTAACTTGCATCCACGACTGGGACGTACGAGGCGGTACTCCATCCCTGATCCACCGTTAGGGTTTAGCTAACCCTAACGGCATGCCCTGCAATCTTGGGTGAGGGTGGCAGACTGTTAAATGCCCCAACGGTCGGGATGATGACATGGCATTGCCTTGTCCCCGGTAGTCGGCACTTCCTCAGCGTGTTCGGCCGTAGTCCTTGATTGCCACCTGTTAGGGCAAGGACGGCTTCCTGGTGTAAGCCTACCACGATCAGTTCCTTAGCCTCAGGTGCGGTGGTTCAAGCTGACATAGTTCACGTGTCCAGGTCTCACACCCCTATGTCAGTGACACCGATCCAAAGATTTAGTTAGGCATGGTGACTGGACCTGAGCAGCTTGCCATTAGACCCCGCACCCCCCATGGTTTGCAGTAGCATGAGGTGCGCGCATACGCTCATTATAGCGCCGACTGGAGAGCTCCTAGTGATTGTGAGCCAGTGCACCTTTCGAAGTTTATGTGTTTATCGTATCGTGTGGATCGTATAGGATCGTATCGTGTGGTGGATTATCCCGGAGTAAGACCCTGAGATGGCATCCGAAGTTTATGTGTGGATTTAAGCTATGTGCTCTCTTATGTGTTTATATTCATAGCTTGCATACCTTTCTGCTAGAAGACCATGTATCGTATTGTACCCCGGTTGGGGATTCTTACTGAGTAATTCGTTACTCACCCTTATTTTGTGGTTTTCCACAGGTAACCATGGTGCGAGACAGGATGGCTGGAGGAGGAGTTGTGATCATGGAAACCCGTTGTTCGAACTCTAAGTTTATGTCTATGATTCTTTGTGTTTTATTTTCCTCTGAATGCATGTAGTTGGGCATGGAGCCCTAGGATGTTTTCTGACTATTTTCCGGATTCTAGCACTGTTGTAACTATTGGAAAGTTTTGTATGTTTTAAATAAATATTTGATCAGAGTGAGTTTTGGAAATATATTTGTCTTGGAACATGTGCTTGGAAACAGGGACAGGTTTCAGGAATTTTATATTGACTTTTTAAATGGGTGTCTGTATGTTTTAGTTTTCACTCAGAATCCGAAAACCATTCTTGCATATTGTCTTTAACTTTTGAATGCATGCATTGAGGTAATGGCCTAGTTTAGAACCCCTTTTTGGGTCGGGTCTTTACAAGCAGGCTTGCCGACAGGGCCATTTTAGAGGTCAAGATCAGCGTCGACCACAGACTAGACAGAAGGACCACCAGCAGGGCGTTGTTAAGCAGCCACCCCAGTGCCACACTTGTGGCAAGGTGCATTATGGTATTTGTGGAGCATCACCCCGAGCTTGTTATAGAAGTGGCAAGGAATGACACTTAGCTTGAGCATGTACTCAGGCTGAAGCAGCAGCCAGACCAACCCAACAGCAGGGCAGAGTGTTTTCCACGACTCGTAAAGTGGCAGAGCGTATCGATGTTGTAGTTACAGGTACGCTGCTTGTCTTAGATCATTATGCATTCATACTGTTTGATTCGGGCTCGACCCACTCGTTTGTTTCTGATGCATTTGTTAGACAAGCATGTTTGGAACTCGAACCTTTAGGGCTTGAGTTGTGTGTTGCAACTCTTTCGGGAGTGAGTATGCTGGCTAGTGAAAAAGTTAAGAGTGGTTGGGTACAGATATCCGAAGAGCTTTTAGAGGCTATCATCATAGTCCTGCCCATGAGTGGTTTTGACGTCATCCTTGGTATGGATTGGTTGGTTGAGCACCATGCTATGATAGACTGCTGCCAAAAAGAAGTTGTGTTCAGACCGCCCCAGAAGAAGAGCTTCAAGTTTCGTGGTGTCCAGGGCGGAGTGTGTTCGCCGTTGCTTTCAGCAGTGAAAGCCCAACGTTTGTTAGCTCGAGGAGCTTGGGGCATTTTAGCAAAGTTGTCAGGTGAGAGTAGTGCTACGTTGTCTTTTGAGATGGTACCTGTAGTGCAAGAGTTTGCATATGTTTTCCCTAAGGAGTTATCGAGATTACCCCCGAAGAGAGAGGTGGACTTTACCATTGAGCTTGAGTCAGGGACTCTCCCTATCTCTAAGGCTCCGTATCGTATGGTGTCAGCTGAGCTGAGAGAGCTTAAAGTACAGTTGCAAGAGATGTTTGACCGAGGATTCATCCTCCCGAGTGTGTCCTCGTGGGGAGCACCTATTTTGTTTGTTAAAAAGAAGGATGGATCGATGCGCCTTTGTATAGACTACCGAGAGTTAGACAAAGTCACCTTGAAGAACAAGTATCCTCTGCCGCATATTGATGATTTGTTTGATCAACTTCAGGGAGCCTCAGTGTTTTCTAAGATTGACTTAAGGTCAAGGTACCACCAGTTGAGGATTCAGGATACAAACATCTTTAAGACAGCATTAAGATCGAGGTATGGTCATTTCAAGTTCGTGGTCATGTCTTTTGGACTGACTAATGCTCCTACAGCATTTATGGACATGATGGATAGGGTGTTTAAGGCATTCTTGGACAACTTTATTATCGTGTTCATAAATGATATTTTGATTTACTCCAAGACAAAAGAGGACCATGCTTCGCACTTGAGACAAGTTTTGACAGCCTTGCGTGAGAATCAATTGTATGCTAAGTTTTCTAAGTGTGATTTCTTCCTAGAGAAAGTAGTTATTGTAACGACCCAGGTTTTCATCCCGGTCTTCCAGGTATGCCCTAGGGGTATTTTGGTAATTTGGTCGGGCCGTCAGGGCCGTTTATGTCTTTTTTCAGTTGCTAAAATTATTGGATGGATTTATGTAGGTTTTTGGAAGGATTTGTGGTTTGGTTTGAGCAAGGTTTGGTGCAAAAGTAAAAATAAAGGAAATTGTCTTTGCAATTGGGTTTGAACCGGGTCTCTGGGAAGCTTGTGGGGATGTGTACCAATTGAGCCATTAGGTGCTCTTGTTGCTCTTCCTGCATCATTTTATGGTTAGCCTTGCATTTTGGGAGTTTTGGAGCATTTGGTTAAATGAAATAGAAATTAGGTTTGTCTCATCTTCTTCTCCAAAGTGTGTGGCCGCCAAGCTTTTCTCTCCATTGCCTTGCCGAGTTCTTCATCCTTGCGGCTCCCTTGGTTCAATCATCTTTAAGGGTAAGTCTTCATCCTCTTCATCTTCTCGATTGGGTGTTCTTGTTGGCCGAAGGTAAGGAGAAGAGCTTGTGTGTGTGTGTGTTTGTTGCAGTCGCCCAAAGATGCCCAGATCTCGCCAAAGAAGAAAACCCAGCCGCCCAGATCGCCTAGCGGCAAGCCCAGCTGCCCAGATCAGCAGTGGCCAGCAGCACGAGCCGCCTGGACCGCCAGCCCGTCGCGGCCGTCGCGCGCACCACGGTGGCGGCCAGCAGCGCGCCGCGTCGCGCGCGCGCGCGCCGCTCCTCGTCTGCGCGCGCGCGCGCGCATCGCGTCGCCGCCGCGCGCGGCGCGCCGTCCCGTCCGCTTGCCCGCGCCCAGCCTGGTGCGTCGCGCGCAGCGCGCGGCAGCCTAGCCTTCCCGCCGCCCGCGCCCGTCGGCGCCAGTGTGCGGTCCTCGCGCCCATCGGCCCCTTCTGCGCCCAGCCAGCAGCCCGCCGTCTTTACTGCCCGTCCGTCGCGTGTCGGCCGAGCCGCGTGAGTTGCTCGAGCCGAGCCTTGTTTATTTTATTACATTTAGGCTTATGGATTATGATTATCATTGTTTTTGTTAGGTTCTCGGTAGCTAGCTTGGGTTCGATCGCAGCTTAGGTTTTGTGTGTAGTTGCCGGCGGTAAGGATTTCTTACCGGAATTGTGTGGACCTGCGATGTTCTATGTGATTGATGTTGTATGTCCGTTTGTGATTATCGGCATGTATAGTTTAGGTGTTCGTTGCTCAATTCTCGGTCGACATGACTTCGTATGTTGTTCTTTCATGTTAGTCCATGCTAGGTTGTTCCGTTCGGCATGCTCATATTCATTCTTGTTACGTAGTACCATGCTAGGTCTGCTGTATTCTTTCGAGCACGTATTGGATTGTTTGTTGATTGTTAATTTGGTTAGAATTAAGGTAGATAGCATCATCCGGCCCGATGCATAAAGTATCTTGCATCCATGGCAAGGACGTTCGAGACGATTCTCGTCCTTGGACCCCGTGAGGGATTAGCTATCCCAACCGGTAGGCCCCGCAATCTTGGGTGAGGGTGGTAGTCTAAACGATGCCCCAACGGTCGGGATGATGACTTGGCGTTGCCTAGTCCCGGCGGCAAGCACGTCCTCGGCGTGTTCGGCAAAGAGCCCTTGATTGCCACTGTTAAGGTAAGGGCGGCTTCTCTGGTGTAAGCCTACCATGACCCGTTCCTTAGCCTCAAGTGCGGTGGTACAGTGACATAGTTCACGTGTCCGAGTCTCACACCCTATGTCGCTGACACCGATCCAGAGATTTAGTTAGGCGTGGTATCCGGATATGGGCGACTTGCCACTAGACCCGGCACCCCCATAGTGCAGTAGAAGCACGCGCGGTGCATGCTTACGCTCATTACTGGCGTCGATCGGAGAGCTCCTCGGGATCTTGAGCTAGTGCACCTTTCATTCGATAGTAGGCAGTGGCCGAGGACTTGTTTCTCGTATAGAGGCGATCTGTGTAGTTATGGTAGTTAATTCCGGACTAAGACCACGAGTTGGCATCCGAGGTCCAAGTGTGGACTCAACTATGTGCTCTATTCGTGTTCATATTCATAGCTTGCATACACTCACCTAGATGACCATGTGCATCGTATTGTACCCCGGTTGGGGATTCTTCTTGAGTAATTCGTTACTCACCCTTATTTTGTGGTTTTCCACAGTAACCAAGGTGCGAGAGACAGGATGGTGAAGGAGGAGTGTGATCATGGGAACTGCTTTGTCGTCTCTGATCTTTTATTTCTATGACTCTTGTCTTCTATTTTTCCCCTGAATGCATGTAGTCGGGCACGGAGCCCTAGGATGTTTTCTGAATGTTTTGTGGATTCCCGCTTTATTGAATTTGAGGATGTTTCAAATGTTTTAATAAATCTCTGATCAGAGTGTACGTTTTGGAAATGTATTTGCCTTGAAACAGGTGCTTGGAGACAGGGACAGGTTTCAGCAAACCATCTTGATTTCTGATTGAATCTCTTTTGTTTTTAATTGGGAATCCGAAAACCTATCTGCATATTGTTCTTTACTTTGAATGCATGCATTGGGGTAAAGACCTATTTTGAGCCCTTTTTGGGTCGGGTCTTTACAGTTGGTATCAGAGCTCAGAGTCATAGATTCTGTAGACTGACCTTTCGTTGTAGGTCGTTTTTCCATGATCATCAGCACTCCGACAGTCATCAGGTACGCCTAAGTTTACTATTTGTTGTTGAAAAAGGGTTAAGAATTTACAATACCTTTCATCTAGTGTATGCCTTGTTTTGTGTTGTGGAGCGGAGACGAGCAGGTTCTGACTCGTTGTTGGTTTGGGTTTAGAGCGCCATCATGCCAACTTCCCGCAGTGTGTGATGTATGTTGTGGCTTGTTGAGGTATCCAGATAGATTCGGATGCTGGGACGTCGCCCCCAGGGAGGCAGAGCTTAGTCTCCCATTGGCCATTTGTGGCCCAATTGTCTTTTCCCCTAGTGAGAGGGTGGAGGTGCTTTGTGCGGATCGCTAGTATGTTGATCGCACCTGCAGGAGTAGGACGCTTGGCATGTCCGACCGAGGAGTTGACCGATCGTGTTGATGTTGAGGCGCGCCCGAGGTTGTTAGGCCCGTTGGCGAGTTGGCCCTGGCGATTGAGTTGCCTAGTGGAGGGGGTAGAGGCTAGCGGCGCCTCAGTGAGACTCCTTGAGCAGAGTGTGCTCAAACCATGAGAGATTTGATGGCGTGTCTTTTGCTATCGAGAGCGGAGACCAGTGCGCATTTTTAGCGCGTAGTGAGGAGCCACCGCAGCACACGGATAGCCCCGGTGATGAGTTTGTTTCAGCATTTTTCCCCCAGAGCTCTTGTAGCCCCGGAGGTTCCGGGAGGGCATGATCAGCGAGTTTATGCCGATGAGGATGCTTGTGGAGCAGGTCCCCGTGTGGACTAGCCTGGGTAGCTCAAGTGTTGATCTTGAGCCTTAGCAGATTGTTTGATTGCCCAGTGAGTAGCTGCAGAGTTGGCAACCTTCGAGGAGATTGTTGAGGCATCTTTGTGCTCCTGTAAAGTGTTGTTGTTGTTTTGCCCGAGTAGGCGGAACCACGTGGTTAAGGGTGCAAGTGAGCGATGTTCCTCTCGGATTTGATCCGTTGGTGTTTTCCTCGGATGTTTGGTAGAGTTGAGCACTCTTCCTTTGGTGAGCTCACGGAGTGGAGCTAGCCGATGCATGTTGAGAGAGCCGACTGAGTTTTGTTGAGCATCATGTGGAGGTGCGGGGGGTAAGTCGTGAGCCTTGGTTTGATGAGATGCCGTAGGCATGGTTTTTGAGTTGGAGCCCTTGTATGCCTAGCCAGAGTTCTTGTCACTTGAGGTTGTGACCTTGTTGGCCCCATTGGTAGTAAGATGTGGTTTTGGTAGTAGTGGCACTTGAGGTGCATTGGTTGGTGTGCCGCTTTGGCACTAAGTCTGGTTCGGAGCTTGAGTTTGGCTTGGGCATAGCAGATGGTTCTATGCCGTCCGGAGTTCAACAGACTCCTTTAGCCTTGGATCCGTTTATGGTAGTGGCACTGTTTAGGTCTTGCCAGGAGGAGGGCTAGTTCGGTGGTAGTCGATGGACTACAAGCGAAAGGATGCTCGAGAGGAGCCGAAGCCTCTTCCCAAAGTGTTTACGGATGTTGAGTAAGTCGTGAGGTTGCCGGTTGGCAGAAGTGTTGGTGCGCGTGAGTTTCGCGCTAGTGTTAAGGCCAAGAGTTTGCTTGTGGTTGGTAGTGCGGTCAAGCCGCTTTGAGTGCACTGATTCGAGGAGAGTTGACATCTTAGATGCGAGTTTGGTCCAGCGAGAGGGACCATGAGTTGGATGCTTTTGAGGCGAGATGGTGATGCCTTGCGAGAGATTTTGGATGCCTTATGGGTAAGCACCCTTGGTAGAAGCTTGGTATAAAGTAAGTTCGGTTTGGCATGGTTATGCCTTGGTAAAGCAAGGTTGCCTCACTTTTAGCATCGTGTGGAGTTGGAACTTTTGGTGTTCCTTTGGTTGGTGTTTGATTGGAAACCGAACAAGTGCGATGGTAGCAAAGCCGCATGAGCTTCGGATCGCCTTGGCTAAGAGAGTTGTTCGGATCCTTCCTTGGGTAAAAGTTATGTTGTGGCCGATGTTTGAGTAGGAGGATGACGATTCTCGTAGCGTTCGGGTCCTCTGGGTTCCCAAGGAGTTGGTGTTGGCCAAGCATAGTTGTGATCTTTGGAAAATTGGAGTTGTTTGTTGAGCGGTTATCTGTTAGATCGTTTGCCTAAGCAGTGTGTGTATTGAGGGTTGTCGGAGAACCCTAGGTTGTGGAGAGCCTCTCGAGCTCGGTCCAGCCCTGTAGTGAGTTTAGTTGGCGGTTTGGAGGCGTGTGGTTCGTAGCCTCGGGTGAGTTGCTAGCGACCTTGGTAGACTAGCAAGCTAGTGTTTGTTTGGAGTAAAGTCCGGATTGGTTTAGGTGTGGTGGCAAGTTGGTGCTTGGTGTCGACCAAGGTGTGGATTGGAGTTGCTAGAGATTAGTTTTGCTCGTAGAGGGCGAGTGGTTTGTGCCCTGTTGGTTGTTTTCCGTTGTTGCCCCGTGAGTTTTAGATGTTGTTGCTTTAGCAGAGCAAGGCGATGAACGTATGTGGAGCTCTCTGTCCTTTGGTTGTGCGCTTGTAAGAGTCGTTTTCCTTCGGGAGTTGTCGAGTTACTCCCTTGGTCTTGGAATTGATGGTAGTGGTGCTAGCAAGAGGGAAAAGTTTGTTGGTCGCTTAGAAGCGATCGTTTGTTGATTAAGCGGATTCTTGGATGGTGTTCTAGAGGCTGCAGTAAAGGTTGTTCTCGCCTCTTGTGAGTGTTTGGCCAAGATTTGGTTCTTTTGTTGTTTCGAGAGCTAGTTCGGTTCTAGTTGGAGGGCGTTGCCCTGAGGTCTTGTTCCTTGTCAGGAAGTTTTGGGAGTTGACCCCTCCCTCGGCAGTTGAGTAAGTTCTGTTAGTTTTGGGTTGGTGATCCGATTGGTTGAGTTTTCCTTGGGTGTTGCTTCCTAGAAATTAGGTTTGTCTCATCTTCTTCTCCAAAGTGTGTGGCCGCCCAAGCTTTTCTCTCCATTGCCTTGCCGAGTTCTTCATCCTTGCAGCTCCCTTGGTTCAATCATCTTTCCGGGTAAGTCTTCATCCTCTTCATCTTCTCGATTGGGTGTTCTTGTTGGCCGAAGGTAAGGAGAAGAGCTTGTGTGTGTGTGTGTTTGTTGCAGGCTGCCCAGCATGCCCAGATCTGCCCAGCAGCAAACCCAGGCCGCCCAGATCGCCTAGCAGCAAGCCCAGTCTGCCCAGATCGCGCAGAAGCGAGCACCGAGCCGCCCGAGACCGCCCGCCTAAATCGCGGCCGTCGCGCGCGCCGGTGAGCAGCAGCGCGCGCCCGCGTCTCGCGCCCGCTCCTCGTCTGCGCCCGTCGTCGCGCGCATCGCATCGCGTCGCCGCGCCGCGCCAAGCGCGCTCGTCATCCGTCCGCTTGCGCGCGCGTGCGCTGCGTTTGGCCGGCCGTCGCCGCGCTGCATGGCGCAGCCTCGCCGCCTCGCCGCGCGTCGGCGCCCGGTGTGCGGTCCCTCCGCCCATCAGCCCCTTCTGCGCGTCGTCGCGCCAAAGAAGAGCCCAGCCGCCGTCTTTGCTGCCCGTCCAGCGTGTCGGCCGAGCCGCGTGAGTTGCTCCCGAGCCGAGCCTTGTTTATTTTATTACATTTAGGCTTATGGATTATGATTATCATTGTTTTTGTTAGGTTCTCGTAGCTAGCTTGGGTTCGATCGCAGCTTAGGTTTTGTGTGTAGTTGCCCCGGCTGTAAGGATTTCTTACCGGAGTTGTGTGGACCTGCGATGTTCTATGTGATTGATGTTGTATGTCTGTTTTGTGATTATCGGCATGTATAGTTTAGGTGCTCGTTCAATTTCGATGGCATGACTTTTGTATGTTGTTCTTTCATGTTAGTCCATGCTAGGTTGTTCCGATTCGCATGCTCATATTCATTCTTGTTTCTGTAGTACCATGCTAGGTCTGCTTTGTATTCTTTCGAGCACGTATTGGATTGTTTTCTTTGATTGTTAAAATTTGGTTAGAATTAAGGTAGATAGCATCATCCGGGCCCGATGCATAAAGTATCTTGCATCCATGGCAAGGACGTTCGAGACGATTCTCGTCCTTGGACCCCGTGAGGATTAGCTATCCCAACCGGTAGGCCCCGCAATCTTGGGTGAGGGTGGTAGTCTAAGCGATGCCCCAACGGTCGGGATGATGACTTGGCGGTGCCTAGTCCCCGGCGGCCGCACGTCCTCGGCGTGTTCGGCAAAGAGCCCTTGATTGCCACTGTTAAGGTAAGGACGGCTTCTGGTGTAAGCCTACCATGACCCGTTCCTTAGCCTCAAAGTGCGGTGGTACAGTGACATAGTTCACGTGTCCAGTCTCACACCCCTATGTCGGTGACACCGATCCGGAGATTTAGTTAGGCGTGGTATCCGGATATGGGCGACTTGCCACTAGACCCGGCACCCCATAGTTCTGTAGAAGCACGCGGTGCATGCTTACGCTCATTACGGCGTCGATTGGAGAGCTCCTCGGGATCTTGAGCTAGTGCACCTTTCATTCGATAGTAGATGACAGCCGTGGCCGGGACTTGTTTCTCGTATAGGGCGATCCGTGTAGTTATGGTAGTTAATTCCGGACTAAGACCACGAGTTGGCATCCGAGGTCCAAGTGTGGACTCAAACTATGTGCTCTATTCGTGTTCATATTCATAGCTTGCATACACTCACCTAGATGACCATGTGCATCGTATTGTACCCGGTTGGGGATTCTTCTTGAGTAATTCGTTACTCACCCTTATTTTGTGGTTTTCCACGAGTAACCAAGGTGCGAGAGAGGATGGTGAAGGAGGAGCCGTGATCATGGGAACCTCTTTGTCGTCTCGATCTTTTATTTCTATAACTCTTGTCTTCTATTTTTCCCCGAATGCATGTAGTCGGGCACGGAGCCCTAGGATGTTTTCTCGAATGTTTTGTGGATTCCGCTTTATTGAATTTGAGGATGTTTCAAATGTTTTAATAAATCTCTCGATCGTGAGTGTACGTTTTGGAAATGTATTTGCCTTGAAACAGTGCTTGGAGACCGAGGGACGGGTTTAACCAAACCATCTTGATTTCTGATTGAATCTCTTTTGTTTTTAATTGGGAATCCGAAAACCTATCTGCATATTGTTCTTTAATTTGAATGCATGCATTGGGGTAAAGACCTATTTTGAGCCCTTTTTGGGTCGGGTCTTTACAGTTATCCTTGGACATGTTGTTTCCAAAAATGGAGCTGTGGACCCCGCAAAGATTGAGGCAGTTAGTTCATGGGCTAGACCGGCGACGGTCGCTGAGATTCGCAGCTTTCTGGGTTTGGCAGGTTACTACCGGCGTTTCATTAAAGACTTTTTCGCTAAGGCAGCACCCCTAACTAGATTGACTAGGAATGGTGTTGACTTCGTTTGGGATGCCAGTTGTGATGAGAGTTTTGCCTAGCTAAAGCGTAGTTTGACGACAGCCCACGTGTTGGCAGTTCCCGAGGGAACAGGTGGGTTTGTCGTTTATAGAGATGCATCCAAGTTTTGTTTGGGCTGTGTGTTGATGTAGCATGGAAAGGTGATTGCATATGCTTCCCGTCAGTTAAGAACTATCCAACTCATGATATGGAGTTGGCAGTGGTCATGTTTGCATTAAAGATTTGGAGGCACTATTTGTATGGCGAAAAGATTCAGTTGTTTATGGATCACCAGAGCCTTAAGTACTTCTTCACTCAAAAGGAGTTAAATATGAGACATCGAAGGTGGCTCGAGTTAGTGAAAGACTACGACTGTGAGATTTTGTACCACCCAGGAAAGGCCAATGTTGTGGCTGATGCTTTAAGTAGAAAGATGTCGCACTATGCATCCTTGTTGAGTTCTCGAGTTGAAATACGGAAAGAGTTTGAGCCGGCCGGTATTGCAGTATTGCTGGGAGAGGTTACCGCAAGGGTAGCCTAGTTGATAGTTCAGCCGTTGATTAAGTCGAGGATCATTGATAGCCAGCTGAGTGATCCCAAGTTGAAAAGACTGTTTGAGAGAGTTCAGGTTGATGGCGACTTTGATTTTGTCATAGCATCAGATGGAGGTTTGAGGTATAGAGGTCGTTTGTGCGTTCCGGATGACGCTGGGCTACGAGCCAAGTTGCTTATCCAGGCTCATAGCTTCTCGTTTACTTGGCACCTAAGAGGTACCAAGATGTATCAGGATCTCAAGCAGACGTTCTGGTGGATGGGCATGAAAAGGAATATAGTTGATTTTGTTAGCCAGTGTCTCACTTGTCAGCAAGTGGAGGCTCCTAGACAGAAACCGGTATGTCTGTTGAAGCCGTTGAGTGTTCCGCAGTGGAAATGGGATGAGATTTCGATGGACTTCATCTTTGGGTTGTCGAGGACACTGAGAGGGTTCACTCAGATCTGGGTTGTTCTGGATCAGCTGACTAAGAGTGCACACTTCATTTCTGGCCTGATTAATTACACCGTAGAATAGTGGGCACAATTATTCTTAGAGCAGATCATTCGGTACCATGGGGTACCAGCGTAGATCTTTTCATACCGTGATTCTTGGTTCACTTCTCTCTTCTAGAGAGCGCTCCAGAAGGGTTTGGGAGCCGAGTGCAGCTTTAGTACTGCTTTTCACCCTCAGACCGAGAGGGTGAACGAGATTCTTGAGGATATGTTGAGAGCCTGTGTGTTGGATTTCCTAGGCAGCTGGGATCAATACTTATATCTGATGGAGTTTGCCTATAATAACAGTTATCAGTCTACCATTCAGATGGCTCCGTTTGAGTCCTTGTATGGCAAGCGTTGCAGATCTCCAGTGTTCTAGGAAGAATTCAGTGACAGACAGGTTTTGGGTCCTGAGTTACTCTAGATGACTAACGACGCAGTGCAAAAGATCAGGGCTCGTATGTTGACGGCTCAGAGTAGGCAGAAAAGTCATGCCGATGTCCGGCATAGAGACTTGGAATTTGAGGTTGGCCAGCATGTTTTCATGAAAGTAGCACCGATGCGAGGTGTGTTGAGGTTTGGTAAGTGGAGAAAGTTGAGCCCCAGGTTTGTAGGGCCTTTTGATATCCTTGAGCGGATTGGTGCAAGTGCTTATCGTTTGGCATTACCCCGTCTTTGGCAGCAGTACATAATGTTTTCCACGTTTCGATGTTGTGACAGTATGTGGCAGACCCGACACACGTTGTTGATCACTAGCCGTTAGAGTTGAACAAGGATTTGAGTTTCGAGGAGAAGCCTGTGCAGATTTTGGCTCGGGAGGCGCAAGACTTTGCGTAATCGAGAGATTAACCTAGTGAAGGTTTATTGGAGAAATCAAAGGGCAGAGGAAGCTACTTGGGAGTTAGAGGACGAGATGAGGACGCATTACCCTAAGTTGTTCCAGTCTTAGGACTTTCGAGGACGAAAGTCTTTAAAGAGGGGAATATCAGAATCGCTCGAGTTTTCCTTCCGGTTCCCTGTGCACGTTCGGTTGATTCTTGATCGGCTTGTTAGGTGTTTTTGAGCTTATTTGAGCTTCCAAGGGCATTTTGGTCATTTTTTCCTCCAGGTCGCTTTTCCAGTTAACCAGGGTTTCAGGGCAGTTTCTGGCATTTGTTTACTACAGTTATCCTTAGGTTTTAGGCTCCCGCAGTTGGAATGTATTTTTTAGAAGTTTGGAGGCTTTTCGGTTAAAAGAGAAAAATAAGAATAAATTGTTTTGGAGCTAGGATTCGAACCATGGTGGTTTGGATGATGGATTTGAGCCAAATGAAGGAAAATTAAAAAGGATTTTAAAAGTGCTCAAGCTAGGATTTGAAGCTGGGATTTTTAGGGCATTTATCTTTTAAAAAAAATAGGAAAAATCAAAAGGGTTTCATCTCATTCTCTCCTTCCCTTCCCCTTGGCCGACCCACTCTCCTTCCTTTCTCTCTTCCTTGGCCGAATTCTTCAACCTCCATAGCTCTCCATTGCCAAGCTCTCGAGCTCTCTTCCAAGCTCTCCATCTTACTCGAAGGTTAGTCTTTGTAAAACTCTTCTTCCTCCTCTCCTAGTCATGACCGAAACCTAGATCTAACCAAGAAATGTTCTTTTTCTTTTCTCCATTGTAGATCCGAGAGCTCCTTACTTTGGGGATTGAAGATCATGCTTGCACAATCACCTTGGATCCGAGATCTCTTTCTATTCCTCTTGTTGGTAGAAATTCGAGACTCTCTTCCTCTCCAACCTCCATTGTCGAGAGCTCCTTGGTAAGATTATGGATGTTTTAGCTTTGGTTTGTTATGTGGTTGTGTAGATCTAACAAGGCTCTTCTCCTTTGTGCAAATCTAGCCCTAGCCGAATCGTCCTAGCTTGTGCATCCACCTTGGCCGAGGCCTCCTTGCATCCTTGGAGTCCTTTCCGAATTCATCTAGGTAAGCTTGTGTGCTTGTTGTGTTGGTGTTCTTGTTGTGTTGGTTTAGCCGAGAGCTACAAGTAGCTTAGAAGGTGTTGCTCTTCCTTTGGCCGAGAGCTACTTGGTAACTAAGAGTGTGTTGCTTTCTTTTGGACTGAGAACTAACTTGTGTTGTGTTGTGTGCCTAGCCGAGACCCATCTTGCAAGGAGTGGCCGAGAGCTTCTAGGGTTTCATCTTTAGTGCTTGGCCAAGAGCACTATGTTGCAAGTAGGGGTAGTCTCTTGAATCCCTTGCTACTAGTTTCTAGTTCATAGTTAAGTGTTTAGCTAGCTAGGTTTAATTGTATGTTGTATGCTTTATTAGGTTGTGAGACACTGCACCTCAAGGAGCACTTTACTGTTGTTTATCTGCTTGCTTTTCAGGTAAAGATCTCTTACCAGGGTTGTGTGGGACCTTCGATATATCTTGATTGCATTCTTTGTATATGTTGATTGTTATGAGCATGTTAGTGGATATGATTGCCTGGTTTTTCATCTCTGCTAGCATGTTTACTTTGTTTCCATATGTTAGTGCCATGCTAGGTTTGTTCTTCCAGCATGTTCTGTAAATCCTACTTTAAGTTCGTAGTATCATGCTAGGTTACTGTAACAGCCCAAGTTTTCCTTCCGGCTCTCCAAGCATGACAGGTTGTTCTTCCAGTGAGTTGTTGGGCTGTTAGGGCTTTTTGTGCTTCTAGGGGTATTGTGGTCATTTTTGCCCTACAGGTTGTTCTCACAGTTACATAGGGTTTCAGGAATGTCTGTGTTGGTTTTGGACTTCAGTTTCCTCCGGTTTTGGTTTCCAGGGCAAGAGTTCCATTTTAGGAAAGTTTGGTGGTCTCCCGGGAAAGAGGAGTAAATTAAAATCAATTGAGGTTGAGCTAGGATTTGATCCTTGGTGTGTGGTGGTCGAATTGGAGGCAAGTGTAGAGGGAAAATATAATGCTTTAAAAAGGTGTTGGAGTTGGGACTCGAAGGGGGAACCTCATTTGACACTTGTCAAATGGAGGAATTTTTTAGGATTTTAAAATAAGAAAAATCAGCCTTTTCTCCTTCCCTTTCCCAACCCTAGCCGACCATCTCACCTCCCTCTCTCTTTGTCTTTTTATTTTTCCTCTCTTGGCCGAACAAGCAATCCCCTAACTCCATTGTTGTTCCAAGCTAGTTGCATCTTCCTTTTTCTCTTGCTAGTGTAGATCCGAAGGGTTTCATCTTCTCCATTGTGTTGGATTTAGCCAAGCTCAAGATCTCCATCTTCAATCCTCCTCCATTGCCGAGACCTCAAGGTAGGTGTTTGTTTGATTTTTCTTGCTTGAAAAGTAGATCTAGCCGAGAGACACCATTGTTGGGTGTGTGTGTTCTAACCAAGCCCCTATTGTTGTTTTTGCATAGCCTAGCCGAGATCTCCCTTGCTCTTGCAACACTTCCTTGCCCGAGATCCTTAAGGTGAGTGTGTTGTATCTTTGCTCTTGTTTTTGTTGTCCAAATGGTTGGAGGTTGGTTCACTCAAGTGTACTTCTTGTTTGTGTATGTTGAAGCCTAGCCGAAATCTCAAGCTTGTGGTGTGTTGCCGAGACCTCTTGTGTTCTCTCCTTGGCCGAGACTACAAGGTGAATTGGTGTGATGTTGATGTTTGAATTTTGCCCTAAATCCCCTTGGTGGCCAAGAGCACCATGTGGGAGGGTTTGGCTTGTGTCTTGTGTGTAGGCAAAACTAACCTATGCTTGGTGTTGTGTTGTTTGTCTTAGCCGAGAGTGAAGAGGGAAGGGCTTGAAATCCTCTTGTGTGTTGTTGGACTTTCTTGGCCGAGACCACCCTTGGAGGTTGAGGTCTTGCTCGGGTTCCGGTAAAGCCCTAACTCCTGGTGTTTGGTTGTTTGGTTGTTGTGGTTTGGTTTGTGACTTGATTGTTCTGTTGTTAGGTTAACTGTGTGGTGTTCTTCAGCTTGTGAATCATTTCGGGATCTGGGATTCTACTATTGACAGGTAAGGGTTCCTTGCCAAGGTTGTGTGGGCCCTGCGCACCTCATTGATAACTCCTAGTTGTGTGTTGTTTTGAGTTGTTAGTGGATAGGCTTTTATGCAGGTTGTCTGGACTTTATAACTGTTAGTGGATTAGGCTTCTATGCAGGTTGTCTGGAAAAAAATATAAACTGTTAATGGATTAGGCTTCTATGCAGGTTGTCTGGAAAATATAAACTGTTAGTGGATAGGCTTTTGCAAGTACCCTGGAAGAGGTTTGTGCTTGTAGATGCTTAGCTCTGTTTATTCTCTCTTGTGTGTAAAATGGAATTGTATGTTGTATATGTTCTGTGGTGATGTATGCTTAGCATGATTGTAGCTAGGTTCTTCTTGGATTATTGTTAGGGTTGGCATGTAAAATATATCTTGTTTATGTGCTTCTCTACTTATTGACTGTTTATCTGCTCGCTTTACATTTTTATATCATGAACTTAGTAATTATTATACCATGACTGTAATAGTGTGTTAGAGTCATTAGGGAGTCCCGAGTGTCAGTCGAGTTGCGGTTGGCTCTCGGTTTTGCTCAGATCGCCTAGTGTGTTGCTGATCGAGACTAGCCGTGTGTGTGTTGTCCCTGTTAGCCTGAGTGTTGCTAACAGTGTAGAGCAGAATCGCCCGGTGTGTTGCGATTCAGATCGCCGCCGTGTGTTGCAGCCAAGACTAGCCCAGTGTGAGCTGTCCCTTATTAGCCGAGGGTGTGCTGACCAGTTGCTAGGACTAGCCCACTGTGTGCTATCCCCTGTTAGCCCAAGGTGTTGCTAATCAGGTAAAGCAGAACTGCCCAGTGTGCTGCAGTTCAGGGCTGCCCAGTATGTTGCAACCAGAACTAGCCCAGTGTGTTGTTGTCCTTAGTTAGCCCAGGGTGTGCTAATCTTGTTTACTGTGTTGTTATAGCTTGAGAATTATGTGGTTTGTACTCATGTTAGTTAGCCCAGTGTGTGCTAACCTTGTCTGGCTGTGAGCTTAGACCATGTTGATGATTATCCTGTTGTACTGTTTAAGACTGCCATGTTATGTTCTATTGCTTGTATGCTAGGGTGTTAGGTGATTTTTTGTGCGTATTGTACCCCGGTTGGGGGATCCTTACTGAGTGCAATTTGTACTCACCCTTTCTGTGGTTTTCTCCACCAGGTAACTTGGCACAGCATCGAGGTGGTTAGAGGAGAGAGCTGATGGATCATGGGCAGGCCGCTGCATAGTCTGAGTCTTTATAATGCATCTTGAAAGTGTTTTGGGAAATTGTACTGTTGAACTTGGATTATGTTATTGTTATTTGTAATGTTTTGCAAACTCTGGCCAGAGAGTGTTTATTGTTTTCCTTTGAAGAATTTTCGAACAGATTTTATGGTTCCAATGTTTTAATAAAGATGTTCTTTTCCAGCCCTTGAATGATTTTCACTGAATTTTACATGTTGAGTAAGGGTCATTAGGGCTGCTTAGTGTCGGGTCCTTACAGTTACTTTCATTTACTTGTTGAGCATGTTTTGAACTGTTAGGAATTACTTACTTAATAGTGGATAGCTTAGATAGGATGTCTTACTCCAAAGGCTGAGAGTGGACACAACGTACTTTGTCCCCATAGGTCGGGATCAGTGAGTAGCATAACGTACTTTGTTTCTGCCCCCGGCAGCCTGTGCGGATTAGCTCCCACATCGGTATAAGCCTAGTTTGTAGCCTGCTAGAGTGGAGCTCGTCACGGGTGCAAGCCTGCCCGGAGATAGTTCTTAGCTTCAAGTCGGTGGTACAGGCTGCTACAGTTGAGTGTCGAGGGCTTCGCACTACTGTAGATCAGTGACACCGCTTCCGTTCTTGTTTAGAGCCTAACTTTGGGTACTCTCCCATTGTCTTAGGAACAGCTTGGGTGAGGGTAAGAGGCCCTCGAGGAAACCTATCCGGGATCAGCTTTTGAGTTGGTCATTTGGCCGAGGGAGAAAGACCCTAAATGGTGCTGACATCTATTGGGATCAACTTTTGAGTTGATCAATTGGCCGAGGGAGAAAGACCCTTGAGGATGTCATTTGAGATTGGTTAGGGGAGTCAATCATTAGGCCGGGAGTAGGAAACTTCCGAGGTTCCCGGACTTGTTCTATTAGCTCGTTGAGCAAAGTTCTGTGTTGGTAACTGTATTCATGTATACTAGGATGCTAGATGATTGATGTATTGTATTGTACCCCGGTTGGGGATTCTTACTGAGTGTCTTCGTTCTCACCCTTACTTTCCTTTCAGGTAACTTGGGACAACATCGGGATGGCTAGTGGAGAGAGCTGTTTGATCATGGGAGCTGCCGGCGTACTCTGTTCTTTATTGTTATTTTGAGTCTTTCTTTCTGTAGTAGCATGCTGGGGGGAAAACTGTTTTCTGTTTCAAGAAGTTGTTTTGAATTGTTAACTTTTTAATACTGGCCAAGATTTATTTATGGAGGTTTTTGGAATGAATGTTTTCTTCATGTTGTTTAATCATGTTTTGTTTTTAAGCAGTTTCCATTACTACTTTAAATGTTTTAAATTGTAAGCATGCTAAGTAAGAACCGGGTTTAGGACCACTTTTGGGTCGGGTTCTTACATGGGGTCCCAGGGTGCTATCTTGTATGTTAACTATTATTATTTATTTCTTTTGCAAACATGCTAGGATTAGCTGGGAGTTCTTACTGAGTATTCTTTTATACTCACCTTTTTTGTGGTTATTTTCTTTCCACAGGTATTTAGAGACACTACCGAGATGGTAGCTGGGAGGTGTTGAAGTGATCATGGGTGGAGCCGCTGCACTTTCTCTAAGCTGTTGTAGGATAGATGTCCTTCTTCCTCCTAGTAGCAGGCTATGTTTTGAACTCCTGTTATTTCTTTTAACTGATGGCACAAATGTCTTATCTGTATTTAAATATTCATTTATTTAAAACATTTTGTAAACACCTTGACCAAGGGCTTGTATTTATTTATTATTTGAAATAAAAATACAACATGAGCGATTATCTTTAATTTTTTAATTTAAAATTTAAAAACATGCATTTTTCTAACCGAATTTATGTCAGCATGCGCTAAGAATCGTGGTTAAAAATTACTGGTTCTTACAAATCCTATTACATTGAGAGATCTAAACTAGAGAGCCAAATTTCCATAAAGTAGGAGAAAGAAATTTGGACACCATCTTGGTTAGAATTTGGAGAAAACTTCAAGATTGTAGTCTTCTTCTTCAAGAATCACCTTCTCTTTGATGCTCTTCAACTTTGCAAGACTTTCTAACAAAACCCCAAGTTTCATCTTCAAGAAAAATCACCAAAACCCATTTTCTTGAACCAAAAAAACTTGGAACCCACACTTGGGTTTCTTGGTGGCCGCTTCTAGGTGGCAAAAAATGGCGGCTTGAAAGATGATGCCGACGTGAAATAGGGGCTGCTCTGTTTTGGGCAGCCGATTGGAGAAGATGGAACCCCCTTTGTGGAGTTCCTTCCTCTCGGAAGTTGCAAGCAAAATGGGGGAGGGATTTTTCCTCCCCTTCAATTTTCTCTCTCTTCTTTAATCCCAAAACAACCTCCCTCATTTTGAACTCTCTTGTTTTTTCTATTTGCCAAACAACTTAAAAAAATGAAACCTAATCTCTCAATTAGAAACTTTGATCAACAATGTTTAAGGGTTAAATGAGATGCATGACACATATTTATAGCTAATTAAAATGAGTGTACATGGACTAGATGAGAATGACTACACTTGATTAAATTATAGTTAGTTTTAACAACCAAAGAATCATTAATTGAATACTTTAATAACTATGTATTTTATAATTAATTCTTAATGTATTTTTAGTAATGTTAATTAAATGAAACTTTAATTAAAGTCTAGGTCATATTTTAACACTTTGCTTTCACATCTAGAGAAGATTTAGAAAGAAGTACACAATCAAATCAAAATTGAAGGTTTAAGAATAGATTTCTTTTCTTGTGGCCAAAAGAATACTAGATTTGATTTTCTCGAAAAAAGAATATCACAGATTAAATAAATACAATTAAGAAAGTTCTGAAACGATTTTTTATTTTAAAAAAATAGTTTTCAGACAAAATTAGTAATTTAAGCTTATCGATTTAAAAATGATATTATCAGGTAAGTAAACAAAAGTGCCATTGGTGGGGGACCACTGTAAGGTCCAATCCAATCAGATTGCACGGTTGATAGACTAAAATGCCCTGCAGTCATGGTATTACAAATATAATAATAAACAATAAAGAAAAAAAAATTATAAATTTAGTATTTAATCCCTGAAAAAAAACAAAACTTAGAAACTTTGGAGGTTTTTTTTGTTTGTTTTTTTTTTTTTTTTTTTTTTTAATCTAAGGGTTTGTTTGGGTAGGGTGGGAAAAGAAAGAAAATAAAAGAAAAAGAAGAGAAGTAAAAATAAATTAGTGTTTGATGGAATCGAAAAATAAGAAAAGTGATGGTAAGTTATTATTGGATGGAATGAGAATGAAAGTGATGTAATTCTTTTTAATGGATAGTTAATATTTATTATTGAATAAAAAAATGATTTGAAGCTAAAAATACCAACAAAAAAATAAAGGAAAAATAGTATTATTGGAAATGAATAAACTCAAGGTAACTTTAAAATAAAATAAAAACTATTATTATCATAATTGGTTACTAAATTTGAAAGTAAAAAAAAAAAGTTGATGCTAAACTCATATTTGGGAAATAAAGAATCGATGCAGTAAAAAGAAGAAGAAAAGAAGTGATCGCGTCAAGTTATGGTATATTTCATTTATATATAAATATGTATTCAGATTTCATTTAACAAAAAAATTCAACTAAAAAAAACAACATAATTTAATTACAAATAATTACAATATTTTTTTTTATGTAACAAAATTTAAATGTATACACGGTCAAAAAAAAAAAAATTAAAGCTTGAATATATTTCATCAACCAATAAAAAAATTTAATTACAAATAATAAACACTAATAAATACATACTATAAGAAAGTGTAAATAAAAAGTGTAGATGGAGGAATTGATCAATTATATTAATATAAATTGAGTTTATATATCATATCATACTACCTTAAAGTGTGGCTTAAGGGAAAAATCATTTTTAGACGATTTTACCCCTTAAGTCATACCCTAAATTATAAAATTGTCATTTATTGGAATATATATATAAAAAAATCAAATAACGTAAAAGATATTACAATATCATTTAGATTTTCATTCGTAGAAGATAAGATATTTTTACCAAATCTCATAAATTTTATGACTAAGTTAAAAGATAAGAGACATCAACAGTCAAATGAAGATATTTACAATATAATTTAAATTTTCATGTACTTAAAGTGTGACTTAAGGAGAAAATTATTTTTAGACGATTTTACCCCTTAAATCATCCCCTAAATTACAAAAATGTCATTTATTGAAATATAAAAAACAAATTCAAATAACGTAGAAGATATTACAATATCATTTAGATTTTCATTCGTAGAAAATAAAATATTTTTATCAAATCTCATAAATTTTTTGACTAAGTGAGAAGATAAGAGATTTCAACTATCAAATGAAGATATTTATAATATCATTTAAATTTTCATGTAGAAAATAAGATGTTTTTACCAAATCTCATAGATTTTATTTGACATTTTATATTCTAATTAAAATAATAAATTGAATGTTCCAATCCTATAAATAGTTGTCTACATTTTGTTTATAAGAACCCTTTCTGTTTACTTTGATTTAGTTTTCTTTATTTTTTTGCTTTGTTTTTTGTTTTATAATAAGTTATGTTGGATTATTTACCTTAACTTTCATCTAATTTTTCTTTTGTGCAATAATTTTTTGTAGGAATTTTTTTTTTTTGCATAATTGTTGCCTTTCAAAAAAATACTTGGAAATTTGGAAAAAAGTTTGAAGAATTATAACATTATCATTTGAGGTTAGTGCATGAATTCTTCAATTTCAAAAGTTTGGTAACAATAATTTTCTACTATATATATAGTTCTCTATATTTTGTTTACAAACATATTTGAAACTTTTTTTTGCTTGGGGATACTTTTTTTGGAAATTTAGTTATTTTACCTTAACTTTCATCTAGCTTTTCTTTTATTGCAATAATTTTTTTATGGATCTTTTGTTGCTTAATTGTTGACTTGGAGATGTAGGAATTTTTTTTAAGAATGATAAATTATCATTTGAGGTTAAAGTTAAGTTCATAGATGTATACTAATAAATATATTTAGCTTATTTATATTTATAATTATAATTATGATATAACTCTTATAAATTTTATAATTCAAGAGTAATTGGTCTATTAATAGATAAATTGAGAAAAAATTAAAGTGCATCGATTTTAAAAAATCAGAGATAAAATTTAATTTTAATTCAATAAATTTTATTAAGTTTTTTTAAAATAATAACGCCTATTATTTTTTAAACTCAAAATAAATAATTAACTGCTTTTTAACATAAATGTGAATTTTAATAGATTTAACTAATGTGAAAAAATGGTTAAAAAATTCAATATTATATTGAAATTATTATTTGATGATTTAAATTTAGTCTAAAAATATAAGAAACAATTTATAATTATATATATATAATTTATTATTTAAAAAATTATCACGTGCAACGCCGTGCTAAAATTCTAGTATTTATATAAGAGGAACAAGTTCAAATTTCACTTTTGACAAAATTGCTGTTTTTTTAAAAAAATACTATAAATTAAAAATATATATAATTAATAAAATTAAAATAAATTAAAATTACTATTTGGAAAAAATTAAACTAATGACGAAAATAAAAAATTTTAAAAACAAAACAAAAGGAAAGGAAGGAAACGGAGAAGAAAGCGTGAAATTAAAAAAAACGGAAAAAGGAAAATAAATTAAAAACTAACGAACGGAAAGGAGGCGCAAAAAAAAAAAAAAAAAAAAAAAAACTGAAGCCACCCGCTGGGAAGGGTCGGGTAAACCCGACGGCAGGGAAGATTCCTTCCTTTCGTGAGTTGAAAATTGATAGGCCAAACATACCCTAAAAGATTTGGAATTAAGTCCTTAAAAAGAAAATTGATGCAGATGATAAATTTTAGAATTAATATAATTATTATTTAAAAAATATTTCATGCAAACCAAAATATTTTAACTTTTATTATTTTAAATTAATTTCACGTAATTATTTTCAATCATTATAGTTTGATTAAACTATTCTTTTTACTATATTTAAAATTATGCATTTTATTTTATTGAAATTATATGACGATCAATTTAACTTAATTGAATAAAATTTTGTTATTTTTTTTGTTTTTAAATTTTGACATCCATAGAATTTTTGTGTTTTTCTTTATTATTCGTGAAAAATTCTCATTTTAAAATTAGATTTTAGTTATTATAATTTTTTTAAAATTTAAAAAATAGTCCATAACATTTAAAATTGTAGGAGAATTAAGTGTTTTTTTTAAAAAAAGAAGAATTAAGTATGTGAAGATAATTATTCATATATAAATAATATGATTTTTTTTTCAATAGATCACTTAACTAACATATCATATCAATCATTATTATCACAATTTTCATATATTTAATTCGTCGATGATTATAAATAATTATGACTAATTTTAGATTTTACAAAGGGAATTCGCACTGCATAACAACTTTTTGACCCTAGTTTACAATTAACTTTTTAAAAATAATTCATTTATCGCAAATTTTGCTTATTTTTAAAAAAAATCTTCATTTACTTTTTTATCGTAAACTTTGATAGAATCTATCCTTTTTAGTGATGAAAGTCTATCAATTTTATCGGTAATTGATTCTATCAACCTTATATATAGAATTTAATGGAAGTCTATTAATTTACTTTATTTATTAGTAATTGATTCTATTGATTCTATCGGCCTCTATTGATAGAATCTATCAATATGAAAGTCTATCAATTTATATTTTTTGTTATGTGTGCAAATATTTTGATTATTGTATTATTCATGAAATATTTTAACCCTTTTTAATATATATGCAAAAGCCCATTTTATGAAAAGTCTAAATTTTAAAAAATCATAAAAATTAATATGTAATTATTTTCAAATAGAAGGAATTAAATTGTAAGTCTTTAATAAAAAGGAATTAAATTATAATTTTTCAAATTAGATAGACTATATTCTAACTTTCTTTTTATCATAAAGAAATACATTTATACTTTACAATATATATATATATATATATATATATATATATAGAAACATAAAATAGAAAATAAAAATTGGAATAGCAGTGAAGATCTTTGAAAGCTTCTGTCAAAGCCAATCGCAAAAAGATTCTAAGAAGCAAAAGCCATTTGCCTCCTAGGGGGTGTTTGTTTGACATAGTTAGGTAGTTTTTGAATTAAAGAATTATGTTGAGAAGTTATATTGAGAAGTTAAAAATTGAGAGTTGTGTCAAAAACTCGTTTGGATGTAATTTTTTTTTGTAGAAGAGTTAGAGTCAAAATCTTGTTTAGATGTACATTTGAAAATGAGTAGTTATTTTTAGTAGTTAAAAAAGAAATTATTAAAAGTGAATGGTTAAAAATGAGTTATTTTGATTGATTTAAAAAGAATGATTAAAAATAAGTGGTTAGAAATGTTTGAGTAGTTATAAGTGAATGATTAAAAATGAATGGTTATAAATGAAAGTTATTTTTAAAAATAAAAATAATGAATTAATAAAAATTCGTTTGAATATAGATTTTCGACAAAAAATTAATAAAACCTAAAAATAACTCATATCTAAATATGTCAAACAAAAACAAACACCCCCTATGATAAGCGCCGATCCTTGCTTGAATTTTACAAAGCTAGAGGTCCTTCTAGGATCCTTGTAAAAACTCACAATGATAGCTAACTTAGATCACACTCAAAATCTAAAATGGTCACTCTTAGATCCTAAGACAACTCACTCCAGAATTAGTTTGATCAAGACTAATCCAATGAATTGATTTATCTTCAAACCTAAAGCAAGATTTGAAAGAAAAGAAACACCAAATGGGGTTCAAGAAAACACAAGTTTTTCATTCATAAAATCTGTCCAAAATGATGTATTACAAGCCATTTTAAAGGCAAAAAATTCTGCCAGCCTTGGAATTACAAAAGGACTCAAAAAGCTATTAAATGCATTTTGTAGAAAATAAGACATAAGAAGCCAAAAGTAAATTGCATGGCTTAAATGCTAGACAAAAGAGTAGATATGCTTTAAATACACTCAACCAACTCTTCTAGAATGTCCCTTGCAATAATGAGCATGGTTGACAAGCATTGAAATCAAAGAGTCCCAAAATAAGAAATCTAGAAATTTCTTTATTTAAAATTCTGCCATGTTGTCATCTTCCAAAATAAAATTACTATTCTCATGTCATCTTCACTTCAATCTCTTATTCACTTGTTGTGCTAATGTTGTAAATAAATTCGGGATGAAAAAGTTTTGTCTCTTCTTGTGCATTGACAAGCTTTTGAAGATGTAATATATATTCCTCTTGAATCTTCTTCGCCTTACTCCTTGTAATAGGTCCTTCAGGTACATGCAATGGATCGATTGTTTGATTCGTATAATCCCCCCTTTCTGTAAAAGGATTTGACCTCAAATCAAGATCTTCAGTTCCTACATCAAAAGAAGTCAAGTGAGCCACATTAAAAGTAGAACTTACATTGTACTCACCTCAAAGATCTAGCTTGTATGCATTATCATTTATTCGTTCAAGTACTTGAAAAGGACCATCTCCCCTTGGTTGTAGTTTAGACTTCCTTTGATCCGGAAACCTCTCTTTTCGTTGATGAACCCAAACCCAATCCCCCTTTTTTAAAATCAATTGCTTTCTCCCATGATTTTTTGTAGTGATTAGCTTCTGATTTTTCTTTTCAATCCTTTCTTTGATTTCTTTGTGCAATTCCTTTACGTATTCGGCCTTAGAAGATGCTGCATCACTAGTAAACATATTAGGCGGCAATGGTGATAAATCTAGTGGAGTTAAAGGATTAAAGCCATACACAATCTCAAATGGTGAACAATGAGTGGTACTATGTATCGCTCTATTGTATGCAAATTCCACAAATGGTAGAGTTTCTTCCCATGTATTCAGATTCTTTGAAATTAAGGATCTAAGTAGGGCTCCTAACGTTCTATTAACCACCTCAGTTTGTCCATCAGTTTGGGGGTGACATGTTGTAGAAAACAAAAGCTTGGTTCCTAATTTTCCCCATAAAACTTTCCAAAAATGACTTAAAAATTTGACATCTCTATCACTCACAATTGTTTTGGGAATTCCATGTAATCTAACCACTTCCCTAAAGAAAAGATTAGCTATGTTAGTGGCATCATCTGTTTTGTTACATGGAATGAAATGTGTCATCTTACTAAACCTATCAACAACAAAAAAAATGCTATCATGATGTCTCTTAGTCTTTGGTAATCCTAGAACAAAATCCATGCTAATGTCAACCCAAGGTTCGCTAAGAACATCTAAAGGTGTGTAAAGACCATGTGGTTGTGTCTTAGACTTGGCCTCTTTACATTTGAAACATTGTTTGCATACTTTGTTCACATCCTTCCTCATTTTCAACCAATAAAAGTGTTCACTCAACATGCTATATGTTTTAAATTCCCCAAAATGTCCCATAAGTCCTCCCCCATGAGCTTCTTTTACAAGTAACTCCCTAATTGAACACTTAGGAATACAAAGCTTCCCTTTCCTAAAAAGCATGTCATCAAATACAATATGATCATGAACATTGTTTCCTCCTAAGCATTGCAAATAAACATCATGAAATTCAGATTTCTCAACTTTGTACAACTCAACCATATGTTTAAAACCAAGAATTTTTGCACTAAGAGAAGAAAATAATGCATACCTTCTTGACAATGCATCAGCCACCACATTGTCCTTACCTTTCTTGTAATGAATGACATAAGGAAATGTCTCAATGAATTCTACCCACTTCGCATGTCTCTTATTTAGCTTTGTTTGGCTCTTGAGATGCTTCAAACTTTCATGATTCGTGTGGATGACAAACTCTTTTGGCCACAAATAATGTTGCCAAACTTGCAACGCCCTAACAAGTGCATGTAGCTCTTTGTCATATGTCGGGTATTTGAGTTGTGCTCCATTTAGCTTTTCACTAAAGAACATGATTGTCCTTTTCTCTTGCATCAAAACAGCCCCTATACCTATTCCACTTGCATCACATTCAATCTCAAAAGATTTATCAAAGTTAGGTAAAGAAAGACAAGGTGCATTAGTCAATTTTTCTTTAAGTTCATTGAATGCATTTTCTTGTTTTTGTTTCCATTCAAATTTCACATTCTTCCTAACAAGTTCATTCAATGGTGAGGCTATGCTACTGAAATCCTTAATAAACCTCCTATAGAAACTAGCCAAACCATGAAAAGATCTTACCTCGGTTGCATTCGTGGGTGTTGGCCATTCTCGAATAGCCTTAACCTTTTCTTCATCAACTTGCACTCCATTCTTTCCAACAATGAATCCTAGGAAATTAACTTGGTCTAGACAAAAACTACACTTTTGAAGTTCGCATAAAGTTTCTCTTCTCTAAGTTTAAGTAAAATTGTCTTAACATGCAAAACATGATCATTCAAGCTTTTTGAGTAAACAAGGATATCATCAAAGTATACGACAACAAATTTCCCAATGTATTCTCTCAAAACATGATTCATTAATCGCATAAAAGTACTTGGTGCATTAGTAAGGCCAAATGGCATAACAAGCCACTCATAAAGCCCAAACTTTGTTTTAAAAGCGCTTTTCCACTCATCTCATACATGCATTCTAATTTGATGATAACCACTCTTAAGATCTATTTTTGAAAACAAGTTTGCACCATGTAATTCATCTAGCATATCATCTAATCTAGGAATGGGATGTCGATACTTTACCGTTATCTTGTTGATAGCTCGACAATCAACACACATCCTCCAAGTGCCATCTTTCTTTGGTACTAAAATAACAGGAACCGAACAAGGACTCATGCTTTCCCTAACATAGCCTTTATCCATGAGTTCCTCCACTTGCCTTTGAATCTCCTTGGTTTAGGTTGGATTTGTCCTATAGGCAGCCATGTTTGGAAGAGTTGTCTCGGAAATGAAGTCAATTTGGTGCTCAATTCCTCTTAGAGGGGTAATCCCATAGGTGCATCTTCATGTGGAAACATGTCATTAAATTCCTGCAAAAGAGACTTAAAAACACTTGGCAAACCATTTTCAGATTTGGGCTCATTTACCAAACACATCCCTTTGCACATAAGTACAAATTTTGGTTCTTGAGCTAAAACTTTCCTCACTTCCCTTTTTTGTATAACCAAACTCACATTCTTTCTTTTTTCCTCAAAATCACTCTTTTTTCTCTCTTTATTGTCACTCACCTTTTGCCCCTCACTTTTCTCTCTTTTTTCACTCTTCTCTCTTACCTTACTTTCTTCTCTCCTCTCTTGTTCTTCAAATTCTTTTCTTTTCTTTTCTAATTTCAATTGATCACAATGTACTTCATATGGTGACAATGGAAGTAAAGTAAATTTTTTTCCACTCAAAGTAAAAGTATACTTATTTCTCAATCCATCAAAAGTGACCTCTCTATCATATTGCCAAGGTCGGCCTAACAAAATATCCCCCGCATGCATAGGTACAACATCACAAAGAACTTCATCTTTATATCTTCCCAAAGTAAAAGGAATAAGAGCTTGAGAGTTTACCTTAAGCTTTCCTTTGTTGGTCAACCATTGAAGCTTGTATGGTTTCGAATGTGGACGAGTAGTTAGTTGGAGTCTTTTAACAAGAAAGCTACTCACCACATTTGTACAACTTCCACTATCAATTACCACACTACATGGGTTTCCTTTAACCAAGCATCTTGTATGAAACAAGTTTTCCCTTTGATCTTCAACTTTTTCTTCTTTAATTTGCACATTAAGTACCCTTCTTGTGACCAAAGAAATGAAGTTACCTTCTTCAATGTACTCATCATCATGTGCTCCATATTTTGCCTAAAGTTCTTCATCATGCTCCTCACAATCATCATCTGAATCAATTACACCATTTCTTATCACCATAACTCTTTTATTGACACATTCCTTGCTCATGTGCCCAAATCCTTTGCACTTCCAACATTGAATAGAACTAGACTTCTCCCTTACCTCCTTTGAAACTTCATTCTTTTTAGTATTGGAGCTCTCGGCCTCTACTCTTTTGGCAGCCACAAACTTTCCTTTTTGTTGCATTGATTCATTCCTATGCATAAAACTATCCTTGCTCCAAGTATTACAATTTGAAAAAGTATGAGTTTAGATGAATACCTTTTCGAATGCTCCCTTTCTTCCTTCAATTGAGCTTCAATTTTTATGGCATAATTATACATATCTTCAAGGTAAGGTGGTGGATTCCTATCTTCCCATGTCTCTATTGGATCCTCCTCTTTTCTTCTTCTTTCGGATTTGAGATGTTGATACCATTCACCGGCATGGTTTGTGAATTCGGCAATAGCAAGTTTCATCTTTTTGTTCTCACTATATGAATTACAATCAAACACATGTTCTATTTTTCTTTCCCATTGCAAGTATGCCTCAGAGTCTGCCGTTCCACTAAAGGGTGGAATTTTGAGTTTAACTCCAGCTTCTCTATCTTCGTGCATTCTTTCTATCCTTCTAGGTTGCATGATATTTGCATGATTATTTCTTCCTCCCCTTGCATGACCTCTTCCTCCACCTAGTCTCTCTTGTCCAACCAAGTCTAACATACCTTCATCATCTTGCAATACTCGTTCTTCTCGTCGCTGATGTGCTCTCCTTTCCTCTCTATCTTCCCTCATCATTTCCATCATACCTTGAAGGGCTTGAAGAATAGCAACATTAACATCCGGAACCTGTGGTGCTTTTTCCTCATTATGTGACAGGTTGCAAATATCAAAATGGACCTCTCCACACTTCTCACAAAGATTTCACTCGGGACACTCGTGTTTAACACTCAAAGGTAGGCTTTTGGTACTAGGTCAAAGATGTAAGGGCTGGTCTAAGAATTTGGTGCAATCTTGCTTTAAACTTGTTATAAAACCAATTCAACAATCAACTTTCACAAACTAAACTAGAGTAATTCAACTTAGGATCAGCAGCTAATTAAAAACAAAACATAAACAAAAAAACAAGAACTTCAATGTGCCTTGGATCTTTGATACTTTATTTTTTTCAATGAATTTTTTTTTTGCTACTGTTTCTTCTTCTTCTTTTTTTTTTGCTACTGATTTTTTTTTTTTTTATGATCCAAGAGCAATACAAATGAATTCTACAAAGTTCTTCTAAAGAATACAAATGTACTTGCTTGAATAGAAAATTGAAAGAGATAAAAAAATAAAATAAAAAATATCAAACTAAGACAAAGTAAAGATAGTTCACCTCAAAATTCGGCCAAAGAATGTCAAGGCTCTGATACCAAATGATAAGCGTCGATCTTTGCTTGAATTTTACAAAGCTAGAGGTCCTTCTAGGATCCTTGTAAAAACTCACAATGATAGCTAACTTAGATCACACTCAAAATCTAAAATGGTCACTCTTAGATCCTAAGACAACTCACTCCAGAATTAGTTTGATCAAGACTAATCCAATGAATTGATTTATCTTCAAACCTAAAGCAAGATTTGAAAGAAAAGAAACACCAAATGGTGTTCAAGAAAACACAAGTTTTTCATTCATAAAATCTGTCCAAAATGATGTATTACAAGCCATTTTAAAGGCAAAAAATTCGTGCATGCCTTGGAATACAAAAGGACTCAAAAAGCTATTAAATGCATTTTGTAGAAAATAAGACATAAGAAGCCAAAAGTAAATTGCATGGCATAAATGCTAGACAAAAGAGTAGATATGCTTTAAATACACTCAACCAACTCTTCTAGAATGTCCCTTGCAATAATGAGCATGGTTGACAAGCATTGAAATCAAAGAGTCCCAAAATAAGAAATCTAGAAATTTCTTTATTTAAAATTCTGCCATGTTGTCATCTTCCAAAATAAAATTACTATTCTCATGCCATCTTCACTTCATTCTCTTCTTCACTTGTTGTGCTAATGTTGTAAATAAATTCGGGATGAAAAAGTTTTGTCTCTTCTTGTGCATTGGCAAGCTTTTAAAGATGTAATATATATTCCTCTTGAATCTTCTTCGCCTTACTCCTTGTAATAGGTCCTTCAGGTACATGCAATGGATCGATTGTTTGATTCGTATAACGCTAGGAGTGAGATGTATTTGTCTCATTGTACTATCTAATTCATTAACCATTAAAAAAATAACCTTCATTTTTATTTTATTATTATTATTATTATTTTGGTGGTGAACCTCCAAAGATCCGCTTTTTATTTCGATTTTATCTTTAAAAGGGTATAATTTGAATGTTTGTCTTTAATTTGAATCACTTTGTTTTTCTGGTTTCTTTTTTTTTAATTTTAATTACATTGACATACATCTTGACATGTCACATCGTTTGCTCGATATTCAAGAGTCCCACGTCCAATGATACACATTAAACTCACGTGATGAAAATTTGGAAGATAAGTTTGACAAAAAGAAAAAGAAAAAAAAAGAGAAAGATATTAGTCAACCAATAAATTATCATAAAAATCACGAATTTCTATGTATTTGTTGTGTATATTATTACATATATACTCCCTCCTATGCTACTTCGTTTTCAATTCAACATTCAAATATCATGTAACTTTTAGAAAAGGAGAAAAAATAATATGATTTTGGGAAAAAGAAATTGTTAAATGAGTTATCTCTCTTTATTATAGATGGTAGTTTCAAATTTTCAAATACAAAAGAAAAAAAGGCCCATCAAATTCACTAATTATTCAACATATGGGTCATAGGCACGTGCCTCCTTTTATCATATAAACAGTCTTTCTACTTTGTTCAAAAAAATTGAGAGTAGAGGATTGAATGTTTTTATGAATAACTACCCTCTCATTCATTGACCAATATGTTTGCATTGAAATGATAAATTTGTTAATATATTATAAATTACTCCAAATAGAAAATGTAGTAATCTTCAATCAAAAGACTTTTTTTTTATTATTGAAAAGTTAGAAATTCACGCCGATAATTATTATTATTTTTTTTTAGTTTTAAAAATTTTCTACGATGTGTTTCACTTTTGCTACAAATGTATTAATCTTTATTTAAGAAAGTAAGTGAATGTTAACCAATTTAAAAAACAAAAACAAACTTTTGAAAGCTACTTTTTTGTTTCTAAATTTTGGTTTGGTTTTTACAAATATAGATGTGAGATAAATATCCAAGTAAGAAAAAACATATGGTAAGAGAGTTATTGTAAGCTTAAATTTCAAAAACCAAAAACAAAAATCAAATGGTTATCAGATAGAACCTCAAATTTTCTCTCTCGCAAATTGTTGTCCCACTTTTAATAAATTATATCAATTTAGTCCATAAATTTTAACATAACATAATTTAGTTATCGTTTTGTAATAATTTAGATCTTGTTTGATAATCATTTGATTTTTTGTTTTTTTTTTGAAATTTAAACTTATTTTTATTCAAAATTCCTACAATATATTCCATTTTTCCTATGATATATCTATCTTTTCTTAAGAAAATATAAATGTTAACCAAATTTTTAAAATAAATATAAACTTTACGAAGCTATATTTTTTTGTTTCCAAATTTTTGGTTCATTTTTAAAAATATAGGTAAGATGTAGATATTCAAGTAAGGAAAAATATATAGCAAGATAGTTGTTGTAGACTTAAATTTCAAAAATAAAAAATTTAAAATAAAATGGTTTTTTTTAAAAAAAAAAACGAGGTAACCACGCCCGTCTCTAGGCTAGGCACCAAAGAAATAATATCAAGTTTTGAACCCGGACCTTGAGGGAAGTATACACTCAAAACTCAAGTTCTCAACCACTGTGCCACCTCCTGAGGACTAAATAAAATGGTTATCAAATGAGACTTTTAACTTTTCTTTTTTTATTTTTGAAATTTAACTTTGTTATATACCCTACATATGATTTCATCTTCCATTTCAAGAGTAGGTAAATTCTAACTAAATTTGACGAATCAAAACAATTATTTTGATTTATTTTTAATTTTTACTTTTAAATTCTAGTTTGATTTTCAAAAATATAAATAAATGGTAGACATCAAAGTAATAAAAATTATAGGTTAGAACAATAATTATAAATTTAAATTTAATAAATAAATAACAAAATAGTTATCAAACATTCTTTAAAGCTTAACGGTTAAATATTTGCCCTGAAAAGTTATTAAAATAAGATATAATTGAATTTTTTTTAAAAATGATAAAATTGAAAGGAAAAAAGAGTAAAGGGCATTTGGATTTGGAACACAGTGAGAGTAAATGTTCCCTTCAAATTGGGTCTGTGGAGGCTGCTGAAATTGAAATGGCAAATGGGGCACCTAAACTGAGTACCGGCTATGACCGGTGACTACTCCTTCCAGATTCTGTTTATCGTCGACATAGAGCACTTTTGTCCGCACACATGTTACTGGCTGTTGTCGGTTGTCAGTCAGCATTCTAGATTTGGCTTATTCTGTGTGTTTTGTTAGCTTGCCAATATGGCCATTCCCCAATCCCATTCAATCTTCACTTTTCCCCTTTTAGTTTATTTAAATGTAAGTTTCGTTATTGTGATCATATGTTATAAGGGCATGAAAATGATTGGTAACTAAAACTTTTAGGGTAGTTTTGGATATGGATGGTTTTAGAAAGGATGGGTAGGTGGTTAAGGTTAAGGTTATAAAGGGGTTGAAAAGATAAACTTATTATTTTTATAGATAAATTGAGAAAATAATTGTGACAAAAAACTATCGTTGGAATAGAGGAAATTATAGTTAATGTGACGGAAAATTCTTATTTAGATTAATGAGTTATGATGGTTTAGTTGTGATAAAAAAAAATTTGATTTTGATTTATAAGTTATGAAGAAATGAAATACAAGTGATAATCATCTGAATGATTTATGAAAATTTATACAAATTTTATGAAAGCTTTTAGGAGAGATTTTTGTAAGAATTTTATAGATCTGTTCCATTATTCAAACATAGAGTTGAATCAACTCTCAACAAAATCTCACAAACTCCCTATCCAAACACAATAAAATCTATTACAATTAAATTACTTAGATTAAAATGTTATTCTAAAATTACTTTTGAACATGATTGGTAAGTCGTTGAAAATCAATTTAAATGAAATAAAAATTATGGTTAAGAGCCTAAAACCAAACATAAAGATCCATTATATGACAAGAAAAATCACGTATGATAAACTAATTATAGGAAATCAATTGTGCTAAAATCACTACTTCTAAAGCCATTATGAAACATGTCACGATAAGGATTTCAAAATGGATAATATCACTTTTGTCTTATTCAAAATTATTCTGAAGTATATTTTTATGGTATGAAAATTATCTTTAGAAATGTAAAAATCAAACATAAGTTGGTTTTAAATGATTAAAGATATGTTCCGTATTAAGTTTGAACATGTCAAGCGTGATTTTAACTATTTCATAATCACTCACAAAGTTCCTTAAGGTTATTTTTCTGACTTTTATTTAAGGTTCAAAAAGGTAATAGATGCATTCTATTTTGATACTTTTGTGTTGCAATTAATTTACTACTATTTTCGTGGTATGATAGAAATTTATGAATCTCTTAGTCAATAATATATATCTTAGTTGAGATTATGTGTAACGACCCGACTTCTTAAAATATTCTAATGGTGTGCTACGGGTGCATACATATTAAAAATCCTCAAAATAAATTTACTAATCACATGTATTTTTCCAACAAAACCTCATAAAAACAGTACTAATAATTTGAAAACATACAAACATAGTTCGGGATCTCGATAGCTCAAATCAAAAGATAGTTCAGTAGAGTTTAAAGACATAAAACATAAGGTTTGACATAAGTAAGACAATGCGGCAAAAAAAAATGCCGACACCGTGTCCATGATCCATGCAGCTCCCGGCCTAGCCACTTCGGAATGAATCAGTACCTAAAAATATAAGGGATGAGTATATCAAAATATATCCAGTAAGGAGCCCCACCATAGGGTTAAGCATGCAAATAAAAACAAGTTAGAAAAATACGACAACTGAAGCTAAGTGCCTTGCACATGCGTGGCCGGCCCCCAGGCCAGTCATGAGCGAACAATGTCAAACAACGACATGCAACCTCGTAATGGATCAGTACCTAAAAATGTAAGGGGTGAGTATATTGAAATATACCCAGTAAAAAGCCCCACTATGGGGTTAAGCATGCAAACAGAAACAAGTTAGAAAATACAACAACTGAAGCTAAGTGCCTCGCACATGCATGCCCGGCCCCCAGACCAGTCACAAGCAAACAATGTCAAACAACGACGTGCAACCTTGGAATGGATCAGTACCTGAAAATGTAAGGGATGAGTATATCAAAATATACCCAGTAAGGAGCCCCACCATAGGATTAAGCATGCACACAAAAACAAGTTATAAAATACGACAACATAATCTAAGTGATGACTTTAGAATAGAGTTAGATTTCAGCCTAAATTCAGATCATATTGTGTGTTATTCAATTCATATCAAGCGTCCGCAAGGACAAAAGTGCTCACTTTAAAGTTTGCTAATGTTGTGCATTAGCGGAGTTGAATGCTAAATATCACGAATCATTCAATTTTTAACTACAGACGGATGCCGAGCAACCAAATAACAAATATTTTGATCCAACGGTGTGCAGAGAATGCACAACCACCAAAGCCCAATTGTCGCTCTAACCTAAGCAATGATTGAAATCCGATCGTCATTTCAATGGTTAAAACCCCCTCAAGAAATGGACTTTTCCTATTCATTGCAACCCAACTATCTCTTCTTGCAAATCCTCAACAAACCTTCACCATGGTGCGAAGACTTGCAACCACTTACCGCAAAATGTGGCAAATGAGGTTGGAGCACAAGGGGAAGTAGACCCCAATCAAGAGTAAGACTCATTGGCCACTGCGTCTGTACGTAGCGACGATGGACAGTCACAAACGGACCAAGCATGAAAAGGCAAGTGACTGCTCCAACTGGAAGAACGGAGCCATGCAGTGCAGCAGTAGAAGAATCTTCCACAGTACTTGGGGAAGAAAGGGTTGTTACCTCTGCACCACGACAGGAGAACGTGGAAATAGAAGCGGTTGATGCAGAGGAGGACAAAGTTAGAGAACATCGAGAAGGAAAAGCCTCGGTGTTGGTTGAGGAGTATAGGGGAAGCAAAAGTATTCATGTGTTGGAGGACCTGTTCTGACGAAGAACCAGAGATGAAGATGAAGCGCTGAAAGACAAAGTGGGGCCTTCCACATATCCCCATTTGGATCATATTACGTGTTATTCAATTCATATCAAGCGTCCGCAAGGAAAAAAGTGCGCGCTTTAAAGTGTAATTCGCTAATGTTGTGCATTAGCGGAGTTAAATGCTAAATATCAGGAATCATGCAAAATAAAGATAAAAGAAGCACAAATAGCATTAAAGTTGCAGAAACTGATGATTATTTCTATTTCGTAGGATCAGCGTTAGGGAAGCATTGCTACAAAGGAAATCAAAACGCGCGAGCGTGAGTACTTAAGCTCGAAAGATCAATGCCAGCTGCACTACAAGTAAATAAGGAAGGAAGAATCCACCAGCGAGAAGTTGACTAACCAAACAATTAAAAGATAGATTGCTGAAATCACAGGATTCCTACCTTAGACAAATCAAACACATATGGCAATCAATTAAAAGGAGAAATCTTCGTGAAAATTGATTCTCACCATTTTTGGAACCTTCGGAAACTCAACAACCTAGCTCTATAAAAGGAGACATGAAGTAATTAAGAAGACGAGCTAAATCTTTGCCCTATTTTTCTTCTCGGAGAACTGCAGAGAATCGATCTATGCTACACTTTACTGTTGTTATTTTATTTTGTTTTGTTAAGACGTATTGTTAGAATTATTTCAATTCAGTAATACAATTATATGATGATTGCTTCATTGTGCTTTGTGTTCTTTGTTGTGATTATGAACTAATTTTCATAAAGTGAAACTTGGAGAACGTGAGTGATAGTAGCATGTTATAAGAAGGATTAGGAAGGTTTAATCTAGAGCATGTAAGATAGGAACTTCAAAAAGTAAGTGTTGACCGGCCATCCACACGAGCTAATAGATTGTAAATCGGAAGAGGAAACGATCTAAGTCTATCGTGCATGTTTAATAGGTAGTGATGCGGCTGCAACATTTTAAATCGGAGTTTAGGAATAAACGCAAAACTATTATGTACGTAGCGCATGTTAATTACACTTAGTCGCAGCGAAATCTGAGCTAGGTGCTGAACGAAAGTGGAAGCATTAGTTTGTAAGCGTAGTATGATAAATTCTCTTACCGCATGTTCCTTGCTATTACATTGCTGCTGCTCTCACAAGTATCCTAGTTTAGCCTTAACTTATCGAAACTGTTATTTTGTTTAGTTACTTTTTTTTCTTGTGAAAATCCAAAATCTTATCAACAACACTTTTTCTATGCGATTTACTTTCAATTCTAAACATTACCTCAATTTAAATTCCAGTCCCTATGGAGTACGATAATTTACTTACTACTTGCTATAGACCATGTATACTTGCGTGTCGCAGGATCATTTCACGCTATTCATAACCACGTTTGTAACACAGGTCCCAACGTCCATTCAGGACACTACGAGTCAATGAGCAAACAATGGCGTGCAAGTCGTGAGCAAGATATGGCTAAATGCCAAGAAATCATCTGACCATTATTAGGACAGGACCACGAGTGAGGAAAACACACAAGTACCTTAAATCTCGGGTCAGGACATGTCCCATACAGTGTTCGAAGAGACAAACAAAATTGTCTCGGGGTAGCCTGACCTTTGTTAGGGACCCGCTAGACTGCAATAGTGAAGACATACATGAATGCCTTAGGGTAGCGTGACCTATCAGGGACCTGCCACGCTATGCTCGCGGAGACATACACGAATGTCTAGGGGTAGCCTCACTTATCAGGGACCCACCATGCTTTTGTTGCGCAACCTAATAGCGTATCAATAGAGACATACACAAATGCCTTTGGATAACCTGACCTATCAGGGACCCACCACGCTTTCGCTGGGCAACTCCAATAGCATATCCGCAGGCATGCACAATGTCAGAAAGTCACCCGACCTTGTTGGGGAAGACCACGAGTGAGGGAATCACACAAGATCCCTAAATAACAGGTCAAGATAATGACACATGAGTCAAGTTAGCAAAGGCATACACGAATGCCAATTAAGTCACCTGACCCTGTTAGGTAAAGCCATGAGTGAAAAAAAATGTAGAGCCTCTAAACCTCGGGCTAGGGGCACCAACTGCTAACCCCTAGCATGCGGGAGGAATAACCTGCCTGTAGACAATATCTCCACTAATGCATGTAGGATCACCGACATGCATTCCTCCGCTCTTTCATTTGTCCTAGTGGCCTCTTCCAATAGTCTCAAGGTCAAGCAAGCAGACCGGCTCCCCCTCCAACGTACTAGGCTGGTAAACTGATGGGACCATGCACACATCATATGAGGTTCCACGTGTATAAATAGAGAGATATAACTAGCACTAGAGTCACACGATATCTAGCCTAGCCTAGGCGATTGCACCTGGCCCACCCGAGGATTGGTGCGACCTGCAACGTGAACTCAACAACCAAGGAACCCGTTGTTTCAAACAGAAGGTGACACGTGGATGAGATCCGACCCCTTGGTCGGATGTAAGAATCAACTTGTATGTTAGTGCAGCCCAACCACGTGTCTCGAAACAAAGAGGATCCATATCCTCTCTCGATTCTTAAGGGCACTAGCGAGTCACAACAACAACAAGATATCGATCATGTAGTCCTAAGTCTTAAAATGGGTGAGCTAGCTGCTCTTCTGGGTGGTCAATACGATAACCAGGCCTAGCTATTCTAATACCAAACATAGCATATTACGAACAAACCCTTAGGTAACAAATCAGAGAAAACTGAGCATATAATCATGGCATGTATACAGTCTAACATGGATGGAACCGACAACATAGAATATGCATAAGCTCAAGGCAATTCAGTCGAAACAGAAGGTCAAACAGATAAGCAATTCATCATGTATGAGCGAAAAAATACAAACCGGGGAATGATGATACGATCATAAGAACAAAACAAATAGAGATTTAACAGTTTATGAGCTACACACGATTTTATGCTACCATGAGTAATAATAAGTTCAAACAGTGAATCACAACACCAAAGCATACATGCGACAAGGCATCCAACATTCAATTCTCGTAAATCCTATTATGCCACTATTCACATGCTTTAAGCCACAAACCTGGATGATAATGAAGCTTCTTACCTTCTTGATGACTTGACCGAAACACCAAGAGAACCCTTAAGCTAAATGACAAGCCAAAACGATGAAACTCGAGAGCACCTAAAAGAGAAAACAATGTTGAGAGTTCGTTAGGGATAAGCTAAACAAGCCACAAAAGGGGTTAGAATTGCGGGGTCGAGGGGAAGTTACTGCTCAGAAACACCTCGTTGGAGCACGACGGCAACGGCCATGGCGCATGGTCATGGAGCGAAGCGAGTCATACCTCGTTGGAAAGGTCTCGATCTTAGGATCACAAAATTGGTCTCGGATTTGCAAACAGACTCCTCTACCATCCAGAAACTGCGAAGAAAGAACTAGATCTAAAAGGGGGTTTTAAGCATTTTTTCGAAAAACTCAATTGACGACTAGAAGGAAGCTTGAAAACAAACTCTAAGCAGATAACTTACCTATGGCGAGTGGAACCGAAGAAGGAAGAGCTTTAGCAACCCACATTGGAGATGATGCTGAACGGAAGAGACACGACCTCAAAACTGTGGCGACTTGGCGGTGGCTTGACGATGGAAATATCGATGATGATGATGGTCGAAACTTACTGCAGCAGTCGCTGGAGAACTCGACATTGGCTGGAACTCGCTGCAGCTCGCCGTGGAACACCCAAGGTCGAAGACAAGCCAACGCCGGCAATGGGGCAGGGACGTAAAAGCGACGTGAGGGAGAGAGAAGGTTGGGGCTGTGATCCAACAGGTGCGCGACATGTGGCTATGCAAATATAAGAATTCATTTATATCATTAGTATTGTATACATTACAACCTTATAATTAATACAAGTATTTAACACACACATGCATTTTCAAAATTATTATTATATTGCATTATAATAAATAATCTCATTAATAAATACGGTATTATAAAACACAATTAAGTGGTTTGTACATAATTAATCTTCAAATTAGGACCTTTTTAAATATAGACGAGTGCTTTTTCATGGAGCCATCTTACATTGAAGCTCGAGTTACAAAAAAGGTCATTCATTCACCAATTGCCAAACAAGCTACAATTGTTGTTGAAAAAAGGGCAAAACATCACCGTGAGAGCGTCTTCAAGGGGGCCCAAATAGATCTTGTTGGCAAGGCTACATTGTTTGTTTCTACTTGTCGAGAGTTTTTTTTTTTTGTTTAAAATGGTCTGTTGGTTTGTTACGTATTTTAAATTCTTATATTTTGTCTTTTACCAACAAAAGGAATTCTCAATTAAAATAAAAAATAATAATTTTGTTAATATTTCTTCTTTTCCTATATTTGTAATTAATTTCCATCAATGACTTAACTCTGCAACACTTCTGTGTTTCCATTCTGTCAATAATGATGATAGGAGTTGATCCCCCCTCATTTTCTGTAGTGAGATGCTTATATCATTATCAATACTCCTTTGAGAAAAAAGGATACAAATGATGGTGTGATTTGGAAAACATGTCAAAAAAAGATACTTTCTCTGAAAAAAGCATACCATCTTGGTTTCAATTTGGGAAATAGGAAAGAGGAGTTCTCGTCGCATTCTAAAGTCACCACATCAATTTGGAAGGGGTCGTTCTAGCAAGTGAAGTTGTCGCCAAAAAATAAGATGGGTGCTTGAAGCGTGATATCGACATCATCCCAACTAAATATAATAATTATAGGAGAGAGATGGACATTAATGTTATTTGCCCCCTTTATAAAAAATGCATTGAAATGAATATGCACATTCTTAAAGATGACAAGGTTTTATTAGGGCTTGGAAACTTATTTTCTCTTGGCTCAATGATTTTAAGAACTTTTTTTTGAATAAGGACAAAGGATTGGTTTTTGGAAGAGCTTATGTGATAAAATCCCAAAGGAAGAGAGGTTTAAAGAAATTATTATTATTTGGAGCTTATGAAAGTTTAGAAATTACGGGTTAAATGACAATATATCTTTAGAGTTCTATAATCTCCAGGGCATTATTGAAAAATTGATTAATTCTTATCTTTGATTTGATTGCAGCAGCATCTGGCTCAATCTAAATAGGATATCAATTGGGAGACGTCTACTAAAGGAATGTGGAAGATGAACGTGGATGCGTCAGTTAATCCTATTTCAGGTGAGGGAGGTGTTGGGTAGGTAGTTTATGATTGGAAGGGCCAAGCCAAGCTTGTTGGTTGAAGATCAAGTTTTATGAATCAAGTTGTGAAAGTTTTAGAGGGCATAACTTTGAGGGATGGGCTCAATCAAGTGAGAGCTTCAGAACCCATTATTACCCCGTATTCTAGTTGAGTCCGACACCTTAGAGTTTATAAATTCTATTAGAGACGATTTATCGGACTTTTATGAATTCAACAATATTTTTGTTGATATTAAGCAATTAGCTGCTTCTTTAGGGATTGTGCAAATTGCTCATGGTAACTGGAAGTATTATGTTGTGACGGATTTGTTAGCTAAAGAGGGCTATCCAAAGTATCTTAATTGGAGGACCTCCTTATCTCTCTAGTGGGGAAAGCTTCTTTTTGGAAGGGAGAACTTCTCCCTATTATTGGCTCCAATTTAGAGGTTGATTGTATTGGTTTTAATTCATGACTTAAGAAGTTTCTTTAAAAAAAAAAAAAAAAACACCCTCTAAATATTTGTAGTTATATATTAAACTAAAAGAGAGACGGAAATAACCTTTTATTTACTTTTGTTTTTGAATAAAAATATGAAAGAAAGAAATACAATAAAGAAAATGAGGGAGACACATTGTTGGCTTCATTTGGCTTTATTCCATCCCTTAAAACCTCTCTTTAAGCAAAGAATGCTTGGAATATAGGGACAACAAAACCATACTCATCCCACCACAAATACACCTTCTTTCTCTTACCTCACCTCCAGGTACCTTTAGGATTGAATTGTTTTTTTAATCTTTAAATTTCACATTTCTTTCCAGTCATATACTTTAAATACCCAATTTTAATTATTCTATTTTCAATAAAATTTAATGTTATTTCTAAGTCTAATAATAATTTGAGGTAAGAGATTAGATATTATGTGTATGTGATTTGAGTTAGCACTTTGGTTGATTTTCAATTTTTGTTATTAAAACTTAAAATTAATATTGATGGTAAAATGGGAGTGCCACGTGGCAGCAATTGGAGGAGGGGAGAATGAACTTTTGGTAAAGTGAAGGGTGACAGGAGATCTTGTTGGGGAAGAAAAGCATAGTCAAGGTCCAAAACGTCATATTCCCATTCAATTCACCCTCGATCCCATCACTCGTGAATTCTAAAAGCCTTTACAAACATTCAAATTCATAATAACTTTTTTTTTTTGAAGAAGAAATCCTTTTCTTTTCTTTTTAAATCTTAGGTTTTTTCTTTTTCATCTTCACCCTTTTCCCTTCTAAAAATTATCCCAAAATTTCATTATCTTCATCTTCCCCTTTTTAGGTTCATTATTAGATTTCTTTCGTGTTTGTCTCAATTAGAACTTGCATTTTACTTCATCTATAATCTTCTTTGCAAAGTTGTTAAAAACGTATGGATGACATCATAGTTTAGTGACATTTTGTATAATTATAAACTAGGATGTTATAAGTTGGAATTCTACCACCACAAATATTTATTTTAAAATGTTATTATGAATGTTTATTTTATATATTTCAACTAAGGTTGTTTTGATTCGATCTATACTTGAATATTATTTATAATAATAATTAATAATAAATACAGAAGTAGATAATGGAACTTGTATGCTAAGTATTTCCTACTCACTATTATTCTCACTTAATTGCAAATCCAACCTATATTTTAGTTAAAGGAAAAGTTAAGAGGATTTTGGATGTATAATAAAAAAAGGTAAAGTATTTCCATTTCTAGTACAAAATCAAAACTAATTTATTTGTAATAGGAAATCCAAATTGAGTTCTATCACTAGTTAGACTGTTACTAATAGAACTCAATTCATTATATCACTGGTTGAGATTTATCATTGATAGAAATCATGTGGAATGAATTATTTTAGAAATTATGCTGGAAATATAATACAAAAAATAGAATGTATTGTTGAGAGTAAATTTTCAAAAGTTAAAATATAATAATCGAGCTTAAGAACGATAAATGAATGATCTACAATTACATTCAAATGAGAGATACTAAAAAACAAAACTGCTTTTCTCGACAAAAAAAAAAAACAAAAATTGCTAGTTATAACTTAGACTAATAAAGTGCATGGCTCAATTATAGAAACTCAAAAGTTAAGCTTAATTGATATTTGAAGTAATTCTATATTGAATATCATTTTGAAATTTTTTCTAAGAAGCATATAAGTGAGGACAAAATATTTTGAAAAGACATGTAATTGGGAATAGTTTTCCTTTTAAAAATAGTTCAAGGTAAATAGATAATATGGTCATATATAACATGAGAATGCCAAGATCCATAAATGTCAAACATAGAATTCCAAATCTTTATTTGAATCCTAAGTCTAGGACCTTACACAAACATTTAATGTGAAAAACTTATTATTTAAAAGGTCTTAATCGATTGAATTTAGATGATTAAGACAAAGATTACATGTGGAAAAAAAGAAAGGAAAGTAAAATGAGAAGGACAAGGAAGGAAAGAGAGATTAGACTACTTTTTAACGTTATGAATGTTGGGGGAAGCTTTCATCAAGTTTGAAAAGTCTTTATAAAGACATTAAGTGATCCCATTCTAAAGCAAACTCTTCTCTTTCTTTTTTCCCTTTTTTTTATCTCTCTAAATCTCAATCCATACTTCATTTTACTTCTTTCTCCATTTCCAAGGTTAGGTTTGATTGCTTTTTATTTTATTATTACTATTATTATTCTTCTCTTACCTCTCTTTCCTTTCTTGGTTTCTTTCTTGGTTCCTTTCTTGATTTCTTGTTTCAATATCTTTCCAAATTTAAATCAAATTCTTTATAAAATCTTATTTTCACCTTTTAATCTTTTTATTATATTATTTGATACCGCAGTTTCAATTTTTCTCAATTTTGGCATTTCTATTCTATGATATGTGGTACCAAATTGATAAAATGTAGGGGATTTTACATCTACAGAAAAAAAAACAAATAATAATAATAAAAACCTTACATAGCACATTTTAAAAAAATATTTCAGATGTAATAGAAAGATGGGACGGTCCCTGTAAAATGACCAAAATATTCATGCTTTAATCAGTTTTCAGCTAATAGTCTTCAATTAGTTCATTGATAGCTTTCAATCCATTCGCTAATAGCTTTCTTCAATTTTGAACTCATAATCTTAAATCAGTTTTCAGCTAATACTCTTCAATCAGTTTCTGCTTATAGCTTTCAATCAATTCAGTTCCTGATTTTGTCGTTATTCATGGCGGTTCTTCTTTGTTCCACATTCGATTCATGTAAGTTATATACGTTAGTAAATTGATTAAACGTGAGTTATTTAATTAATTATGTATTGTAAACATATATACTTAATACAATTAATTAAATATATGTTATTTAATGAATTAAGTATTAATTGTTTATTTATTTGTAAATGAATAAATGTACATTTATTTATGGCAACCAAATTTACTAAGTCTATAAATAGACTTTGTTTTGGAAGAAGAAAAAGACAACACAATTGAGACCATGTGGATGTGCTACTAATGTACACGAGTCTTTACATCAATATGGAAAACTAGGTCCAAGAGGTAAAAAAAGTATATTTATAAGACACTTTGAACACTCAAATGGGCATGTGTTCATTAATAAACAAGAAAGTGGGAGTGTAGTTGAATTTGAATCATGAGATGTAACATTTTTAGAAAATGATTTTCCAAAGAAAGGTAAGATCAATACTGAGATGTCCTTATTTGAAAATAATGATCAAAACGATTTGGTTTTATCAAATCAATCATTGAATAATCTCAATGATCTACCAACAGTATCTCATCTAAGTGGGAGAGATTGGAACACTACTTGTGATTTAAGAGAATCACAAATAGCTCGTGAGTTGATTGACGAACAAATTAACAAGGACCACAAATAAACTGTAGTATTCGTGGTAGAATACGACAACAACATGATGATTATGAAGCATACACGATTACACTAGAGGATGATGAAGAGCTGAATAACGTTCAAGAAGCTCTTCAATGTCCAAATAGGGAAAATTGGACGAAAGCAATGGAAGACAAAATCACTACTACAAATACCACATACAATGACACTTTTTTTTTTTTTTTTTTTTTTTTTTTCCATTTTGTAAGAAAGAGAAAGGTATAAAGTGTCATAATAGGTGAAATGCCCGTTTTTTCATTTTTTAAAATTTATGATTTCATTTTAGAGTCATAAAAAATACATTAGGTCATGTGTTCGAGCTAGGAATGTCGGAGTTTTTTACATATAATGGATCAGTTGGTTTTAATTTGTAGAAAACCAATTTTTATTAGTTTGGTTCGGTTTTGTATGAAAAACTGATAAAAAACCGAACCAAACCAACATAAATAACCTCTAAAAATCCCTAACTCCCAGCGGCGCATCACAATCTTTTTTCTCTGATTCAATCAACGCTTGCTTTCTCTGCTTTCTGCCATAATTTGCTCTCTTCTCGCCATTCATTGTTCTTTTTCAACGGTTTCGATGAATTCCACCATCTTCCTCTTGTATTCACCTCCTTCCTTCAACATACGATTTCGTATTTCTGAAATTTGGGTCGAGAGATTAGGGCAAGTATGCTTCGTACTCGATCGTGGATGCTTTTTCAACATTGTTGAGCTCTGAGGTTAGTGATTCTTCATTCTATTATTGATAGCCCGAATTTTGCGTATTTAATTTCTTTTTCCAGTTTTGATTTGAGATTGTTTGAATTTATGTTTATTCAATATTTTTTCCCTTCGGATATGAGGAGTTGTTGACGAGGAAGTGAAGTAATGTAGTTTTTCTGTCTGTGCTTTTTAAGGTGAAAAATGAGAGAGTTTTAAGGTGTTTAAGTGTAACGGCCCAGTTTTCTATCCCGGTTCTCGAGGAGGTTCCGGTTCAGATTCAGTGGTTCGGTTGGGCCGTTAGAGCTGTTTTGACCCTTAGGGGTATTTTGGTCTTTTTGCTCCCCGGGCGGGATTTGTAGATTTTCAGGGCTTCGAGGCAGCTCTTGCCTTTGTTGAGGTTTGTTTGTTGGTGGCTGCGAGTCTCAAGGTGTTTGGGCTATTCGTTTGGGAGTTCGGTTGTGATTTGGGTTTTGGGCAAAGTGATGGTTGTTTGGGTGTTTCCTTTGGGATTCGAGCCCGGGCCCTTAGTGTTGATTTGAGAGGTTGATTTAAGTGAGATTTATTCTTTGGAAAAGGTTGCTTCAGTCGGGTCTCGAAGGAGGAAGCCGGGAAATGGGATTTTAAGGATTTTAAGGATTTTTAGAAATTGGATAAAATGGGATTAGTTTGGATTTTGGATAAGGATAAAAATAAAAGAGAAAAAGAAAATAAAAATCCCTTTTTTCCCATTTTTCCCCCATTTTTCCTTTTTTCCATTTTCTTCCCTTTCTCTCTCCTCCAACCCGACCCCAGTGCCCAGCTCGCCCAGGTTGCGCCGAGCCCAGCCTTGTTTGCCCCTGCCCCGTGCCAGCGTCGCCCAGGTCGCGCCGAGCCCAGCCCCTGCTGCCCTGTGCCAAGTCGCCTCGCCCAAGTCCGTTTCCCAGTGCGCCTTTGATCAAGCCGCGCCGCGATGTCGCGTCGCCCACCCCCGCACTGATCTGCGTGCGGCCCAGCGCCCGAGCTCGTCGCGTTGCGTCGCCCCCGCACGCGTCCCTATAGCGCGTCGTGTCACTCGCGCCCGCGCGCGCCGTCCCCTGTGCCGAGCCGCGCCGCACGTCGTCGCCCAGCCGAGCTCGAGCCATCGCCCGCGCGCCCTTGCCATGCCCCAACTCGCCCACGTGCAGCCTCCGCGCCCCAGCGCCCGTGCCCTACGCCAGCGCCCAGCCTGCCCTGTTGTGTGCTGGTTGGCCCGAGCCTTGTGGCTTCTCGGATGGTATTTCCCGAGTCTTTTCTTCGTTGGGCCATGATTTGTTGGCTGCTGTTTATTGATTTAATTGGGGTGCTTTGTTTGATGTATAGGCTGTTCGGGACCGTTTAGAGGCTCGAGGGTCGCTCGTTGATTTATTATTATTATTGTTTTTCTGCTTATCCCAGGTAAGGATTTCTTACCGTGGTTGTGTGGACCCTGCAATATATCATGATATGCCTTGTATGCTTGTTTGCTGTTATGAACATGATATTGATAGGGCAGCTTTGATTGACCTCTTGCTAGCATGTTTGCCTGATTTTTACATGTTAGTGTCATGCTAGGTTTGTTCTGCCACCATGCTTATGATTCCTGCTTAAGTTGTAGTATCATGCTAGGTAAATGTGATTGATGTCGGTCATTGCTTGCTTGCCAGGAATCATTTATTTGCTCTGTACTCTTAGATAGAGTTGTAGGGTTTGTCATCATCCAGAGGCTGAGAGCGGACATAACGTACTTTGTCCCCACCAGTCGGGAGTAAAACGAAGCATTGCATCAGGGGTTGAGAGCGGACATAACGTACTTTGTCCCCAGTGGTCGGATATAGAGCAAAGCATAACATACATTGCTTTTTCTCCCCCCTCCCGGCAGCCAATGAGACTTAGCTACCTCATTGGCGTATGCCTAGTTTGTAGCCTGCTAGAGCGAAACCCTGCCAACGGTGTAAGCCTACCTTGGCCGGTTCTTAGCTTCAGGTCGGTGGTTCAGGCTGCACAGATGAGCGCCGAGGACCTCGCGCTACTGTGATCAGTGACACCGCTTTCGAGTCATAGGCATGCGTACCTGGCCCGCCTAGTTTGCTATTTGGCCCCCGCATTTATGCCGGTTGCAGCAGCATGCGGTGTGCACGCACACGCGTTAGTCGCTGGTTCGGAGAGCTCCCCCGGGCCAATGTTCGTGAGTACACCATTCCTTCCGTTAGAGCCTGACTTCGGGTACTCTCCCGTATGTCCAGTTTAGTGCAAGGGCAAGGAGGCCCTTGAAGACATTCTAGGGTCAGTGTATTCCCCCCGAGTGACGAGATACCTCGGTGATGTCGAGATTGGTCGATGTATCCAATCCCTAGGCCGGAAGTAAGAGACTTCCGATGGCTCCAGATCTTGTTTTATGAGCTCGTTAAGCTATAATCTGTGTTGATAGCTGTTTTCTTGCATGCTGAGTGAGAACCCCGGTTTAGGACCATGTTTTGGGTCGGGTTAAATCACGATTTGTATCGAGCACAAAGTCATAGATTCGTAGACTAACTTTGCTTTGTAGGGTGTTGTTCCCATGATCATCAAGACTCCACGGCGCGAGTTTGTGCGAGTTCATTAAGCTAAGGGTTAAGGATTTACAATACTTTTCATCTAGCTTTTTATGCCTTGTGTAGAGTTGTGGAGCGGAGACGAGCAGGTTCTGACTCGTTGTTGGTTTGGGCTTGGAGCGCCATCATGCCAACTTTCCGCAGATGCGAGCGGTTTGATGAGCGGTGAGAACCCAGTGTGGGCGGCTTTTATGCTTTGTGCGATCGCGATATGTTGATCGCACTCGGAGGGAGGCGAGTTGGACTCCGTAGGCCATTTGTAGCCCGATTGTTGCTTTTCCCCTAGTGAGAGGGTGGAGGTGCTTTGTGCGATCGCGGTATGTTGATCTCACTCGGAGGAGCGGGGCGCTTGGCATGTTCGGATGCAGAGGAGTTGGACTGATTGTGTGTTGATGTTGAGGCGCGCCCGAGTGGTCGTTTTAGGCCGTTGGCCCTGGCAGTTGAGTTGCCAAGTGGAGGGGTAGAGGCTAGCACGCCTCAGAGTGAGACTCCTTGAGCAGAGTGTGCTCCAACCATGAGAGATTTGATGGCAGGTCTTTAGCTATTAGAGAGCGGAGACCCAGGCGCAATTTGTAGCGCGTAGTGAGGAGTCCGGGCACACAGATAGCCCGGTGATGAGTTTGTTTCAGCATTCCCCCAGTAGCTCTTGTAGCCCCGGAGGTTCTCGGGAGGGCATGATCAGCAGGTTTTTGTCGATGAGTTTGTTGGCGTTGATGGAGCTGCCCAGTTTGGCAAGTGGATGCCTATAGAGCTCGATGTTTAGAAAGTCCTGCTGCTAGTAGTAAAGCGGTTGGCCAGGCTTGAGTTTAGCATCCGTGTGTTGGGATGCCCTGCTGTTCAGAGGCCGAGGTGTGCCGTTCCTGTGCTGTTTGGTACAACAGTTGGTGGTGGTAGTCCCTTGAGAGAGGTGGACTAGCAGAGTCTCCACCAGTCGCCCGATTGATTGGCAAGTTTCCATGTTAGTGGTCTGAGGCAGATGTAGAGACATCTTTGCCCCTTGCAAGCCTGCTGTCGTGGTACAACCAGTTCTTTCAGTGCCCTCGTAGCCAGGGTGTAGTGTGGAGTTTGCTTGCCAGGGTTTTATCCATTTGAGGATTTCAGCGGGCTAGTAGAGTGGAACACTCTTTTTATTTGGATGTTCCCAGTGTGGAACAAGTTGTTGCCACCCGAGGAGTTGGCCTGAGCTTCTGTTGAGCATCGAGTGAGATGCAAGAGTTGGCCTGAGCTTTGTTGAGCATCGAGTGAGATGCAGGAGTTAGCCTGAGCTTTTGTTGAGCATCGAGTGGGATGCAGGAGTAGGCCTTGGCATGTCTGTTGGTCGAGATAACAGAGATTAGGCTGCTCGAGTGTTTGGACTCTTGTGCTGAGTGCCATTGCCCCGTCACTTGGAGTGTGACCTTCCTTTTCCTCAGAGGGGCATAAAGCTCGTTTAAGGCTGATTTGTGTTGTAAAGGATGTAGTGCCTGTTGGCACCGAGCTTTGAGAGGAGGCCTAGTTTCAGGCCAGTTGGCACTTTTGGTGCAGGTGGTTCCATGGGCGCCCAGAGTACAGCATCCCCGCTAGTCTTGTACCCATTTCCTGAGGTTGCACCTGTTTGGGTTGCATAAGAGAGCTAGCTCGGTGGTAGTCAGAGGACTACAAGTTTGAGATCTTTCGAGGGAAAGTATGAGCTTTTCATGGTCACCGAGAGTTGGGTGCAAATGATGCTGTAGGCTGTTAAGAGCTAGCGCGTTCGAGTTCTCGCGCCTGTGTTGTGAGCCTGTGAGCTAGTTTGATGGTAGCATGATTCGGCTACCCTTTGAGTTACCCTAGTATGGGTAGTGTTGGCATCGATGGATGCGTGATTGATCCAGTGTTAGTGCCATGAGTTGGATGGCTGATCGGAGCGCGTTTAGTGAGCACATTGGCTTGAGGTTTGTTTGCTTGGTATGGATATGCTCTTGTAGAGTAAGTTCGTCAATGTGGCTTTCTGTGGTGAGTCGACCCCGAGTGGGTTTGGACTCTTGTTGCTCCCTTGTTAGTAGTGGCTCTGTTGGAGGCAAAAGTTGCCCTGTGTGAGAGTCCTTGTTGGCATTGGATCTTAAGGAATCTGGTTGGAGCTGTACACGCCGGTGTACTTTTGTGTAGCTCGTTCCGTGGTTTATGTTTGGAGAAACCACGAGAGGTTCGTGTTGAGGAGCCAGTGCTCAGTCTTTGAGGTGTCAAGGCTTTAGTTCTTGGCAAGTGCCCTAGCTTTGGTTGTAAGGATGCCGTGCTCATAGCCGGGTTGTTGTTAAGCAAGTTTTGCTAGTTGGTCCTTGCCCTGGTCAGAGTTCAGTTGGAACTGAACAAGAGCGGTGGTAGCAAAGCCGCGCAGTTTCTAATCGTTTTGGCTAAGAGAGCTGTTCGGATCCTTACCTTGGGCAGAAGGTTTGTTGTGGCTGATTCTTTGAGTAGGAGGATGACGCATTCTGTAGCGTTTCCGGTCCTCTTGGTTTTCAAGTTGGTGTTGGCCAGCGTAGTTGAGATGCTGGAGAGGGTTGTGCCCTTGTAGCCGGTTGTCTGTTAGATCCGTTTTGACGACCGTGTGTGTCGGAGGGTGATCGGAGGATCCCTAGGTTGTGGAGAGCCTCTCCAGAGCTCAGTCAGACCCAGACAGTGTTCCTTGGGTGAGTTGCTTGCAGACTTGGTAGTCTAGCAAGCTAGTGCTTGTTTGGAGTAGAGTCCGGATTGGTTCCGGTGAGGTGGCTAGTTGGTGCTTGGTGTTGACCAAGATTTGGGTCTCTTGTTGTTTCAAGAGCTAGCTCGATTCGAGCAAGAGGGCGTTGCCCTGAGGACTTGTTTCTAGTCAGGAAGTTTTGGGAGTTGACCCCTCCCTCGGTGATTGAGTAAGTTCTGCTAGTTTTGGATTGGTGGTCCAATCGGGTGAGGTTTCCCTTGGGTGTTGCTTCCAAGAGAGTTGGTTGTTGTGCTTTCGCAGTTGGCGATTAGCGGAGCCACAGTTGAGTGAGTTGGCACAGAGGTGCCGTGGCATTGGTTGGTTAAACCCTTGAGTTGCTATCCTCAAGGTGTTGCGTTGCTAGTGGCTGCGTGATGGTTTGGTCCTTGCAGCCCGAGATTTTCCATGAGAGGAACGTTGGTTGTTTCCTTGCCTGGCAATGTTCTCTTTGGCCAGTTGCTAGTAGATTTGCATGGAAAAGTTTGTGTTCGGCCGTTGAGAGGCTTTAGTTTGTTGGCTAGGCCGAGTGGAGCCTGTGCCTGGATTTTGCCATTTAGGGTTGGCCGTAGCTGAAGTTTCAGCTTGTGCTAGTGGGAAAAGTTTGCCTTGTGGATCAATCGCCAGTTGGTGGTTCGATTGGATTTCGTTAAGGCTTTAGGCAAGCCTTGTGGTTCGCTAGTCTCTTGTGAAGAGTAGGCCGTTTGATTTACGGAACACGAGAGGTTGATTGTTTGCTTGACATGGTGTAGAGTTGAAATTTGTTTGTTAACAATGTTGTGGGCATTCAGAGAAGTTACGCCAGTGCGTGGCGTTGAGTTTTGGAGCTTGTGCCCAGTCTGCGAGTTTGCTGAGAGTAACACCGTAGAGAGGTGTTCCGTGTTGGATTAGCATGGTTTAGATTGAGCCCCAGGTTTGTAGGCCTTTTGAGATCCTTGAGCAGATCGGAGCAGTGGCCTTTCAGTTAGTTTTGCCCCGTCTTTGGCAGAAGTGCATTGTTGTGTTCCTCGTCTCAATGTTGAGATAGTCTGTGGCAGACTGAATAGCATTGTGGCTTTGAGCCTTTGAGAACCCAAGAGGGTTTGGTTCTCGAAGAGGGCTACTGTTGTCTTAGCCGAGAAGTTTAGTTGGCTAGGAATCAGTGGAGTATTCCTAGAGCCGTTTCGTCTTAGGACTTTCGAGGACGAAAGTCTTAAAAGGAGGGAGTATTGTAACGGCCCAGTTTTCTATCCCGGTTCTCGAGGAGCTTAGTTGATTCGAGTGGTTCGGTTGGGCCGTTAGATTTATTTTGACCCTTAGGGGTATTTTGGTCTTTTTGCTCCCCGGGCGGGATTTGTGGATTTTCAGGGCTTCGAGGCAGCTCCTGCCTTTGTTGAGGTTTGTTTGTTGGTGGCTGCGAGTCCCGAGGTGTTTGGGCTATTCGTTTGGGAGTTTGGTTGTGATTTGGGTTTTGGGCAAAGTGATGGTTGTTTGGGTGTTTCCTTTAGGATTCGAGCCCGGGCCCTTAGTGTTGATTTGAGAGGTTGATTTAAGTGAGATTTATTCTTTGGAAAAGGTTGCTTCAGTTGGGTCTCGAAGGAGGAAGCCGGGAAATGGGATTTTAAGGATTTTAAGGATTTTTAGAAATTGGATAAAATGGGATAAGTTTGGATTTTGGATAAGGATAAAAAAAAAAAGAAAAAGAAAATAAAAATCCTTTTTTCCCATTTTTCCCCCATTTTTCCTTTTTCCATTTTCTTCCTTTTCTCTCTCCTCCAACCGACCCCCCACCCCTTGGTTTGCCAGCTAGCCCCCCTTGAGCCCTGGCGCCCGACTCGCCCCGACCAGCGCCAGCTCGCCGAGTTGCGCCGAGCCCAGCCTTGCAAGCCCCTGCCCGTGCTGCGTCGCGCCGAGTCGGCGAGCGCGAGCCTGCCGCCGCTGCCTGTGAAGAGTCGCCCATCGTCCGTGTCCGTGTCGCCAGATGCGCCTTTGTGCGAGCAGCAAGCGGTGTCGCGTCTCCCAGCCCCGCCGCGGTCTGCTGCGTGCGGCGAGCCGAGCAGCAGCGCGCAGCCTCCGCGCCTCAGCGCCCTAGAGCCTGCGCCCAGCGCCCGTGCCCTGCGCCCAGTGCCCAGCCTGCCCTGTTGTGTGCTGGTTGGCCCGAGCCTTGTGGCTTCTCGGATGGTATTTCCCGAGTCTTTTCTTCGTTGGGCCCTGATTTGTTGGCTGCTGTTTATTGATTTAATTGGGGGTGCTTTGTTTGATGTATAGGCTGTTCGGGATCGTTTAGAGGCTCGAGGGTCGCTCGTTGATTTATTATTATTATTATTGTTTTTCTGCTTGTCCCAGGTAAGGATTTCTTACCGTGGTTGTGTGGACCCTGCGATATATCATGATATGCCTTGTATGCTTGTTTGCTGTTATGAACATGATATTGATAGGGCAGCTTTGATTGACCTCTTGCTAGCATGTTTGCTTGATTTTTACATGTTAGTGCCATGCTAGGTTTGTTCTGCCAGCATGCTTATGATTCCTGCTTAAGTTGTAGTATCATGCTAGGTAAATGTGATTGATGTCGGTCATTGCTTGCTAGCCAGGAATCATTTATTTGCTTTGTACTCTTAGATAGAGTTGTAGGGTTTGTCATCATCCAGAGGCTGAGAGTGGACATAACGTACTTTGTCCCCACCGGTCGGGAGTAAAGCGAAGCATTGCTTCAGGGGTTGAGAGCGAACATAACGTACTTTGTCCCCAGTGGTCGGATATAGGGCAAAGCATAACATACATTGCTTTTTCTCCCCCCTCCCGGCAGCCAATGAGACTTAGCTACCTCATTGGCATATGCCTAGTTTGTAGCCTGCTATAGCGGAACCCTGCCAACGGTGTAAGCCTACCTTGGCCGGTTCTTAGCTTCAGGTCGGTGGTTCATTTGCATCTGGATGAGCGCGAGGGCCTCGCAGATGCGTGATCAGTGACACCGCTTCCGAGTCATAGGCATGCGTACCTGGCCAGCGTAGTTTTCCCTTTGGCCCCCGCATTTACGCCGGTTGCAGCAGCATGCGGTGTGCGCGCACACGCGTTAGTCGCCGGTTCGAAGAGCTCCCCCGGGCTAATGTTCGTGAGTACACCATTCCTTCCGTTAGAGCTTGACTTCGAGTACTCTCCCGTAAGTCCAGTTTAGTGCAAGGGCAAGGAGGCCCTTGAGGACATTTTAGGGGTCAGTGTATTCCCCCCGAGTGACAGATACCTCGGTGATGTCCAGGATTGGTCAGTGTATCCAATCCCTAGGCCGGAAGTAAGAGACTTCCGATGGCTCCAGATCTTGTTTTATGAGCTCGTTGAGCTATGATCTGTGTTGATAGCTGTTTGCTTGCATGCTGAGTGAGAACCCCGGTTTAGGACCATGTTTTGGGTCGGGTTCGTCACATTAAGTTCAAATAATTAGTGTCTGAAATGGGGATTTGAAGCACAATGAAGAGAGTTGTCATGAGTTGGACCAATGTTTAGTGAAGTAACATACCAGACACTATCATATGTATCATAAGAAACCCCGTGAAAAATATCTTAAAATTCATCCCACTTTCCATTAAAGAAGCAAATTTTCTCCATCATCCATCTCAACTTTTTCCATTGGAGCTTCACCATTTTCTTGTGCAAATCCACAACTTCCTCCCTATTTTTTGTTTTTTACAGTGCTTTTTTTGGTTACTGAAAATGGCGGTTTAGCTTTTCGTGTAGGTGCAGAGTGAGGGGATTTGTGTGTACCTTTATAGGCTTTTGACTCTTAAAAAAAGAGAGAAAAAAGAAAAGGGTAATTGCTTCTAGATGCGAGTTGGTGAGTAGGTTAGAGAGGGGAATGGCTGGTGGAGGCCTTTAAACTTTCAATCATATAATAAAGTTAACTATAGAGGGTCACATTTAGTTTGGTCTATCAAATTTAAAATACAATTTCCTTTTTCTTTATCGCGGAGTGTTCGGGTTAGTTCCCGCGCTCTTTAACTATTTAGTTAAAGTTTATAATATTTAGATGCCAAGAAAATCATTTTATGGAAAAGATTATAGAGAGAATGAGAGTAATTATTGAGATATTGATTATCCCTATTTGGAGTGAAGACAATGTTTAATGGTTTCATTGTTTGTTAGTAATCTAGTTCAACATCAATGTCACGAGTTCGATCTTTGAAGTCCGTATTTAGCCCTCATTTAATAAACAAATTATTACGAAAAAATAAAATTATGGAATGAATGATTATTATTGGTGTTTCAAACCTAAAAAAGTTATCGTAATTTTTGTTCTCTCAATTTGATTTCTTTATTCCAAAATGGTTCATGTTCATTTCTAGTTCCTTATTTTCTGTTTCATGAGAAACAAAAGCTGTTAGCAAATTATTGATGTACTTTTTCTTAAGCTTGCTCCTTGCATGTCCTTAATGAAGCTTAGTACCTTTCTTTATAAAAAAAAAACTGTTACCAAATAATCTTTAGGTGCTTTTCTTTTTCTAGTGAGGTTGGGGGTTATGGGTGAGTTCATGATTAGCCAAGCATGTTTGAGTTTGTATGATAAATAATATATTCATCTTTGGTGCTGCTTCTAAATGGTTTTATTAAAATTTTGAGAAAACTATCATAATCTTTGGCCAAATTTTAGTAACAATGTAGAAGTAGAGAACTCTTAGAACTTGTTTGGCAACGCTTTCATTACTCATTTTTCAAAAAAACAGAAAATAAAGAACAAGAAACCAACATAGTATCTAAAGGGACTATAAAATGTAAGCTGTTTTAAGTTCATGTTTAGAAATTTAGTCCAGGGTTTATATAAGGTGAAAAACAATACAGAAATAGGGCTTTATGAACTAATTTTAATTTGTGTAAAAAAGAATTTATAACTAGTTCATTGTCAACATGACTTTTATACTTCAAAATTTGCTAAATATTAAGAAAAAAATTCTGTTATAATCTATTTGTTACCATAAATTGGATAAAAAATATGCCAAATAAGTTCCAAATTACGAGACTCTTTTGACATTTTAAAAGGTTTGTTTTCAAATTAACTTTTCTTTTATCTACAATTTTAGAATTAGTATTTACTTGCATAAATCAACGTGAGATTTATGAGTGGTATGCTGTAATCTTTTCCCATTCTTCATAGATTTGAAAGACTCTTATTGATGCCGGATTTTGGTGCTCCGTATCAACGGTGAGTTTGTTTATGGACGGGGACGTCGTGCCTGCAAAATAGAAGAATAATTGGGCACCAATGTGGTACAGGCCACGTAGACTCCAATGCCTAAGTCAGTACCAGATATGCTGGGTTCAAAGCTCTAGATCTCTAATTACTTACCTTCGGTATCAGTTTGGAGTCCTTTTATAGGGTGTGGTTTCCTGCTCTTCTGTCCACGAGCGTAACTTTCGGAAGTGGGTGTCGTTGCAAGACCAGAACCACTCCTTCACATGCACCTTTCTCGCCACTTGAAAGTGGTGGAGTCGACCAGGTCGAAATGGGATTCTCACTTCCCTCGGGTGGGCCTCGAGCGACGTTCAAACGGGCCGGATGCACGTACGGCCTACAATTGCACACGGGCACAAGGGTCAAACCTATGTTCGGCCCACACCCGTACACGCGCACGAGGTAGGACACGTGTCCGACCATTGCTTGTGGGGGTCAGACACGTGTCCGACCCTCCATTCGAGGGTCCCCACGTGTCTGGTCCTCTTCCCGAGGACCAGACTGACGGGGTTGGGCTTAATCTCGCTTTTCCGATTTCTTTTTTGGGCTTCATTCCCAGGTTGGCCTTCGGGTCTACAAGGACTGCATTGCTCAACCGAAAATCCTCCTACAACAGTTGCCCCCACTGTAACGGCCCAGTTTTCTATTTCGGTTACCCAGGTGATTTCGGGTCATTATTCGGATGTTCGAATGGGCCGTTAGAGCTGTTTTAACCCTTAGGGGCATTTTGGCCTTTTTACCCCCGGTCAGGGTTTTGTGGATTTTCAGGATTCCAAGGTCATTCCTGCCTTTGTCGAAGCTTAATGGTTTTTGGTTGCAAGACCCGAGAGGTTTGGGCAAGTTGTTTGGAAGTTTGGAGGTGTTTTAGAAAATGGCAAAAATTAATTGTAATTTTGGTGTTTCCATTGGGTTTTGAGCCCTTGCCCTAAATGGTCTTGGGGAGTTCGTAGGAAAAGAGAGTTTTATTTTTTAAAATAAGTTTGCTTAGTGGGTTTGGAAAGAGGAAGCTTTGGGAAGGGATTTTGGACCTATTTAATTAGGGAAAAAGGAAAGAAAATCAAGAAAATCCCTTTTCCCTTTTTTTTGCAATCTCTCTCTCTCTCCTAGCCGACCTCACCAAGAAACCCTAGCCGCCCTAACTGCTCCCCCCTCACCTGCTGCCAGCGCAGCGCACAGCATTTCAAATTGGCCCAACCGGCCAGCGCACTCAGAGCACCCCAGCCGCTCCGCACCAGGCGCCCAGACGTGCCGCGACCGACACGAGACGGTCGCCCAGATCGCGCGCCGCCCCGCACTAAAGCCGCGCCGCCGCGCGCCGCGCGCTGCCGCTTCGCCGCCGCGCGCGCGCCCGCAAAGACCAGCCGTCGCGTCTGCGTGCCGTACGCTCGTCGCGTCCGCCCGCCACAAGCGCCGGTGGTTCTCGTCGTAGCCCAGCGCGCAGCGCCCCCCCCCTGCGCGGCGGCCCGCCAAGAAGCGCCCGTTAGCGCCCGAGCAGCTCCAGCGCCCGGCCCGCGCACCAAAGAAGGCGCCTAAAATCGCCCCCTTGCTGCGAGACCCGTGCCTTCTCGGTTGGTAATTCCCGAACCTATCCCTTTTAGATTTTTAAGGCTGGTTTGCTGATATATTTTTTAGGATGCTTTTAAAATGCTTAGGTTGCTCGGTTTCGCTTTAAAGCTCGAGGGTCATTATTTGATTGTGAAGGTTATTTCGCTCGTTTCCGTGTAAGGATTCCTACACGAGTGGTTGTGTGGACCTGCGATGCTTTCTTGATTGTGCCTTATATGCATGTTTACTTCTATGAACATGATTAGTGGATAGGAATGACTTGTGATTGCATTCTTGCTAGCATGTTTGCTGTTTGTACATGTTAGTGCCATGCTAGGATTGTTCTTCCGGCATGCTTGAGATTCTGCTTTAAGTTCGTAGTATCATGCTAGGTTATGTGTGATCGATGTTGATATGTATGTCTAGCCAGAATCGGTTATTTTGTACTCTTAGCTAGTATAGTAGAGTTTGTCATCATCCAGAGGCTGAGAGCGGGCATAACGTACTTTGTCCCCACCGGTCGGGTGTAGAGCGAAGCATAACGTACATTGCTTCCCCCCGGCAGCCGATGTGGATTTAGCTACCACATCGGCATAAGCCTAGTTTGTAGCCTGCTAGAGCGGAACCCCGCCAATGGTGCAAGCCCGCCTTGGCCGGTTCTTAGTTTTTTGTGTCGGTGGTACAGCCGCGCAGATGAGTGCCGAGGGCCTCGCACTCTCGTGTTCGGTGACACCGCCGAGTCTTTAGGCATGCGCACACTGGCCCGCGTAGTTTGTACTTAGGCCCCCACATTTACGCCGGATGCAAAGAAGATGCGGTGTGTGTGCGCTACACACGCAGTAGTCGCCGGTTCGGAGAGCTCCCCGGGCTAATGTTCGTGAGTACACCAGTTCCTTCCTGTTTAGAGCCAGACTTCGGGTACTCTCCCGATAGTCCAGATTTATTAGCGAGGGTAAGAGGCCTTTGAGGACACCCATTGGGATTGGCTTTTGAGCTAATCATATGGTCGAGGGAGAAAGACCCTCGAGGGTGTCGGACATCTTTGGGATCGGTTTTTGAGTGATCAATTGGCCGAGGGAGAAAGACCCTCGGAGATGTCCCGGATTGGTTATGAGAGCCAATCATTAGGCGGAAGAAGGAGACTTCCGAGGATTCCAGATTCTCGCCTTGTAAGCTCGTTGAGCTATGATCCTGTGTTGGTGCTTGTTTGCATGTATACTAGGGTGCCGGATGATTGATGTATCGTATTGTACCCGGTTGGGGATTCTTACCGAGTATGTTTATACTCACCCTTATTTCTGTGGTTTTCCACGGGTACTTTGGGACAAGCACCGGACGGCTAGCGAGAGGAGCCGATTGATCATGGGAGCTGCCAAGCACTCTGTCTTTATTGTTTGCATATTTGTTCAGCATGTAGATGGACAGGAGTCCTAGGGGAAACATTATAAAAAGTTGTTTGAACTGTTTTGAATATTTTTATATACTGGCCAGGCTTGTTTTACTTCGTTGGTTTTTCTTAAACAAAATTGTTGATTATGTTTTAAGCATTCCCCGTTTCTAAATGTTTGAAAGGCTTTAAATATGAGCACTAAACCGCTCGGTGAAATATTTAACTTGCATGCTGAGTGAGAACCTAGGTTTAGGACCGTATTTTGGGTCGGGTTGTTACAGTTGGTATCAGAGCACAGAGTCATAGATTCTCAGAGACTAACTCGCTTTGCGTGTTGTTGCCCCCATGATCATCAAGACTCCGCGGCCGTCGTCGAGTTTGTGCGAGTTCATTAAGCTAAGGGTTTTATTTTACAATACTGCATCTAGTATACATGTGTTGCCCTTGTTTGGCAGTGGGAGCCCCAGCGTGGGCTAGCTTTTATGCTTGTGTGGATCGCTAGTAGGTTGATTGCACTTAGAGGAGCAGGGACGTTTGGTATTTCCAACCGAGGAGTTGGACTGTTCATGTTGATCATGAGACCACGTCTAGGGTTGTCTAGACCCGTAGGCCACCTTTGGCCCCCGGCGAGATGAGTTGCCAAGAGTAGGGGGGGTTGAGGCTAGCATGCCTCAGAGTGAGACTCCTTGAGCAGAGTGTGCTCCAGCCATAAAGGAGTTGATGGCAGGTCTTTTAGCTAACAGAGAGCGGAGACCCAGGCGCAGTTTGTAGCGCGAAGTGAGGAGTCTTGGGCATAGATAGCCCAGCTGGTAGAGTTTATTTAGGAGACACCCCTCCTTGTAGTTCCAGTAGCCCCGGAGGTTCCCGGGAGGGCTTGATCAGCAGGTTTATGCTGATAAGAAAGTTGGCGTTGATCGAGCCGCCGAGTTTGGCAAGTGGAAGCCTGTAGAGCTGGATGTTTTGAGACCTACTACTAGTAGCAAGGTGGTTGGCCAGGATCGAGTTTATCATCCAAGTGTTGGGATGACCTGGTGTTCAGAGGCCGATGACCTGATGTTCTGAGGTTGTGGCGTGCCGTTCTTGTGTTGTTTGATGCAGAGTGTGGTGGTGGAAGTCCCTGTGAGAGGCGGACAGCAGAGTCTCCACGACCACCCGGTCGATTGGCAAGTCGCCAAGTTAGTAGCTTTTGAGGAAGATGTAGAGACATCTTATCCTCCCGCAAGCCCTGCGATGCGTTTTTGCTGCTGTTCTTTTAGTACCCTCGTAGCCGAGGCGGTAGTGTGGAGTTTGCTTGTCGAGGACTTAATCCGTCCGTGGTTTTCAGCTGGCTATTAGAGAGAAGCACCTTCTGTTAGCATGTTCCAGGTGTGGAGCTAGGTGCTGCCACCCGAGGGTTGGCTTGAGTATTCGTTGAGCATCGAGTGGGATGTAGGAGTAGGCCGTGGCATGTCTGTTAGGCGAGATGCCAGAGTTTAGGCTGCTCGAGTGTTTGGACTCTTGTGTTGAGTGCCTTTGCCCGTCACTTGGAGTGTGACCTTCCCTATCCTTAGAGGGGCATAAAACTTGTTTTGGGCTGATTTGTGTTGTAAAGGATGTTGTGCCTGTTGGCACCAAGCTTTGAGAGGAGGCCTAGATTCGGGCCAGTTGGCACTTCTGGTGCAGATCGTTCCATGCCCGCCCGGAGTATAGCACCCCACCACCTTGTACCCGTTTTTACGAAGTTGCATCTGTTGGATTGCTTAAGAAATCTAGCTCGGTGGTAGTCAGAGAACTACAAGTGTGAGGTCGTTCGAGGGAAAAGTAGGAGCTTTTCAGGGTCATCGAGAGATGGGTGCAAAGGATGTTGTAGGTTGGTGAGGGCTAGCGCGTTCGAGTTCTCGCGCTTGTGTGTGGGCTTGTGAGCCAGCTTGATAGTAGTGTGTTTCGACTACCCTTGGAGTTACCCTAATATGAGTAGGGTTGGCATCGATGATGCGTGGTTGATCCACTATTAGAGCCATGAGTTGGATGGTTGATCGGAGCACGTTTAGTGGACCATCGGTAGGAGGTAAGTTAGCTTGGTGTGGCTATGCTCTTGTAAGAGTGAGTCGACCAATGTGGCATTCCGTGGTGAGTTGACCCTGAGTGGGTTGAACTCTTGTTGCTCCTTTGCTAGAAGTGGCTCTATTGGTAGGCAAAAGTTGCCTTGTGTGAGAATACTTGTTGGTTTGGATCTTAAGGAACCAAGTTGGAGCTGTACACGCCGGTGTACTTTTGTGTAGCTCGTTCAGTGGTGTATTTTTCAAGAACCACGAGGGGTTTTGGGTTGTGAAACCAGTGCTCAGTTCTGAGGAGTTAGGACTTTAGTTCTTGGCAAGTGCCCTAACTTGGGTCGAGAGGTTATCGTGCGTGCGTCAGAGTTTCGTTGTTGCGTAGGCAAGTTATGCTAGTTGGCCCTTGCACAGGTAGAGGCATTTCTTGTTGATCGATGGTTGGAGTTCAGTTGGAACTGATCCAGGGCGATGGTAGTAAAATCGCAGAGTTTCTGGCCGCCATGGCTAAGAGTGTTGTTCAGATCCTTACCCTGGGTAGAAGCTACGATGTGGCTGATGCTTTGAGCAAGAGGAAGGTTGTGTTCCGGTGGTTCCCACTCAGGTGGATAGCAGACTCGCCCGAAGCGGGGGCGATCTAGGGTCGGAATCAACGCCGACAAAGAGAGTTAGAGCACAAAATTGTCAATAGGCGGGGCAGCAAGCCGGCTCATTGCATCAAGTGTGGTAAGGCACTTTTCGGATTGTGTGGAGCATCGCCCGTGCTTGCTACAGATGTGGCAAGGAAGAGCTTTTGGCTAGCATAGTTGAGATCTTGAAGGAGTTGTGCTAGTGTAGCCGGATGTCCATTAGACCGTTTGTCGGCGGTATGTGTTGAAGGGTGATCGAGAGGAACCCTAAGTTGTGGAGAGCCTCACCGAGCTCGGTCGGACCAGCAAAGTGTTCCTCGGTTGAATTGCTTTGGATGCTTGTAGACGGTTGACAAGCTAGAGTTGTTCTTAGTAACCTCCGCGTTGTTTTTTTAGAATTCTTAGCAAGGTGGTGCTTGGCGTTGGCCAAGGTTTGGTTCCTTTCTGTTTTCTAGAGCTAGCTTGGTTCGACCAAAGTCGGGCGTTGTTCTCGAGGACTTGTTCCTAGTCGTAGTTTTGGGAGTTGGCCTCCCCTCGGCGGTTGAGTAGTACCGCTAGTGCTTAGTTGGTGGTTCAAGCGATTGAGGAATCCTTGGATGTTTCTTCCGAGAGAGTTGGTGGTTGTTACCGTTGAGTTTGAGCAAGGCAAAATGAGCGTGTGTGAAATTCATTGTCCTTCTAAGTCCGCTTGCTAGGAAATCGTTCTCAGAGGAGGAGTCAGCTTAGCTCCTGAGTTGTGTAGTTGATCAGAGTAGCGCAGTTGTCAGCCCAACGAGAGTGTCCGTGCGTCTGTTTGTTAGCAAGCGGAAAGTTGTTTGTTCCCGCGAGGGCGAAGGCCAGCCAGTTCAAAGGCTTGAGTTGTTGGCGGATGGTTGTTGGATCTTTGGAGCGTGTAGACCCCCTTAGTTCTTTGGTGGTTGAGCTGCACCGTGGATGCCGGTCTCGAGTTTTAACTTTTGAGGTAGTCTTGCTGACTCGTTTTGTTCTTGATCCACTAGCTTGAGATCGACGCTATCCTTATCCCTCGCGCGGTTTCGTGTGTGAAGTTCCTAGTTGGAAGATGAGATGGGTCTAAGCTTAAAAGGAGGAAGTCCATAGAACAGCCAGATGGACTTAAGAGTTGAGTGGCAGTTTGGAGACGAGGTTCGCTCGTTATGAGCTTGGTTTGAGTTTGTGCTAAGCAAGCCTTTCTCGAGCTTTTCTTTTAGTTGTTGTGCATTCGCAGTTGGCATTTTAGCTGAGCCACAGTTGAGTGAGTTGGTTGGAAACCTTAGAGTTGCTATCCTCAAGCTATTGTGTTGCTAGTAGCCGCGTGTTGTTTTATTCCTTGCTGCTCGAGGTTTCCGTGAGAGGAATGTTGTTTGTTTTCCGTCTGGCGATGTTCACCTAAGCCAGTGGCTGATCGGATTGCATTAGAAAGTGTGTTGTCGGCCGATGAGGGGCTCCAGTTTATTAGTTGGTTGAGTGGAGCTTGCTCCTGGACCTTGGCTTTCGAGAGGTGGCCGTGAGTGAAGTTCAGCTAGTGTGAGTGGGTTAGCCGTCTCGTGAACCAGGTATGTGCCCCTGGCTTGACTGTGTCGATGCTCCTCAAGATGGTCGCCTAGTGTTGTGGGCGCGCATCAGTTGGAAAAGTTTGCCTTAGGATCACCACCGGATTGTGGTTCGATTTGGATCTCGTTAAGGATTGTAAGCAAACATTGGGGATCGCAGAGTCTCTTGTGAAGTAGGAGTAGGTCGAATAGTTTCGGGAACCCGAGAGGTTCAGATTGTTTGGTCAACATGGTGTAGAGTTAAGGTTTTTTTTGTTAACAAATGTGGGCTGAAGAAGTTATGCGGTGCTCGGCAAAGAGTCTAGAAGCTTGTGACCGATCCTCGAGTTTGCTATGAGTAGCGCCGTCGAGAGGCGCTCAGAACGACCAGTTTTCATCCGTCTCTTTGTGTATGCCCTAGGGGTATTTTAGTAATTTGGTCGGGCCGTCCGTGGGGCGTTTATGTCTTTTTCGATTGCTAAAATTATTGGATGGATTTATGAAGGTTGTTGAGGCTTTGTGGTTTGGTTTGAGCATGGGTAGATGCAAAAGTAAAAATAAAGGAATTTGTGTTGCACTGGGATTCGAACCGGGTCTCGAGAAAAGCTGTGAGGATGCGTGCAGTTGAGCTATGGAGAGCTCTTGTTACTCTTTCGCGTCATATCTTAGTTACCCTTGGATCTTTGGAGTTTTGTGCATTTGGTTAAATGAAAAGAAATTAGGTTTTGTGTTTTCTTCCCAAAACTCCATGGCCGCCCAACCCTCTTCTCTCCCAAGCCCCTTGCCGTGATTTTCTTCCCTTGCGGCCCCGAAGCGCCGTTCCGCCAGCCAAGCGACCAATGAAAGCGGCCGGTCGAGCGGCCCACCAGATCGCACCAAAGCAGCCCCAGCGCCAGCCAGCAGTCGCGCCAGACGCCAGCGCCAGCATAGGCGCAGCCAGCGCCCGCAGGCGTTACGGCCGCCAGAGGCGGCGTCGCGAAGACCGATCCAGCAGCGTCCGTCGCGTCGCAGGCCGCCGCATCGCACCGCCGCCGCGCGCGCCAGCGCCTCGCCATCGCCAGCCGAAGCTCGCGTCCGCATCGCAGCCGAAGCGCCCGTCGTCCGCGTCGCGCGCGCCGCGCGCCTCGCGTCTGCGCGCGTGCTGCCCGCTGCGTGCCGTCAGCCAGGCCTCGCGCTTAGCGCGCCATCCGCGCCTGGGCCGCTGCTGCGTCGTGCGCAGGCAGCGCCGATGTGCGCCCATTTGCCGCCCATCAGCGCCCGGTGTGCGCCCATTTGCCGCCCATCAGCGCCCATCAGCGCCCATCGCGCCCGCCAAGAAATTTCCCACCGTGCCGCCGCTGCGCGTCCGCGTGTCACCGTGATCGCGTGAGTTGCTCCGAGCCGAGCCCTATTTATTTTATTATATTTAAGCCTTTAGAGTGTGATTATTATTGTGTTTGTTAGGTTCTCGTTAGCTAGCTCGGGATCGATCGCAGCGTAGGATTTTGTGTGTAGTTGCCCCCGGCCAAGGTAAGGATTTCTTACCGGAGTTGTGTGGACCTGCGATGTTCTATGTGATTGTTGTTTGTATGTTTGTTTGTGATTATCAGCATGTATAGTTTAGGTGCTCTGCTCAATTCTCGACTAGCATGACTTCGTATGTTGTTCTCTCATGTTAGCCCATGCTAGGTTGTTCCGTTCTAGCATGCTCATATCTGTTCTTGCTTCGTAGTACCATGCTAGGTTCGTTGTATCTGTTGAGCACGTTTTGGATTGTATTGGATTGTATGTTATTGATATGATAGGTTAAAGTGTAGGTAGGTAGCATCATCCGGGCCTGATGCATAAAGTATCTTGCATCCATGGCAGGGACGTCGAGACGATTCTCGTCCCCTCGACCCCGTTAGGGTTTAGCTAACCCGACCGGTGAGGCCCCGCAATCTTGGGTGAGGGTGGCGATCGTTAAATGCCCCAACGGTCGGGATGATGACTTGGCATTGCCCTCCCCTCGACGATCGGCACGTCCTCGGCGTGTTCGGCCGTAGCCCTTGATTGCCACTGTTAGGGCAAGGACCGCTTCTCGGTGTAAGCCTACCACGACCGGTTCCTTAGCCTCAAGTGCGGTGGTTCAGGTGACATAGTTCACGTGTCCGTGTCTCACACCCTATGTCGGTGACACCGATCCGAGATTTAGTTAGGCGTGGTGGATGGACATGGGCAGCTTGCCACTAGACCCGGCACCCCATAGTCTGCGCAGTAGCACGCGGTGCATGCTTACGCTCATTACTGGCGCCGACCAGGAGAGCTCCTCGGGATCTTGAGCTAGTGCACCTTTTCGTATCGCCGATGACAGCAGTGAGGCCGAGACTTGGTTCTCGTATAGGGCGTATTGTGTGGTGTGGATTATTAGGACTAAGACCACGAGTTGGCATCCGAGGTCCAAGTGTGGACTTAAGCTATGTGCTCTATTATGTGTTTATGTTCATAGCTTGCATACACTCATCTAGATGACCATGTGCATCGTATTGTACCCCGGTCGGGGATTCTTCTTGAGTAATTCGTTACTCACCCTTACTTATCTTTCGGGTAACCATGGCGCGAGGCGGGATGGTGAAGGAGGAGCTATGATCATGGGAACGTCTTTGTCGTCTCTAACTTTTTATTTCTATGACTCTTGTCTTTCATTTTCCCCTGAATGCATGTAGACAGACACGAGCCCTAGGATGTTTTCGAATGATTTTGTGGATTCCCGCTTTATTGAATTTGAGGATGTTTCAAATGTTTTAATAAATCTCGATCAGAGTGTACGTTTTGGAAATGTATTTGCCTTGAAAAACAGTTTGACAAACTATATTGATTTCTCGATTGAACCTTGATTGTTTTGTTTTAATTGGGAATCTGAAAACTTATTTGCATATTGTCCTTTCCTTTGAATGCATGCATTGGGGTAAAGGCCTATTCAGAGCCCTTTGGGTCGGGTCTTTCTGATTGGTATCAAAGCTCGAGTCATAGACTTTGTAGACCGACCTTTTGTTGTAGGTCGTCTTTCCCATGATCACCGCAGCACCGGACGGTCATCAGTGCACGCCTAAGTTTTCTGTTTTAGAAAAGGGTTAAGAATTTACAATACCTTTCATCTAGTGTATGCCTTGTGTAGTGTTGTGGAGCGGAGACGAGCGTGTTTCGACTCGTTGTTGGTTTGGGCTTAGTGAGCCATCATGCCAACTTTTCGCAGGTCTGCGCAGCGATTTGTTTGGCGGCTTGTTGAGGTATCCAGATAGATTTGGATGCTCTGGAACATCGTTCCGGAGGGAGGCGAGCTTAGACTCCGTTGGCCATTTGTGGCCCGATTCTTGTCGCTTTTCCCTAGTGAGAGGGTGGTGGTGCTTCGTGCGGATCGCCAAGTATGTTGATCGCACCTGCAGGAGGAGCAGTGGCGCTTGGCATGTCCGACCGAGGAGGGGACGGATCGTGTTGATGTTGAGGGCGCGTCCGTGGTTGTTAGGCCCGCATGCGGATTTGGCCCGGCAGATTGAGTTGCCTAGAGGAGGGGGTAGAGGCTAGTAGCGCCCTGCAGTGAGACTCCTTGAGCAGAGTGTGCTCCAGCCATGAGAGATTTGATGGCGGTCTTTAGCTATCGAGAGCGGAGACCCAGTGCAGATTTGTAGCGCGTAGTGAGGAGTCCCGGGCACAGATAGCCCAGCTGACAGAGTTTGTTTCAGCAATTTTTTTTCCCCCCAGTAGCTCTTGTAGCCCCGGAGGTTCCCGGGAGGGCATGATCAGCAGGTTTATTCAGATGAGTCTGTTGGCGTTGATGGAGACGCCTGTGTTGGCAAATGGATGCTGTAGAGCTCGATGTTTTAGTAAGTCCCACTGCTAGTAGTAAAGTAGTTGGCCAGGTTTGAGTTTAGCATCCGTGTGTGGGATGCCCCGCTGCTCAGAGGCCGAGGTGTGCCGTTCTGTCTTTGTTTGGTTCATCGGATGGTGGTGGAAGTCCCTTGTGAGAGGTGGACTAGCGAGTCTCCACCGATCGCCTGGATTGTTTGGCAAGTTGCCGTGTTAGTGGCTTGAGGCGGATGAAGGGTCATCTTTGCCCCCTTGCGAGCTCTTTGTTGTTTAATGCCCATTGCTTCCTCAGGTGTGGATTTGGTAGTAGTAGCACTTGAGGTGCGTTGGTTGGTGTGCCACTTTGGCACTAAGTCTGGTTCAGGCTTGAGTTTGGCTTGGCATAGCAGATGGTTCTATGCCGTCCGGAGTTCAGCACACTTCTTTAGCCATTGGATCCATTTATGGAAAATGCACTTGTTTAGGTCGTGCTAGAGAGGGCTAGTTCGGTGGTAGTTGAAGGACCACAAGTGAAAGGATGTTCGAGTGGAGCTGAGCCTCTTCCCGGTGTTCTACCGGAGGTCGAGTAAGTCGCAGGTTGGCGGCTGGTAAGTGTTAGTGCGTGTGAGTCTCACGCTAGTGCTAAGGCCAAGAGATCTTTGTGGTTGGTAGTGCGGTCCACTACCTTCGGGTGCCTAAACCTGAGTTGAGTGAGCATTGTGGATGCGAGTTCGGTCCAGCAGGGGAACCATGAGTTGGATGCCCGTGAGATGAGTTGGATGCTCTCGAGATGAGTTGGATGCTTATGAGATGAGTTGGATGCCTATGAGATGAGTAGGACGCCTTATGTGTAAGCGCACTTGGTAGAGTCTTGGTATAAAGTAAGTTCGGTTTGGCATCGTTATGTTTTAGCAGAGCAAGGTTGCCACTACTTCGAGTATCGTGTGGAGATGGAACTTTTGGTGTTCCTTTGGTTGATTGTATCCTCGCGGAAGTTAGTGTTGCCTTTTGGAAAGCACTGTTAGTCTTGGATCTCTGAAGGAAGGTTGAGAGTTGTGCACATAAGTGTGTTCGTGTAGTTCGTTACGGTGGCGAGAGTTCCAGAACCATGTAGGGATTGCATTGGAGAACTGGTGCTCAGTTCCTGGAGAAGTTGGACTCCAGGTGGATGTTGTAAGGCTTTAGTTGAGGTTGTAAGGATACCATGCTCGTAGTCAAGTTGTTGCTTAGGCAAGATTTGTTAAGTTAGGCCTAAGCTTGGTTGGCGGATCTTCTTGTTGATCGTTGGTTGGAGTTCAAGTTGGAAACCGAACAAGAGCGGTGTTAGTAAGCCGCGTGGTTTCTGATCGTCATGGCTAAGAGAGTTGTTCGGATCCTTCCTTGGGTAGAAGTTATGTTGTGGCCGATGTTTTGAGTAGGAGGATGACGATTCGTAGCGTTCGAGTCCTCTAGGTTCCCAAGGAGTTGGAGTTGGCCAAACATGGTTGGGATCTTTGGAAATTGGAGTTGTTTGTTGAGCGGTTATGCATTAGATCGTATGTCGGCAGTGTGTGTGTGTCGAGGGTTGCCGAAGAACCCTAGGTTGTGGAGAGCCTCTCCGAGCTCGGTCGAGCCCACTAGTGAGTTTGATTGGCTAGTTTGGAGGCGTGTAGTTTGTAGCCTCGGTGGAGTTGCTAGTAGATCTTGGTAGACTAGCAAGCTAGTGTTTGTTTGGAGTAAAGTCCGGAGTGGTTTCTGGTGTGGTGGCAAGTTGATGCTTGGTGTTGACCAAGGTGTGGAATGGAGTTGTTAGAGTTTAGTTTTGCTCGTGGGGGCGAGTGGTTTGTACCATGTTGGTTGTTTTTCATGTTTCCAGGATGTTGAGTTGCCCCGTTTGGCATTTGGAGGTTCGATGCGAGATGGACCCTTGTTACGCCCCATGAGATTAGATGTTGTTGCTCTGGTGGAGCAAGACGGTGAGCGTATGTGGAGTTCTCTGTCCGTTGGTTGTCCGCTTGTAAGAGCCGTTTCTTCGGGAGTTGTCGTTACTCCCTTGGTCTTGGAGTTAATGGTGGAAGCGCTAGCTTGAAGGAAAAGTTTGTTGGTCGCTTGGAAGTAGTCGTTTGTCCGATTAAGCGGATTCTTGGATGGTGTTCTAGAGGTCGCAGTAAAGGTTGTTCGCCTCTTGTGAGTGTTTGGCCAAGATTTGGTTCGTTTGTTGTTTTGAGAGCTAGTTCGGTTCTAGCCGAGGGCGTTGCCCTAAGGTCTTGTTCCTAGTCGGTAAGTTTTGGGAGTTGACCCCTCCCTCGTGATTGAGCAAGTCTTTGTTTGTTTTGATTTTGGTGGTCCGATTGGTTGAGTTTTCTCTTGGGTGTTGCTTCCAAGAGAGTTGGTTCTTGTTGCCTTGGGTTTGAGCAAGTCGGCAGCGTGTGTGGAGTTCATTTGCCCTTCCGAGTTTGCTTGTTGGGAAGTCGTTTCCCGTTTGGCGAAGTCGACTTAGCTCCTGAGTTGTGTAGTCGACGAGTAGCGCGCGGTCACCCCAAACGAGAGGGTCCACGCTTTGTGTTGTTAGCAAGCAAGAGTTGTTTGTTCCCGCAAGGGCGGAGGCCAGCCAAGAAGAGTTGAGTTGTTCTGGCAAGTTGTTGGTTCTTTGGGGATTGAAGATTTCCGTTCCCTCTAGCCTCTGTGGTGGTTGAGTTGCTCCTTGGATGCCAGCCTCGAGTGATAGCTTGCGAGGTAGTCTTGCGGATTCGTGTGGCCCAGGATCCGTAAGCTTTGAGGTTGTCGTTATCCGTTTTCCTTGTGAGGTTTTGGGAGTGGAGCTTCTGGTTGGAAGATGAGTTAGGCTTAGGCTTAAAGGGGAAGTCCTTTGAGTAGCCAGTTGAATTTTAAGAGTTGAGTAGTAGCTTGAGGCGGCGTTGCTCGTTATAAGTTTGGGTTGAGTTCTCACGAGCAAGCCCTTCTCGGGCTTTGTTCCTAGTTGTTGTGAGTTCCGGCTGGCGTTAGTAGAGCCGCGTTCGATTGAGTTGGTACAGCAGGTGCCGTGGCATTAGTTGGTAAGTCGTTGAGCTGTTTTCCTCAAGGTGTTGTGTCGCAGATAGGCTGCGTGATGGTTTAGTCCTTGCTTCCCGAGTTTTCCTTGAGAGGAATGTTGGATGTTCCCTTTACTGGCGATTTTCTCCTTAAGATGGTTGCTTAAGTGTTGTGGTCGTGTTCTAGTTGGAGAAGTTTGTCTTTTGGATCATCCGCCGATTGGTGGTTCGTTTGTATCTCGTTAAGAAATTTGTAGTCAAGGTTTGAGGTTTGTTGGTCTTTTGTGAAGTAAGAGTAGGCCGTTTAGTTTGGAATCTGGAAGGTTCGAGTTGTTTGGCCGATTTGTTGTAGGGTTGAGTTTGTTTGTTGACATTGTGCACAGTGTTTTTATGTATCGATGTTGGGCAAAAGCATGTGCCGGACCCATTGTTCATTGTGGACTTTGAGCCTTGCGGTGATTGAGGGTTTGGGCTTCGAGGAGAAGCCTATGAGTATTCTCGGTCTTGAGTCGAAGACGTTGCGTAGAAGTGAGATCCGTTGGTAAAAGTTTAGTGAAGGAGTATGAGTTCGGAGGAGGAGGCCGCTCGTGAGCGGGAAGGACGGATGAGAATGCGATATCTGTGTTGTTTTTGTCTTAAGGACTTTCGAGGACGAAAGTCATAAAAGGAGGGAATATTGTAACGACCAGTTTTCATCCGGTCTTCGTGTATGCCCTAGGGGTATTTTAGTAATTTGGTCGGGCCGTCGGGGCCGTATATCTTTTCAGTTGCTAAAATTATTGGATGGATTTATGAAGGTTGTTGAGGCTTTGTGGTTTGGTTTGAGCATGGGTAGATGCAAAAGTAAAAATAAAGGAATTTGTGTTGCACTGGGATTCGAACCCGGGTCTCCGTAAAAGCTTTGTGAGGATGCGTGTGCGGTTGAGCTATGGAGAGCTCTTGTTACTCTTTCCGCGTCATATCTTAGTTACCCTTGGATCTTTGGAGTTTTGTGCATTTGGTTAAATGAAAAGAAATTAGGTTTTGTGTTTTTTTCCCAAAACTCCATGGCCGCCCAACCCTCTTCTCTCCCAAGCCCCTTGCCGTGATTTTCTTCCCTTGCAGCCCGGAGCGCCGTTCCGCCAGCTAAGCGACCCAGCCGAGCAGCCGGTCAGCGGCCAGCCAGATCGCACCAAAGAATTTCAGCGCCAAAGAAGAAGCGCCAGACGCCAGCGCCAGCAAGCGCGCAGCCCAGCGCCCAGCCGTTGCGCCGCCAGCAGAGCGGCGCGGCACCGATCCAGCGCGTCCGTCGCCGCGTCGCAGCCGTCGCATCGCACCGCTTCGCCGCGCCGCGCCAGCCGCTTATCGCCATCGCCGAAGCTCAGCTCGCGATCGCATCGCGGCAGCGCCGTCGCCCGCGTCGCGCCCAAGCGCCCTCGCGTCGCGTCGCGCGTGCGTGCGCGTCGCGTGCCGCCCAGCAGCGCTCGCGCTTAGCGCGCCATCCGCGCCTGGGCGCTGTCGTCTGCGCGCGCGGCAGCGCCAGCAGTGCGCCCATTTGCCGCCCATCAGCGCCAGTGTGCGCCCATTTGCCGCCCATCGCCATCGCCCATCAGCGCGCCAAAGCGCCCAGCCAGCCACCGTCTTTGCTGCCGTCGCGTGTCACCAGATCGCGTGAGTTGCTCCCGAGCCGAGCCCTATTTATTTTATTATATTTAAGCCTTTAGAGTGTGATTATTATTGTGTTTGTTAGGTTCTCGTTAGCTAGCTCGGGATCGATCGCAGCGTAGGATTTTGTGTGTAGTTGCCCCGGCCAAGGTAAGGATTTCTTACCAGGAGTTGTGTGGACCTGCGATGTTCTATGTGATTGTTGTTTGTATGTTTGTTTGTGATTATCAGCATGTATAGTTTAGGTGCTCATTGCTCAATTCCCGACTAGCATGACTTCGTATGTTGTTCTCTCATGTTAGCCCATGCTAGGTTGTTCCGTTCTAGCATGCTCATATATCTTCTTGCTTCGTAGTACCATGCTAGGTTCGTTGTATCTGTTGAGCACGTTTTGGATTGTATTGGATTGTATGTTATTGATATGATAGGTTAAAGTGTAGGTAGGTAGCATCATCCGGGCACGATGCATAAAGTATCTTGCATCCATGGCGGGGACGTCGAGACGATTCTCGTCCCTCGACCCCGTTAGGGTTTAGCTAACCCGGACCGGTAGGCCCCGCAATCTTGGGTGAGGGTGGCGATCGTTAAATGCCCCAACGGTCGGGATGATGACTTGGCATTGCCTCGTCCTCGACGATCGGCACGCGTCCTCGGCGTGTTCGGCCGTAGCCCTTGATTGCCACTGTTAGGGCAAGGACCGCTTCTGGTGTAAGCCTACCACGGCCGGTTCCTTAGCCTCAAAGTGCGGTGGTTCAGCCGACATAGTTCACGTGTCCGTGTCTCACACCCCTATGTCGGTGACACCGATCGATCCAGAGATTTAGTTAGGCGTGGTGATTGGACATGGGCGACTTGCCACTAGACCCGGCACCCCATAGTGCGCAGAGCACGCGCGGTGCATGCTTACGCTCATTCTGGCGCCGGCCAGGAGAGCTCCTCGGGATCTTGAGCTAGTGCACCTTTCGTATCGCCGATGATGACAGCCGAGGCCGAGACTTGGTTCTCGTATAGGGCGTATTGTGTGGTGTGGATTATTCCGGACTAAGACCCGAGTTGGCATCCGAGGTCCAAGTGTGGACTTAAGCTATGTGCTCTATTATGTGTTTATGTTCATAGCTTGCATACACTCATCTAGATGACCATGTGCATCGTATTGTACCCCGATCGGGGATTCTTCTTGAGTAATTCGTTACTCACCCTTACTTATCTTTCAGGTAACCATGGCGCGAGGCGGGATGGTGAAGGAGGAGCTATGATCATGGGAACGTCTTTGTCGTCTCTAACTTTTTATTTCTATGACTCTTGTCTTTCATTTTCCCTGAATGCATGTGGGCAGACACGAGCCCTAGGATGTTTTCGAATGATTTTGTGGATTCCCGCTTTATTGAATTTGAGGATGTTTCAAATGTTTTAATAAATCTCTCGATCGAGTGTACGTTTTGGAAATGTATTTGCCTTGAAACGAGTTTCAACAAACTATATTGATTTACGATTGAACCTTGATTGTTTTGTTTTAATTGGGAATCTGAAAACTTATTTGCATATTGTCCTTTCCTTTGAATGCATGCATTGGGGTAAAGGCCTATTCAGAGCCCTTTTGGGTCGGGTCTTTACACGTTCCGAGTTGGGTTAGCAGGGATAAGTGAGCCCTAGAGTCGTAAGACCGTTTGAGAGTTGGTGCGAGTCAGAGGATGTGACTCACCGACTAGTTATCGCATGTTTTCTTCGAAGCTCCGTGTTGGTTCCGGTTTTGGTTGAGATAGTTCGTGGCAGACTCGGTGTCTTTTGGGCTTGGAGCCTCTGGGAAACCAAGAGGGTTCGGTTTCGAAGAAGGTTTTGTGTGGTCTTAATTGGGAGCTTGGTTGGTTAAGAATCAGTGGAGTTTCCTAGAGTTGTTTTCGTCTTAGGACTTTCGAGGACGAAAGTCTTAAAAGGAGGGAGTATTGTAACTGCCCAGTTTTCTATTTCGGTTACCCAGGTGATTTCGGGTCATTATTCGGATGTTCGAATGGGCCGTTAGAGCTGTTTTAACCCTTAGGGGCATTTTGGTCTTTTTGCCCCTGGTCAGGGTTTTGTGGATTTTCAGGATTCCAAGGTCATTCCTGCCTTTGTCGAAGCTTAATGGTTTTTGGTTGCAAGACCCGAGAGGTTTGGGCAAGTTGTTTGGAAGTTTGGAGGTGTTTTAGAAAATGGCAAAAATTAATTGTAATTTTGGTGTTTCCATTGGGTTTTGAGCCCTTGCCCTAAATGGTCTTGGGGAGTTCGTAGGAAAAGAGAGTTTTATTTTTTAAAATAAGTTTGCTTCGGCCGGGTTTGGAAAGAGGAAGCTTTGGGAAGGGATTTTGGACCTATTTAATTAGGGAAAAAGGAAAGAAAATCAAGAAAATCCCTTTTCCCCTTGTTTTGCAATCTCTCTCTCTCTCTCTCTCTCTCTCTCTCTCTCTCTCTCTCTCCTAGCCGACCTCACCAAGAAACCCTAGCCGCCCTAGCCGCACTCCCCTTCACTGCTCGGCCCACCAGCGCGCAGCAAGCCCACCATTGGCCAAATCCAGCCAGCGCACTGAGACAGCCACCCGCCCCGCACGAGTCGCTCAGCGCGCGCGCCGACCGACCTGCATCGGGTCGCCCGAGACGCGCGCGCTGGCCCCGCGACCGAGCCGCCGCACGCCGCCGCGCCCAAGACGCTGCCGCCCTGCCGGCGCGCCGCGCTTCTAGCACCGTCGCGTCTGCGTGCCGTGCCGCCGCTTCGTCGCGTCGCTGCCAGGCCAGCGCGTGCCCCCGTCCCTGCCGCCAGCAATGAGCCCAGCCAGCGCCCGTTAGCGCCGAGCAGCGCCAGGCCCGGTCGCACCAGCAGCGCCAAGCGCCCCCTGCTTTGCGAGACCCCGTGCCTTCTCGGTTGGTAATTCCCGAACCTATCCCTTTTAGATTTTTAAGGTCTTTGTTTCTTTGTATATTTATTTAGGATGCTTTTAAAATGCTTAGGTTGCTCGGTTTTCGCTTTAAAGCTCGAGGGTCATTATTTGATTGTGAAGGTTATTTCGCTCGTTTCAGGTAAGGATTCCTTTACCGTGGTTGTGTGGACCTGCGATGCTTTCTTGATTGTGCCTTATATGCATGTTTACTTCTATGAACATGATTAGTGGATAGGATGACTTGTGATTGCATTCTTGCTAGCATGTTTGCTGTTTGTACATGTTAGTGCCATGCTAGGATTGTTCTTCCGGCATGCTTGAGATTCTGCTTTAAGTTCGTAGTATCATGCTAGGTTATGTGTGATCGATGTTGATATGTATGTCTAGCCAGAATCGGTTATTTTGTACTCTTAGCTAGTATAGTAGAGTTTGTCATCATCCGCAGGCCGAGAGCGGGCATAACGTACTTTGTCCCCACCGGTCGGGTGTAGAGCGAAGCATAACATACATTGCTTCCCCCGGCCGATGTGGATTTAGCTACCACATCGGCATAAGCCTAGTTTGTAGCTCGCTAGAGCGGAACCCCGCCAATGGTGCAAGCACTGCCTTGGCGGTTCTTAGCTTCAGTCGGTGGTGGTACAGCGCATAGATGAGTGCCGAGGGCCTCGCACTACTGTGTTCAGTGACACCGCTTCCGAGTCTTTAGGCATGCGTACCTGGCCCGCGTAGTTTGTACTTAGGGCCCCACATTTACGCCGGTTGCAGCAACATGCGGTGTGCGCGCGACACGCGCGTTAGTCGCCGTTCGGAGAGCTCCCGGGCTAATGTTCGTGAGTACACCGGTTCCTTCTGTTTAGAGCCGGACTTGGGTACTCTCCGATAGTCAGATTTATTAGCGAGGGTAAGAGGCCCTTGAGGACACCCATTGGGATTGGCTTTTGAGCTAATCATATGGTCGAGGAGAAAGACCCTCGAGGGTGTCGGACATCTTTGGGATCGGTTTTTGAGTGATCAATTGGCCGAGGAGAAAGACCCTCGGAGATGTCCGGGATTGGTTATGAGAGCCAATCATTAGGCCGGAAGAAGGAGACTTCCGAGGATTCCAGATTCTCGCCTTGTAAGCTCGTTGAGCTATGATGTGTGTTGGTAATTGTTTGCATGTATACTAGGGTGCGGATGATTGATGTATCGTATTGTACCGGTTGGGGATTCTTCACGAGTATGTTTATACTCACCCTTATTTCTGTGGCTTTCCACGGGTAACTTGGGACAAAGACCGGGGACGGCTAAGCGGAGGAGCCGATTGATCATGGGGCTGCCAAGCACTCTGTCTTTATTGTTTGCATATTTGTTCAGCATGTAGATGGACAGGAGTCCTAGGGGAAACATTATAAAAAGTTGTTTGAACTGTTTTGAATATTTTTATATACTGGCCAGGCTTGTTTTACTTCGTTGGTTTTTCTTAAACAAAATTGTTGATTATGTTTTAAGCATTCCCCGTTTCTAAATGTTTGAAAGGCTTTAAATATGAGCACTAAACCGCTCGGTGAAATATTTAACTTGCATGCTGAGTGAGAACCTAGGTTTAGGACCGTATTTTGGGTCGGGTTGTTACACCCACTCTAGTATGCCTCGGTGGGACTTATTGTGTCACCGAGAGTAGTTGTTGTCGGGGAGTGTATCGCTGTCGTCATTGTCCATGTTCTTACGCCACGTACTGATTCCTTCCCCAACCCTTATAGGGAGAACTCTATAAAATGAAGATTTTTCATTCCTTCCCTACTCATCCCAAGTTTTCTCTATTCCATGGTAACTTCTTCTGAGAGAGTTTTTGTCTTGTCCATTCAAACGAACATAACTCTTATTGCTTTTTGCTAGAGTTGATTTTTGTTTTCTCTATTTCCCTTTGTGGCTCTTGTGAGAGATGGACTCCGATCCAGACTACGCGTTTGTCGCTAGCGAGGATGTAGATGAGAGTGAGTCAAGTGAGGAAGAGTCTTGTGCTAGTGAGTCAGTTGCGGAAGAATCTCGGGGCGATAGTGTTCGGCCCTGTTTTGTGAGTGACTCATATGTGAAATGCAACAATCGTAAACCCTTGACTTGTGGGACTGACTCTTCTCTTCATGAAGTTTCATGCCTAAGCGAAATTTTTTTGATAAAACTGAGGGAGGATTATAATAACCCTTCAAACGTTCTTTTCCGACTTCCGGTTGGGAAGGAGTCGGCCCATAATCCCCTTTGAGGATGGACCGCGGCTTATGTGATGATGTTGAGACGGGGTCTTCGGTTTCCCGTGCTACCTATAGTCTAGAAGTTATTGTGTACGGTGGATTTGGCTCCAGGCCAATTTTCCCCAAATGTGTGGAATATTTTCTTTGGTTGCATTTGTCTTTGGAATTGCCTTGGTCTAAAAGGTCCATTTTTAGTAGATGATTTCCTGTCTCTCTATCGTTTCCATGAGAGCCCTGATGTCATGGTGAGCCTCTATGTCTCGCCTCGTAGGAGACGTATTCTCTTTACTCCTGACAGCGTAAGGAGGTGCCATCACCAATGGTTCTTTGTCAGGGAGGGGAGGGGGGGGGGGTGGGGGGGTTGGTTGACCCCCTGCCCCTACTCCTCTAGCGTTACGTCCCCCTTTACCGTGGGCGATATGGCTTCTCTTATTGAGTGCTTTTATGAGGATTGTGTGAGGTGACTTTTAGCGGGATCATTATTTTGATTGTTAATTTATTTCTTTTGAGCTACTCCTAATATTTGTACTGGGCCAATTGCAGCTCTTTGCAGACTGGAGATTCGAGAGCCTGTTCGAGAGTTTTACTGCTGGTGCAGATCGTTACCTGTTGAGGAACGAAGAAGTCTAAAGCTCGTAACTTTCCAGTCTCTACTTGCCAAAAATCTGCTGCCAGGTAAGTGATATTTTTGGCATGTATCACGCTGTTGAGTCGCTCTCTTATTTGTGACCTTTGCTTATTGCTAGTGTAGGAATGGAGCAAAACGCGCCTCACGCCTCAACGGAGGGAGAAGTTGATGGTTTCAAAGGTCCAACCTATCTGGATTACGGAAGTGTAGGGGTGGAGAGTTCTCGATATGCGCTAGGTTTTGAGGACATGAGCTGGCTTGGGGACATTCTTACAGTCTCCCTAGGGGGAGGAAGTCAGACTCCTGACACCTGGTTCGTTGGTGACTCCAGTGCAGGTGGGAGCCGAACTTTTGGGCCTAGTGGGTTACATTATGATCTTCCTCCGCCTCCCGATCAACAAGATTCTGGTTGGTTCACGGGAGTCTCTAAGGTATCGGTCGGTGTTGTGACCCGAACGGTCATGCCTCAAGTCATCCCGTCCAGCAACCTCGCCTGGATTCTTCTCCTCGAACAGCTGAGGTTCCACCGCCCTTTATCACATGAGAGGTTCCCTCCGGCCCCTATCACAACACGCCGAACACGGTCCAGTTTTTGATTGAGTCCCTGAGTAATTGGGGGGCATAGTTGAATCTCGACCTACCATACTACGTGAATATCCTGTGAATAATCTTTTGGAAGGAACTGACATGGCACTGCAGGTTCGTCTTTATCTCGTTGTCTTAACTTAACAGTTTGTCACATAATTTAGCGTCGTGTTTCCCTTTTAGGCGTGCCTCAAGCTGGTGTATGGGCGAATCAGCTTGCCAGCAAACTCACCTACATGCAAAAAGTTTGTAGGTCGGTAGGGGATGTTGCCAGGTCCCTTATAGAGGAAGTGGAGAGGCTAAAAAGAGAGCTTAAGAGCCCTAGCTTCTTGTCAGAACAGCTTGAAGGAAGCCCATGCTCTCTTATAGTCTGGGCAACTAGAACTGGCAACCGAAGTCGCTGCCCATGTCAAGGTACATGCAGTGTTCACCGAGGCTCGAGGTAAGTTAGGAAATGCTGCAGCCTTAGTGGAGGCCCTGAAGAAGACGCCCATGTTTGTCACCCTAGCTTAGGAGAATATGCGGAATGGGGTTGTAACGGCCCAGTTTTCTATCCCGGTTCTCGAGGAGCTTCCGTTTCAGATTCAGTGGTTCGGTTGGGCCGTTAGAGCTGTTTTGACCCTTAGGGTTATTTTGGTCTTTTTGCTCCCCGGGCAGAATTTGTGGATTTTCAGGGCTTCGAGGAAGCTCCTGCCTTTGTTGAGGTTTGTTTGTTGGTGGCTGCGAGTCCCGAGATGTTTGGGCTATTCGTTTGGGAGTTCGGTTGTGATTTGGGTTTTGGACAAAGTTATGGTTGTTTGGGTGTTTCCTTTGGGATTCGAGCCCGGGACCTTAGTTTTGATTTGGGAGGTTGATTTAAATGAGTTTATTGATTGGAAAAAGTTGCTTCAGTCGGGTCTCGAAGGAGGAAGCCGGGAAATGGGATTTAAGGATTTTAAGGATTTTTGGAAAATTGGAAAAAATGGATAAGTTTGGATAATTTGGATAAGGATAAAAATAAAAGAATTAAATCCCATTTTTTCCTTTTATTTCCCATTTTTCCAAAAATCCCCAAAATTCCCATTTTTCCCATTTTTCTCTTTTTCTTCCCTTTCTCTCTCCTCCAGCCCGACCCCAGCCCCTGCCCACGCCCGAGCCAGCCCTAGTCGCCCAACCCTGGCCGCCCAGCTCGCCCACGCCCGAGCCCCAGCTCGACCAGCCCAGCTCGGCCTCGCAAAGGGCCCAAGCGCCCAGCCCCAGCTCGCCCAGGCCGTCCCCGCGTCGCCCAGCCTCGCCCAGGCCCGCGTCGCCCGACCTCGCCCAGGTCCGTGTCGCCCAGCTGCACACTGTGCCGAGCCAAGCACAATGTCGTGTCCCCGTCCCCCGCACAGTGCCGTGCCAGCCTGAGCGCCCTGAGCCCGTCGCGTCGCGTCGCCCCGCGCGCGCGTCTCTGTTGCTTGCCGAGCTCTCGCCCGCGCGCCGTCCCCTGTGCCGAGCCATGCCGCACGTCGTTGCCCAGCCGAGCTCGAGCCCGCGCCCGCGCGCAGCCTCTGCGCCCCAGCGCTTGCCCTGCTCCCAGCCAGCCCAGCCCTTGCGCCCAGCCTGCCCTGTTGTGTGCTGGTTGGCCCGAGCCTTGTGGCTTCTCGGATGGTATTTCTAGAGTCATTTCTTCGTTGGGCCCTGATTTGTTGGCTGCTGGTTATGGATTTAATTGGGGTGTTTTATGTATTTGATTTGGGTGCTTTATTTAATGTATAGGTTGTTCGGGTTCGATTAGAGGCTCGAGGATCGCTCGTTGATTTGTGATTTATTATTATTGCTTTCTGCTTGTCCCAGGTAAGGATTTCTTACCGTGGTTGTGTGGACCCTGCGATATATCATGATTGTGCCTTGTATGCTTGTTTGCTGTTATGAACATGATATTGATAGGCGACTTTGATTGACCTCTTGCTAGCATGTTTGCTGATTTTACATGTTAGTGCCATGCTAGGTTTGTTCTCACGGCATGCTTATGATTCCGCTAAGTTGTAGTATCATGCTAGGTAAATGTGATTGATGTCGGTCATTGCTTGCTAGCCAGAATCATTTATTTGCTCTGTACTCTTAGATAGAGTTGTAGGGTTTGTCATCATCATCCAGGTGAGCGGACATAACGTACTTTGTCCCCACCGATAGGGAGTTAAGTGTGCGCGAGATAACGTATCTTGCTTCCCCCCCCCGGGCGCCAAGGTGGATTTAGCTCTGGTCGGGAGTAAAGTGTGCGCAGCATAACGTATCTTGCTACCCCCCCCGACCCGCCGGTTGTGAACTTAGCTACCCACTTCGGCATTAGCCTAGTTTGTAGCCTGCTAGAGCGGAACCCTACCATCGGTGTAAGCCTGGCCTGGCCGGTTCTTAGGTTCCGGTCTGTGGATCATGCTGCACAGATGAGCGCCGAGGGCCTCGCGCTACTGTGATCAGTGACACCGCTTCCGAGTCATAGGCATGCGTACCTGGCCCGCGTAGTTTGCCCTTAGGCCCCCGCATTTACGCCGGTTGCAGCAGCATGCGGTGTGCACGCACACGCATTAGTTGCCGGTTCGGAGAGCTCCCCCGGGCTACTGTCGTGAGTACACCGTTCCTTCCGTTAGAGCCTGACTTCGGGTACTCTCCCGTAAGTCCAGATTAGTAGCAAGGGCAAGGAGGCCCTTGAGGACATTCTTGGGATCAGTGTATTCCCCCCGAGTGAAAGATACCTCGGTGATGTCTCAGGATTGGTCAGTGTATCCAATCCTTAGGCCGGAAGTAGGAGACTTCCGATGACTCCAGATCTTGTTTTATGAGCTCGTTGAGCTATGATCTCTGTTGATAGCTGTTTGCTTGCATGTTGAGGTGCTAGATGACTGATGTATCGTATTGTACCCCGGTTGGGGATTCTTACGGAGTATGTTTATACTCACCCTTATTTATCTTTCAGGTAACTTGGGACAGCACCAGGATGGCTAGCGGAGGGAGCTGATTGATCATGGGGAGCCGCCGACACTCTGTCATGTATTATTGCATTGTTTATTCAGCATGTAGATGGACAGGAGTCCTACGGGAACATTGTTTAAAAAGTTGTTTAAATTGTATTGTTTGTTTTTATAAATACTGGCCAGGTTGTTTTACTTGTTGATTATGTTTAAATGAAAGTTGTTGGTTATGTTTTAAGGGTTCCCCCTTCTCATATGTTTTGAATGGTTTTTAAATATGAGCACTAAACCGCTTGTTATCATATTTAACTTGCATGCTGAGTGAGAACCTCGGTTTAGGACCATGTTTTGGGTCGGGTTCGTCACAGGGGTGGCTTGGGCGGTGAAGAAATTCAAGAGGAATCACGCTGCCATCTCGGTCGACCATTACCTCTACTTTTTTGACCAGGCTGTTGCATCGCAAAGGAAGACCGCTTCTGGCCCGGCTGTTTAAAGGTTTTCCACTCCTACCCTTGTCTTATCTACTTCGAGTAATAATCAACTTGTTCATGTTCCTTATTATGATGATCAAATATTTCAGGGCGTTCCTGAAAGCGATAGTTCGATGATGGAATGTGACAGTCGTGTAACAACCAGATCTGCTGCTGCTCGTAGTGGTTCAACCCGGGCTGGGTTTGGCGGTCGAGCCCCTCGTCCTAGCTGAACTTTGCAGTCGGGAGGAGTGTTGATCACCCTTCTTCTAGCTTTGTGGGTCTATCTATGTGTGTATTCCTACGCTTAAATGGCTTTGCACTATGATTTTATGGGGGTTCCTTTAGCTATGTAAACTTGTTGCTGGGATACGATAATCTGGCTTTTCACGTGTTTAGTAGGGGTGTACAAAAAAACTGGTAACCCGAGCTACCCGGACTACCCAACCCAAACCGTAAGGGTTGGGTTGGGTTATGCTTTTTAAAATTTGGGTTGGGTTAGATTTTTAGTAAATCCAAATTTTTGGGTCGGTTCGCGGGTTCACGGGTTTTGGGTTGGGTTCAACCCGGAACCCGAATATAAATATATATTTCTTAACTTATCTTTGTAGCGTAAAGTCGTTGATAGCCTAGTGGTTGTACATATTTTCTTATTTTATGTTTTCTTTTTCTTTTTTTGCTTTTTTTTCCTTCTATGAGCAAGGAAACTTCAATATTTCTCAAACCTTTTTTCCCTCAAGAATTTATCCAATCTTTTTATCTCTTATTAGGTTAAATACAATATTTTTTAAAATTTAAAATTAATTTTTATCTTTTTTAAAAAAATCTCATACTCTTTACAAAATTAGCTTTATATTTAGTCAAATTTTATACCGGTATTTGACTTTCAAATATTGAAATAATTAGTGTTTTCGTCGAATTTGTAATCTTGGCTTCAACTTTTAATTCTTTTGAACCGATGAACCCAACCCAACCCAACCCGAAAATATAGGGTTGGGTTGGGTTGGGTTGAAACTCTAATTGGGTTGGGTTGGGTTAAAAAGTTGATCGATCCAAATTTTTGGGTTGGTCCAAAAATTACCCTTAACCCTACCCAACCCAACCCATGTACACCCCTAGTGTTTAGCATAGGATTATGTTGTACTATGTATCGTGTTATGCAGCCTTTCTATTATTAATAGATATACCATATTACTTACTTGATGCATCATTTATTAAATGTACTTAAGACATTGTTTGTGAATATGGGACGTGTTTCCTTTTGCCTGAGTCAACTAGCGATCGCTTGCTTTGGTACTAGATCTTTTTTCGACCCGAGTCCCTCGAAGGTCCCTTTCTTTGGCATAGGGTCTCCTATTTTGACATAGGGTCCCTTTTTTTTGGCCTAGGGCCCTTTTGTGGCATGCATCACCCAAGGTTCCTCTCTTTGGCACAAGGTCCCCTATTTTGGCATAGGGTCCCTTTTTGGCCTAGGGTCCCCTTTTCGAGTATAGTCACTCTACGTCTCTCACTTTGGTGCAGGGCCACTTATAGGGACTCTAGTTGATGGTCTAACTCGGTGTTGCCCCCATTCAAGTATAATTATAGATGCACATAGATAAAAATATGCTTGAATTGCCTTTATTAACTTGCTGCTTTGATTACATTATTCTTGAAAATTGAAATGAGCTAAAGAATTCTAGTTTTCAAAAATAAAGTAAACTGTGACTGAGATTGCATAAGCTTCACTGGTAGTATCTCCTTAAGTGCTCAGCATGCCATGGATGCTGGAGCTTGGTGCCATCAAGTGTTTCTAAGTGATAGGTCTCACGACGTATTACTCGGGTCACCATGTAGGGTCCTTCCCAGTTTGGTGCCAGGGAACCAAAGTTAGGATCCTTAATGTTGGGTAAGATTCTGTGGAGTACTAAGTCTCCTGGTTTGAAGCTTCGAACCTTCACCTTGGAGTTATAGTACCGGTCCACTCTATTCTTGTATTCTACTACTCTGATCCTAGCCCTTTTCTCTTCGTCCCTCAAGTAGGTCCAAGTTGAGTTGCATGGCCTGGTCATTCGTGGGTCGTACAACAAATTCTGGGGTGAGGCTATACCGATCTCTGCTGGGATTACCGCTTCGGTGCCATATACCAGTGAGTAGGGTGTTTCCCCTATCGAGGTTCTCGGAGTTGTCCTATATGACCAGCGGACGTTTGGGAGCTCATCAACCCACGCCCCCTTGAGATTTTCAAGCTTTGTTTTAAGATTTTTCTTGATTATCTTGTTGACAGCTTCGACCTTCCCATTTGCTTGAGGATGTGCTGGTGACGAGCAATGATGTCGTATATTGAGTTCCTGACCAAAGGCTTTAAACGCAGCATTATAAAAATTGTTTCCCATTGTCTGTTACAAGGGTGTGAGGTACTCCGAAATGACAGATGATATGTTTCCAAATGAAGCTCGTCACTTTCTTCTCGATTATGGTAGCTAAGGCTTCTGCCTCTGCCCATTTCGTGAAATAATCGACTGCTACCACTGCAAACTTGACTTGGCTTTGGCTTGGGGCATGGGTTCAATAAGGTCTACCCCCCACTGTGCGAAGGGCCAGGGACCAACCATGTTGGTCAGATTTTCTGGTGGCTGGTAGACTGCGTCCACAAAGCGCTGACATTTGTCGTATGAGTGTGTGAACTAGCGGGTATCGTCGGACATCGTTGGCAAAAAATAACCCTGCTTGACTATCTTTTGCGCCATGGAGCGTGCACCAGAATGGTTACTGCATATGCCCTCGTAAATTTCCTTTATATCATAAACTGCTTCTTCTAGGGCTAAACAACGGAGTAGAGGGGGTGTATGTCCTCGTTTTTATAGATTGCCCCTGTCTAAGATATACCTAGCTGCTCGGTAACGAAGTTGTAAGGACCCGACTCCAAATGGTCATAAATGGCCCTTACCAAATGCCTCATGTCAAAAACATTTAAAACATAGCCATAAAGATTTAAGAAAACATGCATCTTATTAAAAAATTCAACTCCAAACACAAGTAATGTAAAAACCACTTAGCCTCTGACCAGAGTATATAAAAACCATTACAACTTAAAATATTGTTTCAGAAATAAACATGCTAAAGTAAACAACAGATGCAGCGGACTCATTCCCATGATCGGTGAGCTCCTCTTCTAGCCACCCCGATGTTGTGCCAAGTTATCTGGTGGAAGAAACCACAGAAAAGGGTGAGTACAATTGCACTCAGTAAGAATTCCCCAACTTGGGTACATTACGCAAGACAAATCATTTAGCATCCTAGCATACAAGCACACAACAATTACAAGTAGGCAGTTTCCGCATTAAGGGTCAATAAGTGACAGGCAGGGTCAGCACACCACTTGTAAAGACCCGACTTGAATGGGGTCCTAAACTAGGCCTTTACCTCAATGCATGTTTTAAAAACTTAGAAAACATTATGCAGGGTTGTATGCCAGATACTGAGTAAAACTTAAAACGATAAACATCCATTCATAAACCAAATGTAAAACATCCTGGATCCTGACCCTGTTTCCAAGTACCTATTCCAAGCTAAATACAATTTAAAACGTACTCTGATCAGAGATTTATTTCAAACATTCAAAATCCAAAACAGTTTACATCAGCGTCAGAATCCAGAAAACAACCTAGGGCTCCGTGCCCAACTACATGCATTCAGAGGACAATAAAAACATAAAGAAACATAAACATAAGACTCAGAGTTTTCACAGCTCGTTTTCATGATCAGCAGCTCCTCCTTCAGCCATCCTGTCTCGCACCATGGTTACCTGTGGAAATGTGACGAACCCGACCCAAAACATGGTCCTAAACCGGGGTTCTCACTCAGCATGCAAGTTAAATATGATAACAAGCGGTTTAGTGCTCATTTTTAAAAACCTTTCAAAACATATGAGAAGGGGGAACCCTTAAAACATAACCATCAATTTACATTTAAACATCCAACGAAGTAAAACATCCTGGCCAGTGTTTATAAAAACATACAATATAATTTAAACAACTTTTTAAACAATGTTCCCCTAGGAATCCTGTCCATCTACATGCTGAATAAACAATGCAATAATAAAAGACAGAGTGCCGGCGGCTTCCCATGATCAATCAGCTCCCTCCGCTAGCCATCCTGGTGTTGTCCCAAGTTACCTGAAAGATAAATAAGGGTGAGTATAAACATACTCAGTAAGAATCCCCAACCGGGGTACAATACGATACATCAGTCATCTAGCACCTCAACATGCAAGCAAACAGCTATCAACACAGATCATAGCTCAACGAGCTCATAAAACAAGATCTGGAGTCATCGTAGTTTCTTACTTCCGGCCTAGGGATTGGATACATCGACCAATCTCGACATCACCGAGGTATCTCGTCACGGGGAAATACACTGATCCCTAGAATGTTCTCAAGGGCCTCCTTGCCCTTGCACTAAATCTGGACTTACGGAGAGTACCGAAGTCAGGCTCTAACGGAAGGAATGGTGTACTCACGAACATTAGCCCGGGGGAACTCTCCGAACCGGCGACTAACGCGTGTGCGCGCACACCGCATGCTGCTGCAACCGGCGTAAATGTGGGGGCCTAAGGGCAAACTACGCGGGCGTGCACGCATGCCTATGACTCGAAGCGGTGTCACCGATCACACGATGGCTCTCGGGCCCTCGGCGCTCATCTCGTGCGGCTGATCCACCGACACGAAGCTAAGAACCGACCAAGGTAGGCTTACACCGTTGGCGTGGTTCCGCTCTAGCGAGCTACAAACTAGGCATACGCCAATGAGGTAGCTAAGTCTCATTGGCTGCCGGGAGGGGGGAGAAAAAGCAATGTATGTTATGCTTTGCTCTATATCCGACCACTGGGGACAAAGTATGTTATGTTCGCTCTCAACCCCTGAAGCAATGCTTCGCTTTACTCCCGACCGGTGGGGACAAAGTACTTTATGTCCGCTCTCAGCCTCTGGATGATGACAAACCCTACAACTCTATCTAAGAGTACAGAGCAAATAAATGATTCCTGGCTAGCAAGCAATGACCGACATCAATCACATTTACCTAGCATGATACTACAAACTTAAGCAGGAATCATAAGCATGCTGGAAGAACAAACCTTGCATGGCACTAACATGTAAAATCAGGTAAACATGCTAGCAAGAGATCAAACAAAGCTGCCCTATCAATATCATGCTCATAACAATCAGCAAACATACAAGGTACAATCATGATATATCGCAGGGTCCACACAACCACGGTAAGAGAATCCTTACCTGGGACAAGCAGAAAACAATTATTAAATCATCAAATCAATCAAGCAATCCTCGAGCCTCTAATTGAACCCGAACAGCCTAAACATCAAACAAAGCACCCAAATCAAATACATAAAATAGCCCAATAAATACAATAACCAGCAGCCAAAAAATCCGGGCCCAACGAAGAAAATACTTGGGAAATACCATCCGAGAAGCCACAAGGCTCGGGCCAACCAACACACAACAAGCAAAGCCGTCGCAGAGGGTCGGGAAATTTGGGCGGGCGTATGGCGCTGGGCGCACTGGGCGCAGGCGTGGGCGCTGGGCGCCGAGGCCATAGCGTGGCGAGCTGGGGCGAGGCAAGAGCGCACGGGCGCGGGCTCGAGCTCGGCTGGGCGACGACGTGGGGCGCGACTCGGCACAAGGGACGGCGCGCGCGGGCGCGAGCGACACGATGAGCTACAGAGGCGCGCGCACGGGGACGACGCAACGCGACGGCTCAGGGACGCTCAGTCTAGTGCGGGGACGGCCTTGGCGAGGGCTGGGCGACGCGACACTGTGCGGCAAGGGCTCAGGCGACGCGACACGGACCTGGGCGACGCGGCCTAGGCGCGACTTGTCTTGCGCGCGATCGGCCGCGAGGCAGGCGGGCGAGCAAGGCTGGGCTCGACGCTACTCGCGCGACGTGGGCGACGACGCTTGTCTTGGTAGGCTCATTTTGCTTTCAGCGTGGGCGAGCGGGTGGCTCGGGTAGGGAGGAGGGCTGGGGTCGGGCTGGAGGAGAGAGAAAGGGGAAAAAATGGGGATTTTGGGGATTTTTTTTAAAAAAGAAATTCCTTTTTCTCTTTTAAATTTATCCTTATCCAAAATCCAAACTTATCCATCTTTTCCAATTTTCCAAAAATCCTTAAAATCCTTAAATCCCATTTCCCGGCTTCCTCCTTCGAGACCCGACTGAAGCAACCATTTCCAATAAAAAAATCTCACTTAAAACAACCTCCCAAATCAACACTAAGGGCCCGGCTCGAATCCCAAAGGAAACACCCAAACAACCATGACTTTGCCCAAAACCCAAATCACAACCGAACTCCCAAACGAAAAGCCCAAACATCTCGGGACTCACAGCCCACAACAAACAAGCCTCAACAAAGGCAGGAGCTGCCTCGAATCCCTGAAAATCCACAAATCCTGCCCGGGGAGCAAAAAGACCAAAATACCCCTAAGGGTCCAAAGCGACTCTAACGGCCCAACCGAACCATCGAACCGAACCTAAGCTCTCGAGAAGGCGGGATAGAAAAGCAAGCGATTAGAGGAAAACCACATAATAAGGGTGAGTAACAATTACTCAGTAAGAATCCCCAACCGGGGTACAATACGATATAACTGGTCATCTAGCAGAAATGTATGCGAGCCATGAATATAAGCACAGAAGAGAGCACATCACTTTACTCCATACATGAACCTCGGATGCCATCATACGGTCTTACTCCGGAAAACTACCACGCGATACGATACTATAAGAGAAACTAGTCTCGGCCTCGGCCTTCCCCTCATCGATCACGAAGGTGTGCATGAACTCAAGATCTCGAGGAGCTCTCCGATCGGCGTATTTGTAATGAGCGTGTGCGCGCACCGCATCTTCGCCGCAAAACGAGAAGTCTTTGGGTCTAGGGCAAGCTGCCTTGGTCGAGACGCATGCCTAACAAATCTACGGATCGGTGTCACTTTGAACATAGTGGTGTGAGACCGGGACACAAAACTATGTCGGCTGTACTCACCGCACTTTGAGGCTAAGAAAGTGGCCGTGGTAGGCTTACACCAGGAACCGGTCCTTGCCCTATCAGGTGGCAATCAAGGGCTACGGCCGACAAGCTAAGGACGTGTTGACTGCCAGGGACAAGGCAATGCCTTGTCATTCCCCCGACCTTTGGGGCATTTAATATGATCGCCACCCTCACCCAAGATTGCCTTTGGCCGCCGTTGGGGTTAGCTAAACCCTAACGACGGATCGAGGGCGAATCTTGCCGCACGTCCCTACCACAGATGCAAGTTACGTTATGCATCCTCGCCTGGATGATGCTACCTATCAGAACTCTAAGCTATAACAGATAACAGCAAACATTTCAATACATGCTCAACAAAAACAATGAACCTAGCATGATACTACGAAGCGAGAACAGATAACGAGCATGCCAGAACAAAACAACCTAGCATGGAACTAACATGAGAAACAAAACGAGAATCATGCCAGTCGGAATTCAGAAAAGAGAACCTATCCACTAACATGCTGATAAACATAAACAAGCACACAAATAGCAATCACAGAATATATCGCAGGGCCCACACAACTCCGGTAAGAAATCCTTACCTTGGTCGGAAGGCAACAACACACAAAGGTCCTAAGCTGCAATCGACCCCGAGCTAGCCAACGGGAACCTAACAAGCAACATCAAATATCACAACCTATTGGCCTAAATATAATAATATAAACAGGACTCGGCTCGGGAGCAACTCACATGGCACGGTGGCTTGTGGGGCAGAGCATTTAGCCTGCAGTGTTGTTGGCTCACTTTGGCGAGTGCAGTGCGCGAGGCTCGCGCGCGGACGGGCGCTGGGGCTGCGCGCGGATGGACGATGGCACGGTGCTAGGTTGCGCGCAGACGGTGGCGTTGGCACGGGCGTGCAGACGCGACGGCTGGGAGCTAGGCTGCGCACGGATGGGCGCTGGGGCTGCCCGCAGAGGGGCTCGCGCTGGAGCTGGGCGACGCGACTGGGCGCTAGGGCTGCGCGGACGGCGATGGGATGCTGGGCGCTGGCTGCGCGCGATGGGCGACGCGATGGGCTGGCTGCGATAGCTTCGATCGGCTGCTGCAAGCAATGGGCGACGCGATGGCGCTGTAGGGGCACGAGCTGCGACGACGCTGCAGGGGCGATGGGCAGGGGCGACGCGATCTGCTGCTGCTCGGCTGGGCTGCACAACACCAAGAAACTCAGCTCTCCTTTCTCGGCCAGTAATTAATCACATAAAATGAAAGAGAGAAGAAGAAGATCGAGAACACTTACCCGGGACGACAATCAATGGAGCTCTCGAAGAGAAGACGCACGCACGAAGCTTGGGAGAGAGATGGGGCGGCAAGGAGGATTGGAAGAAAAGAATGAACAAAACCTATTTTCTCTTCTTTTAATCAAACACACCAAAATCCCAAAAAACCCATAGCTAACCAAGACATACCGCAGAATGAGCATCAATATCGACTTGTGGCACAACAACACTTTTAAATCTCTAATTTATTTTTGCATCTCTCCAAGCCCAAACACATCCACAAAGCAACAAACCCTACATATGACCATCCAACAATATTTACAGTTGAAAAAGACAGAAATGGCCCTAACGGCTCGACCAAATTACCAAAATACCCTTGGGACATACTTGGAAGACCGGGATGAAAACCTAGGCCGTTACAATATTCCCTCCTTTTTATGAATTTCGTCCCCGAAAGTCCTTAAGACTGAAACAGCTCAGGATAATGCAATCTCATCTCGTCCTCCCGCTCCCAAGTGGCTTCCTCTAAACTCTGACTCCTCCACTGAACTTTTATCAAACAGATCTATCGATTACGCAACGTCTTCGTCTCAAAGGCAAGAATCCTCACTGGCTTCTCCTCGAAGCTCAAATCCTCATTCAGTTGCAAAGGCTCAAAGTCCACAATGTGTGATGGGTCCGGCACATATTGCCTCAACATCGATGCATGAAACACACTGTGCAAAGCTGCCAACGACGGAGGTAGGGCTAACCGATATGCAACTCTGCCAATCCTCTCAAGAATCTCAAATGGTCCAACAAAATGGGGACTCAACTTCCCTCGCTTACCAAACCTCAACACACCTCACATCGGTGCAACCTTTAAAAACACGGGCTGTAACGACCCGACCCGAAAGGGTTCTAAAATAGGCCGTTACCTCAATGCATGCATTCAAATCTACAGAAAATTCGCAAGATGGTGTTCGGATTCTAAGTAAAACATAAAACATCCATTTAAAAAGTCAACATAATTTCCTGAAACCTGTCCCTGTTTCCAAGCACCTGTTCCAAGACAAATACATTTACAAAACTTACTCTGATCAGAGATTTATTTAAAACATACAAGCTTTACAACAATGCTAGAATCCGAAAATACATTCAGAAAACACTCTAGGGCTCCGTGCCCAACTACATGCATTCAGAGGACATTTAAAACATAAACATAAACACAAGGCTCAGAGTTGAACAACGGGTTTCCATGATCACAGCTCCTCCTCCAGCCATCCTGTCTCGCACCATCGTTACCTGTGGAAAACCACATAATAAGCGTGAGTAACGAATTACTCAGTAAGAATCCCCAACCGGGGTACAATACGATATAATCAGCCATCTAGTACCAAAGCATGCAAGCAAATAGCTACCAACACAGATCATAACTCAACGAGCTTACAAAGAAAGATCTGGAGTCATCGGAAGTCTCCTACTTCCGGCCTAAGGATTGGATACACTGACCAATCCTGGGACATCACCGAGGTATCTTTCACTCGGGGGGAATACACTGATCCCAAGAATGTCCTCAAGGGCCTCCTTGCCCTTGCACTAATCTGGACTTACAGAAGAGTACCCGAAGTCTGGCTCTAACGGAAGGAATGGTGTACTCACGACATTAGCCCTGGGAGCTCTCGGCAAGCAACTAACGCGTGTGCGCGCACACATCTTTCTTTGCAACCGGCGTAAATGTGGGGCCTAAGGGCAAACTACGCGGGCAGCACGCATGCCTATGACTCGAAGCGGTGTCGCGATCACGAGCGCGAGGCCCTCGGCGCTCATCTGCGTGCAAAGATGATCCACCGACACGAAGCTAAGAACCGCCGAGGGGGCTTACACCGATGGCGGGTTTCGCTCTTGCGGAGCTACAAACTAGGCTAATCTTTGAAGTGGGTAGCTAAGTCCACAACCCGGGTCGGGGGTAGCAAGATACGTTATCTTGCGCACACTTTACTCCCAACTAGAGCTAAATCCACCTTAGCGGCGGGGAAGCAAGATACGTTATCTTTGCGCACACTTTACTCCCGATCGGTGGGGACAAAGTACGTTATGTCCGCTCAGCCTCTGGATGATGAAAAACCCTACAACTCTATCTAAGAGTACAGAGTAAAAATCAATGATTCCTGGCTAGCAAACAATGATCGATATCAAACACGCTAACCTAGCATGATACTACGAGCTTAAGCAGAAATCATAAGCATGCTGGCAGAACAAACCTAGCATGGCACTAACATGTAAAATCAGGCAAACATGCTAGCAAGAATTCAATCAAACAGCTCTATCTCTAACATGTTCATAACAGTCAGCAAACAAGCAAGGCATCTCATGAAAATATCGCAGGGCCCACACAACTCCGGTAAGAAATCCTTACCTGGTCGGAAGGCAACAACACACAAAAAAATAAACTGCGATCGAACCCGAGCAACCTATAGCGAGCCAAACAAACACATCAATAATCACACAATAGGCCTAAATAATAATAAAATAAGTAGAGCTCGGCTGGGGAGCAACTCACGAGGCGCGGTGACACTGTGAACGATGCATTTGCAAGAACTAGGTGACTGAAGGGCTGGCCGGTGGCTGAGGGGCTGCAGAGGGCTCGGCTGGGCGTATTGGGCTGCATTTGCGCTGGCGCTGGATGGGCATGAGAGCGCACGCGGCGCGAGCGCAGCGACACGACGACACGACGGCTCGACACTGGGCGACACGGCGCGGACGAGACTTGGAGACACTGTGCGAGGCTCAGGCGAGCTAGGCGACGTGGGGCTCTGGCGGCGGCGAGGCGCGCGCGGCGCGGCGACGTGCGGCGGCTTCGGGCCGGGCTTAGGCGACACTGGGCGACGCGACTGGGCGGCGGGCGCGGTGGGCTGGGCGAGTGGGCTAGCTGGGCTGCTCGGGCTAGCTGGGGGGCCTGGCTCGGGCTTGGGTGAGGGCTCGGGGAGAGACCCGACCCGACTCCAAATGGTCATAAATGGCCATTACCAAATGCCTCATGTCAAAAACATTTAAAACATAGCCATAAAGATTTAAGAAAACATGCATCTTATTAAAACATTCAACTCCAAACACAAGTAATGTCAAAACCACTTAGCCTCTGGCCAAAGTATATAAAAACCATTACAACTTAAAATATTGTTTCAGAAATAAACATGCTAAAGTAAACAGCAGATGCAACGGACTCATTCCCATGATCGGTCAGCTCCTCCTCTAGCCACCCCGATGTTGTGCCAAGTTACCTGGTGGAAGAAACCACAGAAAAGGGTGAGTACAATTGCACTCAGTAAGAATTCCCCAACCGGGGTACATTACGCAAGACAAATCATTTAGCATCCTAGCATACAAGCACACAACAATTACAAGCAGGAAGTTTCCGCATTAAGGGTCAACAAGTGACTGGCAGGGTCAGCACACCACTGGGCTAACTAAACATGAAGGCATCCTAAGTGTCCTCGGTTTCTAATTGTCTATCTCTAAGACAACTAGGTTAGCACCCAACTGGGCTAACTAGGGGCGCTTGTATAGCAGCCGGAGTTTCTGTCCGGTTCTCGAGGAGCTTAGGTTTAGATTCGATGGTTCGGTTGCAATGTTAGAGAAATTTATTTGGACCCTTAGGGGCATTTTGGTCTTTTTGCTCCCCGGGCAGGATTTGTGGATTTTCAGGGCTTCGAGGCAGCTCCTGCCTTTGTTGAGGCTTGTTTGTTGGTGGTTGCGAGTCCCGAGATGTTTGGGCTTTTCGTTTGGGATTCCGGTTGTGATTTGGGTTTTGGGCAAAGTGATGGTTGTTTGGGTGTTTCCTTTGGGATTCGAGCCGGGCCTTCAGTGTTGATTTGGGAGGTTGATTTCAGTGAGTTTTGTTGTTTGAAAAGGTTGCTTCGGTTGGGTCTCGAAGGAGGAAGCCGGGAAATGGGATTTAAGGATTTTAAGGATTTTTGGAAAAATTGGAAAATGAATAAAATTGGATTTAATTGGATAAAGTTGGATTTTATTTTGGATAAGGATAAAAGAGAAAAGAAAAGAAAAAAAAAGAAAAATCCATTTTTTTTCCCCATTTTTCCCCTTTCTCTCTCCTTCAGCCCGAGCCCCCCCCCCCTTGGCCCTCTCCTCCCTGCCCGAGCCCCCTGGTCGCGCCCCAGCTCGCCCACGCCCGAACCCCAGCTCGCCCAGCCCAGGCCGACCGCGCACAGTGCCCTCGCCCGCGACAAGCGCCCCTGCCCTGCCCGATCGCCCCTGCCCCAGCGTCGCCCAGGTCGCTCAGCCCTCGCCCTGGTCCGAGTAGCCCAGCCCCGTGTCGTGCGCCCTGTAGCTCGCCGTCCCTCGCACAGTGCCGTGCCAGATCGAGCGCCCTGAGCCGTCGCATCGCGTCGCCTCGCGCGCGCCCCTGTGCTTGCCGAGCTCGCGCCTGCGCGCCGTCCACTATGCCGAGCCGCGCCGCGTGCCCTCGCCTCGTCCCAGCTCGCCCGCGCGCGCGACTCGCGCCCTGCGCGCGTGCTCGTGCCCGACTGCGCCCCAGCGCGCGCCCTGCGCCTGGGCCACTCAGCCGAGCCTGCGCCCAACCCGCCTGTTGTGTCTTTGGTTGGCCCGAGCCTTGTGGCTTCTCGGATGGTATTTCCCGAGTCTTTTCTTCGTTGGTCCCGGATTTATTGGCTGCTGGTTATGGATTTATTGGGCTGTTTATGTATTTGATTTGGGTGCATTTATTTGATGTTCAGGCTGTTCGGGATCGTTTAGAGGCTCGAGGATTCGCTCGTAGATTTATTATAATCATTGTTTTTCTGCTTGTTCCAGGTAAGGAATTCTTACCGTGGTTGTGTGGACCCTGCGATATATCTCGATATGCCTTGCTTGTTTGCTGATTGTTATGAGCATGTTAGAGATAGAGCAGTTGATTGAATTCTTGCTAGCATGTTTGCCAGATTTTACATGTTAGTGCCATGCTAGGTTTGTTCTGCCAGCATGCTTATGATTCCTGCTTAAGTTGTAGTATCATGCTAGGTAATGTGATTTATGTCGGTCATTGCTTGCTAGCCAGGAATCATTGATTTTGCTCTGTACTCTTAGATAGAGTTGTAGGGTTTGTCATCATCCAGAGGCTGAGCGGACATAACGTACTTTGTCCCAGTAGCTCAGGTCGGGAGTAAAGTGTGCGAAGCATAACGTATCTTGCTACCCCTCCCCGACCCGCCGGTTGTGGACTTAGCTACCCACTTCGGCCAGAGCCTAGTTTGTAGCCTGCTAGAGCGGAACCCTGCCATCGGTGTAAGCCTGCCCTGGCCGGTTCTTAGCTTCAGGTCGGTGGATCATGCTGCACAGATGAGCACCGAGGGCCTCGCGCTACTGTGATCAGTGACACCGCTTCCGAGTCATAGGCATGTGCACCTGGCCCGCGTAGTTTGCCCTTAGGCCCCCGCATTTACGCCAGTTGCAGAGGAGCATGCGGTGTGCGCGCACACGCGTTAGTTACCGGTTCGGAGAGCTCTCCCGGGCTAATGTCATGAGTACACCATTCCTTCCGTTAGAGCCTGACTTCGGGTACTCTCCCGTAAGTCCAGATTAGTGCAAGGGCAAGGAGGTCCTTGAGAACATTCTAGGGATCAGTGTATTCCCCCCGAGTGTGAGATACCTCGGTGATGTCCGGGATTGGTCGAGTGTATCCAATCCCGATTTAGGCGGAAGTAAGAGACTTCCGATGGCTCCAGATCTTGTTTTATGAGCTCGTTGAGCTATGATCTGTGTTGATAGCTGTTTGCTTGCTTGTTGAGGTGCTAGATGACAGATGTATTCTATTGTACCCCGGTTGGGGATTCTTACTGAGTATCTTTATACTCACCCTTATTTATCTTTCAGGTAGCTTGGGACAACACTAGGAGGGCTAGCGGAGGGAGCTGATTGATCATGGGGAGCCGCCGGCACTCTGTCATTTATTGTTGCATTGTTTATTCAGCATGTAGATGGACAGGAGTCCTAGGTGAACATTGTTTGAAAAGTTGTTTAAAATGTATTGTATGATTTTATAAATACTGGCCAGGTTGTTTTACTTCGTTGGATGGTTTAAATGAAAATTGTTGGTTATGTTTTAAGGGTTCCCCCTTGTCATATGTTTTGAAATGATTTTTAAATATGAGTTCTAAGCCGCTTGTTATCATATTTAACTTGCATGCTGAGTGAGAACCCCGGTTTAGGGCCATGATTTGGGTCGGGTTCGTCACAGCAGCACACAACTGGGCTAAACCCTATCGCTAACCAAGCCAGCACGCAACTTGTCTATCACTCGAGGCACAGCTAGCCAGCACGCAACTCGACTGTCACTCGGGCAAAAATGAGCCAGCACGCAACTCGACTGTCCGACTAGGGTTGGAGGTGGGGCTTGGGAATTGCGATGGAGAAGAAGATGAAGGGGATTGAGGCTAGGGTTTCACGATCCAAAAGAGGAAGGCGATTTTCCTTTTGTTTTCCATATTTTTTAAATGTTCCAAAAATCCTCCAAGTGCCAAGTTTCCATGGAGAACCCTTCGAGTCCTAACAAGCTCACTTTTAAATCCTAATTTCCTGTTAAATCTCGAACGACCTCCCAAACCTCTCCCAATCCTAGAATCGGAAACCAGGGCACGAACAACAACTCAACACAAGCCTGGGAACAATAGAAAACCTTGGATAATTACCAAAATGCCCCCGAGGACCAAATAACCAAACTACCTCTAGAGGGTCAACCAGCCCTAACGGCCCAACCAAACGTCTGAATAAGTAACCGAGCACTCGGAGAACGAGAATGAAAACCTGGGCCGTTACAGAAGTCGTCTAGCCTCGTTCTCATCACTTGGTACTTCCCCTTGAGCCAAAAACTAAATTATTGGGGTCATCCAAGTCTGGATGACCGGGGGCGAGGTCACGCTGAAACTTTGCCTGACTGTATGCTAGGTTTGGTCAAGATTTCTACATTTACCGATCTCCTCACCTCTGTTTCAAACGAGTCAGCTAAGCTGGCCAGGGAATAAGCATTGGCATTTGGGACCTCGGGATCTGTTCAAACCTAACTTTTTTAAGGTTTTCCGTCAAGCCTTTCACCTTATGTAGTTAAGCAATCATCCGAGCTTCCCTAGCTTGGTAAACTGTCTTGACTTGGTTTACAACGAGTTGGGAGTCGCATTTGACACTCAAGCGGGTGGCTCCCACTGCAACGACCACTTGGAGGCCAGCTATTAGCTCCTCGTATTCAGCCTCGTTGTTGGAGGTCTTGAATGTGAACTGGAGAGCATATTCAAATCGATCTCCTTCCCGGGAATGGAGTAGTAAACCGGCTCCACACCCTTTTTGATTTGACAACCCATCTACATAGAGAACGCACGGTTCTGACGCTATCACAACCAAAATTTCATCATTGCCCTCTGGTGTGAGCTCGACAACAAAGTTCGCTACAACCTAGCCTTTAATTGACGGCCTGGCTTGGTATTGGACATCGTGCTCGTTAAGCTCCACCGCCCACTTCAGCAATCGCTTAGATACTTCCGGTTTCTGCAGCACCTGTCTCAAAGGGTAATTAGTAAGGACCACGATTTTGTGTGCCTAGAAATAAGGTCGTAGTCGTCTTGCCAACATGACCAAAGCTAAAGCCAGCTTCTCTACCTGTGGGTAGCGAGACTCGGCGCCCACCATAGCTTTGCTGGTGTAGTAGATGGGCAATTGCCGCCCATTTTTGTCTCTGACTAATGCTGAGCTGACAACTTTATCTAACGCTGCCACGTATAGGAACAAGTCCTCCCCGAGTATGGGTTTAGACAGAAGAGGCGCCGAAGTGAGGTACACTTTGAGCTGCCTCAGGGCGGCATCACACACTCTTCTGTCCAGTCAACTTTTCCTTTACACTTTAATGCTTTGAAGAATGGTTGGCACTTGTCTGTTGCTCGACTGATAAATAGACTGAGGGCAGCCACCTTTCCGCTTAAGCTCTGAAGTTGTTTTAGCTTCTGGGGCGGCTCCAACTTTAACAGCGCTTGGATTTTCTCTGGGTTTGCTTCAATTCCCCTTTGGTGTACTTGAAACCCGAGGAACTTCCCCGACTTCATTCCGAATGCGCAATTGCAAGGGTTCAACTTCATTTGATATTTTCTCAGTGTTTGAAATGCTTCTGATAGATCTTTGACGTGCCCTTCGGACTGCCTACTTTTTACTAGCATGTCATCGACATACACCTTCATGCTTTTCCCTATGAGGTGAGAAAACATACGGTTAACCAAACGTTGGTAGGTTGATTCGACATTTTTTAAGCCAAAAGGCATGACATTATAATAGTACAAACCTCGACTAGTCACGAATGATGTCTTTTCCTAATCTGGGATATGCATCCGGATTTGGTTGTATCCTGAGAATAGATCCATAAAGGTCAGGACCTCGTGACCAGAGGTGGCATCTACCAGCTGATCTATCCGAGGTAAGGAGAAGCTGTCTTTAGGGCAGGCCTTGTTGAGGTCAGTGAAGTCATTTCCCATTAGGTTTTTTAACCAACACCACGTTGGACAACCATTCGGGGTAATGCACTTCCCTAACGAACTTTGTTTTTAGCAACTCGTGCACTTGCTCTGCAATGATCTCATTTCTTTCATGATTGAAAGCCTTACATTTTTGCCAAATGGGTTTGTAATCTCGATCAATGTTTAGGCGGTGCACCATTACTCTCGGATCCACTCCAAGCATGTCTTCTTGAGACCATGCGAATATGTCGTTGTTATTTTGGAGGAAGGTGATAAGGCTTGCTCGATGTTCTGGGCTCAAGCTTGACCCTATCTGCACGACCTGCCCCTCGGATAGCAGCTGCACTTTTTCCAACTGTTCGGTCGGTTCTCCTCGATGACTGTCCTCCGAGGTATGGTTGAAGTGATCGAGACGGCGTCTATTCTCAGGTGCCGCGCCCGTTTGGTGTCGTGTGGTCTTTCTCTAGGGGGATCTTGTGGATCCATTTCCACCATCCGGACATCTGTTAACCTGGTTGCCCCTCGCAAAGCAGTATGGTAACATTCCCAAGATATTTGTTGCTCTCCTCGTATGCACCTAATCCCAGTTGAGGTTGGGAACTTCATTAGTTGGTGGTACGTTGATGGTACCGCACGGAGCTGGTGAATGATGGGCCTCTCGATGATGGCATTGTATGCCGAACTGTCGGGAACCACTAGGAAGGTGACGAAAGAAAGCACTGAGTGGTCTTCTTTGCCAAACGTTACTAGGAGCTCGATGCTACCTTCAGGGTATATAGTGCTACCCCCGAACCCAACCAATGGGGTAGTGCTCGGGGACAACCTCTCCTTCCCCAGCTTTATAGCATCATACGCTTGTAGTGACAGAATGTCTGCCGAGCTTCCACCGTCAACCAATATTCTTTGAACTTTAATATTGTCTATCGTTAGAGTTACCACCAACGCATCATTGTGGGGTTGATGCAACCTACACGCATCAGCTGGTAGGAAATTGATGGCATCATCTGCCGCTGCCATGATTCGCACCTCCTCTAGACTTTGTGATTACCGGGCTTCTTGAGCACAGGCTTTTCTCTGCCTGTTCGAGGCGCCTCTTGCTGGACCACCTAGGATGGTGCAAATTTCTTGCGGCGGTGGGGAATCTCCTACATTCTGCTTCTTACTCGGGCGTTCGACGGCTCTTTGCTTATCTTCAACATATTCCTTCAACCGTCCCTTTTGGGTCAGAGCCTCAATGGTTTCTTTCAGGTCATAACAGTCGGAAGTAGCGTGCCCTTGATCCTGATGGAATAGGTAGTACTTGTCCTTGTTACGGTGATGAGGCTTTCAATTTAGCCGGCCATTTCAGCAGTTCTTTATCTTGGATCTCCATCAAGATCTGCTCTATGGGTACCATAGTTGGGGTGTATTTTTTGAACTTTTTTGGGGGTAATACCTTGCGAGAAGGAGTCTCTTGGTCGTTGTGTCGGTCATCCAAGTGCCTTTTTTGAGATTCTGCACGAGTCAGTTCTGCTTTATCTGGCTTTCGCTCTCTATCAGTCAGTATCCACTTGTCTTTCGGTGCGCGCCTAGATTTGAGAAGCTCCTCGGCGCTAATATACATTTGAGCTCGGGTAAGCACCTCTACGTAGGTTGTAGGGGCCTTTTTTCCCAAGGACCACAGGAATTTTTTGCCCTTCAATCCGACGACAATGGTTGTAAGGGCTGCCCCATCAGTGTATCCTTCTACCTACAACGCTTTGTTGTTGAAGCTAGCCATATATTCTCCAAACTCTCGTGACTCCCTTGCCTTATTGTTAGTAAATGGGTAGCTAGTTTTTTCTGATCTCGACCTCCCAGGAACTGTGTGATGAAGGCCCGGGACAACTCTTGAAAGGACTTGATCGACTTTTGCTTTAGTTACCGAAACCACCGACGAGCTGGCCTTGTAAGGGTGAAGGAAAACACTCGACACTTGATAGCGTCCCAGACTCTGTTGAGCTCCATCCACGATCGGAAAGTATTGAGATGATCGACTGGATCTTTTGACCCGTCGTAGGCCTTCATAGTCGATAATTTAAACTTGAGAGGCACCTCTTCAGCCATAATTTTGTCGGTGAAGGGCGGGGTCGACTTGGTCTACGAGATTGTCCAGGTCAAGGCCGTCTTGGTCCTGTGTTCTCGCATGTCACCCAGTTTATTTTGGAGTTGCCATAGCTCGGCAGCCCAAGGCTGGCTTTCGACTTCCTAGTCTCCCAGATACTTCCTTCGTAGATTTATCGAGGCCCGGAGGTCGGTCCCCCCGTCTGACTCCACAGCTCTTACCAATGTAAGTCGGGGTATTTACTCCATTTTTATTGTTTGCGGAACTAGCCTAGAGGCCAAGTACCTATTGGACACGGTCCTCATACGGGAACGGAAGTCTTCCACTCGCGATGCAGTACAGGTAGGTTCGGGATGCTCCCTCATTCTGTCATTGCCCCAAGAATTAATCGCTCAACGGGCCTTTGCCAGGTGCAGCTGTCTTAGTATGTTCTTCTACCGCTAGGGCCTTTCCCCTAGCAGGATCCCGTATGAGAGATGGGACCTCTGAATGGGGTTCCTGGTTATGGCCTGCACGTTGACGCGTCTCATTCGACCTCGCAGCATCGGTCTCCCAACAGCCGGTCGTTTCTCTCTAACAGTGGGATCTTCTCTAGGAGAGGGCGTGCCCTTGGACGTGGTTCGCCCCTGGCTTGAGGGTCCATCTCGTCTAGAGGCGGGATCCATGCGGGGGGCATATTTCTGCCCACTGCAGTAGCAGCGAGGTGTTGGTTGATTAAATTTTGTAGCTGATTGATGGTCTCGACCATCTCTTGCACCTTTCGCTCAAGCTCAGCCACCTTCAGGTCCTCTCAGTTTTCCGTCGCCGGTCTCTGTTCAACTTCAACCACAGGTTGGGTCTCCAGGTTTCCCACCGCATCGGGCCGGGTGGGCACCCTTCTAGGGGCTCTCTCGTTATCGGATTCTCGATCTTTCACGTGGTTACCATGACGTGCCCGATTCATCCTTCAGTTCAAAACTTGACATTCTGCAGCTTACCCTTGTGTAGAACGCGTATCGTCCCCACTAACGGGGCCAACTGTTGATGCTGGATTTTGGTGCTCCGTATCAATGGTGAATTTGTCTATGGACGGGGACATCGTGCGTGCAAAATAGAAGAATAATTGGGCACTAGTGTGGTACAGGCCACGTAGACTCTGATGCCTAAGTCAGTACCAGATATGCCGGGTTCAAAGCTCTAGATCTCAGATTACTTACCTTTGGTATCAGTTTGAAGTCCTTTTATAGGGTGTTGTTTCCTACTCTTCTGTCCATGAGCGTAACTTTAGGAAGTGAGTGTCGTTGCACGACCAGAACCGCTCCTCCGCATGCGCCTTTCTCGCCACTTGGAAGTGGTGGAGTCGACCAGGTCGAAATGGGCTTGTCACTTTCTACGGGTGGGCCTCGAGCGACGTTCAAAAGGGTCGGACGCACGTTCGGCCCGCAATTGAACACGCGCACAGGGGCCGGACCTAAGTTCAACCTACACCCGCACATGTGCACGGGGGTCAGACACGTGTCTGACCCTCACCTACGGGGGTCGAACACGTGTCCGACCCTTCATTCGAGGGTCCCCACGTGTCTTGTCCTCTTCCTGAGGGCCGGACTTGCGGGGTTGGGCCCAATCTCGCCTTTCCAATTTCCTTTTTGGGCTTCATTCCCGAGCTGGCCTTCGGGCCTACAGGGACTGCATTGCTCTACCGGAAATCCTCCTACAACAACTCCAATTCAAACTATTACTCAAATATATCCTTCATAGAAATATTTTCTTTTCATAGAAATTGAAGTTTACACAATTTTTTGAAATAAAAAAACAGTATTTATTAAAGGGAGTAGAATTATATATATAAAAATGAAAAGGAAATACACATGTGTAAGTTTATTATGCATGTCTTGTACTTAACATTATTCATGTGGTTGTGCTCTGTCTGTTCATACTTACAAGACAATAACTTGAAGCTTCACTTTTGTACTTAAGACATGGCTAACCAGAAGCATGCATTTTACAATACCACCCAATTGCTCTGCTTCTTAATTAATACCCCATTAACCTACTTCCACCATTCTCTGGTTTTTAACCAATAGTTTGAAGGATGTAAAGTAGTTAAAAGCATTGTTCTTTTTCAGCGATTTCTTTAAAAAATTATTTTCTAGCCAATTTACACGTATTTCGACTATTCTTATGGATTAACTACTTTTGCCCCACTTGTTAAAAAAAAATTAATTCTTAAGTAGGTAACCATTATAGAGTGAATTCATAGTCTTTGAAGTCCCATTTGTTAACCATTTAGTTTCCTTTTCGGTTTTTGAAATTTAAGCTTGTATTTTACTCAAATTCTCTATGCATAGTTTCATCTCTCTTACAAGTATATAAATTCTAATAAAATTTCATAAACAAAAATAAATCTTTAGAAACTATTTTTAACTTTCAAATTTGGCTTGGTTCTTAAAAGCCTAAATAAAATGTAGATATTAAAGTAATGAAAACTACATGATGGAGTACTAATTGTAGGCTTAAACTTTAAAAACCAAAAATAAAACTAAATGATAATCAAACCACCTCATCCAATATTTTCTTCACCACTAAGCTAATCCATAATAGTTAAATTTTTGAAATTTGTGATTCACTATTACACGGGTTTTGTATAATTCCTTTGTATTTGATTATCCTAGATTGAAGCTATTTATTTATTGAGTAGCTAGTTAGTTTAGTGGCTGCGCTGTTTTTTCTTTTTAATTGACCCTTTTGCATTCTTTCATTTTTCCTTTGTCAACAAAAGTCAATTTAAAATAAGAGTAATACTTACCTACACATGGATGTGTAGGGAGAGTATACTTATTGCCTATGTAACACAAATATCTACCACATATTAAAACAAAAAATTAATAAAATATTGAAAAACTAAATAAATATGTAACAAATACTCGTTGAAAATTAAACATGTTTTACAATTAAGTCATGCAAAATTGAAGACTTAGAATTCATTAAGTTTTATATTTTAATTTGAGAGATTTATGTAAGAAATAATCTTAAAGCATCAATACAAGAAAATTATTTTGTCAAATATTCCTGGTTTGATTCTTTGTTTTGTGAGTGTTTATAACAAATAGTATGGTATGGTTGTTGTGGTTCTTTTTCTTTAGGTACATTATCATTTTAGTCAACATTACTTCATTGACTGGACAACAATACTTCGATTAAGTAATCATTGCATAACATAATTAAAAACATCTCAAAAATAAAAAAAAATGAAAATAAAAGTATTAGATTTTGAAACATATAAGACCAATTTTGTTACTGTGTTAATCATCTTTATTTTTTCTTATTCCCTGTAGTTCTGATTTTGGCAAACAGTTCAAATCACTTAAATCTTCGAGCCCCCAACTGCTTCTACTCCTACTTATTTGGCACAGGTACATGGTTTATTAAGAATGAAAATTCATAATTTTAGAAGGGACTTTGAGTATTTTATTTGTTGCTAGGTTAATTGGATTGTGATTTTTTCGTTCTATTCAAAATAGCTACATAGATTTCTTATTCTTAAACATTGGAGTGTTTGTGTCTATGTGTATGCCTTTTTTTCTATTCTATTCAGCCTATCCTTCTCACAATTCAAACCAATCAACTTTCTTTTTCTTTGGAGACTCTTTGTTTCACTTTGGTGTTTGTTAGGTTAATTGGATTGATTAATGGGTTTATATGTTCTGTTTCTCTTTTACTGTAACGGGGGATTTCTAAATTAGTTATCTAACACATTCTTGTTTATAATCTAGTAAGAAGATGAGTTCCACCACTTACCTTGTTATGTGTTGCTTTAGGTATTGGGAGTCATGGTTTATGTTGTTAATTTATGCTTTTAGGTCCATGGTTTATGTTGTTAATGTCTATTTTAATCTTTTGGAATTCATTTTTAGAAAGTAAAGTTTGTTTCTAGAAGTAAAAATTAGTTGTCAATATCATTTGTAAGTGTTTCCTTGTGTTTTTTTTAAGTACTTTATTTAAATGAGAGAAAAAACCTGAAGTCCTGAATGCAATTTTTTTTAATCTTTCTTAGAATTATAAAATGGAAAAATCATGGATAGAATAGGTTGTCTAAAGAATATGAGTTGAGAGTAGAAACGTTCATTGAATTTGGTCTACAACACGGTAATGGTTCCAATACAATTCGTTGTCCGTGTTTAGAATGTGGGAACCACATATCCAATGATGTTGCAACAATTAGGTATCACTTGTATGCTCATGGGATTGACCAAAGTTATACATTATGGTTTTGTCATGGAGAAGAGTTTGAACCTAAGAAGTCTAGGAATAATTTGGTACATGAAGAAGTGGACAACAATGATTTTTTCGATACCATTAACATGCTAAGAAGCCGTTGTACGCTGGATGTAAGAAGTTCACAAAGTTGTCTACCCTCATTAGATTATATAATATGAAAGTAAGATTTGGATAGAGTAATACAAGCTTTTCAAGAATAATGTCTTTTATTAGTGAACTTTTACCTGAAAATAATGAAATGCTTGTTTCTATGTACGAAGCAAAAAAAAAAAAAAACTCTAGGTGTTTTGGGGTTGAGTTACCAAAAAATCGATGCATGCCAAATGATTGTTGCTTGTACAGAAAAGAGTATGAACAACTGAATGAATGTCCTAAATGTAGTCTACCAAGATGGAAAATGCACAAGAATACAATGGAAATGAAGAAAGGAGTTCCTGCGAAACAACTATGGTATTTTCCTATTATTCCAAGATTACTTAGGATGTATAAGAGCGTTGAACACGCAAAAAACTTGGTTTGGCATGCAATTAATAGGAAAGTTGATGGTGTAATGCGACATCCAGTTGATTCTCCATCATGGAGGTTGATAGATCACCAATGGCCATCTTTTGGTGCAGAACATAGGAATATCCATTTTGGGTTATCAACTAACGGTGTTAACCCATATGGAGATTTAAGTAGTAAATATAGTTGTTGGTCTGTAATCCTTACAATATACAACCTTCCTCCATGGGAGTGCAATGTTTTGATGCATATAGAGAAAGAACTTTCACCTTACGAGCTGTACTAATGTGCATATGGCAATCTATGTGGTTGTATTGTTAAAGGCTATAAAGCATGTCCCATTTGTGGAGAGGAAACCGCTTCTATTTTTCTAAAACACAGCCAAAAAAATATTTATATGGGACATAGAAAATATTTGCCAAGACATCATCCTTATAGAAGACAAAAAAAATTATTTGATGGATATCAAGAACATGGGAGTGCTCCAATTCCAATGTCAGGAGAGGCTATTTATAGAAAACTTAATGACATGGAGTTTGCAATTCGGGGTAAGATGTGTGACAAGAAATTAAAGTACGAAGCTACAAAGAACTACTGGAAAAGAAAATCTTTAGATTTTTGAATTACCGTATTGGAAACACCTACGCATACGACATTGTCTTGATGTGATGCATATTGAAAAGAATGTGTGCATGAACATCATAGGAACTTTACTTGATATTCCAAGAAAAAGTAAAGACGGGTTAAATACAAGACGCAACTTAGATGACATGGGGATTAGACCTGAATTAGCACCTCAAACAAGAGGTAAAAAAACATATATCTCACCAGCGTGTTATAAATTATCAAAGGTTGAGAAATATACTTTTTGTAAGACTTTGGCCAACATAAAGGTGCCTGAAGGATACTCATCAAACATAAGAAATTTGGTTTCGTTGCTTAATACTTTGAAGTCTCATGATTGCCATGTTCTTATGCAACAACTTCTCCCAGTTGCACTACGGAGCCCTTCCTAAGAATGTGAGATATGCTATTAGTAGACTATGTTTCTTTTTCAATGCAATATGCTCTATAACTATTTGAGTATCATATTTGGATAAGTTGCAAGGAAATGTCGTTGTCACATTATGTCTACTTGAGAAGTATTTCCCACCAACCTTTTTCACTATCATGATGCATCTCACCAGCCATCTTGTTAGGGAAGTAAAATTATGTGGACCTGTTTATCTACGATGGATGTATCTGTTTGAGAGATACATGAAGGTGCTGAAAAGTTTTGTTCATAATAGAAACCGTCCAGAGGGTAACATTGCAGAGGCTTACATATGTGAAGAAGCGGTTGAGTTTTGTAGTGAATTTCTTAACTATCTAAACCCTGTTGGTTTAGGAACATTTCAAAAACATGTCGGAAATAAAATTGATAGGGCATTATCAGCGGGTTCATCTGTTACACCTAATAGACAACAAATGAAAGAACCCATATATATATATTCTCAACAACACAAGTGTGATCCAGCCCTACCGAGAGTATGTGAAGTGTTTTTTTTCCTACACGTATGTTTGCACTTGTTTAATTCACATCTAAAGTTTGTGTTGATAAAATAGACATTACATGGAGACCTTAAAAGGTGTACACCCTAGAAAATCGAGGAATGAGAAATGGTTACTTTAAGAACATAATAGGTCATTTCCTACTTGGCTATGCAATGAGGTAACATAGTTCTAGTTCATTTGTTATAAATTAAGTATACCTAGTATTTTTTGTTATGTTGTTACGTATTTGGTAGGTGTTGAGAGAAATAGAAGAGGGAAGCTCATATCAAATGTTATTAGATGGTTAGCACATGACCCCAACCCATCGTTGATAACATATGAGGTGTACAAGTGCAACGGTTATAGTTACAACACAAAACTTCGTGACGACAAACAAGTTGTTCAGAATAGTGGGGTAATGCTAGTCGCGACAACAATGCAAGTGTCTAGTGCTAAGGATAAGAGTCCAGTAGTTGGTGACATGTCTTTCTACGGTGTTATTAACGAGATATGGGAAGTTAGCTACAACACCTTCACATTTGTTCTTTTCAAATGTGACTGGGTTGAAAGCCATAATGGCGTGAAAATTGACTACCCTCAGATTTACATTAGTTGACCTAAATCGCATTGGACATGTAGCAGATTCGTTTATAATAGCTACACAGGCCAAACAAGTTTTTTATGTACAAGATCCTTATGATGAACGATGGTCCATTGTTATCACGCCACCGCAAAGAGATATTGTCGATGCAAGTTGTGATGACGAGCTTGGCGATATTTCATTGGATTGTCCTTCTGTTTCAAAGGGGAAACAAGCATTAGATATGAACGAAAAAGACGTTTCATATACCAAATATGTTGTGAAGGAACATGGGTTGCTAATAATAATTAATTACGTACGTAAAGTTATACATAAAATTTATTTTTTCCCCAAGTTTTGATCGATATTTTTGAACTAATATAACATGATTATTGGTTTACTTTGTAGGTAATCGTTGATGTATGAGATAACTACTTGAAGTTTTTAATTATTGCCTTTTTATCTGAACTTAATTCATGAACTAGTCTACTTGTGATATAATGATTGTGTTCTATTAATATTATTATGTTTTTTATATGAACTTTATTCTTGTTACCTCTCTTTTTTTTCAAATTATGTGAAATTTTTTTACAGATGGAGGAATCATTGGATGAGACTATACCACCGAGCGACATGACATGGAGTATTCGCTTGATGACAGCATACCAAAAAATGACGAAGAGATGCTGAATCCAGGGGTTCACAACAGAGCAAAGAAGGATGAAGAGTTGGGTCAAACATCCATAAGAAGTACAAAAAAACGTGGTCATAGTGGGATGAAAGAGATTACCCGTGTTCGTAGTGAGCGTAAGCGACGCGTGATTGAATATAACGAAGATGGCCAACCTATTGTCGAGAATGCTACATCTATGCAAAGTTCTATTGGGCAATGTGTTTGTTTCCATGTTCCACGCTCTTACGAGTCATGGCACTTTGTTCCACAAGAAACTAAAGACAAGATTTTAGAATTAGTACAGGTAATTGTATTAATGTTTGCTTCATTATTTAAGGAGAACCTTTTTGAATTAGTACAAGTAATTCTAAATGCCAATAACATTTTTATACATCTTTCTTCGTAGGATGCATATGTTATAGATCCGAGATCAAGAAAGAATATCTTGGAAAATGCTAGAGTGGCGTATAGGAATTACAAGTATAGGTTGACCAAGGAATTCATAAAACCTTTTGAGAACGATCTAGAAAGTCTCAAACATCCACCATATCCAGAGATGGAGGAACACGATTGGACTGCATTTGTCAAATCGAGACTCACAGAAAAATTTAAAGTAAGTGTGAAATTCTATAAGTTCACTTTATTTATAGTTATTGGATCTTCGTCACCTTTTTGGCATTGTCAATCAGGAACAAAGTAGCAAAAAGTGTGGATATAGAGCAAAAAATGAATACGATCATAGGTTATCTCGTAAGGGATACGCAAACTTGAAGGAGGACATGGTATGTAATTCCTTTTAGTAAATGTTAAGTTTTATTACTTCACTCTATTTTTATTTCTTGAGTAATATCAATATGTTGTTGTAGAAAAAATCTCAACCAAACCAAGACACGATTGATCGTAGTACAGTTTGGAAGAAGGCTCGGATTGGGAAGGATGGAGATGTAAAAAATGAGAGCACACAACAAGTGATAGACCGTATTGTACGTATTCTTGTGGAAAAAAAAATTATATTTCACCTTCTATATTAATGACTCGTGTTGTTGATTTATTTTAGGATGAACTTCAAGCTATGGAGAATATTAAGGAAGAAAACTTGAATGCACGCGATGGTATCCTTTCTAAAGCGTTGGGTAGCAATGACCCTCCAAGAAAAGTTTGGGTTGTTGGAAAGTTTGTAACCCCTACAAAATATTTCAATACACCATCGCAAAATCCTAGGGCAAAGAAAAGTGAGAGTACATAATTTGATGTGGAGAAAGCACGCATGGCCGCGTACATTCTTGAATTAGAAGAGAAGTTGCATAAAATCGATGAAGCCGAGTCTTCAAAAGAAAAAAATTTGAACGGAAGTAACCAAGTTCAAGAAAAAAAAAGGAAGAAAAGGGAGGAGAAAATGTTGAAAAATATTGGGAAAAAGGAAAAAGTCGAAGTAACTATCGAATATGGGACAAAAAATGCTAGTGATTCCGACACTTTCCAGGTGAGAACTATTAACCCATATTTTCAACTTTGGTTGAAATGCATATATATAATAATGGTAATAAAGTACATTAATTTGTTTAGGTTGGGACAAGATGTAGATTGGTTGTTGGGTCAAAAAATAATATTGTGGCAGCAGGTACTATTTTTTAGGATGATGGTAAAGTTGTATCCGTCTCCATTGATTTTGTTGTTGATGGGGGATGTCTACTGTCTAGTTCCCATATCATTAACAGGAGAAGATAGTTTATTGTCCCAAGAAATAGGGTCACATCTGCAGTGGTCTTGGCATTTAGTTATATTGGACAAAGATAAAGTAAGATCAGAAGTCTACTTTCATATTGAACGAGCTTAAGTAATTTTTTTATATAAAGTAACATGCATTGCAATTAATGTTACTAGGACATGAAATGCAATGAAGATCCACTAATGCCAACAGTCACACCATATCAATATGCCTTTGTAGCACTACGTTGCTTGTTTAGTCAAGCTAAACTTATCCGATCAAGTATTCAAATAAAAGTGCCCGAGGGAGTGTTTGGTAAAAATATGACATGTGGTATATGGACTGAGTTGTTGAAAGATTTCTGTGAAATGCGGCCGATAGGAACTTCTTGTATCGATGCATATATGTTGTAAGTATATTTAACTATTGGTTTGTGCATGCGTTTGTCATATACTCAATTATGTATTGACATATATTTTGGTACGTGCTAAGGTGCCTACACAAGCTTGTAACTGATAAGAAAATGGAAACTATTTTTAAGTTTCTGGATGCTGGTTCTACATCATTGTCCAATAACAAGGAATCACGTGTTCATGTATTGGCAAGATGGATTGAAGGTTTAGATGTGAATGATCTGCTTATTGTTCCATACAATTCGGGTATGTCATTATTTGATTTCGTATTATAATGTTTCATATTATAATTGATACATGCTAATTTTAAATGTTTCATGTTTTAGGAATCATTGGATCCTAATAATCATAGATCATTCGAAATGTATTGTCTAGTGGATGGATCCATTAACAAACCGACTTTCCCAAGATGTGAATGAAGTCATTGGATTGTATGTTCACTAAACCCTTTCTTTTTTTAGTCAAACAGTAACTAGTTATACTATTATGCAAGTATTTGTTTAAAATCGTAAGTATTTGTTTTAAAATCATAGGTCGTTCAAGAGGCTTAAAATGAAGAAGCTGATATGGAAATCAGTGAAGGTTAGTTCATTGACTAGCTAGTTAATAATAATCATGAGTATTTTAATGATTTGTATGTAAATGTTCGTGTAAACATCAGGGTCCGAACCAACCAGGCGTAGTGGAATGCGGCTATTCCATTATGAAATATATGAGGGAGATTATTATATTGTAGAACACAGCTTCAATACATGATATAGCAAGTATAACTCTATAATTTTAGTATTCATTAAAATTATCTATCAAATATGTCAATATACTTTTTTCATATTAACAGATGAAGGATGCACCAAAAAGTTATACACAAGATGAGATTGATTTGGTGCGATCGGAATGGGCAGAGTACGTGGCTACACACGTATTCTTCGTATAAACGTGATGATGGTGAACACAATTATTTTTTATGCAGTAAACATATATTTTTGTTTACTTACTTTTTGTTGTCGCAATCAATCTTTTTTGTAAAGATGCCACAAGAGTTAAAACCTTGAAAATACACGGATATAACCCATGATGATGGAAGAATGATATGTACGGTTGTGGATTTGCACTACGAGTTGCTTCTTGCCGTGAATATCAACAAGTGGGTATTATTTTTATATTTTATTTAACTTGATGCATTCGTATGTTATAAATTTATGGGTATCCTACAACTATGGTAGCTATAATAATGTAGTTTTATTGGTGAGACATGAATATGGATTTTCCGACTAGTTTAGTAGCATCTTCTTTGGTGGATAAGGCTAGATTAGTAGCATTTTTCCTAAGTTTGTAGTTTTATTCTGATATGTGATTTTTATGTGGAATATATGTGGTATCTGGTTATTTGTATGTGTCATTTATTAAAATCACTCTCAAGCTTCATTGTATGTTTTGTTTCTATGTGTTTGAGCGCATTGAAATAGTGGAGTATCATCAAAATAACACCAACGAAACTCGAGCAATGCTTTTATGAACTTCAAATAGCAACATTTTGGTCCAATGACCTCATTCAATGAAGCTTGCAAACATACAGACGATTTAGTTCTTGTCATTCTACTATTGTTATGAACTATCAAACATGTTGTTATTAAGTGCATCTTTTATTTATTTCTTTCTTTTTTTTTTTATCTAAGTGCAATGTACATGTATAACTTGAAATGATAGTTGTTGAAACATATTTCGATTACCTTTGTTTTTTAAATAGGATGTGACAACAGGTTATGGTTCGACTTGCGCTGTTGTTGAAAACGGGACGTGAGAACAGGTTATTAAATGCATTCTACTATATATTTTTTGAAATCAGGATGTGAAAATAGGTTATGAACAGTAAAATTGTAATATGTATCTGGTTGTAATTCGATCAACCATGACAATAAAAGGGTGTCATAACTTGCTTGATCATGATACTTATCCTCTGTCGTTAACCATACTTTAATGACTATGCATATATGTCGTCAATAGAGTAACCATGACAGAAATGTACTGTCATAATCCATTCAACTGTGACGACAAATATGTGTCTTTATTATATAAACAATGACGATGTGTAAGTGTTGTTAATGGATAAATCATGATGTTGGCTAAGTGTCGTTAATGGATAAACCATGTCGATGATTATATGTCGTTAATGGATAAACTATGACAACTATCATGCAACGTTATTGAGTACATCGTGACTAAAAACAACCATCATAACTGGTTAGTCTAGGACACTTTATAATTATCATTAATAGTTCTTCAATGATTAAAATTAGCAATCATAATTTATGTTTTCATGACTCTTTTACCATAGTTCTTCAATGATTAAAATTAGCAATCATAATTTATAGTCATTATAGATGAGATTTGTAGTAGTGAATGAAGTCTATGGAATATAATAAAGTATGAGAGCTAGTTAATCTCCCTAAAGGATGCAAAGCTATTGGTAACAAGTGGATTCTCAAAACCAACCGTAGGGTTGACTGCTCAATTGAAAGATATAAGGCTCATCTTGTAGCCAAGGGATTCACACAACTGGAAGGAATAAATTATGAAGAGACCTTTTCACCTATTGTAAGGTTTACCTCTATAAGGCTCATACTAGCTATAGCCGCCAATTTAGATGTGGAATTACATCAAATGAATGTAAAAATAGCCTTTCTAAATGGTTAGCTAGAAGAAGAAATTTACATACAACAACCTATCGATTTTGTTACTAAAGGACAAGAAGATAAAGTATGTAAATTGATGAGGTCAATTTATGGCCTTATACAATCTTCCAGGTAGTGGTACATTAGGTTTCACCAAGTAGTCATCTCATATGGTATTCATATGATCGATGAGGACAATTGAGTGTATGTTATTAGAAACAAAGATAAGTTTGTCATTCTTTCACTATATGTGGATGACATACTTTTAGCTTGAAAGGATAAGAAGTATGTATTAACCATTAAAGAATGATTATCCTCCAATTTTTAAATGAAGGATATCAGTGAAGCATCTTATATACTTGGAGTCAAGATTGAAAGAGATCGCTCCACAAGGTTAATATATCAAGAAAATTCTTGAAAGGTTTAAGATGCAAGATTGTAAACCCATTGATACTCCAACCACAAAAAGACATAACTTGAGCCAGAGAATGTGTCCAAAGTCTTCTGAAGAAATCGTATAAATGAGAAAAGTTCCTTATTCAAGTGCTATTGGAAGCCTCATATATGTTGTGATGTGTACAAGACCAGACATATGGTTTACCATTGGAATGGTAAGCCGATTTCAACCAAATCCAAGACAACCCCATTTGAAAGTAGTTAAGAGAATACTTTGGTACCTCAAAGGAACCATGGATTATTCACTTTGTGATCAAGGAAATGGTTTGAGCTTAGAAGGCTATACAGATGCTGATTGAGGAGGAGATTTAGGTGAAAGAAAATCTACCTCAGGATATGCATTTTTACTGAGTAATGGAGCAATTTCATGGAGTAGTAAGAAACAAACTAGGATATGCATTCGTACGTAGCCCATAGAAAGGATCACTAACATGAAACATGTTATTATTAAAAACAGGACGTCTACCTTCACCATTTGGCCTAACCATACTTAGATTAACCACTTGATGAAGAAGTCTAGCTTGAGTCCTTATGTGTAGAACCCGACCTAAAACATGGTACTAAATGGATTCTTACTCAGCATGCACTTTAAAACAAAAAAGAATTTAAAACAAATATTGCAAATTTCCTATTTAAACATGTCAAATCCTGGAATCTGTTCAAAACATTTATTCCATCATGTAAAACATATAGCAACCCTAGCCAGAGTTTATTTCTAAACCAACACATTCAAAACCATAACATTCCAAGTATTTAAAGTAAGTCCAAACAAAACTCAACAACAGTTAAAAACATCCGGAAATCCCAAAATAGTTCAACAGGTTCCAATAATGAAAATCCTAGGGCTCCGTGCTCACTAAATGCTTATAACAATAAATAACAAAAATAAGGTACGCAGAGTTGCCGACGGAGTCCCATGATAGAGCAACCACTCCTTTAGCCATCCAGTCACTGTCTCAAGTTACCTGATGGAAAACCACAGAAAATAAGGGTGAGTACAAACATACTCAATAAGAATCCCCAACCGGGGTACAGTACGAACATCAAATATACAGCAAACTAGTATACATACAACCGCTACCAACACAGATCAAACCCTTGAGTCAAACAAGGGACTCCTGAGACATCAGGGTATCTTACACCAGCCTAGTGATCAGCTCTTTAACTGATCCTGAAACTGGGATAAGAATGTCCAACATCTGGACCCGAAGGTCCAATCATCTGGGACAAGATACATTATGTCCAAACTGGTCCTGGACACACGGGAGAGTACCCGATGTCGGGATCTAGACTAGGAAAGGAATGGTGTACTATAAGCATTATCCTGGGGGGGCCTCCTCCTGGAGCCTAATGCCTATGCGCGTGCACTGCATGCTGCTACAAACTGTGTAAGGACGTGGGACCTAAAAGTGCTACACTGGTCCAAGTAGGCATGCCTACGCAAACAGTAGTGTGAGGTCCTCGGCACTCGATTGTAAGCAGCATACGACCACCGCACACCTGAAGCTAAGAACCGGCCACGGTAGGCTTACACCGTCTGCTGGGTTCTGCTTTAGCAGGCTATAAACTAGGCTTATATCGATATAGGAGCTAATCTGTATCGGCTACAGGGCTGGAAGCATCATACGTCATGCAACTCATGATACCCCGTGGGGACAATATACGTTATGTCCACTCTCAGCCTCTGGATGAAGACAAACCCTAACAAGTCTATCTAAAAGTCCAATCCCGTGCCTTAACAGGCCAAACAAGCTCAACAGATAACAATGGAATGCATACTGGAGAACAACCTAGCATGGTACTAACATGTCACGGGAAACATACATGCTAGCAAGAACAGGACAGGATATCAAATCATAACATGCTCGAAAACAATCAAAGCATAGCCTATCCACTAACGTGCTCATAACAATCATACACACACAAGTAGCAATCATGATGAACGCAGGGCCCACACAACCCTCGGTAAGAAATCCTTACCTGAAAAACAAGTAGTAAAATCATACAATAATCAATGCTCCTTGAGCTGCAGAAAACAACACAATCTAGCAAATAATATAAACAACCCATATTAAACCAACAACTATCTAACAACTAAGCTCCAAAAGATAAAGGGCTCGGGAACTACCCAAACTGAGAAAAACAGGCTTGGCAGCAAGGCCTCAGCGAAGGGCGAAGGAGAAGGCTCATGGCAAGGTTGTTGGACTCGTGCAGCAGTGAGCAAACGGTAGGCAACATGAGCGGGAGGCCTCAGCAGCGAGCGGTGAAGGTGTGTGGGGTTGCTGCGCGCTGGTGCGAAGCTTGGCGAGGGGCTGCAGTTGGCAGCGCTGGCTCGGCGAACAAGGCTTTGCGAGGGCGAGGCATGCCTCAGCTACTAGTCGTGGGAGTGCGAAGGGCGAGCGCTCTGGGCTATCCACGCATACGCTGTAACTACCCAGATTTCTGTTCCAGTTCTATAGGTTTGTTTGATTAATAATTCAGTTGTTTGGTTGGGCCGTTAGGCCAGTTTTAACCCTTAGGGGCATTTTGTCATTTTGCCCTCAGGGCCGGTTTGGTGTTTAACTAGAGTTTTGGGCTGTTTCTGTCATTCATTTAGATTGGTTGTTCTTCGATTTCCGATTTCTAGGGTTGGAATGCATTATGAGAAGTTTGGTGGCTTTCTGGTTAAGGGAGAAAATAAGAATTAACTGTGTGGTTATTGGGACACGAATGGTGTTGGATTTCGGAGTTTGGCTTTTAGATAAAATAAGAGATTAAAACTGCTGCTCTTGGGATTCAAACCCAGGTGGCTAGGAGTTGGAGTTGGTTGTTGTTTAATTGGAAATTAATTAGTGTTGTGCTGGGTTTCGAACCTATGACCTATTAGGTTTTTGGTTGCTCGGATTGAAAAAGGAAAATGGAAAAAGAAAAGGTTTCGAGCCAGGACTCGAACACAGGTTGTTTTTGTTGGAGAAGGTTGCAAGAGAAAGCTAGTTCCAGTTGAGCCAAATGAGTACATTTTGTTATTGTCTCGGTTATTAATTCACTTGTCCCTTGGTCGTTTGGAGGCTTATTCTAAAAGGATTAAAATAGAGGAAAATTCGTTGGAGCTGGGACTCGAAGGGAAGATGCCCAGGGGTTGGAATCGACAAATTCTAAACATTAGAATCGACTTCTCTTTTGGGTTTTGAGAACTCTTCATCTTTCCCCAAATTGCACAGAACGTTTCTTCCTTCCCTCTTTTGCGCCTACAAAATTTGCTTCCCAGGAGTCAGTTGCAAAGCCGCCGCAATTTGCCACCACCTTGCCGAGTTCATTGCAGAGACCTCCCTGGTTTGTTTTTAGAGCTTTTGGTTAGGTAAAAAGGAAGAAAAAAGGGATTTAAAGGTTAATTTTTTTGGTTTGTTTCTTTTGTACAGAATGCTTCGAGTCGCACAAAAAAATCGTATTGTCTTCCTTTCCGTTTTCCCTTCCTCTCCGATCGCATGGCCTATTGAGTTTTCGATCAGCCACGCCATTCCGATTGCTACCATTCAACCCCTTCGCAAGCTTTGGTTGCACAACCCCTTAGTCGATCGCCTCACCGTTCGCAGCCGCGAACGCAGCCACACGTACACAGAAGCCTCACCGCACCTTGTCGCTTAAGCATTGCTCGCCCTTTGCAGGCGCAAATAGCCCCACCCGCGCGTGCAACCGAGCCTTGCCGTAGCCTGTCGTCGGATCTCTATCCCCCCCGTGAAACTGCTAGCTTCGCCCAATTCCTCTCCTCGACCCGTCGCGCGCGCGCGTTGCTCTAGCGAGCAGTAGCTCTTCGCAATGCCTTCACCAGCATGCAGCCGCGAGCGCCCTCGTCGTCCCTGCCGAGGCTTCTCTGCGCGTCCATGTGTCCTTTGCTGCAGCAGCCTTCGCTCAACAACTGCAGCCTCTTGCCTCGCCTTTGCGCTCGTACGCCCGTGCCCAGCCGCAGCAGCAGCTCTTAGCGCCTAGCCACCCGTGGCTGTGCCAGTGCACCAGCAGCTTGGCCGCAACACCACTTCGACTGAGCAGCCGTGTCTTCGTGGGTTTTTGGGTGCGGTTGGTTGTGGATTGACAGCTTTGGGATCCTTCTTTCGTTGTACTTGCTTGTCTTCCAAACCAGGTAAGGATTTCTTATCAGGGTTGTGTGGGCCCTACGGAACACTTTGATAGCACATTTATATTTTGCGAGTATGTATGAACATTCTAGTGGATAGGATCTTTGTTTCTGATATGCTGGCATGTTTGTTGTCTTGTCATGTTAGCTCCATGCTAGGGATTTTCTTACTCTGGCATATCCATGTTTCCTGTTTATGTTCTGTAGAGCCATGCTAGGGATTTTCTTGCTCTGGCATATCCATGTTTTCTGTTTATGTTCTGTAGAGCCATGCTAGGGTTGTGTTGTCATTGATTTCTGCCTGGTCGAGCTGTTAGCTTGTATTACTGTGCTTAAGAGACTGTTACGAGTTGTTAGTGCAGGTCTCGCTTGTGTAAGACCTCGAAGGGCACCAATGCGTTGTCAGATTGTGTAAGTCCCCGATGGGCATCACACTGTTGCGGTATGTGTAAGTCCCTGATGGGCATCATAGTACAGCTAGGGAGTGTAAGACCCTGTTGGGCAGCTTGTGAACCTAATAGGAGTAAGTCCCCGATGGGCATCCTTGTGTTTAAGCAGGTATAAGACCCCAATGGGCTTCCGTGTATTAAGTAGGTGTAAGACCCCGATGGGCATCCTCGAGCTTAAGCTGGTGTAAGTCCCCGATGGGCAACCTTGAGTGCTGCTTGAGTAAGACCCTGTTGGGCTTCATCGCGCTTAAAAGTGAGTAAGTCCCCGATGGGCCTCACCTGGTATAAGACCCCGATGGGCATCCTTGAGTTTGGGTTGGTATAAGACCACGATGGGCATCCATGTGTTAAACCGTATGTAGGTTGCAGTTGTAAGTCCCGAAAGGCAGCCCGATAAGTCCTTGATTTGGCCAGTTCTAGAAATGATGGTTAGCTCGAACCAAGTTGTTTTCTCTATGCTCGTGTTTTGTTGCGTGTATCTGTGTGCTAGATGATTGGTTTTTCGTATTGTACCCCGGTTGGGGATTCTTACTGAGCGACTCGTTGCTCACCCCTGTTGGACAGAGTACTCTGAGTCTTGTTGCGTCTGCTCTTAGTTCCTTTGCATGTAGACAGGGCACGGAGCCCTTAGGTGGACTTGTTGTATTTCTGAATATTAAATTGTTTTCTTCAGTTTCATTTTGTTGAAATTATTTTGGATGTTTTCACTTGCAAATAAACGAAACTCTGGCCAGGGTTGGATTTGATAAATTTTTTGACAGGTGCTTGGAAACAGGGATAGATCCTAAAACTGAATTTCACTGAATGCTTATTTGTTTTAAAGTTGTTTTATAATTCCGCATCTATGATTCGAGTCTATTTACATGCATAAGAGTTTTAAGACCTAGGTTTAGGACCCTATTCGGGTCGGATATTTACATGCGCTCGGTGCCCTAATAGCCCTAAAAAATAGTCCTAATGGTCCAACCGAACAACCAAAAAACTAACTGAACATGCCTGGGGATCCGAAACAGAAATCTGGGCTGTTACAATACACCCTCATTTTAAGACTTTCGTCCCCAAAAGTCCTAGAACTAAACAACTCTGGGAAAACTCCACTAAACTTTAACCAACTGAACTAGTTAAACTGCACCAATTCCTTCTCGAAACTCAAAACCTTCTTCGGTTCCAAAGACTCAAAGCCACAACGCCAACGAGTCTGCCACAAACTACCTAAACCAAAATGAGATATAAACAGCTCTCTGAAGAAAGAGACGTGATAGTGCTAATCGGTAAGCCACTGCTCCGACTCGCTCCAACTATCAAAAATTCCTACAACCCTGGGGCTCACCTATCAAAAACTCAGAATGCCTCACCACGACGCTACTTTTGACAAACACGCTGATTGATCACAAGCTCTAAAACACTACACCGGGCACCAGTGTGCCTTCCCTGAATACTCACAACTGTTAACAAACATCCTCAACCCTACGCCATGTCGACAATCAACTAAACCTCTCGGGTCCCAGAAACCATCCGACCTCCACTCGCTTCACATGAAACTAGCTAACTCTAATGCTTGCCAACAAACCTCAACGAAACCATCTAAACCACCGACTGACGACTGATCCTAAAGCCAAACTTCACCAACCGGTACTCGTCCCACTTTCTTGCACCACTCCAACCGACTCCACGACACAGGAGCTAACCTGACTTCTCTTATGCGGAAACAGTTTCTTACAAGTGGACTTCCGAAGGATAGCGGTCTCCACACACGCTCGCTGTCTTGCTCAAACAAAAGTGATAAAACCAACACTCTTGGGAAGAACAATAGATGGATTTCACAACAGACTGAACCACCAACTCAGAACTACTAGTACTCACCAAAACATCGAAGGAGGGTTTAAGTCCCGACAAGTAAACTTTACGCTGCACTCTGGCTACGAGGTGCTAACAGAACTGGCTGTAAAACAACAACAGACTTGCAAGTGGTCAAAGGTGTCTTTACATCTTCCTTAAAAGCTACTAACTCGGTAGCCACTCTCTGTAACTTGTCAATCGACCAAGGTTCAAGATCTACACATGAACCACCCAGGCTAGTCCACACTTGGATCTACTCTACTAGCAACCGAACACAAGCAAAGCCAAAACAAACTCCTCTACGGGAGTTGCACTCCGAGGCAAAATAGCTTCCACCTCCTTTATGGGGGAACTAACAACTGGGCAAACTTGGCCTTCGGGTAGGGCCAACCCTGGACGCGGTCTCAAACACAACTGGCTCAGTGCCAACTCCTTGTCTGGTAGTATCGGGCGTCCCTGCTCTACTACGTGTGACTGGCACACTGGCGATCTACACCCGAACCTCATGGGTTAGTCCACTCTCAAAATTTCGCTGCCACAACAAAGAAATAACAAACCATGCATGTATACTAGATGCGGTACTATAACAAAACCCTTAAACAACAAACTTGGACGTACCTAACGGCCGTTGGAGTGCTGATGATCATGGGACAACACAACAACCTACAAAAGCAGGTTAGTCTACAGAATCTATGACTCTGCGCTCTAATACCAATTGTAAGAACCTGACCTAAAACATGGTACTAAATGGATCCTTACTCAGCATGCACTTTAAATCAGAAAATAATTTAAAACAAATATTGCAAATTTCCTGTAAAACCTGTAAAATCCTGGAACCTGTTCAAAACATTTATTTCATCATGTAAAACATATAGCAACCTTGGCCAGAGTTTATTTCATAACCAACACATTCAAAACCGTTAATTCCAAGTATTTAAAGTAAGTCCAAACAAAACTCAACAATAGTTAAAAACATCTAGAAATCCCAAAACAGTTCAACAGGTTCCAATAATGAAAATCCTAGGGCTTCATGCCCGCTACATGCTGATAACAATAAATAAAAAAAAATAAGGTAAGCAGAGTTGCCGGCAGAGTCCCATGATCGAGCAGCCACTCCTCTAGCCGTCCAGTCGTTGTCCTAAGGTACCTAGTGGAAAACAACAGAAAATAAGGGTGAATACAAACATACTTAGTATGAATCCTCAACCGGGGCACAGTACGAACATCAATCATACAACAAACTAGTATACATGCAACCGCTACCAAAACGGATCAAACCCTTGAGTCAACCAAGCTACTCCTGAAACATCGAGGTCTCTTACCATCGGCCTAGTGATCAGCTCTCTAACTAATCTTGAAACTTGGACAAAAATGTCCAACATCTGGGACCCGAAGGTCCAATCATCTGGGACACGAATGTTCAATCATTGAGACATGATACATTATGTCCAAACTGGTCTTGGACATACGGGAGAGTACCCGGTGTATGGCTCTAGACTCAGAAAGGAATGGTGTGCTGTAAGCATTATCCCGAGGGGGATCTCCTCTCGGAGCATAATGCTCATGCGTGCACACCGCATGCTGCTACAAACCATGTAAGGGCATGGGACCTAAACGTGCTACACCGGTCCATACAATAATCGATGCTCCTTGAGCTGCAGAAAACAACACAACCTAGAAAATAATATAAATAACTCATATTAAACAAACAACTATCTAACAACTAAGCACCAAAAGACAAAGGGCTCGGGAACTACCCAAACCGAGAAGAATAGGCTCAGTAGCAAGGCCTCGGCGAAGGGCGAAGGCAAAGGCTCATGGAAAGTTTGATGGACGAGTGCGACAGCGAGCAAACAGCAGGCAATATGAGCAGGAGGCCTTGGCAGCCAGCGGCAAAGGTGTTCGGGGTTGCTGTGTGCTGGTGCGAAGCTTGGCGAGGGGCTGCGGCTGGCAGCGCTAGCTCGGCGAATAGGGCTTCGCTAGGGCGAGGCGAGCGGCAGGTACTGGTCGTGCGAGCGCGAAGGCTGGGCAATCCGCGCATGCGCTTGGCGCTTTGGCTGCAAAGGGCGATCCGTGCACGAGCGACAAGCTGCAGCGAGACGATGCGTGCGTGCTCTCGGTGCTGTGGCTACTATCGTTGTGCCAAGGGCTGGCGAAAGCTTGTGGCAAGTGAGTGGCTTGCTATGGCGATGCGAATGACACACGATGAGGCTGAGCGAGCGATTTCGCTAGGGTGATGACATGCACAGCAAAAGGAGTCTCGGTTAGGGCACAACCAGCCAGGAAACAAAGGAATTCGGTTAGGGGAGAAAACTTACCTCTCAGTTCTTGACAGCAACCTTCGACGATTGAAACCAACTGAAAACCCAGCTAGGAGGCTCTCGGCCAAGGCTTCTTGGCTTGGGCTTGTGGAAAGAGGAGATGTGGAGAACGGGAATGGTGATGGCGATTGGGAGATTGCTAGGACATCGCAAGGGGAAACACAAAGGGAGATCGCAAAAAGGGAGAATGCAAGGGACAACCGATTCTTTCTGTTCTGAACGGATCCAACCCAAGGTCCAAACGCAAAGATTGTGATTCCTTCCTCTTAATTTGTTGGTTAAAATCCTGGCCACCCAGCATTGAATCCTGGCAACACCCTATTTTCCTCCTTTTTCCTATTTTCTACAACAAGCCTCCAAAGACTAGCTGGACACAGGTTCGAATCCCAACAACAACACTTTTAACTTCCTATTTCTTCTTTTGAAAACAAGCTTCCAAAGTCTGGCTAGTCAGCGGTTCGAGTCCTAGCAGCAACACTAATTAATTCTTAATTTAAACAACAACCAACTCCAACTCCTAGCCACCTGGGTTCGAGTCCTGGCTTGAACACTTTTCTTTTAAACTTTTCTTTTTCAAACCAAGCCACCAAAACACAAGAATAGTCTCCAATTCCAAGAACCTGAAACTGAATAAAAACTTCGAGCTCAGCGAAAGACAAAAACAGCCCTAAGGGCCCAACCGAAAAACTAACCGAATATGCATGGGGAACCGGAATAGAAATCTGGGTTGTTACATTATGACTCTATCCCTCTCATCTATACTATAGAATGAGGGTAGATTTGAATTAAGGTTTGCACCTGCTCTCACTCCAGCTCTTGTAACTGCTAGTGGATCAATAACTCCAAGGTGATTTTGCACATTTGGGACCATATTTTCTTGTTGTCTCTTTCCCTGCTCATGCCGTCTCTTATGGAGATTACGCTCAAGTTCTGGACCAAATGCGAGAGTTGTGTTCATGCATAGATCACACTATAGTGTTTGAAAACAAATGATTCACATTTAGAATAAAAATTATTCTAAACTATCAATGTAATTAATAAATTGACACAGTCCCCGACAACAGCGCCAAAAACTTGACTGGTGTGAATCAAACTCATGTGCAAATTAACCCACACTCGCAAAAGTATACCGGCTGATTGAGACTGCGATAGTGGTTAGGCTAAATGCCTTAATGTGCTATTAGTTCACACTTCATGCAAGTATACACGGTATGTAGCAAGTAATAAGTAAATTATCGATCTTCACAGATACTGAAAACTATCTGAGGTGATGTTCAGAATTAAAAAGTAAATTGCACAAATACGGTTTGAGTGGTTTGTGATTGAAACATAAAAGTAAGTAAATAGGGAGATAAAAATTATTGATAAGATAAGGCTAGATTAAGATACTCACGAAATTAAGCAACAATGTAATAAACAAGAAACATGCAGCAAGGGACCCTATCCTACTACGTCTACAAACTTTCACTTCCGCTTTCGTTTAGCATAAAGTCTGACTTCCACCGCTACTAAATGTAACACTACTTATAAAACATGCAAAATAGACTTAGGTTATTTCCTCTTCCGATTTACAACCTGTTAGTTTGTGTGGATGGTCGATCGACACTTACTGTTATATTGAAGTACCTAATCTACATGGTCTAGATGAACCTATCCAGTTTCTTCCTACAACATGCTACTAAGTTTCACTTTCTCCTAGTTTTGTCCTAATGAATTTAGTTCATGCTAAGAACAGAAAACACAATACAAGATATGGAAAACATATTAGAATTGTATTACTGAGTCTAACAACGAAATAAAAGAAAAACAATTAACAACGATTCATCGTCTTGGTCAAGACTCTGCACTCCTCCGAGAAGAAAGAATAGAGAAAAGACCAAGCCTCCTATTTATTACACAAACAATGTAACGACCCGACCCGAAAGGGTTCTAAAACAAGATCTGGAGTCATCGGAAGTCTCCTACTTCCGGCCTAAGGATTGGATACACTAACCAATCCTGGGACATCACCGAGGTATCTTTCACTGGGGGAATACACCGATCCCAAGAATGTCCTCAACGGCCTCCTTGCCCTTGCTACTAATCTGGACTTACGGGAGAGTACCCGAAGTCTGGCTCTAACGGAAGGAATGGTGTACTCACGACATTAGCACGGGGGAGCTCTCAGAACTGGCAACTAACGCGTGTGCGCGCACACCGCATGCTCTCTCCAACCGGCGTAAATGCGGGGGCCTAAGGGCAAACTACGCGGGCCAGGTACGCATGCCTATGACTCGGAAGCGGTGTCACTAATCACAGTAGCGCGAGGCCCTCGGCACTCATCTGTGCAGCATGATCCACCGACCTGAAGCTAAGAACCAGCCAGGGCAGGCTTACACCGATGGCAGGGTTCCGCTCTAACAGGCTACAAACTAGGCTATGCCGAAGTGGGTAGCTAAATCCACAACCGGCGGATTCGGGGAATCAAGATACGTTATGCTGCGCACACTTTACTCCCCCGACCGAGCTAAATCCACCTTGGCGACCGGGGAAGCAAGATACGTTATGTCGCGCACACTTTACTCCCGATCAGTGGGGACAAAGTACGTTATGTCCGCTCAGCCTCTAGATGATGACAAACCCTACAACTCTATCTAAGAGTACAGAGTAAAAAGCAATGATTCCTGGCTAGCAAACAATGACCGACATCACACACGCTAACCTAGCATGATACTACGAGCTTAAGCAAGAATCACAAGCATGCTGGCAGAACAAACCTAGCATGGCACTAACATGTAAAATCAGGCAAACATGCTAGCAAGAAATCAATCAAACAGCTCTATCTCTAACATGCTCATAACAGTCAGCAAACAAGCAAGGCATATCATGAAAAATATCGCAGGGCCCACACAACTCCGGTAAGAAATCCTTACCTGGTTAGAAGGCAACAACACAAAATAAAATTAACTGTGATCGAACCCGAGCAACCTATATCGAACCAAACAAACACATCAATAATCATAAAATAGGCCTAAATAATAATAAAATAAACAGGGCTCGGCTCGGGAGCAACTCACGAGGCGCGGCTGACACGCGAACGAGCAGGCTACACGGGTGAGGCAGCTAAAGGGGCTGGCTGGGCGCGCTGGGGCCGCAGGGGGCTCGCTGGGGCGCGCTGGCACGGGCACTGGCTCGGCGTTGGGCTGCGCGCGGACGGGCGCACGGGCGCTAGCTCGATTGGGCGCTGGCGACGCGGCGCGGCTCGGTAAGCTACAGGGACGAAGGCGCGCGACACGGCACAGGGCGACACGGGCGCGGGCGAGACCTGGCGACAGTGTGCAGGGCTCGGGCGACGCGAGCAGGGGCTAGGCGACATTGCGTGGGCTGGCGACCTGGGATGGGCAATTCTCGACGACGCGAGTAGGGCGATGGCGCGGGCGAGCTCGGGCTAGCGACCAGGGCTGGGCGCTCGGGCTGGCTGGGCTAGCTCGGGCTGGCTGGGTTGGGCGAGCCAAGGGGCTGGGTCGGGCTAGGTGGGGGCTAGCTCGGGGAGAGAGAGAGAGAGAGAGAGAGAGAGAGAGAGAAAATGGATTTTGGGAAAATAAAAAAAGAAAATGGGAAATAAAAAGGAAAAATGGGAAAAAGGGAAAAATGGGATTTTATCTCATTTGTCCATACTTATCCAAATTTTATCCAAACTTAAAAATCCTTAAAATCCCATTTCCCGGCTTCCTCCTTCGAGACCCGACCGAAGCAACCTTTTCCAATAAACAAACTCACTTAAATCCAACTCCCAAATCAACACTGAGGGCCTGGGCTCGAATCCCAAAAGAAACACCCAAACAACCATCACTTTGCCAAAGCCCAAAACACAATCGAGCATCCAACCGACTAGCCCAGACATCTCGGGACTCGCAATCCACAACAAACAAGCCTCGACAAAGGCAGGAGCTTCCTCGAAGCCCTGAAAACCACAAATCCTACCTGTGGAGCCAAAAGACCAAAATACCCCTAAGGGTCACAACGGCTCTAAGACCCAACCAAACAACCGAATCTTGACCCGAAGGCACCTCGAAAACTGGAATAGGAAACTGGGTTGTTACAAACAACCTATTTATAAGACTAGGTCATCCAGTCTCCGAATCTCCCAGAATGGCATGAATCAATTTTCGCGATAATTTCTCTTTTTATTTTCTTTTTGCCAAATGTGTTTTAATTCGTCTAAGGTAGGAATCCTGTGATTTCAGCAATGTGTCTCTTTAATTTGTCTGGTTAGTCAACTTCTCGTTGTCAGACGGTTCCTTCCTTATTTGCTTGAATTGCTTCTAGCCTTAGTCTGTCGAGCTTTTAATTGCTCGCAATCGCGCGTCCTGATTCTTAGTGTTGCACTGCCCCGTTGGTGCTAATCCTGCGAACGTAGAAATCAACATAAGTCCTGCGAAATCCGTGGTAAACGTGCTATTTTGGTTGTTTTTTGCTTAATAATGGATATCTTGCATTTTTCTCCCTCAATGCGTAAGCATTAGCGAAATACACATTTTTATTCCTAATTACGATTTTCTCGTAATAAATGTTAATAATAAGAGCTAACAATGATCCAAAGTTAGGCTAAAATCTAACTCTATTTTAGAGTCATTAGCAGTCTAGAGTAAGTAATAAGTAAATTATCAATCTCCACAAGGACTATGATTTACTAAAAGTTTGATTGGGTTTGTCTTGAATGGAAAAAAAATAATTGAAGAAAAATAAGCTAAACAGATTAAGAAGAACAGTGAACCTAAAGTACTTATGGAATTAATTCGTAGTGCTTATGAAGAAATAAAGCGGTGAGGAATAACTAGCATACTTCACCTACTAACGTTAGCTTCTGCCTTCGTTCAAATTAAGTCCAACTTCCATTGCAACTTAATGTATGTTATTCAAGCGCAGCATATGCATTAGTTACGCGTTCATTCTTAAACTCCTATTTGAAGCATAAAAGACTTCATGCTAACCTATTAAACATGCAACTAGCCTTCTTAGATCATTTCTCCTCCGAATTACAACCTGCTAGTTCGTGTGGTTGGTCGGTCGACACTTACTATTAAAATTACCTCCTAATTAACATGCTCTAGTTAATACCTCCCTAGATCTTCTTAATGGAAATAAGAAACACAATAACGACATGAAAACCACATGCTGAAATCATATTAATCAATTACAAAATGAGTCTTAACAAAAAAAAAAAAACAAATACAAGTCTGAAAACTGAGTGTGAACTTTCTCGTCTCCACCTTCTTCAAATGGCTATCTCGATCTACTATTATAGGCTCTTGAGTTGCTAACGAAACTTTCCTTGTTGAACATATGCTAGGTTATCGCGACAGATTTCTGGTAATTTATTTAATCAATCACGTCTTTGATCATTAAGGTAAGAATCCCTTGATTAACGCAGTTTATCTCCAGAGCGGTCTGACAGTTAACATTCGCTCTACATCTGATTCTTTCCTTATTCATTTTAATGAGGCTTTCGTATCTGATCTGATTGCTGCTTCTACATCACGGCTTCCATATTCCTTTCGCATTTTCTAATTTTGCACTACTTACTTTTCACTTTTGAATTGCATTTTTCTAGTTTCCGCTCCCCATTAATCTTCCTGCAAAAACTGTTCATTAGTGCACAACTATTCTCAATCACACATACAAAGTGTAACTTGATCATTTTTCACAATATAATTCATATTCCTTAAATTATTTCCCTAATCCATAAGCATTAGTCTTTTCCACCTTTTATGCATTATATTCATCTTTTTCGCATTATATTTCCACAATAAAATACAACAATAATTCTAAAGTGTCTTTCATATTTACTAAATTTGAGAGTCATCAATTAACTATGTTGAATTAGCTTAAGAAGACGATAAACTGGGCAGAGTTGCGAGAGCGGAGAAGAGGAGACTCGATGAGTGATTGAGATGGTAAAAGGAACAAATGAAAATGAAAAAAAAAACTCACCCAAATCTATTATGAATAAACTATTTTGGAAAAATGGTATAATTAAAATAGACATAAAATTAATCTCATATCTAGACTAATTTCCCTAAAATGTATAGTGGTATACATGATCCAGGTTGGGTTGGATTAGGGAGATTTTTAGGATCGACCAAAGTTTTCGGTTGGTCAATCCTTTACCAGTCCAACCTATGCATTAGAGAAATCAAAACTAACCAAACCCTTTATTTTTGGGTTGTGTTAATCTCATCTTTCCTCTAAAAATCAACTCCATTTATACCCCATATATATATATAACACTACTACAAAATTGGGATATAATGATTCTAAAAAAGTGTCACTAATGCTTTAGATGATGCTTTTTTGCAATTATTGTATCACACATCATCTATTCTCTTTAGATGATACTTCTGATGAAGTGCCATTAAAACCTTTTAGATGATACTTTTCTACAATCATTGTATTACATATCATCTATTATCTTAAGATGACACTTATTTATAAGTGTCATGCAAACACTTTAGATGATATTGTACTATTATCATCGTAGCTCAAATCATTATACTTTAGATTATGCTTTACTTCGTAAAAAGTGTCATTGAAAACTCTTAGATGATGGTTTTCAACAATCATCAATTTGTTTTTATTGATATTAATAACATATCATATATTCACTTTACATGATAGATAAAATAAATCATCAATAGTTTATCTACACGACACGTTTTTCTCATCACTAAATATTCAAATATGATACTTCATTTTAGTCAAATATCTTCAATTGTTGACAATAAACTTTTGTCAAAAATGTGCATAAAACAGTAACAATTGGTATATTTTTTTTCATATTAATACCTGTTTTCCTTTTTTTCATATTTGTACCTGTAATTGCATATACAACTATTAAAATAGAAAATTCTCTAATCGAAATTATTGTAAGAACTTTTTCCGTGACATACTTTATAGACTAATACTAATGAAGTAGTAATTTATACATATCATTTTAAATGTTGTGTAATTGTTCATGGGTACATATAAACTCATCCTACATATGTAAGATACATAGGGAATGTTCATGGTTGCACCAAAATCAAGATATGGCTTCTTCGTTAGTTGCATTATCTTCACATATTCAGGATGATACAACATATCTATCATCAAAACATCTTATATTACCATCCTCCTATGATAAAAAAAAATAAAATTAATTCAATTAACCCAATCCAACTTATATCATATTAGTTCAGAATAAAAATATCGTATGAGATTCAAGTCACGGTCATATAACACACCACTCATAGCAAACTCTAACGAATAATTTGGCAACACAAAACAAAACAAAATTACTCTAAAATCATAAAATAAACAATCCAATGTGCTTCTCATGTTTACCATTCATAACATGTTTCTCCATCAAGTTCATCAACAAACACAACATTACATACTATATATGTTAATCAATTCACAAGTCCAATTTTACAATCCAATTTGCTAAAATTAGAGGTAATATTCATGTTCACTAATCTAGCATAAACATACTTCATCGATTCTCCATCAAATTCATTAACAAACAATTGATTACAATAAACAACAAATCTGAAGTCCCCTCCAACACATTCATAGAACAAACACATACTTAAGATAATAGAACAAACATACTTAAAGCAATACTCAAATCTAAAAGAATAAACACATCATAGTTAGGATAAGCACAACACAATCATACATGTACTCATTGATCTATATATATTTGCACTAGTTAACAATATAAACGTGACTACCATAACTGCAGAATAGTCATAACTTAATATGTGTAAGTAAATACAATATATAAGTACCTGACAGATATCCAATGCTTTTTGTATTCATTTCATAGTCTTGACAACTCTTTCTTTCATAAGAATATTCATCCATGATATCACCTAGCATAAAAAAAAAGATAGTCATCAATATTGTCTAAAGTATATACTGTAATATGTAATTTATTTGATTTTTTCTTACAATTAAGTTCACCACTTGGTGCAATGAGTATTTTTTCAAATACGAACACTTGCTATGTTCTTATGCCCCAACCAAAATATATTATGGCTATATCTTGAGGAATGTGGAGGCAACAAAATACATATACTCCAAAAACTAGCCCTTCATGGCATCACAAAAAATTCTACTACACTTCCTATGCGAAGTGTAGGTAGGTAAACACGAACTCCGCCCATTCAGTTCGTACTTTATCAATGTCATCTTGTGTGTAGCTAGATGGTGCATTATTCATCTGAGAATAAGATAAGAAAATATAAATATTAGTATATTACTATTAAATTAATATCTAACTCTGCTTATATATACTTACTACATCAATTTTTGAATTCGTGTTTTGGCACACAAGCTATCGCATGAACATCATGATGTAGTAGCCGCATCCCACTACCCCGGGTTGTTTTGGATACTAATTTAAAGAAACATCATAAAACATTGATAAGATAGTAAAAATATTTCACAGCTGATGACACATACTTATAGAATAAATTACCTTGATAGGTTTCCAAACAGGTTTCTTCTTTTTTAGTTGCTTGAACGATCTGAAATTTTAGAAATGATACTATATTAATAAACATAAACTTATTCATGATAATATTAAGAATATAAAAAAGTTAACGTACATTCCAATCACGCTAATGATATCTTGGTCAAGTCGATTTTTCAGTGGATCCATCCAAAATACAGTGCCACTTGAATTGTCAATCAGTATTAATGTAACGGCCCAGTTTTCTATTCTGATTTTCCAGGTGCCTTCAGTTCAAGATTCGGTTGTTCGGTTGGGCCGTTAGAGCTATTTTAACCCTTAGGGGTATTTTGGTCTTTTGCTCCCCGGGCAGGATTTGTGGATTTTCAGGATTTCAAGGTCGCTCCTGCCTTTGTCGAGGCTTGATTGTTGTTGGTTGCAAGACCCAAGATGTATGGGCTAGTCGTTTGGAAGTTCGGTTGTGGTTTGGGTGTTGGCAAAGCTATTGTTGTTTGAGTGCTTCCTTTGGGATTTGAGCCCTTGCCCTTTATATTGATTTGGGAGTTTGATTTAAGTGAGTTTTATTTATTGGAAAAGATTGCTTCAGCCGGGTCTCGAAGGAGGAAACCAGGGAATGGGATTTTAGGTCTTTAAGGCTTATTTAAATTGGATAAGGATGGGAAAAATAGGAAAAAATCCCATTTTCCCCTTTTGTTCTCTCTCTCTCATCTCTCTCTCTCTCTCTTTCTCCCAAACCCGAGCCCCAGCCCCTGCTCGCCCAACCTAGCCCCCTGTTCGCCCAGACCCAGCCCCTGCTTGCCCAGGCCGCCCAGCTCCGAGCCGCCCTGCTCGCCCAGCCCTAGCGCCGCATCGCCCCGCATAAAGGTCGCTTGCGCGTCGCACCTGACCAGCGCCGCCTGATTCGAAGTCGCCCACCGCCTGTGCCGAAGTCGCCCGCATGCGTCCCTATAGCTCGTCGCGTCGCCCAGCCCGCGCGCGTTCCATGTAGCCCAGATGTGTCGCCCGCGTGCCCTTGTCTCGCCTGCAGCTCGTCCGCGCGCAGCTCAGTGTCGTGCCAGCACGCCCAGCGCCCAGCCCTGCGCCCATCAGTGCCCTTCAACGCCCAGCAGCAGCCTCGCTGTGTAGCCTGCCCGTCCGCGTGTCAGCCGCGCCGCGTGAGTTGCTTCCGAGCCGAGTCCTATTTATTTTATTATATTTAGTCCTATGGATTGTGATTATTGTTGTGTTTGTTAGGTTCTCGTTAGCTAGCTCGGGTTCGATCGCAGCTTAGGTTTCTTGTGTGTAGTTGCCTTCCGACCAGGTAATGATTTCTTACCGGAGTTGTGTGGGCCCTGCGATATTATATGTGATTGCTGATTGTATGCTTGTTTGTGTTTATTAACATGTTTAGTGATAGGTGCTCTGTTCTGAATTCCCGACTGGCATGATTTCCTATATTGTTTCTCATGTTAGTCCATGCTAGGTTGTTTCGTTCTGGCATGCTCGCATCTGTTCTTGCTTCGTAGTATTATGCTAGGTTCGTTGTATCTATTTGAGCACGTATTGGATTGTATTGGATTGTTTGCTGATTGATATTATAGGTTTAGAGTGCAAGTAGGTAGCATCATCCGGGCCGGATGCATAACGTTACTTGCATCCACGACAGGGACGTACGAGACGGTGCTCCGTCCCTGATCCCGTTAGGGTCTAGCTAACCCTAACGGCTGGCCCTGCAATCTTGGGTGAGGGTGGCAGACTGTTAAATTCCCCAACGATCGGGATGATGACTTGGCATTGCCTCGTCCCCAGCACTCGGCACGTCCTCAGCGTGTTCAGCCGTAGCCCTTGATTGCCACCTGTTAGGGAAAGGAAGGCTTCCTGGTGTAAGCTGACCACGACCGGTTCCTTAGCCTCAAGTGCGGTGGTTCAGGCTGACATAGTTCACGCGTGTCAGAGTCACACCCCTATGTCAGTGACACCGATCCAGAGATTTAGTTAGGCATGGTGACTGGACATGGGCAGCTTGCCACTAGACCCGGCACCCCTCATGGTCTGCAGTAGCATGCGGTGCGCGCTTACGCTCATTACAGCGCCGACCGGAGAGCTCCTCGGGATCTCGAGCTAGTGCACCTTTTGTATCGACAGTAAACAGGCTGAGGCTGGGACTTGTTTCTCGTATAAGGCGTATTGTGTGGTGGATTATTCCGGACTAAGACCCTGAATTGGCATCCGATGTTTATGTGTGGATTTAAGCTATGTGCTCTATTTTGTGTTTATATTCATAGCTTGCATACCTTTCTGCTAGATGACCATGTATATCGTATTGTACCCCGATTGGGGATTCTTACTGAGTAATTCGTTACTCACCCTTATTTTGTGGTTTTCCACAAGTAACCATGGTGTGAGACAGGATGGCTGGAGGAGGAGCTGTGATCATGGAAACCTGTTGTTTTGAACTCTGAGTCTTGTATTTATTGTAAAGACCCGACCCGAATGGGGTTCTAAATCGGCCTTTACCCCAATGCATGCATTCAAAATAAAATAATATGCAACATACTTTCGGATTCCAAGTAAAACTAAAACATTAAAAATCCCTGTTTCTAAGCACCTGTTTCAGGAAAAGTACATTTCTAAAAGTATACTCTGATCAGAGATTTATTTAAACCATTCAAAACCTTTTCAGGTACGACTATGCTGGAATCCATAAAACATGAGAAAACGTCCTAGGGCTCCGTGCCCGTCTACATGCATTCAGGGGAAATATAAAGTTAAAGAGTCATAAAATGAATAAAAGTGTCGAGAGGTGACAAGCGGTGCCCATGATCACGGCTCCTCCTTGACCATCCTGTCTCGCTCCTTGGTTACTCGTGGAAAACCACAAAATAAAGGTGAGTAACGAATTACTCAGTAAGAATCCCCAACCGGGGTACAATACGATGCACATGGTCATCAAGATGAGTGTATGCAAGCTATGAATATAAACACAGAAAAGAGCACATAGCTTGAGTCCACACTTGGACCTCGGATGCCAACTCAGGGTCTTAGTCCGGAATTAACTACCATAACCACACAGATCACCCTATACGAGAAACAAGTCCCGGCCTCGGCTGTCTACTATCGAATGAAAGGTGCACTAGCTCAAGATCCCGAGGAGCTCTCCGGCCGTATTTGTAATGAGCGTAAGCATGCACCGCGTGCTTCTACGCACTATGGGGTGCCGGGTCTAGTGGCAAGCTGCCCATATCCGGATACCACGCCTAACTAAATCTCCGGATCGGTGTCACCGACATAGGGTGTGAGACACGACACGTGAACTATGTCACTGTACCACCGCACTGAGGCTAAGGAACGGGTCGTGGTAGGCTTACACCAGAAGCCGTCCTTACCTTAACAGTGGCAATCAGGGCTACCGCCGAACACGCCGAGGACGTGCGGCTGCGGGGACTAGGCATTGCCAAGTCATCATCCCGACCGTTGGGGCATCGCTGAGACTACCACCCTCACCCAAGATTGCGGGGCCTACCGGTTGGGATAGCTAATCCCTCACGGGGTCCAAGGGCGGAGAATCGTCTCGAACGTCCTTGCCATGGATGCAAGATACTTTATGCATCGGGCCCGGATGATGCTATCTACCCGAATTCTAACTCGCTTAACAATCGCAAACAATCCAATACGTGCTCGAAAGAATACAGCAGACCTAGCATGGTACTACAGAACAAGAATGAATATGAGCATGCCAGAACGGAACAACCTAGCATGGACTAACATGAAAGAACAACATACGAAGTCATGCCAGTCAGGAATTCAGAACAGAGTACCTAAACTATACATGCTGATAATCACAAACAAACATACAACATCAATCACATAGAACATCGCAGGGTCCACACAACCCCGGTAAGAAATCCTTACCTTGGTCGGAAGACTTCTACACACAAATTCCTAGGCTGCGAACACTTCCGAGCTAGCTATCGAGAACCTACAAACATAGTAACAATCACAACCATATCCCTAAAAATATAATAAAACAGCAGGCTCGCCTCGGGAACACTCACACGGCACCGCGACACGGCAGGGCGCGTGGTGGCAGCCGCACGGTTGAGCTGGCGCTGCGCTGCGCGCTGGCACTGGCGGCTGGCTCTGCGCAGCGCGCTGAATGGGCGCTGGGCGCGGCCAGGCGTGACGGACAGACGACGGGACTTCGGCAGCGAAGCGGCACGCAGACGCGCGCCACGGGCGCTGGCGCGATGCGATGCGGACACGGAGCTGCTCGGCAGGACGCGCGCGACGCGCGAACGTCTCAAGCGCGCGGCGGCGAAGCGGCTCGGCAAGCGACACGGGAAGCGAGGCGCGCGGGCGTCTGGCGTCTCGCTGCTTGCGCGATCGCGCGTGACGCGTCGAGTGGCGATGGCCGAGCAGGGCCGGGTCATGGCTTTGTGCGAGATCGGGCGCGACGGCCGTGGACGGGCAGTGGCCGCGACAGCGGCGAGCGTTGGCGCGCGGAGGGCCGCGACGGCAGATCTGGCGCGACACGGCGCGTCGCTCGTCGCGGATTCGACGGGCCGCTTTTGCTCGGATCTGGGCGTCGCTCGGCATTGGGCGCGACACTCGATGACTGCAACAAACACACACACACACAAGCTCTCCTTCTTACCTTCGGCCAGCAAGAACACCCAAACGAGAAGATGAAGAGGATGAAGACTTACCCGGAATGATGATGGAGTCTCGAGCTGCAAAAGGGATGAAGAAATCGGCAAGGAGAGCTTGGGAGAAAGCTTGGGCGGCCACAAGGTTTTGGAGAAGAAGATATGGCCAAACCTATTTTCTTTTCATTTAACCAAATGCACCAAAACTCCAAAATCCAAGGCTAACCATAAAATAATACGGACAAAGCAACAAGAGCACCTAATGGCCCAATTGGCACACATCCTCACAAGCTTTCCAGGAGACCCGGGTTCAAACCCAGCTGCAGCACAATTTTCCTTTCTTTTTACTTTTGCATCAAACCTTGCTCAAACCCTTCCACGAAGCCTCACAAACCTACATAAATCCATCCAATATTTTTAGCAACTAGAAAGGACATAAACGACCCTGGCGGCCCGAAAAATTACCAAAATACCCCTTGGGCATACCTGGAAGACTGGGGTGAAAACCTGGGCCGTTACAATATTCCCTCCTTTTTATGACTTTCGTCCTCGAAAGTCCTTAAGACTCGAATAAACACTCGGGATGATGCAATCTCATCTCGCGTCTTCCCGCTCCCAAGTGGCTTCCTCGGAACTCGACTCCTCCATCGAACCTTTACCAACCGAATCTCGCGGTTACGCAACGTCTTCGTCTCAAATGCAAGGATCCCCACTGGCTTCTCCTCGAAGCTCAAATCCTCATTCAGCTGCAAAGGCTCAAAGTCCACAATGTGCGACGGGTCCGGTACATACTGCCTCAACATCGATACATGAAAAACACTATGCACGCGCTTGCGACAACGACGGAGGTAGGGCTAACCGATAAGCAACTCTGCCAATCCTTTCCAGAATCTCAAACGGCCCGACAAAACGGGGACTCAACTTCCCTCGCTTACCAAACCTCAAAACACCACGCATTGGAGCAACCTTTAGGAACACATGCTGGCCAACCTCAAACTCCAAATCTCGACGCCGAACATCGGCGTAACTTTTCTGCCTGCTCTGAGCCGTCAACATACGAGCTCTAATCTTTTGCACTGCTCCATTAGTCAACTGCAGCAACTCGGGACCCAAAACCTGCCTATCACCAACCTCTTCCCAGAACACAGGGGACCGACAACGCTTGCCATACAAGGCCTCGAATGGAGCCATCTGAATCGTCGACTGATAACTGTTGTTATAGGCAAACTCCATCGAGATCAGATCATCTGGTCCCAATGGCCGGGAAGTCCAACACACAAGCCCTCAACATATCCTCGAGAATCTGGTTCACCCTCTCAGTCTGCCCATCTGTCTGAGGGTGAAAAGCTGTGCTGAAACTGCACTCAGTGCCTAAACCTTTCTGGAGCGCCCTCCAGAATCGAGAAGTGAACCGCGAATCACGGTCTGACACAATCCTCACAGGCACACCATGGTAACGAATGATCTGCTCCAAAAACAACTGCGCCCACTGTTCCACGGTATAAGTGTCTCTACCGGGAATGAAGTGTGCGCTCTTGGTCAACCGATCGACTATCACCCAGATCTGAGTGAACTTCCTCGGAGTCCTTGGCAAACCAGCAATAAAGTCCATGGAGATCTCTTCCCATTTCCACCGAGGGTACACTCGGTGGTGCAACAAAACCGGTGGCCTCTGCTCGGGTGCCTTCACTTGGCGACAAGTGAGACACCCACGTGACAAACTCGCCACATCTCTCTTCATTCCCATCCACCGTAAGGTCCGCTTGAGGTCTCGATACATTTTGGTACCGGGGTGCCAAGCAAATGGGGGAATGGGCCTCTCGAGAGCAACTCGCTCGCAATCCCGCAATGTCCGGAACACACAACCGCCTCTATAAGTCAACCCATCATTCGTGAATATACGAAGTCAAAGTCTCGTCAAGACTAACTCATCAACCAATCTCTTAAGTGCGGGTCACTCAATCTGGCTATCAATAATCCATTTGTCTAATCGATGGTCGAATCATCCAATCGAGCTACCTGGCGGTAACCTCACCTAACAACACGGCAACCTCGGCCCGCTCGAACTCTTTCCGCAATCCAGGCTGGGAACTCAACAACGTCGCGGAGTGCGACGTCTTCCTACTCAAAGCATCAGCCACTACATTGGCTTTACCCGGATGGTACAAAATCTCGCAGTCATAATCCTTTACCAACTCCAACCATCTTCTCTCGCCTCATATTCAACTCCTTTTGAGTAAACAGATACTTGAGGCTCGTGATCGGTAAACATCCGAATCCGCTCACCATACGTGTAATGCCTCCAAATCTTGGTGCAAACACCATCTTTGCCAACTCCATATCATGAGTCGGGTAGTTCGCTCATACGGCTTCAATCGACGGAAGCATAGGCAATGACCTTTCCGTCTTTGCATCAACACACAACCCAAAAGCCCAAACTTGGAAGCATCATCAGAAACTACAAAACCGCTGTCCCCTCCGGATCGCCAACACATCTTTGAAGTCAAATCGCGCTTGAGCCCGCAAAGCTCTCATCACACCTATCGTCCCAAACAAACTCGACACCCTTCCTCGTCGACGAGTGAGGGGCGAGGCTATAGCGGAAAAGTCCTTAACGAACCGACGGTAGTAACTCGCCAAACCTGTAAAGTCGCTGCGTATCTCGGCAGAAGTTGGCTTGGCCCCACGAACTCACGGCCTCAATCTTCGCGGAGTCCACGGCTATACCATCTCTCGAAACCACGTGACCTAGGAAGGCCACCGCTCCAACCAAAACTCACACTTGGAAAACTTCGCATAAAGCCGATTTTCCTCAAAGCCGCCAATACTACGCCTCAAATGCTCTGAATGGTCTTCCTTAGACCTCGAATAAATTAGAATATCGTCAATGAACACGATGACGAAGTTTGTCCAAAAATGATTTGAACACCCTATCCATCATGTCCATAAACGCGTGGGGCATTAGTCAATCCAAACGACATGACCACAAACTCATAGTGACCATATCTAGACACTGAAAGTCGTCTTAGGAATGTCGGCATCCCCGATCCGCAGAATCGATGGTAACCGGATCTCAAATCTATCTTGAGAACAAGGAAGCTCCCTGAAGGCCGATCAAACAAGTCATCAATACGGGGCAACGGGTACTTATTCTTCATCGTCACCTTATTAAGCTCGCGATAATCAATACATAAGCGCATAGAACCATCCTTCTTTTTCACAAAGAGAATCTGGTGCTCCCACGGGACACACTCGGACGGATGAACCCTCGATCTAACATCTCCCCCAATGAATCTTCGCCTTTAACTCACTGGCGCCATGCGTCACGGGGCCTTCGAGATAGGGAGGGTCCCGGCTCGAGCTCAATAGTGAAGTCAACCTCTCTCTTCGGGGCAACCCCGTAACTCCTCAGAAACACATCCGCGAACTCCCGCACGACCGGCACTGATCAACGATCGGCAAGGGACGGCTCTCTCCACGCATAACTTGGCTAGGTAACCCCAAGCTCCATGAGCTAGCAAACGACGAAGCTTTCACGGTGACACCATCGGCGGGCGGACTCCACCTTGGGCTCCATGAAACTTAAAACTAGGCCGACCGGTGGCTCGAACACCACTTCTTTCCGGTGGCGGTCAATCAACGCGTGGTTAGCAGCTAACCACTCCATACCAAGGATCACATCAAAACCACTCATAGGCAGAACTATGAGTGTGGCTACAAGCAACTCTCCGGATATCTCGATCCGGCCATTCTTAATCTTATCTCTAGCTAACATACTAACTCCCGAAGGAGTTGCAACAGATAACTCAAAACCTAGAGGCTCTAGTCTCAACTTAGCATGCTCAGCAAACAACACAGATACAAATGAATGCGTAGAACCAGAATCAAACAAAACAAATGCGCAGTGATCTAAAACAAGAAGCGTACCTACCACCGCGGCATCTGTACGCTCGGCCTCCTGACGGGTCGTAGCAAAGACCCAACCAGAAAACGGTGCTAAACCTAGGCCTTTACTCAGCATGCCAGTGAAAAGCTTAAAAGGACCCAGCTAGGGTCGGTTTGTAAAACTTTTCAATTATAAGAGTGGAAAACATTAAAAAACAAAGTAAACATTCATTAGGCAAAAAAGAACCATTCAAATTAAAACGTTGGTGATCGATCAAGACTTTCCTTAAAAACATAAAATAGTTCAAATCATAGTTTTCCCTACGGACCTAAGTCCAACTACATCTTTGAAATTCAAAAGCAGTAAAATAAGACACGACAGAGTGTCAAGAAGCATCCATGATCTCCCAGCTCTCTCAGCTAGCCACCTCGGTGTTGTCCCAAGTTACCTGTGGAAGAAACCACGATAAGGGTGAGTATAAACATACTCAGTAAGAACCCCCGACCGGGGTACGATACGATGCAATCTATCATCTAGCAACCTAGTACACATGCCACAAATATCAACACGGATCTTAGCTCAACGAGCTCACAAGGCAAATCCGGAATCCTCGGAAGTCTTCTACTTAGGCCTAATGATTGGCTCTCAAACCAATCCGGGACATCTCCAAGGGTCTTTCTCCCTTGGCCACTTGATCACTCTAAAACCGATCCCAAGATGTCCGACACCCTCGAGGGTCTTTCTCCTCGACCAATTGATTAACTCTAAAGTCAATCCCAATGGGTGTCCTCAAGGGCCTCTTACCCTCGCTTATAAACTGGACTATCGGAGAGTACCCAAGTCCGCTCTAAACGGGAAGGAATTGGTGTACTCACGAACATTAGCCCGGGAGCTCTCCGAACCGGCTACTAACGCGCTGCGTGCGCGCGCACACCGCATGCTCTTCTCGCAACCGGCGTAAATGCGGGGCCTAAGGGCAAACTACGCGCGGGCGGTGCACGCATGCCTAAGACTCGGAAACGGTGTCACCGAACACGGTGAGTGCGAGGCCCTCGGCACTCATCCGTGCGCACTGTACCACCGACTGAAGCTAAGAACCGGCCAAGGTAGGCTTGCACCGCTGGCGTGGTTCCGCTCTAGCAGTGCTACAAACTAGGCTTATGCCAATGAGGTAGCTAATCCTCACTTTGGCTGCCTGGGAAGCAAGGTACGTTATGCTTCGCTCTACTCCCGACCGGTGGGGACAAGGTACGTTATGTCCGCTCTCACCTCTAGATGATGACAAACCCTATCATACTAGCTTAGACTACCAAGCACGTGATTCTGGCTAACATTCACAAAGACATCATCATACATAGCCTAGCATGATACTACGAGCTTAAAGCAGAATCTCAAGCATCTTTGGAAGAACAAACCTAGCATGGCACTAACATGTACAAAAAGGCAAAACATGCTAGCAAGAATTCAATCACTAGCTATCCTATCCACTAACATGCTCATAAAGGTAAACAAGCATACAAGGCACAATTAAGAAAGCATAGCAGGGTCCACACAACCACGGTAGGAAGTCCTTACCTGGAAACAAGTGGAGAATAGCTATCACAACCAAAAAGACCCTCGAGCTTAATACGAACTCGAGCAACCTAGGCATAAATAAAGCATCCTAAGTAAATACATACAGCAGCCAGAAGCTTAGAAAACACAAAGGGATTGGTTCGGGAATTACCACCCAGAGAGGACACGGGCCCGCAGCAAGGAGGGTGGCTTGGCGCCGCTGGGTGGTGGGCGGGCGCTGGCAGCGGCGCTGGGCGCAGGCGCTTGCGCGCACGTCGGCGGACGGCAGCAGGCGCGCGGTGTGTGTGCGTCAGTAGGCGACACACGAGCGAAAGCGGCTCGGCCAGGTTGGCGCGCGGCGAGGGGTCGCGCTGAGCGGCGCGGGCAGCGGCGGCGGCGCGATCTGGCTGCGTTGCGGCATCGCGGCGACCACCGCCGACGTCGGCGGTCTTTGGCGGCCACGGCGACGTCAAAGCGGCGATGGGTGTCGCGGCGGTGGCTTCCACGTCGCAGAGCAGCGCGATGGCCGGGCGGCGAGGTTGGGCGCGCGGGGCCGCGCGGGCGGGGGTGGTGCGATGGGAGCGGTGGTGCGTGCGGCTAGGACCTGGGTGGCTCGGGGTGGTTCGATGGTGTGGCTAGGTTTGCGCTCGGCTAGGGTTTTAGGAGAGAGAGAGAGAGAGAGAGAGAGAGAGACGGCCAACAAAGGGAAAAATAGGGTTTCTTGATTTGTCCTTCTCTTCCTTATTTTAAATAGGGTTAGGAAACCTAAAATTCCCTTCCCAAGGATTTTTCTCTTGCGGGTCCCAAGCTAAAGAAATTCTTTTCTCTTTTAGTTCAAATTCTTATTTAAAACTCCAATTCCACCATCTAGGGCAAGGGTTCAATTCCCAAAGGATTCAATTAATTCCCAATTAATTTTGCTATTAACCGGGAAGGAAAACGGGGCCGTTACAGTAGCAAATACCCGACCCTGCTGCTGCGCTGGCTGAGGATAGAAACGGATCACATGCCCCTCTTTACCACAACGAAAACACACTCTGGGCCCTGTCTGGCAAGCTCCAGTGTGGGTCCTCCCGCAAGAAGCACAAGCGGGAACTGCGCAGGACCGCCTGGCGGGCGAGGTCGAAACGGTTCGGGGCCCTATGCCGATCCGGTTTTGAATCGCCCTTCGCGACGCCGCCGCCACCCCTAAACTCAAACTTCCTCTTCGCCCTTTGCTGCGGTGGAACAGACGCTGAACCGGAGCGGCGACAACCCGCTCAACGAGGATACTTTCCATTATAAATGGTGGCTAGCCGTGCCTTTGCTCTAGCATAAGTGTCGTGGGCCCGTGCCTCGACATCCTGAGACACACCCTGTCTCAAACCAGCAATAAACTTTCGAATTTTTAACTCAGGGGTAGCTATCGGTGAGGAGCAAAATACCCATACTCGTAAAACTTTCTCTCATACTCCTCTATGGAATCGAACTCGCTCTTGATTCGAAAAAGCTCTACCATCTTTTCCTGGGCCTCATCACTAATATATTTGACCTCGAACTCGGACTTAAAGAACTCCTGGTGGCGGTGGAGACCCAGTGGCCTCTCACTCGTGGTGGACTCCCACCACCATCTAGCAGTGCCTCCTAGTGCATGGGCTGCACACCTCGGTCTCTGGATATCGGGGCACACCATGATCAGGAAGGTGTACTCCATATGGGCAATCCAACGGGCTGCTGCTAACGCATCCCCAGTGGCATCAAACTTCCATTTGCCACTTCACAAAGTCCTTTAACCATCTACCAAGCTCCACCGCACCCTCTGCTACATCCGCCTCAGGGGCTACTTGCTCCTGAGGAGCTGGGGGTGCTGCTGCGCCCTGCTGAAACATGCGGGTCAGCTGCTCGATCTGGGATCGGGACTCTTCCCGCTGCGCTGCCAACAAGGCCTGGGTCTCTGCCCTCTGGTCACTCAAAGATGCGACCATAAAAGCCCTCATAGAATCAGCCAACTCTGCTCCGGGAGAGCGATCTCACGGCGCTCGATCGCCTCAACGCCTACTCTAGGCGCGACAGTGGGGAGCCATCGGCGGAATGCCACGAGCTCTCGGCTTTGGGACGATGTCCCGCAGATGTCGACCGATCCGGTACTCGCCCCGCTCTCGGACGCCCTCTCCGGCACGGGGTGACAGCATGTTTGGCGATCTACACCCAAACCAACAACGAGTCGGAACACCTTTCGTCCCCACTCTACAACACTAAGCAAGGCATACACTAGATAAAAGGTATTGTAAATTCTTAACCCCTTTTCTAAAACAAAGAAACTTAAGCGCACTGATGACCGCCGAGTCTTGATGATCATGGGAAAACGACCTACAACAAAAGGTCCATCTACAGAATCTATGACTCTGAGCTCTGATACCAACTGTAAAGACCCGACCTGAATGGGGTTCTAAATGGGCCTTTACCCCAATGCATGCATTCAAAATAAAATAATATGCAACATACTTTGGATTCCAAGTAAAACTAAAACATTAAAAGTCCCTGTTTCCAAGCACTGCTTTTTTGGAAAAGTACATTTCTAAAAGTATACTCGATCGAGATTTATTTAAACCATTCAAAACCTTTTCGTGTACGACTATCTTTGGAATCCATAAAACATGAGAAAACGTCCTATGGCTCCGCGCCCGTCTACATGCATTCAGTGGGAAATATAAAGTTAAAGAGTCATAAAATGAATAAAAGTGTCGAGGTGACGAGTGCCCATGATCACAGCTCCTCCTTGACCATCTGTCTCGCTCCTTGGTTACCAAAGTGGAAAACCACAAAATAAGGGTGAGTAACGAATTACTCAGTAAGAATCCCCAACCGGGGTACAATACGATGCACATGGTCATCAAGATGAGTGTATGCAAGCTATGAATATAAACACAGAAAAGAGCACATAGCTTGAGTCCACACTTGGACCTCGGATGCCAACTCAGGGTCTTAGTCCGGAATTAACTACCATAACCACACAGATCGCCCTATACGAGAAACAAGTCCCGGCCTCAGCCTGTCTACTATCGAATGAAAGGTGCACTAGCTCAAGATCCCGAGGAGCTCTCCGGTCGTATTTGTAATGAGCGTAAGCATGCACCGCGTGCTTCTACTGGACTATGGGGTGCCGGGTCCAGTGGCAAGTCGCCCATATCCGGATACCACGCCTAACTAAATCTCCGGATCGGTGTCACCGACATAGGGGTGTGAGACACGGATACGTGAACTATGTCACTGTACCACACTTTTTGAGGCTAAGGAACGGGTCGTGGTAGGCTTACACCAGAAGCCGCCCTTACCTTAACAGTGGCAATCAAGGCTACCGCCGAACACGCCGAGGACGTGCGGTGCGAGGACTAGGCATTGCCAAGTCATCATCCCGACCGCTGTTGGGGCATCGCTTAGACTACCACCCTCACCCAAGATTGCGGGGCCTACCGGTTGGGATAGCTAATCCTCACGGGGTCCAAGGACGAGAATCGTCTCGAACGTCCTTGCCATGGATGCAAGATACTTTATGCATCGGGCCGGATGATGCTATCTACGAATTCTAACTCGCCTTAACAATCAGCAAACAATCCAATACGTGCTCGAAAGAATACAGCAGACCTAGCATGGTACTACTGAACAAGAATGAATATGAGCATGCGAAGCGGAACAACCTAGCATGGACTAACATGAAAGAACAACATATGAAGTCATGCGATCAGAATTGCAATGCAGTACCTAAACTATACATGCTGATAATCACAAACAAACATACAACATCAATCACATAGAACATCGCAGGTCCACACAACCCCGGTAAGAAATCCTTACCTTGGTGGAAGACTTCTACACACAAATTCCTAGGCTGCGAACACTTCCGAAAGAGCTAGCTATCGAGAACCTACAAACATAGTAACAATCACAACCATATCCCTAAAAATATAATAAAAAAAGCAAGAGCTCGGCCGGAGGAGCACTCACACACTGACTGCGACACACGGAAGTGTGCGCGTGGCTGGCAGCCGGGCACGGGCTGAGCTGAGCTCTGGCGCTGCCGCTGGCATGCATTTGGCGCGTCTGCGCGCGCACGGATGGGCGCTGGGCGCGGGTGCGCGTGACGGACAGACGGGACTTCGGCGGTAGCGGCACGCGCACGGCGCTGGCGTCGCGATGCGGACACGGAGCTGCTCGGCAGGGCGCGCGCGGGCGAACGTCTGGCGGCGCGGGCGAGCGGCTCGGCAAGCGACACGGGCGGAGGCGCGCGCGGCGTCTCGCGGCGTCTGGTGCGCGCGATCGGGCGTGACGTCCCGGTGGCGATGGCCGAGCAGGGCCGGGTCGGCCGCCAGGCGAGATCTCGGGCGACGAATTTTGCGGACGGCAAGGCGCGCGACAGCGGCAAGCGTTGGCGCGGGAGGCTGCGCGACGGCAGATCTGGCGCGACACGGGCGTCGCTCGTGCGGATCGGGAGTTTCGCCGCTCGGATCCGGGCGTCGGCTCGGCGGTGGGCGGACTCGACTGCACCTGCAACAAACACACACACACAAGCTCTCCTTCTTACCTTCGGCCGCCAGCAAGAACACCCACACGAGAAGATGAAGAGGATGAAGACTTACCCAGAATGATGATGGAGTCTCGAGCTGCAAAGGGGATGAAGAAATCGGCAAGGAGAGCTTGGGAGAAAGCTTGGGCGGCCACAAGGTTTTGGAGAAGAAGATATGGCCAAACCTATTTTCTTTTCATTTAACCAAATGCACCAAAACTCCAAAATCCAAGGCTAACCATAAAATAATACGGACAGAATAACAAGAGCACCTAATGGCTCAATTGGCACACATCCTCACAAGCTTTCCAAGAGACCCGGGTTCAAACCCCAGCTGCAGCACAATTTTCCTTTCTTTTTACTTTTGCATCAAACCTTGCTCAAACCCTTCCACGAAGCCTCACAAACCTACATAAATCCACCCAATATTTTTAGCAACTAGAAAGAACATAAACGACCCTGGCGGCCCGACAAATTACCAAAATACCCCTTGGGCATACCTGGAAGACTGGGGTGAAAACCTGGGCCGTTACATTTATATATTTATGTTTTAAATGTCCTCTGAATGCATGTAGTTGGGCACAGAGCCCTAGGTTGTTTTCTGACTGTATTTCCGGATTCTAGCACTGTTGTAACTATTGGAAAGTTTTGAATGTTTGAAATAAATCTCTGATCAGAGTGAGTTTTGGAAATGTATTTGTCTTGGAACAGGTGCTTGGAAACAGGGACAGGTTTCAGGAAATTATGTTGACTTTTAAATGGATGTTTTATGTTTTAGTTTTTACTTAGAATCCGAACACCATTTTTCATATTGACTATAGTTTTGAATGCATGCATTGAGGTAAAGACCTATTTTAGGGCCCCATCCGGGTCGGGTCTTTACAATTAAAGTCCAATGATTCCTATTACAAGATTGAAATATTACATGCAAGTTATATTATATAATGAGACATATAAAGAATTCATATAAGACGTACCCATAATTGTACGGAAACATTAAAACTTGAGTAGAGTCCAATTGTTCAAGTCTTGTAGCCAAGCATCTTTGCTCGTGACTCATAGTCACTAGAAATAGAGATGGATCCAACGTCGAAAAAATTATACACTCTCGCGAAAGTGGTGTTAGCTTTTTTAGCATGGAGACGTCTTTAACATGTAATAGATTATAATTAGACATCAAATAATATATGATACAAACCAAACAAATTTCAAAACATTAAACTAGTACTTACATCATATAAGCATCGATGCAAGAAGTTCCTATTGGTCGAATTTGACAAAAATCTTGTAACATCTCAATCCAAATGTTACACTATAGGTGCTTACCAAACACATCTATGGGTGCATTGATTTGAATGGAAGTCCTGATATATTTTAATTCTCTCAACAAGCAACGAAGAATAATAAGACTCTCAACGAATGTCTCTGAGGTTACCAATGACTCTATTCGATGATTTGCCTCCTAATTTAATCACAAAATAAAGATACATTATCAATAAACATATTTGACACATACCTTATAGTATATTACTCACATTACCTTTTCATTATCTATTAACACTAGATGTCTTGGCCACAACAAATGAGAACCAATCTCTTGAGATAGTAGGTTATTGCCTTCCTTTGATGGTAATGGAACCATACAATCACCATCTACCACCACATCGATTGAAACATTAACATTTTCATCGTTTTCATTGTAGTTGAATATTGTCCCAGCAGCAACAACATTTGTTTTCGAACCAAAAGCTAACCGACAAGAAGTTCCATCCTATTTGAAATTTTCATTCATTTAATAATAAGATTAATTGTTCTTATCATGGAATTTTCAAAATATGTTACTAAAATGTTCACCTTATATTTATCTATCATCTTGGTGTTGAGGAACTTTTCATGCACTGGTGTTCTAATCTGAATAAAAGTTATACAAAAATTAATCAATATATCATTAGAGAGTAAGAACTATAAAAATAGTAGAATCATGCATCACTTCTTTTTGTTTGTTACTGGCTTTAACATTTGCATTTTTCATGTTTTTCCTCTCATCTACTTCGGATGTACACTTTTTTGGCTTATGTGTTGAAGCATTTTCATCAATTTTATCAGTTTTGGTTTCATTAACTGTATTCAGGTCAGCTTGCCTTCTTTTATATAGTTCATCATCCAATTCTAGTATGTGTGCAGCCATGAGTGCTTTTTCCTCTTTAACACATCTTCGGTTGTCTTTCTTGACATTTGAAGTCTGACCTGGAGTGTGAAAATATGTACTAGGTGTTACAAACTTACCCACGCCACGTACTTTTCCTGGGAGATCTTTGGAACCTAATGCTTGTGATAGAATGTCATTCGGCATGTACATGTTTCCATCATCGTCAATTTGAGTAGTCATTAACTCATCCTAAATTAAAATGTACAAATATTAGTCATTAGGTTTTAAATCAAAGAATAAATACTACATAGACATACGTACTATATGATTCGCCACTTCTTGAGTTTTTTTATCTGGTATTTTTCCATCACGGTCCACACGAGCCCTTACCCATAAATTGCATCGACGTTCATGTTTTATAGTTGTCTTCTGTAACAATGTTACAAAAGAAAATAATGAATATATATGTATATATATTACACAACATAACTTATACAATAAAGAAGTTAAAAAAAATCTTACCATTTCTTCAACAAGGTTGGCATACCCCGTGCGTGACAGTCAATGGTTATACACACGTTTTTCTCTATTTTTTCTTCGTTTTTCACTGACAACCTTATCATAAGTATAAATATGAAATATAATTTTTATCACTAATGTTCCCCAATAATTGTGTTAAATGTGAGAATAGATACACTTATTTGAAGTCTTCTTGTAGACGTGATTTCACAAATTCTGTCCAATGGTCTTGCTCAATGTAAGAATACATCTTTGGTGAATTTTTTAACTTTTCTCTATCTTCCTTCATCGGCTGTATAAATTTTATGTTCAACCTATGCTTAAATTGTCTAAATGCCACACCAGCGAACTTTAAGACATTTTTATTCGATCCAGGGTCCACAACATAAGCATTCTACAAAGATTAATAATAGAGTTGCATTAATGTCATTATATGATATTATACCACAAATTAATATTATAACCTGTAACAACTCAAATATTTTGTTTTTCGTCTCAATTGGAACATCGTGCCAACCGTTGATTGTGATTGGAACATGAACCCGTGCACACGTTCCAATAAAACTTTGCATTGTCGTTGCATTAATTCCAATAGGTTGGCCTAGTTCATTATAATGCACCACCTTTCTTTGACCCTCGCTACTAATACGAGTAATTTCGTGCATACCACTAGGCCCTCGTGTATTAGATGTTGGTGTGCTTTCTTCCTCACTAGGTGGTAAAGTCTCATCCATCGAATCATCTGAATCTTCATTCATAGTGTCATCAACTAGATTGTCTAAAAGATCATCCATCTATTGTAGATAGAATTTGCAATAATAAAAAATTAGTTCTAAAATCATAGAAGACTGATAATCAAGGTATCATGTGCAATAATAAATAACGAGTATGAAATTGAAGATATAACCAATGCTTAAGTAAATTGTTCATTAATTAAAGCAGAAGTTTCAACTACATTGGTTCTAAATCCAATGATACATCAAATTCATTGTCTTGAAAACATGACTCATGATAAAGAAAAGAAGAGAAATAAACAACTCTTTCAGAATAGCCTCCCCATAAGGTTACGAGTACCTACAAAAAATACAAAAACCTATGTTACAAAAGATATAAAAATCACAACAAATGAAATAATTTAGAATGAGAATCGTACTTCATTACTGATTATCAGTAACCCATGTCTCATCACAATCATTCCTAGCATAAGAAGTTTTACCGTCGTCTATATCCAATGCCTGATTCCATCTAGTAGCTGATGGATAATGTAATGAAATATCCCCGAGTTCATCGTCAAAACATACTTCAGCAAAGTCCCTTTGCGATGGTGTGACAACTATTGACCATCGTGGATCACATGGATCTTCTATATAAAAAACTTGTTTCGCTTGTGTTGCTAGTATAAACGAATCTTAAACATGTCCAATACGGTGGCGGTCAACTAAAGTAAAACCAAGATCGTCTATGCGCACACCATTGTGATTTTCAACCCAATCACATTTGAACAAAGGAACCTTAAATATGTTGTAATTAACTTCATATATCTCTTGAATAACTCCATAAAAAGACATGTTTGAAATTACTGGATTCTTGTCCTTAGCACTAGAAACTTGCAATGTTGATGCAACAAGCGTCACCCCACTATTTTGGACAACTCTATTTTCGTCTCCAGATTTTGTGTTGTAACTATATCCATTACTCTTAAAAGAATCGTATTTCACCAACATTGGGTTCGGGCCATGTGTTATCCATCTTATCGTACTTAAAATATTTTTTCCCTCATGTATTTCTCTCATCACCTATCATACAACTTAAGTAAATAATAAACTAAGACTATATATTTAGAATGTATAACTAATATATCACAAAAAAGAATACCTCATCACGTATCAAAGTAGGAAAATGTCTATTATGTTCCTCCAATAACCATTTGTCATTCTTTGATCGTCTAGGATTTGCATTCTTCAAATAATCCATATATTTTCTATAGTACATACACAATTATTAGAGTCAAATGTAACAAATGTGAAAATAGTCAATTAAAATGTTACTTACTCTCGATATGGTTGGACCACATCTGTGTTATTTAAAATATAAAGATGTGCCTCCTTCAACTGTTGTACATTCGGGCTCACTGATGAACCAGCTGATAATGGCTTATCGATTAGATTTTCTTCATGTGAATGAAACGTACCTAGTCCAATAGGGTCTAAATAAATTAAAAACTCACTACAAAATTCAACTGCCTCTTCACATATGTAAGTCTCTGCAATGCTCCCTTCCGAACAATTTCCATTACGGACATAACTTTTCAACACCTTCATATACCTCTCAAATGGATACATCCATCGTAGATAAATGGGACCACATAGTTTGACTTCTCTCACTAGGTGAACGGTAAGATGCACCATAATTGTGAAAAAAGAGGGTGGAAAGTACTTCTCAAGTAGACATAATGTCACAACTACATCGTCCTGTAACTTATCCAAATTTGATATTTGCATACTCTTGGAACATAAAGCATTGAAAAAGAAGCATAATCTACTAATAGCATGTCTCACATTCTTAGGTAGAATTGAGCGTAGCGCAATAAAGAGCAATTGTTGCATAAGAACATGGCAACCGTGAGATTTCAAATTAGTTAACTTCAAGTTGGGTAATGATACCAAATTTCTAATGTTTGAAGAGTATCCTTCAGGTACCTTTATGTCAGCTAACGTTTTGCAAAAACGATATTTCTCTGCCTTTGATAATGTATAACATGCCAGGGGCATATACGTTCTACCACCCTTTGATGTAGGTGCTAATTCAGACCTTATTTTCAATTTAACCAAGTTGTGTCTGGTCTTCAACCCATCCTTACTCTTTCCTAGAATATCAAGCAATGTTCCAATGATATTCATGCATATATTCTTTTCTATGTGCATTACGTCTAGACAATGTCTTACATGCAAGTGTTTCCAATACGGAAGTTCATAAAATATAGATCTTCTTTTCCAGTAGTTCTTTTTAGTTTGGTCATCTAATTTTTTTCCACACATTTTTCCTCTTGGAAAAGTCATTCCATTTAGTTTGAGGAAAATAGCCTCCCCAAACATTGGAATCGGAACACTTCCATGCTCTTTCTTACCATTGAAAGCTTTCTTTTGTCTTCTATATGGATGGTGCCTTGGTAGATATTTTCTATGCCCCATATATACATTTTTTTTCCCATGTTTTAATCGCAAAGAAGATGTTTCCTCTCCACATATAGGACAAACCTTGTATCCTTTAACACTACAACCACATAGATTGCCATATGCAGGAAAATCATTTATAGTCCACATTAGTACAACCCGAAGAGTAAAATTTTCTTCTCTATATGCATCATAGAATTCAACTTCCTCTTCCCACATGAGTTTCAAGTCGTCAATCAGAGGGGACAAGTATACATTTATATCATAGCCTGGTTGTTTTGGTTCGGATACCAACATTGATAGCATGAGAAACTTTTTCCTCATGCACAACCATGGCGGAAAGTTGTATATTGTAAGAATCACTGGCCAACAACTGTATTTAGTACTCAAATCTCCAAATGGGTTAACACCATTGGTTGATAAGCCAAAAAGAAGATTCCTATGCTCTGCACCAAAAGATGGCCATAGGTGGTCAATTAACCTCCAACATGGAGAATCAGAAGGATGACGCATGACCCCATCAACTTTTCTTTCAGTTGCATGCCACAGTAGATTCTTTGCATGTTTTGTGTTCTTGAACATTCTTATTAATCTTGGAATGATAGGAAAGTACCAAAGTTGTTTAGCAGGAACTTCTTTGCACTATTCTATTGAGTTTTGACGCATCTTCCATCTTGATAGATTACATATAGGACACTTGGTTAACTTTTCATATTCTTTTCTATAGAGACAACAATCATTGGGACAAGCGTCTATCTTTTGATAACTCAACCCTAGGGCATCTAAAGTTTTTTTTGCTTCATACATAAAGGTAGGCATTTCATTATTTTCAAGAAGAAGATCGGTTAGTAAAGACATTATTTCTGTGAAGCTTGTATTACTCCACCCAAACCTAACCTTCATATTATACAATCTCACGAGAGCAGACAACTTTGTAAATTTTTTACAACCAGGGTACAAAGGCTTCTTTGCATCTTCAAGCATACTGTCAAATACTTTTCCCACATTAGAATATTGGTCTTGTGCAGATTCAACCATATTAATCGCATTGAACAAATCATTTTCATTTTCAATATCTTCGTTCGGATTAGTGATAAAGTGTTCACTGGCATTGTTAGGGTCAAAATCTTCTCCATGCCAAAACCAAATCTTATAACTCTGATCAATCTCGTTGGCATACAAGTGATTCCTAACTATTTCAACTTCTTTGGATATACGGTTCCCACATTTTAAACAAGGACAACGTATTAAATTGGAACCATTGCTAAGGCTTAAACCAAATGCAATGAATGTTTCGATTCCCAACTCATACTCTCTAGACAACCTATTCTTCCCCAGCCATGTTTTGTCCATTGCACAATTCTATAAAAAAAAAAGGATATGAAAGAAAGGGAAAACACACATGTAAAATATTTAGTCATAAGAACAACAACATGCACTACTACAAAAATAAGTACAAGGAGAGAATAATTATTTGATTTTAGTCAGATGAAAATAATTATTCCTCACAAAGACTAGAAATAAACTAGCATGCAATGTAACCATATAACAAGAGAACTTAGTAAAAGTGGCAACTGAGTATTTTCTAAGGTAGAAGATTTGAGAGACAAAGTGAAAAAGAAAAAAAAAGTTGGTTTTTAAACCAAGCACAAAGAAAAAGAAAGTTATGTTTGGACAAGAATACACATGTGAGCTTGGTAGAACTAGTTATGATACTATGTTATAGTCGTGGATAATAAAAGTCATTTATAAAGTAATGTGATGCATTCTTCTCAACTAACATATTCAAAACTACATAAAAATGATATATCATTCATTTTCCAAAAGCCAAGTGTACAAAAAGAACCCACATTTCATACCCAATAAAACAATCATATTAAAAGTATCTAAGTGTGCAGCAAGAACCCACATTTCATACCAAATTGGAGAATCAACAAAATACATATATATCAAGAAATTCTTTAATCAAACTTTTAAGCTTGAATCCGAAGTAAGCAATTAACAAGAAATCCAACTCAAATAGAACCCAACATGCACCACCTAATGCAAAAGTCTAAGAAAGCCCAATTAATTAATTGTCAGTCCAAAAATTTCATCCAAAATATCAAAGTTTACTCAAACTTCACTAAATTAAAATTTTAGTACTCTTAATTGGTTTTCATAGACCTCACGATTCCAGGAATAAAACATTGAACTGCTCATCAATCTATATAACTCCAACAATAAGTTTCATTTCCATTCACACCCAATATTTGTTGTATTCCAGCCATAAAATGCCTAAAGACAACCAGTAACTTCATTTTAATTAAGACTTCAATCTCGACCAATGTTTTAAAAAGTGCAAGGCGCACTAAGGCCCAATGGCCCTCTTGAGCCTGAGGCGCAAGGCGCACCAAAAGGCGAGGGCTTTTTTACCTAAGGTGCACTATATAAAAAAAACACAAAAAATATATATATGTCTGTGTGTATACACAATAAAAACATTTCCATAGATATAAATGAAGTTTTAACCAAGAATCATATATAAAACATACATTACATTTAACTATTAACCTTCATTCATGAATAGAAATGAAGTTTAACAAAGAACCTATATAAAACATACATAAGATTCAACTATTAACCTTTCATTTTAAGCGAATGTTGTCTTTGTGCATTAAAAAATTAAGTTATTTAAGGCATTGAAATGTCTTGAATCAGTTATGTCGCACTTCGAACGACTAGTACGAGGGTCTCGCTGCTTGGTCAGCGAGTCGGGGTCCAGGGGCGAACTGCCCTGTTTTGAGGGTTCATGGGTGCAACGTGACCCCCGATGGGGGCTCGGGGGAAACGCCCCGAAGCCAAAAGCTTATAGGGACTCGACATAAACCAAATAAGCTGAATAACCAAGAAAAATATAACAAAATTAATCTCGACATGAACCAAAATCAATCAATTAAAACCAAACCCGAGGACCACATCAAGCTTTTTACCCTACAAAAGTAGCCCACAACTTACCCAAAATTCGACTTGGCACGGCTGTTCAAAGTCGTCGAGGCATGAAGAATCAAATCAAGCGTCAAACCCACGTAGCAAGCTGTCAAAACTTCACAACAACAACCAACCCAAAGCACAATCAATTAACCACATAAGAAATCAGCCCATAGCTTGACAAACCAACACTAATAAAACCCATAGCAACAAAAAGGGCTTACCCACAACCAAAAAATCGAGCACGGCGCGGCGAGGCTGCTGGATAGAGATGAAAATGCACCGAAATCGCAACTGCAGGTGCGTTGTGATGCTGGTCGGAGTTGATCGGCGAGCGTGGGGCTGGGTGGTGGTCAAACGGCGGCGGCAAGGGGCGAGGGTAGGCGCGGTGGGGCGTCGCTTCGCGCAGGGGTCGGCGTTGTCTGGGCGGTGCGGCGGCGTCAACACGATGGTCAGGGGGCAGCGGCTAGGGTTTGGGTGGGGATGGAGGAAGAAGAAGAAGAAGGAAGAAGATGGGTGAGTTTTTTTTTTTTTTTTTTTTTTTTTTTTTTTTGCTTTTTAAAACCCATATTTAAAAATAACAATAACATTTTAATAATACCACCAATATCTATTTTAAAAATAATAATAACATTTTAAAACCCATATATCTATTTTAATAATAATAACTCATGTGTTTTCAACTTAATCCATAGAATCCCACCAATTTCCTTTTAAGTTTAATAAAAACAAAAGAACTAAAATCCCCCTTTTTTATACAAAATCCCGAGGGAAGGGACTTTTCGACAAAGAACAAAACAAAAATATATAACATTTAAGAATATCAAGCTAAATTGAAAATAAAATTGCTAATTTCAAGTTCGATTTGCAGAACTTTTCGAGCGGCTACCACGGGGAAAAACAAAATCCCGAGGGAAGAAATCTTCCGATAAAGAACAAAATAATACTTATTTTCTAAATTAAAATATGAATAAAAGATGGATGGGGTTATGTTTAAACCTAGATAACATATTTTATTAGTGCATATTATACATCAATATCCTAAAAACCTATTTTATTAACTAATTTCTCTTCTCTCTCACACACACATATGTATACTATATATTATTCTTTAGTTCGGATTGAGCTGGGTTGAATGACGTAAAAATTGGTCAACCCTATAATTAATGCAACCCAACAAAAATGAGAAAATCATAACCTAACTTAAATCAAATAGAATTATAACCCAATCAACATTTACTGTTTGGGTTGGTTCGTGTATCTTGAATTGTCAGTTCTTTCATAAGCCGGTAGAATGTAGTAATAAAAAAAAAATACAGAAGTATATAATTGAATGTGATTTTAATACTATAACAATCTCCATCTTTTTTTGACCGAACCTTCATCCAATTATAGTTGAGCTAAAAAAATAAATTAAAATTGTAAAATAATTAGTTATTATTTTAGATATATTTGTCGTTTTTTAAAAATTGTTTTAGAAATATACTTCAAACTATATTTGTCTTAACTTTTTTAGTGCATATATATTATTTTCATTTTATTATATTGGTCTCCAAAACTTTCATTTTATTCGTATTTTTAACTTAAAGTGGGTGGCTAATGATCAAAGTCTATAAATAATCGATTGATCAAGGTACATATGTTAGATTAAAAGGTTATATCTTTTCCTCAAAAAAAAAAAAAAAGTTATGTGATCAAGTCTTTATCCTCACCTATAATTAAGAAGAAAAAAAAGTGTGCGAGTATTTTGATCTTAAATTTCAATTTTTTCATTTGTTCTCAAAAAAAAAAAATGTCATTAATAATTTTGAACTTTATTATTATGTGTTGGGACTTTAACCTATTCTAGAATAATTAATGCAATTAATACTCTCAATTATTGAATTTTTAATATTAAAGATTTATGAGTACACCTATGGGCGATGGGACCATTTTCAAGATATTGATTGCTTTAATTATATGTTAAATGTTTTTTTATTGGATTTTTTAGTTAGGTGGATTAGAGGACCTTTATTGAATAGGTCGGTGGCGCGATTGGTTATCTGGTTTGGTGTTAATTTATTTCCATGGTCACGAGTTTAATTCCTCGAATCAATATTTGTAATCCCCTTCCTCCAACTTAGACTAAAAAAAAAAAAAGATTAAACGACCTTTTAGTCATAAGCATTTATCTTACCTCGGTTAAATTATGTTCTAATAATTTTTAATCTATTTTTCATTTTCGAGAATGTGATTAATTTCCCATTAGTGGACTACTACTATTATTATTATAAACGCATGCACATGTCTTATGTATTACATTTCTACCAATTATGTACCTTGGAAAGTTCGAGTATCTGCAATTTTAAGAGCGCATGCTCTTTTTGGTCACAATGATGGTTCCATTCCTCCACCTACCCAATACATCAGCGATTGAATCATCGTCAACACAACAAAAAATAAGAGAAATCAATCCTGAATCTTGCAGCAGCCTCTATCACAGTAGATGATGAAAAAACTTTGTTACACATACTAAATGGATTGCCTGCTAATTACGCACGTCCATTCGCACGAGGAGCATGCCTATTATACTTGGTGAGCTTAAAGTACTATTCGATGCAGAGGAGAAAAGTTTAGTTAAAATACTCCAACCTTCAGAGTGTTACCGACAGCAATGGTAGCATTTAATTTCAATAGTGGCGGCCGCGAACAATGGCAACAAAGAGGCGGTGGTGACAATGTGGAGGACGATCCTTCAATGGTAACTCAAGAGGTACTCAAACCTTTGACCAGCGACATCTGCACATTCACAATGCAGATGAGACAAAGCTAATGGACCTCACTGTGGCTTTTATTCTCAACAGCCCATGAGACAAAGCTATGGTAATATGATGTCAAAATCAAATTTGATCTTCCATTTTCTCTAGGCACGTCTCTTCTCAATTCATTTGCCAAATACTTTTGAGGTGCAACCAAGGGCAAACCTAAGACTAGGCCCTCCAAAATTAGGGAAATAGTAAGAAATGTCTAAAATTAGAAACTATCTCAAGAAATATCTTTCTTTCTTTTTTACTTTAAATTTTTGTCTAAATCAAAATTAGGTGAAGAGAGATAATATTTACATTTCCATAGTGCCCCTATTTTACATTTTTTAATATTAAAAAAATATAACAAAATAACAACTCCTATTGTCAACCATTCCGTAAATTTAAGGAATAAAAAAGAACCTCTTAATTTAAGGGATATATCTAACTACCAATATATATTATCTTTTTAATTTTTTTTGCTCTTTTATACCCTAAATATCTACTCCTATCAATTTTTTAATGAAATAAATTATATCTATATAAGTCAATACTCAATCTCGACCATTGATTTTTATTTTTTTATCTTTTTATTCGTTTTGCAACACTATATCTCACACTTGCCACATTCTTGAGACTTAGATTGATCTCACTCCCGCTCACACTTTCGATCGTGATTTGTTGAATTTCACTTTCATTCAGCTAAGATATTCACAAGATTTTATTTTATTTTTCTTTGATTCTTTGTTAATGGAAGCAACACCGATTACAATTGCTTTTAACAAAATTTGAGACGATGTGAATGTATATTCCAATGACAACTCAATATGTTTTGACATTGTTCACGGATCCAACAATATCTCAACTTTTATCCATTATCACTACATGTCTAAAATTGGATGGAAGTTCAAGTATCTAGTCTTTTTCATTACAAATACGAGAATAACAAAGCAAAGGGCATACTGATAACAAAAGATAGAGCTGTGAGATGGATATTTAATGGGGTTGCAAACACGGTGTACACAACTGATGCATTCTAGCTGAAATCACGACAATATGTATTGGTACACATGGATATATAACCAGGAACAAGAGATGCAAAAAAGATGGAACAATACATATAAATAAACCTACAAAGTAGCATACACCTACATCGCTAAGGAGATAGAGACTTGCAGTGGATGTTCAATGGGTTTGCAAACAGGTGTGTACAATGATTGATGTGTTTCAGCTAAAATCACGGTAGTATTTATTGGTAAACACGAGTATATAACCAGGAACATGAGATGAAAAAAAAAAAAAACAAATAAATGCACACCGTGATTGAGTACGGGTGGAACAGTCGTATATAAATTCATGGACATTCTCTTATCCAAGTTTGACGCATATATTATTATGTGAAGCCTTACGTATGTTTATCTTTGTTTTTTGTTATCTCTTTTTAAATACATGCAGCAGCCAACAAATTTCGCTAGGGGTTTCGTATGTAGTATTATGTATGTTTATATACAGTAAACAATTTTTAAAGTTGGTTAAAAATCAAATTTTAATTGGTATATTTCTTTTTTTTTTAATTCTGTTTAAACCAATTTTTAGATTTTTGTTTGGATTTGGTAAAATTCTGTTGAAAAATATATCAGTAGATTTTTTTTTAGATTTGGTGAAATTCTAATAGATTTGGTGAAATTTTGTTTGAATGATGGTTACAAAAAGTCAATATTTTGAATAATACGTAAAAAAGAAATTGATTTAATTCCAAAGGTATAACTGTCCATTTTACGTTTAGTTAATTAAAAATTAAGTTTTTAAATTAAAGAATAGACATTTATTTAAAGTCTAAAAAGTGTAGACATCTGCTTGAAATAGTTTCTAATTTTAGATATTTACCTAGTTTTCCAATAAATTATGTGGTATAGTTATAGTTGGCCCTCCCTAAAATATTTTAAATGCTGATTTGATCCCCAAACTTTTTCTTTTTAAAGTTCCTCATTTAATATATATAATTATATTCTTTCCTTCTTCCTTCTTTCGTTTAATTCATTTGATATACATTCTCTTTCTTCCTACTTTTCTTTATTACTTTTTATATATTACTTCTTTTCTCTTTTTTTTCTATATGTTTTTCCTTTTTTTGTTTGTATATATTTACTATACATATATACAAAAATATTTTAAATTAAAAAATGATGTTAAATATTATCAAAATAGTTTTTTTATTTAAATTTATAAGAAATTATATTATAATATCAGTGATTAATTTTATTTATTTCTTAATTTTAAATTTTTTGAGTCTCTTAGATAATAGATTGAAAATTTAGAGAATTAATTTGGAAATGTAAAATTGAACTAAACCTAACCTTTTCATAAATTTTGTTTCAAAACATAATTTTCAACTTACAACAAAAAAGATACGAGTTCAATTTATGATTTTGCATATTTATAAGTTAATTTTATATGAATTATATTAACCAAATATTTTAGGATCAAACAATTAATTTTACGAAAATAATAAAGGTGCCAGTATTAGAAAAAACAAAAATCGGCCCTCCAAACCTCGAACCCTGGATCCGCCTGTGGGTGCAACCCCATATCATCTAATACATCTTTAACCTTTTCTTTTCATTCTTTATTTGTCTTTCTTCAATTTCTCTTGGCTCTATTTCACGATGGAAACCGAAAAGCTATAGTTTCAAACAAAAGAGCTAGTCGATTAATTGACTCCACTTTCATTGTCATCCCTTGCGCCATCTTCAACGAGGATCATCGCACTATCGATCGTCAATCAAGTCACTAGGAGTAATTCAACATAGAAGTCCTTTGCACAATGTTACAATTTTTTGAATTGGGTTTAGACATAGCTCCCAACTAGAGGGGAAGTAGAGGCCTTCTCTTCCTCCCATTGATAGGGCTTGAATTTGGGGGCTTCAACCCATATTTATAACTCAAAAAAGGCATTCTTTGAAATTGAATCTGTTACAACTAGTGTTACTTTGTCTAATTAGAAAATTATCCATGTGAATCATTCTAATATTTTTGTTTTGTGTGGTTCGGTTGTATTGAAGCATGTGTTGTTTGTGCATGAATTTAACTATAATTTGTTTTCCATTAGTGCATTTGACTATTGATAGTAAACTATATGTTACATGTTTGGTTGATGGTTGCTCATTTCAAGACAAGTCTACTTTAAAGATGATTGAAAGGGTAAAGTGTGTGAAAGATTATGTTTTAGATGCTTCAATACCCCAAACTGCCTATGTTATGAAGTGTTCTGGCCCAAAATTTTGAAAATAAAATAAGACACGGTGGGAGTAAACTTAAATATTATTTTAATGTATTTGAAATAATTGTTAATTGAGAAATTAGTGTGATTTTATTTAGGTAGAAAATTAAGGTATTAATTGGTTGTCAATTTAGAAGTTAATTAAGGCATTAGTGGATCCTTAAATTAGGAATTAGTGGGAAGACTTTTTCGGTAAGAAGTTGGAGACCAAGTTTGTAATAGGCTATAAATAGAGTGTTCATTCCATGGAGCAAAGTGGAAACAATTGTATACATATGTGTCGATTAGCTACCCATGTATATAACTTGTAGTGAGTTCGGAAGAAGAAACCGCATGATGATCCAGTATGCTACAATAGGTTGAAGGCAAGTCTTTGTATCATTTAGGGAGTTAGGAGTAACCTCACTATTGCTCGCATCACCGTGAGTTAAGTACGAAGTTCACAGCGGAAGCTGGTTCTACCATAAATCACTAAGTGTGGAAGTAATTTTTGGTAGAGGGAAGCGAGAAACTCGATAACTAATTTCGCGGTCTTAACATTTTCTACAATTTTCATTTTTTCGCTAATCATTTCATTTATATTTATTACTGTTATCATTTGCATCATTTTATTATCACCATAAAAAAAAACAATGATCTCAACCCAGGCATTTACTTTTTTCCACAACTCTCGCCTGATCAATTTTAGTTCTAGACATCAATCTCTGTGGGATTGATAAAATTATACACTTATTACTTGCAACATTCTGACCATATATACTTGCACGTAAGCGATTCCGAGTCACACTTAGCATTAGATTTGCTCTGAATTAATTACTATACGAATATATTACCATCTGGAACACCTAGTCAATTACGTAAAGAAAAGTTATGGAAATCTAAAAATGAAAATCATATAATTGGAAAATTTTCCTTTTCTAAATTATGAAATGAAGAAAATGCTGTAAAAGTTTTGTACAAAGTCAGAAATACCAAATTTTTGCATTCTAAGAATGCTGCTGAGTAGAACCTGGGCAGAATCCTTGATCTAATTCTGTTTGGTGTGAGTTGTCCTTACTTGGGCCATTTATATATTTTCAGAGCGAAACCATATTTGATAGCTTTCTCTTACCTTACTCCGTCATGCGCCTTAATGTCTGTACCTCTTACCAAAGTCAGGGTAAATGATGTGGAGCGTTAGGATGAACCTCAATTGAATTGCTTGTGTGTCGCCTCCTCAATTGATCAATTCTTTATGCCTTTATGGGTATGATAGCTTAAAAACACTTGGCACTATTTCTAGTGGTTCATTGTCTTGCGAAATATCATAAATTTCATATGGCTTCGTTGATTCTTCCTTCACCCTACTAGGTTGCGTCAGATCCTTAGTGCCATATATTGCAGGCTCATTACTCATGAAGCTAGATGGTTGAGGATTTTCATCCTGGCTATAGTTTTAATCACTTGGAGTTTGCATAGTATCATTATTGTAACTTTCTTCTTTTTCGTCCACAACTTCCTTCTTATTTTCAGCTTCCGCAATTGCTGGGTTGGTGAACTTTGCCCCAGCTTCTTCTTGTTGCTAAAATCACATCCTTTATTCTTCGTCTTCTGCTGCATGCCTTAAAGCTATGACCTCTTTATTTCTTTTCATGATGACCAGCCTAAAATCTTCCCATAATTTCGTAGTCGATTTCGTCTACTGCCACCTCATTAACGTACACCATTAGAAATGTATCATCTGGTTTTATAACTTCTTTGTTGGCTATGATTTTTCAGATTGTTTCCTTCCGTGCAGATTTAGTTTTGAGATTTGGTTCTTGAGGTGTGGAAATGATTCCATTTTCCCTCATCTAATTTTTATGTTTTAGCCACCTTTCATCTTCCATATTTACGTCTCTTGGAGATTGCTCCTGATTATATATCGGACATCCAGGATCATGATGCCCAGATTCCCATGTATGGTCCATGATGCGACCTCCTTGCAGATCAATTTTCCCTTGAAAAATGTTGTTATGGTCTCGCCCAAACTGCATTTGATTCGCCCAATTAAGATATGTTGAATAATTATTGGTTGTGTATGCTTCCTCCATATAGCCTAGTTATTGATAAAAACATGTTTGCGGCGAGGTGTTGTCGTTCCAATGTTGATTCACAAAGTGATTACATGTCATCTTTGGATATTGTTGCTTCTTGTAATGTATTGGGACTTCTATCCCTGTTGGTTGATGCAGCTTGAATCTCGGTTCCCCTGAAATACAAGTATTCAACATTTTGGTTAGTGAAAAACTACTCTTAAACTAATAATTCTAATTCTAATTAATCAATCTCTAGAAACAACGTCAAAAACTTGATTTCTCTATGTTGCATTGCAAATATATCTACGTAATGATGATTTTTAAGTTTAACCTATTGTTAAGCGTGGCTTCGGAATCGATACACACAAGTATACATGGTTAGAATGCAACATGTGATAAGTATATATTTTATCGTTCTCCATATGGGTTGATATCTAGAATTAAAATTATGAACTTAAGAGTTATGCAATGAAATAAAGAAACATGAGTTTGATAGTTGTTTTGGGGTTTTTCCTACAACTTTAAATATGAAATAAACAATTGAGTATGGATAAGAATTATGAATGTAAAAGATCCTAAACATGCATAAATGGTAATTATATTTCACGCATCCTTGCTTAATAAGTGCTTCCGCACTTAATTAATTTATGACTAACCCAGCTTTTACAGCAGTTAGTAATTCTAAATGTGAGGGACGCATGCGATAGTAAGGTTACTCCTAACTCCTCAAATCATGCGAGAGATCTCACAGTGAACCTACCGTAACATATTAGATCTTCTTACAGTTCCCTCTTTCGAGTTTACTGAAGAGCATACATGGGTAGCTAATCGATGCATACACGGAATTAAAAGTGCAGTAGTATAAAATCTAACAACCTATATTTTCAACATGCATTCAACACATGAATTCTTACCAAAGCTCCTACTTTATGCATTATAGAAATAGACAACAATTGATAAGAGAAATTTAGATATCCCATTACTCAAAGCTGTTAAACTTCTACAATACTATTATTTACTCCTAACTACAAAATAACAATAAAAGTAAGGAATTGGTGCGGCTGTGAAATGTGCAGACTCCTTATCATCAGCTCTAAAGACATCACCAATTGCCTTTTTGTCCGAATAGGATTTTGGCTAACTGACCAGCTCATCATTTGCAGCTTCTTTCTTGCTATATATAGAGATGATTGGCTTGGCTAGCAAGTTTGGATGAGCTGGAAAATCTTCATAAATATTGGAATTTTTTAATTGTTGTTGGAAATTTTTGATTGACATCGGATTGGTTTCTTGATTGATTTTCTATTTCTTCCTTGTTCAGCGCTATTCTTCGAACACAATTGCCCTGTGATTACATCATGTTGAGTTTTTTTTTTGCTATTCGCATTGATTTGTTCTCCAGCACCTACATTCCGCAATTTTTGCATTATATCGCATTTAGCATAATTTATTCATTCTTTTACCTTAAAATGCGATGTTGAGCCTTTGTTATGCTAAATGATGAATACGTGTGATTTCTAATAGTTTTGCTCGCATTAAGTGTTTTATAGGTTGATTATTTCCCTTGAACGGTAGATAAATGCATAATAAACTAACCAAATTTATGCTCTATTTGCAAGCTATCAAAGAGGTTCGAAAGGTTGCAGCTGAGTGTTGCAAGAACTGAATGGACTAGAGGAGGCTCTAGACCTAGTTGTTTGGTTTATTTTAGTTAAGCGTGTTGCAAGAAATAGTAAGGAAGCTTGGTTGTTGCTTGAAGATCAGATGTTTAAAACGTGAAGTGGTTTAAACCTTTTGCCAAAGCGTTACTACCCAAGAACCTAACCACACTCTTTAAAACTATACTTAAATTTAAGTATAGTTTTAAAGAGTGTGGTTAGGTTCTTGGGTAGTAACGCTTTGGCAAAAGGTTTTTTTTTTTGTGAGATTTCAGTTGTTAGTTTGGAGTGTTCTCAATCTTTGCACCCTCATGAGGTTCAAGAGTTTTGTACTTCAAATTGGTTACAAGTGTTTGCTCTATGTTGTTTCCTTTTAGTTGAAGGTTTAGTGTTGGAGTTAGAGCCATGACAGTTGAGTTTGTTGTGCTTTGTATCAAGGTTGGTTGATTAGCTCTATAGTTGGATGTCAGTTGCTGAGGAAATAGGTTGCTTCTCTTGTGGGTCGCGTTGTGATTTGTTGAATTGTGCCACCAAAGTGGTCACAATCTCAACCAGTTTGAAGTTTTGTTATAGGGGTGTTCTAGCTCGAGTAGTGGGAGTCTTGCCATCTATCGCTTCACCCGACTCGTGTTTGTTTGCATTTGTGGGAGGTTTGCCACCTTGTTTCTTCGAGGCATGTGTGGCCAGTTCCTAGTTGAGAGAGTAAATCCCTTAAGGTTCATTCTGAAGCGTATTATGAATTTTGATGGTAAGTGTTTCTGTCTCTTTGAGCTGAGAAACTGGTTTTGGTTTCCCAAATAGTTGTTTTACGTTTCGATTCAAACTCATGGTTAGAGACCCTTGTTTGTGAGAAAGAACAAGTTGTGCTACGCTCAAGTCATTTGGTGTTGTTTAATTGGACTTACCATTATCCTAGTGACGTTTTCATTGTGTTTGGTTGTCAAGCTAAGGTCTGTTTAGGTGCTTGTTCTTCTTAGCTTCCTTTGTTGACAGAGGTTTTATTGCCTTGGGCAAGTTCTATGGAACTGGCTAATGGGTTGTTATTCTTCGGGACGATCCACACATAGTCTCGCTGGGGACATTAAGTGAACATCGGTAGAGTGGACGGCTGGGTGTGTGACATGTGCCAGGATCTAGGGGGAATGGGCAACGAATGGCTGAGATGGACAGGAGATAGCCCCTTGGTTGCTTGTGACACGCGGTGCACAAGGGTGGGGGAGGTTAGAGCTGTGTAATAATGGTGGGGAGAGAGGAGGAGTGTTTCTCTTTTATTTAAAATTTAGTTTCCATTTTAAGTTGTATTCTTTTAAAACCACTGAAAAACCTTAATGTCATTACTTTAATTGTATATAAAAGGGTTCCAAATATTTGCTTTTGAGCTTGGGAAAATATAATTTAGGGATTTAAATAGCTCCAAACATTAAATTTAAGGGAAATTGTGGTCGATAAACTATTTTAAGAAGGTAATTACAAAACTGTTCAAATGATAAAATAATTGCAACCGTGTTTTTTCATTTTATAGTAATTAAATAATAATTTTTCATAAATACTATTATGCCCCTGCCCCTGTTAGAAATTTCCTTCCACAATTTTTGTATCTCTTCCATAAGTTCCTTCGAAAAAAAATCCTCCCTCAAATTGATTTCATCCTTAATGATAAATAATACTCTATTTTAGAAGAGTATTTATTAAAACACATGATACGTATTAGGAAAATAAAAAGGGAACAAATATCGATTTTTGAGATCGAACCTCTAACACTAGTGTTGATCTAGTTTACAACCAAACAATAAAAACCATTACGTCACTGACTCATTCGGTGCATAAATACGATTTATGAATTAACTATAATTAATATTATATCTTATTATTATAGGTCTTAACATATCTGATGTATTTATTTTTATAATTAATATCAACATAATTCTTGAATACTTATGTATGTTAAATTTTAAATTGATAAATACTGTATTTATTATAAATAAAACAATTATTAATACTGTCTTTATTTTGAGATACTATTAATACTGTATTTAAATAGGAGAACATTCTTCAATGTCTTTTAATATTAAATCATTAATCTATTTTCACTAATATATTTTATTTTCTTAATATAAAAAATAATGGAATCTTGAACATTTATTTAGTTCGTACAACTCCTTTATTTTTTTTATTTTTTAGAGTCACTCTTCAATAGATGAATGGTTTAGTTTCTTAATTTCTCAACTATCACGATTTGATATACTTGTATTTATGATAAAATTATTGTGAGATCATCAATAAATAATCAAAATAAATATAAAATAGGATGAATTAATACTCATCTGTAAGATAAATACACATTATTATACAAAACATCTTAGTTATAAAATATGGTACTAATAAGGTACTTATATATGTTTCTAAAAAGGCATACTTATAAATACCAAAGTAAAAAATACAGTAATAATATATTTATAACAACTAATACATTACATAGCTTATTTCATTTGATGGATGCTAAAAAAACAATAACGATCTCCAACCAAAGTACTTGCTCAATTATATTAGAGTACACTCAACGACTAAAAGGTTTTAGGTTTGAATCCTCCCATCCGAATTGTTATAATCTCAAAAAAGAAAAAAAAACCATCGAAAAATCCATATTTATTTATTAATACGTTTGATTTTTTTTTTTTTTTTTGGGACAAAATCAAAACAACTACCAACAACAAAAATACTAACATAAAATCATTAAAAAAAATACTACTAATAATAATAAAACATAAGAAAAAATCTGGTTATAACTCCACTATTTAGAAGATTTTTAAGGACATAATTTTCGGATAAATACAAGTTAAAAAGTGTCAGGATTTGGAAAAGAGAAAAAAAAAATTGTGCTTTTTATTTTAATAAATGTTGACGACGGAGGGGCATTTGGGTAACTTCATTCTAAAACATATTTCCTTTTTTACCGTACTTAACTACTTTTGCAAAATTTTCTAAATATGAACAAGTTTGTAATTTTTTTCTCCATTTGGCCTACTACTGTCAAGAGCCCTAAATTTAATTAAATCTCTAATTGAAAATGATTTAGAGCTAAGAGATTTTTTTTTTTCACAAAAACACATAAATATTTGAAAAGAATTAGGGTGTTACAAAAGATTTCCAAACCAAAACAGAGGTAGAATCCTATTGATTAAGAAATCGAAGTAGTAAAGGTATCATCCCAATATTGAGTGGGCAAAGAGGAGTGAGCAAGAAGTGTTAAGCCTAATTCTACTATATCTCTATGCATCTTTTAAACCATCCCATTTTACTCTAATATATGGACAAGAGATCCTATATTAAATCCCATTTAGCCTTTAAGAATTGAGGGAAATAACAAAATTCTCCCACCCCAATCTATTTGGATTGCTTTACTATCATGATTCAAAGACATTTTGTTATGCCCCATATTTTTATCATGACTCTCCACGTTTTCTTTTACTTTAAGAAAACGTGTTTCGTGTTCTTTATTTATAATTCTCTCACCCCATAAGGGCTTATTTGTACTGACAACCCTTTGCCTCTCGTCCTTTGACCACTCCAATAACACCCTTCCACTCTCGGCTCATCTGAGACCTTCCTAAGTTGTTCCATTTATTTCGAATAACCTTCTTAGTCGGAACCTCGTCGCAAACCTTTCACGATAGCCCCACCTCAGTTCACCTTGAACCATCGAGTCCTCATTCATTGAACACCTTAAACTCGGTAACTGACAGCCTCAACCCTATTCCGCTTTTCTGATCATAGCTCTTGGTATGTTGGTCGGGTTATCGAAGCCTACAAAAATAAATATTGATTTACTAATTCTAACTTGTAGAAATAGTGGAACCAAGTCGTATCCCAAAGGAGCTTGATGACTCTCAAATAAAGTCAATATTTTGAACACTTAAGACTCATTGTTGTACTTTAATTAGGAAAATCTTATGTGAAAAAGGTGAATATAATGAACAAAAGGTGGAAAAGGCTAATGCTCATGCATTAGGGAAAGAAATGAAGGAATATGCATTATAATGCGGAAACTGTTTAGTTTTTAGTCTAAATGCGTGCTATAGAGTAGTTGCGCACTAATGAATAATTTTTGCAAGAAGATTTAGGCATAGCGGATACTGAAGAAATACGATGGAAAGAAGAAACAAAAATGAAGTAATGGAGAATGGAAGAAATGCAAGCATAAGGCAATGACACGGGAACAGCAGAGTGGTTCAAACACAGAAGTCTCATTTAACAGATAAGGAAAGAATCAGGGAGAAGAGCGAATGTCAACTATCCAACTGCGAGTGAGACAAATTACGATATCATGGATTTTTACCTTAAGAAGCAAAGACGTAATTAACGAAATCAATCAATTAGAATCCATGGCAAGAACTTGACAAGGATGAAGATGGAAAGTTTCAATGACAATTCAAGGAGCCTATATAATGCAGACCAAGATAACCATTTAAAAAAATGAAAAAAAAAATAGAAAGAAAAAAAAGAGGTGAACATGGAAGGGTTCACACTTCATGTTTAATCATGTTTTTATAGTTTTCTTTTGTTTTTTATAAGACTCATTTTGCCATTTTGTCAATATAATTTGAGCATGTCGTTTTCCATGTCGTTATCTGTGTTTTTATTGCATTAAGAACTAAGTACGTTAAGGCAACGCTAAGGAAAAATGGAATAGTCGACTCATTTGTTAAGAAAATTTTGGGAGGAGTTAACTAGAGCATGTTAATTAGAAATTAATTTTAACATTAAGTGTCAAACGCCTATCCACATAAGCTACTAGATTGTAAGTTGGAAGAGGAATGATCTTGCTAGTTGTATGTTCAGTAGGTTAGCATGGATTCTTTTGTTCTTTAATTAGAGTTTAGGAATAAATGTCTTAACTACTGCATACGATGCGCCCAATTGAATTTCGTTAAGTTGCAACAGAAGTTGAACTTAATGCGAACGGAAGCGAAAGCTAACGTTGGTAGGCAAAGTATGATAGTTTTTCCTCATCGCATTATGTAAATATTGTGAACACATTCCATGAGTACTTTAGCTGCACCTTTCTTATCAAATTGATCATCTAGTGTTCTTTTTAATTCTTTTTTCTTTCAATTAAGATAAACCCAATCACAATCCTTTGTTTCATTCAATTCTAAACTGTCTGCTTTTATTGAATCACAATCCCTAGGGAGATCAATAATTTACTCATTACTTGCTACAGACTGTATATAGTTGCGCGATTGTGGGTTAAATCACACACTAGTCTGAACAACCAGATCAAGTTTTAGTGCCATTGTTGGGGACTGTGTCAATTTATTAATTGCATTGATAATTTAGAGTAGTTTTTATTGTTAAAAGGTGAATCACTTGTTTTCAAACATTTCAATGTGATCTGTGCATGAGCACATCTTTATCGTTTGATCCAGAACCTGAGCAAAATCTCCATAGGAAAAGGCGTGAGCGGAGAAAGAGACAACAAGAAAGGATAGACCCAAATGTGCAAAGTCACCTTGGAGGGATTGATCCTCTAGCTGTAGCAGGAGTGGGAGAAGGTACAAACCTTAATGCTAATCTACCCCGAGTTCAAGGTCTAGATGAGAGAGACAGAGTCATAAGGACTTTAGCTAAACTTTTTTATCAAGTGGCTAATCCAGGTATGGTTAGACCAAATGATGAAGGTTGGCATCTCGTTTTAAATAATAACATGCATACCATGCTTCGTATTAGTGATTTGTTCTATGGATTACCTACGGAAGATCCGCATCAACATTTGCGAATCTTTTTATCTATTACTGATGTTAACTAGGAAGTTGGTGTTTCTCTAGAAGACACTCGACTATTTCTTTTCCCCTATTCTTTGCGAGATAAGGCCAAATATTGGGTAAATACACTTTCGCAAGATTACACTTGGGATCAAGTTGCCAAATGGTTTTTGGCAAAGTACTTCCCTACTTCGCGATGTATGAATTCTAAACATGAAATTACTAGCTTTAGGAATGATGACAATGAAACCATTGGAGGTGCATGGGACAACAGAAAGAGCTTATAACGATGTGTCCCTACTATGGCATGTCATATACCCTCCCAATGGAACATTTTTATAATGGTTTTTCCGACCAAGACAAGGCAATCCTGTAACGGCCCGGAAATTTCATCCCGGTCTTCCCGGGAGGCCCAGGGGCATTTTGGTAATTTTGGTCGGGCCGACAGGGCCGGTTATGTATTTGTTAATTGCCGGAAAAATTGTGAGTCGATTTGAATGGGATCGGGAATTTTGGTGAAGACATTTGGGCTTGGAAAAAGGTAAAAATAAATAGGGAATTAAATAGCGCGTCGAGTGAGATTCGAGCCAAGGACGTGTCGCATGCTAGGTGGAGGGCGCTGCCAGCCGAGCCACCGCGCGCGTTTGTTAATCTAAACGCGCGTTCTAATACTTATGCTTGTTTTCGAAGGCGGTTGGTATAAAAGCAGAGCTCGCCCGAGCTTTCTTCTCCGTTTCTCTTCTTCTCCTTCGCGAATCTCTCCGACCGACCGAGCTCCCCTTCGCGATTTCTCCCCCGCCAGCTTCAATTCGACCGCGTTTCTTCTTCAAATCCGAAGCCAAACCCCGATCAGCTGGTAAGTTTCTCCTTCTCTTCTTCTCCTTCGCGTTTCCGTCGACCCTTCCCCTGTTTTTCGAATTTCATTTTTCGGTCATGCTAAAGCGATTTGTTGGGTGGGTTTTGTTCAGCTGAAGTAGAGGAGTTCGACCATCCATAAATCGCTCGTCGAATCCTCCCCTATCGGCCGAATTCGAGCTTTCTTTCCATCGCGAGTCGCGTGCTCACATCCTTCTTGTGAGACCGCGAGCCACGCCGCGCATCACCTCGCGCGCGCGCGACGCCTCGCCAGCTCCGTGTCACGCGCGCGCCCGCTTCGCCCCGCATCGTCGCGCGCGTCCGCGCGCCAAAGAAGCCCATTTCTGCGCCCAGCCCGGCCAGCCCGCAAACCCGTTCTTTGCCCGTTCGTGCAATCGGCTCGTTCGTGCGATCGTCGTGCCTCGTGAGTTGCTCCCGAGCTGAGCCTCATTTATTTTATTATATTTAGGCCTATTGTGTGATTTTTATTGTGATTGATAGGTTCTCGGTAGCTAGTTCGGGTTCGTTCGCCGCTTAGGTTTTCGTGTCAAACGTCCCCGACCAAGGTAAGGATTTCTTACCGGAGTTGTGTGGACCCTGCGATATATTATGCGATTGCTGATTGATTGCTTGTTTGTGTTTATTGACATGTATAGCTAGGTACTCAATTCTGAATTCCCGATTAGCATGTTTTCCTAACTAATTCTCATGTTAATCCATGCTAGGTTGTCCCTTTCTAGCATGCTCGTATCTGTTCCTTGCTTCGTAGTATCATGCTAGGCTCGTTGTATTCTTATTGAGCACGTATTAGATTTTATGGATTTGTTTGCTGATTGCTAGGGCAGGTTAGAGTTGCAGGTAGATAGCATCATTCGGGCCTGATGCATAAAGTACCTTGCATCCATGGCAGGGACGTCGAGCAAGTCATTCCGTCCCTGGACCCCGTGAGGGATTAGCTAACCCTACCGGTAGGCCCTGCAATCTTGGGTGAGGGTGGCAGACTGTTAAATGCCCCAACGGTCGGGATGATGACTTGGCATTGCCTCGTCCCCGGCAGCCGGCTTGTCCTCAGCATGTTTGGCAAGCCCACGATTGCCACACTGTTAAGGCAAGGACGGCTTCTGGTGTAAGCCTACCACGACCGTTCCTTGGCCCAAAGTGCGGTGGTTTGGTGACATAGTTTACGTGTCCAGTCTCACCCCTATGTTAGTGACACCGATCCAAAGATTTAGTTAGGCGTGGTGGATTGGACATGGGCAGCTTGCCTTCGGACCGGCAACCCCCATGGTTCGGCAGAGCACGCGGTGCATGCTTACGCTCATTCTGGCGTCGACCGGAGAGCTCCTCGGGATTGTGAGCGTGTACCTTTCGTCGACGTGCGATGAGAGCGGTCGAGGCCGAGACTTGTTTTCGTATAGGCGACTTGTGTGGTGATATTATTCCGGACTAAGACCCTAAGCTGGCATCCGAGCCCCAAGTGTGGGCTAAGCTATGTGCTCTATTCTGTGTTTATATTCATAGCTTGCATACGCTCATCGAGATGACCATGTATATCGTATTGTACCCCGGTTGGGGATTCTTACTGAGCAATTCGTTGCTCACCCTTATTATTGTGGTTTTTCCACAGGTAACCAAGTTGCGAGACAGGATGGCTGAAGAAGGAGCTGTGATCATGGGGCCTAGTCTTCCAACTCTGATTTTTGTATTATGACTCTTTGTGTTTTGTTTCCCCTGAATGCATGTAGCCGGGCACGGAGCCCTAGGATGTTTTGTAAATATTTGTGGATTCCAGCCTTTTGTATCTGAACAGGTTTTGAATGGTTTTTAGTGAATCTCTGATCAGAGTAAACTTTGGAAATGTATTTATCTTGGAATAGGTGCTTGGAAACAGGGACAGGTTTCAGGGAAATTGTCTAGTTTTTAAAAGGGGTTATTTGAATGTTTTTGTTTTAATTGGAATCCGAAATCATGTCTGTTTAATGTCTTTTACTTTGAATGCATGCATTGGGGTAAGGGCCCATTTAGTGCCCCATTCGGGTCGGTCCCTTACAGTTGGTATCAGAGCTCAGAGTCATAAATTCTGTAGTTTGACCTGTTGTTGTAGGTCGTTTTCCCATGATCACTAGCACTCCGACAGTCATCAGGTACGCCTAAGTTTACTATTTGTTGTTGAGAAAAAGGGTTAAGAATTTACAATACCTGTCATCTAGTGTATGCCTTGTGTAGTGTTGTGGAGCGGAGACGAGCAGGTTCTGACTCATTATTGGTTTGGGTGTAGATCGCCAGCATGCCAGTTACCCGCGCCAGAAGAGGACGCCCGAGAGGAGGCCGAGGTGTCAGGATCGGATCTGACCCCGCAGGGACATCGTCCCAAGCCGAGATCGATAGCATTCCGCCCGTAGCCCCCCGTTGAGCCGGAGTAGGCGTTGAGGCGTGTGGCGCCGTGAGATCGCTCCCGGAGCGTAATTTGCTAATTCTATGAGGTCTATGGTGGTCGACCTATTGAGTGGCAGAGGGTAGAGACCTGGGCTTTGTTGGCGTGCAGCGGGAAGAGTCCGAGCTCTCAGATCGAGCGGTGACTCGTTTGATTCAAAGAGGGCGCAAAGAAGACCCCCCTCCGCAGAGCCAGCAGCCCTTGTGGAGAGGTGGCAGAGGGTGCCGATGAGCTTGGTAAATGGTTGAAGGATTTCGTGAAATGGAACCCTGATAAGTTTGATGCCACAGGTGAGGCTTTAGCAGAAGCTAGATGGATTGCCCATTTGGAGTACACCTTCACGATTATGGTGTGCCCGATGTGCAGAGGCCGAGGTGTGCGACCCATGTGTTAGGGGGCGTAGCTAGATGGTGGTGGGAGTCCACCTTGAGTGAGAGACCAGCTGGGTCTCCACCTGCTACCTGGGAGTTCTTCAAGTCAGAATTTAAGGCCAAGTACATTAGTGATGAGGCTCAAGAGAAGATGGTAGCGCTTTTCCAGAATCTGAAGGGGGTTCGATTCTATAGAGGAGTACGAGAGGAAGTTTACGGAGTATGGTTATTTTGCTCCGCATGGTGATAGCAACCCCGAGTTGAAAATTCGGAAGTTCATTTCGGACCGAGGAGGCAGGTGTGTCTCAGGATGTAAGGGCCTGAGACCACGACACTTATGCTAGAAGCATTTATGGCCACTATTTACAACGGAAAGCATTCTGTTGAGCGGACTGTCGCCGCTCCGGTGCAGCGTCCTGTCCCAGCTGTAGTGGGACAGAAGAGGAGGTTTGAGTACATAGGAGGCTGCCAGCGTCGCCGGGAGACGATTCAACCGGGATCGGCGTAGAGATACCGGCCCGATTCGGCCCCGCGCAGCAGGCGGTCCTAGGCGCGATTCTCGCTGTGCCACTTGTGGAAGAGTCCACTTCGGGGCTTGTCAGACCGGGCCCAGGCGGTGTTTCCGATGTGGAAAGGAGGGGCATATGATCTGTTCTTGTGATCAGCCAGCTATGGCAGTTCAGCCTATGCAGCAGCAGCAGGGCCGAGTGTTCGCTACGAACCGTCAGGAGGCTGAGCGTGCAGATGCCGCAGTGGTAGGTACGCTTCTTGTTTTGGATCATTGTGCATTTGTCTTGATTGACTCTGGTTCTACGCACTCGTTTGTATCTGTATTGTTTGCTGAGCATGCTAGGTTGAGATTAGAGCCTCTAGGTTTTGAATTATCTGTTGCAACTCCTTCGGGAGTTAATATGTTAGCAAAAGATAAGGTTAAGGATGGTCGGATCGAGATATTCGGGGAATTGCTGATAGCTACGCTCATAGTTCTACCCATGAGTGGTTTCGATGTGATTCTTGGTATGGAGTGGTTAGCTGCTAACCACGCATTGATTGACTGCCACTGGAAGGAAGTAGTGTTCAGGCCGCCGGGTCGGCCCAGCTTCAAGTTTCATGGAGTTCAGGGTGGAGTTTGCCCGCCGATGGTGTCAGCTGTGAAAGCTCGTCGTTTGCTAGCTCATGGAGCTTGGGGCTACCTAGCCAAATTGTCCGGAGAGAGCTGTCCCTCACTGACTATTCATCAAGTGTCGGTTGTGCGAGAGTTTGCGGATGTGTTTCCTGAGGAATTACCGGGGTTGCCCCCGAAGAGAGAGGTTGACTTCACAATTGAGCTCGAGCCAGGGACCCTCCCTATCTCGAAGGCTCCGTATCGTATGGCGCCAGCCGAGTTGAAGGAACTGAAGGTTCAGTTGCAGGAAATGTTAGATCGAGGGTTCATCCGTCCGAGTGTATCCCCGTGGGGAGCGCCAGTGTTGTTTGTGAAGAAAAAGGATGGTTCGATGCGCCTATGCATTGACTATCGTGAGCTTAATAAGGTGACAGTGAAGAATAAGTATCCGTTGCCCCGTATCGATGATTTGTTCGATCAGCTTCAGGGAGCTTCCGTGTTCTCCAAGATAGATTTGAGATCCGGGTACCATCAGTTGCGGATTAGGGACACCGACATTCCTAAGACAGCATTTAGGTCTAGATATGGGCACTACGAGTTTGGGGTCATGTCGTTTGGATTGACGAATGCACCAGCAGCGTTCATGGACATGATGGATAGGGTGTTCAAAGCATTTTTGGACAGCTTCGTCATCGTGTTCATTGACGATATTCTGATCTATTCACGGACCAGGGAGGATCATGCAGAACATTTGAGACAAGTGTTGACAGCCTTGAGGGAAAACCAGCTTTATGCGAAGTTTTCCAAATGTGAGTTCTGGTTGGAACAAGTGGCCTTCCTAGGTCACGTAGTCTCGAGAGATGGTATAGCTGTGGATCCTGCAAAGATTGAGGCCGTGAGTTCGTGGGCCAGGCCGACTTCAGTTACCAAGATACGCAGCTTTCTGGGTTTGGAAGGTTACTACCGTCGGTTTGTTAAGGACTTTTCCGCCATAGCCTCGCCCCTCACTCGTCTGACGAGGAAGGGTGTCGAGTTTGTTTGGGACGGTAGGTGTGATGAGAGCTTTGCGTGCTCAAGCGCGATTTGACTTGACACCGGTGTTCGCGATCGGAGGGGACAGGTGGTTTCGTGGTTTACAACGATGCTTCCAAGTTCGGGTTGGGATGTGTGTTGATGCAGCACGGGAAGGTCATTGTTTATGCTTCCCGTCAGCTGAAGCCATATGAGCAGAACTATCCGACTCATGATATGGAGTTGGCGCAGCGATGGTCTTTGCCCGAAAATTTGGAGGCATTACTGTATGGTGAGCGGATCCGGATGTTTACCGATCACCGAGCCTCAAGTATCTGTTTACTCGAAGGAGAAGTGAATATGAGGCGAGAGGAGATGGTTAGAGTTAGTGAAAGATTATGATCGCGAGATTCTGTACCATCGAGTAAAGCCAATGTTGTAGCCGATGCTCGAGTAGGAAGACGTCGTGACTCGCGGTGTTGTTGAGTTCCCAGCCAGATTACGGAGAGAGTTCGAGCGGTGAGATTGCGATGTTGTTGGGTGAGGTTCTTGCGAGTAGCTCGATTGGTATCCGACCATCGATTAGACAATGGATTATTGATAGTCGGTGAGTGACCCGCACTTAAGAGATTATTTGTGAGTTAGTGCTTGATGGAGATTTTGACTTTGTGTATTCACGGACGGTGGGACGTGACGTCTGAGGTCGGTTGTGTGTTCCGGATGTCGCGAGGATTGCGAACAAAGTTGCTCTCGAGAGGCCCACAGATTCTCCGTTTGCTTGGCACCCCGGGGTACCAAGATGTATCGAGATCTTAAGCGGACATTCGGTGGATGGGTATGAAAAAAGGTGTCGTGGAGTTTGTCGATCGATGTCTCACTTGTCGACAAGTGAAGGCACCCAGCAGAGACCGGCCGGTTTGTTGCAAAACCACTGAGTGTGCCTCGGTGGAAATGGGAAGAGATCTCCATGGACTTTATTTTACGGGTTTGACGAGGACTCCGAGGAAGTTCTCTCAGATCCGGGTGATAGTCGATCGATTGACTAAGAGCGCACACTTCATTCCGGTAGAGACACTTATACCGAGGGAACAAAGGCGCAGATTGTTTTTGGAGCGAGATCATTCGTTATCACGGTGTGCCTGTGAGGATTGTGTCCGACCGTGATTCGAGGTTCACTTCTCGTTTCGGAGAGCGCCCGAAGGGTTTAGGCACCGAGTGCGATTTCACATGACTTTTCACCCTCGAACCGATAGATGAAGATCGAGAGGGTGAACCAGATTCTCAAGATATGTTGAGGGCTTGTGTGTTGGATTTCCGGCGGTTGGGACCAGATATCAGATTCGATGGAGTTTGCATATAACAACGATTATCGATCGACGATTCGATGGCTCCATTCGAGGCTTTGTATGGTAAGCGTTGCCGATCTCCTGTGTTCTGGGAAGAGGTTGGTGATAGGCAGGTTTTGGGTCCCGAGTTGCTACAGTTGACTAATGGTGCCGTGCAGAAGATTAGAGCTCGTATGTTGACAGCTCAAAGCAGACAGAAGACTTACGCCGATGTCCGGCGTCGGGATTTGGAGTTTGAGGTTGGTCAACATGTATTCCTAAAGGTTGCACCAATGCGAGGTGTTTTGAGGTTTGGCAAGCGTGGAAAGCTGAGTCCCCGTTTTGTTGGTCCGTTTGAGATTCTGGAGAGGAACGGCAAGGTTGCTTATCGGTTAGCCTTACCTCTATCATTGTCAGCGGTTCACGGTGTTTTTCATGTTTCGATGTTGAGGCAGTATGTGCCGGACCCGTCACACATCGTGGACTTTGAGCCGTTGCAGCTGAATGAAGATTTGAGCTTCGAGGAGAAGCCAGTGGGGATTCTTGCTTTTGAGACAAAGACACTGCGTAATCGTGAAATCCGGTTGGTAAAAGTTCAGTGGAGGAGTCAGAGTTCAGAGGAAGCCACTTGGGAGCGGGAGGATGAGATGAGATTGCAGATCCCGATTTGTTCCAATCTTAAGTGACTTTCGAGGACGAAAGTCTTATAAGGGGGGAATATTGTAACGGCCCGGAAATTTCATCCCGGTCTTCCCGGGAGGCCCAGGGGCATTTTGGTAATTTTGGTCGGGCCGACAGGGCCGGTTATGTATTTGTTAATTGCCGGAAAAATTGTGAGTCGATTTGAATGGGATCGGGAATTTTGGTGAAGACATTTGGGCTTGAAAAAAGGTAAAAATAAATAGGGAATTAAATAGCGCGTCGAGTGAGATTCGAGCCAAGGACATGTCGCATGCTAGGCGAAGGGCACTGCCAGCCGAGCCACCGCGTGTTTGTTAATCTAAACGCGCGTTCTAATACATATGCTTGTTTTCGAAGGCGGTTGGTATAAAAGCAGAGCTCGCCCGAGCTTTCTTCTCCGTTTCTCTTCTTCTCCTTCGCGAAACTCTCCGACCGACCGAGCTCCCCTTCGCGATTTCTCCCCCGCCAGCTTCAATTCGACCGCGTTTCTTCTTCAAATATGAAGCCAAACCCCGATCAGCTGGTAAGTTTCTCCTTCTCTTCTTCTCCTTCGCGTTTCCGTCGACCCTTCCCTTGTTTTTCGAATTTCATTTTTCGGTCATGCTAATGCGATTTGTTGGGTGGGTTTTGTTCAACTGAAGTAGAGGAGTTCGACCATCCATAAATCGCTCGTCGAATCCTCCCCTATCGGCCGAATTCGAGCTTTCTTTCCATCGCGAGTCGCGTGCTCTGTCACTGCGCAGACCGCCGAGCCACGCCGCTCATCGCCTCGCGCCCGCGTGCACGCCTTGCCCAGCTCCGTGTCACGCCGCGCACTCTGCTTCGCCCTGCATCCGTCCGCGCCCAGCACGCCCATTTCTGCGCCCCAGCGCACCCAGCCAACCCCGTTGCTGCCTCGTTCGTGCAATCGGCTCGTTCGTGCGATCGTCGTGCCTCGTGAGTTGCTTCCGAGCTGAGCTTCATTTATTTTATTATATTTAGGACTATGTGTGATTTGTATTGTGATTGATAGGTTCTCGGTAGCTAGTTCGGGTTCGTTCGCCGCTTAAGTTTTCGTGTCAAACGTCCCCGACCAAGGTAAGGATTTCTTATCGGAGTTGTGTGGACCCTGCGATATATTATGCGATTGCTGATTGATTGCTTGTTTGTGTTTATTGACATGTATAGCTAGGTACTCAATTCTGAATTCCCGATTAGCATGTTTTCCTGACTAATTCTCATGTTAATCCATGCTAGGTTGTCCCTTTCTAGCATGCTCGTATCTGTTCCTTGCTTCGTAGTATCATGCTAGGCTCGTTGTATTCTTATTGAGCACGTATTGGATTTTATGGATTTGTTTGGTGATTGCTAGGGCAGGTTAGAGTTGCAGGTAGATAGCATCATCCCGGCCTATGCATAAAGTACCTTGCATCCATGGCAGGGACGTAGAGCAAGTCATTCCGTCCACTGGACCCCGTGAGGATTAGCTAACCCCTACCCAGAGGCCCCGCAATCTTGGGTGAGGGTGGCAGATCGTTAAATGCCCCAACGGTCGGGATGATGACTTGGCATTGCCTCGTCCCGGCGGCCGGCATGTCCTCGGCATGTTTGGCAAGAGCCACGATTGCCACTGTTAAGGCAAGGGCGGCTTCTGGTGTAAGCCTACCACGACCGTTCCTTGGCCCCAAGTGCGGTGGTTCAGGCTGACATAGTTTACGTGTCCAGGTCTCACACCCCTATGTCAGTGACACCGATCCAAAGATTTAGTTAGGCGTGGTGACTGGACATGGGCGGCTTGCCTTTGACTCCGGCAACCCCCCATGGTCTGCAGAGCACGCGTGCATGCTTACGCTCATTCTGGCGCCGAGCCGAGAGCTCCTCGGGATTGTGAGCAGTGTACCTTTCATCGACAGTAGACAGGCTGAGGCCGAGACTTGTTTCTCGTATAGGGCGACTTGTGTGGTGATATTATTCCGGACTAAGACCCTAAGCTGGCATCCGAGGCCCAAGTGTGGGCTAAGCTATGTGCTCTATTCTGTGTTTATATTCATAGCTTGCATACGCTCATCGAGATGACCATGTATATCGTATTGTACCCGGTTGGGGATTCTACTTGAGCAATTCGTTACTCACCCTTATTATTGTGGTTTTTCCACGGGTAACCAAGTTGCGAGACGGGATGGTGAAGGAGGAGCTGTGATCATGGGGCCCGATCTTCCAACTCGATTTTTGTATATTATGACTCTTTATGTTTTGTTTCCCCTGGATGCATGTAGCCGGGCACGGAGCCCTAGGATATTTTGTAAATATTTGTGGATTCCAGCATTTTGTATCTGAACAGGTTTTGAATGGTTTTTAGTGAATCTCTGATCAGAGTAAACTTTGGAACAGTATTTATCTTGGAACAGGTGCTTGGAAACAGGGACAGGTTTCAAGGAAATTGTCTAGTTTTTAAAAGGGGTTATTTGAATGTTTTTGTTTTAATTGGAATCCGAAATCATGTCTGTTTAATGTCTTTTACTTTGAATGCATGCATTGGGGTAAGGGCCCATTTAGTGCCCCATTCGGGTCGGTCCCTTACAAATGCTCAATGCGACTGCGAGAGGAAGCCCCATGGAGAAAACTTACAATGAAGCTCATAGAATTATCAAAACTACTGCTAAAAACACTGATCCTAAAGTAAACCAAGAGAGAACTTCAGAGAAAGCAGCCGGTAAACTAGACCTTAGTGCCATGGTGATGATGCAAGCACAAATTGCTACACTAGAAAACTCAATAAAGAGCATGCAAATGAATCCACCCAAAAACATACAGAATGTTGCCGTTGTTGATTATTCATCTGCTAACTTCTACATGCTATGCGGGGGGAAACCATATGTATGGGCTTTGCAGCAAAAAACTTGCGTCGGTCATGTATATCGAAAACCAAAATACCTCATGAAACCAAAACAATCCCTACTCAAATACGTACAACCTAGGCTGGAGGCAACATCCGACTTTTTCTTGGGGAGGACAAACTAGCAACGCAACCCAACCGGGAAAGTAGCGGGGAAGTCAATCACTAGGATCTAGGAATAATCAGCAAGATTTTTCTCAAATGCAAAACATTTCTAGAGCTACGTATGACATTACGCTGAAGCATTTCTTTGAGCAATGGAGATTCAGCTTGGTTAAATCGCGTCTGATCTTAAAAATAGACCTTTAAGACATCTCCCTTCAGATACAGAAAGTTCCGATCAGATTGGGAAGGAGCAAGTTCATGCGATTGAGTTGAGAAATGGAAAGCCATTGGTGGAAGATAAGAGGATAAAAAGGTATCAATAAAAGCTAAAAAACCAACTGAAGAAAGATACTAAGAGTAGGAAGAACATTATCGAGGATTCCACGATAGGTTGCGAGGCCAAGGATACAAACAAACCTTTGCCAATTTATTAACTGCCTTCATCACCTTCCCCAAAAAGATTGAAAAGAAAGAAAAACGAATCACAATTCAATAAGTTTCTAGAAATTCTCAAAAAACTCCATATCAACACTCCCTTAGTAGACGCACCGCGGCAAATGTCGAACTACATGAAATTCTTAAAAGATGCTCTCATCGACAAAAGTAGATTTGAAAAATTCAAGATAGTAGTGATGAACGAGGAATGTAGTGTCATAATCCATAAAACAAATTCCTATGAATGAGGTTGACCTATGACAGTTCACCATTAGTGGAAAAATTGGAGACAATCACTTGGGCGTGCTCTCTGCGATTTAGGTGCTAGTATCAACCTTATGCTCTTATCCATATATAAAAAATTTAGGATTGGAGAAGCACGACCAACGATTGTCACACTTCAACTGGCTAAAGGACAATCACACGCCCTATGGGAAAAATAGAAGATATTCTGGTGCAAGTAGATAAGTTTATTTTCCAGCAGATTTCATTATTCTCGATTAGGAAGCAGATAAGGATATCCCAATTATTCTAGGGAGGACATTTTTTCAAAATGGGTATCACATTAGTCGATGTGTATGAATGAACTATTAACTTAAGAATGAATGAGCAATAAATTCAGTTCAACATTTCGACTCTATGAAACAAGGTGATATTGAGGAAAGTATGAACGTGAGCCGTATCGAAGCGTTATTCGAAGAAGCAATAGAAGATGTGCATAGACGCGAGATTCTAAGCCACATAGATGAAGATCAAGAAGTAGCATGCAGTTGATGAGTTGCGATTCCAATGCTAATATAATGTCCAGTAACTAATTCAAAGTCAACTTATGCTAAGTGTAACTCGGAATCACTTACGCACAAGTATTCGCGGTCAGAAATTGCAGCAAGTAATAAGTATATAATTTTATCGATCTCACAGAGATTGATGTCTAGAGCTATGCTTTTAAGATAAGAGTTGTGCAAAAAAGTAAAGCATAATGTGTATAAGTTGTTGTGATTTGTTTGTAATGTAATGCGTAAAAAAATATGATGCTAGGACTAAAATAAATATGATGCAATGAGTAGTGATAATTAATCAATCCTAGAAGATACTAAGTGCACGGACTAGTTAGAAAGAATCTTGCTTCCCTAACAAATAATTGCTTCCGCACTTAATGATTTATGGCAGAACCACCTTTTGCTGCGAACTTCATACTAGCAATAGGGTGACACAAGCATTTAGTAAGGTTATTCCTAACACTTTAAATGGTAAAAAGACTTTCACACAACCTAATGTAGCATACTGGGTTAACATGCGGTTCCTTCTTTGTAACTCACCACAAGGTACATGCACGGGTAGCTAATCAACGCATATATATGTAAAATAACATGCAGTAGTGTAAAACTCTATAACCTACGCTCCTAGCATACTTCTACTCATGAATAATCAACCAAAATTCCTACAGTGCAACCATAGAGATAAACATCAAATAGAAGCTAAATCAGACGATTTTATTGCAACTAAGAAATGTTTAAAACTACAAGCTACACCAAATAAAATAGTAAAATGGAATTGGCACGGCTGAAGATGTGCATTCCCCTTGTCATCGGCTCCTACGAACACCACCATTTTCTTCTCTCCACGATAGGCTTCATGGTCAACTGACCAGTTCGACCTTCTCGGCTCCTTGCCTTGGTATTTATAGAGTTGATTTACTTGGACGACAAGTTGAGGTGAGTTGTGAAATCTTCATTACTGCAGGACCTCTTAATTTCCTTAGAAATTTATTTGATTGATGCTGCCTTAATTACTGATTGATTCTCAATTATTTCCTTGTTGACGTGTTTTTTTCGAATGTGTTTTCATTTTGAATTCGCGCCATCCTGCACTACTGGTCATTGTCCGCACTGATTGTCCTTCTCACGGTGTAGCTTAATATATCTTTCCATTAGCATTAATTAGGCACAGTTTACTCAAGATGAATGCTAATAGCGAATAACTATGCTTCCGATGCTAATTTATGAATGCATGCTGATTTTCAATGTTATTTCATCGCATTTCTTCTGTTAGCGCTTGTTTTCCCCCTTTAGTTCTAGAATAATTCAAACTAAAACAGCCTAAAATACACTCTATTTGAGAGCTATCAGCAGTGTGCAAGAAAAATTAGAAGCGATATATAATTCAATATACTAAACGATTTAGGTCGAGTTAACCCACCAATACGCCCTTAAATAGAAGTGCCATCGACACTTGAATTGAAGCCACTTTCAGAAAACCTAAAGTACGCTTATCTCGAACTGAGAAAACCTTATTGTTTGTCATTTTGTCCCAGTTAACTCCAACTGACCTCGCGATTCCACTGCTAATATATTGAACAATAACTAATTCTTATGTGAAACGCAATTGGAATCACTTACGCCCAAGTATATGCGGTCGGGAATTGCAGCAAGTAATAAGTATATAACTTTATCAATCCCACAGAAATTGATATCTATAGCAAATACCCTTAAGTTAGAGTCATGCGAAAAAGTAAATAAGTGAATATGTGGAGTGGTTTTTGTTTTGTTTAATAAGATAAAATAAATGCAGTAATGAAATAAAATTCATGCAATGAGTAATGCTAACTACGTATTCCTAGAAAATGCTAAGAGTGCAGACTAGCCAATGAATGTCTTACTTCCCAAAAAATTATCACTTCCATGACTCATGATTTATGGGTGAACCATCTTCCGCAATAGTGAGGTTATTCCTAACTCCCTAAATGATGAGCAGCTGTTCAGTCAACCTAAAGTAGCGTACTGCGTCAACATGCGATTCCTCTTCCAATTCTTCACAAGGTACATGCGTGGGTAGCTAATCGATATATATATATATATATATATATATATATATATATATATATATATATATATATATATATATATATATATATATATATATATTCAAATGATGTAACATTCTAAGACCTTTACTAATAACATGCTCTATTCATACTTAATCATCATAAACTCCTATAACGCAATCATAGTAAATAAACACCAAATAGAAGTTTAAACCAGACGATTTTATTACGACTAAAATAATGTTTAAATACTACAACTACTCCTAATAAAACAATAAATGGAATTGGCACGGTTGAAGGTGAGTAGTCTCCTTGTCATCAGTTCCCACAACACCACCATCAGCTTCTCTGCAGTAGACTCAAGTCCCTCGATCGGCTTATGGCCAACCGACCAGCTCAATGGATTCCACTCCTTGCTTTGGTATTTATAGGATTGAATTTCATGATTTGCAAGTAGAGGTGAGCTGTATAAATCATCATCAATGCATATTCCATGATTTTCATCGGGATTTATTTGATTGTCATTGCCTTGAATTTCATGATTTATTTGTAGATGAAACTTTGTCGATTGTAATTTCTTCTTGGGTTCAGCGTATTTGAGTGATCTGATCAGCGTTCGCATCATTTCCTTTTCCTCGTTGCTGCGTGAAATCCTGCTAAAAAGCGAAAATTAGGCACAGTTGTTTTGCGATTTGCGCTAAAGCGCGGATTCATGTTTTTTATGCGATATTGTGAATGCATGTTGATTTTCTAAGTCAATTCTTTGTATTCCTTCCAAGAACGCAGATATTCTTTACCTAAGTATTAAAATAATGCATCCTAAATAACCTAAAATATGCTCTCTTTGAGAGTTATCACCAACCCATGAGCAACTTCTGTTAGATCTTCTAAAGCAGCAAACCAAAGCAATTGGAGGAACGTTGGCTGATATAGAAGGTATCAATCCCACAGTTTTTATGCATAAAATCATTTAGGAGGAAGATGTTGAGAGATCGGTAAAACATCAAAGAAGACTTAACCTAGCCATGAAAGAAGTGGTGAAAAAGGAAATTATTAAATGGCTAGATGCTAGAGTGATTTATCCGATCTCGGATATTCAGTGGGTCAGTCCGGTGCAATGTATACCAAAGAAAGGAGGCACCACCTTCATCTGCAATGAAAGAAATGAATTAATTCCTACGAGGATTATGACTGGATAGCGAGTGTGTATTGATTATAGGAAACTAAATAAAATGACCAAAAAACATAATTTTCCTTGACCTTATATAGACAAAATGTTGAACTGCATAGTAGAGAAAGAGTATTATTGCTTCCTAGATAGATATTCGGGCTACAATTAGATTACCATTGATCCGAAGGATAAAGAGAAAACAACATTTATATGCCTTTACGGGCTATTCGCATTTAGGAGAATGCCATTTGGGCTCTACAATGCCCCCAACAACTTTTCAGAAGTGTATGATGTCCATTTTTTTTAACATGATTGAAAACATCATGGAAGTTTTCATGGACGATTTTATAGTATTTGGAGATCATTTTTCCAATTTCCTGGAAAATCTGAAAAAAGTGTTATATCGATGTGAAGAAATGCAACTCATTTTAAATTGAGAGAAATGTCATTTCATGGGGCGTGAAGGCATTGTTCTTGGGCACAAAATTTTGAAGGCAGAAATGGAAGGTTACCAAACAAAGATTGAGACCATTGACAAGTTTGATCCCCAAAGAATGTTAAAGGAGTGTGTAGTTTTTTAGGTCACGCTTGTTTCTGTAGGCGTTTTATCAAAGATTTCTTAAAAATTGCAAAACCAATGTGCGAGCTCTTAAAAGCTGACTGGCCTTTTAACTTCGATCAAAGATGTCTTCAAGCTTTTGAGAAGTTGAAGAAAGCGCTGACCACTGCCCCAATCATGATATCGCTTAATTAGGAGAAGCCTTTTGAACTCATGTGTGATGCAAGCGACTACACGGTCGAGACTATGTTAGATAAAAAAAAAAAATGAATCCATCCTTTTTATTATGCCAGTCACACGCTTAATGACGCGCAACTCAATTACACAACTACAAAAGAGTTGTTAGTAGTGATCTATGCATTAGAAAAGTTTTGCACAATTACACAATTACACAGCTGACTTGGTCGGATCTAAGTTTATTATATTCACTAACCACGCAGCAATTAAATATATTACGAATAAGGTGAACAAAAAATCGTCGCTAATCTAGTGGATTCTACTTCTTCAAGAGTTTGATATAGAAATAAAATATAAGAAGGGATGTGAGAATGTTGTTGTTGATCATCTGTCTCGATTGAAGAGTAAGAAAAATGATGCGATGATGGTCAATATATCTGAAAGCTTCCAATATGAGAAATTGTTTATGGTAGATACAATAAAAAATAATGACAATCTGTGGTTCGTAGACATTGCTAACTACTTGGCCAGTCAGGTCATACCCATAGCCTTAACAAGACAGCAAGGCAAAAAGTTCTTTCATGAAACTCGGTTCTACTTCTGGGACGAGCCATATTTATATAGACAATTGATGCGAGGCAATCTGAGCCGCATGTACTGTCGGTTAGTAATTAATTCAGAGTGACTTATCAAATAGTGTGGCTTAGAATCGCATTGCATGTAAGTACACATAGTCAAATTGCAGCGAGCAAGTAAATAAATTAAAAATTCCACAGGGAATTGGAAACATAATGACATATATCAAGGGTCAAAATAATTACAATTTCACGAATAGGTCTTTTGAAAGTGCCTTGGATTATGATATTAATCTAATGCTAATCCTGATGCAGATGCAAATGCTATATGAATGAAAATGCCCTAGTAATATGAATAATCTAACAAGAATGAAGAATAAAATATGGATGCGTTGCGTGGTGGGTTTGAAATCATACTTCCCTCTCAAACAAATGCTTCCACATTTATTGATGTGAACCACACCTTCCACTGTGGTTCCTTATGATTAGTCTCAAAGCAGTGTATGTACCAGCGGGATTGAGCAACCACATTTAATGAGGCAATAGCCATTGCATCAGACTAAACGTAACCTGCTGGGTCTCCCTCCAGGTTCCTCTTCCGAGTATACTAGAGGCCAACATACGTGGGTAGCGATCTAACACGTGCTTCATTAATTTACAGCATTATAAATTCTTTCACCAGCATTTCAATTTTCCTACTTCCTAATTATCTTTTTGTACCTAAATTTACATTAATTACTTAACAAGGAATCGTTCATAATACAATTTAATCAAGCAAGGTGAGTTGTCATGAGAAAAACAATTCTTACTAACTTTTAACTTCAAGTCCTCGTTCGGAGAGCTTAACTGTAAGGTACTCTACTCCTTAGGTTTTCTGAATTAGCCCTAAGCTTGCAATAGCAGCTAGTGAGATAATTATTCCTAACATCTCTCTAAGAAGAGCTTAAGATTAAATCTTACCTAGTAAGCACAGTTAGGTTAAGCTCTTAACATTCTCTTTCCAAAGGAAAATGCTAAGCACTCGCAAGTGGATGGTCAGTTGACTTACGATAAATAAAAACAACCGCCATTCTTACCGATTTTCCCCTTACCTTAACATTACTTTTCTTTCATTAATTCCAATTATAGGTTGTTAACAGGAGATCAAATCTGAAACAAAAAAATTCTTAGAATTAAATTAAGAAAATGACTCACTCTGCCTATAAAATGCATAAAGAAAAACACGAGTATGAAATGAGAAATAAGAAATACATAGCTATTCTAAATCTACCTGTGGAGTAATAGAATCGTCAACATCTTTGCCAATGAAGTCTTCTTCTACACACCGCGTTTGTACTAAGTTCTTTCGGGCTACAGATGAACAGGATTCTACCGAGATCTCCAAAAAGACCTCGTCGTCTCAAATGCTCATCAATGGTAGTTCCCTTTCAAACTAGGACACCTTTTTCTTCGGTCAATCTGCTATTTATAACGCCCAGGATTTCTTGTCGATCACGTCCAATCTTTGCACTGTCCTTCTAGAGTATTCGATTTCCCAATTATTTCTTTTTTTGGTTCCCTTGATTCCGTAATTTTATTGCCAGATTAATTTTTCCTTTTTCATCCTGTTAATTCATCTGCTTCATCTTTGTACAGGTTTCCTGCAAATATAAGACACATCAGCAGATTTGAGCTTAATAGCCTAGTTTCTACGCTTATACGCGCATTTGGCATCTAAAGAGCACATAATGCACAGTTTTGCTTATGTGTTTGCTCTTAGCTTGCTTGTACGAATAATTGTGGATGTTCGAGTTGAATTCCCAATTTTCTACGCTTGCTTACTTATTTTCTGAGTAAATTACAAGGTTTGGGAGGCTTAAATAGTGTTATTAATTAGCGCTATCACACCCCCAAACTTGAATATTGCTCGCCTCGAGCAATACTTCTATTAATAGGAGATACAAAAAGGATAAAGATAACTATAATAACTTACTATCAAATTGCTTTTTATTCCTAAGTCATGGGTCTCTGCTTAAAATAAAGCATAAGGTAGTCAATTGGTATCTAAGGTCCCAATGTAAACTAGTCTACTTCTTTCATTAGTTCTAGTTTCTTCCATGTTCGGCCGGCAGAATGAACATTCTTAAAGTTAATGCCTACGTGTAAAGACCCGACCCAAAAAGGGCTCTAAATAGGCCTTTACCCCAATGCATGCATTCAAAGTAAAGGACAATATGCAAATAATTTTCGGATTCCCAATTAAAACAAAACAATCAAGGTTCAATCAGAAATAAAGATAGTTTTTTGAAACACGTCCTGTCTCCAAGCACTGTTTCAAGGCAAATACATTTCCAAAACGTACACTCACGATCAGAGATTTATTAAAACATTTGAAACATCCTCAAATTCAATAAAGCGGGAATCCACGAAAACATTGAGAGAAAACATCCTAGGGCTCGTGTCGTCGCTACATGCATTCGGGAGAAAATAAAAGACAAGAGTCATAGAAATAAAAAGTCGAGAGACGAGCAAAGAGTTCCCATGATCACGGCTCCCTCCTTGACCATCCCGCCTCGCGCCATGGTTACCTGAAAGATAAGTAAGGGTGAGTAACGAATTACTCAGTAAGAATCCCCAACAGGGGTACAATACGATGCACATGGTCATCTAGATGAGTGTATGCAAGCTATGAATATAAACACAGAATAGAGCACATAGCTTAAGTCCACACTTGGACCTCGGATTCCAACTCAGGGTCTTAGTCCGGAAATAGATCATCACACAATACGCCCTATACGAGAAACGAGTCCGGCCTCGGCCACATCTCATTGTCGAATGAAAGGTGCACTAGCTCAAGATCCCGAGGAGCTCTCGGTCGGTATTTGTAATGAGCGTAAGCATGCACCGCGTGCTTCTACAGACTATGGGGTGCAGGGTCTAGTGGCAAGTCGCCCATATCCGGATACCACGCCTAACTAAATCTCGGATCGGTGTCACCGACATAGGGGTGTGAGACACGGACACGTGAACTATGTCGGCTGTACCACCGCACTTTGAGGCTAAAAGGCGGGTCGTGGTAGGCTTACACCAGAAGCCGTCCTTACCTTAACGGTGGCAATCAAGGGCTCTTGTCGAACACGCCGAGGACGCGTCTTGGCTGCAGGGGACTAGGCATTGCCAAGTCATCATCCGACCGTTGGGGCATCGCTTAGACTACCACCCTCACCCAAGATTGCGGGGCCTACACGGTTGGGATAGCTAATCCCTCACGGGGTCCAAGGGCGGAGAATCGTCTCGAACGTCCTTGCCATGGATGCAAGATACTTTATGCATCGGGCCGGATGATGCTATCTACGAATTCTAACTCGCCTTAACAATCAAGCAAACAATCCAATACAATCCCATACGTGCTAAAAAAGAATACAACGAACCTAGCATGATACTACGGAGCAAGAGCAGAATCACGAGCATGCGAGAAAGGAACAACCTAGCATGGACTAACATGAGAGAACAACATACGAAGTCATGCCGGTCGGAATTGAGCAGAGCACCTAAACTAAACATCTTGATAATCACAAACAAACATACAAACAACAATCACAAAGAACATCGCAGGTCCACACAACTCCGGTGAAGAAATCCTTACCTTGGTGGGAAGATTTCTACACACAAATTCCTAAGCTGCGAACACTCCCGAGCTAGCTATCGAGAACCTACAAACATAGTAACAATCACAACCATAGCCCTAAAAATATAATAAAACAATGAGCTCGGCTCGGGGAGCACTCACACGGCACGACGACACGAGGTGGGCCTTCTTTGGCGGTGATGCACGGTGGACAAGGCGCTGGGCGGCGCTGCGCGCTTGCGCGCGCGACGACACGGCGATGGGCACGTCACGGGCGCGCGTCGCGGGCGAGCTGGCTGGGCACGGAAGCGTGGCGGCGTGTGGGCGGCGGTGGGCTGGGCAGCGGCGAAGCGGCGGCGTGGCGCGGCGAGCGCGGCGCGCGCGATCGCGAGGCGGGCGCTCGCTCGGCCGATCGGTCGCGGCGACGAGGTAGGCGTCGCGACGAGCGTCTCGCTCGGCCGATCTCGTGCGACGACAGCGAGGCCGACGGCCGGAGCACGCGACGGGGATCGCTTTCGGGCAATGGGCTACTGGCGCGCAGAGCTGGATCACGGGACGCGCGACGGGCGAGCGAGCTGCTCCTCGGCCGGATCTGGTGAGGCTACTGGTCGGGGGCGTCTGCGCGACAAGGTGGCGGTGGTGACGGCGGTCGGCCGGCGGGCTCGCGGATCTGGCCGGTGGTGGCGAATCGGCCTCATTCTTTGCAACAAACACAAACACACACACTTCCTTACCTTCGGCCAGCAAAACAACCAATCGAGAAGAGAAAGAGGATGAAGACTTACCCGGAATGAAGATCGAGCAACGGAGGAGCGAAGGGGATGAAGAAATCGGCAAGGAGAGCTTGGGAGAATAGCTTGGGCGGCCACAAGACTTTTGGAGAAGAAGACATGGCAAAACCTATTTTCTTTTCATTTAGCCAAATGCACCAAAACTCCAAAATCCAAGGCTAACCATAAAATGATACGGACAGAGCAACAAGAGCACCTAATGGCTCAATTGGCACACATCCCCACAAGCCTTCCAGGAGACCCGGGTTCAAAACCCAGCTGCAGCACAATTTTCCTTTCTTTTTACTTTTGCATCAAACCTTGCTCAAACCCTTCCACGAAGCCTCACAAACCTACATAAATCCATCCAATATTTTTAGCAACTAGAAAGGACATAAACGACCCTGACGGCCCGACAAATTACCAAAATACCCCTTGGGCATACCTGGAAGACTGGGATGAAAACCTGGGCCGTTACACTACGACTTGAAACTTGTCTATCAAATTCTTTATTTCCCTAAGTTTGCCCAAAACTTCCTGTCAAGGTAGCTAGTTAGGTCCCATTAATTCTTCACGGAGTATGCTACTACATTCCTGCTTAGGTCGTACTCATATCGCAATCCGCAGTTCTCAACATACATTTGAGCACAAGATGGTTTAGCTTGCGCTAAGGTGGATAGTGAAGTATTAGAGATCTTATGGCTTATACGCACTTGCATTTTGCATCCTTGATAAAAAAAGTTTTAATCTTTATTTTATAAGTTTTCTTTTTAAAAATAACTCTCTCTTTTCACACTCATCGAGCTACTCTCAGCCCCAAACTTAAAATCTTCATTGACCTCAATGAAGGTGAGGCTTAGTTGCATCTCAAATTTAATTTCCTCGCTTTGAGCTTTCGATTTTATCCCTTAGAGATTTCATTATCTCTTCCTACTTATAGCGTCTACAATTACTAATGATGCACTGTCCTAGTAAACCCACTCTCTTGATACTGCAAGTAAACCTAAGGTTATTTTAATTGGAGAACCGTAAACCTATTGAATGTGAAGCATTTATATAGATCGGTTATTATGTTTATCCAACAATTCAATGAATGTTTACACCAAATTTTATCTATTGATTTGACACAAATGTAAACATAATTATGCATGTTACCGAGTTTAGACAGGTACTTCATTTAGTTTGTTGAATCAGCATTCTCTACGCTTGGTTCTACAGACTCTACTGGTGGCATCCATTCCTGCAATATTTTGGTTGGAAAGGGTGGAAGTCTGAACTGTTGGTTCCTACTCTAGAGCTCCCTTCTAATGCTTCGGTCCCTTGTCTGCATATACGCCCAGGATGTGCGAGTTTGACGTATGAAATGTAACACTTGGCTTTGAAACTCTTCAGTCTTGCGTTGAGCATCGTCTACTAAAGTGACAGGCTCACATGCTACTTCTATTGGCTCTTCCAGAGGTTGATGTTGTGTTGTACCAGCCTCATTGTTGGTTTTCTTGAGTTCCAAACAAATAGAAGAAGATATAAAATGAAGGGATATATTATTGAGCATTAAAATCAGCTATTTATACAACTGATATGCAACTGATTTTGCATAAAAAACTACTACAAAAGGCATAAAATATCTTCATAAAGAATAGCATAAAGAATAGGACTTAATCTAAACTAATTTAGACTATTTTAACTAATTTATTTTTTACTCATTCTACTGGAATGTTACAGCATTTTAAGGCATAATTCAACACTCCTCCTTGACTTTGAGGCTACATATTCCAAGTTTTTGTCTGAGAGCTTCAGATCTTGCTTTAGGAAGTGGTTTTGTTAGAAAATCAGCAAGTTGATTTTCTGTGTTGCAATGGATCAACTGTACTTCTCCTTGTTGCACTTCTCTAAGAACATAAAACTTTATCTTGAAGTGTTTTGTTTTCCCATGAAACACACGATCATTAGAAATTGAAATTGCTGCTTGATTATCAACATACAAGGACACAACAAGTATTTCATTATCAACGGTCTTGATATATAGAGTAAATTCACTTAGACTTTTTTTAAAGCCTAAGCTTATCAAGTGTGCATTTATTCTACTATACCAAGACCTTGGAGCTTGCTTTAAGCCGTACAAAGCTTTGTTTAGTCGATATACCTTCTTCTCTTCTCCTTGAACTAGAAATCCTTCGGGTTGTTCTACATAAATCTCCTCCTCCAAGTGTCCATTCAAGAATGCTGACACGACATCCATTTGGTATATACTCCATCCTTTTTGTGCAGCAAGAGCCAATAACAACCTTATGGTGTCCAGTTTAGCCACCGGAGAAAAAGTTTCAGAGTAATCCACCCCAAACATTTGAGCATATCCCTTAACAACAAGTCTCGCCTTGTGCTTGTTTACAGAACCATCAGAATTAAGTTTAGTTCTATAGATCCACTTAACTCTTATGGCCTTTTTGTCGTTAGGTCTGTCCACCAGCTCCCAAGTTTGATTTTTCTCGATCATGTTGAGCTCCTCTTTCATTGCAACTATCCATTTTTCATCATTTGCAGCTTCTTTGTAATCTCCTGGTTCCATAACAGCAACATTACACCTCTGATAAATTTCAGAGAGCAGTCTAGTTCCTCTATTTGGCTAATCATCCACATCTTCGTCATCACTTTGATTTTGGATGTCTGGTTGCTTTTCATTTTCCTTGCTCCACTTCTCTAATTCAAAGAATTTCACATCTCTACTGATGATTACTTTGTGGTGTTGTGACAAAACAATTCTATAAGCTTTTGTTGTTGAGTTGTAGCCTACAAAAATTCCTGCTTCTGATTTTTTGTCCAATTTGTCTCTCTTAACCTGAGGAACATAAGAGAAACAAAGACAACCAAAAGTTTTCAGATTTAGGAATTTTGGTTTAAAGTCATTCCAAGCTTCAAATAGAGTTTTTCCAGGAAGAGCTTTTGATGGCAATCTGTTTAACAAAAAAACTGTTGTATTTGCTGCTTCTGCCCATAACTTTTTGGGCAAATCTTGCCATCTCCATTATTGTTCTGTTTTTTCTTTCTACAACTCCGTTTTGTTGTGGGGTGTAATGAGTTGTCAACTGGTTCTCAATTCCTGCATCTTCACTCTTTAATAGTTTATGTCTCCTTCATTCTTTGTATTTCAAACTCTCGAACCAGGTTGAGCACCTGCATTCCTTTGATCCTTTCACTTCCTGCATACTCCTGCTTCAAGAAAATCCAGATCTCATTAGCAGTTTTAAATGTCATTATTCTGTTAAAAATAACAGGAGAGACAGTAGAGAACAAGGTTGATCTGGATTTCGATTTTATTAGCTTCTTCTCTTTATGAGTTTTGATTTGAGACACTGTTGGATTTCCTGATAATTTAGGGATTTCATATTCTGACTCTACAGCTTCCTATAAATCATTTGCTTCAAGATAAGCTTCCATCTTGATAGCCCACATCTGATAATTCATTCCATCAAATATCGGAGGTGAAATTAAAGTGAAAGAAGAAGAAAATTCAGATTCCATTTCGAAGTGTCTGTAAGTTTTGTATGTAAAGAAATGAAGGATATTTTATGGGTTTTGTATCTTTGTATTGTTTTTCTCTCACAGATCCCTCAAGAAAATTCGCTCTTATACCAATTTGTTGGTTTTCTTGAGTTCCAAACAACTAGAAGAAGATATAAAATGAAGGGATATATTATTGAGCATTAAAATCAGCTATTTATACAGCTGATATGCAACTGATTTTGCATAAAAAAACTGCTACAAAAGGCATAAAATATCTTCATAAAAATAGCATAAAGAATAGGACTTAATCTAAACTAATTTAAACTATTTTAACTAATTTATTTTTGACTCATTCTGCTGGAATGTTGCAACATCTTAAGGCATAATCCAACACTCATTAGCAGGTGGTGGCATTGACTGTCTTTCATCTGGTAATGGTGGTGTGATATTAGTGCTTTCTCGACCTCATGGTGGTAGCTATTCTAGTATAACTAGAGATTCTTGTTGTGGTGCTGGCTTAGGTTCCTCTGTTTTATAAACTACTTGTGCTTCTTGGTCATTGTTGATAACTGGGTAATAGGCACTATTCTTCTGTTGTTGAATTAGCTATTTCAACCTCGTTCCTTACTCCCTTCTTACTTCTCTTTAGTGGCTAGGTGTCGTCACTTTCAAGCTCATCTTCAATGTTCGATCTTGAAGGTAAGTTGGTTGGTTGTGGAACTTATGGTACTACATTGCTTGTTGGAGAAGTTCCCCGTTGTGTATGCGGTGTTGATTGCTTCTGCCTTCGTGGTCGCATTGATGGTATAGAAGCAAGTAGATCCTCCCTTTGTATAGTTCTCTTAAGATGAATTGTGAACTCCTTGATAGTGGGTTCCTTCATTTTACTTTTGTTAACAACCATTTGGAAAACTCATTTAAACTTCAACGTCTGCCCTTTGGGTTTGCACCTCAATCCTTGATGTAGGCAGAGTGCAGTGATGGAGTGCAGAAAAAATAGCTTCTTGTGCGTATTCCCCATCTGCTTCCTGACTTCATCTTCTAGGATGCGCCCTATATCAATTGTTAGCCTTGCACAAATAGCATAAATCAACAATATCCCCATCTTGGATAAGGTAGTGTCATGTGTTGTTGGCATAATGCTGGTCTTGACAAAATTATTCCAGTGGTGCCCCTTCTAGTTTCGCTTCAAGCGCTAGAAAGGTATGTTCTTTGCCCATTGCGTTTTGGGTATGACCACCATTTGTAAGCATTCTTCCAGTTCCTTGCTTATAAGTGCTCTGATTAGTTTGTCATATTGGTCCTTGTCGTACCCTTGGAATCCAAATAAATCGTTTCAGGCTTTCGAATCCCAACGGACTTTCTTTCCTGCCACTTGTGTGATGCAACGATTGTCCCCAACTCCGTTGTTGTAGAACTCTTGTACCCATCTAAGATTGGCATTGATATTTGGCCTGCATAAACAATCTCATCCTCGCTGTGCGATGGTATATTAGATTTCTTGACTTAACATGGCGTTGGCAAATCCTTACTCATGCAAGAATTCTTGCTTTACAACAACAGTCAGTTCTACTGACCTTAGAATGCTACTCACCCTCCTTATTTTTTATGGCGGAGTTTTGGTTTCTGTTGATGCTCCTACAATGCCCTTACTCTTTTTCGCTTGTGTAAACCTTGTAGAGGGTAGCTCATCCACTTCCTACTTCACAATGCATGTCCTTACATCTTCTGTTCTCTTCTTTCCTAGTAATAACACCAACAACTCAATTTTTAATATGCGTTCAATCTTTGAGAAGGATAAGTTAAATGCAAGCAACTTTTTCAATTCAAAAAGAAATCTGAGAATCGTTCTCAGATGTGAAGGAAAGGAGTCAGTTCTTGATAACCCAATTTCTGAACCTTTTTCCACAAGAAGCTAGGCAGGCTAAGAGAACTACCAGCCAAACTCTCCTAGACAATTCAGTGTCTGTCACATGTCTAATTCTAGCATGTATGGAACCTGACTTTCAAAAAAGTTTTGATGGGATGGATGCATACATCATAATTCATTAGCTGAAAACTATGTTTTAGCGTCATGCTAGGTTGGAGAAATTCGAAGTTAAGCAAAAGATCCTCGAATGTCGGTTGGAGAAGGGAAAACCAGTTGGACCCTATGTGTTTAACATGATTAATCATTTTCAACGCATGGAAAAACTGGGATTCTCTTATCCATAAGAGTTTTTTATCGACATTATCTTAAATTCATTGCATGATGGGTTTAAAAAACTTCAATTTGAACTTTTACATGTAAGGGGGACGAGCAGACCAGCAAGAGTTGCATGGGATGCTAATTCAGGCTAAAAGAAACATCCATAATGAACCCGAAAAACATAAGGATGTTCTTATAGTTTAAAAAGGGAAAGGATTCAATAAAAATGTGGCTGCTAAAAAGGAAAATGGTAATAGCAAGAAAGTTGCTAATACCATTTCTTCTAAAAAGCCAAAAGCCAAACCAAAAGTAGTTGTAGAGCATAAGAGTTTCCATCGCAACGAAATTGGCCATTGGAAAAGAAATTGCCAAAAATACTTGAAGAATAAGAAGAATGGTACTTCTACTTCAGGTATTTATATTATAGAAGTAAAATAATCAATTTCTACTTCTTCATGGGTATTTGATATTGCATGTGGTACTCACATTGTTAGTAATGTGCAAGGACTAATAAGAAGTAGAAAATTGGCAAAGAGAGAAGTTGTACTACGTGTTGGCAATGGAGCAAAAGTTGTTTCATTGGAAGTAGGAGTTTTAATCTTATCTTTGTCATCTGGCCTAGTTTTGGAACTTAATGGTTGTTATTATGTTCCTAGTATTACTAGAAACATTATCTCGATCCCTGTTTTGGATCGAGAAGGATTTTCATTCATAATAAAATGAAGAATTTGTTCTGTTTATTTGAATGATTTATTTTATGTCACTGCTAAGTTATTAAATGGTTTGTATGTTCTAGATTTAGATACACACATCTATAACATCGAAAGCAAGAAACATAAATCAAATGACTCAAACCCTACATACCTATGGCATCGTCGATTAGGCCACATAAGCTCAAAACGCATTGAGAAGCTCCATAAAGATGGAATTATCAACTCTTTTGATCTCAAATAATTTGAATTATGCAAATATTGTTTGATGGGGAAAATGACAAAGTCTCTTTTCACATGTTCAAGTGAAAAGGCCAATGATCTCTTATCTCTCATACATACAGATGTATGAGTATTTTGGCTAGGGGAGGGTATAATTACTTCATTACTTTTAGGGATGATGTAAGTAGATATGGATTTGTTTACCTTATGAACCAAAATTCAGAATTGTTTGAAAAATTCAAACAATTCCAAAATGAAGTAGAAAATCAACTTGGGAAGAAGATTAAAGCATTACGATCAGATCGTGGTGGAGAATATTTGACCCAAGAATTTAAAGATCATTTTAAGGATTGTGGAATACTTTCACAATGGACTCAACCATGAACACCTTAGCGGAAGGGTGTTTCTTAGCGGAGAAATCAAACCATATTAGTATGGTTCGATCAATGATGAGTCTTGCTGATCTCCCCATTTTCTTCTGGGGTTTCACATTCGAGAATGCTAAATTCACACTTAACAGAGCTCCATCCAAAGCTGTGAAAAAGACTCCAAATCAGATATGGACAGAAAAAGTTTCGAAAATGTCTTTTCTAAGGATATGAAGTTGTGAAACTTATGTAAATTGTTTACAATCTGATAAGTTATCACCCAAATCTAACAAGTGTCTCTTTGTGGGTTATCCTAAAGAGACAAAAGGGTTAACTTTTAAAACCAAAGCGAAAGCAAAGTTTTTGTTGCCCACGATGGTGTCTTCTTGGAAAGAGAATTTATTTCCAAGAAGACAAGTGGGAATAAAAGTATATTTCTCGACGAAGTTCGAGAAGAGCAACAAACGGATGAGGTTCACACTTCATTAGAGGAGGCCCGACATGAAAATACTCAGGAGGTGGTGCATTCCATTCACGTAACTCCTACCATCCCACATGGAGATGATCCATGCAAAGTTTCTAGAATTAATATAGAAACTTCTCTTGTTATTCCCCAATGTAGGTCTAGTAGGTAGATAATTCCACCAAAAAAAATACGTTGATTTCTTATTGACAGACAGTTTCGAAATAATAATTTTGGAACATCAAAAACCTACTACTTACAAAGAAGCTTTGGAGAGTAAGGACTTCGAAAAATGGCTACAAGCCATGAAATCAGAAATGGATTTTTAAATTTAAAACAAACAAAGATGGAAACGTTGCAGTTTTCAAAGTAAGGCCAGTGGCAAAAGGTTTTAGACAGATTTATGGTATAGACTATGATGAAACTTTTTCACTAGTAGCATTGCTGAAATCCATAAGGATACCCCATATGATTGCTGCCTATCATGATTATGAAATATGGCAGATGGATGTTAAAATGCTTTCTTGAATGGGTTCTTGAAAGAGAATGTGTATATGACACAAACTGAAGGTTTTCAAGTTCCAGCTAATCTTGGGAGAGTATGCAAGCTTCGACAATCTATTTATGGATTGAAGCAAGCATCTAGAAGTTGGAACCTCAGATTTGACGAGGCAGTCAAAAAGTTTGGTTTCCTTAAAAATGAAGAGGAATCTTTTGTATACAAGAAGTTAAGTGGGAGCAGTATTACCTTCCTTATTTTGTATGTGAATGGCATACTACTCATAGGAAATGATGTAACCATGCTTGAATCAGTCAAGAAATGGCTTAAAAATTGTTTCTATATGAAAGACATTGGAGAGACTGAGTACATTTTGGGAATAAGAATCTATAGAGATAGATCCAAGAGAATGATTGGACTTAGTCAAGAAACTTATACTAATAAGGTTCTTACTAGGTTCAACATGGAAAGCTCTACGAGAGGTTTCATTCCCATGCAACATGGCATATCGATTAGCAAGACTCAGTGTTCTACGAGTCTTTATGAGTTTAAGAGTATGAGTATTGTTCCTTATGCTTCGACAATAGGTTCTATCATGTATGCCATGATTTGTACTCGATTGAACGTTGCTCATGCTTTAAGCATCTATAGCAGATACAAATCTAATCCAGGTGATACACACTAGATAGCAGCAAAGAATATCCTTAAGTATTTGAGAAAAACTAAGGATAATTTTTTTATTTATAGTGGACATAATAAGTTGGTTGTCACTGGATACATTGATGCGAGCTTCCACAGTGACAAAGATGACTCCCGATCACAATCTGGTTTCATATTTTGTCTCAATGGAGGAGCAGTAAGCTGGAAAAGTTTAAAGCAGCAAAATCGTAGATTCTACAGCAGAAGTAGAGTACATTGTGGTATGTGATGCTGCAAAGGAAGCAGTTTTGATTAAAAAGTTCATTAGTGAACTTGGTGTCGTTCCTAGCATTGAGAATGGCGTTGATTTTTATTGTGATAATAATGGTGCCATTGCTCAATCAAAGGAACCTAGGTCGCACCAAAAATCCGAACATGTACTTAGAAAATTTCATCTCATTCGAGAGATCGTGGCAAGAGAGGATGTCAAGGTTTGCAAAGTTCATAATGATGCAAACGTTGCAGATCCACTAACTAAACCATTACCGCAACCCAAACATGAAAGCCATACTAGGGCTATGGGCATTAGACATGTGAGAGAATGACTTTAGATTGTAAACTAGATGTTACAAATTATAAAACCATTGAACATGTTATTTAAATGTTTATCAATAAAAGTTATTTTCTTATTCAATATTAGTTTAGTATTAAATAAAATGTCCAAATGATTTGTGTTTATATAGGATTATCAAAACTCTTTTGATAATTGAAACCCTATAAGGTGAACTAAAAACACAACACATTTAATGTTCCTAGTATAAATCACTAAGTTAGACATAAGTGATTAAGTTGAAAGACTGGCGCATAATTGATTGATAGCGCAGTTCCATGAGCTATGGGGACATGGAGATGTCTAGTCATTTATATGAATATATGTAATATATTCAAGCATGACCTAACAAAGTTGTAATAGTATAATTATTCTTTTGTATTTAATGGATTCCTTAGACATGAGTATTACATTACAACCATGATAAGATTGATTTAACTTTGACACTGTTAAACGTCGTGCTGTAAAAGGAGGTTATAAAAGCAGTGATCAGGTTGGTCAAGATTTGAGTCGGAGTTTTGGTCATACAAGAGTGGATAAGTCCTCCTATTAGATAGGACTGATATCTGGGCCCCTTGATGAACAAGAGTTGAAAAATGCATGGTCATGCTCTATGGATTAAGAAGTTAATCTATGTTTTAACAATTCAAACTCGGATATCAAGGAATAGAATTTGAGAAACATCATGGATTACATCAGATGTTAATCATTTTGTAAAATTCTAGTATTAAGAGATTTAAGGAATTTAGTATTGTTAGCTTGTCTACGACCAAGAGGGAGATTGAAGGAATCGTGTCCTAAGACAAATCCCGACAATTATTAAAAATAAATAGGAATTATTTATGGAGATAATAGTTTGTGTATTTTAGTAATTAATAATTAATTGCTAGAAAATAATTATTATAATTAGACTGATTAGATTGGATTAACAACTAAAGTATCTAATTCCTAAGAGGTCACACATAATAACAATGGACTGAACTAAACATAAAGCTCAAAAGATTTTATATTGGATGGTCATTAAGAGTTATTTGGTGGGTTTTGGTTTTCTCTGTTTGCCTAACCCTAAACCTAAGTATTATAAATGTATATATATATATGTATATATATATATATGTATATGTATATATATGTGTATATATATATATGAGGTTGGGAGAAAGATAGCCACTAGTTTTTCCATGAGATAGAAAAACCCTAACCCTAATTTCCTATAGTGCCTCCATATCCCAATAAAAGTAAGGAAGTGAAACAGTTCACCCTCTTCCGTACTAGAACACTTGTATCCTTTGTATCGTTGCATTGTTGGTGGACTAATTGGAGGGGTTGCAGTTGGAGCCCTAATATCTTCTTGCAATGGTGTTCTTTCTTGTTTGGGCATCACGCATCAAAGGTTGTAATTCTTTACTCCTACTTAATTCATGTAATTATCATGTACGCGATTATGTTATAGATGTTAGGAAATTGTTTCCTCAAAATCCGCTATTTGCATCTATCTATTCCTACATAAACATCAAAGTTTTAGATAATTTTGATAATCATTAAAAAAAATTAGAATTTTAAAAATTAATCCAATAATACTACTTTTATGCATGAACTTCCATATTCACATGAATTTTAAAAATTCAAGTCAATTTCTTAAAACTAAGTTTTAAAATTTTTAAATTGGGTTAATAGTTTAAATAAGATGAAAATTTATAATTGAAGATGAAAATCATGAAGATATTATAAGTTTCAAATGAAAACAAAACCAACATAGAAACTCTATCCCTTCCCCTCTCAACTACGCCCAAATAATATTTTGCCATCCCTTTCACTCTCAAACTTCACCTTGGCAAGTTCCTCAGCCCTTTCCTTCTTTTAACTGCACACCTCAAACAAGATTTTTTTTGCTGGACTCACATCCCCCTTCCTTTTTCTTTTTCTTTTTTTTTTTGAAAGAAAAAGGGGTATTATATCACAAGGCTGTCGCCAAAATCAACATTACAATCCTTATCTAAGTCCACCCAACCTTCAATCCAAGGAGGGAAACTCGGGCCCCAAACAATAGAAACTCCTCTATTACAAGCCCATTTGGCCAACTTATGAGCTACTGACTTAAAACTTCTAGGAATAAAAGACAACTTTTTAAAACTATCAAGAGTTAGAAGCTGCCCAATTTCCTCAAGAATTACACCTGCATTTGACTGACGCAAAAGGTTCCCATTAACAGCAACCACCAAAGCTCTGCAATCTGATTCAACAAAAACATTCAAAAAACCCTCCTTCAAACATTCAAAAAACCCTCCTTCAGAGTCCAACGCAAACCATAGAGAACAACCAAAGCTTTTGCCACAAAAGCCTCCACGAAACCGGGGATATAGACAGAAGAAGCTGCCAAGCAAGTTCCCATTTTTAACAAGTTTGCAGCTTTGAATTTTCCATAGCAACAAAGGGGTAAACTAGTTTTAACAAGTTTGCAGCTTTGAATTTTCCATGTAAATAGAAGCTCATTCAGCTTTAGCAGTAACCTCCAACACTCCCACATTTCTAATCAACTTATTTCTATGATGCCACAACGACCAAAGTCCCGTACAAACCCGATTGAAGGCCATTTGAGAAAGAGCTTGCGCCACGGACACCAACAAATCCTTAAAATCACCAGCATCAACGAGCATCAGAATAATCTCCGGCAAAACAATAGGCCAAAATTGCTAGGCACGACTGCAACCACAAAAGATATGAAACAAGTTTTCAACCTGCTGATTACAAATAGAACAAAGTGGGGATTGAATAATATGCCTGTTGTATAAATTCTTCCGAGAAGGGATAAAATTGTGAAAAATCTTCCAAATAAGCAACTTAATTTTTGATGGAACAAAAGACTTCCAAACCTTCTTCCACCAAGAATCAACTCCACCATCAAAAGAAGAAGATTCAGACACCCAAATTATTGAGAAAAACTTTATAGGCACTCTTAACGGAAAACACTCGTCTTTAGAAGAATGCCAACACCATCTATCACTCATTTATGTGGAACACACCTGAATAGAAAGTACTGAGTCCATGTCAACAGGCCAAAGAATTTTAGAGTGTTTAAAGGTATCCCAATGACTACAATCATTTAAAAGATAAGATACAAACATATCTTTATCATCTTCTTTAGAAATCGTAATTAGTTTAAAAGAAGAAGGACGAGGAACCGAAGGGGATTTAAGACCAAAGTATCCTTACCATTACCAATACGTCTTCAAATACCTTTCATCAATAGCTCCCTTCCCCACAAAAGACTCTTCCAAACAAAAGAAGAGTTATAGCTCATCCCAGCCTTAAGAATGGATCCATTTGGAAAGTAACGGCCCCTCAAAACTCTAGCAACAAGGGAAGATGGGTTCTGTAAAATTCTCCAAGACTGCTTTGCCAACCGAGACTGATTAAAACCTTCTAAGCATCTGAAACCAAGACCACTGTTTTCTTTAGAGCCACAAAGAAAATTCCATCAAGCCCAATGAATCTTAGACTTGGAAGAAGATGATCCCCCCCAAAATTTAGCCATAGCTTCAGCCAGTTAATTACAGAGAGAATGAGGAAATCGAATACAGGACATAACGTAGGTAGGGATAGCTTGAGCAATTGATTTAATCAAAATTTCCCGCCCAGCTATCGACAACAGGTTACCCTTCCAACTACCAACTACTTTAAGAACTTTTTCCTTGATAAAGTTGAGTTCCCGAACTTTATTTCTAGAAAAATGGGCTGAGAGGCCAAGATAAAGGCCCAAATCACCTGATCGTCTCATTTGTAACAATCAGGTAAGTAATTCTAGCTAATGTGCACATTAGAGCTAAACAACACTGCATATTTGGTGTAGTTAATGTGTTGCTCAGAAGCTTCCTCATACATTCTCAAGATATCACCGATAATCACTACTTCATTAATCGAAGCTTTGCAGAATAAAAGGCTATCATCTACAAAAAAAATAGATGAGAAATAGAAGGGCTACCCCTAGAAATTCTGTAACCAGATATCATACCATTTCCAAGAGCTACTAACATGAGGAGAGACATTCAGAAACAAACAAGAACAGATACGGAGATAAAGTATCACCTTGTCTAAGACCTCGCTGAGGGGAGAAAGTATCGCCAGCCTCACGATCAATCATGATTGAATAACTGACTGTAGTGACACAATCCATAATAAGATCGTTCCAGCGGGATCAAAAACCCAACTTGGTCATAATTCTAAAGAGAAAAAGTCATTCAACCCTATGATATGCCTTACTCATATCAAGTTTACAAGCCATAATACCAGGACCGGGTCCCCTTTTACTCGAAATGTGGTGAATGCATTCATAACCAATCAGCAAACAGTCTGAGATAAGACATCCTGGAACAAAGGCACTCTGACGCTCAGAAATAATATGAGGCAATATGCCCTTCATCCTGTTAACAATGGCTTTGGAAATAATTTTGGAGCTGACATTACAAAGACTAATAGGCCTGAAATCATTAACTCTCAACGGATTCTTAATTTTAGGGATTAAGACGATGTGAGTATGATTCAAATCTTTTGCTGATTTTTTCTGGTTAAAAACATCCAGAAAAACTTTAATCATCTTCTCCTTCACAATAGACCAATATTTTTGGTAAAACAAAGCTGGAAAACCATCTGGACTTGGCGCTTTGGTAGGGAACATCCGGAAAATAGCCTCTTTAACTTCATTTTTAGTGAAAGGCATGATTAAATCCATATTAATAGTCTTAGTTACTCGGCAAGGAACATGATCAATAGCCAAGGTAACTAGATTCTGAGATGGATTAGAAGAACTATAGATATTTAAAAAGTGCTCTTTGAAAATATTCTTCAGACCAAGCTTCGAATCCACCCAATTCCCACCACTATCCAAGATCCCTTTCACAAAATTTCTTTCCCTTCTTGAGGAGGCTTTTCTATGAAACCAACTAGTGTTCCGGTCAATTGGAGATCAACAGGCGACATAATCAAATCCTTCCCAGTGAAGCCCCAACGAAGCCAACCAATTCTAGATCTTTGCTTCCAATATTTTTCTTCGGCAAGAATAAGAGCATCTAAATCTCCCTCGAGCTCACGAATCTGTCCAAAATTAGGATTTTTCTTTCTAGAAAATTCCTCACGAATGAGAAGTCTAATTCTTTGAATAGCACGCCACTTTTCATTTTTTAATCTTCTACCCCAATTCCACAATTGATTCTTGCATCCACGCAAAGATTCAGCAAAATCATCATGACTTCCATTGGAAGCTTTCCACCCAGCTTTCACTAAGTCAAAACAAGAAGGCTCATCGGTCCAAAATTCTTCAAATCTGAACATCGGTTTGACATAGTGAGGAACTTTCAGCTCCATCAAAAATAAAGAAAATCGACTTGTGATCCGAAGCATACCAATCCAAATTAACAACTTTCAAACTAGGGGAAAAATTACAAAAATCTTTATTTGCTAAAAATCTGTCCAACCGCTTAAAAATAGGCACACCATTTGTCCATCTGTTACACCAAAGTGTAGATGTCACCATTAAAACCCAAATCTTGAAGGCCAATATCTTCCGTAACTTCTCTAAAATCCTCCATACAATGAGATGTCTCATGGGATCCACCCTTCTTCTCATAACTCCATAACATTTCATTGAAGTCACCTCCAACAAGCCAAGAAACCTCCACATTTAGAGACAATCCCCTCAATAAATTCCATGTCAACTCCTTTAAATGATTTATCAGGAAGCCATACATGCCCGAAAAATGCCATTTAATATCGTTCATAGAAATGTCACAATCAATATGATTCTTGGATGAAGAAAGAATCTGCAAATCCATGTCATTCGACCAGAATAAACTAAGGCCTCCACTTAAGTCTATGCAATCTAATAAAAACAATTATCAAAATTCAAACGAGATCTCAAAAATTCAATTCTATCCTTTAGACTTAGTTTTAGAAAGGAACAATAAATTGGGCTTCTCGAAGTGAACTACCTCCAGTAAGTCCGCGAACACCCGTGAATTATTTGCTCCACAGACGTTCCAACATAAGGTTTTTATAATGGGAGGTGGGGCTGATCACCAGCCACCACCAAGCTCATATGATTCATCTCATTATTTCGGACCCGCTTACCTGCCACACCAGTCTCTTCCTCTATTTCCAATTTTCTTTTGCCTTTGATAATATCCATATCTGTGTGGCTACTCCCATCCCTTTCATTAGATTGTTTGAATCTCCTGAATTTTCTGGCCTTTACTTCTTTGCAATCATCAGTATCACTTACCACTTCATTATCTTTTAGCTCTACATCAATTGATTCAAACTCCTTTGAATCCTTTAATTTGGTCACATCATAATTTAATCTCAACACATTCTTCTGCCCTTCTTTGAGATGCGCCTTTGCTTCATTTATTCCTCCCTCCTTAATAACTTCAGAAACATTCCTTTTTTAGACAACTTTTCTTATCTCCATTCGCATATCTCCAAACAGATTGTCTTCCTTTGTATGCCAATTTGCAATCTTTTCAGAAGGTACCATGGAATCTTTTAAGACAACACTGTTGACAACAGGACAATCCCCTTTTCAACTACCTCCTCCCTCCATCTTTCACCATCACTTCTCCCACCAGCACCCCATCTACGTCCACGATCCCCCTTATGTCCTTACCAACTACGTTTAAAGCTACTATCAGAACCATCCGCCTCCTCCCCTTTCGGTTTTTTACCAGATTTTTTTAACATATGGAGCTCTAAGCCAATCACCATAATCATACGACTTTAGGCCAGGACCAACCGTCCCAATATTCAAACATTACTTCGTCAAATGTCCGATGCAACCACACTCGAAACAAAAATCAGGAAGCTTTTCGTAAAGAAGGGGACAAACTGTAATCTTGCCTTCTACAGTTAGCAACTTAATCCCACGTTGAAGAGGACAAGATAAATCTATTACAAGCCTTACCCGAATTATAGGTCATGTCCATTCATTAGATCCATCCTAATCTATTTTAACTAATTGCCCAACTTCATTTCCCAGGGTCTTGGCAACTTCTAAAGTCATACAATTTACAAGAACATTATGTATTTGAACCCAAAAAGGCGCTTCCAAGAAAAACAATCCTGGCACTTGATCATTTCCTTTGAACTCGTTGAAAACCACCAGTGCTCAATCAAAAGACCATGGCCCCAGACTAAACACCCTTTGTTTCTCCATCAGATTTTTTAATTTTATCAGGAATACATTGTTGCTTGCAAATTCAAATTTCGTATCTAGATGCACTTTCTAGACTGATTTCATCACACCCAAAAATGCCTCAATATTTACCTATTCTGAGTTAGAACTTTTGCACCAATGCATAGACGGACATTTTCAGGAGACAAAAAACTATTCACATCATTAATAGAAACCACCTTTCCTTCCTTCTCCTCCATCAAACCAGAAACAACTTCCAGAATCTTTTAAAAAAAAAATCGAAAGAGAAGAGAACGTACCTTCAGATCAGAAAAAGCTTCCAAGAAAACCACCCAAAAAGATCAATATTCAAATTTTGAAGCAGATATACGCCAGAAATGCTACAATACAGAGGTCTTCTCACAAGCCCTCGACAAGAAATACAGAACCCGATTCCAAGAGAGAAACAGGCTACCAAAAGAAAAAAAAAACCAGATTCCACATGAATCAAACGAAAACCAAAATGCCCAAATTGAAATTGTTAGGAAACAACAAAGAAAAACTCTAAACGCACTGAAAAACCACCAAACCCTTTTACTTAGAAGGGGAGTCTCTCATGTGGAGAGAAAAGTCAGGATAAGCAAAAGTTTTGCACTACTCCGATTTACTCACATCCCCCTTCCAGCTCCTCTAAAAACACACCTTTAGGTACATCCGGTTTATTTTCTCTAATGTATATGGTTGGATGTTTACGAATATATTATTCATTATTACATTTGGAAAATTACATAGATGTATGTTTTTATTTTTTATTTTTTTTCATATATGTACGTTTGTGTATTTACAATAAGTTGTATGGTTTAAAAAGTTCATCATTCTGGTTAGAGATATTTATGTTTGTCAATAGTTGTAATAGTTTTTTTTATTATTATTTATTTAACAACATTTGTAGGTGGAGAGATTCGAATCTATAACTTAGTTCTACAAGATGATGTTATTGTTTTCCTCTTTTTGCCACCATAGTTAGAATATCAACTATTAAGTTTGGACATTTTTCCAAAACAAAATAGATTTACCTATTTTTCAAGTTATACATACTATTTAGACAAGTGGTTGAATCTACCAACTACTAATATATACGGATTATACATCAAGGGTTGGTGGCGTGTTGGTTTTAATTGATTGATTATAATGCAATTCAACACAAGGGTCGCAAATTCATTTTGACCCTAATATTTGTTATCTAGATCCACTAGTTTTTTCAATTTAAAAACATAAAAGTGGTAATACATGTTTTTATTTTTTTTAATAATTTGAAAAGGTTTTGGAGATGAACCTTAGAGAAAATATATTGAAAAAGTATTATATTATATATATATATATATATATATATATATATGAAAGTGAAATTTAGTTTAAGAGAAAGATGTATCAAGTTACGTTCATGTTAAGAAAAAAGATTAGATATATTAATTATATATACTCTTTCTTCATTTGCATAAATGTTGAGATGATTGAGTTGGTCTAAGGTGCAAAATTAAGGTTCTGGTCCATAATCTCAAAAAATGTTAATGACATCTTGTACAATCTAATAAACTTGAGCTATAAATTCAACCTCTTTCTACAAATGTTGTTTGGTAAACAAAATAAAATAGAATAAATCTCAAATTATAAATATTAAAATAATATTTTAACTTTTTATTTTTATTTTTTAAGTAGAAGAATGTAGGATAGAGATTACACTATTGAGTGGAGTCATAGCAATAGAAAGTTTCCCCAAAGAAACTATAGTTTTCCATCATAGTTCTCCAAAAGAATAAACTGCAAGTGAAATGATTACAGAGACAAAACTTACAGAACAAGATCCTGGAAAGTCATTGGAGAATGGGCATAAGTAACTATTTGCCTCAAAATATTACAAAGTGATCTGTAAAAGGACACAACTTCAACCTCTCCTTTTCTTTCCATCTCTTCATTTCATTTCCTTTTCTTTTTTTTTTTTTTTTTTTTTTTTCATTTTTGGGAAGCACCTTTACCTTGTATTTCCAATTAGTCCAACTTAATCTTAAACTTTTCATTTCATTAAAATTTAACTTAGATGAGCACCAAATTTTAATAACTTCATTTTATTGAGTCTCTTACTTTAGACAGAAAATATACGTAACTAGCTTGAACGCTACTAAATGAATTTGGAAGCGTTTCTAGAATAAGTATTTCACTATTGTCTTTAATAGTTGGTGTAAAAGTTGGTGGCACCTTATTTTATTTTTTACCTTTTATTTCTTATCACTTACCTCCACTTTTTGTTTTTGAGAAACAAATCTCCAAGAATTTTACAATAAAAAGATGTTAGATCCTCTTTAACATATATGAGATAGATGCAATATTTTATGCCTGACTAATTGGTTTTGAGATAAATAGCAGATTTACCTCATGATATCAGAGAACATTAAATTTAAATAGGTATTCAAAAGCAGGGTTGAGAATCACACATTCCAAAGATGAGGAGATCTTCTAATATAGTGAAAATAGATGGATTACCACGAATAAATTTTAAGATGTAACCCATATTTATCTAACAGAAAACCATAAGATGAGGTTAGTTTTACCATTGTTTTTTTTTTCTTTTAAATTATTCTAAAGTGCTTTGGAGTCCTACTTTTTTATGTCGAGCATTCATAGAAAACTAAGATTCGAGGAATAAAAAGAATGCAGCCCCAAACAAAAAAGAGCCAACCTAAAGTTTGAGTAAAACACTCTTATGTTTCAGCCATGCTCAAAAGCTCTCCAAAACATACTCTGATAGCAAATGAGTCTACTTCTGGTGTGGGTAATCATTTTTCAAGTTGCATTCTACAAGAAACTTGTGGCTCCAAATAAACAACTTGGAAACATGCATGAATTTCTAGATGAAGCTAAAGTTAGTTTTATGTAGCAAACAACAAAAGAAGTCGCCTACACAATCCTACCAAAAGAATTCTTTTTTATGCAGACATACCCGGAAACATTCTAGTCTTGACCATGGATGGCATTTGGATTCCCGATGTCAGAACGACCATACTTCGCCGCTGCAAACAAGTAAACTCCAACAACTCCACCAAGAACTCCGAGGACCATAGAAAAAAGCTGGAAATTTGCAAGGAATTCACCTCTAACCTCACTATCTTTTGAATGGCACATGACCATCATATCGTCCTTGAGCTCACAACCATCGGGCATCATTGGACCATACAGAGTGAAGGCCGTCTGATAAAACCAAAGGCCTTGAAGGGTGATGGCAATGCCACTGCACACGTCAACCGGGAAGCTGGTAGGTAAAATAGCACCAGCAACCGTTGACAGAATGCAGAGCCCTATCAAGAGGACAAGGAGAACATGATAGTAACCTTCAAGGCCTTTATGAGTTGTTGAATGAAAGTAAAACAGTAGATACTCGGCGCAGAATGCCGTGGCAGCTATCAGACAAAGAGCTTCATCTGGTAGGCGAACAAATCTGAACAAAAAGCAGCGAGAGTTGAATAATCAGCTCTCTTTCAGCAAAAACTAGTAATTAAGACAGAGTGAGAATAAACTGCACATAAGTGTTTTCAAAGCACAAAGTGATACTATCGCCTCAAAGCGACAGGTGATAAAAAGACGAGGCCTGAGCAAAGTGAGGCACAACAAATAAATGTATAACTAAATTATATATTGAGCATAAATTGATATATAAAACATACTTTTGTTTTCATAAAATTTCAAATTCGTACATAATAATACTAAAAAGTAAAAGAATAATAAACCACACAAATTATGTTATTATAATATAGATCATACATATTAAATTATTATTTATATAAAAATTAATACTAACCGAACGTATAGAAAGCAAAAAACACACACACACGCATAGATATATATATTTTTGAAACAAGGGTAACCACGCCCATCCTTAAGCCAGGCACCGAAGACATGGAAGGAGTAATGTCACAGGTGAGTCTCGAACTCGGGACCTTGAGAGGAGCATACCCTCAAAGCCCAAATCTTCAACCACTGTGCCACCCCTTGGGGACTATATATATATATATTTGTAATAGAAATTAACCCAATTCAATATCTTCAATAAAGACTTCGCATGGTGGCTGGACTTCTTCATGAGCTAATTCTTGGTTATTTTCGTTGATATCAAGTAAGCATATTGATAAATTAATAAAAGTTCAACAAGGTGCACGCCTTGGCTTGAGGCGTAGGCGATATTTTGGGCGCAAAATGGCAAGGATAAGCAATAGCTTGATTGAAGGCACCAACCTTGGTTTTTTAAGAGACAATATCACCTATGTGCAAGGCGATGGGCATAGGCGAAGAAACGCGACAGCTGACAGCACATGTGTTTAAAAACATATTAAAAGATAATTGAACTAACAGCACAATTCATACTAGATCAAAAGAGTTAGGTGTGTTTGGGCCCCGTTTATGTAAACGGCCGAGTCCTTAATGGGGTTTGAGTTCCTCCGAAAAAGAAAATTCTGATATTTTCCACCATCAGTTTGACGTCACTAAGTGAAGGAGTAAATGGATAGAAGTAAAATGGATTTTGTGGGGAATCACTAAGAAGCATGCTTATAACCCAGAGTGGAATACCTTGATTTTACAGAGAGGAGAGCGATGAGTCCAAAAATGAAGAACATGAGAAGCATCCCGGAGTGTTCGAAGTTGTTCATGTGAGAAGGGTTCAAGAGTCCATGGACAAAGAAGGTGAAGTGGGTGGAGTACAAAAGCTCAACACACAAGTCAAGGAAAGCGCCGATGACAACCACGTAAAGCTCCAAGTATTGAAAGCCAGGGACGGGGTTCCAGACACGAACGCGAAATAGATTGGGGTTAGAGACGAAGCGCAGGATGGCACTCCAGACGTGCCAAACACCAACCAGAAGAAAGAGCGTTCCGGGGAGAACATGGCCTTTGAAAGATCCCATATCAGTCTTCTTCAGTTCTCCTTCTCTACTGTTTTCCCCACACCCAACAAATAAAAAACAAGGGAATTAAGAGATTGAAAGTAAACTAAGAAAGGGATTGTCGTATCATTGAAAGCAGGGTTCAATAGGGCAATGATGAGAAAGGGGGAAACCAGATCGAGGGCCAAAAGCAACAAACAACAACCAAAATTATGAAAGAATCGCGTAATGTAATGATAACTGGAAAAAACTGAATTGAACCCACCGTGCCACAGATTTTGCTGAACAACAACAACCACTTGCGCTTTTACGGACAATCAATGTGGCGTTGACGATGCCCTCAACCATCCACCCTTCCTTCTCAAACTCCCCCCTCAAATCTTTTTACTTTATTTAAATATTCCCTATTTTCCATTTTCAAAAATCAAATTAATTCTATAAATATAAATTCTCACACAAATCCGACCAAGGGGACCACAAACTTTACTCTATAATACTCATTCTCAACATCCATTTTAAGAGTACAACAAAATAATTTATTATTATTTTGCTATTACTACTATTAACATATTATCATACAATTTTTGTTATTGTTTTCATTTTATAAGTAAGATTATAATCATCTGTATTTTATCAATAAATTAAAATCAATGTAATAATTAAGCTTAATAATTGTCAATAATTGTTTCATGATTAAGAAGTGATGAGAACCAACAAAGATAGTAAATTCGCATTATTAGTATACAAAAGTTTAAATTGAATAAAATTAATTAACCACTATTAGTATGTAAAATTTTCAAAAAGTTAAAATGTAAAAGTAAGAATTAAAGATAAATGTTAAAAAAGTAATTAAAGAAAAAAAAAGTGAAAACAATAACTTTAAAATAAGTTATATAAAGCGAGAATGTGAAAAGTTGTTTAGTAATTAATATTAATTTTATCACATTTTTAAAATAAATATCATATTCATATTAACTTAAAGTGTGGTTAAGGGGAAATTCTTTTGAACTATTTTACCCTCAAGGCAGACTCTAAATTACAAACATGTTATCTATTTAAAATGTGTTTTAATTATTTAAAAAATTAAATGTAAATAACGTAGAAGATATTTACAATATGATTTAGATTTTCATCATTTAACCTAAGATATTTTCACCAAATCTCATAGATTTCATGTCTAAGTTAGAAGATAAAGATTTGACATATATTATGAACAGTCAAAATTTTCAAACAAAATCCAAAAAATTATTTCGATTTGGTCTCTCATTTTCTATATAAAAGAGTCTCATTTTCCTATTAATTCACCTGTTCTTAATTTTTAATTTCTTTCTTAAAAAACTTACTTTTTCAATTTTTTTTTTTTCAGAGATGAAGGTTGTTTTTTCATATTTACAGAGATGAAGATTATGGTTTTTTAATTTTTTTTAATAACAAGTAGTTCAGGTTTTTTTTTTCTCATCCTTCATCTTTCTTTTACTCTTTCAATGATCTCTCAATTATGTTAATGCTTTATATATTCATTTTTTCTCTGTCAATTATTTGTAGTGATCCATAATTCAATATTGTATAGCAATCTTTAACATTTGTCTGAATTATTATTTTTTTCTTTTTAAAATTTGATAATACAAGTACAACAATATATATATATATATACACAAATTCTCACATAAATCAGAGGAAGGGAATCACAAACCTTACCTATAATTTAAATTCTCAAGATAGGTTTTAAATACAATAGTATAATTTATTATTCACACAATTATTATTATTATTTTTCTATTACTACTATTAACATATTATCATACAATTTTTGTTATTTGTTTTCCTTTTTTTTTTTATAAGATTGATATTTTGTTCTAATAAAATATTACTTCCTTTTAAGGAAGAAAAATATATTTATGCCTATTTTTTATAATCGATATATTTTTTTTGTAACTTTCAATATACTAATTCATTAATTAATGGTTTTCTTTTCAAATTAAATAATAAAATCTAAGTATTCTATTGAATAATTAAAAAAAACACTTCATATTCTTTTGATTAAATTGGTTATTTAAAAATTTGTAACTTTATATCTTCTATAATTAATTTTATCAATAAATTAAAATTAATGTAATAATTAAGCATAATAATTGTCAATAATTGTCTCATGATTAAGAAGTCATGAGAACCAACAAAAATAGTAAAATCGCATTATTAATATACAAAAATTTAAATTGAACAAAATTAATTAACTACTATAATAATTAGTATTTAAAAATTTTAAAAAGTTAGAACGTAAAAGTAAAAATTTAAGATAAATGTTAAAAAATGTAATTAAAGAAAAAAAGAAAAAATAAAAGACATTGAAAACATTAACTTTAAAGATAAGTTATATAAAGTAAGAAGGTGAAAAGTTGTTTAGTAATTAATATTAATTTTATCACATTTGTTAAATTAGAAAACCTTAACTTGGGTTGCACTTTGTTAATATTTTGATTTAGTTTTCCCTTCAAATTACTAAGTCTTGCCTCTATCTTTTTAAACGTTTGTCATTTTTTTTTTATAATTTTCAACATAGTTTCTCCCTTTGTATTTCAATCTATTTATTTGGATTTTGTAAAGTATTATAATTGAGACATATTCTTAATAATAGAAATTTGGAAGGTAAGTTGCCACCCGTAAAAATGATAACTCAATTTAATTATTATTTGTCAAAATTAATAATGATCTTTAATCAATAACCATTATACTAAAAATTAAAAATTGAATGATTAAATAAAATATCAATATGATAAATAAGTATTCCTTCCACTCTAATATTGTATTTCTAATTTGAAAAAAACTTCATTTGAAATTCTAATACTTTTGAAATTTTGTTGTTAAAAATGAGTAGTTGAACCTTATTTTTATAATGATAGGAAATTTTTAAATTTTACGACATTTAAATTGTATTTTATTTATTATTCAATAGGAAAAAGTTAGAGTTGATTTGTGAATAACTTTTCTTTTAATTATTTATTCAATAAATATATTTACGACTTTTGTAAGAATATAATTTAGCTTTATAATAAAACAGTGATTTTTTTATTTAATTTTGATTTTATTTGTATGTGAGTGAGTTTTTTTTTCTTGTCCTCTCGTGAGGAGAAAACTTAATTGAATGAAAAATATAAAAAATAAAGGTAAAATTTTTCATTGATACAAAAAGAGTAATTAAATAAGAAGTAATTATGATAGTAATTAAATTTTAAGAATGGAGAAGATGTTTCTTTATTTTTATTTTATTTTATTTTAAGTAATTAAACATGAAGCAACATGGATAAGATGTAGTAAATTCAAAGAAGTGGAAATGTGGTACGGTTAAAATAAGGGAATTAAATAACAACCATTAATACAAAAAGAATAATTAAATAAGAAGTGATAGCAGTTAAATTTTAAGAAATGGAGAAGATGTTTCTTTATTTTTTTATTTTAAGTAATTAAACATGAAGGATCGTGGGTAAGGGGTAGTAAATTCAAAATAGTGGAAATGTGGTGTGATTAAAATAAGGGAATTAAATAGGCAACAAATGTGTGTAATTCATATTCTTAAAAAAAATATCTGTCTAATTCATGTGGGTGCTAGTGCAAATGGAATGACATAATTAGAACTACAAAAAAAGTTGTAAGGTAAAATTGTCTATAAAATATTTTCATTTTAAGTCACAATTCAAGGTAGTATGATGATATGATATGATTTTATCTCATCCTCCAAAAATTATTATTATTATTTTTAACAATCAAATTATTCTTTCTTTTACTTCAATTTCTCTCTCTTCCTCACACCTACCAAAATTCTAACAGAAATTCACTTTGTAACTCTCGTTATTAAAACACACACCACACTCATTAAAATTAAATCACCTTAAATACATATGATTAACTCTACCTAAAAATCTTTATGGTCTTAATTTATGCCAAAAAAAAATATATATTTTTGGAAAAAAATGATTGAAACTCACCCATCACTACTTCTCCATCAAAGTAAATTATAATTTTAATATATTTTTCTTGATCAAGTTTTTAATAAATATTATATATTTTTCATTTGCTCCCTCTGTATTTATCTATGTGTATCCGATTATTATTAAAATAAAATAAAAAAATAGATGCAAATAATTTATAGAAAAAAATATAAAAATTTGTAGCCTAAAATTGTTTGGGCATTTGACTTTTTTTTTTGCATATATATTCTTCATTTTTTTTAAAATGATGCTAATAATATATATATCGCTTGTTTTTTTTTTTTTAAGGACTACGGCTTGTTATTAATTTAATAGTTTCTACTTTTAATTATCAATTACAATTACAAATGTATTTTTATTATTGTTAGAAATAAACCAAATTAGATATTGCCAACAAAGTTTACCAAAATATTTCAAATTATGTTTATATATGTCTTTGTAGTTTGAATTTTCCCCACTTTTTTTTTTTTTTGAGAATGAATTTTCCCCACTTTTTTTTATTGAAGTTTATATTTCATTTTTATTTGTGCGATTTATGTAGTATTATTTATATTTTATAATGTGAAGTAGTTTGACGTCAAGATTTAATTAATTGTTCGTAATAAGTTTTTATATCTCAATCTCGTAGTAATGCATTCTAAAATTAATGGTTAAAAATTAGGAGCATAAAGTTGCATATATTTTCTTCAACAAAATTAACATAATTTATGAAAAAAAATTCTATTAACATTTGTTTTCGCATGCATTCTAACAAATATCTTAAATAAATAATAATAATAATAAAAAATAGTAATAAAAAATAAATTCCTAATTATACACCAATTTCATAAAAGATATTTGCTCATTTAATAATTTTTCAGTCAAACATGTTATCCAACTTCATCTAAGTAGAGTTGTAAGATTACAAAGACGGATTGACCATGTTGATTCTATAACGTTGTATCATATAAGCGTAACACCAAAATCTTGAGATAATTTAAAGACTAAAAAATCTTTGTAAACAATTGAATTGAGTGAAACAAACTAAAGAGAAGATTTAGATTTTGGAGTTGGAGTTGATGAAAAAATGGTGAAAATAATTCATTTTTATAGATAAAAGAAGTTGGATGTTACAAAAACCTTTTGAATTTCATAACTTATAAAATTTAATTGTTATTATGAATTATACTTTATTATAAAATTTAATGGTGAAAAACCATTATTATTTAAGAAATCATTAATGTTAGGTTACAAAAGATGAAGCTCATAATTTGTCCTTTATTTTGTAACTTTTCTAAAATTATTTTATATATATTTAATATAGAGTAGCATATTTTTCAATTGGACAAAATAGTACAAAAATGACTCTCGTTTCTTAGCCACACTTTAAGGTTGCAAGAAAGATTAAGATAAATATATTAATAAGAGTTGAACTTTTTAAAACTATATATTATAGATTCAAAACGAAAATATCACCTAAACAATAATTTAAGGTAGCATGAAATATGATATTATTTTATTTTGAGAAAATGATAATAAGCCAATTAAAAATATATAATTTTTATTTATTAGTTTTATATTTATAACATATTTTTATTTTTATTTTTATTTTTTTGAATTTAACAAAAATAAAGGAGAGAGATTTGAATTCATCATTATATATATATATATTTATATATATATATATATAATAATAATAATAATAATAATAATAATAATAATAATAATAATTTTGGGGAAGGGAGATTCGAACCTATATCCTTATAGTTCCTAGGTTCTACAAAATGTTGTTAGAACTTAGCTTTTATTGACATCATTTTTTGGTTCAATGACACACAAACACAATTATGTAATCATTATATTTACTTATTTATTAATTATTATTACTATTTATATAGGTGGATTTTTAAAGTTTAACTCATATATAGAAAAATTATGTTATTTTAATCAAATTGCTTATCAATATATTAAAAGTACACTTTTATTCAATAAAAAAGCTTTTATTTTACATTTTATTTTACATTACAAACAAAAAAGAAAAATAAAACTCTTTCACATTCTTTGATTGAATTAGTTGTTTAAAAAATAGTAACTATCTTCTATAATTAAATTATCATCAATATATTATTAATAAATCAAAACTAATGTAATAGTTAAAAGTAAATTATCATCAGTATATTATTAATAAATTAAAAGTAATGTAATAGTTAAAAGTAATGGTCAGTAACTTAAAGACATAAATATAAATTTAATGACTAAGAGGTGTTGGGTTTGAGTCCCCCATCCCCCAATTATTGTAATCTCGAAAAAAAATTTAAAAGTAATAGTTACTTAATGAATAAAAAGTCATGAATTCATGCCAAAAAAGTAGTAGTTTAACCCAATTAAAAAAAATAGTTATGCATAATCTTTATATAATTTAAAATAATAATAAAAAATATTAATTAACAAATTTATAATTTTTGCTCATAACTTTTGATATTTAGTCAATTATAAATTTGTATATGTTTATATATTTCATACTTAATTATGTTTATTGGTGTTTTTCGATATCTGAATATAATAAATAAACTTAATGTTATAAATGTAGGCGAACAAAGAGATAGAGAGAATGGTTTGGGGGGAGAAAAGGGATAATCCTGATATTTTTTGTGTTCATTACAAGTCTCTCAAAGCCCTTATTTATAACATACAATGATTTTATATTTAGTAAAGCAATAACTCACCCTTGCCTAAATTAACTAAGAGTAGGAGAGTCTTAAGGCTAAATTGTAGAGACTCTTGACTCTTTAAGGAATATCTATTTATAAGACTCCCCTTAGATATCCATAACTGCCTCATTAAAAGCCTTGCTAGGAAAACCTAATGGGAAAAACCTTAGTCAAGGGAAAAAGAGTGCAGTGTCTTTTACTTCCCCTCATGAAAATATTATTGAAGATCTCTGAGATGCCGCATTCCAATGTTGTACACCAATTTTTCAAATATTGCAGTAGGTAATGCTTTTGTAAATAAGTCAGCCAAATTTTCTTTTGAAGAGATTTGTTGAACTGTAATGTCACCATTTTCTTCAAGATGATGTGTGTAGAAGAGCTTTGGTGAGATATGTTTAGTTCTATCTCCTTTGTGTATCCTTCTTTGATTTGTGCTATACACGCTGTATTGTCTTCGTATATTATTGTGGGTATGTCTCTGGTACAAGGTAAGTCACAAGTTCCCCGAATTTGTTGAGTCATTGACCTCAACCATACACATTCTCGACTAGCCTCATGAAGTGCAAGAACTTCTGCATGATTTAAAGAAGTGGCTGTAATGGTTTGCTTTACGGACTTCCATGATATAGCTGTTCCTCCACATGTGAATAGGTAACCAGTTTGAGATTTAGCTTTGTGAGGATCAGATAAATATCCTGCATCTGCATAACCAACTATATCAAGATTTGATTTGTTGGAATAAAACAAACCCATATCAATCGTTCCTCGAAGATAACGGAGTACTTGCTTAACTCCATTCCAATGCCTTTTTGTAGGGAAAGAACTATATCTAGCTAATAAATTGACTGAAAAAGTTATATCAGGTCGTGTATTATTAGCAAGATACATAAGTGCACCAATCGCACTAAGATATGGTATTTCTGGACCAAGTAGTTCTTCATTATCTTATCTAGGTCGGAATACATCTTTGTTTACATCCAGTGACCGAACCACCATTGGAATGTTCAGTGGATGTGCTTTGTCCATGTAAAATCTTTTCAAAGTCCTTTCTATGTAAGTTGACTGATGAATAAATATTCCATCTGCAAGATGTGTAAACCAAGGCAAAACTTTGTTTTTCCTAGATTTTTCATCTCAAATTCCTTTTTAAGGTATTCTATTGCCTTTGAAAGCTCTTCAGAAGTTCTAATAATGTTCAAATCATCAACATATACAGCTATAATAACAAACCCTGACTGTGATTTCTTTATAAATACACATGGACAAATAGGGTTATTTTATATCATTCTTTTAGTAAATATTCACTAAGGCAATTATACCACATTCGTCCAGATTTTTTTAATCCATATAAAAATCTCTGTAACCTAATGGAATATAATTCTTTTGAGTTCAATTTGTATGATTCAGGTACTCTAATCCTTCAGGGATTTTCATATAAATATCATTATCTAGAGATCCATATAAATAAGCTGTTACTACGTCCATTAGATGCATATCAAGCTTTTCGTATACAACCATGCTAATCAGATATCTCAGTGTTATTGCATCCACCACAGGAGAATATGTCTCGTCATAGTCAATACCAGGCCTTTGCGAGAATCCTTGTGCAATAAGTCTCGCTTTGTATCTTGTGACTTCATTTTTTTCATATCTTTTGCGTACAAATACCCATTTGTATGCAACAGGTTTTACACCTTCAGGTGTACGAACTATAGGTCCAAAAACTTCACGTTTTGAAAGTGAGTGTAATTCGTCTTGAATTTCTTCTTTCCACTTTAGCCAATCTTTTCTGTGTCGGCATTCTACTATAGATCTAGGTTCAGAATCTTCATTGTCATAAATTATTTCGTGAGCAACGTTGTAAGAAAAAATGTTGTCAACAACTATGTCCTTTCAGTTCCATCTTTTTCCTGTCGTAACATAATTTATTGAAATCTCATTATTATCCTCATTTACTTGAGCATCTTCGATATTTTCATTTTGAGTCATGTCTAAAGATTCTTTAAGAATATCAACATTTTCAATTGAGTCGCCTTGACTATTGACTATTTTTCTTTTTCGAGGATTCTTATCATTAGAACCTACGGGTCTACCACGCTTCTGGCGTGCCATAGACTCCTTAGTTGAAAATTTTTGTTGTGTTGAGACTTCTATTTTGGATGGAGCATTCATTGCTGGTATGTATGACTGAGTCACTTTCTGAGCATTTGTAAATGCATATGGTATTTGATTTGCTATATTTTGTAAATGGATTATCTTTAGAACTTCTAGTTCACAATAATTTGTCTGGGGATCAAAATGAGACAATGAAGAAGTACTCCATGTAATTTCTTTTTCCAATTTAAGAATTTATCCCCCTAAAGTTGGAAAATTTGTCTCATTAAAATGACAATCAGCAAATCTCGCTGTAAACACATCGCCCGTTAAGGGTTCAAGATATCTAATAATAGACGGGGAATCAAAACCAACATATATTCCTAACCTTCTTTGAGGACCCATCTTAGTAAATTGTGGTGGAGCAATTGGTACATATACTGCACATCCGAAAATTCGCAAATGGGAAATTGTAGGTTCCTGCCCATAAACTAATTGTAATGGGGAATACTTATGATAGGCTACAAGTCTGATGCGTATAAGTGATGCTGCATGCAAAATATCATGACCCCACACAGATATTGGAAGTTGTGCTCTCATAAGTAATGGTCTAGCAATTAATTGCAATCGTTTTATAAATGATTCTGCTAAATCATTTTGAGTATGAACATGAGCTACTTGATGTTCAATGTTTATTCCAATGGATGTACAATAACTATTGAATGCTTGAGATGTAAATTCACTAGCATTATCAAGACGAATGCTTTTGATTGTATAATCAGGAAAATGTGCTCTTAACTTTATTATTTGAGCAAGTAGTCTTGCGAATGCAAGATTTCGACTTGATAATAAACATACGTGTGACCATCTACTGGATGTGTCAATTAAAACCATAAAATATTTAAATGGTCCACTTGCTAGATCAATAGGTCCACATATATCACCATGAATTCGTTCTAAAAATGTAGGTGACTCAATTCCTACTTTGAATGATGATGGTCTAATAATTAATTTTCCTTGAGAGCAAGCTGAACATGATAACTCTTTAAATTGAAGAATTTTATGGTTCTTTAATGAATGTCCTCTTGAATTCTCAATGATTTTTCTCATCATTATTGATCCTGGATGACCCAATCGATCATGCCAAACTGTGAATATATCTGAACTCATGAACTTCGGATTCGTTGTTGCATATGTTTCAACAACATTTATATGTGTGTAGTATAATCCAGAAGAAAAAGCAGGAAACTTTTCTAATATATGTTTTTCATTTGAGACAACAGAAATAATATAGAGATATTCAATTTTATCTTTATTATCTGTCTCAATACGATATCCGTTATAACGTATATCTTTAAAACTGAGTAGATTTCTCTTTGATTTACTAGAGAACAAAGCATAATCAATTGTAACTTTTGTTCCTCTAGGCAAAATAAGATTTGCTTTTCCAAAACCTTCGATCAAGTTTGCAGAACCTGATATTGTATTGACACTTGCTTCAAGCATTGTCAATTTAGAGAAATATTTTCTGCTTTTAAGTATTGTATGTGTAGTTGCACTATCTGCCAAACATAGGTCTTCATGAGCCAAACTTTGAGAAAAGTCCATGATTCTTCAAAAAGAAATAATAATAATAACAAATAAATAATTATTATATTATTATTAACATGAAAAATAAATTGATTTATAAAAAAATTTAAAATATAAACTAAATGCATTAAAGAAAGGCAAAATACAAACTGACTCAGAAAACATAAATAAGCATAATAATGTCTAATGATTGACATTGTCATTTGAAATCTTTTCCATTTCTATAGCTTCCCCTTCATTAGATTAAAAAAAAAATCAGGAATATCTAAATGAGTCATGCTTGAAGGGTTATAAGCATCATCTTCTTGATATGCAAAGTTTGCTTCCACAGTTTTTTCTTTCTTCAATGATGCTTGGTCGAGATCAACTAAGTATTTAGGCGTGCGACATGTACGAGACCAATGCCCTTTCATACTACATCGAAAACATTGGTTCTCAACACTTTTAGAGCTTTGGCCATTTTGTGGAGTTTTTCCTTTTTGACCATCATTATTCATGGTTCGCTTGAAATTTGAGTAATTATGTCGACCACCACGAAATGAATAATTGTTTCGTCCTCTTCCACGACCTTGACCACGACCACTACCTTGACCATGATCATAATTATTTATAGCATTCACTTTAGGGAATGGTGTTGCTCCAGTTGGTCGAGATTCGTGATTTTTCATTAGAAGCTCGTTATTTTGTTTGGCCACTAAAAGGCATGATATAAGTTCAGAATACTTTTTAAAACCTCTCTCACGATATTGCTGCTATAGGAGCATATTCGAGGCATGAAAAGTAGAAAAGGTTTTCTCTAATATATCCTCATCTGTAACCTTTTCTCCACATAATGTTAATTTTGAACTTATTTTGAAAATAGCGGAGTTATAATCACATACTGATTTAAAATCTTGCAACCTCAGGTGCATCCAATCATATCGAGCTCTTGGAAGAATAACTGTTTTTTGATGATCATATCTCTCTTTTAAATTTTTCCATAAAATGTTGGGATCTTTTTCAGTTAGGTACTCAAATTTTAATCCTTCGTGAAGATGATGGCGAAGGAATATCATGGCTTTTGCCTTATCTTGATTTGAAGCTTCATTTTTCTTCCTTTATCGTTTCTCCAAGATTCATTGATTCCAAATAAATTTTAGCATCAAGCACCCATGACAAATAATTATTTCCATTGATATCAAGGGCAACAAACTCTAGTTTTGTAAGATTTGCCATTATAAAACTATGACAAAGAAATTGATTTATGTTAGAAATTGAATAAATGCATCTATTATACATTCTAAAAAAAGTATTTTATACATTCATATGGTTATTTTTTTGTATTATTTTAACAAATAAAAAGTATTTCATAAAAAAATATAAAAAAAAAAATTATAAAATTACTTTAAAACTTTTTTTATAAAATAATATTTTCACGTGCAAGGCATGTAGTGTTTTCTAGTATATAATAAGGTCGATTTACCTTAGTGACAAGTAACATGTAATTTTAGACTTCGCCACCTTGTTGAAAAATAAAACTGTTGTTAAACCTTTTGGTCAAACAAGATCTGTCACATAATGGAGAACAATCGAGACAAAATTATCTAATAAAATCAGTAGCCCAAAAACAAATCAATTATAGAAATTAAATAGAGAAGAAAGAATTACACCAGGTTTTAAAGTGGTTCGATCAAATGTGATCTACTCCACTAGTCCCTTTCATTAATACAAGCTTTAAATGACTTCAGACATCAATTAGTCTTAAAACCATCTCACATCAATTGGTCTTAAAACCAATTCACCACAAGTTTCTTCCCTTTGCCAATGCACACAACCTTTCACCCTTTGTAAAGGTTTAGGAAGACAACTCTATCTCACAAGAAACACCTTCTCACTCTTAGGGAAAACTCAATGCTGGGATGAAAGTTACAAAAGACGGTAGCCTCACAATAGTTTTACAAACATATTTTACATTTTTCACACAAATACACTAAGGTGGGCCCACACTTACACGTGAGAAAAATAGGAAATACAGACGTCTATAGTCTTTGTCGAAAATATCCTTGTTGGATTAATTAAAACAAATATGATAATTTTTCAAAATATAACAAATCTCCACCTTGACAACTTATACACAAAACACTAATCACCCATGAAAAGAACTAAGTATCATAAATTACAACTCAACTAAGTTGATAGCCTTCAAACAATTCTCAAACTTACAAGATGGTAGCACCTTGGTAAAGATTTTTGCAGCATTATCTTCTATAGAAATCTTTTGCAAACATATCTTTTCCTTAGACAAAACATCAAGGATAAAATGAAACTTAACATCAATGTGTTTTGTTCTATCATAGTATGTTTGGTTCTTAGATAAAAACACTGCACTCTGGTTATCGTAGTGAATTACCACCTGCCCATCATTCCTTTGTAGAAGTTCATAAACCAATTCTCTCAACCAAAGGGTTTCTTTAACAGCTTTAGACGTTGTCACTTCTGTAGTTGACAAAGCAACTATAGATTGAAGGGATGCTCTCCAACTTTTTTTTTTTTTTGAAAACCGGGAAATCGGAGCTTCGCTCCCCTATACGCGGGGCACCACTGGTCCATCTCTAGACTGTGGCACCGGGATACTTCGAAGGGTATTCTAGTTTAAGCGCTTTCCAGTGGCCTCAAACCCAGGGATCTCTCAAGGAAGCATGCCTTGAAGTCCTTTGCCTCAACCGCTGGGCTGCCCCTTGGGGACAGATGCTCTCCAACTTATTGTGTTGTCTATAACCTTGAATTCCCAACCAATTAAAGATTTTTTTCTATCAGAATCTGCAGCATAATCAACATCAACAAACCCTTCAAGATACAAAACATTAGCAATACTTCTCTTGAAGCACAAACCAGACTTCACCGTGCCTTTTAAGTATCTCATCATTTATTCAACAACTAACCAATGTCATTTTCCATGATTCAGCATGTTTCTACTAATCAAACTCATATCTTATGCTGGATCAGGCCTAGTACACCATGAGGTACATTGAACTACCAACAACACTAGCATAAGGAACATTAGACATTCCAAACATTTCTTCATCTATAACTAAGGATTGTTTAGCTGACAACTTAATATGTTGACCAACAAGAGCTTCTACTGACTTACAATCTTCCATTTTAATTAAACTTACTAAGAAGTTTAAGACTATTTAGACTCATGAGAAAGTTTCATAACACTAAGACTCCTATTCCTGGCAATATCAATTCCAAGTATCCTTCTAGTAGCTTCAGATCTTTCATATTAAAGTTTTTCTATAATTAATCCCTTAATTTTATTAATCTCATTTCTATCTGAGCTCGCAATCAACATATCATCCACATACAATAGAAAATATATTGGCACATGTAGATTGACATGTTTGTAATAAACACAATTAACTAATTGGCTTCTACTGAATCCACATGAAACAATAAAAGAATCAAACTTCAAATACCATTGTCTTGGAGATTACATCAAGCTAGATGAAGACTTCTTCAACAAACATACCTTGCCATCGATTTCCTTGGTGACATACTCAAATGGTTGTTACATATATATCACTTTAGATAGCTCCCCGTGAAGAAATGAAATCTTCACATCCATTTATTCTAATTCAACATCAAATGCAGCCATTAGCTATAAAATAAATCGAATAAAAGTTTGTTGATAGCTCTCAAATAGAGGGTTCTATATTTAGCATTTTTTTAAGGTTTGGGGGGGGGGGGGGGGAATAATTAAGTAGTTAAGAGAAAAAATGTGAATAAAATAGTTAGAAGTCGCACGCATCCACTATTTAGTATTAGAAAGGCTAGCATTACATTTTCTACATGAAAGGAAGAATAAATTACACTATATAGACTTATGCAACGAAGGAATTTGAAACTGAGATGTTGGAGATAAAATATTTTACCAAATGCAACAAAGAGAAAGACAAGCGCGATAACGCATTCATGAGACAACCACATTCGAGGAATCATGCTGACAAAGAAATGACAGATAATCAATTAGCATGAAATCCAGCATAACCCAAGAAATTCCAGCTTAAATCAAGAAATCGAGCATTGATGAATACAATTCCAGAATCATCCAAACTTACGCACTAAGTAATCCGGTCGGTTGTCTAGAAGTCACTTCACCTGAAGAAATCCGCTGTTGAGGAGGAAAATCGGAAGGTGCTCGTGGAAACCATTGGCAATGGAGACTGCACATCTATAACAACCGCACTATTTTAATTTATTTCTTATTGTAGTAGGATTAGTTGTAACATAGAAAATTTCGTAATGATATTGCCGCATTTGAAACATATATTTTTGTTCAACATGTTTTCATAATTTAAGGCATTGGGTGGAATTTGGTATGTAGAAATCATTTTAGGACTACGGGTGATTGAATATTATGATGTTGCATTTTGATATTAAGTATCTGTCAACTAGCTTCTCATGCATGCTAACCGCTAGTAAACTTAGAAGAGGGAACTGGCGAAAGGTCCTACAAAATACGTTAGGTCCATGCAAGGTCTTTTGCATGTTTGAAGAGTTAGGAATAACCTTACTAATGCATGCATCACTTGGAACCCAGTATGAAGAATCATAGTGGAAGCTGGGTTTAACATAAATCAATAGGTGTAGAAGCACTTGTTACACTAGGGAAGCATGACATTTAACTCGTAAGTATCACATGATTAACATCTTCTTCATTCGCATTTCACCTAAGCCATTATTTTCATCTTCATATTTACAAAATCCAAACCTAATTCAACCAATAATTCAGTTTTATTTTACTGCACAACTCTTAAGTTAAAAAGCTCAATTCTAGACATCAATCCGTGTATACATGCGCAAAACTGCAATTTTTAGAACTAAAGTGTTAACATTAGCATTTTTACTTAGAATCCATCAACGAGTAATATACATAGCCGATCTTAAATCGCATCGGTCATGTGTCTTACCACTAGAGATAATATCTCATTATAATCAACACCTTCCATCTGAGTAAAACCTCGAGCAACCAATCTTGCCTTGTATCTAATTGGTTCTTTGGGATCAACTGTTTCTTTTCGCTTGAAAATCCACTTACAACTCACTAATTTCTAATTTGTAAGTCGATCGACCAATTCCCTTATTTGGTTCTTAAAAAGTGATTCAAAGTCTTCATTCATAGCTGCCAACAACTTATCCTTATCCTTAGACTTCATAGTTGTATTGTATGTTAGAGGTTCTCCCTCCTATTAAAATTCTGCATGTAAAACATAATAAACGAAGTCAGCGATTGCATATCTGGAAGAAGGTCTCAGTTGTCTCCTTCTCTATCTCTTGCAAGTCTTGAATCTTGCAATTTTTGTGATTGATCAACAATTGCTTCTATAGGATGTTAGACATCTTCACTGGGTTGCAGGTCAACACGGATAAAGACGTAGGATGTTGGACATCTTCACTGAGTTGTGGATTAACACGGGCTGAAGGGTACGTTACTATACATTTTCTTAAATCAATCTCCACTTCACTCACATTCTTCAGAGAAGTTGTAACGGCCCAGATTTCCATTCCAGTTTTCCAGGTACTCTCGGTTCAGTATTAGGGCAATCGGTTGGGCCGTTAGAGCATTTTAACCCTTAGGGGTATTTTGGTCTTTTTGCTCCCCAGTCAAGATTTGGGATTTGAACCTTTGCCTTAGTGATTTATTAAGTGAGTTTCATTATTGGAAAAGATCGCTTCAGCCGGGTCTCGAAGAGGAAGCCAAAATGGGATTTTTAGGGATTTATTTTAATGGATTTTAAGGCATTTAAAATGGGATAAGTATGGATTAAATAAATAAAAGAAAATCCCCAATTTTCCCCATGTGTTTTATTTTTCACTCTCTCTCTCTCTCTCTCTCTCTCTCTCTCTCTCTCTCTCTCTCCCTCACCGAGCCCCTAGCTTGACCAGCGCCCTTGCTCGCTTGACCCGCCTAGCTACCGAGTGCACCACGCCGAGCAGCCCCCGTGCAACGCGTCGCCCGGCCTCGTCCGCCCCAGCTCGCACCTTGCCAAGCCCCCCCACGCCAGCGCCAGCTCGCCCCGCACCAGGTCGACCAACCCTGTAGCTTACCACGCCCGAGCGCCCTCGCGTCCCTGTAGCGCCGCTCTCCTTCACCTGGCCGAGCCCGCTCCCTCGCGTTCCTGTAGCGCTGCTCGCCTTCGCCTGGCCGAGCCCGCACCCGAGCGCCCTTGCATCCCTGTAGCTCGCCCGCGCACGGCTCCACGCCTCCAGCATCCAGCTTTTGCGCGCGAGCTCGCCTGCAGAGCCAGCCGCGCGCCCGGCCGACTCTTTTCTTTGCTGATGACTTGCCCGGTGAGTTGGTTTGGTCGAGCCGTGTGTTTTCTCGATTGGTAATTCCCGAGCCTTTTCCTTCTTTGGGTCCTGAGTTGATTGGCTGCTGATTTGTATTTAAATTTGGGTGTTTTTATTGAAATTCTTAGGTTGTTCGGGATTTGATTGAGGCTCAAGGGTTGTTTGTTGGTCGTGATAGTTATTATTCTCTGCTTGTTTCGAGGTAAGGATTCCTTACCGTGGTTGTGTGGACCCTGCGATGCTTTCGTGATTGTGACTTGTATGCATGTTACTTTTATGAGCATGTTAGTGGATAGGACCGCTTGTGATTCAATTCTTGCTAGCATGTTTGGCTGTTTGTACATGTTAGTGCCATGCTAGGTTTGTTCTTCCAGCATGCTCGAGATTCCTGCTTTAAGTTCATAGTACCATGCTAGGATATGTATGATTGATGTCTATTATGTATGTTAGCCAGGAATCTTTCACTCCGTACTCTTAGTTAGTAAAGTAGGGTTTGTCATCATCCGGAGGCCGAGTGGACATAACGTACATTGTCCCCACAGTCGGGAGTAAAGTGCGTGTGACATAATGTACATTGCTTCCCGCCCCGACTGCCGATGTGGATTTAGCTACCCACATCGGCATAAGCCTAGTTTGTAGCCTGCTAGAGCGGAACCCTGCCAACGGTGTAAGCCTACCTTGGCCCGTTCTTAGCCAGTCGGTGGTTGTTTGCACAGATGAGCGTCGAGGGCCTCGCACTACTGTGATCAGTGACACCGCTTCCGAGTCTTAGGCATGCATACCTGGCCCCGCGTAGTTTGTCCTTAGGCCCCCACATTTACGCCGGTTGCAGCAGCATGCGGTGTGCGCGCACACGCGTTAGTTGCTGGTTCGGAGAGCTCCCCCGGGCTAATGTCGGGAGTACACCATTCCTTCCAGTTTAGAGCCAGATTTCGGGTACTCTCCCGTAAGTCCAGATTTGCAGCAAGGGCAAGAGGCCCTTGAGGACATCCTTGGGATCGGTTTTTGAGCTGATCAATGCCCCGAGTGAAAGAGACCTCGGTGATGTCCCGGGATTGGTTATGAGAACCAATCATTAGGCCGGAAGTAGGAGACTTCCGAAGACTCCGGATTTGCCTTATAAGCTCGTTGAGCTAAGATCCGTGTTGATAACTGTTTGCATGTGTACTAGGTTGCTAGATGATTGATTGCATCGTATCGTACCCCGGTTGGGGATTCTTACTGAGTAATTCGTTACTCACCCTTATTTTGAGGTTTTTCCACAGGTAACTTGGAACAGCACCGATGCGGCTAGCGGAGGTAGCTGGGAGATCATGGATGCTGTTGACACTCTGTCGCGTCTTATTTTGTTTTGTTTTGCATGTACATGGATTTTGGTCTGAAGGGAAAACTTATGTTTTGTACTATTTTTATGTTTTAAGAAAAGTACTGATCAGTCACTATTTTGTAAATGAATGTTTAGTTTGTTTTAATGTTTTCCACTCTTATGTTTGAATAGTTTTTCAATCCGACCCCTAGTTGGGTCATTTTATGTATTTCCATTTGCATGCATTGAGGTAAAGGCCTACTTTAGAACCCCATTCGGGTCGGGTCTTTATAGAAGTAGTATTTGAAAGATTAATGACATCTGACACACGCTCTTAGAGAGAAATAGTAGAATTATAAAAAAAACATCACGACTGATGATACATTTTTCTTCTCCTTTCTCTGGACACCACAATCGATACCCTTTAACACCATGTGGATATCCTAGATACAGATACTTCTTAGCCCTGTTATCAAGTTTCCCTTATTTTTTGTGAGCACAAGCTACACATCCAAAGACTCTAAGATTTTCTAAGCTTGGAGGCTTACCATTCAACATTTTCTGGGTGTTTTAAATCTTATAGCCTGATGAGGGACAATGGTTTATTAAGTATGCTGCTGTTGTAACTGCTTCCCCCTAAAATTCTTTGGATAACCTCGTACTAGACAAAAACATCCTACTCTCTTAAGAAGAGTGTGATTGATCCTTTCATCCAAACCATTTTGTTGTGGTGTTCCGTTAACTGTAAGATGTCTTTCAATTCCTTCCCTTCTACACATATCTCTAAACTTTTTACTTAAAAATTCAAAGCCATTATCTATTCTAATGACTTTAACCTTCCTTTCTGTTAGTCTTTCAACTAATGTCTTCCACTTAACAAACTTTTGGAATGTTTCACCTTTTGTTTCTAGTAAATACACCCATACCTTCCAAGAGTAGTCATATATTATAAACAAAAGTAATTAGTTCCACCCAAAGTTGGTGTGCTAGTTGGTCCCCATAAATTAGAGTGAACCATAGTATAAAATATGTTGAGAATTATATTTAACTTTTCCAAATGAAACCCTAGTAGATTTACCATAGATACAATGTTCACAAGCATCGAGAGTCTTGACTGGTGAGGCTACATGATCTAGTTGCCTCGTGTGCTTAAATTCACGTTCGCACAAGTATACACAGCATGCAGAAAGCAATAAGTAAATTATCATACTCCATAGGGACTGCGATTTATCTTAAGGTGACGTTTAGAATTGAACAGAACTAAATGAATAGATATTTGATTAATTGGGTTGAAAAGGTAAACAAAACAATTGTAAATAGATTGTGAGAGAATAAGGCTAAACTAGGATACTCATGGAAAGTAATAGCAATGTGTTTTCAAAGAAACATGCGGTAAGGGGTAACTATCATACTATGCCTCACAAACTTCCACTTCCACTTCCGTTTGCATCAAGCCCAACTCCTACAGTGACTTGATGTAAAGCTAAGCCGTCATTACGTATGCATTAGTTCACATTTATCCCTAAACTCCAATTTAAAGTATTAAAGACTTAATACTAACCTACTGAACATGCAAACTATACTTAGGTTATTTCCTCTTCCGATTTAAAACCTATTAGTACTTGTGGATGACTAGTCGATACTTACTGTTGATGATCTAGTTAACATGCTCTATTTACACCCTTCTTATTCCTTCTTAACACATGCTAGAACTAACCACTTTTTCCTAATGTTGCCTTAACGAAATTAGTTCCTCATACAAAACAAGAAATATAGATAACAACATGGAATACTTACTAAAATAGTATTACTAAATTGTAATGAGTTTTGACAAGAAAATAAAGAAAATATTATAAACTTGGTTTCCAAATTCTCCACTCTCTATTATATTACAAAGGGTCTCCTTTTATAATCATCCTTTGAATCTTCTAGAGTAAGCACAGATCAATCGACACAATCTCTTTCCTTATATGAATTCACCAATTATGTTTGTGTGGTTAAGGGAAGAATCTCGTGATTTCCGTAATTCGTCTCTCTAGTGTCTGGTTACTCAACATCTTGCTTTCATTTGATTCTTTCCTTATTTCTTTTACGACACCTTGGCGTTTCTCTGAATGTTAATATGCTTGCAATTGTGCATCTTGCTTCTCAGCTCCGCATCGCAAATTCCTACAAAAAAATTTTATCCGCATAAGCCTTGCTAAATACACACTACATGTGCTAATTCTACTATTTATCTTAAATTCATTTCTTCTAATTTATTCCTCTAATGCATAAGCATTAGCTATTTACACTTTTTTTCTCATTATATTTATCATTTTCGCATTGGATTTTAAATAATAACTTCAAGCAATGATCTTAGAATAGCAAGAATTCTAACTTTATTTGAGAATCATCAAACCCCCAAACTTGAATCATTGCTCTTCTCGAGCGATGCTTTTATAGGTGTAATAACTGTTTAAATAGAAAATATTTATCACAATGCTGAGCTTTTCCTCTTGCTAAAAAAAGTTATTCTTTAAGATGCAATTTTCTTAATATGCCAAACGCTTAATCATCCCATGTCTTCTTTCACTAGCGTCCCTTCAATTTCATCTCAATTCTTCTCCTAATTACCCTTAGTTCAATTCACACCCTTCAGCTTAGAAACTTCAGACTTTAACACAGCTCAATCAACCCCTTTCTGATTAATTTAAATTTGTTCAAAATATTCTGTCTGAGGCTTATTTATTTGGGATCCTTTGAGTAAAATTTTCTACATGGCCGCAATTTCGTCGGTCTCGGTATGGCTCCTTTGAGCATAAAACGTTCCAGCTAAGTACTAGAATATCTTAAGCTTGAACTCTATTGGGTGGCCATCAGAATACTTGGAATACCCATGGCTATTTGCTATTTTGTCGTTTCATTTTTACCCAGAATGTTTTGATTTTTATTTTACTCACTCAAAATGTTTTTTTTTGTATCTATATATGCACTTCACATAACACTCCGCGGGTTTGCCCTCACCCCCAAACTTAAATTCTTCATTGTCTCTAATGAAGGTGAGGCTTAGTTCCCCCAAACTTAATTTAATCTAAGGTTTTCAATCTCTATGTTTCAAGTTTCGGTTTCCTCCCCAAGAAAATGCACTATGCTCAAAGTTAAAAAAGGATCCATCCCAAAATGATTTTGTTTGGAAATTAGCAATCGTTGTCCCGAGGCAGATTAATTTCAGTGTATTTAAGACAATGTTTTGAAACGCGGAATTAAAAAGCAAGATTCTAACGCAACATTGGTCAAAACATAATAATATAAACAAGGAATAAAATGAAGAGACAGATTAATTAATTACTGTGATATAAACATAGAGAAAAGAAACGCGATAGAGACAAAGACTTTCTTTTCATTCTACTTCTTCTTCTGAATAAGAGTTGTCAAAGTAGATGGAAAAAAACAATGTCGCGGAATTACAAGAAAAAGGGCAAGCATAAGCGTTAATTTGAAAGAGCTAGTGCGTCAAATATCGCACTGTCTCACTCTTTTTCGTATTGCATATACGCATCCAAATTGTTGGCGAGTAGCCAAATGAAGCGCACCAAATTTTCATGCGTTCTCTTCTTCCTCTTAAATGGACGAGTAGACACCTGAGGTGTGTGGAAGGACCCGCTCCGCTACCTTAGCGGCAGGGTCTACTAAGAATTCTGCTTTCAGGCGGTTAATGGTCATGTTTATCTCGTCTAGGTTTTTTTCCCACGGGTGTCTGCCTTGTTCTTTGATGCTCAGTTCCTCTGGCATCGGCATTAATCCTCTAACGGGCGATTCTTGTGCTAATATATTGTACAGTAATTAATTTGAAGTCAACTTATGCTAAGTGTAACTCGAAATAACTTATGCGCAAGTATACACGGTCGGGAGTAATAAGTATATGATTTTATCGATCCCATAGAGATTGATGTCTACAGCTAATATTGTTTAAGTTAGAGTCGTGCAGAAAGAAAATAAGCATCAATGTATTGGATAAGTTGTTGTGGGTTGTTTTCTTATAATTAAATAAATAAATACGATGCTGAAAATAAGAATGATAATAAATGAAATGAGCAAGGCTAACTAATAAATCCTAGAAAATACGAAGCGCGCGGACTAGCCAAAGAGTGTCTCGCTTCCCTAACAAATAAGCACTTTCATACTTAATGGTTTATGGCAGGACTAGCTTTTGCTGTGAACTCCATACTTAGCACAGGGTAACACAAACATTAGTAAGGTTATTCCTAACACTCTAAATAGTGAACAGACGTTCACACAACCTAATGTAGCATACTGGGTCAACATTTGGCTCTTCTTTTGACACACCACAAGGTACATGCATGGGTAGCTAATCGACTCATATATATATAAATTAACATGCAGCAGTGTAAAACTCAATGACCTACGCTCTTAATATACTTCTATTCATGAATAGTAAACATAAACTCCTATAACGCAACCGTAGAAATAAATATCAAATAGAGGTTAAACCAGACGATTTTATTGCATCTAAGAAATTTCTAAATCGTTGTCCTTTCCGCGGTGTCGCTCAATATGTCCTGCCAATAGCATTGATGAGGCACAATTTATTCAAGATTTATGGTAAAAACGCGAATCTATGCTTCCGATGCAACATTATGAATGCATGTTGATTTTCTAAGTTATTTCCTCACATTTATTCTATTAGTACTTACTTTTCTCTTTTAATTCTAAAAGAAAGCAAACTAAGACAGCCTAAAATACGCTCTATTTGAGAGCTATCATTCATCGTTAACGTGGTTGTCCATTTGTAAACATCCACTGCAGTGCATCCCGTATTTAGAAAAGGCCTCCCTAAGATGATTGGTACTTCCAAGTCTACTTCATAATCAAGGATAATAAAATCCGCAAAAAAAAAAAAAAAAAAACTTATCGACCTGAAAAAGAATATCTTTAATTTTTCTAATAGGACAAGTGATCGACCTATCAGCAAGTTGAATTGTAATAGTCGCCGATTCCAAACTTTTATAGATTGAGAGGGGCATAAGGTTGATGCTTGCACCCAGGTCACAAAGTGCTTGCCCAATATGATTGCTACCAATCTTTACTAGAATAGTGAATTAACCAGGATCGACTTCTTTCATATGGATTTGGTTTTGAACAATCACACTACATTCTTCATTTAATGCTACCACCTTTAATTCCTCAAATTTACTTTTCTCACTCAATGCATCCTTAAGGAATTTCATGTAGTTCGGCATTTGTCGCAACACGTCAACTAATGGAATGTTAATGTGGATTTGCTTCAAAATGTTTGTAAACTTTTCGAAATGCGATTCGTTTCTCTTCCTTCTAATCCTTTGAGGGTATGTCAGTGGTGGTGGTTGGTAAATAGGCAATGGCTTGGTCATGTCTGTCGCATCGCTTGTTGTGTTAGTATCCTCATCCTCTTTTCTTCTTGTTGGTTGCTTTCCTATCGATGGTTTTGCTGTGGGAAAAGTTCCTTGATATTTCTTTATCTCCTCGTTGTCCACCAAACGTTTTCCACTCCTTAATTCGATCGCACTAACTTGCTCTTTTCCACTTGATGACTCTAAAATAGAGTAAGAATTCAAGATAATTTTGGATCATTGTGTCCAGTTTTTATATAAGAATTAATACGAGCAAGGTAAAAATAAAGAGAAAAAGTTGTAATTTGCTAATACTTACACATTAGGGGAATAAATTGTGAGATATGAATTATAAAGTTTAAATTGAAGGAATTAGCACACTTAACCCATATTTAGCAAGGCTTATGTTGATTAATTACTTTTGCAGGAAATTGTAGAGTTAAGAGTTAAGACACACGATTGCGAGCAAGTCCTGCTCGGGAGAGAGAATGGCCAAAGTGCTACAAAGCACAATAAAGAAAGAATTAATTCAGAGCAAGAAGTTGACTAACCAAACACTACGAGGAAGATTGTGAAAATTAAGAGATTCTTACCTTTGTCAAATCAAAACACAATTGGCAAGTTTAAACAAGGAAAGATGTCGCGTTGATTGATTCGTGCCTATTCTGGAATATTTTAAGGGTTGACAATGAAGCTTATGAAAGACGATCTCTATAATAGCGCGCGCGAGAGAGAGAGGAGAGAGATTAGAAACCAAGAGTTATTGTTTTTCTTTATTTTTCAATATCAATTTCAGTATGTTTTTCATTTCATTTTCTACGTTCTCTGTTTGTATGATGAACTAAATTCCTTAAGGAAACACTAGGAAAAAGTGGAGTAGTCGTAGCATGTATTAAGAAGGAATAGGAAGATTTAATTGATGCATGTTAACTAGGAGCAAATTTCAATAGTAAGTATCGACTGGTCATCAATAGGTTGTAAATCGGAAGAGGAAATAACCTAAGTCTAGTTGCATGTTCAGTAGGTTAGAATTAAGTCTTTAGTTCTTTGAATCGGAGTTTAGGAATAAACGCGTAACTATTGCATATGTAGTGCCAGTTTATCATTACATCAAGTTGCGATGGAAGTCAGACTTGATGCAAATGGACGCGGAAGCGAAAGTTTGTGAGGCGTAGTATGTCAGTTATTTCTTGCTGCATGTTTCTTCGCAGCACATTATTATTGCTTTCCATGAGTATTTTAGTCTAGCCTTACATCTCTCAATCCATTTTACTATTGTTTAGTTTTACTTATTGTAAGGGACCGACCCGAATGGGGCACTAAATGGGCCCTTACCCCAATGCATGCATTCAAAGTAAAGGACATTAATCAGACATGATTTCAGATTCCAATTAAAACAAAAACATTCAAAATAACCCCTTTAAAAACTAGACAATTTCCCTAGAACCTGTCCCTGTTTCCAAGCACTGTTCCAAGATAAATACATTTCCAAAGTTTACTCACGATCAGAGATTTACTAAAAACCATTCAAAAACTGTTCGAGATACAAAATCTTTGGAATCCACAAAACATTTACAAAACATCCTAGGGCTCCGTGCCCGGCTACATGCATTCAGGGGAAACAAAGCATAAGAGTCATAATACAAAAATCAGAGTTGGAAGACTGGGCCCCATGATCACAGCTCCTCCTTGACCATCTGTCTCGCAACTTGGTTTGTTACTGTGGAAAAACCACGATGAGGGTGAGTAACGAATTACTCGGTAAGAATCCCCAACAGGGGTACAATACGATATACATGGTCATCTCGATGAGCGTATGCAAGCTATGAATATAAACACAGAATAGAGCACATAGCTTAGCCCACACTTGGGCCTCGGATGCCGCTTAGGGTCTTAGTCCGGAATAATATCACCACACAAGTCCAATATATAAGTTGCCCTATACGAGAAACAAGTCCCGGCCTCGGCTGTCATCGTCGATGAAAGGTACACGGCTCACAATCCCGAGGAGCTCTCGGTGCGGCGTGTAATGAGCGTAAGCATGCACCGCGTGCTCACTGCAGAACTATGGAAGTGCCGGGTCAGAGGCAAGTTGCCCATGTCCGATCACCACGCTTAACTAAATCTTTGGATCGGTGTCGCGACATAGGGGTGTGAGACACGGACACGTAAACTATGTCGGCTGAACCACCGCACACGGGGCCGAGGCGGTCGTGGTAGGCTTACACCGAAGCCGTCCTTGCCTTAACAGTGGCAATCGGGGGCTCTTGCCAAACATGCCGAGGACATGCCTACCGCCAGGGGGCGAGGCAATGCCAAGTCATCATCCCGACCGTTGGGGCATTAACAATCGCCACCCTCACCCAAGATTGCGGGGCCTACCGCTTGGGTTAGCTAATCCCTCACGGGGTTCAGGGACGGAATGACTTGCTCGACGTCCCTGCCATGGATGCAAGGTACTTTATGCATCAGGCCCGGATGATGCTATCTACCTGCAATTCTAACCTGCCCTAGCAAACAACAAACAATTGCATAAAATCCAATACGTGCTCAATAAGAATACAACGAGCATAGCATGATACTACGAAGCAAGGAACAGATACGAGCATGCTAGAAGGGAACAACCTAGCATGGATTAACATGAGAATTAAATCAGGAAAATCAGGCTAATCGGGAATTCAGAATAGAATACCTAGCTACACATGTCAATAAACACAACAAGCAATCAATCAGCAATCACATAATATATCGCAGGGTCCACACAACTCTGGTAGGAAATCCTTACCTTGGTCGGGGACGAATTGACACGAAAACCTAAACGACGAACGAACCCGAACTAGCTACCGAGAACCTATCAATCACAACAAAAATCACACAATAGGCCTAAATATAATAAAATAAACGAGGCTCAGCTCGGGAGCAACTCTTGAGGCGCGACGAACGCACGAACGAGCCGATTGCACGAACGATGCAAAGAACGGGGCCGGGTTGGCGTGGGCTGGGCGCGCGCTGGCGCGGTGGCGTGGCGCGCTGGCGCAGCGGCTGGCGCGAAGCGGCGCGGCGGCGACACGAGGCGAGCGCGGCGTCGAGGCGACACGAGAGAGAGGCTCGGTTGGGCGCTTTGGCGCACGCGGCTTTCGGCAGCGGGGGCTCGGCGCGCGTTGCGGAGGCTGAGCGAGCAGCGCGCGCGCGCGCACGGGTCGAGGAGCGGCGTGGTTCGGCGTGGTGGTGCGGCAGACAGACGCCGCCTGCAGCGCGAACGAGGGCGAACAGGGCGTTGGAGAAAACGAACTCGATTTCGGGCGTTACGGCAAGATTCGACGAGCGATTTGTTGTTGGGTAACTTCCCTACACTATTTGCACAAAATCCACACAATTCCTCACACTCTCGGCCGGCCAAAACAAAAAGCGGAAAGCGGGGAGAAGGGATTGAAGGAGAAGAAGAAGAAGAAGGAGAAGAGAAAGGGAGGAGAACTCACGGAGGAGATCGATCGGTCGAGGGAGAAGCGAAGCGAGTCATTTGGTGGGCGAGGGGAGACCGGTCGGTGAAGAGAATCGCGAAGAGAGAAATGAGGAAGAAGAAGAAGAAGCCGGGCGAAAATCGCTTTTAAACTAAAATCCGATTGAAACAGGCTTAAATACAAGCTGGCGCGTTTAGAATCACAAAGACGCCCAGTGGCTCGACTGGCAGCGCCCCCTGCCTAGCACGCGACACGTCCCTTGCTCGAATCTCACTTGACGCCCTATTTAATTCCTTATTTATTTTTACTCTTTCCCAAGCCCAAATGTCTTCACCAAAATTCTCGATCCCATTCAAATCGACTCATAATTTTTCCGGCAAATTACAATTTCGAAACCGGCCCTATCGGCCCGACCCAAAATTACCAAAATGCCCCTGGGCCTCCCGGGATGAAATTTCCGGGCCGTTACACTTATTCAAAGGAGAACTATCCTAATATCTATGCTTTTATTTCTATTCAATTCTAAACATCTCCTTGGATAAATCACAGTCCCTGTGGAGATCGATAATTTACTTATTACTTATTGCAGACCGCGTATTCTTATGTGAGTGTTTGATTATTGCACACGAGGAAACTCAGCCAATCAATAGTGTAACGGCCCATACTTTCATCCCGGTTCCCCAGGTATGATTCTCTTTAGATTCGATTGCTTCGTTGGGCTGTTAGGGGAGTTCTAGCCTTCAAGGGTATTTTGGTCATTTTATCACTAGAGCTAGTTTGGTAATTTGTTGGGTTTTAGGGCCAATCTTGCATTTGGCTGAGACTAGAGCTATTTTTGTGTTTTGTAGGACATCAAGGTCAGTTTTGGAAGTTTGGTATGGTTGAGGTTGTTTGTTCAAAAAGGAGGCTTTAGTTTATTTTGATTAAAAATGAACTATGCTTTAAATTAAAAGAATTAAAAAGGGAAAAGAAAAGGATTGTGGTTTGTCGATCAATTCAAAAAAGTCTAACTAAATCTCTGGATCGGTGTCACTGACATAGGGGTGTGAGACCTGGACACGTGAACTATGTCCGCCTGTACCACCGCACCTGAGGCTAAGGAACGGGTCGCGGTAGGCTTACACCAGGAAGCCGTCCTTACCTTAACAGGTGGCAATCAAGGGCTACTGCCGAACACGCTGTGGACGTGCCGGCTGCCGGGGACTAGGCATTGCCAAGTCATCATCCCGACCGTTGTGGCATCGCTTAGACTACCACCCTCACCCAAGATTGCGGGGCCTACCGGTCGGGTTAGCTAAACCCTAACGGGGTTCAGGGGTGGAGAACTATCTCGACGTCCCTGCCATGGATGCAAGATACTTTATGCATCAGGCCCGGAAGATGCTACCTACCTGAATTCTAACCTGCCTTAACAATCAGCAAACAATCCAATACGTGCTAGCTATCGAGAACCTACAAACATAGTAACAATCACAACCATAGCCCTAAAAATATAATAAAACAGCAGGCTCGGCTCGGGAGCACTCACACGCACACGACGACACGAGGTGGGCAACCGCTGGCGGCCGATGAAGTGGATCGGGCGCTGGGCACGCGGCACGACGCGCGCTGGGCGCTGGCGCGTGCGATCTGACACGAGGCGAGCGACACGGCGCTGGCGAGGGCGCGTGGCGCTGGGCGTGAGGCGGACGCGGCGAGCCGCCGACACGGGCGCGCGCGCGCTGGCGCGATCCGGCGTCTCGCTCGCGAGCGACTGGGAGACTCGCTGCACCATGGCGATCCGGGCGATGGGTCGGGCTGATGCGACGAGCTCATTTCTTTGGGGCTTCGTGTGACGAACCCGACCCAAAACATGGTCCTAAACGGGGTTCTCACTCGGCATGCAAGTTAAATATGATATCAAGCGGTTTAGTGCTCATATTTAAAAATCATTTCAAACATATGAGAAGGGGGAACCCTTAAAATATAAACAACAGTTTTCATTTAAACCATCCAACGAAGTAAAACATCTGGCCAGTATTTATAAAATCATACAATACAATTTAAACAACTTTTTAAACAATGTTCCCCTAGGACTCCTGTCCATCTACATGTTGAATAAACAATGCAACAATAAAAGACAGAGTGCTTGGTGGCTCCCCATGATCAATCGGCTCCCTCCGCTAGCCATCCTGGTGTTGTCCCAAGTTACCTGAAAGATAAATAAGGGTGAGTATAAAGATACTCAGTAAGAATCCCCAACCGGGGTACAATACGATACATCCGTCATCTAGCACCTCAACATGCAAGCAAACAACCATCAACACAGATTATAGCTCAACGAGCTCATAAGGAAAGATCTGGAACCATCGAATGTCTCCTACTTCCGGAATCATCGGAAGTCTCCTACTTCCGGCCTAATGATTGGTTCTCATAACCAATCCCGGGACATCTTCGAGGGTCTTTCTCCCTCGGCCAATTGATCAGCTCAAAAACCGATCCCAAGATGTGCGACACCCTCGAGGGTCTTTCTCCCTCGACCAATTGATTAGCTCAAAAGCCAATCCCAATGGGTGTCCTCAAGGGCCTCTTACCCTCGCTATACATCTGGACTATCGGGAGAGTACCCGAAGTCTGGCTCTAAACTGGAAGGAATGGTGTACTCACGAACATTAGCCCGGGGGAGCTCTCCAAACCGGCAACTAACGCGTGTGCGCGCACACCGCATGCTCTGAAAACCGGGCGTAAATGCGGGGCCTAAGGGCAAACCACGCGGGCAGTGCACGCATGCCTATGACTCGGAAGCGGTGTCGCGATCACGATGGCGCGAGGCCCTCGGCGCTCATCTGTGCAGCCTGATCCACCGACCTGAAGCTAAGAACCGGCCAAGGTAGGCTTACACCGTTGGCAGGGTTCCGCTCTTGCAGGCTACAAACTAGGCTTTGGCCGGAGTGGGTAGCTAAGTCCACAGCCGGCCGGGTCGGGGGTAGCAAGATACGTTATGTTACGCACACTTTACTCCCGACCTGAGCTACTAGGGACAAAGTACGTTTTGTCCGCTCAGCCTCTGGATGATGACAAACCCTACAACTCTATCTAAGAGTACAGAGCAAAAATCAATGATTCCTGGCTAGCAAGCAATGACTGACATAAATCACATTACCTAGCATGATACTACAACTTAAGCAGGAATCACAAGCATCTTTGTGAGAACAAACCTAGCATGGCACTAACATGTAAAATCAGGAAACATGCTAACAAGAATTCAATCAACTGCTCTATCTCTAACATGCTCATAACAATCAGCAAACAAGCAAGGCATATCGAGATATATCGCAGGGTCCACACAACCACGGTAAGAAATCCTTACCTGAGACAAGCAGAAAACAATAATTATAATAAATCTACGAGCGAATCCTCGAGCCTCTAGACGATTCCCGAACAGCCTGAACATCAAACAAAGCACCCAAATCACATACATAAACAACCCAATAAATCCATAACCAGCAGCCAATAAATCAGGGCCCAACGAAGAAAAGACTCGGGAAATACCATCCGAGAAGCCACAAGGCTCGGGCCAAACCAACACACACAAGCGGTGTCGTCAGCGGCGAGTGGTAGGGCGGGCCGGGGCTCGGACACGGGCGTAGAGGCGTGGAGGCACGCTGGGGGGCGCAGGGCACGGGCGCAGGGGCGCGCTGCGCGCGGCGCGGCTCGGCACAGTGGACGGCGCGCGGGCGCGAGCTCGGCAAGCACAAGGGACAGCGCACACGGGCGCGAGCGACACGAGGCGCTACAGGGACGCGACGGGCTCGGGGCGCTCGATCTGGCACGACAATGTGCGGTAGGCCGGCGCGCGCGTGCATCGCGGCGCGCGGCTTCGCACAAGGCGGCGACACGGACTGGCGAGCGAGACCGGGCGATGCGAGGGCACAGGCGGCGCAGCTTGGGCTCGAAGCGCACGGGCGAGCTCGGGGCGAGCTCGGGCGGCCAGGGGCTCGGGCAAGGGCGCAGAGGGGCGGTGGGCGCTCGGGCAGGAGGAGAGGGCCAAGGGGGCTCGGGCCGAGGAGAGAGAAAGGGGAAAAATGGGGAAAAATGGATTTTTTTTTCCTTTTTTTCTTTTCTTTTCTCTTTTATTTAAATTCCAACCTTATCCAAATAAATCCAATTTATCCATTTTCCAATTTTTCCAAAAATCCTTAAAATCCTTAAATCTCATTTCCGCTTCCTCCTTCGAGACCCGATGAAGCAACCTTTCCAAACAACAAAACTCACTTTGAAATCAACCTCCCAAACCAATATGAAGGCCGGCTCGAATCCCGAAGGAAACACCCAAACAACCATCATTTTGCCCAAAACCCAAATCACAACCGAACTCCCCAAGCGAATAACCCAAACATCTCGGGACTCATGACCCACAACAAACAAGCCTCAACAAAGCGGGAGGCGCCTCGAAGCCACGAAAATCCACAAATCCGCCTAGGAGCAAAAAGACCAAAATGCCCCTAAGGGTCAAAGCGACTCTAACGGCCCAACCGAACCATCGAATCGAGGCGAAGCTCCTCGAGAACCGGGATAGAAATCGGGGCGTTACTGACTTCCTCGGTGGCTACACGCGATGGAGAGGTGGGCGGCCGGATGGCGTGCGGTAGGGGCTGCGACGGCGACGAGCGTTGGAGCGCGGGAGGGCTGCGACGGCAGATCTGGCGCGACCTGGGCGTCTGCTCGTGCGGATCTGGACGGCTGCTTTGCTCGAGATCTGGGCGTCGGCTCGGCGGTGGGCGGAACTGGGCGACTGCAACAAACACACACACACAAGCTCTCCTTCTTACCTTCGGCGAGCAAGAACACCCAAACGAGAAGATGAAGAGGATGAAGACTTACCCGGAATGATGATGGAATCTCGAGCTGCAAAGGGGATGAAGAAATCGGCAAGGAGAGCTTGGGAGAAAGCTTGGGTGGCCACAAGATTTTGGAGAAGAAGATATGGCAAAACCTATTTTCTTTTCATTTAACCAAATGTACCAAAACTCCAAAATCCAAGGCTAACCATAAAATGATACGGACAGAGCAACAAGAGCACCTAATGGCTCAATTGGCACACATCCCCACAAGCTTTCCAGGAGACCCGGGTTCAAACCCCAACTACAACACAATTTTCCTTTCTTTTTACTTTTGCATCAAACCTTGCTCAAACCCTTCCACGAAGCCTCACAAACCTACATAAATCCATCCAATATTTTTAGCAACTAGAAAGGACATAAACGACCCTGACGGCCCGACAAATTACCAAAATACCCCTTGGGCATACCTGGAAGACTGGGATGAAAACCTGGGCCGTTACAGTTTCAATCCTAGATGTAGATGATGAGCAATCCAATGTAGAAGAGGAGGTAGGTGTTGAGGTCGAGGTGGAACCTTCTTCCAACCTCGATAATTACCAATTAGCAAGAGATAGAGTTAGGACAAATATAACTCCCCCTAGTAGGTATGGTTATGCCGATCTTATTTCTTATGCTCTACTTTGTGCTAATGACTTTGTTGATCAAGAACCTCAAACTTTTAATGAAGCCACTAATAATAATAATAAAGATAAATGGTGGGTGGCTATGAAAGAAGAATATGATTCTTTGATAAAAAATAAAACTTGGGTTCTTGTTAACAAACCTTTAAATTCTAAAACGGTTGGATGTAAATGGATTTATAAAATAAAGGAAAATCCCTTAGATAAAAATAAACCAAGGTTTAAGGCTAGGTTGGTAGCCAAGGGGTTTACTCAAAGAGAGGGTATTGATTATGATGATGTTTTCTCACCCGTTGTTAGACATACATCTATTAGAATTTTGCTTGCTTTTATTGCTCACTTTGATTTTTAGTTAGAGCAAATGGATGTCAAAACCGCTTTCTTACATGGTGAACTTGAGGAGACAATTTACATGGACCAACCTCTTGGATTTGAAGTTCCCAACCAAAGTAAGAAGGTATGTTTACTTAAAAGATCACTTTATGGACTTAAACAATCACCTCGTCAATGGTATAAAAGGTTTGACTCATATATGTTGACTTTAAACTTTTCTAGAAGTAAGTATGATAGTTGTGTGTACTTTAAAGAAGTGTCAAAATCTGAAATTATTTACTTACTTCTCTATGTTGATGATACGTTGATTGCTTGTAAGTCCATGCATGAGATTAATAAGTTGAAGAATCTTTTAAAAAAAGAGTTTGACATGAAAGATTTAGGACAAGCAAAAAGAATATTAGGAATGGATATTATTAGAGATAGAAGAGTAAACAAGTTGTTATTGTCTCAACATGATTACATAACTAGGCTAGTCGAACAGTTAAACATGCATGAAAGTAGAAATGTACAAACATCATTTGCAAAACATTTTAAACTTTCTAGTGTTGATTCACCTAAGACACCTAGTGATATTGAGGAAATGGTTAATGTTCCCTATTCATCAACGGTAGGTAGTCTTATGTATGCTATGGTTTGTAATAGGCCCGATCTTGCACATCCACTTGGTGTTGTTAGTAGATTTCTTGCTAATCCGGGTAAACAACATTGGAATGCGGTAAAGTGGATTTTAAGATACTTTGCATGTCACACTACTTTATGCCTAGGTTATGGTAGAAACAATAAAAATAATAATGAGGCTATAGATATTGTTGGTTATGTGGATGCGGATTATGCCACCGATATTGATAAACGTAGATCTTTGACTGGTTTTGTGTTTTAACTATTTGATTGTACTATTTGTTGGAAATCAAATTTACAATCTATAGTTGCTTTATCTACAACTAAGTCTGAGTATATTTCTTTAACTGAGGCGGTAAAAGAAGCTTTTGGCTTAAGGGAATAGTTTCTGAATTAAGTTGTAGAGATGATGTGAATGTTGTTGTTCATTGTGATAGTCAAAGTGCTCTACATTTATCTAAAAACCATTCTCATCATGAAAGAACTAAACATATAGATGTTAGATATCATTTTGTTAGAGATGTTATCAACGATGGTTTAGTTTAAGTTAAAAAGGTTAGCACGGATTTAAATGCAGCTGATATGTTTACAAAAGCTTTACCTTTTGACAAATTGATCTTTGCATGAGAATGTTGAATATGAGTGATGGGTAGTTTTTTATTTTCTATGTATTGCTTGATGTATGTTTGGTGTTGTTATGCTTGCCTAGTTAAAGTCTCGTTTTTCTTTCATTGGCATCCATAGATCCGGCGAGGAGCGTCGGATCTCTTCCTCTGTTTTTCGACCGCACGCTGCGGCGCTGCCCAGGCGGGGCAGCGTCTTCTCCTTCTTCTCAACGCACGAAATCGCCGGCGAGGAGCGCCGGCGTTGAGGTAAGGAGTACCTCGTTTCATTCTCGGGCTTGGACGTTCGTTTCCGGGTTCGATTTTTTGTAGGTTCTTCGATAAATAGTGACGCTGAAGGTGAATCTTGGAGTACCTTTATTTGGGGTTTTCTTTGTTCTTCAAGGTTGTAACACCTCTTTTCCCTTCACACCTAGAATATTTATCTTTCTATGTGTTAGATCTCTCATGGATATGTAATAGTTGTAAATCTTGTTTGCTATTGTAATCTTGAAACTTTGGATCTTGAATCTCTAATAATATTGTCTCGCTCGAGCGTTTATCGCTTTGGGAACAGTGGAGTAGAGGCACGCGTCGAACCATTATACATCGTTGTGTAAATTTCTCTATTCTCTACCTTTTACTCACTTTCTTGAATGTTTGTTCATGGCTGGAAAAATTTTCCAGCCACTTTAAATATTTGATTCGACATTCTTTAAGTCCCGAATTCAAGGAAAAACCATTGTATGCTTAGGATAGGTCCTCGGTGAACACTAGTTCGAATATTAACATCTCTTGTTATGGAATTGCTTTACTATCATCATCTAGAGGCTGTAGAGAACACAATGCACGTTCTCATTGGGTTGGTGTCTTTGAGGATCTTTATCCCGCGCCCGATAACTGGGGATGTGATGTAACATGCCACCCTCGGCGATGCCTAGCTTGTAGCTCTTTTAGGCGGGCCCTGATCATAGTTTACGTCTGCTATAGGAGGGTCTTAGGTTAGGGCGATAGGTGTGAACAGGCTGACTCGGTGCACTGGTGAGGGCCTCTAGGAACGTCACTCAGTGGACACCTTTTCTTCGAGTTTTTAGGCATGTTGACCTTGACCAGGTCAGTCTGTGTGGGCTTACACGTCACTGCTTTCCAGCACCATGTGGTGTATGCGTACACGTGTCGGGCGTTAGGTAGATGGCTCATGATGCGATATTTCTCTGCGGTATAAATAAGCAAATGATTAATTCTAAGAGTTAAACAAAGTTCTACACTTCGAATCGCATTAATACTCAAGTATACGTAGTCGAGTATGCAGCAAGTGATAAGTAATTATAGTTTATCGTTCTCCACAAGGATTGATGTCTACAAATAGTTAATTAATCTAAGAGTCGTGGAAGAAAAGTAAAATGAATGGTGTTGGGATTTTTGGTTTGTTTTATATCTAAATGCGAAAGTAAAAATAAAATGCGAAATGAACTAAGTAAGGCTCGGGTTAAGGTTATGGGATGCAACTAACAATTCCTAGGATAAATTGCGGTAAGTAGTAATTGCCATACTTCACCTAACAAACGTTCACTTCTGCTTCCGTTCACCACGTACCCCACCTTCCGTTGCTACTTGATGTAGTGAAAAACTAGTGCTTCACATGCAATAGTTACGTGTTTATTCCTAAATTCTGATTTAAAGTACTACAACCATCAAAATACTAACCTATTGAACATGTAAACTAGCCTTAGGTTATTTCCTCTTTCGATTTACAACCTATTAGCGCATGTGGATGATCGGTCGACATTTGCTATTTAATTAAGATCCCAATTTAACATGCTTCAATCAACAACTCCCTTTACCCTAGTGCATGATTTCTACAACCCGCACCCTTAAAATTTACCTAAAATGCTTAGCTAGACATGAGAGTAAGTGAGAGAATAAAGAACAATAAAACGAAAGCCATTGCAAAAGAAACTGAATTAATTCAAATGCAAGAACAGTTCAAAGGGAAAAATGATACTGAAAATAAATAAAGCATAAAAGAAATAAGAAAAGATAAACTAAAAAACGGTAAATGGTAGCGACTGCTTGAAGAACAGGACTCTGTGTCAATAGGAACACGAACTTCGCTTTGAAACCTTCATCCCAAGTGAGGGAGAAGAACTCCGAAACAGGAACACTTTCACTCTTAGTTCTTCTCCTTTTTATAGTGAAAGGGACCGACCTGAATGTGGAACTAAATGGGCCCTTACCCCAATGCATGCATTCAAAGTAAAAGACATTAAACAGACATGATTTCGGATTCCAATTAAAACAAAAACATTCAAAATAATCCCTTTAAAAACTAGACAATTTCCCTGGAACCTGTCCCTGTTTCCAAGCACCTGTTCCAAGATAAATACATTTCCAAAGTTTACTCTGATCAGAGATTTACTAAAAACCATTCAAAACATGTCTAAATACAATAATGCTGGAATCCACAAAATATTCAGAAAACATCCTAGGGCTCCATGCCCGGCTACATGCATTCAGGGGAAAATAAAACATAAAGAGTCATAACACAAAATCAGAGTTTGATGACTGAGCCCCATGATCACAGCTCCTCCTTCAGCCATCCTGTCTCGCAACTTGGTTACCCGTGGAAAACCCACGATAAGGGGGTGAGCAACGAATTGCTCAAGTAAGAATCCCTCAACCGGGGTACAATACGATATACATGGTCATCTCGATGAGCGTATGCAAGCTATGGATATAAACACAGAATAGAGCACATAACTTAGCCCACACTTGGGCCTCGGATGCCAATTTAAGGTCTTAGTCCGGAATAATATCACCACACAGTCCAATATATAAGTCGTCCTATACGAGAAACAAGTCCCGGCCTCAGCCTGTCTACTGTCGACGAAAGGTACACTGACTCACAATCCCGAGGAGCTCTCCAGTCGGCGCTGTAATGAGCGTAAGCATGCACCGCGTGCTACTGCAGACTATGGGGGGTGCCGGGTCTAGAGGCAAGATGCCCATGTCCAGTCACCACGCCTAACTAAATCTTTGGATCGGTGTCACTGACATAGGGTTGTGAGACCTGGACACGTAAACTATGTCAGCCTGAACCACCGCACCTGGGGCCAAGGAACGGTCTTGGTAGGCTTACACCAGGAAGCCGTCCCTGCCTTAACAGGTGGCAATCAGGGGCTACGGCAAAACACGCTGAGGACGTGCCGACTGCAGGGGACGAGGCAATGCCAAGTCATCATCTCGACCATTGGGGCATTAACAACTGCCACCCTCACCCAAGATTGCAGGGCCTACTGCTTGGGTTAGCAAATCCCTCACGGGGTCCAGGGACGGAATGACTTGCTCGACGTCCCTGCCTTGGATGCAAGGTACTTTATGCATCAGGCCCGGATGATGCTATCTACCTGCAATTCTAACCTGCCCTAGCAAACAGCAAACAATTCCATAAAATCCAATACGTGCTCAATAAGAATACAACGAGCCTAGCATGATACTACGAAGCAATGAACAGATACGAGCATGCTAGAAGGGAACAACCTAACATGGATTAACATGAGAATTAATCAGGAACAACATGCTAATCGGGAATTCAGAATTGAGTACCTAGCTATACATGTCAATAAACACAAACAAGCAATCAATCAGCAATCGCATAATATATCGCAGGGTCCACACAACTCCGGTAAGAAATCCTTACCTTGGTCGGGGACAATTTGACACGAAATCCTAAGCGGCGAACGAACCCGAACTAGCTACCGAGAACCTATCAATCACAACAAAAATCACACAATAGGCCTAAATATAATAAAATAAACGAGGCTCGGCTGGGGGAGCAACTCACGAGGCGCGATTTAACGCACGAACGAAGTCGATTGCACGAACGGCAAGAAGCTGTGTTGGGCGAGTGGGCGCGAGAATTGGCGCGTGGGCGCGCGGCCGCGCGAGTGGGGCGCAGATGGGCGACAGAGCTGGCGCGAACGCGGCGTGCGACGACGCGAAGCGGCATCGAAGCGATCGCGGCACGACTTCGGCGAGCGAGGGGGCTCGCGACGAGATGCGGCTGGGCTCTAAGGCGAGGACGCGCGCGCGGGCACGGGACGATGAGCGGCGAGGCTCGGCGGCTGGGCTACTACTGCGCGACGCGAGCTCGTGAACAGGCGAACAGGATCGGAGAAAACGAGCTCGATTCCGGGCGATCCACGGGGATTCGACGAGCGATGCTTTGATGGCGAATTCCCCTACACTAGCCGCACAAAACCCATACCTCAAATTACCTCGACTCGGCCGGAAATGGCGAAGCCCGAAAGAGGGGAGAAGAGCTCGAATTTGAAGGAGAAGAAGAAGAAGAAGATGTACTGCTGCTTCGGGGTGAGATCGACTTGAATTTGGGAGAGAAGCTCTACTGAATTCGAGGTTGGCGAGGAGAAACGCGCGAGAGGAGCTCAGTCGGTCGAAGAAGAAAAGAGAAGGAAGAAGAAGAAATCGGGGAAGAAGCCTCGGGCGAGCTCTGCTTTTATACCAACCGCCTTCGAAAACACGCATATGTATTAGATCGCGCGATTAAGATAACAAACACGCCCGGTGGCTCGATTGGCAGCGCCCCCTGCCTAGCACGCGACACGTCCTTGGCTCGAATCTCACTCGACGCGCTATTTAATTCCCTATTTATTTCCACATTCTTCCAAGCCCAAATGCCTTCACCAAAATTCTCGATCCCATTCAAATCGACTCATAATTTTTCCGGCAATTTACAATTTCAAAACCGGCCCTGTCGGCCCGACCCAAAATTACCAAAATGCCCCTGGGCCTTCCGGGAAGACCGGGATGAAATTTTCGGGCCGTTACAATATTCCCTCCTTATAAGACTTTCGTCCTCGAAAGTCACTTAAGATTGGAACAGCTCGGGATACTGCAATCTCATCTCGTCCTCCCGCTCCCAAGTGGCTTCCTCTGAACTCTGACTCCTCCACTGAACTTTTACCAAACGGATCTCGCGGCTACGCAATGTCTTTGACTCAAAAGCAAGAGTCCACACAGGCTTCTCCTCGAAGCTCAACTCCTCATTCAGCTGCAAAGGCTCAAAATCAACAATGTGCGACGGATCCGGCACGTACTGCCTCAACATCGAAACATGAAAAACACTGTGCACTGCCGACAATGACGGAGGCAAGGCTAATCGATAAGCAACCTTGCCGATCCTCTCCAGAATCTCAACGGACCAACAAAACGGGGACTCAGCTTTCCACGCTTGCCAAACCTCAAAACACCTCGCATCGGTGCGACCTTTAGGAATACATGTCGACCAACCTCAAACTCTAAATCCCGACGCCGGACATCGGCGTAACTCTTCTGTCTGCTTTGAGCTGTCAACATACGAGCTCTAATCTTCTGCACGGCACCATTGGTCCACTGCAGCGACTCGGGACCCAAAACCTGCCTATCACCAACCTCTTCCCAGAACGCAGGAGATCGGCAACGCTTACCATACAAAGCCTCGAATGGAGCCATCTAAATCGTCGACTGATAACTGTTGTTATATGCAAACTCCATCAGATACAGATACTGGTCCCAACTGCTCGGGAAATCCAACACACAAGCCCTCGAATCACGGTCAGACACAATCTTCACAGGCACACCGTGATAACGAACAATCTGTTCCAAAAACAACTGCGCCCACTGTTCCACGGTATAAGTGTCTCTACCGGGAATGAAGTGTGCGCTCTTAGTCAATCAATCGACTATTACCCAAATTTGAGAGAACTTTCTCGGAGTCCTCAGCAACCCAGAAATAAAGTCCATGGAGATCTCTTCCCATTTCCACCGAGGTACACTCGTTGGCACGCAACAAACCTAAATTTGGTCTCTGCCTGGGTTCCTTCACTTGCTGACAAGTGAGACATCGACTGACAAACTCCGCAACGTTTCTTTTCATACCCATCCACCAGAATGTCTGCTTAAGATCCTGATACATCTTGGTACTCCTGGGGTGCCAAGCAAACAGAGAACTGTGGGCCTCTGAGAGCAACTCTGTTCGCAATCCTACAACATCCGGACACACAACCAAAGCCTCAGACGTCACGTCACCCACCATGCTCGTGAATACACAAAGTCAAAATCTCCATCAGCACTAACTCTGTCACTCAATCTCTTACGTGCGGGGTCACTCAGCTGACTAACAATAATCCGCTGTCTAATTGATGGTTTGGATCATCAACTCGGCTACTCCGCAAGAACCTCACCCAACAACATCGCAATCTCGGCCCGCTCGAACTCTCTCTCCGTAACTGGGGTGGGAACTCAACAACGCCGCGGAGCGCGACGTCTTCCTACTCAAAGCATCAGCTACAACATTGGCTTTACCCGGATGGTACAAAATCTCGCAGTCATAATCCTTCACCAACTCTAACCATCTCCTCTCGCCTCATATTGAATTCCTTACGAGTAAACGAGATACTTGAGGCTCGGTGATCGGAAAACATCCGAATCCGCTCACCATACGGTAATGCCTCCAAATCTTCAGTGGCAACACCATCTGCCGCCAACTTCATAACATGAGTCGGATAGTTCGCTCATATGGCTTGGTGACGGGAAGCATAAACAATGACCTTCCGTCTTTGCATCAACACACAACCCCAACCCGAACTTGGAAGCATCATTTGTAAACCACGAACCACACTGTCCCCTCCGGATCGCCAACATCAGTCTTTGAAGTCAAAATCGCGCTTGAGCCTGGCAAAGCTCTCATCACACTTACTGTTCCAAATAAACTCGACACCCTTCCTCGTCAGACGAGTGAGAGGCGAGGCTATGGCGGAAAAGTCCTTAACAAACCGACGGCAGCAAACTGCCAAACCCAGAAAGAAACGGCTCCTACGAGCAGACAACCGAAGAACAGAGAGCTCCACATGCACTCACTGTCTTGCCCCACTGAAGCAACAAGATCAAAATCTCACAGGGTAGCAACAGGGGTCCACCACGAACTGAACCTCCAAATACCAACGGGGCAACTCTCAACTTTCCTGAAAACAGGAAGACAACCAACAGGGCACGAAACATTCGCCCCACGAGCAAACTAACTTCTAGCAATTTCAATCCACACCTTGGTCAACACCAAGCATCAACTTGTCGCCATACCGGAACCAATCCGGACTCTACTCCAAACAAATATTAACTTGCTAGGCTAACAAGACTGCCAGCAATTCCCCCGAGGCTACAAACTACACGACTTCAACTTGCCAACTGAGACTCACTACCTGAGCTCTAGAGAGGCTCTTCACAACCTAGGGTTCTCCGGCAACCTTTGACATCCACTGCCAACTAACGGCCTACAACCAACTGCCTGAACAAACAACAACTCCATTTTCCAGCAACACAACCATGCTGGTCAACTCCAACTCCTTGGAAACCAAGAGGACCCGAAACGCTACCGAATGCGTCATCCTCCTACTCAGACAACAGCCACAACATAACTCCTATCCAAGGAAGGATCCGAACAACTCTCTCAGCCATGACGATCAACAAGAAGATCCGCCAACCAAGCTTAGGTCCAACTTAACAAATCTTACCTAAGCAACAACCTGATACCACGAGCATGGTATCCTTACCGCCTCACTAAAGCCTTACAACATTCACCTGGAGTCCAATTTTTTTTTTTCCAAGAACTGAGCACCAGATCCCCAAAGCAAACCCTACATAGATCTGACTCTCTCGCCACAGAACGAACCACACAAAACACACTTGTGTGCACAACTCCCAACCTTCATTTAGAGATCCAAGATTAACAAATGCTTTTCTCCCAAAAGCAACACTAGCTCCTGGCAGAGATATAATCAATCAACGGAACACCCAAAGTTCCATCTCCGCACGATGCTCGAAGCTGTGGCAACCTTGCTCTACCAAAGCATAACCATGCCAAACCAAACTTACTTTATGCCATGCCTCTACCAAGGGTGCTTACCCATAAGGCATCCAACTCTTCTCCCAAGGCATCCTACTTACCTCGTAGGCATCCAACTCATGGTCCCTCAACTGGACCCAACTTGCTTCTACGGAGCTCAACTCTCCTGAGATTTAGGCACTCGAAGGTAGTTGACCGCACTACCAACCACAAGGATCTCTTGGCCTTAACACTAGCGGGAGATGCACGCGCACTAACACTTACCAACCAACAACTAGTTTGACTTACTCAACCTCCAGTAACACTGGGAAAAGGCTCCGGCTCCTCTCGAACATCCTTTCGCTCGAAGTCCTTCGATTACCACTGAACTAGCCCTTTTGCACGACCTACACAGGTGCAATTACCATAAACGGATCCAAGGCTAAAGGAGTGCGCTAAACTCCGAACGACATAGAACCATCTGCTATACCCATGCCAAACTCAGGCCTGAACCAGACTTAGTGCCAAAGCGGCACACCAACCAATGCACCTCAAGTGCCACTACTACCAAATCCACTTCTTACTACCAACGGGGCCAACAAGGTCACAACCTCAAGTGACACGAACTCTGGCTCGGCATACAAGGGCTCAACATCAACAACCATGCCTAAGGCATCTCATCAAGCTGAAGGCTCACAGCCTACTCTTGCATCTCCACATGATTCTCAACAAACTCTGGCCGGCTCTCTCAACATGCAGCAGCTAGCCCTATTCTAGGGCTTACCAAAAGAAGAGTGTTCATTTTTACCAAACAACTGAGGAAACTACCAACGGATCCGGTCAGAAGGGAACATCGCTTCTTTGCACCCTTAATCACGGGGTTTGGCCATCTTGGCCGCAAACAACAACACTTTACTGAAGCACAAAGATGCCTCATCAACCTCCTCGAGGCTACCAACTTTGCAACCACTCTGGGCATCCAAATAATCTAACAAGGCTCAAGATCGGCACTTGAGCTACCTGTGCTAGTCCACACGGGGACCTGCTCCACAAACATCCACATCAGCACAACCATAGCTAACTCCTCTCTTGGAGTGGCATTCCAAGGCAAAGCACCTCCACCCTCTCACTAGGGGAAAACAATCAACTGGGCCACAGTTGGCCTATGGGAGTCCAACCTCTACCTCCCTCTGGAACGATGTCCCAGGGCATCCGAATCTACCTGGATACCACAACAAGCCACAACATACATCACACACTGCGGGAAGTTGGCATGATGGCGCTCTAAACCCAAACCAATAACGAGTCAGAACCTGCTCGTCTCCGCTCCACAACACTACACAAGGCATACACTAGATGACAGGTATTGTAAATTCTTAACCCTTTTTCTCAACAACAAATTGTAAACTTAGGCGTACCAGATGACTGTCGGAGTGCTAGTGATCATGGGAAAGCGACCTACAACAAAAGGTCATACTACAGAATTTATGACTCTGAGCTCTGATACCAACTGTAAGGGACCGACCCGAATGGGGCACTAAATGGGCCCTTACCCCAATGCATGCATTCAAAGTAAAGGACATTAAACAGTCATGATTTCGGATTCCAATTAAAACAAAAACATTCAAAATAATCCCTTTAAAAACTAGACAATTTCCCTAGAACCTGTCCCTGTTTCCAAGCACCTGTTCCAAGATAAATACATTTCCAAAGTTTACTCTGATCAGAGATTTACTAAAAACCATTCAAAACATGTCTAAATACAATAATGCTGGAATCCACAAAATATTCAGAAAACATCCTAGGGCTACATGCCCGGCTACATGCATTCAGGGGAAAATAAAACATAAAGAGTCATAACACAAAATCAGAGTTTGATGACTGAGCCCCATGATCACAGCTCCTCCTTCAGCCATCCTGTCTCGCAACTTGGTTACCGTGGAAAAACCACAAGATAATAAGGGTGAGCAACGAATTGCTCAGTAAGAATCCCCAACCGGGGTACAATACGATATACATGGTCATCTCGATGAGCGTATGCAAGCTATGGATATAAACACAGAATAGAGAACATAGCTTAGCCCACACTTGGGCCTCGGATGCCAATTTAAGGTCTTAGTCCGGAATAATATCACCACACAGTCCAATATATAAGTCGTCCTCTCACGAGAAACAAGTCCGGCCTCACCGCTGTCTCACTGTCGACGAAAGGTACACTGGCTCACAATCCCGAGGAGCTCTCGATCGGCGTTGTAATGAGCGTAAGCATGCACCGCGTGCTCTGCGAACTATGAAGTGCGGGTCCAGAGGCAAAAAGCGCCCATGTCCGATCCACCACGCCTAACTAAATCTTTGGATCGGTGTCGCGACATAGGGTGTGAGACACGGACACGTAAACTATGTCGGCTGAACCACCGCACTGGGCCAAGGAACGGTCGTGGTAGGCTTACACCGAAGCCGTCCCCGCGCTTAACGGTGGCAATCGGGGCTACTACGAACACGCCGAGGACGTGCCGCCGCTGCGGGGACGAGGCAATGCCAAGTCATCATCCCGACCGTTGAGGCATTAACAAGCGCCACCCTCACCCAAGATTGCGGGGCCTACCGCTTGGGTTAGTTAATCCCTCACGGGTCGGGGATGGAATGACTTGCTCGACGTCCCTGCCATGGATGCAAAGTACTTTATGCATCAGGCCCGGATGATGCTATCTACCTGCAATTCTACCCCGCCTAGCAAAGCGACAAACAATTCCATAAAATCCAATAAGTGCTCAATAAGAATACAACGAGCCTAGCATGATACTACGAAGCAAGGAACAGATACGAGCATGCTAGAAGGGAACAACCTAGCATGGATTAACATGAGAATTAATCAGGAACAACATGCTAATCGGGAATTCAGAATTGAGTACCTAGCTATACATGTCAATAAACACAAACAAGCAATCAATCAGCAATCGCATAATATATCGCAGGGTCCACACAACTCCGGTAAGAAATCCTTACCTTGGTCGGGGACAATTTGACCCGAAATCCTAAGCGGCGAACGAACCCGAACTAGCTACCGAGAACCTATCAATCACAACAAAAACACACAATAGGCCTAAATATAATAAAATAAACGAGGCTCAGCTCTGGAGCAACTCACGAGCGCGCGATTTAACGCAGCGAACGATTAGCCGAGCAGAGCGTAACGGGCAAAGAACGGGCTGGCTGGGCGAGCTGGGGCGCAGAATTGGGCGCGTGGGCGCGCTGGCTGCGCGCGATGAGGCGCAGATGGGCGGCAGAGCTGGGCGCTGGGCGCGGACGCGAGCGACACTGGGCGATGCGACACGACTCGACGAGCAGGGGCTCGGGCGACGCAATATGGCTGGGCGCTGAGGCGAGGACGCGCGCGCGGGCACGGAACGATGAGTCGCGAGGTCGGGCGGGTGGGCCGCCTGCGCCGCACGCGAGCTCGTGAACGAGGCGAACAGGGGATCGGAGAAAACGAGCTCGATTCCGGGCAATCCACGGGGATTCGACGAGCGATGCTTTGATGGCGAACTCCCCTACACTAGCTGCACAAAACCCATACCTCAAATTACCTCGACTCGGCCGGAAATGGTGAAGCCCGAAAGAGGGGAGAAGAGCTGGAATTTGAAGGAGAAGAAGAAGAAGAAGATGTACCTGCTGCTCGGGATGAGATCGACTTCGAATTTGGGAGAGAAGCTCGGCTGAATTCGAGGTTGGCGAGGGAGAAACGCGAGAGGAGCTTCAGTCGGTCGAAGAAGAAAAGAGAAGGAAGAAGAAGAAATCGGGGAAGAAGCCTCGGGCGAGCTCTGCTTTTATACCAACCGCCTTCGAAAACACGCATATGTATTAGATCGCGCGATTAAGATAACAAACACGCCTGGTGGCTCGATTGGCAGCGCCCCTTGCCTAGCACGCGACACGTCCTTGGCTCGAATCTCACTCGACGCGCTATTTAATTCCCTATTTATTTCCACATTCTTCCAAGCCCAAATGCCTTCACCAAAATTCTCGATCCCATTCAAATCGACTCATAATTTTTCCGACAATTTACAATTTCAAAACCGGCCCTGTCGGCCCGACCCAAAATTACCTTAATGCCCCTGGGCCTCCCGGGAAGACCGGGATGAAATTTCTGGGCCGTTACATATAGGCTTGAAATACTTGAGGACTAAGAAATCGACTTGGAAGACAAGGATTTGATTTGGACTTTTTTTTTCCTTTTATTACATATCCTTTATTCTTACACTAGATTTGCTCTGATTTTGTCAATCACATCTTTGCTGATTAAGGTATGAATCCAATGATTATTGCAGTTTGCCTATTCTGCAATTTGATAGTTGGCATTAGCTCGACATCCGATTCTTTCTTTATTGGTCGTTTAACGAATAACTGTAGCCCACGATCAAAGTATAGAGACTTTTGCATCTAATCTGTTTTGCAACAGGTATTTGTCCATCGCAAATATTATTTGGGAGATCCTGCAGTCTGCAACCTCCAAAGCGTCCAGATGCTCATTTTGACCTTCTGCTTCTCCATTGAATGCAATGCTAACCATGTTTCCAATTCCTATAGATATAGCAATAAATTAGCGCAGCATGGAATCTTTGGCATTTAAGTGCAAAAAGCATTTAACATTCACATAAATCATACATGCATGAATTTCCCATCTTAATGCTTATTCCAACTCTAAAGTTTATTCAATTAATGCACAAATACCTTTAGAATATATTAAGATATTAGCCTAAATAATGCTATATTTGAGAGCTATCAGCTCACCTGACCTGGTGTCGTCAGTATACTAGTAGTGAAAAGTTGAGTTTGAGCTAGTTAGTCCTGTAACGAAACTCATGTCCAGTCATATTATCTAGAACAAGCGAGTGTCTCAACGGCCTCACAAGAAAGTCATGTAACGAATCCCATGGCCAAGCAAAGTAAAAGTTAAGCTGAGATTAAATATGTATTGCTAGCATGTTAGACTCTACCTTGTGCATTGTACCCTTGTTGGAGAGTTCTTACTGAGTATTCTTTTATACTCACCCTTTCTATGGTTTTTTTTCCACCAAGTAATCTGGGACATCATCGAGACGGTTAACTAGGAGGTGCTGAAGTGATCATGGGCAAAGCTCGCTGCCGTTGTTTATGGGATATGATAGTAGTCGGGTCCATCCGTTCATTGTTGGCACAATAGCATTTAAACTCCTGTTATTTGTGTTTCAGTTTTGATTGTCAAACTGTTGGCATGAATGCCTCTTTCCTGTTATTTCATCCATTTTATTTTTTTCGGTTGTTTTAAATAAACACCTTGGCTAAGGGCTTTCATATTCCTTTATTTATTTGAAATAAAATTTAACAAGAGTCGTTATTTGGAGTTTAAAATTTGAAATTATGCATGTTTGTAACTGTTTTTTAGTCAGAATGATGTGGGAAACGTAGTTCAAAATTACAGGTCCTATCAGACAAGTCATAGCAACCCTATCCACTAGCACATGCTCATAAACCAATAAACTTGTAAGAGCCTATCCACTAACATGTTCAGTAAATAGTACAACATTCATAAGCCTATCCACTAACATGCTCCGCAAACAGCAACAAATAACCATTCAACCTATCCACTAACAAGTTAATAAAGCAGCAACAAATAGCTAAGAAACCATTAATGGCAAGGGCAGGGTCTACACAACCTCAGCAAGGAACCCTTACCTGAAAACCAAAAATAGACAACAACAAATATTTGTCCTAGAGCTGCAGAACCAACGAATACTCAACCTAGACAAAGCAATCGTAACAATTAATAAACAAGCAGCTAAATATCTCCCAAGGCTAACAAAATCAACAAGGCTCAGGAATAGAGAATACACAAAACCAAGAAGGCACAAAGCCTCGGTAGCAAGACAGCGACACGGCTGTGGGTCAGCATGCACGGGGTTGCGGTCATGCGGCGTGAGCGTGAGCGGGTGACACGACACAATGGCATGGACAAAGGGCTGGCTCGGCGGGCATGTGCGGCATGTAGTGATCGCGAGGCATGGTTGTGCGCTACGGCTGGGATGCGGCAAGGCTATGATGGTGCGAGTGCAAGAGGTTGTGCGGCAATGGCGTGAGAAACCCTTCGAGCTCATGTACGATGCTAATGACTATGCTATATGAGCTAACCTTGGACAAAAAGGAGAAAAAATGATCCATCCCATCTACTATGCCAACAGAACTCTGAATGATGCGCAAATAAACTACACAACTACAGAAAAAGCTTCTAGAAGTAATCTATGCGTTAGAGAAATTTCGATCATATTTAGTAGGATCGAAAGTGATCATTTTTACTAACCATGCGACAGTAAAGTATCTCATGAGTAAGGTGAACGCTAAGCCAAAATTGATAAGATGGATTTTGCTGCTGCAAGAATTTGACAACGAGATTAAGGACAAAAGGGTTGTGAGAGCGCGTAGCAGATCATCTATCTAGACTAGAGAACAAACAAGCAGATACAACCATGCTTGATATATCCGAAAAATTTCCCGATGAACAACTATTTGTGATCAAGCTTATCGAGAAAAGGAAAGCCTCTTGGTTTGCAGACATTGCTAATTATCTAGCAAGCAATGTCATCCCAGCAGACATTGCCAAGTGTCTATACTTGAGGATAGCTTCGTCCTGATCGGACAACCCATTATAAAAGTGTTTTATTTTAAGGGTATAAAAAAGCCCAAGGTATGGACACTTTGCTATAAGCTCTTTGTACCTTTCCCATACACCTCCTATGGTTTCATCATCCTCTTGTTCAAAACTAGTGATTTAAAGCCTAGAGTTCATACTTCTTGAAGTAGGGAAGTATTTTGCTAAGAAGCTTTCAAACACTTGTGCCCAAGTATAATCACATGGCAGAGTATTTATCCAATGTTCGTCTTTATCTTTTAGCGAATAGGAAATAGAAACAGTCGAGTATCCTCTAAAGAGACACCAACTTCGCATCGCTAACTGCTAAAAAGGGACGCAAATGTTGATGTGGATCTTTCGTTGCTAGCCCACTAAAAGGTTTATTTACTCTAAGCATGTTATACATATTATTAGTCAAAATAGAGCGCCTACCTTCACCATTAGGTCTAACCATACCTAGATATGCTACATGATTGAATAATCCTGCTGGCATCCTAATGACTTTGACTCTCTCATCTACTCCCTAGGCTGGGGGTAGATTGGAATTGATATTTTCATCCGCTCCAGCTCCAGCTCCTACACCTGCTGCTGCTGCTGCTGGTGGATCAATCACTCTAGGGTGATTATGCGCTATTGGGTCCATCCTTCTTTGATTTTTCCTACTTTGCTCAGTTCGTCTCCTAAGGAGGTTCCTTTTAGGATCTGGATAAGACAAAAGAGTTGTGCTCATGCACAATTCACATTAGAATGTTGAACAATTTTTTTAAAAACTCTATTTTTGTTATTTTTTTATATTCTAAACAATCTCGACTTAAAATAAATTGACACAGTCCCCAACAATGGTGCCAAAAACTTGACTGGCGAGGTTATGTGGCTTGTTTCCTCGTGTGCTTAAATTCACATTCGCGCAAGTATACACTACCTGTAGTAAGTAATAAGTAAATTATTGTACTCCACAGGGACTGCAATTTATCTGAAGGTGATGTTTAGAATTCAACAGAATTAAACGAATAGATATTGTGATTGATTGGGTTGAATAGTTAAATAAAACAATTGTAAACAGATTGTGATAGAATAAGGCTAAACCAAGATACTCATGGAAAGTAATAACAATGTGTTTTCAGAGAAACATGCGGTAAGGGGTAACTATCATACTACGCCTCACAAACTTCCTCTTTCGTTCGTATCAAGCCTAACTCCTGCAGTGAATTGATGTAATGCTAAGCCGGCGCTATGTATCCAGTAGTTACGCATTTTTTCCTAAACTCTGATTTAAAGTATTAAGGACGTAATACTAACCTACAGAACATACAAACTAGAGTTGGGTTATTTCCTCTTTCGATTTACAACCTATTAGTACATGTGGATGGCCGGTCAACACTTACTATTGTTGATTTGCTCCTAGTTAACATGCTCTATTTACACCCCTCATTTTCCTTTTTAACACATGCTAGAACTAACCATTTTTTCCTAGCTTTTCCGTAATGAAATTAGTTCCTCATACAAACAAGAAATGCATATAACGACTTGGAAAACATGTTGAAATAGTATTACTAAATTGAAATGAGTTTTAACAAGAAAATAGAGAAAAAATATGAACTTGAATTCGAAATTCTCCATTCTCTATTCTATTACAAAGGTTCTCCTTTATAATCATCCTTCGAATCTTCCAGAATAAGCACAAATCAATCGATGCGATCTCTTTCCTTGTATGAATTCTCCAATTATGTTTGTGTGGTTAAGGGAAGAATCTCGTAATTTTCACAATTTGTCTCTCTAGTGTCTAGTTAGTCAACATCTTGCTTTCATTAGATTCTTTCCTTATTTCATTTGCGGTGCCTTGTTGTTTCTCTAAATGTTACTACGCTTGCAATCACGCATCTTGCTTCTCAGCTCCACATCACAAATTCCTACTAAAACAGTTTATCCGCTTAAGCTAAGTTGTTAATTCTGTTATTTTCCATGCTTAAAGTCATTTCTTCTAATTTATTCCTCTAATGCGTAAGCATTAGCTATTAACACCTTTTTCTTATTATATTTATCGTTTCGCATAGGATTTTAAATAATAACTTCAAACAATGATCTTAGAATAGCAAGAATTCTGACTTTATTTGAGAGTCTCACAACTCCTCATCAAGCCTTGTTTCTGAAGCTCCTTTAGAAAATTTTCACTAACATGGCCAAGCCTTTGATGTCACAACTTTGCCTTCTCTTGATTTTGTAGAGAAACTGAAGTAGATGTTCCTAGAACTGTGCTTTCTTGCAAGATGTATAAGCTATTGGTGAGTTTACCCTTCAACTTCACTATCGCTTCCTTGATAATCTTGATAGTACCATTTTTTTTTTATAGGAGTACCATGCTTTTTCAAATACTCCAAGAGACAATAAACTCCTCCTTAAATCTGGCACATAACTCACATTAGTGAGAATTCTAATTTGATTATTAAACATCTTCACTTGTATTGAACCAATACCTTCAACAACACATTCTTAGTTGTTTCCAAGGAGAACATTACCGCAATGATTGCTTTCAAATTCTTGAAACCAATGTTTGTGGGGTGTCATGTGAAATGAACACCCTCAGTCTAAAATCCAGTCATTGATCACACCTATTTATGATACTGTCAAAACCTCAACTAAATCATATCCTTAAAAAACATTCATATGTGATTCTTCTTCATTCTTTCTCATGTTCTTGAGTTTATAGAAGTTTCTTATAATATGTCCTTCCTTGTGGCAATAGAAGCACTTTTTTATGATTTTATTTTGTGACTGCGACTATAAGAAACCGACTCTAAAAATAGTCTTAAACCTAATTCTTACTCATAATGCATGTAAATAAAAGACAATCATTTCAAAATCCTTGTTTAAAACTTTGAAACAGTAATTAATAAACTTCTTTCAAATAAACATTCAAAGATAAAACCTGTTAAAACAAAAAATAGATCCTGGCCAGTAATTTATTAAAACATCAATAAACAGTTTTAACATCATAATGCAAATTCCCCCTATGGACTTCATGTCCAACTACATGCTGAATAAACAAAAATACATAAACGTAAACAGAGTGATGCTACAGCTCTCATAATCAATCAACTTATTCGATAGGCGTCTTGGTGCTGTCCCAAGTTATCTACTGGAAAAACCACAGAAAATAAGGGTGAGTACAAAAACACTTAGTAATAATCCCCCACTAGGGTACAGTACGAAACAACATCTCATTTAGCATCAAAGTATACATACAAACAGTTACCAACATAGAATCCATGGTTTGAGTTGTCAATACAACTCATGAGTCATCGGGGTCTCTTACCTCCGACCTAATGATCGGCTTTCAATAACTGATCATAATCTGAGGGGACAAAGTGCGTTATGTCCAATATGTGGGGACAAAGTACGTTATGTCTGATAAGTTGACCAGCTCTCCAAATTGGTCCTGGGACATCCGGGAGAGTACCTAGTGTCTGGCTCTAAAATTGGAATGGAAATGGTGTACTCACGAACATTAGCCCGAGGCAGCTCTCCTCCCAGCGTATAAGGCGTGTGTGCCCACACCATATGCTGCTGCAAACCGCGTAAATATGGGGCCTAGGGACAAACTACGACGGTCAAGGTATGCATATCTAAAGACTCGAAAGCGATGTCACTGATCTATAGAAGTGCGAGGCCCTCGGCACTAAGCTGTGGCAGCCTGAATACCACCGACTCCTGAAGCTAAGAATCGACCAAGGCAGGCTTGCACCATTGGAAGGGTTCCACTCTAGCAAGCACAGACTAGGCTTATGCCGTTGTGGTGAGCTAGATCACTCCGACTGTCAGGGGTGGGATCTTGTCCTCACTAGTCCTGACCAGTGGGGACAAAGTACGTTATGTTCCCTCTCAGCCTCTGGATGATGACAACCTAACAAGTTCTATCTAAGAATACTCAACCCTGTTCCCAAACAAACAACTTGCTGAACAACATATAAAACCTAGCATGGTACTACGAGCTCAAACATGAATCATTTCGCATGCTAGAAGAATAAACCTAGCATGGCACTAACATGAGGAAACAATAACAATCATGCTAGCAGAACAAAACAACAATCAATCCTATCCACTAACCTGCTCGTCAACAGTAAACATGCATCAAGAATATAATCAATGAAGTATCGCAGGGCCCATACAACCCTGGTAAGAAATCGTTACTTGGAAAAGAAGCAAAAATCACAACAAGTAAATAATGCTCATTGAGCTGCAGAACTAACACGAATCTAGCAAATAATAACAAGCATAAAATTAAAATTTAGCTAACTAATCGACTAAGCTACAAGATCAATGGGGCTCGGGAAAGTTACCCAAACTGTAGGAGGCAGCACAAGGTCAACAAAGCTCTCTGCCAAGGTAAGGGGATAGTCTCGGCTTGGTGATGTGTAACGGACCAGAATTTCATCCCGGTCTTCCCGGTGTGCCCTAGGGGTATTTTGGTAATTTGGTCGGGCCGACACGGCCGTTTATGTTTTTTTCCAGTTGCCAAAATTATGGGATGGATTTAAATAGGATTGTGAAGCTTTGTGAAGGTATTTGGGCTTTGTGAGATGCAAAATAAAATAGGGAATTAAAAGTGCGTCGGTTGGGTTTTGAACCTTGGTGGCTTGGGAGGCTAGTTGGGTGTCTTTGCCAATTGAGCTTCTTGATGCACTTGTTAATCTTTCTGCACCATTTTATTATTAGCCTTGGTTCAAAGGAGTTTTGGCTCTTTAGTTTAAAAGAAGAAATTGGCAACTCGAGTCTTCATCTCCAAGCTTTCTTCCTCGACCGACCCAGCTTTCTCCCTCACCGACCAGCGATCGCCCAAGCTCTTCCTCTCCCAATTCCAAGCCAATTCTTGTCTCGTGTAGCCGGAGGTTCGATCGTCTTCCCGGTAAGCCTTCTTCTCCTTCTTCTTCTCCTTCATTTTCTTCCCCTGTTTCGTGTTGGCACCTTGCTGGCCGAGAGAGTGAAGAGGTGTGTGTGTGTGTGAGTCCTTGTGCAGCTAGCCGAGAGGAACCAGCGCCGGATCGCCCAGCTCGTCTTTCCCCTCTCAATCGCGCGCAGCAGCCGGCCTAGCTCGCCCCCTCGATCGCGCATAGAAGCAGGCTCCATCGCGCCCAATCACCGAGCTCGCCAGCTCCTCCGCGCCAGACCGCCAAGCCGAGCCGCGCCACGCACTGAATCGCGCCAGCGTGCCGTCCCAGCGCCGTGCGTCACGCCCGAGCGCCGTGCGCTGTCCGTGGGCAGCCCGCGCCCCAGCGCCGTGCCACCTTCTGTCCGCTCGCCGCGTCGTGTCGCGTGTCCTTTCGCAGCCCAGCGGCGCCCAGCCCCGTGTCACCGAGCCGTGTGAGTGCTCCCGAGCCGAGCCTGTTTGTTTTGTTAAATTTAGGTTATGGTTTGTAATTATTGTTGTGCTTGTTAGGTTCTCGGTAGCTAGCTCGAGTTCGTTCGCAGCTTAGGATTTTGTGTTTAATCGCCTCCCGACCAAGGTAAGGATTTCTTACCGGAGTTGTGTGGACTCTGCGATATATTATGTGATGCTGATTGTATGCTTGTTTGTGGTTATTGACATGTGTAGTGATAAGTGCTCTATTCTGAATTTCCCGACTGGCATGATTTCCTATGTTGTTTCTCATGTTAGTCCATGCCAGGTTGTTCCTTTCTGGCATGCTCGTATCTGTTCTTGCTTCGTAGTATCATGCTAGGTTCGTTGTATTCTTATTGGGCACGTATTGGAATGTATTGGATTGTTTGCTGATTGCTATGACAGGTTAGAGTTCAGGTAGATAGCATCATCCGGGTCGGGTGCATAACGAACCTTGCATCCCCGACAGGGACGTACGAGATGGTGCTCCATCGCTGATCCCGTTAGGGACTAGCTAACCCTAACGGCTGGCCCTGCAATCCTGGGTGAGGGTGGCAGACTGTTAAATTCCCCAATGGTCGGGATGATGACTTGGCATTGCCTCGTCCCCGGCAGTCGGCATGTCCTCAGCATGTTCGGCTGTAGCCCTTGATTGCCACCTGTTGGGGAAAGGACGGCTTCCTGGTGTAAGCCTACCACGACCGGTTCCTTAGCCTCAAGTGCGGTGGTTCAGGCTGACATAGTTCACTGCCCGTGTCTCACACCCTATGTCGGTGACACCGATCCGAGATTTAGTTAGGCGTGGTGACTGGACATGGGCAGCTTGCCACTAGACCCGGCACCCCCCATAGTCTGCAGTAGCACGCGGTGCGCTCTTACGCTCATTACAGCGCCGACCGGAGGGCTCCTCGGGATCTTGAGTTAGTGCACCTTTCGTATCGATAGTAGACAGGCTGAGGTCGGGACTTGTTTCTCGTATAGGGCGTATTGTGTGGTGGATTATTCTGGACTAAGACCCTGAGTTGGCATCCGAGGTCCAAGTATGGACTTAAGCTATGTGCTCTATTCTGTGTTTATACTCATAGCTTGCATACATTCATCTAGATGACCATGTATATCGTATTGTACCCCGGTTGGGGATTCTTACTGAGTAATTCGTTACTCACCCTTATTTTTGTGGTTTTCCACAGGTAATCGAGGTGCGAGACAGGATGGCTGAAGGAGGAGCTGTGATCATGGGGACCAGCCGTCAAACTCTGATTTTGTGTTATGACTCTTTATGTTTTTGTTTCCTTTGAATGCATGTAACCGGGCACGGAGCCCTGGGATGTTTTCTGAATGTTTTTACTGATTCCATCATCGTTGCAACTGTCGAAAGTTTTGAATGCTTTAATAAATCTCTGATCAGAGTAATCTTTTGGAAACGTATTTATCTTGAAACAGGTGCTTGGAGACAGGGACAGGTTTCAGGAAAATTGTCTTGACTTTGAATTGAATGTTTGAATGTTTTGTTTTTAATTGGAATCCGAAAGTCATTCCTGCTTATTGTCTTTAACTTTGAATGCATGCATTGAGGTAAAGTCCCATTTAGAACCCCATTCGAGCAGGGTCTTTACATGATGCTTAGGGCTTGGGCGAAACAAAGACCCCTCGGTGTAACGGCCCAGATTTCTATTCCAGTTCCCTAGGTATGTTTGGTTATTTATTCGGTTTTTCGGTTAGGCATTTAGGGCAGTTGAGCATTTAGGGGCATTTTGGTTATTTTTCTCTCTAGGTCGGTTCTGCAATTAACCAGGATTTCAAGGCTGTTTGTGTATTTGTTGACTTTGGTTATCCTTTCAGTTTCAGGTTTCCAGGGCTTGCGTTGGTTTTTGAGAGGTTTGGAGGTCGTTCGGTTAAAAGAGAAATAAGAAAATAGTAGTGTTTTTGTTGGGACTCGAAGGGGTGATTGACAAGGGATTTGGAAGCTTGTTTTAATAAGTGGAAAAAAGGGGAAAACGTTGTCTTCGCTAGGACTCAAGGGCGGGGGTGGCAGGGATACGTGGCGTTTGAGAGTTTAATCGACTAACTTTTGCTATCGTTTCTTCTCTTTTTGCGTTTTTACGAATTCTCTCTGCTTCTTCTCCCAAATTCAATTGATTGTTTCTCATCTCCCTATCCCCTTATCGATTCATCTTCCCCAAGCATCATTGCCGATTTCCTCTTCCCCTTCCCATTGTCAAGATCATCGTCTCCATTGTAGCGGAGGACAACAGCCCCAACGTCAACAAAACCCTAGCCGTGAATAACCCCTTGTTCGACTATCGCAACAACACCATCACTGAGAGCAGTAGCCCCATCGCAAGCCTCACGCCCATCGCCTCATGCAGCCGCAAACAGGAGCCCAAGCACCCGCGAGCAGCCCTAGCCTAGGGGTCCCTCCACCACACACCATCGTCCAAGCCTCTTTGTCGCCGCAACCAGCCCCTTGCTGAGAGCATCTTTGTTGCCGCACATGACCAAGCTGCCCTGGTCGAGAGCAAGCTTCCTTTGGCTGAGAACCCTAGACCTGTCGTGAGCACTTGTCCCCGTCGGTTGGGTAACCATCTCGAGCCCTATTTATTTTTAGTTGATCCGATTTTTGAGCTATTTAGATAGTATTACTTATTGGTACTTGTTTATATTAATTGTAAGGTTCGTGTTGACTCTGCAGCTCAAGGAGCACTTAGTATTGTGTGTATTTTTCTACTTGTTTTCTAGGTAAGGATTTCTTACCAGGGTTGTGTGGGCCCTGGTTTACATCTTTGATTGCATTCTGTTTACTTGTTAACTTTTTGCGAGCATTCTTAGTGGATATGATGATTTGGATGTTTGTTGCAAGCATGTTCAGTGGATAGGTTCTATTCCTCGTTCAGTTTTCGGCTAGCATGTATGTTCCATGTTGACATGTTAGTACCATGCTAGGTTGTTCTTCCAGCATGTATCTTGAAACAAGGTCGTATGCATTGAGCATGATTGATCTGTTAGGAACGAGATGTGTTTTCCTAGATAAAACTTGTCAGGTTGTCGACATCCAGAGGTTGAGAGCGGATATAACGTATCTTGTCCCCACAGGTCAGGATCAGAGAGGACTTGTCCAGCCCCCAGCAGCGGGGCATGGTTTAGCTTACCACTCCAACATAAGCCTAGTTTGTAGCTTGCTAGAGCAGAACCCATCACAGGTGCAAGCCTGCTCAGGACGGTTCTTAGCTTCAGGTCAGTGGTATTCAGGCTACTGCAGTTGACTGCCGAGGACCTTGCACTACTCTAGATCAGTAACACTATTTCTGAGTCTTTAGGCATGCGTGCCTGGACCGGCATAGTTTTTCCTTAGGCCCCCACATTTATGTAGTTTAGAGCAGCATGCGGTGTGCACGCGCACCCGTTATGAGCAGGGAGGAGTTCTCCCTTGGGCTAATGTTCGTGAGTACACCACTTCTGATCCAATTTAGAGCCAACATGGGTTACTCTCCCGCTTGTCATAGGAACAGTTTGGCCGAGGATAAAAGGCCCTCGAGGACATCTAGTCGGGATCAGCTTTTGAGTTGGTCATTTGGCCGAGGGAGAAAGACCCTCGAGGATGTCTAACATCTAGTTGGGATCAGCTTTTAAGTTGGTCATTTAGCCGAGGGAGAAAACCCCTCAAGGATGTCATTTGGGATTGGTTAGAAGAGCCAATCATTAGGCTGAAAGTAGGAGACATCCGAGGATTCCAGACTTGCCCCATTAGCTCATGAGCAAATATCTGTGTTGGTAACTGTTTGCATGTATACTAGGATGCCAGATGATTTATGTTTCGTACTGTACTCTGGTTGGGGATTCTTACTAAGTGCTTTGTACTCACCCTTATTTTATGTGGTTTTTCCACCAGGTAACTTGGGACAACACTAGGGCGGCTAATGGAAGAAGATGCCGACACTCTGTCTTTTGTTTATGTTTCTGTTATATTTATTCAGCATGTAGTCGAACACGGAGTCCGTAGGAGCTGCCAGCACTCTAGCTAGGGTTTTGTTTTAATGATTCAACAGGAATATTTCAATTGTTTCAAAACAGGTTCTATGAGTTTGAAGGATTTATTTATGCAAGTATAAATGTTGAAATGATTTCATTCACTTTTAATGCATGTATGCTGAGTGAGAACCTAGGTTAGGACCATTTTGGGTCGGGTTCTTACAGTTGGTATCAGAGCACAGAGTCATAGATTATGTAGACTAACTTACTTTGTAGGTTGTTTGTCCCCATGATCATCAACACTCCATGGCTGGTAGGTTTGTCAAAGTTCTTTATTTAAGGGTTTTTATTACATTACTGCATCTAGTATACATGTGTTACCTGTTGTTAGTAGTGAGAGTCCAAGTGTAGACTAGCTCTTTGTGTTTTGTGTAGATCGCCAGTATGCTGGTCACTTGCCAACCGAGGAGTTGGAACTGAGCATGTTATTGATGAGACCACGTCCAGGGTTGACCAGATCCGTAGGCCACCTTTGGCCCCGATAGTTGAGTTATCGAGAGAGGGGGGTTGAGAGTACCATGCCTCAGAGTAAGACTGTAAAGACCCGACCCAAAAGGGGCTCTAAATGGGCCTTTACCCTAATGCATGTATTCAAAATAAAACAATATACAAATATGATTTCGGATTCCAAGTAAAAACAGAAACGTTCAACAATCAAAACAATTTACTGCAACCTGTCCCTGTTTCCAAGCACCTGTTTCAGGATAAATACATTTCTAAAAGTATACTCTGATCAGAGATTTAATTAAACCATTTGAAACATCCTCAAATTCAATAAAGCGGGAATCAACAAAAACATTCAGAAAACATCCTAGGGCTCCATGCCCAACTACATGCATTCAGGGGAAATAAAAAGACAAGAGTCATAATATAAAAGAAGTCAGAGATGACAGCAGGTTCCCATGATCACAGCTCCTCCTTCAGCCATCCTGTCTCGCACCTTGGTTACCTGTGGAAAACCACAAAATAAGGGTGAGTAACGAATTACTCAGTAAGAATCCCCAACCGAGGTACAATACGATGCACATGGTCATCTAGATGAGTGTATGCAAGCTATGGATATAAACACTGAATAGAGCACATAGCTTAAGTCCACACTTGGACCTCGGATGCCAACTCAGGGTCTTAGTCCAGAAATAAATCCACCACACAATACGCCCTATACGAGAAACAAATCCCGGCCTCAGCCTGTCTATTGTCGAATGAAAGGTACACTAGCTCAAGATCCCGAGGAGCTCTCCGGCCGTGTTGTAATGAGCGTAAGCATGCACCGCGTGCTCACTGCGAACTATGGGGGTGCCGGGTCTAGTGGCAAGCTGCCCATGTCCAGTCACCACGCCTAACTAAATCTCTGGATCGGTGTCACTGACAAAGGGGTGTGAGACCTAGACACGTGAACTATGTCATCCTGAACCACCGCACCTGAGGCTAAGGAACCGGTCGTGGTAGGCTTACACCAGGAAGCGGTCCTTGCCCCAACAGGTGGCAATCAAGGGCTACGGCCGAACACGCTGAGGACGTGCCGACTGCCGGGGACGAGGCAATGCCAAGTCATCATCCCGACCGTTGGGGCATTTAACAGTCTGCCACCCTCACCCAAGATTGCAGGGCCTACCGGTCGGGTTAGCTAAACCCTAACGAGGTCGGGATGGAGAACTGTCTCGACGTCCCTGCCATGGATGCAAGATACTTTATGCATCAGGCCCGGATGATGCTACCTACCTGAATTCTAACCTGCCTTAACAATCAGCAAACAATCCAATACGTGCTCAAAAGAATACAGCAGACCTAGCATGGTACTACGGAACAAGAATGAATATGAGCATGCCAGAACGGAACAACCTAGCATGGACTAACATGAAAGAACAACATACGAAGTCATGCCGATCAGAATTCGTAAGCAGAGCAAACTAAACTACACATGCTGATAATCACAAACAAACATACAACATCAATCACATAGAACATCGCAGGGTCCACACAACTCCGGTAAGAAATCCTTACCTTGGTCGGAAGACTTCTACACACAAATTCCTAAGCTGCGAACACTCCCGAGCTAGCTATCGAGAACCTACAAACATAGTAACAATCACAACCATAGCCCTAAAAATATAATAAAACAGCAGGCTCGGCTCGAAAGCACTCACACGGCACGACGACACGAGGCTGGGCACCGCCTGGCGGGTGATGCACTGGTGGGGGCGCTGGGCGGTGCGCTGGGGCGGCTGCTGCTGCGCTGTGACACCTGCTGGGCACGCCACGGGCGAGGCGCGGCGTGCGCGATCGGGCGAGCCGCTCGAGCGAAGACGCGCGACGCCGGGCGAAGCGGCGCCAGACACACTGGCGATCGGCCGCTATATGCGCGAAGCCGGGCGTCTCGCTCGGCCGATCCGGTGCAACGACGAGGCCGGGCGCGGCGACGAGCGTCTGGCTCGACCGATCTGGTGCGACGACGAGGCTGGGCGTGCGACGAGCGTCTGGCTCGGCCGATCTGGTGCGACGACGAGGCTGGGCGTGCGACAGGTCTTGACGCGCGACGGGCGAGCGAGGGCTTCTTCTCGGCTGTGCGCGACGAGCTGCGGCGGCAGGGCTGGGGCTGCGACAAGCGGATCCGGCGGCCTGGGCGTGCTGCTCGGGTTGCTGGTGCGACGGTGGCTGGCGGGCTCGGGCGGATCTGGCCGGCTGGTGGCAGATCTGGCTTCGGCTGCTGCTCCAAACACAAACACACACACACTTCCTTACCTTCGGCCAGCAAAACAACCAATCGAGAAGAGGAAGGGGATGAAGACTTACTCGGAATGATGATCGAACAACGGAGCAGTGAAGGGGATGAAGAAATCGGTAAGGAGGCTAGGGAGAACTTGGCTTGGATGGCTAGGAGGTGTGTTGGAGAAGAAGACATGGCAAACCTATTTTCTTTTCATTTACCAAATGCACCAAAACTCCAAACTCCAAGGCTTACCATAAAATGACCCGGAAAGAGCAACAAGAGCTCTCACTAGCTCATCTGGCACGCATCCCCACAAGCTTCCCTTGAGACTCGAGTTCAAAACCCAGCTGCAGCACAATTTCTTTTCTTTTTACTTTTGCATCAAACCTTGCTCAAACCAATCCACAAGGCCTCAAAAACCCACACAAATCCATCCAATAATTTTAGCAACTGGAAAAAGACATAAACGGCCCTGACGGCCTGACCAAATTACCAAAATGCTCCTAGGGCACACCTGGAAGACCGGGATGAAAACCTGGGCCGTTACAATATTCCTTCCTTTTTATGACTTTCGTCCTCGAAAGTCCTTAAGACTGGAACAGCACAGGATACTGCAATCCCATCCCGTCCTTCCCGCTCACGAGCGGCTTTCTCTGAACTCTGACTCCTCCACTGAACTTTTACCAAACGGATCTCACGACCATGCAACGTCTTCGCCTCAAAGACCAGAATACTCACATGCTTCCCCACGAAGCTCAAACCCTCACTCAGCTGCAAAGGCTCAACGTCCTCAATAAGCAAAGGGGGGTCCGGCACACACTGCCCCAACATCGATACATAAAAACACTGTACACAGCTGTCAATGACGGGAAAGCACTAACCGATATGCAACTCTTCCAATCCTCTCGAGAATCTCAAAACGGACCAACAACCGGGGACTCAACTTCCCTCGCTTACAAAACCCCAACACTACTTACAAACCTCAACACACCTAGCATCGATGCAACCTTAAAACATGAGCTGTCCAACCTCAAACTCTAAAACTCGACGCCGAACATCGGCGTAACTTTTCTGCCTGCTCTGAGCTAACCACAAATGAGCTCAACTTCTCGCACAACACCTGCGGTCAATCGCAGCAACTCGGGACCTAAAACAAAAGCGACGGCCACCAACCTTTTCTCACAAAGCACTAGAGACTCGCAACATTTACCTTACCATGCTTCAACAGAACTAAAAGAACTAGCACTGAAGGCGCTATCCGAGGCGACCTCATAAAATCTAACACGGTTTCCATTGCTAACCACGGAAACACCAACTCACAACAAGCTCCAACGGATCTGGCTCACTCCTCCAAATCACCATCGGTCAGAGGGTGAAAACACTACAGAAACTGCACACGGCTCATAAGCCTCTTAACCACGCTCTCCAGAACCACAGCTCATCCACGCACTGCCTAGAACAAACCTTTGTTGCCACACCCTGGTGACAACAACTCCAGCCTGAAACTGACATGACTCTACTCCATAGAAATGGCAACTGCACACGAAACGAGGTGCGAGCTCTAGCTACTGAAACCAATGTTTCAAAAAAAATCTATTCTCGCACAACAACCTCAACTAACTGACAGCTCCCACACGGAAACTTACAATCCAACAACTTGAGTGCTACGAACTCGGAAGCTCAAACAACTACAAACTGCATAGCTATGCCAATCCACTCATCTCTAGCTCGACTCAAATCACTAGCTGGGCAAGACAACCCGCAAACAACCAGGCCCTAGAGGGCTCCATCCACTAAACTTACCTCCATGCAAACAATGGAACAAAGCTCGCCTCAAATATGAAACGCATCTCACAAGTCCAAACGATAACACATACAGGCTTAACCCTCAAGCTTAGGCTTAATGCACCTTCCCACCGAAACTTCATAAACGGAACTCCACTATCTGGTCAACACCAACTACCAAGAACAAGAATACCAACAATGGCTGGCAGAGCACAAGCTACACTAACCAGCAAGGATCCCTCAAAATGTCAAGACCCTAATCCAACCACAATGGCGCAACCTCATCCACAACTGAAACAAAGAGGCCTTCACTACAAAGGTGCAACAGCTTCCAAGCCAACACACAAAACCTTAACCAACTAGGCCAAACACTCATAGGAGGCAGAACAACCCTTATCGCAACTTCAGAACACCACTCAAGAGTCCGCTTAACTTGGACAAACAAGCGCTTCCAAGCGACCAACAAACTTTTCCTCCTACTAGCACCACTACCACTAATTCCAAGACCAAGGAATAACGACAACTTCCAAGGAGAAAGCAGATCGCCAAGCGAACATCCGAAGGACAGAGAGCTTCACAACTGCTCGCTGTCTTGCTCAGCTAAGCACAACATCCAACTCTCCCAGAGGCAACAACAAGGGGTCCACCACAGACTGGACCGCCAACCACGGCAAGAGAAGACTCACCCCAAATACCAAAAAAAACCACTGGAAACAGGAAAGACATCCGCCAGGGAAAAACCACTTGCCCCACGAGCAAGGCTAACTTCTAGCAACTCAAAAACCACACCTTGGTCAACATCAAGCACCAACTTGCCACCACGCCGGAACCAATCCGGACTTTACTCTAAACAAACTCTGGCTTGCTAGCCTACCAAAACTGCCAGCAACTCACCCGAGGCTACAAACTACTTGACTCTAGCTTGCCAACTAAACTCACTACCTGGGTCTGACTGAGCTCTGGTGAGGCTCTCCACAACTAGGGTTCTTCGACAACCCTCGACACACACTATCGTCTAACGGTCTACAACCAACTGCCTGAACAAACAACTCCTTTCCCAAAGATCACAACCACGCGCGGCCGCTCCGAACCTCGAAACCAAAAAGACCGAAAGCGCGAGAATGTGTCATCCTCCTACTCAAAGCATCAGCCACAACGTAGCTTCCACCCAGGGTAAGGATTCCGAGCAACACTCTTAGCAACTACGATCAGGAACTACGCGGCTTCACTACAACCACCATTTGTTCAGTACCATCTGAACTCCAACCATGAACAACAAGAGGTTCCACCTTCTCCAAGAACTGAGCACCAGTTCTCCAATGCAAACCCTTCATGCTTCAGAAACTCTCGCCACCAGAACGAACTACACAAAAGCACACTTCCTTTAGGGATCCAAGGCTAACAGGCGCTTTCTAAAAGAAAAGCAACAACTACCTTCCGGCAGGGATACAACCAATCAAAGGAACACCCAAGGGTTCCAACCCCCCCACAATACTCAGAAAGTGTGGCAACCCTGCTCTACTAAAGCATAACAATGCCAAACCGAACTTACCTCATACCAAAGGGGCTTACACACAAGGCAGCCCACTCATCTCATAAGCATCCAACTCACCTCATGAGCGTCCAACTCACCTCATGAGCATCCAACACACCTCTTGGACAACCAACTCATCTCATGGGCACCCAACTCATCTCGAGAGCATCCGACTCACCTCATGAACAACCGACTCATCTCGTGAGCATCCAACTCATGGTCCATCTGCTGGACCAAACTCGCATCTACAATGCTCACTCAACTCAGGTTTAGGCACTCGAAGGTAGTGGACCGCACTACCAACCACAAAGATCTCTTGGCCTTAACACTAGCGTGAGACTCACACACACTAACACCGATCAACCTTTAACTCGTTGACAAACTCATCCCCGGTAACACCTGGGGAAGAGGCTCCGGCTCCTCTCGAACATCCTTTCGCTTGTAGTCCTACGACTACCTCTCGAACTAGCTCTCTTGCACGACCTAAACAGTGCAAGCTCCACAACCGGAACCAAAGGCTAAAGGAGTGTGCTGAACTCCGGATGGGTCATAGAACCATCTGCTTATACCCATGCCAAACTCAAGCCTGAACCAGACTTAGAGCCAAAGCGGCACGCCAACCATTGCACCTCAAGTGCCACTACTACCAAATCCACATCTTACTACAAATGGGGACCGCAAGGTCACAACCTCAAGTGACAAAAACTATGGCTAGGCATACAAGGGCTCAAAACTCAAACAACTGGACTATGGCATCTCAACAAACCTGAGGCTCACGGCCTACTCTTGCATCTCCACATGATGCTCAACAAAACTCCGCCGGCTCTCTCAACATGCAAAGCAGCCTAGCCCTACTCTAGGGCTCACCAAAAGAAGAGTGCTCAACTCTACAACACAATCGAGAAACCGCCAACGGATCAAGTCCGATGGGAACATCGCTCATTGCACCCTTAACTACTGGGGTTCCGCCATCTGGCTGCAAACAACAACACTTATAAGAGAACAAAGATGTCTCAGCAACCTCCTCGAAGGCTACCAACTCTGCAGCTACTCATTGGGCAAACATACAATCTGCTAAGGTTCAAGATCAACACCTGAACTACCCAGGCTAGCCCACTTTGGGACCTGCTCCACAAGCATCAACATGAGCAAAAGCCAAAGCTAACTCCTCTCCTGGAGTGGTACTCCAGGGAAAAACACCTCCACCCTCTCACTAGGGGAAAATAACAACTGGGCCACACGTGGCCTCACGGAGTCCAACCTGCGCCTCCATGCGAACGATGTCTCGTGATAACCGAATCTATCTGGATATCTCAAAGAAACCACAACATCTGACTCACAGCTGCGGGAAGTTGGCATGATGGCGCTCTAAACCCAAACCAACGACGAGTCAGAACCTGCTCGTCTCCGCTCCACAACACAAAACAAGGCATACACTAGATGAAAGGTATTGTAAATTCTTAACCCTTTTAAAAAAAACAAGAAACTTAGGCGCACTGATGACTGCCAGTCTTTGGTGATCATGGGAAAATGACCTACAACTAAAGGTCGGTCTACGAGAATCTATGACTCGAGCTCTGATACCAACTGTAAAGACCCGACCCAAAAGGGGCTCTAAATGGGCCTTTACCCCAATGCATGTATTCAAAATAAAACAATATACAAATATGATTTCGGATTCCAACTAAAAACAGAAACGTTCAACAATCAAAACAATTTACTGAAACCTGTCCCTGTTTCCAAGCACCTGTTTCAGGATAAATACATTTCTAAAAGTATACTCTGATCAGAGATTTAATTAAACCATTTGAAACATCCTCAAATTCAATAAAGCGGGAATCCACAAAAACATTCAGAAAACATCCTAGGGCTCCATGCCCAACTACATGCATTCAGGGGAAATAAAAAGACAAGAGTCATAATATAAAAGAAGTCAGAGATGACAGCAGGTTCCCATGATCACAACTCCTCCTTCAGCCATCCTGTCTCGCACCTTGGTTACCTGTGGAAAACCACAAAGTAAGGGTGAGTAACGAATTACTCAGTAACAATCCCCAACCGAGGTACAATACGATGCTCATGGTCATCTAGATGAGTGTATGCAAGCTATGGATATAAACACTGAATAGAGCACATAGCTTAAGTCCACACTTGGACCTCGGATGCCAACTCAGGGTCTTAGTCCAGAAATAAATCCACCACACAATACGCCCTATACGAGAAACAAGTCCCGGCCTCAGCCTGTCTACTGTCGAATGAAAGGTACACTAGCTCAAGATCCAGAGGAGCTCTCCGGTCGGCGCTGTAATGAGCGTAAGCATGCACCGCGTGCTACTGCAGACTATGGGGGGTGTCGGGTCAAGTGGCAAGCAGCCCATGTCCAGTCACCACGCCTAACTAAATCTTTGGATCGGTGTCACTGACATAGGGTGTGAGACACGACACGTGAACTATGTCATCTCGAACCACCGCACTGAGGCTAAGGAACCGGTCGTGGTAGGCTTACACCGAAGCGGTCCTTGCCCTAACAGTGGCAATCAAGGGCTACGGCCGAACACGCCGAGACGCGTGTCGATCGCCGGGATGAGGCAATGCCAAGTCATCATCCCGACCGTTGGGGCATTTAACGACCGCCACCCTCACCCAAGATTGCAGGGCCTACCGGTCGGGTTAGCTAAACCCTAACGGGGTTCAGGGACGGAGAACTGTCTCGACGTCCCTGCCATGGATGCAAGATACTTTATGATCAGGCCCAGATGATGCTACCTACCTGAATTCTAACCTGCCTTAACAATCAGCAAACAATCCAATACGTGCTCAAAAGAATACAGCAGACCTAGCATGGTACTACGGAACAAGAATGAATATGAGCATGCCAGAACTGAACAACCTAGCATGGACTAACATGAAAGAACAACATACGAAGTCATGCCAGTCAGGAATTCAGAACAGAGCACCTAAACTACACATGCTGATACAAACAAACATACAACATCAATCACATAGAACATCGCAGGGTCCACACAATTCCGGTAAGAAATCCTTACCATGGTCGGAAGACTTCTACACACAAATTCCTAAGCTGCGAACACTCCCGAGCTAGCTATCGAGAACCTACAAACATAGTAACAATCACAACCATAGCCCTAAAAATATAATAAAGCAAAGAGGCTCGGCTCGGAGCACTCACACGGCACGCACGACGACATGAGGCCGGCGGCATTGTTGGCGGGTGTCGATGCACCGGGTGGCGCTGGGCGGCGGCGTTGGGGACGCGTGGACACGCTACCTGGGCACGTCACGGCGGCGGCGCGGTGGCTGGGCGAGCCTCTGAGCGAAGACGCGCTGCGTCGGCCGGGCGAGTGGCGCAGACACGACGATCACCGCGCGCGCGCGAAGCCGGGCGTCTCGCTCGGCCGATCCGGCGCGACGACGAGGCGGGCGCGGCGACGAAGCGCTCGCTCGGCCGACCGATGCGGCGACGACGAGGCCGGGCGTGGCGACAGTCCGACGCGCGACGGCGAGAGCGAGTCTTCGCTTCGGCCGGTGGCGCGACGAGCCGCGCGGCGGTGGGCTGGGCCGCGACAGTGGATCCGGTGGCTCGGTCGTGGCCGCTCGGGTAATTTGGTGCGACGGTGGGTGGGCGGGCTCGGGCGGATCTCGCCGGTGGTGGCGGATCGGGCTTTCTTGCACCAAACACAAACACACACACACTTCCTTACCTTCGGCCAAAGAAACAACCAATCGAGAAGAGGAAGAGGATGAAGACTTACTCGAAATGATGATCGAACAACGGAGCGTGAAGGGGGATGAAGAAATCGGCAAGGAGGCTAGGAGAACTTGGCTTGGATGGCTAGGAGATGTGTTGGAGAAGAAGACATGGCAAACCTATTTTCTTTTCATTTACCAAATGCACCAAAACTCCAAACTCCAAGGTTAACCATAAAATGACCCGAAAAGAGCAACAAGAGCTCTCACTAGCTCATCTGGCACGCATCCTCACAAGCTTCCCTTGAGACCCAGGTTCAAAACCCAGCTGCAGCACAATTTCTTTTCTTTTTACTTTTGCATCAAACCTTGCTCAAACCAATCCACAAGGCCTCAAAAACCCACACAAATCCATCCAATAATTTTAGCAACTGGAAAAAGACATAAACGGCCCTGACGGCCTGACCAAATTACCAAAATGCCCCTAGGGCACACCTGAAAGACCGGGATGAAAACCTGGGCCGTTACAAAGACTGTAGGAGCAGAGTTTGCATTAGCCATGCGAGAGATGATGGCAGGTCTTTTAGCTGATTAGAGAGTGGAGACCCAAGCGCAATTAGCAGTGCAAAGAGAGGAGTCCCGGGTACAGATAGCCCAGTTAACCCAGTTGATTCATCAGACACGCCCAGTAGCCCAGTAGCCTCAGTGATCCTTCCGTGCAGGCAGGAACCGATTGTTGAGGCAGATGCTGTAGATGGAGCCACTGAGTACGGCAAGTGGCTCAAAGACTTTTGCAAGTGGAAACCTAGTGAGTTTGATGCCTTAGAGAACCTGTTGGTAGCAGCGAAGTGGTTGGTTAGGATGGAGTATATTTTTTGGGTTATGAGCTGTTCAGATCTTCAAAGGTCGAGATGTGCCGCTCATGTGCTGATTAATATAGTAGTTTGGTGGTGGGAGTCCACCGACAGAGGCTGACCAACAGGGTCTCCACAAGCCACTTGGGAGTTCTTTAAAACAGAGTTTTGGGCTAAGTACATTAGCAAAAAGGCACAGTAGGAGATGGCAGAGGCCTTCTCAAACTTGAAACAGGGAACAGATAGCATAGCCGGTTATGAGAAGAAGTTCCCAGAGTATAACTATTTTGCCTAGAGCTCATAGCCATAGAGTAGCTCAAGATTAAGAAGTTCGTTGGTGGGCTGAGAAAGGAGGTTGCTCAAGATGTATGAGCACTCGCTCCTGAGTTGTATGCTAGAGCCATGGCACTGGCCACCAATTATAATTCTAAGTACCCACCAGTGCAAGCCCTTGATGCACCAGTTCAGTTTGTTTAGCAACACTCTGGTCAGAAAAAGAAGTTTGTGTCTTCTAGTGGTTCCCGTTCAGGCGGTCAGCAGCAGCACCACCAGGGCCATTTTCAGGAGTAAGTATGTTAGCTGGTGAGAAAGGTTAAGAGTGGTCAGATACAGATATCCGAGGAGCTTTGGAGGCCACCCTCATAGTCTTGCCCATGAGTGGTTTGACGTTATCCTTGGTACGGATTAGTTAGCTGAGAACCATGTGATGACAGATTGCCGCCAGAAAGAAGTCGTGTTTAGACCTCCCCAGAAGCAGAGCTTCAAGTTTCACGATGTCCAGGGCGGAGTGTCCGCCGTTGATTTCAGCAGTGAAAGCCCAACGTTTGTTAGCTCAAGTAGCTTGGGGCTATTTAGCAAAGTTTTTAGGTGAAGAAATAACCTATTGTCAGTTGATATGGTACCAGTAGTGCAAGAGTTTGCAGATGTCTTCCTTGAGAAGTTACCAGGTTTAACCCCGAAGAGAGAGGTGGACTTTACCATTGAGCTGGAGCCAGGGACTCTCCCTATCTCTAAAGCTCCGTACCATCTTTTTTTCCTTATATAGTTTTAAGTTTTCATAGGAGAACAAAGCGAAATTCTTCCAATTCCAATAGTTGACATTTTAGTGCAGAGGCCATTCCTTGTGATTTCAAATTTAATTCCTTAAATCGCCCAATACACTTTGTGTTCTAACTCTAGAGGTAAGTGACAAGCCTTTCCAAACACAAGGCGAAATGGTTACATGCCGAATGGTGTTTTATAAGCCGTTTTGTACGCCCAGAGTGCATCATCTAACTTGTTCGGCCAATCTTTCCTATTGGTTTGATTTCGTGATTGGAAAGTTTTGCCTGCCCATTAGTTTGCGGGTGGTATGCAGTGTCGACCTTGTGATGAATCTTGTACTTCTACAGCACGATTGACAAAGTGTGTTCCTTCATCACTTATCAAAGCTCGCGGGGCCCCAAATCGAGTGAACACTTTTTTCTGCAGCAACTTAATCATCTTCTTGGCATCATTTTTCGTGCACGCATTAGCTTCGACCCATTTGGATACATAATTCACTACAACCAAAATGTATTGATTCTCGTTTGAGTTTGGAAATGGTCCCATGAAGTCTATTTCCCATACGTCAAATAACTCCACTTCCAATATGAATTTGAGAGGAATTTCAACTCTTCTTCCAATGTTCTCAGTTTGCTGACATTGATCACAAGATTTGGTGAAGAGATATGAGTCCTTGAAAACTGACTGCCAGTAATACCCTGACTGGAATACCTTCGCTACTGTTTTAGCGCCCCTAAAATGACCGGCGTAAGCTGCTGCGTGGCATTCCACTAGAATTGACTTAGCCACTTCCTCTATTACACAACGACGAATAACATTGTTAGCACAATGTGGATATAGAAATGGCTCGTCCCATAAGTTGTGGTTTGCGTCGTGCAAGATTTTGTTTTGTTTTGTTGGTATGTCAAATTGGTTGGCATTACTCCACTAGCTACGTAGTTAGCCAGATCTATGAACCAGGGTTCCGCTGTTTGACATGCCGAGAACAACTGTTCATTAGGCAACATTTCACAAATTTCGCGTTGCTCACACTATCTGTCTGTCTGCTTAATTCTAGATAGGTGGTCAGCCACCACATTTTCACAGCTCTTTCTGTCCACTATCTCTAGATCAAACTCCTATAGTAGTAAAATCCATTATAACAGTCTCGATTTCACATCTGCATTTTTTAACAAATATCGAATCGCGGCATGATCAATATAAATAATTTTTTTGGATCCGATTAAATAGGAGCCAAACTTGTTGGGAGCATAAACGACTGCCAAGAATTCCTTTTCTATCGTGGTGTAATTTTACTGTGCTTTGTTCATCATCTTGCTGGCGTAGTAAACTGGATGAATCAGCTTTTTGCCACGCTGTCCCAACATCGCTCCCACCGAGTAGTCGCTTGCATCACACATGATACAAAATGGGAAATCCCAATTTGGTGCCTTGATGATAGGTGCAGTAACAAGGGCGGTTTTTAACGTGTTAAAGGCATGTGAGCAAGCGAAATAAAAAGTGAAGGGTTTGTTGAGCACCAATAACTCACACAAGGGTTTCACAATTTTTTAGAAGTCTTTGATGAATCGTCTGTAATTCCCCACATGCTCGAGAAAACTTGGCACTCCTTTTACATTTGCTGGTCGTTCAAGCTTAGCAATTACCTCTACTTTCGCTTGGTCGCATTCAATTCCCTTTTGCAAGATGCGATGTCCTAGCATGATGCCTTTCGTTACCATGAAATGAAATTTTTCCCAATTCAATACTAAGTTGGTTTCTTCGCATCTTGCTAGAACGTTTTCTAAGTTTTCGAGGCAACTTTCAAATAAGGGACCAAAGACTGTAAAGTCATCCATGAACATCTCCAGATATTTTTCGATCATGTCCGAAAAGATTGCTAACATGCACCTCTGAAATGTTGCAAGTGCGTTTCATAATCTAAAGGGCATTCGCCGAAAAGCGAAAATTTCGTATGGGCATGTGAATGTTGTCTTCTCCTGATCCTCTAGTGAGATTGTGATCTGGTTATATCCCGAATGCCCATCTAGGAAACAATAATATTCTTGCCCTGCAATACGATCGAGCATCTGATCGATGTTTGGTAACAGAAAGTGGTATTTCTTTGTTACCTCATTCAGTATGCGATAATCCATGCAAACTCGCCATCCTGTTACAGTGCGTGTAGGTATGAGTTTGTTTAGATCATTTGTAACCATAGTTATGCTTCCTTTCTTGGGCACACATTGAATTGGACTAACCCACTTGCTGTCTGAGATAAGGTAGATGACTCCAACATCCAACCACTTGATGATTTCCTTTTTCACTACTTCTTTCATGGCAGGGTTGAGTCTTCGTTGTCGTTCAATGAGCAAAATTTGACATCCTCTAAGCTGATTTTATGCATGCAAATAGAGGGGCTTATTCCCTTTAGATCGGCAAGGGTCCATCCTATTGCTCTTTTGTGTCGCTTTAACACGCCCAACAACATGTCTTCATGTTTTGCAGTTAATTTCGCAGAGATGATGACGGGTAGGGTGTTTGCTTCTCCTAGAAATGCATATTTCAAGTGTTCAGAAAGTGCTTTTAACTCTAGCTCTGGTGCTTGCTCAATTGATGGTTTGATTAGGGGGGCTCGTTCTTCCAAGTTGAGTGAATTGGTTAACATGTGTAGCCGTTCACTTTTCTTTATTTCCTCACTCGCTTTATCTTCGCTTGATTCCAAAAATTTAGCATTAGCATCCATGCTTTGTTCCATTACTCTATTAGTGTATACTTCGCTCAAATCTTCGTCAATTGTGGTGATAGCAGAACATTCCTCGTTCGCTGATGGAAACTTAATAGAATCATGGATGCTGAATTTAATCTGATCCCCATTCATCTACAATGTGATAGTTCCTTCATACACCTCTACTAGTGTTCTCCCTATTCGCATAAATGGTCATCCCAAGATGATGGGGACTTCTTTGTCTGCATCATAATCTAAGATTATGAAATCAGCAGGGTAGATGAACTTATCCACTCGCATGAGAATGTCTTCTATCTTGCCTTCAGATCTTGCCATTGAGAGATCCGCTAACTGTATAATCATTGATGTAGGCTTGGCTTCGCCAATTCCAAACTTTTTGTATACGGATAGTGGCATCAAATTTATGTTGGCTCCTAGATCACATAATGCCTTTCCGATGTAGTGTCCCCCAATTGAAATTGGAATAGTGAAAGCTCTAGGGTCCTTTTCTTTAACTGGAAGTTTATGGGATATCATCGCGCTGCATTCTTGGTTGAGTGAAATCATCTTGGCATCTTCCACTCTGTCTTTTTCTGACAAGACTTCTTTTAGGTATTTTGCATAATTGAGCATTTTCCTCAATGCCTCGAATAATGGGAGATTAATATGTATTCCCTTGAGAATATCCATAAACTTCTCAAATCCAAGACCTTCTCTTTTTTTTCTTTAGCCTTTGTGGAAATGGGGGCGGTGGTTTGAATTCGACCAGTTCGTTGGATTTCTTATTGGCTTCTTCAATTGCTACCTCTTGATGTTGATTCTTGTGCGTTCCAGATACATCAATTTTACTAACTCAGCTATGGTCACCTGCTTCTTCCAGTGTTGGCATAGCCAGTTGCTCATTTTTGTAAGATTTTGCAGTTTCATCCGTCTTGTAACGGCCCAGATTTCTATTCCGGTTTTCGAGGTGCTTCCGGTTCAGATTCAGTGGTTCGGTTGGGCCGTTAGAGCTGTTTTAACCCTTAGGGGTATTTTGGTCTTTTTTCTCCTCGGGCAGGATTTGTGGATTTTCAGGGCTTCGAGGCAGCTCCTGCCTTTTTTGAGGTTTGTTTGTTGGTGGCTGCAAGTCCCGAGATCTTTGAGCTATTCGTTTGGGAGTTCGGTTGTGATTTGGGTTTTGGGCAAAGTTATGGTTGTTTGGGTGTTTCCTTTGGGATTCGAGCCCGGGCCCTTAGTGTTGATTTGGGAGGTTGTTTTAAGTGAGGTTTATTGATTGGAAAAGGTTGCTTCAGTCGGGTCTCGAAGGAGGAAGCCGGGAAATGGGATTTAAGGATTTTAAGGATTTTTAGAATTTGGATAAAAGTGGATAAGGTTGGAAAATGAAGATTAAAACCCCATTTTCCCTTTTTATTTTTAAAATCCCATTTTTTCCTTTTTATTTCCCATTTTCCCTTTTTCCATTTTTTTCCCTTTCTCTCTCCTCCAGCCCGACCCCAGCCCCCTACTCACCCCTCCCACCGAGACTGTCGGTCCCACAGTCGCCTAAGCTCGATAAGCCCGAGCCCCAGCCCACCAGCCAAGGCTCGGCTCGCGTCGTCCAGCTCCTAGACCGCCCAGCTCGAGTCGCCCTCGCCCAGGCCACGCGTCGCCAAGATCCGCCTCGCCCAGGCCGTCCCCGAGCCAGATCGCCCTGGTCCGTGTTGCCCAGCTGCGCACTGTGCCGAGCCGCGCACAGTGCCACGTCGCCCAGCCCCGTGCCGTGCCGTGCCAGCCCAAGCGTCCTGTAGCTCTTGTCGCTCGCGCGATGCGAAGCCGCCCTCCTATCGAAGTGCGCGCGCGCGCCGCCGCCGCCAGTGAAGTCGAGCGCGCGCCGCGCCTTGTGTAATAACCCCGCTTCCTATTCAGTTTTGAGGTGCCTTCGGGTCAAGATTCGGTTGTTTGGTTGGGTCTTAGAGCGGTTTTGACCCTTGGGGGTATTTTGGTCTTTTGGCTCCCCGGGCAGGATTTGTGGTTTTCAGGGCTTCGAGGTAGCTCCTACCTTTGTCGAGGCTTGTTTGTTGTGGGTTGCTAGTCTCGAGGTGTTTGGGCTAGTCGATTGGATGCTCGGTTGTGGTTTGGGCTTTGGAAAAGTGATGGTTGTTTGGGTGTTTCCTTTGGGATTCGAGCCCGAGCCCTCAGTGTTGATTTGGGAGTTGGATTTAGGTGAGTTTTATTTATTGGAAAAGGTTACTTCAGTTGGGTCTCGAAGGAGGAAGCCGGGAAATGTGAATTTAAGGATTTTTGAGGTTTTAAAAATGGATAAGGATGGAAAATGAGATAAAAATCCCATTTTTCCCCTTTTTTCCCATTTTCCTTTTTATTTCCCATTTTCTTTTTTTTTTCCCAAAACCCCTTCTCTCTCTCTCTCTCTCTCTCTCTCTCTCTCTCTCTCTCCGAGCCCCCCACCTAGCCGAGCAACCCAGCCAGCCCGAGCCCGAGCCGCCCAGGTCGCTCCATCGCCTGCCCGAGCATCGCCCAGCTCGCGTCGCCCGAGCCCCTGCCTCGCACAGTGTCGCCCAACTCGTGTCCGTCCGCGCTCTAGTCACCCTGCACTTAGCCGTGTCGCGCGTCCTCGCCCTGGTTCATGTCGCCCTCGCCCGCCAGGTCGCGTCGCCAGCCCGAGCTCGCCCAGCCCGGCCGCACAGTGTCACTCCTCTCGTCCGCGCCCGTGTCGCCTAGTGCCGAAAGCGGCTGCGCTGCTGCTGGGCCAGCCAGCCGAGCTAAGCGCCGCGCCGCGTGCCTCGTGTCGCCAAAGACCGCCCACGCGCAGCCGGTAGCGCGCGGCGCCATCCTCGCGCGCTGTCTGCTTATCACCGCTTAGCCTGCCGTGCGCGGTGGGCTCGTTCGCGTGTCAGTCGCGCCTCGTGAGTTGCTCCCGAGCCGAGCCCTGTTTATTTTATTGTATTTAAGCCTATTGTTATGATTATTGATGTGTTTGTTTGGCTCGCTATAGGTTGCTCGGGTTCGATCGTAGTTAATTTTATTGTGTGTTGTTGCCTTCCGACCAGGTAAGGATTTCTTACCGGAGTTGTGTGGGCCTGCGATATTTTCATGATATGCCTTGCTTGTTTCTTTGATTATTATGAGCATGTTAGAGATAGAGCGGTTTGATTGATTTCTTGCTAGCATGTTACTTTGATTTTACATGTTAGTGCCATGCTAGGTTTGTTCTGCTAGCATGCTTATGATTCCTGCTTAAGCTCGTAGTATCATGCTAGGTAAATGTGTTTTGATGTCGTTAATTGTTTGCTAGCCAGAATCATTGATTTTACTCTGTACTCTTAGATAGAGTTGTAGGGTTTGTCATCATCCGGAGGTGAACGGACATAACGTACTTTGTCCCCACCGATCGGGAGTAAAGTGTGCGCAAAGATAACGTATCTTGCTTCCTCCCCGGTCGCCAAGGTGGATTTAGCTCGGTCGGGAGTAAAGTGTGTGCGCAAAGCATAACGTATCTTGCTTCCCCCTCCCGACCCGCCGGTTGTGGACTTAGCTACCCACGCCGGCATAAGCCTAGTTTGTAGCTGCTAGAGCGGAACCCGCCATCGGTGTAAGCCCGACCGCGATTTTAGCTTCGTGTCGGTGGATCATGCCGCCGAGATGGCGTCGAGGGCCTCGCGCCATCGTGATCGATGACACCGCTTCCGAGTCTTAGGCATGCGTACCGGCCGCGCGTAGTTTGCCCTTAGGCCCCGCATTTACGCCGGTAAAAGAAGATGCGGTGTGTGCGCGCGCACACGCGTTAGTTGCCGGTTCGAGAGCTCCCGGGCTAATGTCGTGAGTACACCATTCCTTCCGTTAGAGCGACTCGGGTACTCTCCGTAAGTCCGGCTTTAGTGCAAGGGCAAGGAGGCCTTTGAGGACATTCTAGGGATCAGTGTATTCCCCCCGAGTGACAGATACCTCGGTGATGTCCCAGGATTGGTCAGTGTATCCAATCCTTAGGTCGGAAGTAGGAGACTTCCGATGACTCCAAATCTTTCTTTGTAAGCTCGTTGAGCTATGATCTGTGTTGGTAGCTGTTTGCTTGCATGCTTTGGTACTAGATGACTAATTATATCGTATTGTACCCCGGTTGGGGATTCTTACTGAGTAATTCGTTACTCACCCTTATTTTTGTGGTTTTTCCACAGGTAGCCATGGTGCGAGACAGGATGGCTGGAGGAGAAGCTGTGATCATGGAAAACCCGTTGTCCAACTCTGAGTTTTATGTTTATGATTTAAATGTTCTCTGAATGCATGTAGTTGGGCACGGAGCCCTAGGGTGTTTTCTGAATGTATTTCTGGATTCTAGCATTGTTGTAAAGTTTGTATGTTTTAAATGAATCTCTGATCAGAGTAAGTTTTGTAAATGTATTTGACTTGGAACAGGTGCTTGGAAACAGGGACAGGTTCCAGGAATTGATGTTTATTTTAAATGGATGTTTTATGTTTTAGTTGTCCTTAGAATCCGAACACCATATTGCAAATTTTCTGTTGATTTGAATGCATGCATTGAGGTAACGGCCTATTTTAGAACCCTTTCGGGTCGGGTCGTTACACCTTGGTATCAGAGCTCAGAGTCATAGATTCTGTAGACTGACCTTTGTTGTAGGTCGTTTTTCCATGATCATCAGCACTCCGACAGTCATCAAGTACGCCTAAGTTTACTGTTTTAAAGAAAGAGGTAAGAATTTACAATACTTTTCATCTAGTGTTTGCCTTGTGTAGTGTTGTGGAGTGGAGACGAGCAGGTTCTGACTCGTTGTTGGTTTGGGTTAGAGAGCCATCATGCCAACTTTCCCGCAGTGCGAGCAGTTTGATAGCAGCTTGTTGAGGTATCCAGATAGATTCGGATGCCCTGGGACGTCGTCCTCGAGGGAGGCAGAGCTTAGACTCCCATAGGCCAATTGTGGCCCAGTTGTTGTTTTTCCCCTAGTGAGAGGGTGGAGGTGCTTTGTGCAGATCGCCAGTATGTTGATCGCACTCAGAGAAGCAGGACGCTTGGCATGTCCAACCGAGGAGTTGGACTGATCGTGTTGATGTTGAGGCCGCGTCCAGAGTTGTTAGGCCCGCAGGCCAGATTTGGCCCCGGCAGTTGAGTTGCCTAGTGGAGGGGGTAGAGGCTAGCAGCGCCTCAGAGTGTGACTCCTTGAGCAGAGTGTGCTCCAGCCATGAGAGATTGGATGGCAGGTCTTTAGCTATTAGAGAGCGGAGACCCAGGCGCAGTTTGTAGCGCGTAGTGAGGAGTCCCGGGCACAGATAGCCCAACTGTCAGAGATTGTTTCAGCATTTTCCCCCAGTAGCTCTTGTAGCCCCAGAGGTTCCCGGGAGGGCATGATCAGCAGGTTTATTCAGATGAGATTGTTGGCGATGATGGAGCCGCCCAGTTTGGCAAGTGGATGCCTGCAGAGCTCGATGTTTTAGAAAGTCCTGCTACTAGTAGTAAGGCGGTTGGCTGAGTTTGAGTTTAGCATCCGTGTGTTGGGATGCCCTGCATTCAGAGGCCGAGGTGTGCGTTCTGTCTGCTTTTGGTACAACGATTGGTTGGTGGTGGTAGTCCCTTGAGAGAGGTGGACTAGCAGAGTCTCCACCAGTCGCCCGATTGATTGGCAAGTTGCCGTGTTAGTGGCTTGAGGCAGATGTGAGACATCTTTGCCCCATTGCGAGCCTGCTGTTGTTTAACAGCCCAGTTTCCTCAGATGTTTGGTAGAGTTGAGCATTGTTGAGCATCATGTGGAGATGCAAGTGTAGGATGTGAGCCTTCGGTTTGATGAGATGCCATAGGCATGGTTGCTTGAGTTGAGCCCTCGTATGCCTAGCCTGAGTTGTTGTCACTTGAGGTAGTGACCTTGCTGGCCCCATCTGTAGTAAGAGGTGGATTTGGTAGTAGTAGCACTTGAGGTGCATTGGTTGGTGTGCCACTTTGGCACTAAGCCTGGTTCAGGCTTGAGTTTGGCATGGGCATAACAGATGATTCTATGCCGTCCGGAGTTCAGCGCACTTCTTTAGCCTTGGATCCGTTTATGGCAGTTGCACCTGTTTAAGTCGTGCCAGAGGGCTAGTTCAGTGGTAGTCGATGGACTACAAGCGAAAGGATGCTCGAGAGGAGCCGGAGCCTCTTCCCAGTGTTTCTGGAGGTTGTGTAAGTCAGCAGGTTGTCAGTTGGCATGTGTTGGTGCGAGTGAGTCTCGCGCTAGTGTTAAGGCCAAGAGATCCTTGTGGTTGGTAGTGCGGTCAACTACCTTCGAGTGCCTTTATCTGAGGAGAGTTGAGCATCGTAGATGCGGGTTTGGTCCAGCAGAGAGACCCTGAGTTGGATGCTCATGAGATGAGCTGGATGTCTATGAGGCGAGTTGGATGCCATGAGGCGAGTTGGATGCTTTTGAGGAGAGATGAGCTGATGCCTTGCGAGAGGATTTGGATGCCTTATGGGTAAGCACCCTTGGTAGAGGCTTGGTCTAAAGTAAGTTCGGTGTGGCATGGTTATGCAGTGGTAGAGCAAGGTTGCCTCAGCTTTGAGGTGGTAGCAAAGCCGCGCAGTTTCTGTTCGCCTTGGCTAAGAGAGTTGTTTGGATCCTTTCCTTGGGTAGAAGCCTTGTTGTGGCTGATGTTTGAGTCGGAGGATGACGCATTCGGTAGCGTTTCGAGTCCTCTTGGTTCCCAAGGAGTTGGAGTTGGCCAGCATGGTTGAGATGCTGGAGAGAGTTGTGCCTGTTCAGGCAGTTGGTTGTTAGCTCGTTTGTCGACAGTGTGTGTCGAGGGTTGCCGAAGAACCCTAGGTTGTGGAGAGCCTCTCCAGAGCTCAGTCAGACCAAGGCAGTGTTCCTTGGGTGAGTTGCTAGCAGTCTTGGTAGACTAGCAAGCCAGTGTTTGTTTGGAGTAGAGTCCGGATTGGTTCCGGTGCGGTGGCAAGTTGATGCTTGGTGTTGACCAAGGTGTGGTTTGGAGCTGCTAGAAATTAGTTTTGCTCGTGGGACGAGTGGTTCGTGCCCTATTGGTTGTTTTCCTGTTTTCAGGATGTTGAGAGTTGCCCCATTTGGCATTTGGAGGTTCAGTCTGTGGTGGACCCCCTGTTGTTGCCCCGTGAGATTTAGATGTTGTTGCTCTAGTGGAGCAAGACATTGAGCATATGTGGAGCTCTCTGTCCTTCGGTTGTCTGCTTGTAAGAGCCGTTCCTTCTGGGAGTTGCCAGATTTCTCAATTAGCCATGAGTTTATGGTAGAGGTGCTAGCTAGAAGGAAAAGTTTGTTGGCTGCTTGGAAGCAGTTGTTTGTCCAGTTAGGTGGACTCTTGGATGGTGTTCTAGAGGCTGCAGTAAGGGCTGTTTAGCCTCGTGTGAGTGTTGGGCCAAGGTTTGGTCCTCTTGTTGTTTCTAGAGCTAGTTCGGTTCTAGCCGGAGGGCGTTGCCCTGAGGTCTTTTTCCTAGTCAGGAAGTTTTGGGAGTTGACCCCTCCCTCGGCAGTTGAGCAAGTGCTGTTAGTTCTGGATTGGTGGTCCGATTGGTTGAGATTTCCCTTGGGTATTGCTTCCAAGAGAGTTGGTTGCTGTTGCCTTGGGTTTGAGCAAGTCAGCGAGCTTGTGTGAAGTTCGTTGCCCTTCAGAGTTTGCTTGCTGGGAAAATTGTTTCCCGTTTAGCAGGAGTCAGCTTAGCTCCTGAGTTGTGTAGTGGATCAGAGTAGCGCAACGGTCAGCCCAGCGAGAGGGCCCCTGCATTGTGTTGTTAGCAAGCAAGTTGTTTGTTCCCGCAAGGGCGGAGGCCAGTCAGTAAGAGTTGTTTCTGGCAAGTTGTTGGTTCTTTGGGGATTGAAGATTTCCCTTTCCCCCTAGTCTCTGTGGTGGTTGAGTTGCTCCCTGGATGTCAGCCTCGAGTGTTAGCTTCTGAGGTAGTCTTGCAGATTCGTGTGGCTCAGGATCCGTAAGCTTTGAGGTTGTCGTTATCCGTTTTCCTCGTGAGGTTTCGGGAGTGGAGCTTCTGGTTGGAAGTTGAGTTAGGCCTAAGCTTAAAGGAAGAAGTCCTTTGGGTAGCCTAATGGATTTTTAGAGTTGAGTAGTAGCTTGGAGGCGAGCGTTGCTCGTTATAAGTTGGGTTGAGTTCTGCAGAGCAAGCCCTTCTCGGGCTTTGCTTCTTGTTGTTGTGCGTTCGCAGTTGGCGATAGCGGAGCCTCGTTTGAGTGAGTCGACACGAAGGTGTCATGGCTTTGGTTGGTAAAGCCGTTGAGCTGTTTTCCTCAAGGTGTTGTGCCGCTGAGAGCTGCGTGATGGGTTAGTCCTTGCAGCCCGAGTTTTCCTTGAGAGGAATGTTGGTTGTCCCTTGCCTGGCCATTGTCTTTTAGAGGTGGCCGTAGCTGAAGTTTCAGCTGGTGTGAGTGTTGTTAGCCGTTGGGTGTACCAAGATGGTGCCTCTTGCCTTTTTTATCAGTCGCCAGTTGGTGATTCGATTGGATTTCGTTAAGGCTGTAGGAAAGGTTTGAGGTTCGCTGACCTCTGTGAAGTAAGAGTAGGCCGTTTGGTTTTCTAGAACCTGGAAGGTTTAGTTGTTTGGCCAGCTTGTGTAGGGTTGAGGCTGTTTGTTAACAGCTGTGAGCTTCCAGAGGAGTTTTGCCAGTGTGTGGTGTAGAGTTTCAGAGCTTGTGGCCAGTCCTTGAGTTTGCTGAGAGTAGCACCATTTGAGAGTTGGTGCGAGTTGAGGGCGTGGTTTCTTTGTCTATTTCCCTTCGGAGTTCAGTGTATGGCAGTCTGGATGGCATTCTGCCTTTGAGCCTTTGAGAACCCAAGAGGGTTTGGTTTTCGAAGAAGGTTGGTGTTGTTTTGGCCGAGAAGTTCAGTTGGCTGGAGTTTTCCTGGAGCTGTTTCGTCTTAGGACTTTCGAGGACGAAAGTCTTAAAAGGAGGGAGTATTGTAACAGCCCAGTTTCCTATTCCAGTTTTCAAGGTGCCCGGCGTTCCTAATTTCCATGGCCGATTGCATCCCGAGGACTCTCTTGAACACTACGCGCTAAAACAAAATGGGAAGCCCCGAACAAGCAACGGCCGAGCGCGCTAAAGCGAAAGCCATTGCGCGTTAGGTTACTAACGTAAGCCGTTTTCTTGCTCCCTATTGGTCTCGCAGCTTCGCACCTCGTAACTTAACCCTAATGGTAGTTGAGATTTGGCAAGCGGCTTTGTGGCCATCACAAAAAGACGGTCCCATTTAGGGGGTGTTACTGGTACAAATAACATAAAGAAATGTAACCAACGTTTATTGGAAAAAGCAAGCCCAAAGATTTGGGACCAAAAGCGGTTAGCAGTGACCATTGAATAAGTTCCTCTCCTCTCCCTATCGGTCGAGTGGCTGAGCACCCCGGGCAGGATTTGTGGTTTTCAGGGCTTCGAGGTAGCTCCTGCCTTTGTCGAGGCTTGTTTGTTGTGGGCTGCGAGTCCCGAGGTGTTTGGGCTAGTCAGTTGGATGCTCGGTTGTGGTTTGGGCTTTGGCAAAGTGATGGTTGTTTGGGTGTTTCCATTGGGATTCGAGCCCAAGCCCTCAGTGTTGATTTGGGAGTTGGATTTAGGCGAGTTTTATTTATTGGAAAAGGTTGCTTCAGTCGGGTCTCGAAGGAGGAAGCCGGGACATGGGATTTTAAGGATTTTTGAGGTTTTAAAATGGATAAGGATGGAAAATGAGATAAAAATCCCATTTTTCCCCTTTTTTCCCATTTTCCTTTTTATTTCCCATTTTCTTTTATTTTTTTCCCAAAATCCCTTTTCTCTCTCTCTCTCTCTCCAGAGCCCCCACTTAGCCGAAAGCAACCCGGCCCGAGCTGAGAGCCCTTGGCGCCTTGACTGCTCGCCCAAGCCCCACCGAGCTAGCAGCTAGCCCATTGCTCGCCCAGTCGCGCGCCATCGCGCCATCGCTAGCCTTGCCCGGCGACAGCGGCTTCGCCTGGTCGCTTCATCGCCCGACCCAAGACTCGCCCAGCTCGCATCGCCCGAGCCCTTGCCTCTCACAGTGTCGCCCAGCTCGTGTCCGTCCGCGCTCGAGTCGCCCTGCACTGTGCCGTGTCGCGCGCCCTGGCCCTGGTCCGTGTCGCCCTCGCCTGCCAGGTCGCGTCGCCAGCCCGAGCTCGCCAAGCCTGGCCGCACAGTGTCGCTCGTCTCGTCCGCGCCCGTGTCGCCCAGTGCCGAGCCATAGCGTCGTGTCGCTCGCGCCCGCGAGCTGTCCTTGTGCCTAGCCGTGCCGCGCGCCAGTGCCCAGCAAAGCTAGCCCCCGCGCCCGCGCGCCCCTGTGTCGCCCAGTGCCCGTCTGCGCGCAGCCAGCGCTCCTAGCGCTGAGCCTGGGCAGCGCGGCGCCATCCTGCGCGCTGTCTGCGCCCCATCGATGCCCTAGCCGTGCAGCCGGCTTGTTCGCGTGTCAGCCGCGCCTCGTGAGTTGCTCCCGAGCCGAGCCCTATTTATTTTATTGTATTTAAGCCTATTTTTATGATTATTGATGTGTTTGTTTGGCTCGCTATAGGTCGCTCGAGTTCGATCGTAGTTAATTTTATTGTGTGTTGTTGCCTTCCGACCAGGTAAGGATTTCTTACCGGAGTTGTGTGGGCCCTGCGATATTTTCATGATATGCCTTGCTTGTTTGCTGACTGTTATGAGCATGTTAGAGATAGAGCAGTTTGATTGATTTCTTGCTAGCATGTTTGCCTGATTTTACATGTTAGTGCCATGCTAGGTTTGTTCTGCTAGCATGCTTATGGTTCCTGCTTAAGCTCGTAGTATCATGCTAGGTAAATGTGTTTGATGTCGGTCATTGTTTGCTAGTCAGGAATCATTGATTTTACTCTGTACTCTTAGATAGAGTTGTAGGGTTTGTCATCATCCAGAGGCTGAGCGGACATAAAGTACTTTGTCCCCACTGATCGGGAGTAAAGTGTGCGCAGCATAACGTATCTTGCTTCCCCCCCCCCCACCGGTCGCCAAGGTGGATTTAGCTCTGGTCCGGAGTCAAGTGTGCGCAGCATAACGTATCTTGCTTCCCCCCCGACCCGCCAGTTGTGGACTTAGCTACCCACTTCGGCATAAGCCTAGTTTGTAGCCTGCTAGAGTGGAACCCTGCCATCGGTGTAAGCCTGCCCTGGCCGGTTCTTAGATTTAGGTCGGTGGATCATGCCGCACAGATGAGCGCCTAGGATGGGGCAAGGAGACCCGACCCGAATGGGGCACTAAATGGGCCCTTACCCCAATGCATGCATTCAAAGTAAAGGACATTATACAAACATGAATTCAGATTCCAATTAAAAACAAAACATTCAAACATTGATTCAAAGCCGGACAATTTTTCAAAAACTGTACTGTTTCCAAGCACCTATTCCAAGATAAATACATTTCCAAAGTTTACTCTGATCAGAGATTTATTAAAATCCTTCAAAACCTGTTTAGATACAACCATGCTGGAATCCACAAAACATTTAGAAAACATCCTAGGGCTCCGTGCCCGGCTACATGCATTCAGGGGAAATAAAACATAAAGAGTCATAACACAAATCAGAGTTTGATGACTGGGCCCCATGATCACAGATCCTCCTTGACCATCTGTCTACTTAACTTCGGTTACTGTGGAAAACCACAATAATAAGGGTGAGTAACGAATTACTCAGTAAGAATCCCCAACCGGGGTACAATACGATATACATGGTCATCTAGATGAGTGAATGCAAGCTATGAGTATAAACACAGAATAGAGCACATAGCTTGAGTCCATATTTGGACCTCGGATGCCAACTCAGGGTCTTAGTCCGGAATAATCCTCCACACAATCCTTCACACAATATGCCCTATACGAGAAACAAGTCTCGGCCTCAACTTGCTATTGTCGAATGAAAGGTACACTAGCTCAAGATCCCGAGGAGCTCTCCGGTCGGCGCTGTAATGAGCGTAAGCATGCACCGGGTGCTACTGCAGACTATGGGGGGTGTCGGGTCTAGAGGCAAGCTGCCCATGTTCAGTCACCATGCCTAACTAAATCTTTGGATCGGTGTCACTGACATAGGGGTGTGAGACTGGACACGTAAACTATGTCGGCTGAACCACCGCACTTTGGGGCTAAGGCGGGTCGTGGTAGGCTTACACCAGAAGTCGTCCTTACCTTAACAGTGGCAATCGGGGGCTACGGCCGAACACGGCGAGGACGTGCCGACTGCCGGGGCGAGGCAATGCCAAGTCATCATCCTGACCGTTGGGGCATTTAACAGTCTGCCACCCTTACCCAAGATTGCGTGGCCAGCCGTTAGGGTTAGCTATTCCCTAACGGGATCAGGGCGGAGCTCCATCTCATACGTCCCTGTCGTGGATGCAAGGTTCATTATGCACCCAGCCCGGATGATGCTATCTACCTGCCACTCTAACCTGCCTTAGCAATCTGCAAATAATTCAATAAATCCAATACGTGCTCAATAAGAATACAACGAACCTAGCATGATACTACGAATCAAGAACAGATACGAGCATGCCAGAAAGGAACAACCTAGCATGGATTAACATGAGAATTAACCAGGAAAATCATGCTAATCGGGAATTCAGAATAGAGCACTTAGCTACACATGTCAATAAACACAAACAAGCAATCAATCAGCAATCACATATATAATCGCAGGGTCCACACAACTCCGGTAAGAAATCCTTACCTTAATCGGGGACGATTACACGAAAACCTAGGCTGCGAACGAACTCGAACTAGCTACCGGGAACCTAACAAGCACAACACAATTACACACAAAATCTAAATTAAATTAAATAAAATAAAATAAAATAAATAGGCTCGGCTCGGCTCTCACTCGGCTCAGCTCGGCTCGGCTCTCACTCGGCTCAGCTCGGCTCGGCTCGGCTCGTCTTGGAGGCTCGGCTTGGCGACCAGCGCACGGACACGGCGCTGGGGCGAGGATGCGCCCGTTGGCGCGATTCGGTGCGCGGCGTGGCTCGGCGGGCTGGGCTGCGACAAGGCACGCGACACGGCTTCTGCGCGCGAAGGAGAGGGAGCTCGAATTCAGGCGAAATGGCAAGATTCGACGAGCGATTGGTTGATGGTTGAACTCCCCTACACAAGCTACACAAATACCACCCAGCAACTCACCTCAACTCGACCGGAAAATGGATATCCAGAAACAGGCGAAAGGGGTCGACGGAAACGAGAAGGAGAAGAAGAGAAGGAGAAACTTACTAGCTGCTCGGGAATTGGCTTCGGATTTGAGGAAGGAGCTCGATCGAATTGAAGTCGGCGAGAGAGAAATCGCAAAGGAATTCGCTGTCGGTCTGAGGAGAATCGCGAAGAAGAAAAGAGAAGAAATGGGGAAGAAGACTTCAGGCGAGCTGGCTTTTAAACCCAAAGGCAGGAGAAAACAGGCACAAGAACAATATGGCGCGTAGAGATTAACAAAGACGCCCGGTGGCTCAAGTGGCAAGGCCACTCGACTAGCTTCCCAAGCGACCCTGGTTCGAATCTCACTCGATGCGCTATTTAATTCCCTATTTCTTTTCGCATTCTACCAAGCCCAAATATCTTCACCAAACTTCCCGATCCCATTCAAATCATCTCATAATTTTTCCGGCAATTAGAAAAGACATAACCGGCCCTGTCGGTCCGACCAAATTACCAAAATGCCCTTGGGCAACCCGGGAAGACCGGGATGAAATTCTGGGCCGTTACAATATTCCCCCCTTATAAGACTTTCGTCCTCGAAAGTCCCTTAAGACTGGAACAGCTCGGGATAATGCAATCTCATCTCATCTTCCCGCTCCCAAGTGGCTTCCTCCGAACTCTGACTCCTCCACTAAACCTTTACCAAACGGATCTCACGGCTACGCAATGTCTTTGTCTCAAAGGCAAGAATCCCCACTTGGCTTCTCCTCAAGCTCAAATCCTCATTCGGTGCAAAGGCTCAAAATCAACAATGTGCGACGGTTAAGACGCATCTTGTCTCAACATCGAAACATGAAAAACACAGTGTACCGCTGACAATGACGGAGGCAGGGCTAACAGATAAGCAACCTTGCCGATCCTCTCTAGAATCTCAAATGGACCAACAAAATGGGGACTCAGCTTTCCACGCTTACCGAACCTCAAAACACCTCGCATCGGTGCAACCTTCAGGAACACATGTTGACCAACCTCAAACTCCAAATCCCAACTCCGACATCGGCGTAACTCTTACATGCGCTCTGAAATTTTGTCAACATACGAGCTCTAATCTTCTCGTGACGGCACCATTAGTCAAGCAGAGCAACTCGGGACCCCAAATCTGTCTATCACCAACCTCTTCAGAAAACACAGGAGATCGGCAACGCTTACCATACAAAGCTTGAATGGAGCCATCTCGAATCGTCGATCGATAATCGTTGTTATAGGCAAACTCCATCGAATCTGAGATACTCGTCCCAACCGCCGGAAATCCAACACACAAGCCCTCAACATGTCCTCGAATCTGGTTCACCCTCTCGATCATCCATCGACCGAGGGTGAAAAGTCAGGGGCCAAATCGCACTCGGTGCCTAAACCCTTCTCGGAGGCGCTCTCGAAGCGAGAAGTGAACCTCGAATCACGGTCGGACACAATCCTCACAGCACACCGTGATAACGAATGATCTCGCTCCAAAAACAATCTGCGCCTTTGTTCCACGGTATAAGTGTCTCTACAGGGAATGAAGTGTGCGCTCTTAGTCAATCGATCGACTATCACCCAAATCGAGAGAACTTCCTCGGAGTCCTCGGCAAACCAGAAATAAAGTCCATGGAGATCTCTTCCCACTTCCCTGGGCACACTTAGCGGTACGCAATAAACCGTGGTGGTCTGCTGGGTGCCTTCACTGGCGACAAGTGAGACATCGACCGACAAACTCCGCAACATCTCTTTTCATACCCATCCACGAATGTGCGCTTAAGATCTCGATACATCTTGGTACCTGGGGTGCCAAGCAAATGGAGAATGTGGGCCTCGAGAGCAACTCGCTCGCAATCCTGCGCAACATCAGAGAAACACACAACCGGCCTCAGACGTCAGCCCACATCGGTGAATATACAAAGTCAAAATCTCCGTCAAGACTAACTCTGTCAAACAATCTCTTAAGAGCGGGGTCACTCGGTGACTATCAATAATCCATTGTCTAATCGATGGTGGGTCATCAATTGAGCTACTCTCGCGAGTAACCTCACCCAACAACATCGCAACCTCGGCTCACTCGCTCGAACTTCCATTTGCAATCTGGTGGGAACTCAACAACACAAAGCAGAGTGCGACGTCTTCCTACTCAAGGCATCGGCTACAACATTGGCTTTACCGGATGGTACAAAATCTCGCAATCATAGTCGTTTACCAACTCTAACCATCTCTCTCGCCTCATATTCAACTCTTTACGAGTAAGCAGATACTTGAGGCTCACGGTGATCGGTAAACATCCGAATCCGCTCACCATACGGGTAATGCCTAAAGATTTTCGGTGCAAACACACCGCTCCGCCAACTCCATATCATGAGTCGGATAGTTCTGCTCATATGGCTTTGGTGGCGGGAAGCATAAGCAATGACCTTCTCGTCTTTGCATCAACACACAACCTAACCCGAACTTGGAAAGCGTAGCTGTAAACCACGAAACCACTGTCCCCTCGGGATCGCCAACAGTCTTTGAAGTCAAAGCTGCGCTTGAGCACTGGCAAAGCTCTCATCACACCCACTGTCCCAAACAAACTCGACACCCTTCCTCGTCCGGGCGAGTGAGGGGCGAGGCTATGGCGGAAAAGTCCTTAACAAACCAACGGTAGTAACCTGCCAAACCTAGAAAGCTGCGTATCTCAGCAACTGAAGTCGGCTTGGCCCACGAACTCACGGCCTCAATCTTCGCTGGATCCACGGTTATACCATCTCTCGAGACTACGTGACCTAGGAAGGCTACTTGCTCCAACCAGAACTCGCACTGTGAAAACTTCGCATAAAGCTGGTTTTCCCTCAAAGCTGTCAACACTTGCCTCAAATGCTCTGCATGATCCTCCCTGGTCCTCGAATAGATCAGAATATCGTCAATGAACACGATGACGAAGCTGTCCAAAAATGCTTTGAACACCCTATCCATCATGTCCATGAACGTTGTTGGTGCATTAGTCAATCCAAACGACATGACCCCAAACTCGTAGTGTCCATATCTAGATATGAAAGCTGTCTTAGGAATGTCGGCGTCCCTAATACGCAACTGATGATAATCGAATCTCAAATCTATCTTGGAGAACACGGAAGCTCCCTAAAGCTGATCGAACAAATCATCGATACGGGGCAACGGATACTTATTCTTCACTGTCACCTTATTAAGCTCGCGATAGTCAATGCATAGGCACATCGAACCATCCTTTTTCTTCACAAACAGCATTGGCGCTCTTCACGGGGACACACTCGGACGGATGAACCCTCGATCTAGCATCTCCTCCTGAATCGAACCTTGATTCCTTCAACTCGGTGGCGCCATACGATCACGAGAGCCTTCGAGATAGGGAGGGGTTCTGGCTCGAGCTCAATTGTGAAGTCAACCTCTCTCTCTTGGGGCAACCCCGGTAACTCCTCAGAAACACATCCGCAAACTCTGCACAACCTGGCACTGATCAGCGATCGGAGGGGCGGCTCTCTCCGGACAATTGGCTAGGTAGCCCCAAGCCTCATGAGCTAGCAAACGACGAGCTCTCACAGCTGACACTATCGGCGGGCAACCTCCACCCTGGACTCCACGAAACTTGAAGCTGGGCCGACCCAGCGGCCTGAACACTACTTCTTTCCGGTGGCAGTCAATCAATGCGTGGTTAGCAGCTAACCACTCCATACCAAGAATCACATCGAAACCACTCATAGGCAGAACTATGAGCGTAGCTACAAGCAACTCTCCGGATATCTCGATCCGGCCATCCTTAACCTTATCTTTTGCTAACATATTAACTCCCGAAGGAGTTGCAACAGATAACTCAAAACCTAGAGGCTCTAATCTCAACCTAGCATGCTCAAAGCCAAACAATACAGATACAAACGAATGCGTAGAACCAAAATCAAACGAGACAAATGCGCAATGATCCAAAACAAGAAGCGTACCTGCCACTGCGGCATCTGCACGCTCGGCCTCCTGACGGTTCGTAGCGAACACTCGACCCTATTGCTGATGCACAGGCTGAACTGCCATAGCTGGCTTATCACAGAAACGGGCCACATGCCCCTCTCTTCCACATCGAAAACACAGCCTGGGCCCGGTCTGACAAGCTCCAAAGTGGGCTCTTCCACAAGTGGCACAGGTGGGAATCGCTGGGACCGCCTGGCGATGAAAGGTGAAACGAGCCGAAACCCTACGCTGATCCCGGTTCTGAAATTGTCCTTGGCGACGCTGGCCGCCTCCTCTGAAATCAAACCTCCTCTTCTGTCCCACTACAGCTGGGACATGACGCTGCACCGGAGCGGCGACAATCCGCTCAACAGGATACTTTTCGTTGTAAATAGTGGCCAGCTGAACAGCTCTAGCATAAGTGTCGAGGGCACGAGAGCTCGACATCCGAGACACACCTGCCTCAAACCAGAAATAAACTTTGAATCTTCAACTCGGGGTTGCTATCACCATGAGCAAAATAACCATACTCCGAGAATTTCCTCTCATATTCCTCTATACAATCAGAACCCTGCTTCAGATTTTGGAAAAGCTCTACCATCTTCTCTTGAGCCTCATCACTAATGTACTTGGCCTTAAACTCTGACTTGAAGAATTCCCAAGTAGCAGGTGGAGACCCAGCGGGTCTCTCACTCAGGGTGGACTCCCACTACCATCTAGCTATGCCCCCTAACACATGGGCTGCACACCTCGACCTCTGAACACCGGGGCACACCATAATCAGGAAGGTGTACTCCAAATGGGCAATCCAACGGGCTGCTGCTAACGCATCACCCGTGGCATCAAACTTCTCTGGGTTCCATTTCACGAAATCCTTTAACCACTTGCCAAGCTCCTCGGCACCCTCTGCCACATCTGCCACTAGGGCTGCTGGCTCCTGCGGAGCTGCGCCCTGCTGAAACAAGCGAGACAACTGCTCGATCTGGGCTCGGGACTCTTCTCGCTTTGCGGCCAACAAAGCCTGGGTCTCTGCCCTCTGGCCACTCAAAAGGTCGACCACCATAGACCTCATAGAATTAGCAAATTCTGCTCCAGGAGCAGTCTCACGGCGCTCAGTCGCCTCAACGCCTACTTTGGGCTCAATAGGGGGAGCTACAGGCGGAATGCTATCAGTCTCAGCTTGGAACGATGTTCCTGCAGTATCAGATCCGATCCTGCTACCTCGGCCTCCTCTCGGGCGTCCTCTTCCGGCGCGGGGGATTGGCATGCTGGCGATCTACACCCAAACCAATAACGAGTCAGAACCTGCTCGTCTCCGCTCTACCACACTACACAAGGCATACACTAGATGACAGGTATTGTAAATTCTTAACCCTTTTTCTACAACAAATAGTAAACTTAGGCGTACCTGATGACTGTCTTAGTGCTAGTGATCATGGGAAAACGACCTACAACAAAAGGTCAATCTACTGAATCTATGACTCTGAGCTCTGGTACCAACTGTAAAGACCCGACCCGAATGGGGCACTAAATGGGCCTTTACCCCAATGCATGCATTCAAAGTAAAGGACATTATACAAACATGAATTCTGATTCCAATTAAAAACAAAACATTCAAACATTGGTTCAAAGCCGGACAATTTTCCCGAAACTCCGTCCCTGTTTCAAGCACTGTTCCAAGATAAATACATTTCCAAAGTTTACTCTCGATCAGAGATTTATTAAAATCCTTCAAAACCTATTCAGATACAACCATCTTTGGAATCCACAAAACATTTAGAAAACATCCGGGGCTCAGTGCGCCACATGCATTCAGGGGAAATAAAACATAAAGAGTCATAACACAAATCAGAGTTTGATGACTGGGCCCCATGATCACAGCTCCTCCTTTAGCCATCCTGTCTCGCAACTCGGTTACCTGTGGAAAACCACAATAATAAGGGTGAGTAACGAATTACTCAGTAAGAATCCCCAACCGGGGTACAATACGATATACATGGTCATCTAGATGAGTGAATGCAAGCTATGAGTATAAACACAGAATAGAGCACATAGCTTGAGTCCATATTTGGACCTCGGATGCCAACTCAGGGTCTTAGTCCGGAATAATCCTCCACAAAATCCTTCACACAATACGCCCTATACGAGAAACAAGTCTCGACCTCAGCCTGTCTATTGTCGAATGAAAGGTACACTAGCTCAAGATCCCGAGGAGCTCTCCGGCCGTCGTATTTGTAATGAGCGTAGGCATGCACCGCGTGCTCTGCAGACTATGAAGTCTGGGTGCCCAGAGGCAAGCCGCCCATGTCCGATCCACCATGCCTAACTAAATCTTTGGATCGGTGTCACCGACATAGGGGTGTGAGACACGGACACGTAAACTATGTCGGCTGAACCACCGCACACCGGGCTAAGGAACGGGTCGTGGTAGGCTTACACCAGAAGCCGTCCTTACCTTAACAGTGGCAATCGGGGCTACTGCCGAACACGGCGAGGACGCGTGCCGACTCACAGGGACGAGGCAATGCCAAGTCATCATCCCGACCGTTGGGACATTTAACGATCGCCACCCTCACCCAAGATTGCTGGGCCACCGTTAGGGTTAGCTATTCCCTAACGGGATCGTATGAGCTCCATCTCATACGTCCCCATCGTGGATGCAAGGTTCGTTATGCACCCGGCCCGGATGATGCTATCTACCTGCCACTCTAACCTGCCTTAGCAATCAGCAAATAATTCAGTAAATCCAATACGTGCTCAATAAGAATACAACGAACCTAGCATGATACTACAAATCAAGAACAGATACGAGCATGCCAGAAAGGAACAACCTAGCATGGATTAACATGAGAATTAACCAGGAAAATCATGCTAATCGGGAATTCAGAATAGAGCACTTAGCTACACATGTCAATAAACACAAACAAGCAATCAATCAGCAATCACATATATAATTGCAGGGTCCACACAACTCCGGTAAGAAATCCTTACCTTAATCGGGGACGATTACACGAAAACCTAGGCTGCGAACGAACTCAAACTAGCTACCGAGAACCTAACAAGCACAACACAATTACACACAAAATCTAAATTAAATAAAATAAAATAAAATAAAATAAATAGGCTCGGCTCGGCTCGGCTTGGCGACAGGAGCCCGGACACGGCGTTGGCGCGATTCGGTGCGGGGCGTGGCTCGGTGGGCTGGGCTGCGACAGGGCACGCGACACGGCTTCTGCGCGCGAAGGAGAGGGAGCTCGAATTCGGGCGAAATGGCAAGATTCGACGAGCGATTGGTTGATGGTTGAACTCCCCTACACAAGCTGCACAAATACCACCCAGCAACTCACCTCAACTCGGCCAGAAAATGGAAATCCAGAAACAGGGGAAAGGGGTCGACGGAAACTAGAAGGAGAAGAAGAGAAGGAGAAACTTACCAGCTGCTCGGGAATTGGCTTCGGATTTGAGGAAGGAGCTCGGTCGAATTGAAGTCGGCGAGAGAGAAATCGCGAAGGAATTCGCTGTCGGTCGGAGGAGAATCGCGAAGAAGAAAAGAGAAGAAATGGGGAAGAAGACTTCGGGCGAGCTAGCTTTTAAACCCAAAGGCAGGAGAAAACAGGCATAAGAACAATATGGCGCGTAGAGATTAACAAAGACGCCCGGTGGCTCAAGTGGCAAGGCCACTCGACTAGCTTCCCAAGCGACCCTTGTTCGAATCTCATTCGACGCGCTATTTAATTCCCTATTTCTTTTCGCATTCTACCAAGCCCAAATATCTTCACCAAACTTCTCGATCCCATTCAAATCATCTCATAATTTTTCCGGCAATTAGAAAAGACATAACCGGCCCTGTCTGCCGGACCAAATTACCAAAATGCCCCTGGGCAACCCGAGAAGATCAGGATGAAATTCTAGGCCGTTACAGTATCCAATCCTTAGGTCGGACGTAGGAGACTTCCGATGACTCCAGATCTTTCTTTGTAAGCTCGTTGAGCTATGATCTGTGTTGGTAGCTGTTTGCTTGTATGCTTTGGTACTAGATGACTGATTATATCGTATTGTACCCCGGTTGGGGATTCTTACTGAGTAATTCGTTACTCACCCTTATTTTTGTGGTTTTTCCATAGGTAGCCATGGTGCGAGACAGGATGGCTGGAGGAGGAGCTGTGATCATGGAAAACCCGTTGTTCAACTCTGAGTTTTATGTTTATGATTTAAATGTTCTCTGAATGCATGTAGTTGGGCACGGAGCCCTAGGGTGTTTTCTGAATGTATTTCTGGATTCTAGCATTGTTGTAAAGTTTGTATGTTTTAAATGAATCTCTCATCAGAGTAATTTTTGTAAATGTATTTGACTTGGAACAGGTGCTTGGAAATAGGGACAGGTTCCAGGAATTTATGTTGATTTTAAATGGATGTTTTATGTTTTAGTTTTTACATAGAATCTGAACACCATATTGCAAATTTTCTGTTGATTTGAATGCATGCATTGAGGTAACGGCCAATTTTAGAACCCTTTCGGGTCGGGTCGTTACACCTTGCCTCGCCCCAGCTCACCCGCTCCCAGCCTCTGCGCCTCAGCGCCCGTGCCCTACGCCCAGCACCCAGCCAGCCCAGCCCCTGCGCCCAGCCTGCCTGTTGTGTGTTGGTTGGCCCAAGCCTTGTGGCTTCTCGGATGGTATTTCCCGAGTCTTTTCTTAGTTGGGCCCTGATTTGTTGGCTGCTGGTTATTGTGTTTAATTGGGGTGTTTTATTGAATGTTTAGGTTGTTCGGGTGTGATTAGAGGCTCGAGGGTCGCTTAATTTCTTGGTTGATTTATTATTATTTTCTGCTTGTTCCAGGTAAGGATTTCTTACCGTGGTTGTGTGGACCCTGCGATATATCATGATGTGCTTTGTATGCTTGTTTACTGTTATGAGCATGATAGTGATAGACAGCTTTGATTGATCTCTTGCTAGCATGTTTGCCCGATTGTACATGTTAGTGCCATGCTAGGTTTGTTCTTCTAGCATGCTTATGATTCCTGCTTTACGTTCGTAGTATCATGCTAGGTAAATGTGATTGATGTCGGTCATTGCTTGCTAGCCAGGAATCATTTATTTGCTCTGTACTCTTAGATAGAGTTGTAGGGTTTGTCATCATCCGCAGGCCGAGGACATAACGTACTTTGTCCCCACCGATCGGGAGTAAAGTGTGCGCGGCATAACGTATCTTGCTTCCCCGGTCGCCAATGTGGATTTAGCTGCGTGGGAGTAAAGTGTGCGCAGCATAACGTATCTTGTTTCCCCCCCCCGGCCCGCCGATGTGGATTTAGCTACCCACATCGGCATAAGCCTAGTTTGTAGCCTACTAGAGCGGAACCCTGCCAACGGTGTAAGTCTACCTTGGCCGGTTCTTAGCTTCAGTCGGTGGTTCAGTGCCGCAGATGAGCGCCGAGGGCCTCGCGCATCGTGATCGAACACCGCTTCCAAGTCATAGGCAAGCGTACCTGGCCCGCGTAGTTTGCCCTTAGGCCCCCGCATTTACGCCGGTTGCAGCAGCATGCGGTGTGCGCGCACACGCATTAGTTGTCGGTTCGGAGAGCTCCCCCGGGCTAATGTTCGTGAGTACACCATTCCTTCCAGTTTAGAGCCAGACTTCGGGTACTCTCCTGTAAGTCCAGATTAGTAGCAAGGGCAAGGAGGCCCTTGAGAACATCCTTGGGATCAGTTTTTTAGCTGAACAATCCCCCGAGTGAAAGATACCTCGGTGATGTCCCAGGATTGGTCAGGATAACCAATCATTAGACCGAAAGTAGGAGACTTCCGATGACTCCAGATCTTGCATTATGAGCTCGTTGAGCTATGATCTGTGTTGATAGCTGTTTTCTTGCATGTTGAGATGCTAGATGACTGATGTATCGTATTGTACCCCGGTTGGGGATTCTTACTGAGTATGTTTATACTCACCCTTATTTATCTTTCAGGTAACTTGGGACAACACCAGGAGGGCTAGCGGAGGGAGCTGATTGATCATGGGAGCTGCCGGCACTATGTCATTTATTATTGCATTGTTTATTCAGCATGTAGATGGACAGGAGTCCTAGGGGAACATTGTTTAAAAAGTTGTTTAAATTGTATTGTATATTTTTATAAACACTGGCCAGGTTGTTTTACTTCGTTGGTTGTTTAAATGTAAATTGTTGGTTATGTTTTAAGAGTTCCTCCTTCTCATATGTTTTTGAAAGGTTTTAAATATGAGCACTAAACCGCTTGTTATCATATTTAACTTGCATGCTGAGTGAGAACCTTGGTTTAGGGCCGTGTTTCGGGTCGGGTTCATCACAGTTGGTATCAAAGCACAGAGTCATAGATTCTGTAGACTAATCTACTTTGTAGGTTGTTGTTCCCACGATCATCAGCACTCTACGGCCGTCAGGTTTGTCTGAGTTCAATTAAGCTAAGGGTTAAGAATTTACAATACTTTTCATCTAGCTTTTATGCCTTGTGTAGAGTTGTGGAGCGGAGACGAGCAGGTTCTGACTCGTTGTTGGTTTGGGCTTAGAGCGCCATCATGCCAACTTTCCGCAGTGCGAGCAGTTTGATGAGCAGTGAGAGCCCCAGTGTGGGCCAGCTTTTATGCTTTGTGCAGATCGCTAGTATGTTGATCGCACTCAGAGGGAGGCAGAGTTTAGACTCTCGTAGGCCATTTGTGGCCCAGTTGTTGCTTTTCCCCTAGTGAGAGGGTGGAGGTGCTTTGTGCAGATCGCGATATGTTGATTGCACTCAGAGGAGCGGGGACGCTTGGCATGTCCGGACCGAGAAGTTGGGGTGATCATGTTGATGTTGAGGCGCGCCCCGTGGTTGTTTAGGCCCGCAGCCATTTGGCCCCGGCGGTTGAGTTGCCTAGAGAGGAGGGGTAGAGGCTAGCACGCCTCGCAGTGAGACTCCTTGAGCAGAGTGTGCTCCGGCCATGAGAGATTTGATGGCGTGTCTTTAGCTATCGAGAGAGCGGAGACCTGTGCTCGGTTGTAGCGCGTAGTGAGGAGTCCGAGGCACGATAGCCCGGTGACAGAGTTTTCACAGACACCCCCAAAGAGCTCTTGTAGCCCCGGAGGTTCCCGGGAGGGCATGATCAGCAGGTTTTTGCCGTTGAGTTTGTTGGCGTTGATGGAGCCACCCAGTTTGGCAAGTGGATGCATGTAGAGCTCGATGTTTAGAAAGTCCTGCTGCTAGTAGTAAAACGGTTGGTCAGGTTTGAGTTTAGCATCCGTGTGTTGGGATGCCCTGCTGTTTAGAGGCCGAGATGTGTCGTTCCTGTGCTGTTTGGTACAACAGTTGGTGGGGAAGTCCCTTGTGAGAGGTGGACTAGCAGAGTCTCCACTAGTCGCCCGATTGATTGGCAAGTTGCCGGGTTAGTGGCTTGAAGCAGATGTAGAGACATTTTTGCCCCCCTTGCAAGCCTGTTGTTGTTTTACAACCAGTTCTCTTTGTACCCTCGTAGCCAGGGTGTAGTGTGGAGTTTGCTTGCCAGGGCTTGATCCGTTTGTAGATTTCAGCGGGCTAGTAGAGTGGAGCACTCTTTTGATTGGATGTTCCCAGTGTGGAACTAGTTGTTGCCATCCGAGGAGTTGGCCTGAGCTTTTGTTGAGCATCGAGTGGGATGCAGGAGTTGGCCTGAGCTATTGTTGAGCATTGAGTGGGATGCAGGAGTAGGCCGTGGCATGTCTGTTAGACGAGATGCCAGAGATTAGGCTGCTCGAGTATTTGGACTCTTGTGCTGAGTGCCATTGCCCCGTCACTTGAAGTGTGACCTTCCCTTTCCTCAGAGGGGCATAAAGCTCGTTTAGGGCTGATTTGTGTTGTAAAGGATGTAGTGCATGTTGGCACCAAGCTTTGAGAGGAGGCCTAGATTCAGGCCAGTTGGCACTTTTGGTGCAGGTGGTTCCATGGCCGCCCAGAGTATAGCATCCCTGCTAGTCTTGTACCCATTTCCTAAGGTTGCACCTGTTTGGGTTGCAAAAGAGATCTAGCTCGGTGGTAGTCAGAGGACTACAAGTATGAGGTTTTCGAGGGAAAGTAGGAGCTTTTCAGGGTCCCCGAGAGTTGGGTACCAAAGGATACTGTAGGCTGTTAAGAGCTAGCGCGTTCGCGTTCTCGCGCCTGTGTTGTGAGCCTGTGAGCCAGTTTGATGGTAGCATGATTCGGCTACCCTTTAAGTTACCCTAGTATAGGTAGTGTTGGCATCGAGGATGCGTGATTGATCCAGTGTTCGAGCCATGAGTTGGATGGTTGATCGGAGCACGTTTAGTGGGCACATTGGCTTGAGGTATGGCAGCTTGGTATGGATATGCTCTTGTAGAGTAAGTTGGCCAATGTGGCTTTTCATGGTGAGTTGGCCCCGAGTGGGTTTGAACTCTTGTTGCTCCCTTGTTAGTAGTGGCTCTGTTGGAGGCAAAAGTTGCCCTGTGTGAGAGTCCTTGTTGGCATTGGATCTTAAGGAATCTGGTTGGAGCTGTACACGCCGGTGTACTTTTGTGTAGCTCGTTCCGTGGTTTATGTTTGGGAAACCACGAGAGGTTCGTGTTGAGGAGTCAGTGCTCAGTCTTTGGGTTGTCAAGGCTTTAGTTCTTGGCAAGTGCCCTAGCTTTGGTTGTAAGGATGTCGTGCTCGTAGCCGGGTTGTTGTTTAAGCAAGTTTTGCTACTTGGGCCTTAGCCTGGTTAGAGTTCAGTTGGATCTGAACAAGAGCAGTGGTAGCAAAGCCGCGCAGTTTCTGATCGTCATGGCTAAGAGAGTTGTTCGGATCCTTACCTTTGGCAGAAGGTATGTTGTGGCTGATGATTGAGTAGGAGGATGACGCATTCTGTAGCGTTTTCGGTCCTCTTGGTTTTCAAGTTGGAGTTTGCCAGCTTAGTTGAAATGCTAGAGAGGGTTGTGCTCGTGTAGCCGGTTGTCTGTTAGACCGTTTGACGACCGTGTGTCGGAGGGTGATCGGAGGATCCCTAGGTTGTGGAGAGCCTCTCCAGAGCTCAGTCAGACCCAGGCATTGTTCCTTGGGTGAGTTGCTTGCAGACTTGGTAGTCTAGCAAGCTAGTGCTTGTTTGGAGTAGAGTCTGGATTGGTTTCGGTGAGGTGGCTAGTTGGTGCTTGGTGTTGACCAAGAATTGGTTCTCTTGTTGTTTCAAGAGCTAGCTCGGTTCGAGCAAGAGGGCGTTGCCCTGAGGATTTGTTCCTAGCCAGGAAGTTTTGAGAGATGACCCCTCCCTCGGTGGTTGAGTAAGTTCTGCTAGTTCTGGATTAGTGGTCCAATCGGTTGAGGTTTTCCCTTGGGTGTTGCTTCCAAGAGAGTTGGTTGTTGTTGCCCCTGGGTTTGAGCTAGTCAGCGAGCATGTGTGAGGTTCGCTGCCCTTCAGAAGTTCGCTTGCTGGGGAATCGTTCCCCGTTGAGGAGTAGTCAGCGTAGCTCCTGAGTTGTGTAGTGGATCAGAGTAGCGCAGTGGTTAGCCCAGCGAGAGGGTCCCTGCATGGTGTTGTTAGCAAGCGAGAAGTTGTTTGTCCCCGCAAGAGAGGAGGCCAGCCAGTTTCAGAGTTGAGCTTTTGCTGGAAAGTTGTTGGTTCTTTGGGGTTTGAGGAACCCCTAGTTTCCTTGGTGGTTGAGTTGCACCATGGATGCCAGCCTCGAGTATTATCTTTGGAGATAGCCTCGTCGGTTCGTTTTCCTTGCGATGTTCCGAGTGTGGAGTTTCTAGTCGCAAGATGAGATAGGCCTAGGCTAAAAGGAGGAAGTCCTTTGAGTAGCCAGTTGGACTTAAGTGTTGAGTGGTAGCTTTGAGGCGAGCTTTGCTCGTTATGAGCTTGAGTTGAGTTTCTGCTGAGCAAGCCTATCTCGGGCTTTGTTCCTGTTGTTGTTCTGCTTTCGCAGTTGGCGTTTAGCGGAGCCTCATTTGAGAGGGATGGCACAGAGGTGCCGTGGCTTTGGTTGGTAAAGCCCTTGAGTTGTTCTCCTCAAGCTGTTGAGTTGCAGGTAGCCCTGTGATGGTTTCATTCCATGTTTCCCGAGATTTTCCATGAGAGGAATGTTGGTTGTTTCCTTGCCTGGCAATGTTCTCTTTGGCCAGTTGCTAGTAGATTTGCATGGAAAAGTTTGCGTTCGGCCGTTGAGAGGCTCCAGTTTGTTGGCTTGGCCGAGTGGAGCCTGTGCCTGGTTTTGGCCATTTAGGGTTGGCGTAGTGAAGTTTCACTTGTGCTAGTTGGAAAAGTTTGCCTTTTGGATCAATCGCGATTGGTGGTTCAATTGTTTTTCGTTAAAGGTCAGAGGCAAGCTTTGTGGTTATTTGGTCTCTTGTGAAGTAAGAGTAGGTCGTTTGGTTTTCGGAACTGAGAGGTTCGATTGTTTGCTTGACATGGTGTAGAGTTGAGGTTTGGTAAGTGTGGTGTGGGCATTCTCGAGAAGTTACGCCAAAGGCGTGGCGTTGAGTTTTGGAGCTTGTGCCCGATCTGCGAGTTTCTTTGAGAGTAACACCGTAGAGAGGTGTTCCAGTGTTGGATTAGCGAGGTTTTAGATAGAGCCCCTGGTTTGTAGGGCCTTTTGAGATCCTTGAGCGGATCGGAGCGGTGGCCTTCCCTAGTTAGCTTTGCCAGTCTTTGTTGAGATAGTCCGTGGTGCATGGATAGCATTGTGGCTTTGAGCCTTTGAGAACCCAAGAGGGTTTGGTTCTCGAAGAGGGCTAGTGTTGTCTTAGCCGAGAAGTTCAGTTGGCTAGGAATCAGTGGAGATTTCCTAGAGCTGTTTCGTCTTAGGACTTTCGAGGACGAAAGTCTTAAAAGGAGGGAGTATTGTAACGGCCCGATTTTCTATTCCGGTTTTGAGGTGCTTCCTGGTTGATTTGAGTGGTTCGGTTGGGCCGTTAGAGCTGCATTTTGACCCTTAGGGGTATTTTAGTCTTTTTGCTCCCCAGGCAGGATTTGTGGATTTTCAGGGCTTCGAGGCAGCTCCTACCTTTGTCGAGGTTTGTTTGTTGGTGGCTGCGAGTCCCGAGATGTTTGGGCTATTCGTTTGGGAGTTCGGTTGTGATTTGGGTTTTGGGCAAAGTTATGGTTGTTTGGGTGTTTCCTTTGGGATTCGAGCCCGGGCCCTTAGTGTTGATTTGGGAGGTTGTTTTAAGTGAGGTTTATTGATTGGAAAAGGTTGCTTCAGTCGGGTCTCGAAGAAGGAAGCCGGGAAATGGGATTTAAGGATTTTAAGGATTTTTAGAATTTGGATAAAAGTGGATAAGGTTGGAAAATGAAGATTAAATCCCCATTTTCCCTTTTTATTTTTAAAATCCCATTTTTTTTCCTTTTTATTTCCCAAATTCCTTTTTTTCCCATTTTCCCTTTTTCCATATTTTCCCCTTTCTCTCTCCTCCAGCCCGACCCCAGCCCCCTACTCACCCCTCCCAGCCCGAGCCAGCCCCCTGGTCACCCAGCCTTGGCCACCCAGCTCGCCCAAGCTCGAGCCAGCCCGAGCCCCAGCTCAGCTAGCGTCGCCCAGCTCCTAGACCGCCCAGTCCGAGTTGCCCTCACCTAGGCCCCGCGTCGCCCAGATCCGCCTCGCCCAGGCAGTCTTAGAGCCAGATCGCCCTGGTCCGTGTCGCCCAGCTGCCCACAATGTCGTGCCGCGTCGCCCAACCCCGTGCCGTGTCGTGCCAGCCCGAGCGTCCTATAGCTTGTGTCGCTCGCGCCCGCGCGCTGTCCCCTGTTCCCAACCCCGCGCCATCGCCTAGCTAAGTCAAGCCCGCGCCCGCGCACAGCCTCTGCCCTCCAACGCCCGTGCCCTGCGCCCAGCGCCTCGCCCAGCCTGCCTGTTGTGTGTTGGTTGGCCCGAGCCTTGTGGCTTCTCAGATGGTATTTCCCGAGTCTTTTCTTCGTTGGGCCCTGATTTGTTGGCTGCTGGTTATTGTGTTTAATTGGGGGTGTTTTATTGAATGTTTAGGTTGTTCAGGTTTGATTAGAGGCTCGAGGGTCGCTTAATTTCTTGGTTGATTTATTATTATTTTCTGCTTGTTCCAGGTAAGGATTTCTTACCGTGGTTGTGTGGACCCTGCGATATATCATGATGTGCCTTGTATGCTTGTTTACTGTTATGAGCATGATAGTGATAGGCAGCTTTGATTGATCTCTTGCTAGCATGTTTGCCCGATTGTAAATGTTAGTGTCATGCTAGGTTTGTTCTTCCAACATGCTTATGATTCCTGATTTACGTTCGTAGTATCATGCTAGGTAAATGTGATTGATGTTGGTCATTGCTTGCTAGCCAGGAATCATTTATTTGCTCTGTACTCTTAGATAGAGTTGTAGGGTTTGTCATCATCTAGAGGCTGAGCGGACATAACATACTTTGTCCCCACTGATAGAGAGTAAAGTGTGCGCAGCATAACCTATCTTGCTTCCCCCCCGGTCGCCAATGTGGATTTAGCTCTGGTCGGGAGTAAAGTGTGCGTGAGATAACATATCTTGCTTCCCCGACCGCCGATGTGGATTTAGCTACCCACATCGGCATAAGCCTAGTTTGTAGCCTGCTAGAGCGGAACCCTTCCAATGGTGTATGCCTACCTTGGCCAATTCTTAGCTTCAGGTGGTGGTGGTTCAGCCGCATGGATGAGCGCGAGGGGCCTCGCTCATCGTGATCGGTGACACCGCTCCGAGTCATAGACATGCGTACCTGGCCCGCGTAGTTTGCCCTTAGGCCCCTGCATTTACACCGGTTGCAGCAGCATGCGGTGTGCGCGCACACGCGTTAGTTGCAGGTTTGGAGAGCTCCCCCGGGCTAATGTTTGTGAGTACACCATTCCTTCCAGTTTAGAGCCAGACTTCGGGTACTCTCCCGTAAGTCCAGATTAGTAGCAAGGGCAAGGAGGCCCTTGAGGACATCCTTGGGATCAGTTTTTAAGCTGAACAATCCCCCAAGTGAAAGATACCTCGGTGATGTCCCAGGATTGGTCAGGATAACCAATCATTAGGCTGGAAGTAGGAGACTTCCGATGACTCCAGATCTTGCATTATGAGCTCGTTGAGCTATGATCTGTGTTGATAGCTGTTTGCTTGCATGTTGAGGTGCTAGATGACTGATGTATCGTATTGTACCCCGGTTGGGGATTCTTACTGAGTATGTTTATACTCACCCTTATTTATCTTTCAGGTAACTTGGGACAACACCAGGAGGGCTAGCGGAGGGAGCTGATTGATCATGGGAGCTGCCGACACTCTGTCATTTATTATTGCATTGTTTATTCAGCATGTAGATGGACAGAAGTCCTAGGGGAACATTGTTTAAAAAGTTGTTTAAATTGTATTGTATATTTTTATAAACACTGGCCAAGTTGTTTTACTTCGTTGGTTGTTTAAATGTAAATTGTTGGTTATGTTTTAAGGGTTCCCCCTTCTCATATGTTTTTGAAAGGTTTTAAATATGAGCACTAAACCGCTTGTTATCATATTTAACTTGCATGTCGTGTGAGAATCCCGGTTTAGGGCCGTGTTTCGGGTCGGGTTCGTCACACGTCTTTCCTTCATCCACTTCTTTATTGAAGTTTCACTCTCTCAACTCGATCGTCAATTCTTCTGGCGTATTTTCCTCCCCTGGCTCATATGGTATTTCCTCAACAAAGATTGAGATTGCCTTAATTTTCTCCTTACCCTCTCTTTATGGTGGCTTAGTATCTGGGGGTAATCTTCCTGCTGGTCTTTGCCTGATTTCTGTGGCCAACTGTCCTACTTGAGTCTCAAAATTTTTCATTGTTGTTTATTGAGTTTGTATAGCTGCTTGTGGCATCTGGGCAGTTGCTTCACCTTTTGCTATATATTCCTTCAATAGGTACTCTAGTGAACTGGTAACATTTTTTTGGAAGTTTTGCTAGGGCTGGAAGTTTCGCTGGTTTTGCAACTGTTGGAACGAATTCCACCCTTGATTCTGTTGTATTCTGGGGGTATTAAACCCCAATGGATTCCCAATATTTTGCTGATTCTGGAATCCCTGAGTGTTTCAGCTCCCTGCGTTTCCATTGTTACTCCAAGAGAAATTTGGGTGGTTCCTCCACCTAGAGTTATAAGTATTTGAGAACGGATTGTTTTGCATGTTCGCTTGAGCGAAACAAACTGAGGCTGAATTGTGCGGGTAGTTCTCGTAGAAATGTGGATCACTACTCAGCTGAAACGATTCGGTTAATTTTAGTTACGCAGAGTTTACAGCTTGAATTTTTGTATTTGCGCTAGTTGTGTTCAGCATTTTATGCAGCTCAGACACTTGCTGTCTTAGTACCGGATTGGAGCCTCCTTCCATGCTAGTGATTGCCTTCACATCCTTTCTCACATCATCTTTCCATTGACTTGTATTCAAATCAATTCTCTCTACTATCTCTAGCGCTTGTTATAGGTTTTTTGTAACAGAGCCCTTGCTGTAGAAGCATGTAACACCATTTGCGCTGAATCGCTTAGCCCTGCATAGAAATATTCTAGCTGAATACAACATGGGATACCATTATGCGGACACTTTCTCTGGATTACTTTAAAACGATCCCAAGCTTCGGCAATTGATTCGCCATGGTCCTATTTGAATTTCATAATCTCGTCGCGAATTTTCATCAACTTCTTCGGTGGGAAGTATTTGAACAAAATCGCTTTACAAGTTCTTCCCATGTTATATCTTCCAGTCCATCGACAGTACTTAGCCATTCCCTTGCTTTCCCTTGTAGCCAATATGAAAACAAAGCTAGTCACAAATTATCCTGCACGACATCTAGGATGATGAAAGAATCACAGATCCCCATAAATTCCCTCAAGTAATTGTGGGGCTCTTCATTAGCTACCCCATGATACTGTGCTTTCTGCTAGAGCAATGTGTTCATCATGGGTTTTAACTAAAATGCTAGCGCGCCAATATCTGGTCGGATCATGCCCTTTTGTAATTCTGTTACGTCTGGCGCAGCGTAATCTCGAACTACTTCGTCCCTATTATTCGCCATCATAATAGGGTTAGCAGGATGATATTCAGCTTGCCATTGTTAGGAGGAATTGGTTGATCGTTCCACAATCCATCAACCCTAGCGGGCATGCCTTGTTGATTCACGTCAGCCATTCTCCTCGCACGTCTCCTCACTTATCTCCCTCTGTGTATAGCGCGTTTTGGTTGTGGGTTAAAAGGTCAAACTACTCCCTGTCTCCGCATACACAAGCGAGCTCCTACAATGGAACAAATGAATCAGTCTAATCTTTGTAAACACCACTCTCTTAGTAAGTTAAACAAAAATAGTTGGAAAAATCCATAGCAACAGCTCCAAAAACTTGTTGATAGTAAAACTGCCACACATAAATTAAAACTAATTATTAGGGAAGTTGTTGACGTGGGAAGAGATTCGCTGGGGTGAAATTATAACTCGATTCCAACGAGAATGTGTGTGGGTTCCCAAGATATGCAAGCATACATAGTCTTATTGTAGCAAGTTATAAGTAAGTAAAGGTCGTCTCCACAAGGATTTCTCTTGTGTTTTCGTTTATTTTGCTACGAGAGTCAGTTGGATGGGAATTTAGGTGGGTGTCTAACTATATGAAGTTCTCAAGATAATAGTAATAACAATGGGAATAAATATCGAAAGGGGTTAAGGTTTTCGGGGGAATTCGCTCTACAACTAGGTTCGCAGATGCGAACATCCTACGAGATTCCCTCGACTCTCTTGAGTGCTGGAAGTTGGCTCTCTCGAGTTCCTAGTTGGGTCTCTCCACTCCAAAAACCTTACAAAACCTCCTTGGCATTAGGCGAACCTTATCTCTAAGTGTTTTAAAGCAAGGGACATTAAATTGATCACAACAATCGCACATAAATTATTTAAAAAACCAATCTAGTTAATAAAATAATCAACTAGCTTAATGATTCGACACAAATATGTGCATACAAAAGGTTGTGACATCAACTCCTATTGTAGCAACTTTATTTTTAAATTCATTGAATTTAAACAAGCTACATATATATGTCATTGCACCCCATATCAAATACATATTTTGAACCACATCAACACAGTGCATAAATTGAACAAGATTTCTAATTGTAGCAACTTTATTTTGAAATCCATTGAATTTAAACAAGCTACATATATATGTCATTGCACCCTATCAAATACATATTTTGAACCACATCGACACGGTGCATAAATGGAACAAGATAATATGTTCAATAAATTAATCATACAACATAGTTGTTCACCAAACATTTGAACATTTAAAGGGTGTGAGATCAATTCTTAATTGTAGCAACTTTATTTTTTTAATTTCTTAAATTTAAACAAGCTACATGTTACATGTCATTTATGGCAATAAAAATATATATAATATAATATTTAGATCACCAACTACAGAGAGATCAATTCTTAATAACATATATTATTTATATTCAATTCTACCATTTTTTTAATAAATTAAAAAATAAAGTAGTATATGCATATAACAAAAAATGGTCATATCTTTAGATTTTTACCGCAAGTCAAAAAATAATCAAATCTCCAGCCACACAAATAATTCCAAAGAATCAAATCCCAAACCAGAACACAATGGATTTGATTTTTTTTTTTTTTTTTTAATAAACTGTAATCAAAATCGAGATAGCCAAATTAGCCAAAAATTAAATTAATAAATTTGGCATATCCATTAATGCATTATGTCACAAATAAATAAAAAACGGGTCCAATTTACCAGCAAGGTAAATATATAAATTGGAAGTTATTTGTTTTAATATACATATATGGCCAAAAAACAAATCCAATAACATTTTAATATTAATATTCCCAATTGTAACGGCCCATTTTTCCATGCAGGTTTCCCAGGTGTTTTCGATACATGATTTGAATGTTCGGTTGGGTCGTTAAAGCTATGTTTCCCCTTAAGGGCAATTTTGGTCATTCTGCCCTCGGGACCGGGTTTTGTGGATAATCAGGATTCCAGAGCTCTTCTTGTCTTTAGCCGATGTTGATTGATTGTTGGTTGCAAGTTCCAAGAGTTTGTGTTGGCTGCTCGAAAGTTTGAAGGTAGTTTGGTTAATTATAAATTAAAGAATTAAAAGAGCGCCTGTTGGGATTCGAACCTGAGTGGATTTGAGAAGCGTTTGGCTCAAGTGTTTTGTTTAGTAGAAAATAAATAAATAAATAAATAAAAGTGCGTCGGCCAAGGCTCGAACCTTGGTCGTTTTGGAGTTGGGAGCTTGATTTGAAAGAGTTTTAAAAAGAGAAAAATAAAAGGTTGATGCTTGTGAGATTTGAACCCTTGACCTGAAGGGGGGTTTTGGAGGCTTGGATTTAATGAGTTTATTTAAGGAGAAAAGGTTGCTTCAGTTGGGACTCGAAGAGGGAAAGCCCAGGGAAGGAATCGCTTAACCTATTTGGGAAAGAAAATGGAAACGTATTTTTGGGATTCTTCATTCTCCCTTGCCGCCTGAATTCTCCAAGATTTCTCTTCCTTCTTGTCGTTTCTCCAAGAACCCGAGCCAAGAGTCGAGGGGTAAGATTTCTTTCTTCTTCTTCTTCTTCCCCAGCCGAAAAACCTTCTCTTTGTTGATCGGCCAAGCCCTAACCGACAGAGATGCTTTGTGGGTGTCTTCTTTCCAGCCGAGGCCTTCACCTTGGCATTTTCTGCCCCAGGCGTTCGCCCCAGCAGCACCAACGCTGCAGCAGCGAGCCAAGCCCAAGCCCTTTCGCATGACCAGCAGACGCTACGCAGCCCCATCTGTTCGCCCCAGCGAAGAGCTGCAAAGGCAGTTGATCGCCCTTGCACGCAGCGCCCTTCGCCGCAGCCAGCGCTAGCACCATCTGCGTCCTGTCGCCGATCGCTCGCTCCCATCATGTGACGAACCCGACCCAAAACATGGTCCTAAACCGGGGTTCTCACTCAGCATGCAAGTTAAATATGATAACAAGCGGTTTAGTGCTCATATTTAAAAACCTTTCAAAACATATGAGAAGGGGGAACCCTTAAAACATAACCCTCAATTTACATTTAAACATCCAACGAAGTAAAACATCCTGGCCAGTATTTATAAAATATACAATACAATTTAAACAACTTTTTAAACAATGTTCCCCTAGGACTCCTGTCCATCTACATGCTGAATAACAATGCAATAATAAAAGACAGAGTGCCGGCGGCTCCCCATGATCAATCAGCTCCCTCTGCTAGCCATCCTGGTGTTGTCCCAAGTTACCTGAAAGATAAATAAGGGTGAGTATAAACATACTCAGTAAGAATCCCCAACCGGGGTACAATACGATACATCAGTCATCTAGCACCTCAACATGCAAGCAAACAACTATCAACACAGATCATAGCTAGACGAGCTCATAAAACAAGATCTGGAGCCATCAGAAGTCTCTTTCTTCAGGCCTAACTGGGATTGGATACATTGACCAATCCTGGGACATCACCGAGGTATCTGTCACTCGGGAGGAATACACTGATCCCTACAATGTCCTCAAGGGCCTCCTTGCCCATGCACTAATCTGGAGTTACGGGAGAGTACCCGAAGTCAGGTTCTAACGGAAAGAATGGTGTACTCACGACATTAGCCTAGCTGCGGGAGCTCTCCGAACCGGCAACTAACGCGTGTGCGCGCACACCGCATGCTCTCTGCAACCGGCGTAAATGTGGGGGCCTAAGGGCAAACTACGGGGGTCAGGTACGCATGCCTATGACTCGGAAGCGGTGTCACTAATCACAGTAGCGCGAGGCCCTCAGCGTTCATCTGTGCAGCATGATCCACCGACCTGAAGCTAAGAACCGGCCAAGGTAGGCTTACACCGTTGGCAGGGTTCCGCTCTAGCAGGCTACAAACTAGGCTATTGCCGAAGTGGGTAGCTAAGTCCACAACCGGCGGGTCGGGGTAGCAAGATACGTTATGCTGCGCACACTTTACTCCCGATCAGTGGGGGCAAAGTACGTTAAGTCCGCTCAGCCTCTGGATGATGACAAACCCTATAACTCTATCTAAGAGTACAGAGTAAAATCAATGATTCCTGCCTAGCAAGCAATGACCGACATAAATCACATTACCTAGCATGATACTACAACTTAAGCAGGAATCATAAGCATCTTTGTGAGAACAAACCTAGCATGGCACTAACATGTAAAATCAGGCAAACATGCTAGCAAGAAATCAATCAACTGCTCTATCTCTAACATGCTCATAACAGCAAAAAAGCATACAAGGCACAATCGAGATAATATCGCAGGGTCCACACAACCACGGTAAGAAATCCTTACCTAGAACAAGCAGGAAAACAATAATAATAAATCACAACTCAACGAACGACCCTCGAGCCTCTAATCGATCCACAACCTGAACATCAAACAAAGCACCCAAATCAAATACATAAAACAGCCCAATTAAATCAATAACCAGCAGCCAATAAATCCGGGCCCAACGAAGAAAAGACTCAGGGAAATACCATCCGAGAAGCCACAAGGCTCGGACCAACCAAACACACAACAGTGCAAGTGGGCGCAGGCAGCGCTGGGCGCGAGGCACGGCGCGCTGGGGTGAGTGCGCGCGCGCGAGGGCGAGCGGGAGGCGAAGAGAGGGGCGGCGCGGCGCGAGCTCGCAAGCAAGCAAGCGCGCGCGAGGCGATCGCGACGCGACCGCTCGGGCGCTCGATCGCACGACATCTTGTCGGCGAGGGGCGACGCGACGCTTATCTTGCGCGCTCGGCCGACATGATCTGCGGGCGACACGGACCTGGGCGAGCTGGCTCGGGGATAGCCTGGGCGAGGCGGATCTGGGCGACGCAGGCACAGGCGCGAGGCGACACGAGTGAGCGGCACAGGAGGTGGCGACTCGAGCCGAGGGGCTCGGGCCGCTCAGTCGGGCCGGCTAAAGGTGGCGAGTTAGGCGGCGGGGGCTCTCGGGCCGCTCGGGCATGGGCGACCAAGGGGGGGCTGGGGTGCTCGGGTTGGAGGAGAGAGAAAGGAGAGAGAAAAAATGAAAAAATGGGGATTTTGGGAAAAAAATGGGAAATAAAAGGCAAAATGGGATTTTATCCTCATTTTCAAACTTATCCATTTAAATCCAATTTTCCAAAAATCTTTAAAATCCTTAAATCCCATTTCCCGGCTTCCTCCTTCGAGACCCGACTGAAGCAACCTTTTCCAATCAACAAATCTCACTTAAAACAACCTCTCAAATCAACACTGAGTGCCCGGGCTCGAATCCCGAAGGAAACACCCAAACAACCATAACTTTGCCTAAAACCCAAATCACAACCGAACTCCCAAACGAAAATCCCAAACATCTCGGGACTCGCAGCCACCAAAAAACAAGCCTCAACAAAGGTAGGAGCTGCCTCGAAGCCCTGAAAATCCACAAATCCAGCCCGGGAGCAAAAAGACCAAAATACCCCTAAGGGTCAAAACTGCTCTAACGGCCCAACCGAACCACTGAATCTGAACCGGAAGCTCCTCGAGAACCGGAATAGAAACCTGGGGCGTTACACATCATCACTACAGCGAAGCTGCGTCGCCCAGCCTTAGCACCATCTTGCCCTCATGCTACCGCACCAGTGGCCGGCGGCGATCCACCTGCTCGTGCTGCGCGCCACCGCCGATAGCCGCCGCGCACCCGCAAAGACCGAGACGCCCTTCATCGACACCTTGCGATGCGCGCGCGCGCCGCCGCGCGGCGAGCCGTAGCTGCATCGCTTCACCGATTGTGCCGCGCAGCAGCCCCGTCTGTCTAGGCCGCATCGCTCATCAATCTTTCTTCCTCCCGCAGCAGCGCCCCTTCGCGGTGTGCAGCCGCGTCGCCAGCCTGCGCAGCAATGCCTCTTCGCCAGCCTGCGCAGCAGTGCCTCTTCGCCAGGCAAAGCTTCTCCCAAGCGAAGCCCCGAGGTAATGGAGTTGTTTTCTCTGGTTGTCGTCTGATTCTCGATTTGGGTAACCTTTGGTCCCCTTTCGTTCTTGGTTAAGTTAGATGCTTGCAGGTGTATTGATCGTCTTAATATCGTTGTTAGGTGTGTTGTGCCTTGTTGGTAGCCTGCAACACGAGAAGCTCTTAGTTTGTGTGATTGTTTTCTACTTGTTTCCAGGTAAGGATTTCTTACCGGGGTTGTGTGGGCCCTGCGAAATACTTTAATAGCACATTTATATTCTGCAAGCATGTATGAGTATTCTAGTGGATAGGATCTTTATTTCAGAAATGCCGGCATGTTTGTTGATTTTTCCATGTTTCCTGTTTTAAGTTCTGTAGAGCCATGCTAGGGATTTTTCTTACTCCAGCATATCCATGTTTTCTGTTTAAGTTCTGTAGAGCCTGCTAGGATCGTATTGTCATAGATTTCGGCCTAGTTGGACTGTTAGCTTGTATTACTGTGGTTAGGAGACTGTTAGGAGTTGTTAGTGCAGGTCTCGCATGGGTAAGTCCCCAAAGGGCACCAATGCGTTGTCAGTGGGTTTAAGTCCCCGATGGGCATCACACTATTGCGGTATGTGTAAGTCCACGATGGGCATCATAGTGCTTCTAGGGAGTGTAAGTCCCTATTGGGCAGCTTGTGAACCTAGTAGGAGTAAATCCCCGATGGGCGTCCTTGAGCTTAAGCTGGTATAAAACCCCGATGGGCATCCTCGTGCTTAAGCTGGTGTAAGTCTCTGATGGGAAACCTTTAGTGCAGCTTGAGTAAGACCCTGTTGGGCGTCATTGCGCTTAAAAGTGAGTAAGTCCCTGATGGGCCTCACCAGGTATAAACCCCGATGGGCATCCTGCAGGTGTAAGTCCCCGATGGGAAACCTCGAGTGCCGCTTGAGTAAGACCCTGTTGGGCGTCATCGCGCTCTAAAGTGAGTAAGACCCCGATGGGCATCACCAGGTGTAAGACCCCGATGGGCATCCTTAAGTTTGGATTGGTATAAGACCCCGATGGGCATCCATGTGTTAACGACATGTAGGTTGTAGTTGTAAGTCCCGAAGGGCAGCTCGGTAAGTCCTTGATTCGGCAAGTTCTAGGAATGATGGTTTTTTTTTTTTTGGAAAATCGGGAAATTGAAGCTTTGCTCCCCTATACCCGGGGCACCACTGGTCCGTCCCTAGACTGTGGCACCGGGATACTTTGAAGGGTATTCTAGTTTAAGCGCTTTCCAGCGGCCTCGAACTAGTGATCTCTCAAGGAAGCATGCCTTGAAGTCCTTAGTCTCAACCGTTGGGCTGCCCCTTGGTACTCAGTCCCCTTGAACACATTAGGCTAGTCCCCTTGAAGTTCTAGAAATGATGGTTAGCTTGAACCAAGTTTTTTCCTGTGTGCTCGTGTTTGGTTGCATGTATCTGTGTGCTAGATGATTGGTTTTTCATATTGTACCCCGGTTGGGGATTCTTACTGAGCGACTCGTTGCTCACCCTTAGTTTTCTGTGGCTTTCCACCAGGTAACTTGGGACCGAGGCTGGATGGCTAGGAGGATGTTGCTGGATGATCATGGACATAGTACTTTGAGTCTTGTCGCATATGTTCTTAGTTCTTTGCATGTAGACAGGGCACAGAGCCCTTAAGTGGACTTGTTGTATTTCTGAATATTAAATTATTTGCTTCAATTTCTTTTTGTTGAAATTGTTTGGATGCTTTCACTTGCAAATAAACGAAAACTCTGCCCAGGGTTGGATTTGATAAATGTTTTGACAGGTGCTTGGAAACAGGGACATGTCCTAAAACTGAATTTCACTGAATGCTTATTTATTTTAAAGTTTTTTTTATAATTCCGCATTTATGAATCAAGTCTATTTACATGCATAAGAGGTTTAAGACCTAGGTGTAGGACCCTATTCGGGTCGGGTCTTTACACCAATAAAAATAATAACCATAAATTTGGCCAAAACCATATTCATAACCATATGGATTAGAGCAGATGGAAAATATTGGATTTATTATTTTAATAAATCATTAACCAAAATCCATCAAGCCAAATAATCAAAATTATATTTGCAAAATCTTTGGATTTTTAATTGTTATATCTCAAATATAAAAATAAAATAAAAATTAAATCTAATTCACTCAAGCCAAATGGCAAATATGCAAATTTAAATTTATTTGTTTTAAAATCATAAATTTGGCATATACAGAAACCACATAATTTAATCAAATCCATAAATATACCAAAAATATCATAGCCCAAATCAGTCAAAATGACATATAAAATATTACCACAACATGATAACGTGCCTTTATATCACAAAAATATTGTGTGCTAAAATATATTAGAGAAATACCATGTATCAAAACTTACAATGGCCAAAAATTAAATTCATTAATTTTACCAAAAATATCATATGGTCAATGAACTATTTGACTAGATATCATAGAATATCAAAACATTACAACACCAAATAATGTTCAATAACACATAATTATTTGGCCAAAAAGATATTTGACATAGCTAAAATTAATGTCTTTATATCACAGAACTATTCTTTGAAATAAATCAAATTCATAAACACAATATATCACGATATAGAACAAATAAAGATCAAATCAATTTAACCCATATGGTAAATATAATATTTATTTGTTAGACCAAATGATACATATCACACAATCCTTAAAGACATCACAAAATAAAATGTGCCAAATAATATCAGGATTGTAGTAAAAAGAAAATGAATGAAAAACAATCATTCTCTATGCATAAATTTTCATTGTATATTTTCTTTTTAATTAATTAGTTAGACTCTTCAACTTTCTGTCATTTTACATAATACAGAATTGACAGAACAACTCAATAATACAATCATAATTTTTTATTCCAAATTTTAAATTTCACAAAATGCACATACTTTTAATGGAAATTCTTGTAAAATATTCATTATGTTATTGTTAAAAATAACACAAACTAAAAAAAGAACCAAGAACTCCATTAATGGCTACCAAAACAAAGAAGAGGCCTAAACCTGCTCTAATACCAAATGTTAGAGATATTTTCTAACACAAAAATTAAATGTGATTAATAAATTTAATCATCTGCAGCGAAAACGTAATTAAAAATAAAGTGTATACCTCTCGCCATTGTTTTTGGTAACCGGCAGATGAATGCCAATGTTGACCAAGAACTGCAACACGAGCACAGCAACAAACAGATCGGCCGCGGAGTTCTTGGTTCTTTTACACTCTCACTCTTCCTAACTCAAATGGTGTGATTTTCTTAATGGAATAGTGAGCATAGGGGGCCAAAAACTTGAAAGAACAAATCACAGAAGAGTTCTGTAAAAACTCTCTGTTTTGTTATTTGTAAGTCATTGACATTTATCTCTTCCATTAAGAAAATAACTTTAAATGAATAAATAAATAAGTGGGTGGTTACTAAGTGATAGGTAGTTTACCTGAGATCATGGATCATAAATAGAGATAAATAATTAATAAATAGAAAAATCAATAAGCTATTAATATTTTCCAACATAGATTGCTCAGAAGAACACAAGGAAGCGCAAGAGGAAGTGCTAGAGAACCTTTCTACTAGAAAAATTTACCAATTCAACCCGTTAAATTTAGATAGTAGGATTAGTCCACCTTTACGCCCTTCGATAGATGTGCTCCTGACACTCAAATTAAAGCCACTTCTAGAGCATCTGAAGTATGCTTACCTCGGAGCAGAGCAAATTTTTACTATCTTAATATCATCCTAACTAACCCCAAAACACGAAAAATTATTATTATATTTGTTGAAATAGCACGCCAAGGCTATTGGATGGGTACTAGCCGATATAAAAGGTATCGGTCTCACATTTTGTATGCATAAGATTATTTTAGATGAGGGTGCTAGAAGATCGGTAGAGCATCAACGAAGATTAAGCCCTTCCTTGAAGGAAGTAGTTAAGAAGGAAATCAACAAATGGCTTGATGCAGGGGTAATCTATCCAATTTCGGATAGCCAATAGATTAGTCCATGTAAGGGACCGACCCGAATGGGGCACTAAATGGGACCTTACCCCAATGCATGCATTCAAAGTAAAGGACATTTAAACAGACATGATTTCGGATTCCAATTAAAACAAAACATTCAAAATAACCCTTTTAAAAACTAGACAATTTCCCTGGAACCTGTCCTTGTTTCCAAGCACTTGTTCCAAGATAAATACATTTCCAAAGTATACTCCGATCAGAGATTTCTTAAAATCATTCAAAACATGTCTAGATACAAGAATCTTTGGAATCCACAAAATATTCGAAAACATCCTAGGGCTCCGTGTCTGCTCATGCATGCATCAGGGAAACAAAACATAAAGAGTCATAATACAAAATCAGAGTTTGATGCGAGCCCCATGATCACAGCTCCTCCTTGACCATCCTCATCTGCCTAACTTGGTTACTGTGGAAACCACACAATAATAAGGGTGAGTAAGCAATTACTCAAGAAGAATCCCCAACAGGGGTACAATACGATATACATGGTCATCTCGATGAATGTATGCAAGCTATGAGTATAAACACAGAATAGAGCACATAGCTTAGCCCACACTTGGGCCTCGGATGCCAATTTAGGGTCTTAGTCCGGAAAAATAACACCACACAGTCCAATACACAAGTCGCCCTATACGAGAAACAAGTCTCGGCCTCACTGTCTCATCGTCGGCGAAAGGTACACACGGCTCAAGATCCCGAGGAGCTCTCCGGTCGGTATTTGTAATGAGCGTAAGCATGCACCGCGTGCTACCGCAGACCATGGGGTGTGCGGGTCTAGAGGCAAAGCCGCCCATGTCCGATCACCACGCCTAACTAATTCTTTGGATCGGTCAGCGACATAGGGGTGTGAGACACGGACACGTAAACTATGTCACTGAACCACCGCTTTTGAGGCTAAGGAAGCGGGTTGTGGTAGGCTTACACCAGAAGCCGCCCTTACCTTAACAGTGGCAATCGAGGCTACGGCCGAACACGCCGAGGCGTGCCGATTTGCGGGACGAGGCAATGCCAAGTCATCATCTCGACGGTTGGGGCATTTAACAGTCTGCCACCCTCACCCAAGATTGCGGGGCCAGCCGTTAGGGTTAGCTATTCCCTAACGGGATCAGGGCGGAGCTCTATCTCATACGTCCCTGTCGGGGATGCAAGGTACTTTATGCACCCGGCCCAGATGATGCTATCTACCTGCCACTCTAACCTGCCTTAGCAATCAGCAAACAATTCCATAAAATCCAATACGTGCTCAATAAGAATACAAAGAGCCTAGCATGATACTACGAAGCAAGGAACAGATACGAGCATGCCAGAAAGGAACAACCTAGCATGGATTAACATGAGAATTAATCAGGAAAATCATGCTAATCGGGAATTCAGAAACGAGCACCTATTACTAAATATGTCAATAAACACAAACAAGCAATCAATCAGCAATCACATATAATATCGCAGGGTCCACACAACTCCGGTAAGAAATCCTTACTTTGGTCGGGGACGATTTGACACGAAATCCTAAGTCGCGAACAAACCCGAACTAGCTATCGAGAACTTATCAATCACAACAAAAATCACACAATAGGCCTAAATATAATAAATTAAACAAGGCTCAGCTCGGGAGCAACTCACGAGGCACGACGAACGCACGAACGGGCCGATTGCACGAAGCGAGGCGGCAACGGAAGGTTGGGTGGCTGGGCGCGCAGAAATGGCGCGTGTGGCGCGTGGCGCTGAGCTGCGCGCGCGGACGGCGCGGCGACACTGCGGCGTCGCGAGCGGGCGAAGGCGATGGCGATGGCGACGCGGCTCGGTGGCGGCGATGCGACGCGACGACACGCAGGCGGCACACAGGGCGCTCGGGCGCGCGCATGGCTAAGCGTAGAGGCGCGCGCGAGCGCTGGACGATTTCGCAACGCAAGAGGCAATCTGGGCGTTGGAGAAGAACGAGCTCGATTCGGGCGATTGGAGAGGATTCGACGGCCGATTTGTTGATGGACGAACTCCCCTACTCGGTGCACAAAAACCACCCAAAGATTTCACCTCGACTCGGCCGGAAAAATGGAAGTCGGAAGCAGGGGAGAGGGGAAGGAAAAGAGAAGGAGAAGAAGCTACCGGGATGAAGAAGATCGGACCTCCGCGACTCGGGATGAGAACCGGCTTGGAATTGAGGAGGAAAACCCGCGAATCATTTGGTCGGTCGAGGAAAAGGAGAAGAAATCGCGAAGGAAGGAGAAGAGGAAGAAGAAGGCTCGGGCGAAAAATTGCGCTTTATAATAAAACTCACTGCGCTGCGGCATATATACGGATCGCGCGCATAGAATAACAAACACGCCTGTGGCTCATGGCTCGGCTGGCAGCGACCCTTGCCTACCATGCAGCACGTCCTTGGCTCGAATCTCACTCGACGCGCTATTTAATTCCCTATTTATTTTTACCTTTTTCCAAGCCCAAATGTCTTCACCAAAATTCCCGATCCCATTCAAATCGACTCATAATTTTTCCGGCAATTACAATTACATAACCGGCCCTGTCGGCCCGACCAAAATTACCAAAATGCCCCTGGGCCTCCCGGGAAGACCGGGATGAAATTTCCGGGCCGTTACAATATTCCCCCCTTATAAGACTTTCGTCCTCGAAAGTCACTTAAGATTGGAACGGCTCGGGATCGCAATCTCATCTCATCCTCCCGCTCCCAAGTGGCTTCCCTCGAACTCGACTCCTCCACCGAACTTTTACCAACCGGATTTCACGATTCTGCAGTGTCTTTGTCTCAAGAGCAAGAATCCCCCCACCGCTTCTCCTCGAAGCTCAAATCCTCATTCATTTGCAAAGGCTCAAAATCAACAATGTGCGATGAGTTAAAGCCACACGTACTACCTCAACATCGAAACATGAAAACACCGCGTACCTTTGCGGCCCAGCGGAGGCAAGGCTAATCGATAAGCAACCTTGCCGATCCTCTCCGAGAATCTCAAACGGACCAACAACACGGGGACTCGCTTTCCACGCTTGCCAAACCTCAAAACACCTCGCATCGGTGCGACCTTTAGGAATACATCTTTGACCAACCTCAAACTCCAAATCCCGACGCCGAACATCGGCGTAACTCTTCATGCGCTTCGAGTGTTAACATACGAGCTCTAATCTTCTCGCACGGCACCATTAGTCAAGCTCGCAGCAACTCGGGACCCAAACACGCTGTCACCAACCTCTTCCCGAACACGGGAGATCGGCAGCGCTTACCATACAAAGCCTCGAATGGAGCCATCTCGATCGTCGATCGATAATGTTGTTATATGCAAACTCCATCGAGATCTGATCTTGGTCCCAATCGCGGAAATCCAACACACAAGCCCTCGAATCACGGTCAGACATAATCCTCACAGGCACACCGTGATAACAAATGATCTTCTCCAAAAACAACTGCGCCCACTGTTCCACGGTATAAGTGTCTCTACCGGGAATGAAGTGTGCGCTCTTAGCCAATCGGTCGACTATCATCCAGATCTGAGAGAACTTCCTCGAAGTCCTTGGCAAACTAGAAATAAAGTCCATGGAGATCTCTTCCCATTTCCACTGAGGTACACTCACAATGCACGCAATAAACCGGTGGTCTGCTCTCGCGGGTGCTGCACTTGCTGACAAATGAAACACCGACTGACAAACTCTGCGACATCTCTTTTCATACCCATCCACCAGAATGTCTGCTTAAGATTCTGATACATCTTGGTACCCCCGGGGTGCCAAGCAAACGGAGAACTGTGGGCCTCTGAGAGCAACTCTGTTCGCAATCCTGCAACATCCGGAACACACAATCGGCCTCTGTAAGCCAACCCACTGTCTGGTGAATATACGAAGTCAAAATCTCCGTCAGCACTAACTCTATCAACCAATCTTTTAAGAGCGGGGTCACTCAGCTGGCTATCAATAATCCGTTGTCTAATCGATGGCTGGACTGTCAACTGAGCTATTCTGGCCGTAACCTCACCCAACAACACTGCAACCTCGGCCCGCTCGAACTCCCAGCGCAATCTGGGTGGGAACTCAACAATATCTGAGTGCGACGCGTCTTCCTACTCAAAGCATCGGCTACAACATTTGCTTTGCCGGATGGTACAAAATCTCATGATCATAATTCTTTTACCAACTCTAACCATCTCCTCTCGCCTCATATTTGGCTCCTTCGAGTACACAGATACTTGAGGCTCGGTGATCGGTAAATATCGAATCCGCTCACCATACTGGGTAATGCCTCCAAATCTTGGTTTGCAAACACCACATCGCGCTAACTCCATATCATGAGTCGGATAGTTCGCTCATATGGCTTGGTGACGGGAAGCATAAGCAATGACCTTCCGTCTTTTGCATCAACACACAACCCAACCCGAACTTGGAAGCATCGCTGTAAATCACGAAACCACCTGTCCCCTCCGGGACTGCCAACACTGGTGCTGAAGTCAAACGGCGCTTGAGCCTGGCAAAGCTCTCATCACACCTACCGTCCCAAACAAACTCGACGCCCTTCCTCGTTAGAGGAGTGAGGGGCGAGGCTATGGCGGAAAAATCCTTAACAACCGACGGTAGTAACCTGCCAAACCCAGAAAGAAACGGCTCCTACGAGCAGACAACCGAAGGACAGAGAGCTCCACATACACTCACTGTCTTGCTCCACTAAAGCAACAATCAAAATCTCACTGGGTAGCAACAGGGGTCCACCATGAACTGAACCTCCAAATACCAACGGCCAACTCTCAACTTTCCTGGAAACAGGAAGACAACCAACAGGGCACGAACCATTCGCCCCACGAGCAAAACTGACTTCTAGCAATTCCAATCCACACCTTGGTCAACACCAAGCATCAACTTGTCACCATACCGGAACCAATCCGGACTCTACTCCAAACAAATACTAACTTGCTAGGCTACCAAGATTGCCAGCAATTTCCCCCGAGGCTACAAACTACACGGCTCCAGCTTGCCAACTGAAATTCCCTACTTGGCCTGACTGAGCTCTAGAGAGGCTCTCCACAACCTAGGGTTCTCCGACAACCTTCGACACCCACTGCTAACTAACGGCCTACAGCCAACTGCCTGAACAACAACAACTCTTTTTTTTCCAGCAACACAACCATGCTGGCCAACTCCAACTCCTTGGAAACCAAGAGGACCCGAAACGCTACCGAATGCGTCATCCTCCTACTCAGACATCAACCACAACATAACTTCTATCCAAGGAGGGATCCGAACAACTCTCTCAGTCATGACGATCAACAAGAAGATCCGCCAACCAAGCTTAGGTCCACTTAACAAATCTTACCTAAGCAACAACCTGATACCACGAGCATGGTACCCTTACCACCTCACTAAAGCCTTACCACATCCACCTGGAGTCCAACTTTTCCAAGAACTGAGCACCAGATCCCCAAAGCAAACCCTACATGGATCTGAAACTCTCGCCACAGAACGAACCACACAAAAGACACTTGTGTGCACAACTCCCAACCTTCACTTAACAATCCAAGACTAACAAATGCTTTTCCCAAAAGCCACACTAGCTCCTGGCAGAGATACAACCAATCAACGGAACACCCAAAGTTTCATCTCCACACGATGCTCGAAGCTGTGGCAACCTTGTTCTACCAAAGCATAACCATGCCAAACCACACTTACTTTACCATGCCTCTACCAAGGGTGCTTACCCATAAGGCATCCAACTCCTTTCACAAGGCATTCTACTCACCTCATAGGCATCCAACTCCTGGTCCCTCAGCTGGACCCAACTTGTTTCTACGATGCTCAACCCTCCTCAGATTTAGGCACTCGAAGGTAGTTGACCGCACTACCAACCACAAAGATCTCTTGGCCTTAACACTAGCGTGAGATGCACGCGCACTAACACTTACCAACCGTCAACCTGCTTGACTTGCTCAACCTCCAGTAACACTGGGAAAAGGTTCCGGCTCCTCTCAAACATCCTTTCGCTTGAAATCTTTCGATTACCACTGAACTAGCCCTTTTGCACGACCTACACGGTGCAACTACCATAAACGGATCCAAGGCTAAAGGAGTGTGCTAAACTCCGAACGGCATAGAACCATCTGCTATGCCCATGCCAAACTCAGGCCTGAACCAGACTTAGTGCCAAAGCGGCACACCAACCAATGCACCTCAAGTGCCACTACTACCAAATCCACATCTTACTACCAACGGGGCCACAAGGTCACAACCTCCAGTGACACGAACTCTGGCTCGGAATACAAGGGCTCAACTCCAACAACCATGCCTAAGGCATCTCATCAAGCTGAAGGCTCACAGCCTACTCTTGCATCTCCACATGATGCTCAACAAACTCTGGCCGGCTCTCTCAAGCATGCGACTAGCCCTACTCTAGGGCTTACCAAAAGAAAAGTGTTCAATTCTACCAAACAAGCGAGAAACCACCAACGGATCCAAATCCGTAGAGAACACTGCTCTTCGCACCCTTAACTCTGTGGTTAAAACATCTGGCTGCAAATAACCACACTTTACAGAAGCACAAAGATGCCTCATCAACCTCCTTGAAGGCTACCAACTTTGCAACCACTCTCTGGGCAACCAAATAATCTAACAAGGCTCAAGATCAACACTTGAGCTACCCAGGCTAGTCCACACGGGGACCTGCTCCACAAACATCCACATCAGCACATCCACATCTAACTTCTCTCTTGGAGTGGCAGTCCAAGGCAAGAACCTCCACCCTCTCACTAGGGGAAAACCATCAACTGGGCCACAGTTGGCCTATGGGAGTCCAATCTCTACCTCCCTCTAGAACGATGTCTCAGGGCATCCGAATCTATCTGGATACCACAACAAGCCACAACATACATCACACACTGTGGGAAGTTGGCATGATGGCGCTCTATACCCAAACCAATAACGAGTCAGAACCTGCTCGTCTCCGCTCCACAACACTACACAAGGCATACACTAGATGACAGGTATTGTAAATTCTTAACCCCTTTTCTACAACAAATAGAAAACTTAGGCGTACCTGATGACTGTCGGAGTGCTAGTGATCATGGGAAAATGACCTACAACAAAAGGTCAATCTACCGAATTTATGACTCTGAGCTCTGATACCAACTGTAAGGAACCGACCCGAATGGGGCACTAAATGGGCCCTTACCCCAATGCATGCATTCAAAGTAAAGGACATTTAAACAGACATGATTTCGGATTCCAATTAAAACAAAACATTCAAAATAACCCCTTTAAAAACTAGACAATTTCCCTGGAACCTGTCACTGTTTCCAAGCACCTGTTCCAAGATAAATACATTTCCAAAGTATACTCCGATCAGAGATTTCTTAAAATCATTCAAAACATGTCTAGATACTGAGAATCTTTGGAATCCACAAAATATTCGAGAAAACATCCTAGGGCTCCGTGCCAGGCTACATGCATTCAGGGGAAACAAAACATAAAGAGTCATAATACAAAATCAGAGTTTGATGACTGAGCCCCATGATCACAGCTCCTCCTTCAGCCATCATGTCTCGCAACTTGGTTACCTGTGGAAAAACCACAATAATAAGGGTGAGTAACGAATTACTCAGTAAGAATCCCCAACCGGGGTACAATACGATATACATGGTCATCTTGATGAATGTATGCAAGCTATGAGTATAAACACAGAATAGAGCACATAGCTTAGCCCACACTTGGGCCTCGGATGCCAATTTAGGGTCTTAGTCCGGAAAAATAACACCACACAGTCCAATACACAAGTCGCCCTATACGAGAAACAAGTCCGGCGTCGGCACTGTCTCTCATCGTCGACGAAAGGTACACCGCTCAAGATCCCGAGAAGCTCTCGGTCGTATTTGTAATGAGCGTAAGCATGCACCGCATGCTCTGCTGCGAACCATGGGGGTGTCGGGTCCAGAGGCAAGCTGCCCATGTCCAGTCACCACGCCTAACTAATTCTTTGGATCGGTGTCAGCGACATAGGGTGTGAGACACGGACACGTAAACTATGTCGGCTGAACCACCCACTTTGAGGCTAAAGAAGCGGGTCGTGGTAGGCTTACACCAGAAGCCGCCCTTACCTTAACAGTGGCAATCGGGGGGGCTACGGCCGAACACGCCGAGGGCGTGCCGACTGCCGGGGACGAGGCAATGCCAAGTCATCATCCCGACCGTTGGGGCATTTAACAGTCTGCCACCCTCACCCAAGATTGCGGGGCCAACCGTTAGGGTTAACTATTCCCTAACGGGATCAGGGCGAAGCTCCATCTCATACGTCCCTGTCGGGGATGCAAGGTACTTTATGCACCCGGCCCAGATGATGCTATCTACCTGCCACTCTAACTGCGCCTTAGCAATCATAGCAAACAATTCCATAAAATCCAATACGTGCTCAATAAGAATACAAAGAGCCTAGCATGATACTACGAAGCAAGGAACAGATACGAGCATGCCAGAAAGGAACAACCTAGCATGGATTAACATGAGAATTAATCAGGAAAATCATGCTAATCGGGAATTCAGAAACGAGCACCTATTACTAAATATGTCAATAAACACAAACAAGCAATCAATCAGCAATCACATATAATATCGCAGGGTCCACACAACTCCGGTAAGAAATCCTTACTTTGGTCGGGGACATTTTGACACGAAATCCTAAGTCGCGAACAAACCCGAACTAGCTATCGAGAACCTATCAATCACAACAAAAATCACACAATAGGCCAAAATATAATAAATTAAACAAGTCTCAGCTCGGGAGCAACTCACGAGGCGCTACGAACGCACGAACGGGGCTGGCTGGGTGCGTTGGGGCGCAGGAATGGGCGCGCTGGCACGAGGTCGGGCGCGCGCGGGCGCTTTGCTGCTGGCGCTGGCGCCGATCGCGCTGCTGTGCGACACTCTGAAGCGTCTTGGCGGCGAGGTGATGGCGACACGGCTCGGCTGGGCGCTGGAGATGCGACGCGACACGGAGCTGGGCGACACAGGGCGCTCGGGCGCGGCGTGGCTTGGCGGCGGCAGGCGCGCGACGAGCGCTGGACCCGGCTCTGCAGCGCGAACAGGGCAATCTGGGCGTTGGAGAAGAACGAGCTCAATTCGGGCGATTGGAGAGGATTCGACGGCCGATTTGTTGATGGACGAACTCCCCTACTCCAGCTGCATAAAAACCACCCAGCATTTCACCTCGACTCGGCCGGAAAAATGGAAGTCGGAACAGGGGAGAAGGGGAAGGAAAAGAGAAGGAGAAGAAGCTTACCAGGATGAAGAAGATCGAACCTCCGGCAGCTCGAGATGAGAACCGTCTTGGAATTGAGGAGGAAAACCCGGCGAATCGCTGGTCGATCGAGGGAAAAGGAGAAGAAATCGCGAAGGAAGGAGAAGAGGAAGAAGAAGGCTCGGGCGAAAAATTCTGCTTTATAATAAAACTCCACTGCGCACGGCATATATACCAGATCGCGCGCATAGAATAACAAACACGCCCAGTGGCTCGGCTGGCAGCGACCCATGCCTTGCATGCAGCGCGTCCTTAGCTCGAATCTCACTCGACGCGCTATTTAATTCCCTATTTATTTTTACCTTTTTCCAAGCCCAAATGTCTTCACCAAAATTCTCGATCCCATTCAAATCGACTCATAATTTTTCCGGCAATTACAATTACATAACCGGCCCTGTCGGCCCGACCAAAATTACCAAAATGCCCCTGGTCCTCCCGGGAAGACCGGGATGAAATTTCCGGGCCGTTACAGTCCAGTGCAATACGTGCCAAAGAAAGGAGGCACTACCATTGTCGAAAATGAGAAAAATGAATTAATCTCGACAAGGACTATAACAGATGGCTAGTAGGGGTATTCAAACAACCCAAAACGCGAATAACCTGAACCAATCCAACTCAATTTGACGGGTTGGGTTGGGGTAAATACATTTTTGGGTTGAGTTGGGTTCAAAATTATGAAATATTCATGGGTTGGGTTGGGTCAAGGGTTGACCTAAATTTAACCCAACCCGATCCGAGCAACCCGAAATGATTATTTACTTTAAAAATATATATACTTTTACTTATAGCATAATTATATATGCATCTATTTATTTTATTTTATTATTATTGTTAGATTTTTATTTTCCCATGTACTTTAACATTTTTTCAAGTTTTTATAATTTATATATCATGATAAAATATATAGTCAAATTATGTAGTATATCTTTGTTGATTTAAATTATATATTTTTTCTATGGAAGACGAATTATGTCATCTATTTTTTTTTTTTAATTATCTATTTATTTTATGTTTTATAGTTGGAATCTTCTACATGAACCATGATTATAGGATTAATAGTGGGTGATTTTTTATCGTATATTTTACATATTTAATATTTATATTCATTTCATTACCTTGATTAGAGATTGTATTTTGTTTATGTAAATAAATGTAAGACTAATTTGATAAAAGATATTTATATTTATAATCTATTATTGAACACAATGACTCAACTAAACCCAACCTGAAAATGTAAGGGTTGGGTTGTATTGGTTTGTCTCTATAATTGGGTTGGGTTGGGTTGGAAAAATGACCAACCTGGGCTAAAAACCTCTCTTAACCCAACCTAACCCAACCCATGTTCACCCCTAATGGCGAGTATGCATAGATTATCGCAAACTCAAACAAAGCGACTAAAAAGGATCATTTCCCATTGCCTTACATCGACCAAATGTTGGATAACATTGTAGAGTGAGAATATTATTGCTTCTTGAATGGATATTTGGGTTATAATCAGACCACTATTGATCCTAAGGATCAAGAAAAGACAACCTTTACTTATCCCTACGGGATATTTGCATTTAGGCGTACGCCATTTGGGCTTTGTAATGCACCAACGAAATTTCAGTGATGAATGTTGCCTATATTTTCTGACATGATAGAAAATATCATGAAAGTACTCATGGAAGACTGCACATTTTTTGGCATTTCCTTCACGGACTATCTGAAAAATTTTAAGCAAGTATTGCCAACGCTGTGAAGAAACACATTTGGTGCTAAATTAGGAAAAGTGTCATTTTATGGTTAACGAAGGTATCGTGCTTGGGCATAAGATCTCAAAAAATGGAATGGAGTTGATAAAGCAAGGATTGAGGCAATCAAAAAATTAGAACCCTCGTAGATTGTGAAGGGAGTGGGTAGCTTTTTAGGACACGTTTGTTTCTACTATCACTTTATTAAGGAGTTCTCCAAGATCGTGAAATCAATGTGTGAACTACTGAAAGTAGATCACCCATTCAATTTTGACCACATATGCCTCCATGCTTTCAGAACGCTAGAGATAGTGCTGACAACTACACTGATCATGATTTTGCCCAACTGGGAGAAACCATTTGAGTTAATGTACGATGCCAACGACTATGCAATTAGGGAAATCTTGGGTCAAAAAGGGGAAAATTTAAGCCATCCCATATATTACCCAAGCCGAACACTTAATGATGTGTAGCTAAATTACACAACCACAGACGGGTTACTGGTTGTGATCTATGCGCTGGAAAAGTTTCGCTCTTATTTAGTCGGATAAAAAGTGATCATATTTACCAACCATGTGACAATTAGGTACTTGATGAGCAAAGCGAATGCTAAGTCGTGGTTGATCCGATGGATTCTACTCTTACAAGAATTTGACATGGAAATAAGAGATAAGAAGGTATGTGAAAATGTTGTTGCTAACCATCTTTCAAGGTTAGAGAACAAGTCAAAAGATTTCATCAATGGTTGAGATATCCAAAAACTTCCCGAATGAGCAGTTATTCATGGTTGCTACAATGGAGAAAAGTAAAAACCTATGGTTTGCAGCATTGCTAATTATTTGGCGAGCCATGTCATCTAAATAGAACTAACACAACACTAAGTGAAAATATTTTTTTCATGAAGCACATATCTATTTTTGGGATGAACCATATTTTTATAGAAAAATGAGTAGACGGGATCAGTCGACAATGTGTTGCGGAAAATGAGATAAACGCTATATTTGAATCTTGTCAGGCATCGCCCTATGCCGAACATTTCGGTAGAATGCGCACGACAGCTAAAATATTTCAATCAGGCTATTATTGGCCAAACATTTTTAAATATGCACATAATTTCTCTAGAACTTGCAATATGTGTTAGAGGAGAGGAAATATCGACAAAAGGGATGAAATTTTGTCAACATCGATTTTGGAGGTCGAGTTGTTAGAAGTCTGGGGAATCAACTTCATGGGACCATTTTCCTCTCCGCATGGGAATTTATATATTCTAGTTGTTGTTAGCTATGTATCTAAATGGGTTGAAACGATTGCTACCCTTTTTAATGATGTCAAGACCGTTGTTAGGTTCCTTCAATAGAATATCTTTACCAGGTTTAGAACACCGCAAGCTATCATCAGTGGTGAAGGGCCGCATTTCATTAACAAAGTGATGGCTCACATGTCACACAAATATAATATTAAGCACCGCATCGCAACCCCTTATCATCCACAATCAAATGAGCAAGCAGAAGTTTCTAACCGCTAGATCAAAAGTATCCTAGAGAGAGTCGTTGGGCCTTTTCGGAAAGATTGGTCTCTAGAGCTAGATGATTCGCTTTGGGCCTATTGAACCGCATTCAAAACTTCGTTGAACATGTCACCATATAGGATTATCTACTGTAAAGCTTTCCATTTACAACTGAAGTTGGAACATAAAGCATTTTGGGCCCTCAAGAAGCTTAACTTAGATCTCTAGAAAGCTAGATCCACAAGAATGTGGCAACTACTGAACTTGGAAGAGCACAAGCACTTCGCATATGAGAATCGAAAGATGTATAAAGAAAAGACTAAAAATGGGCATGATGACACCTCATTCCATGAACGTTTGAGGTAGGGCAACAAGTTTTATTATTTAACTCACGGCTCCATTTGTTCCTTAAAAAGCGCAGATCCAAGTGGTCTGGGCCATTCTGCATTACACAGGTAAATCCAGGTGTAGCAATTTGGATCCAAAACAAGAAAAATGGAAATGAGTTTACAGTCAACGACTAAAGGTCTAAGCACTATTGGAATAAAGATATACAACGCGGAATTTCATCATTCACTCTAATTGAAAAATAAACAAGGAGGCGCGTTCTTGGAGCATATGCATTGTGACGAACCCGACCCAAAACATGGTCCTAAACCGGGGTTCTCACTCAGCATGCAAGTTAAATATGACAACAAGAGGTTTAGTGCTCATATTTAAAAACCTTTCAAAACATATGAGAAGGGGGAACCCTTAAACCATAACCAACAATTTTCATTTAAACATAATCAACAAGTAAAACAACCTGGCCAGTGTTTATAAAACATACAATACAATTTAAACAACTTTTTAAACAATGTTCCCCTAGGACTCCTGTCCATCTACATGCTGAATAAACAATGCAATAATAAATGACAGAGTGCCGGCAACTCCCATGATCAATCAGCTCCCTCCGCTAGCCATCTTGGTGTTGTCCCAAGTTACCTGAAAGATAAGTAAGGGTGAGTATAAACATACTCAGTAAGAATCCCCAACCGGGGTACAATACGATACATCAGTCATCTAGCACCTCAACATGCAAGCAAACAGCTATCAACACAGATCATAGCTCAACGAGCTCATAATAAAAGATCTGGAGTCATCGGAAGTCTCCTACTTCCGGCCTAATGATTGGTTATCCTGACCAATCCTGGGACATCACCGAGGTATCTTTCACTTGGGGGATTGTTCAGATCAAAAACTGATCCCAAGAATGTCCTCAAGGGCCTCCTTGCCCTTGCTAATCTGGACTTACGGGAGAGTACCCGAAGTCTGGCTCTAAACTGGAAAGAATGGTGTACTCATGACATTAGCCCAGGGGAGCTCTCCGAACCGGCAACTAACGCGTGTGCGCGCACACCGCATGCTGCTGCAACCGGCGTAAATGCGGGGGCATAAGGGCAAACTACGCGGGCCAGGTACGCATGCCTAAGACTAGGAAGCGGTGTCACTGATCACAGTAGCGCGAGGCCCTCGACGCTCATCTGTGCAGCCTGAACCATCGACCTGAAGCTAAGAACCGGCCAAGGTAGGCTTACACCGTTGGCAGGGTTTCGCTCTAGCAAGCTACAAACTAGGCTGATGCCGATGTGGGTAGCTAAATCCACATCGGCGGGTCGTGTAACGACCCGACCCGAAAGGGGCATAAAATAGGTCGTTACCTCAATGCATGCATTCAAATCTACAGAAAATTTGCAATATGGTGTTTGGATTCTAAGTAAAACTAAAACATAAAAACATCCATTTAAAAATCAACATAAATTCCTGAAACCTGTCCCTGTTTCCAAGCACCTATTTCAAGGCAAATACATTTCCAAAACTTACTTTGATCAGAGATTTATTTAAAACATACAAGCTTTACAACAATGCTAGAATCCGGAAAAACATTCAGAAAACACCCTAGGGCTCCGTGCCCAACTACATGCATTCAGAGGACATTTAAATCATAAACATAAACATAAGACTCAGAGTTGAACAACGGGTTTCCATGTTCACAGCTCCTCCTCCAGCCATCCTGTCTCGCACCATGGTTACCTGTGGAAAACCACATAATAAGGGTGAGTAACGAATTACTCAGTAAGAATCCCCAACCGGGGTACAATACGATACACATGGTCATCTAGCAGAAAGATATGCAAGCTATGAATATAAACACAGAATAGAGCACATAGCTTAGCCCACACTTGGGCCTCGGATGCCAACTCAGGGTCTTAGTCCGGAAATAACTCACCACACAACACATCACACAAGTCGCCCTATACGAGAAACAAGTCCCGGTGTAACGACCCTACCCGAATGGGGTTCTAAATAGGCCATTACCTCAATGCATTCATACAAATCTACAGAAAATTTGCAAGATGGTGTTTGGATTCTAAGTAAAAACTAAAACATGAAAACATCCATTTAAAAATCAACATAAATTCCTGAAATCTGTCCCTGTTTCCAAGCACCTATTCCAAGACAAATACATTTCCAAAACATACTCTGATCAGAGATTTATTTAAAACATACAAGCTTTGCAATAGTTACAACAATGCTAGAATCCGGAAATACATTCAGAAAACACCCTAGGGCTCCGTGCCCAACTACATGCATTCAGAGGACATTTAAATCATAAACATAAACATAAGACTCAGAGTTGAACAACGGGTTTCCATGATCACAGCTTCTCCTCCAGCCATCCTGTCTCGCACCATGGTTACCTGTGGAAAACCACATAATAACGGTGAGTAACGAATTACTCAGTAAGAATCCCCAACCGGGGTACAATACGATACACATGGTCATCTAGCAGAAAGATATGCAAGCTATGAATATAAACACAGAATAGAGCACATAGCTTAGCCCACACTTGGGCCTCGGATGCCAACTCAGGGTCTTAGTCCGGAAATAACTCACCACACAACACATCACACAAGTCGCCCTATACGAGAAACAAGTCCCGGTGTAACGACCCTACCCGAATGGGGTTCTAAATAGGCCATTACCTCAATGCATTCATACAAATCTACAGAAAATTTGCAAGATGGTGTTTGGATTCTAAGTAAAAACTAAAACATGAAAACATCCATTTAAAAATCAACATAAATTCGTGAAATCTGTCCCTGTTTCCAAGCACCTGTTCCAAGACAAATACATTTCCAAAACATACTCTGATCAGAGATTTATTTAAAACATACAAGCTTTGCAATAGTTACAACAATGCTAGAATCCGGAAATACATTCAGAAAACACCCTAGGGCTCCGTGCCCAACTACATGCATTCAGAGGACATTTAAATCATAAACATAAACATAAGACTCGAGTTGAACAACGGGTTTCCATGATCACACGACTCCTCCTCCTCCAGCCATCCTGTCTCGCACCATGCTTACTGTGGAAAACCACATAATAAGGGTGAGTAACGAATTACTCGAGTAAGAATCCCCAACAGGGTACAATACGATACACATGGTCATCTAGCGAGAAAGATATGCAAGCTATGAATATAAACACAGAATAGAGCACATAGCTTAGCCCACACTTGGGCCTCGGATGCCAACTCGTGGTCTTAGTCAGGAAATAACTCACCACACAACACATCACACAAGTCGCCCTATACGAGAAACAAGTCCCGGTGTAACGACCCTACCCGAATGGGGTTCTAAATAGGCCATTACCTCAATGCATTCATACAAATCTACAGAAAATTTGCAAGATGGTGTTTGGATTCTAAGTAAAAACTAAAACATGAAAACATCCATTTAAAAATCAACATAAATTCTGAAATCATGTCCCTGTTTCCAAGCACCTGTTCCAAGACAAATACATTTCCAAAACATACTCTGATCAGAGATTTATTTAAAACATACAAGCTTTGCAATAGTTACAACAATGCTAGAATCCGGAAATACATTCAGAAAACACCCTAGGGCTCCGTGCCCAACTACATGCATTCAGAGGACATTTAAATCATAAACATAAACATAAGACTCAGAGTTGAACAACGGGTTTCCATGATCACAGCTTCTCCTCCAAACCATCCCTGTCTCGCACCATGGTTACCTGTGGAAAACCACATAATAAGGGTGAGTAACGAATTACTCAAGAAGAATCCCCAAGCCGGGGTACAATACGATACACATGGTCATCTAGCAGAAAGATATGCAAGCTATGAATATAAACACAGAATAGAGCACATAGCTTAGCCCACACTTGGGCCTCGGATGCCAACTCAGGGTCTTAGTCCGGAAATAACTCACCACACAACACATCACACAAGTCGCCCTATACGAGAAACAAGTCCCGGTGTAACGACCCTACCCGAATGGGGTTCTAAATAGGCCATTACCTCAATGCATTCATACAAATCTACAGAAAATTTGCAAGATGGTGTTTGGATTCTAAGTAAAAACTAAAACATGAAAACATCCATTTAAAAATCAACATAAATTCCTGAAACCTGTCCCTGTTTCCAAGCACCTGTTCCAAGACAAATACATTTCCAAAACATACTCTGATCAGAGATTTATTTAAAACATACAAGCTTTGCAATAGTTACAACAATGCTAGAATCCGGAAATACATTCAGAAAACACCCTAGGGCTCCGTGCCCAACTACATGCATTCAGAGGACATTTAAATCATAAACATAAACATAAGACTCAGAGTTGAACAACGGGTTTCCATGATCACAGCTCCTCCTCCAGCCATCCTGTCTCGCACCATGGTTACCTGTGGAAAACCACATAATAAGGGTGAGTAACGAATTACTCAGTAAGAATCCCCAACCGGGGTACAATACGATACACATGGTCATCTAGCAGAAAGATATGCAAGCTATGAATATAAACACAGAATAGAGCACATAGCTTAGCCCACACTTGGGCCTCGGATGCCAACTCAGGGTCTTAGTCCGGAAATAACTCACCACACAACACATCACACAAGTCGCCCTATACGAGAAACAAGTCCCGGTGTAACGACCCGACCCGAATGGGGTTCTAAATAGGCCATTACCTCAATGCATGCATACAAATCTACATAAAATTTGCAAGATGGTGTTTGGATTCTAAGTAAAAACTAAAACATGAAAACATCCATTTAAAAATCAACATAAATTCCTGAAATCTGTCCCTGTTTCCAAGCACCTGTTCCAAGACAAATACATTTCCAAAACATACTCTGATCAGAGATTTATTTAAAACATACAAGCTTTGCAATAGTTACAACAATGCTAGAATCCGGAAATACATTCAGAAAACACCCTAGGGCTCCGTGCCCAACTACATGCATTCAGAGGACATTTAAATCATAAACATAAACATAAGACTCAGAGTTGAACAACGGGTTTCCATGATCACGACTCCTCCTCCAGCCATCTGTCTCGCACCATGGTTACCTGTGGAAAACCACATAATAAGGGTGAGTAACGAATTACTCAGTAAGAATCCCCAACCGGGGTACAATACGATACACATGGTCATCTAGCAGAAAGATATGCAAGCTATGAATATAAACACAGAATAGAGCACATAGCTTAGCCCACACTTGGGCCTCGGATGCCAACTCAGGGTCTTAGTCCGGAAATAACTCACCACACAACACATCACACAAGTCGCCCTATACGAGAAACAAGTCCCGGTGTAACGACCCGACCCGAATGGGGTTCTAAATAGGCCATTACCTCAATGCATGCATACAAATCTACATAAAATTTGCAAGATGGTGTTTGGATTCTAAGTAAAAACTAAAACATGAAAACATCCATTTAAAAATCAACATAAATTCCTGAAATCTGTCCCTGTTTCCAAGCACCTGTTCCAAGACAAATACATTTCCAAAACATACTACGATCGATCGAGATTTATTTAAAACATACAAGCTTTGCAATAGTTACAACAATGCTAGAATCCGGAAATACATTCAGAAAACACCCTAGGGCTCCGTGCCCAACTACATGCATTCAGAGGACATTTAAATCATAAACATAAACATAAGACTCAGAGTTGAACAACGGGTTTCCATGATCACAGCTCCTCCTCCAGCCATCCTGTCTCGCACCATGGTTACCTGTGGAAAACCACATAATAAGGGTGAGTAACGAATTACTCAGTAAGAATCCCCAACCGGGGTACAATACGATATACATGGTCATCTCGATGAGCGTATGCAAGCTATGAATATAAACACATAATAGAGCACATAGCTTAGCCCACACTTGGGCCTCGGATGCCAACTCAGGGTCTTAGTCCGGAAATCAATCACCACATCCACACAATACACAAGTCGCCCTATACGAGAAACAAGTCCGGCCTCGGCACATCTCATGTCGACGAAAGGTACACTAGCTCAAGATCCCGAGGAGCTCTCCGATCGGCGCTGTAATGAGCGTAAACATGCATCGCGTGCTACTGCAGACTATGGGGGGTGCCGGGTCTAGAGGCAAGCTGCCCATGTCCAGTCACCACGCCTAACTAATTCTTTGGATCGGTGTCACTGACATAGGGTGTGAGACACGACACGTAAACTATGTCGGCTGAACCACCGCACCAGGGCTAAGGAGCGGGTCGTGGTAGGCTTACACCAGGAAGCCGTCCTTACCTTAACAGGTGGCAATCAAGGGCTACGGCCGAACACGCTGAGGACGTGCCGACTGCCGGGGATGAGGCAATGCGAAGTCATCATCCCGACCGTTGGGGCATTTAACAGTCTGCCACCCTCACCCAAGATTGCAGGGCCAGCCGTTAGGGTTAGCTATTCCCCTAACGGGATCGGGAAGTGAGTTCCATCTCATACGTCCTCGTCGGGGTGCAAGGTGCGTTATGCACCGGCCGGATGATGCTATCTACCGCAACTCTAACCCGCGCCTTAGCAATCGGCAAACAAGCAATATCATCCAATACGTGCTCAATAAGAATACAACGAACCTAGCATGATTCTACGAAGCAAGGACAGATACGAGCATGCCAGAAAGGAACAACCTAGCATGGACTAACATGAGAAACAACACAGGAAATCATGCCAGTCGGGAATTCAGAATAGAGCACTTATCACCAAACATGTCAATAAACACAAACAAGCATACAATCAGCAATCACATAATATATCGCAGGGTCCGCACAACTTTGGTAAGAAATCCTTACCTGGCCGGAAGACCTCTAAACACAAGAAACCTAAACTGCGATCGAACCCGAGCTAGCTAGCGAGAACCTAACAAAAACAACAATAATTACAATCAAAAGGCCCAAATATAATAAAACAAACAGGGCTCAGCTCGGGAGCAACTCACGAGGCACGACGGACACACGAACGAGCCATTTGCAGGCGGCGACAGCAGTCTTGGGCTGTTTGTTGTATTGGCTGGGGTAGTCTTTGGGCGCCGTCGGCGGCATTGGCGCTTGGCGCAGGGTGCGGCGATCTGCGCTTGCATGGACGCTGTGTTGGCACGGTTGGGCGCACGGGCGCTGAAAGCGGCGGCGCGTGACACGGCGAAGCTTGGCAGCTTGGCGGCGACGCGGCGCGCTCGGCGAGGGCGGCACGACGACGCGGATGAGACCGAAGCGAGGCGAGGCGCGACGATCTGGCGACACGAGCGACGGCGCTGCTGCTCGGGCGGATCTGGTGCGTGCGACGACGTGTGGCCTGGCTTTGCCGCTCAGGCGGACTGGCGCGACGGCGTGCGAGCTCATTGCTTAGCGTCTGGCAGCGACAAGGTGACGGGCGGTGGGGGTGGCATTGGCTGGGCTGGGTGCTCTGGAGAGAGAGAGAGAGAGAGAGAGAGAGAGAGAGAGAGAGAGAGAGAGAGAGAGAGAGAGAGAGAGAGAAAAAGAGAAAAGAGAGAAAGAGAGAGAGAGAGAGAGAGAGAGAGAGAGAGAGAGAGAGAAAGTGAATTTGGGGAAAAAAAATAAAAGAAAAGAAAATGAATTTGGAAAAGAAAAGGAAAATGGGAAATAAAAGGAAAAATAAGGATTTTATCCAAAATCCATCCTTATCCACTTTTATCCTTAAAAATCCCATTTCCGCTTCCTCCTTCGAGACCCATTTGAAGCAACCTCTCCCAATAAATAAAACTCACTAAAATCCAACTCCCTAATCAACACCAAGGGCCCGGGCTCGAATCCCAAAGGAAGCACACAACCAACCAACACTTTGCCCAAAAACCCAAATCACAACCGAACTCCCAAACGACTAGCCCAAACATCTCGGGATTCGCAAGCAATAACAAACCAGCCTCGACAAAGGCAGGAGCTACCTCGAAGCCTGAAAAACCACAAATCCTGCACGGAGAGCCAAAAGACCAAAATACCCCTAAGGGTCAAAACAGCTCTAACGGCCCAACCGAACCACTGAATCTGAATCGAAAGCACCTCGAGAACCGGAATAGAGCACATAGCTTAGCCCACACTTGGGCCTCGGATGCCAACTCAAGGTCTTAGTCCAGAAATAACTCACCACACAACACATCACACAAGTCGCCCTATACGAGAAACAAGTCCCGACCTCGGCCGCTCTCTCATCGTCGACGAAAGGTACACTGGCTCACAATCTCGAGGAGCTCTCGATCGGCGCCAGTAATGAGCGTAAGCATGCACCGCGTGCTACTGCAGAACTATGGGGGTGCCGGTCTAGAGCAAAGCCGCCCATGTCCGATCCACCACGCCTAACTAATTCTTTGGATCGGTGTCACCGACATAGGGTGTGAGACACGGACACGTAAACTATGTCGGCTGAACCACCGCACTGGGGCTAAGGCGGGTCGTGGTAGGCTTACACCAGAAGCCGTCTTTACCTTAACAGTGGCAATCAAGGGCTATGGCCGAACACGCCGAGGACGTGCCGATCGCCGGGACGAGGCAATGCCAAGTCATCATCCCGACCGTTGGGGCATTTAACGATCTACCACCCTCACCCAAGATTGCGGGGCCTACCGCTTGGGTTAGCTAATCCCCTCACGGGGTCGGGGGCGAGCCTCGTCTCGACGTCCCCGCCGTGGTTGCAAGGTACTTTATGCATCGGCCCGGATGATGCTATCTACCGCAACTCTAAACCGCCCTAGCAATCGACAAACAATTCCATAAAATCCAATACGTACTCAATAAGAATACAACGAGCCTAGCATGATACTACGAAGCAAGGCAGATACGAGCATGCGAGAAAGGAACAACCTAGCATGGATTAACATGAGAATTAATCGGGAAAATCATGCTAGCAGGAATTCGAAACGAGCACCTATTACTAAATATGTCAATAAACACAAGCAAGCAATCAATCAGCAATCACATATAATATCGCAGGGTCCACACAACTCCGGTAAGAAATCCTTACCTGGCCGGAAGACCTCTAAACACAAGAAACCTAAGCTGCGATCGAACCCGAGCTAGCTAGCGAGAACCTAACAAAAAGAACAATAATTACAATCAAAAGGCCCAAATATAATAAAACAAAGCAGGGGCTCGGCTCGGGAGCAACTCACGAGGCACGGCTGACACTCGGACGGGCATTTTGCAGACGGGCCGGGCGATGGCCGGCACAGCACGCACGGCGCCCGGGCGCGCTGACACTGGGAGCTGCGGGAGCCGCTCGAGCTGGGGCGCGCGGACGACGGCGCTGGGCACGACACGGCGAGAGGCGGCGGCGCGTAACGCGCGCAAGCGAGCAGCAGGGAGGCGAGGGCGCGAGCTCGGCTGGCGCTAGCGACACAACGCGCGGGCGCGCGACTCGGCACGCCGAGCTACATGGGCGAGCGACTCGGAGCAGCTCGGCACAGGGATGGCACGGACTGGGCGACACGGATCTGGCGACACGGGGGCCAGGGCGACACTGTGCGAGCGGCTCGGCTGGGTCGGGCGGCAGGGCGGCGCCAGCGCCAGGCGTCCGGGCGGGGGCTTACTGGCGACGCATGGGCGGCGAGGGGGCTCGGGGCCAAGGCGCAGGCGCTGGGCTGGCGAGCCAAGGGCTGGGCTGGGCTAGAGCTAGGGAGAGAGAGAGAGAGAGAGAGATAGAGAGAGAGAGAGAGAGAGAGAGAAAAGTGAATTTGGGGAAAAAAAATAAAAGAAAAGAAATTGAATTTGGAAAAGAAAAGGAAAATGGGAAATAAAAGGAAAAATAAGGATTTTATCCAAAATCCATCCTTATCCACTTTTATCCTTAAAAATCCCATTTCCCGGCTTCCTCCTTCGAGACCCGACCGAAGCAACCTCTTCCAATAAATAAAACTCACTAAAACCAACTCCCAAAATCAACACCAAGGGCCCGGGCTCGAATCCCAAAGGAAGCACACAACCAACCATCGCTTTGCCAAAACCCAAATCACAACCGAACTCCCAAACGACTAGCCCAAACATCTCGGGACTCGCAGTCCAACCCAAACAAGCCTCGAAAAAGGTAGGAGCTACCTCGAAGCCCTGAAAACCACAAATCCTGACCGAAGAGCCAAAAGACCAAAATACCCCCAAGGGTCAAAACCGCTCTAACGACCCAACCAACAACCGAAACTTGACCCGAAGGCACCTCGAAAAGTGAGATAGAAAACTGGGCTGTAACAGGGGGGGAAGCAAGATACGTTATGCTGCGCACACTTTACTACCGACCAGAGCTAAATCCACATTGGCGATCGGGGGGGGAAGCAAGATACGTTTTGCTGCGCACACTTTACTCCCAACCTGTGGGGACAAAGTACGTTATGTCCGCTCAGCCTCTGGATGATGACAAACCCTACAACTCTATCTTAGAGTACAGAGCAAATAAATGATTCCTGGCTAGCAAGCAATGACCGACATCAATCACATTTACCTAGCATGATACTACGAACTTAAGCAGGAATCATAAGCATGCTAGAAGAACAAACCTAGCATGGCACTACATGTAAAATCAAGCAAACATGCTAGCAAGAGATCAAACATAGATGCCCTATCAATAACATGCTCATAACAATCAGCAAGCATACAAGGCACAATCGTGATATATCGCAGGGTCCACACAACCACGGTAAGAAATCCTTACCTGGAACAAGCAGAAAATAATAATAAATCAACCAAGCAATCAAGCGACCCTCGAGCCTCTAATCACACCCGAACAGCCTAAACATCAAATAAAACACCCCAATAAATACAATAACCAGCAGCCAACAAATCAGGGCCCAACGAAGAAAAGACTCGGGAAATACCATCTGAGAAGCCACAAGGCTCGGGTCAAGCCAACACAGCTGGGCAGGCTGTCGGCAGGGCAGAAGCTGGCTGGGCGCAGGGGAACGGAGGCTGCGCGCGGGTGCGGGCTTGAGCTCAGGTGGGCGACGGCCTGCGGCGCGGCTCGACACAGGAGACGGCGCGCGGGCGCGAGCTAGACAAGCAACAGGGACGCGCGCGGCGGCGTGGCGGCGACGAGCGCTCGGTGGCGCGGCCGCACGCAAGATCTGCGGCGGGCGGGCGACGCAAGATCGCGCGCGCGGCTCGGCACAGTGCGCAGCTGGGAGACACGAACCAGGGCGAGCGAGCTCGGGTACGGCCTGGGCCAGGCGGATCTGGGCGACGCGGGACATGGGCAACGCGGGCTTGGGCGAGCAGGGGCTGGGCTCGGCGCGACCTGGGCGGCTAGGGCTCAGGCTGGCTCGGGCGTGGGCGAGCTGGGTGGCCAGGGTCGGGCGACCAGGGGGCTGGCTAGGGCTGGGAGGGGTGAGCAGGGGGCTGGGGTTGGGCTGGAGGAGAGAGAAAGGGGAAAAAAAGAGAAAAAGGGAAAAAGGGAAAAATAAAAGGAAAATGGGATTTTATCTTCATTTTCCAACCTTATCCACTTTTATCCAATTTTAAAATAAGCCTTAAAATCCTTAAATCCCATTTCCCGGCTTCCTCCTTCGAGACCTGACTGAAGCAACCTTTTCTAATAAATAAATCTCACTTAAATCCAACTCCCAAATCAACACTAAGGGCCCGGGCTCGAATCCCAAAGGAAACACCCAAACAACCATAACTTTGCCCAAATCACAACCGAGCTTTCAAACGAATAGCCCAAACATCTCGGGACTCGCAGCCACCAACAAACAAACCTCGACAAAGGCAGGAGCTGCCTCGAATCCCTGAAAATCCACAAATCCTGCCCGGGGAGCAAAAAGACCAAAATACCCCTAAGGGTCAAAACAGCTCTAACGGCCCAACCGAACAACTGAATCTGAACCGGAAGCACCTCGAGAACCGGAAAAGAAAACTGGGCCGTTACATGCATATCATTACATTTAAATTTTGGCTCCAAGAATAATTGTTTTAATTCTTTTGATTTACTTAATTAAGAAGTTTGAATTTTGTTAGTTATGTCAGTTTTCATTTCTTATTTTATTTGGTTTGTAGTATAGAAATTTATTTTGTTTCTTTGAGTCAAATTGATTGGTTGGTTAAGCGAGCACGGATTTTTGTGGGAAGTTAAAAATTTTAAAAAATAAAATAAGATCATTATCATGATTACGGCCTACTTCATTCATAACCATTGGTCGATCAGCCGATTCCTTTTCTTCTCCCCCACTATTTAAACACCCGAAAAACATTTTCACCCTCACTCGCCACATTCGAAGCAAACCCCAAAACATTTCTTCTTCCTCACACAAAACATCGTACCAGTGCAATGGCACCCAAACGACCCCACAATTGGATAGATGACCTCCGAAGACGAATAACCCAAGTTTGGAGGTGGAGTTTGCCTAAGCGATATAATAAAAAGCTTTCAATAGTGATTCAACGTAGAAAAACAAATTGGATAGTTGTCATTTCGATGAAGTAAAAGGAGATTTATTGCAAGCCTAGCCCAAGGGTGATAAAAAGAAAAAAATCCCAAAAATGTGAGGGTGAAGTGAATCAAAGAGCTAGAAGCTTAAGTTTCTAGGGGTTTTTCCACTGTCGTTTTGCTCTAGCATTTATGTAATTCTTTTTGCTTTTAATCATTATTATGTGCACCAACATATTGACAAAAGAACTATGAGAATTGAACATGACAGTAGGAAATGTAAGTGAGGGATTCCTAGCGAGTTGCAAAAAGAGAGTATTCACTTCGGCAAAAGATAAGATGTACCAAGCATAAAGGGAGCAAAAAACCGTAAAAACAAGTGATTATCTCCTATTAGAGAGTGAAGGTTATGATGACTCTAGAATAGAGTCAGATTTTAGACTAAATCCGGATCATATTGCGTGTTATTCAATTCATATCAAGCATCCGCAAAAACAAAAGTGTGGACTTTAAGGTGTAATTCGCTAATGTTGTGCATTAGCGAAGTTGAATGCTAAATATCGGGTATCATGCAAAATAAAGATAAAAGAAGCGCAAACTGCATGAAGTTTGTAGAAACTTATGATTATTTCTATTTCGCAGGATTAGCTCTAAGGAAGCATCACCACGAAGGAAATCAAAATGCGCGAGCACGAGTACTTAAGCTCAGAAGATCAAGGCCAGTTGCACTACAAGTAAATAAGGAAGGAAGAATCCACCAGCGAGAAGTTGACTAACCAGACAATTAAGAGACGGACTGCTGAAATTACAGGATTCCTACCTTAGACAAATCAAACACATATGGCAAGAAATTAAAAGGAGAAATCCTTGTGCAAATTGATTCTCACCATTCTGGAACCTTCGGAGGCTGGACGACCTAGCTTTATAAAATAGACATGATGTAATTGAGAAAGGCGAGCTAGATCCTTGCCTTGTTTTTCTTCTCGGAGAATTACAGAGAATCAATCTACGCTACACTTTACTGTTGTTTATTTTATTTTGTTTTGTTAAGACGTATTGTTTGACTTATTTCAATTCAGTAATACAATTCTATGATGTTAGCTACATTGTGAATTGTGTTCTTTGTTGTCATTATGAACTAATTTTCATAAGGTGAAACTGGGGGAACGTGAGTAAAGAGCATGTTATAGGAAGGAATTGGAAGGGTTTAATTTAGAGCATGTAAGATAGGAACTTCATCAAAACAGTAAGTGTTTACCGGCCATCCACACAAGCTAATAGATTGTAAATCGGAAGAGGAAAAAATCTAAGTCTATCATGCATGTTTAATAGGTAGTGTTGCGGCTGCAACATTTTAAATAAGAGTTTAGGAATAAACACGAAACTATTACATACTTAGCGCGGTTTTTAATTACACTTAGTCGCAGAATCTGGGCTAAGTTCTAGACAAAAGCGGAAGCATTAGTTTGTAAGCGTACTATGATAGATTCCCTTACCGCATATTTCTTGCTATCGCATTGCTGCTGCACTCACAAGTATCCTAGTTTAGCTTTAAATGATCAAAATTGTTATTTCGTTTAGTTATTTCTTTTTCTTGCAAAAAACCAAAATCTTATCAACAACACTTTTCATGCAATTTACTTTTCAATTCTAAACACCACCTCAATTAAATTTCCAGTTCCTTTGAAGAACGATAATTTACTTATTACTTGCTACAGACCACTTATACTTGTGTGTCGTGGGATCAATTCACGCTAATCTTAACCATGTTTATAACACATGTCCCAACGTCCATACAGGACACCCGAGTCAGGATATCAGATCTTCGAAGCAAAAATTCGAGGCTATAAGAAGTTTGTATGAGTTGCGTGGCTAAAGCGAAATTATAAAATGAAGTTCTTTAAATTATAAAAACATTGCTCAGCATGATCCAGTTATAAAAATTTCAGTTTAGAAATTTATTTGAATTCTTTGAAAGAGATGTTTATTGCTGTAGCAAAATTGATAAGCATTGTTCCGCTATTGCAAGGTGAGATTGGTAAAAAGTGAAGTTTTCTCAATTTAAATTGAGTCATTACTCGAGATGAGCAATAATGCAAGTTTGGAGGTGTGATAACTCTCAAGAATTGAGAGTAAATGGCTAAGTATATTAGTAATTCGGGAGAAAAATTTGTTGTTTTATAAAGAGAAGTTATTGAATCAGTTCGCTTTAGCATCATATTTAGGGTGAAATGTCATATCTTATAGTTTATGTTTAGGATAATATTTTAGGGGTTTCTATAGCAATGTGCATGAATGTGTGAATTGTAAAGGCTTACTTTTATAGACCAAATATTTCTATATTGTTGCAGCCTTCCTATGGAGAAAAATGAGAAGTTCCACCAAAGTATTGTTGAAGCGGCGAACCCTTGTAAACTTGAAATGGTTCTCGTGCAAAATATCTAAGATGGGACGCGTGTCAAAGATCTAGGCAAGGCCAATAAATCTCAGTCGTTGATTTTTTAACCTCTTTGGCAAGGAGCAAGCGATGCAGATCGGGGAGCAGGGAATTTCAGAAGGGAGCATAGATGGTAGGCCGTGGCGCATAAGATTTTCAAGGGCATCCTCCATCGTTTTAGAGAGATCATTCCGACAAAAATTCGTTAGCCACTTTCAAGCGTTTCGACTTAACTACGTTGGTGTGTTTTACCTAGAGCTTTGTCTCGTCAGCTTAGCTTAGTTTATCGCCATCTTTTAGAGTTAGCATAGTTGTTTAGCTTTCATTTCTAGTTGTTTAGCTACTTAGTTGTAGCGATTCGTCACCGAAGTTGTAGAGCATAGTCAGAGCTGGGTTCAAAGACATTATTTAAGTGATTTCGATCAGGCTTCTTCTTAACTTTGTTTCTCTTTTCCTTCTATTTATGTTATTTTGGCTTAAGCATTATTGCAAAATACTTTGTTATTTTATTGATTGAATGAAGATGCACTTTGTTTCACTTGTTGCTTTGAGTCTATTCTAACTCATGAGTAACTAAATCTATCATCAGAAGGAAATAGGCGAGTAGGAGTATTTTGTTGTAGCATAGAGGTAGGATGTAAGAACCCAACTCTAAACAGTCCTAAAAGTAGTTCTTATTTAGCATGCATGAATTTAGAACCCGTAAAATTCGACAATTAAAAACAATCAACAGAACTCAGTCATTTATTATGCAAGGTCAATCCAAAAAAACCATAGTTCAAAAACCAATACAATTTGAAGTCTCTGGCCAAAGTATATTAAATCCGTTCTAAAACAAATTCCTTAAAACAATCCAACATGCTGATGAAATGAGACAATGTAGCAGACTCCCATGATCCATCAGCTCCTCCTCTAGTAGCCTCAATGTTGTCCCAAGTTACCTGGTGGAAAAACCACAGAAAGGGTGAGTACAAAAGCACTCAGTAAGAACCCCCAGCCGGGGTACAGTACGCAAGTCACATCATCTAGCATCCTAGCATACAAGCAAGCCAAACATCAAGCATGCATTCTCAACACAAGTTCAATCAACACCATGCTCAAACCTCGAGAGTCTCTAACTCTTGGCTAGTCCACGCTCTTAGCTTTTTATGGGAATACGTAGTTAGCATTACTCATTGCATGCATTAGTATTTTATTCCTACATTTTATTTATCTTAGTATTTTATTTCTGCATTTTATTTATCTTATTAAACAAAACCAAACCACTCAACAAGATATGCTTATTTACTTTTTTGCATGACTCTTACTTAAGTGGTATTCGATCTAGACATCAATCTCCGTGGGATCGATAATTTACATACTTATTACTTGCTGCAATTCCCGACCACGTATACTTGCACGTACGTGATTCCAATTTCTTTTCGCATAATAATTAGTTATTGTTCAATATATTAGCAGTGGAATCGTGAGGTCAAGTTTTTGGCGCCGCTGCCAGGGATTGATTATTTAGAGTTAATATACTTAGGGAAGAGTATTTCTTAATTGTCTAAGATTAAATTCTTTTTTATTTCAGGGAAACGTGAAGTCCAAACTAATTTTATCAAAAGAGAATCAGAGTCCCAGAGCAACTCATCACCACGATTATTTAATGGAGCCTAGTCAATTTATAAATTAGCAATGGACGCAATACTACATTCTGCAACATATAGACAACTTACAACAACAAGGCTATGCGGAGGAATTTAACTTAACACATTTTTCGTTCGAATGAAAATTTCCAGTCACACTATTGGGAAGACCATAGCAGCTTCTATCAACAACAGTTTGATCCGCGAGGAGATCGCAGTAACTGGGGATATACATGAGATGCTAGAAGTCATGAACCTAGGAATCACAGGTAAACTTTTTGGTAGTCTCCGATGGACATGACTGCAGAGGAAGAAGAACAGCTTAGAAGGACACAATGGTTGAAGGATAATGGTATCATATCAGAACCTCAGCAACCCCATAATGAGAACCAGCACTTTCTGCAGGAACCAGTAGGAACCTATGCAGTAAGCAGTACGCGAGCAGAAGAATCATATCTAGAGGCCGATGTACTTAATGAGGCACATTGGATTTGCTCTATGAGAAAGATCTCTCATGGGAGGATTTCCGAGTAGCCACAATAGTCAGAGCACAAGAGGCCAGAGAACTACAGCTTGCAGTAGAAATAGAAATAGAGCAGAAGCGACGATACATGGAACAAGAAGAATCTTAGGCAAGGTTCGCTACCCCCACCAACTTCAGAGGTGGATGAAACAGAATGTGTTATGGAGAACAAAGAATAAAGCTCCAGGATCAATATTGAAAATACAACTGAAGGTGAAAATTGCCAACATGAGGGCATAATGGGTGATGAACCTATAAGTTCAGGGGATGCAAGTACACATCAACCCAAATGGGAAGAGGTAGACTCTACCCATCTACAGGAAGAAGAATACAACGTAGAAAATCTCAATCTACCATCAATGGTACTTGAGTTTTTCTCGTTAACAACAAAGCACACATCGTAGGAATTGATTTATCGAAACAACGACACATGGGCCATTCAACCAAACTTTTGCATAAATAATCACATCCTATCAGCGTTGTGTTTGATAGGAGGTCTACGCATTAAGGCCCATGGAGAAGAAAGGCAGGAGAAGACGACCAAAGATGGTGTCGGCCTCGAAATTATAATATGGCCAAAAAGTGGATGAACTATGTCGGACGGAATTAGCGCAAAGATTCCGCCTAGATTTGCTTAGCAGCATTTCTGGAATGCGAAAATCTGGTATCTCTAACTTTGCGCACAATATTTAATTGCTTTTAAGTTGAAATATTTTATTTGATTTTGTAATTTTAGGAATTATTTTTATTTCTGCAATTTCCATTTTTATCATTTTACATTTAGAAAGGAATTGGACCGAATAATTTTAGATACTTCCCTTATGAATTGATTGCTTTCCTTACACGAGGATTCTGAAGTGAATACTCAACCTCTATATAAACTCGGTATGAGGAGACTCAATCGCGACACTCTATATATGTCTCATTCAAAAGTTAAGTCTTTTACACCTCTTACAAATGGCCTCAAGCAGCACCTTGCATCTCAAGGGAAAGGAAATTGAAGGAAGCATAAGGTCAGATGCAGTAGAATCGACCAATGCCAGGTATGCCACACTACTAAAGAAGATGTTTTTTAGAGATCAAGGCTGGCCGAATGCATTCATGACCATGGCTACCTTTCAAAAGATAGATAGCTTAGGTTGCCCAAGCCTGGCCACGCCGAGAATGAACGCAAGACAAGACTAGGTTGGCCAGTTCTATGCGAATCTAAATAAAGAACGAAAGTTCTTTTCTAGAGTAGAGGGGAAACTAATTGACTGCAGATCGATGACTTTCAATAAAGTCTTCTATCTACCAGACGAACCTAGAGAAGAAGGGCGACAGTTGCTGAGAAAGCCAACCAAGGCGCAACTACAGGATTGTGTAAGGATGATTGGTGTAGAAAGGGCCAAGTGGAGAAACCGATGGACGTTCATGATGGAGGATGTCAAGCATGAGTTACGAGGGTGGATTATGTTTATAAAAAAATGCATTCATACCTTCGGAAAATGCAAAGATAGTCAGTAGAGAGAAAGCATTGCTACTTTTTGCAATCATAAGCGGAGTAAGCGTTAACCTAGTGAAGATAACAGAAGGACAGATTCAACGATGAGCTTCGGCAAATCGTAGGAAGATGTTTTACTCGTATACCATCACACAACTGTGCAGGGAAACTAACTGATAGGTTGTTAAAAATTCAACCAAGAAAGGTGAAGGGCATGGAAGAAGAAGGTAAGGAAGGAAATGAAATGATGCTAATAACTATAGATAGCCTTGTGCATCAGTTTGATAAGCTATGAAAAAACTCGGATAACTATTGGAACTATGTGAATTCAAGGGACGAACTAATTCTGAAAGCTGCTAGAGCATTACAAGAATACTTCGAATGAACTGAATTTTCAAAATGCCCAAGAAATTCGGAGTCTGGGGCAGAGCAGTAAAGTAGATGGAAGTCTCGCTCTCTTTTATTATGCTTTCTATATGTTATTTTCTTCCGCATGCATTTCATGAATAGATGATTTATTTAGGATCATGCATTTAGGACGCAATTTATCTTAATGCTAATTTTTTTTTAAATCTAGCAAGTGTTATTATCACAACGATTAGATCTGGCAAAAATAGTAGTTCAATTGGTAGAATTCTTAAGTTCCCTTAGATTCAAACCTAGCGTTAGAATAATTTCTATCATAAATGACAGAAAACACCAAAAATTCGCAAGGAAGCTGTAACAGCCCAGTTTCCTATTCCAGTTTTCGAGGTGCCTTCGGGTCAAGATTCGGTTGTTGGTTGGGACGTTAGAGCTGTTTTGACCCTTGGGGGTATTTTGGTCTTTTGGCTCCTCGGGCAGGATTTGTTGTTTTCAGGGCTTCGAGGTAGCTCGTGCCTTTGTCGAGGCTTGTTTGTTGTTGGCTGCGAGTCCCGAGGTGTTTGGGCTAGTCGGTTGGATGTTCGGTTGTGGTTTGGGCTTTGGCAAAGTGATGGTTGTTTGGGTGTTTCCTTTGGGATTCGAGCCGGGCCCTTAGTGTTGCTTTGAGAGTTGGATTTAAGTGAGTTTTATTGATTGGAATAGGTTGCTTCAGTCGGGTCTCGAAGGAGGAAGCCGGGAAATGGGATTTTAAGGTTTTAAAAATTGGATTAAAGTGGATAAGGATGGAAAATGGAATAAAATCCCATTTTTCCCATTTTTCCTTTTATTTCCCATTTTCTTTTATTTTTTCCCAAAATCCCTTTTCTCTCTCTCTCCCCGAGCTAGCCCCCCCACCTAGCCCGAGCCAGCCCCTTGGGTCGCCCAACCCAGCCAGCCCGAGCGCCCAGCCCTGGTCGTCAGCCCTGCTCGCGTCGCCCAACCAGCCCGAGCCCCTAGCCCGCACAGTGTCGTCGCCCAGCCCGCGCGCCCTCGCTTTACCCAGGTCGCGTCGCCCAACTCACCTAGGCCCCGCGTCGCCTAGCTCGCCCGAGCCTCGCACAGTGTAAGGGACCGACCCGAATGGGGCACTAAATGGGCCCTTACCCCAATGCATGCATTCAAAGTAAAGGATATTAAACCGACATGATTTCGGATTCCAATTAAAACAAAAACATTCAAAATAACCTCTTTAAAAACTAGACAGTTTCCCTGGAACCTGTCCCTGTTTCCAAGCACCTGTTCCAAGATAAATACATTTCCAAAGTTTACTCTGATCAGAGATTTACTAAAAACCATTCAAAACCTGTTCAGATACAAAATGCTTTGGAATCCACAAATATTTACAAAACATCCTAGGGCTCGTGTCTTGCTACATGCATTCAGGGGAAAAACAAAACACAAAGAGTCATAATACAAAAATCGAGTTGGAAGACTGGGCCCCATGATCACAGCTCCTATTTTGTGCATCCTGTCGCAAGCACCACGATTACGTGTGGAAAACCACAGAATAAGGGTGAGTAACGAATTACTCAAGAAGAATCCCCAACCGGGGTTCAATACGATATACATGGTCATCTCGATGATGAGCGTATGCAAGCTATGAATATAAACACAGAATAGAGCACATAGCTTAGCCCATACTTGGGCCTCGGATGCCAACTAGGGTCTTAGTCAGGAAATAATATCACACACGCGCCCTATACGAGAAACAAGTCCGGCCTCACCGCTTCATCGTCGACGAAAGGTACATCGCTCACAATCCCGAGGAGCTCTCCTGCCGGTCTTTGTAATGAGCGTAAGCATGCACCGCGTGCTCATCAGAGACTATGGGGTGCCGGGTCCAGAGGCAAGCCGCCCATGTCCGATCCACCACGCTTAACTAAATCTTTGGATCGGTGTCACCGACATAGGGGTGTGAGACTGGACACGTAAACTATGTCAACTCGAACCACCGCACTGGGGCCAAGGAACGGTCGTGGTAGGCTTACACCAGAAGCCGCCCCCGCTTTAACAGTGGCAATAAGGGGGCTACGGCCGAACACGCCGAGGACGTGCCGATCGCCGGGGACGAGGCAATGCCAAGTCATCATCCCGACCGTTGGGGCATTAACAATCGCCACCCTCACCCAAGATTGCGGGGCCTACCGCTTGGGTTAGCTAATCCCTCACGGGGTCCAGGACGGAATGACTTGCTCGACGTCCCCCGCCATGGATGCAAGGTTCTTTATGCATCGTGCCGGATGATGCTATCTACCGCAATTCTAACTCCGCCCTAGCAAAACAAAGACAAACAATTCCATAAAATCCAATACGTGCTCAATAAGAATACAACGAGCCTAGCATGATACTACGAAGCAAGGAACAGATACGAGCATGCTAGAGAGGAACAACCTAGCATGGATTAACATGAGAATTAAACCAGGAAAATCATGCTAATCGGGAATTCATAATAGAATACCTAGCTACACATGTCAATAAACACAAACAAGCAGTCAATCAGCAATCACATATAATATCGCAGGGTCCACACAACTCCGGTAAGAAATCCTTACCTTGGTCGGGGACGATTACACGAAAACCTAGGCTGCGAACGAACCCGAACTAGCTATCGAGAACCTATCCATCACAACATAATTACACACAAAATTCTAAATAAAATAAAATAAAATAAAATAAATAGGCTCGGCTCGGCTCTCACTCGGCTCAAAGCGGCTCGGCTCGGCTCAGCTTGGCTTGGCGGCTCGGCTCGGCGACAGGCGACGGACACGGCGCTGAGGCTGCTTCTGCGCGCGAGTGATGCAGAGGCTCGAGGGCGCGCGCGCGGTGTGCGGCGAAGCTCGGCGGGCTGGGCTGCGACAGGGCACCGATTTGGCGAACTCGAGCGAAGGAGGAAGAACGCGAATTCGGGCGATTGGAGAAGATTCGACGAACGATTGTTGTTGGTCGAACTCCCTCTGCGGTGCAGACAAAACCACCCAAAGAACTCGCTTCAACATGGCCGGAAAATCGAAGCCGAAAACAGGGGATTCAGATTGAAGGAGAGAAGAAGAAAAAGAAGAAAAAACTTACCTTCAGCCCGGAGATGGATCGACTTCGAACTAGGGAGGACGAGCTCGGTCGAATCGGAGCAAGAGAGGGGAGAAATCGCCGAGGGAGACGCTGTCGGTTGAAGAAGGAATCGCGAAGAGAAGAAGGAGAAATGGGGAAGAAGGCTCGGCGAGCTGGCTTTTATACCAACCGCCTGCGAAAACAAGCATATAGGGAAGCTGGCGCGTTTAGAGGCACAAAGACGCCCAGTGGCTCGACTGGCAGCGCCCCCTACCTAGCACGCGACACGTCCCTGGCTCGAATCTCACTCGACGCGCTATTTAATTCCTTATTTATTTTCACTCTTTCCCAAGCCCAAATGTCTTCACCAAAATTCCCGATCCCATTCAAATCGACTCATAATTTCTCCGGCAATTTATAATTACGAAATTGGCCCTGCCGGCCCGACCCAAAATTACCAAAATGCCCCTGGGCCTCCCGGGAAGACCGGGATGAAATTTTTCGGGCCGTTACAATACTCCCCCCTTATAAGACTTTCGTCCTCATCTCATCCTCCCGCTCCCAAGTGGCTTCCTCTGAACTCTAACTCTTCCACTGAACCTTTACTAGCCGGATTTCACGATTACACAGTGCTTTTTGTCTCAAAAGCAAGAATCTCCACTGGCTTTTCCTCGAAGCTCAAATCCTCATTCAGCTGCAAAGGCTCAAAATCAACAATGTGTGACGGGTCCGGCACGTACTGCCTCAACATCGATACATGAAATACACTGTGCACTGCCGACAATGACGGAGGCAAGGCTAATCTATAAGCAACCTTGCCGATCCTCTCCAGAATCTCAAACGGGCCAACAAAACGGGGACTCAGCTTTCCACGCTTGCCAAACCTCAAAACACCTCGCATCGGTGCGACCATCAAGAAAGCATGTTGACCAACCTCAAACTCCAAATCCCGACGCCGAACATCGGCATAACTCTCTTCATCGCTCGAGTTGTTAACATACGGGCTCTAATCTTCTCCTGACGGCACCATTGGTCAAGCTGCAAACAACTCGGGACCCAAAACACGCCTATCACCAACCTCTTCCCTGAACACGGGAGATCGGCAACGCTTACCATACAAAGCCTCGAATGGAGCCATCTCGATCGCCGATCGATAATCGTTGTTATATGCAAACTCCATCGTGCATGAGCATCTGGTCCCAATCGCCGGGAAATCCAACACACAAGCCCTCAACATGTCTTCGAGAATCTGGTTCACCCTCTCGGGCCCGCTCCATCGGATGCGAGGGTGAAAAGTCATCTTTGAAATCGCACTCGGTGCCTAAACCCTTCTCGGAGCGCTCTCGAAACGAGAAGTGAACCTCGAATCACGGTCGATCACGATCCTCACAGTACACCGTGATAACGAATGATCCGCTCCAAAAACAATCTGCGCCCATTGCTCCACGGTATAAGTGTCTCTACCGGGAATGAAGTGTGCGCTCTTAGTCAATCGATCGACTATCACCCAAATCGAGAGAACTTCCTCGAGTCCTCGGCAAGCCGTAAATAAAGTCCATGGAGATCTCTTCCCATTTCCATCGAGGTACACTCGGTGTTTTGCAACAAACCTACTGGTCTGCGCTGGGTTCCTTCACTTGGCGACAAGTGAGACATCGATCGACGAACTCCGCCACATCTCTTTTCATACCCATCCACCGTAATGTCCGCTTAAGATCTCGATACATCTTGGTACCCCGGGTGCCAAGCAAACGCGAATTGTGGGCCTCGAGAGCAACTCGCGCGCAATCCTCGCGACATCGGAACACACAACCGGCCTCAGACGTCACCCATCGTCTGGTGAATACACAAAATCAAAATCTCCATCAGCACTAACTCTGTCAAATAATCTTTTAAGTGCGGGGTCACTCAGCTGACTATCAACAATCCGTTGTCTAATCAATGGTCGGATCACAATCGAGCCACTCGGCAAGAACCTCACCCAACAACACTGCAATCTCAGCCCGCTCGAACTCTCTCCGTAATCTGGGCTGGGAACTCAACAACACCGCGGAGTGCGACGTCTTCCTACTTAGAGCATCGGCTACAACCTTGGCTTTACCCGGATGGTACAGAATCTCGCAGTCATAATCTTTCACTAACTCTAACCATCTCCTCTGTCTCATATTCAGCTCCTTCTGAGTAAACAGATACTTGAGGCTCGTGATCGGTAAACATCTGGATCCGCTCACCATACAGTAATGCCTCAAATTTTTGGTGCAAGGACCATCGCCGCCAACTCCATATCATGAGTCGGATAGTTCGCTCATATGGCTTGGTGACGGGAAGCATAAGCAATGACCTTCCCGTCGCATCAACACACACTGACCCAACCCGAACTAGGAAGCATCGGCTGTAAACCACGAAAATACTCGCCCCTCGGGATCGCCAACACCAGTGCTTTGAAGTCAAACTGCGCTTGAACCGGGCCAAGCTCTCATCACACCTACCGTCCCAAACAAACTCGACACCCTTCCTCGTCAAACGAGTGAGGGGCGAGGCTATGGCGGAAAAGTCCTTAACAAACCGACGGTAGTAACCTGCCAGGCTCAGGAAGCTGCGTATCTCGGTAACTGAAGTCGGCATGGCCCACGAACTCACGGCCTCAATCTTTGCAGGATCCACAGCTATACCATCTCTCGAGACTACATGACCTAAGAAGGCAACTTGTTCCAACCAGAACTCACATTTGGAAAATTTCGCATAAAGCTGGTTTTCCCTCAAGGCTGTCAACACTTTCCTCACTGGTCCTTGAATAGATCAGAATATCGTCAATGAACACGATGACGAAGCTATCCAAAAATGCTTTGAACACCCTATCCATCATGTCCATGAACGCTGCTGGTGCATTCGTCAATCCAAAAGACATGACCCCAAACTCGTAGTGCCCATATCTAGACCTGAACGCTGTCTTAGGAATGTCGGCGTCCCTAATCCGCAACTGATGATACCCGAATCTCAAATCTATCTTGGAGAACACATAAGCTCCCTGAAGTTGATCGAACAAATCATCGATACGGGGCAACGGATACTTATTCTTCACTGTCACCTTATTAAGCTCACGATAGTCAATGCATAGGCGCATCGAACCATCCTTTTTCTTCACAAACAACACTGGCGCTCCCCACGGGGACACACTCGGACGGATGAACCCTCGATCTAACATCTCTCCGCAATCGAACCTTGGCCTTTAACTCTCGGTGGCGCCATACGATACAGAGCCTTCGAGATAGGGAGGGTCCCTAGCTCGAGCTCAATTGTGAAGTCAACCTCTCTCTTCGGGGGAAACCCCGGTAATTCCTCAAGAAACACGTCAGCAAACTCCCGCACAACCGGCACTTGATCAATAGTCAGTGAGGGACGGCTCTCTCCGAACAATTTGGCTAGGTAGCCCCAAGCTCTATGAGCTAGCAAACGACGGGCTTTCACAGCTGACACCATCGGCGGGCAAACTCCACCCTGGACTCCACGAAACTTGAAGTCGGGCCGACCGTGGCCACGAACACTACTTCCTTCCGGTGGCAGTCAATCAATGCGTGGTTAGCGGCTAACCACTCCATACCAAGAATCACATCGAAACCACTCATGGGTAGAACTATGAGCGTAGCTACCAGCAACTCTCCGGATATCTCGATCCGGCCATCCTTAATCTTATCTTTTGCTAACATATTAACTCCCGAAGGAGTTGTAACAGACAATTCAAAACCTAGAGGCTCTAATCTCAACCTAGCATGCTCAGCAAACAATACAGATACAAACGAGTGAGTGGAACCAGAGTCAAACAAGACAAATGCACAATGATCCAAAACAAGAAGCGCATTCGCCACGCGCACTGATCTGCGACGCTCGGCCCTCGACGGTTCAGAGCGAACACCCGCCCATGCCGGCCTTTGTTTGCATCTACTGGATCGCCATGGTCGGGCCGATCACAAGAACGGATCGTATGACCCTCTCTTCCACATCGGAAACACCGCCTGGGCCCGGTCTGACAAGCTCCGAAGTGGACTCTTCCACAAGTGGCACAGGTGGGAATCTGCCTCGGACCGCCCTACTGGCGAGGCTGGAACTAGGCCGGAATCCTACGCTGATCCCAGTTCTGGAACTGCCTTGGCGACGCTGGCCGCCTCCTCTGAACTCAAACCTCCTCTTCTGCCCCACTACAGCTGGGACAGGACGCGGCACCGGAGCGGCGCCAGTCCGCTCGACAGGATACTTTCCGTTGTAAATAGTGGCTAGCTGAACAACTTTAGCATAGGTGTTAGGGGCCAGAGCCCTGACATCCTGAGACACACCCTGCCTCAGACCAGAAATGAACTTCTGAATTTTCAACTCAGGGGTTGCTATCAGCTGCGGAGCAAAATAGCCATACTCCGAAAACTTCCTCTCGTACTCCTCTATTGAATCAGAGCCCTGCTGCAGATTTTGGAAAAGCGCTACCATCTTCTCTTGAGCCTCATCACTAATGTACTTGGCTTTAAATTCTGTCTTGAAGAACTCCCAGGTAGTAGGTGGAGACCCAGCTGGTCTCTCACTCGTGGTGGACTCCACCACCATCTAGCTACGCCCCTAACACATGGGCCGCACACCTCGGCCTCTGAACATCGGGGCACACCATAATCGGGAAGGTGTACTCCAAATGGGCAATCCATCAAATTTCTTTGCTAAAGCATCGCTCTGTGGCGTCAAACTTATCGGGTTCCATTTTACAAAATCCTTCAACCATTTACCAAGCTCATCGGCACCTTACGCGCCACTCGCTCAAAGGTGTGGCTGGCTGCTCGGTGAGAGTGGGTGTTGCTGCCTCTTTGAATCAAACGAGTCACCGCTCGATCCGAGCTCGGGACTCTTCCCGCCGCGCCGCCAACAAAGCACGGGTCCCGCCTCTGGCCACTCAACAGTCGACCATCATAGACCTCATAGAATTAGCAAATTCCGCTCCGGGAGCGCCTCTCTCACGGCGCACGATCGCCTCAATGCCTACTCTGGGCTCAGGGGGAGCCACAGGCGGAATGCTATCGATCTCGGCTTGGGACGATGTCCTGCGGTGTCGATCCGATCCCGACACCTCGGCCTCCTCTCGGGCGTCCTCTTCGCGCGGTAAGCGACATCTTTGGCGATCTACACCCAAACCAATAACGAGTCGAACACCGCTCGTCTCCGCTCCACAATACTACACAAGGCATACACTAGATGATGTGTATTGTAAATTCTTAACCCTTTTTTAACAACAAATAGTAAACTTAGGCGCACTGATGACCGCTTGAGTGCTAGTGATCATGGGAAAACGACCTACAACAACGAGTCATACTACGTAATTTATGACTCGAGCTCGATACCAAGCGTAAGGGACCGACCCGAATGGGGCACTAAATGGGCCCTTACCCCAATGCATGCATTCAAAGTAAAGGATATTAAACCGACATGATTTCATATTCCAATTAAAACAAAAACATTCAAAATAACCCCTTTAAAAACTAGACAGTTTCCTGGAACTGTCCTCTGTTTCAAGCACTGTTCCAAGATAAATACATTTCCAAAGTTTACTCACGATCAGAGATTTACTAAAAACCATTCAAAACTGTTCATATACAAAATCTTTGGAATCCACAAATATTTACAAAACATCCTAGGGCTCGTGCCCACTACATGCATTCGGGGAAAAACAAAACACAAAGAGTCATAATACAAAAATCGAGTTGGAAGATGGGCCCCATGATCACGCCTCCTCCTTCAGCATCTCATCACGCACCACGATTACTGTGGAAAACCACGAGAATAAGGGTGAGTAACGAATTACTCAAGAAGAATCCCCAACCGGGTACAATACGATATACATGGTCATCTCGATGAGCGTATGCAAGCTATGAATATAAACACAGAATAGAGCACATAGCTTAGCCCATACTTGGGGCCTCGGATGCCAACTAGGGTCTTAGTCCGAAATAATATCACACACACGATCGCCTATACGAGAAACAAGTCCCGACCTCGGCTGTCTCATCGTCGACGAAAGGTACACTAGCTCACAATCCCAAGGAGCTCTCCGGTCGGTGTATACAGTAATGAGCGTAAGCATGCACCGCGTGCTATCGCAGACTATGGGGTGCCGGGTCTAGAGCAAAATTTGCCCATGTCGATCCACCACGCTTAACTAAATCTTTGGATCGGTGTCAGCGACATAGGGGTGTGAGACACGGACACGTAAACTATGTCGGCTGAACCACCGCACGGGCCAAGGGCGGTCGTGGTAGGCTTACACCGAAGCCGCCCCCGCCTTAACAGTGGCAATCGGGGGCTACGGCCGAACACGCCGAGGACGTGCCGATCTGCCGGGGATGAGGCAATGCCAAGTCATCATCCCGACCGTTGGGGCATTAACAATCGCCGCCACCCTCACCCAAGATTGCGGGGCCTACCGCTTGGGTTAGCTAATCCTCACGGGGTCCAGGGGCGGAATGACTTGCTCGACGTCCCCGCCATGGATGCAAGGTTCTTTATGCATCAGGCCGGATGATGCTATCTACCGCAATTCTAACTCGCCTCTAGCAAGCGACAAACAATTCCATAAAATCCAATACGTGCTCAATAAGAATACAACGAGCCTAGCATGATACTACGAAGCAAGGAATGCAGATACGAGCATGCTAGAGAGGAACAACCTAGCATGGATTAACATGAGAATTAAACCAGGAAAATCATGCTAATCGGGAATTCAGAATAGAATACCTAGCTACACATGTCAATAAACACAAACAAGCAGTCAATCAGCAATCACATAGAATATCGCAGGGTCCACACAACTCCGGTAAGAAATCCTTACCTTGGTGGGGACGATTATTACACGAAAACCTAGGTCGCGAACGAACCCGAACTAGCTATCGAGAACCTATCCATCACAACACAATTACACACAAAATTCTAAATTAAATAAAATAAAATAAAATAAAATAAATAGGCTCGGCTCGGCTCGGCTCGGCTCCGCTCAGCTTGGCTTGGCGGCTCGGCTCGGCTTGGCGGCTCAGCTCGGCGACAGGCGCACGAACACGACTATGAGGCTGCTTCTGCGCGCGAGTGATGCAGAGGCGCGAGGCGTAGCGGTGTTCATGGCGGCTTCGGGCGGGTCAAGGTGCGACAGGGCACCGATTTGGCGAACTCGAGCCAAGGAGGAAGAACGCGAATTCGGGCGATTGGAGAAGATTCGACGAACGATTGTTGTTGGTCGAACTCCCCTACTGCAGCTGCACAAAAACCACCCAGCAACTCGCTTCAACATGGCCGGAAAATCGAAGCCGAAAACAGGGGATTCAGATTGAAGGAGAGAAGAAGAAAAAGAAGAAAAAACTTACCTTCAGCCCGGAGATGGATCGACTTCGAACTAGGGAGGACGAGCTCGGTCGAATCGGAGCAAGAGAGGGGAGAAATCGCCGAGGGAGACGCTGTCGGTTGAAGAAGGAATCGCGAAGAGAAGAAGGAGAAATGGGGAAGAAGGCTCGGAAAGGTGGCTTTTATACCAACCGCTGCGAAAACAAGCATATAGGAAGTCGGCGCGTTTAGAGGCACAAAGACGCCTTGATGGCTCGACGGCGCGCGCCCCTACCTAGCACGCGACACGTCCCTGGCTCGAATCTCACTCGACGCGCTATTTAATTCCTTATTTATTTTCACTCTTTCCCAAGCCCAAATGTCTTCACCAAAATTCCCGATCCCATTCAAATCGACTCATAATTTCTCCGGCAATTTATAATTACGAAATTGGCCCTGCCGGCCCGACCCAAAATTACCAAAATGCCCCTGGGCCTCCCGGGAAGACGGGATGAAATTTTTTCCGGCCGTTACACCACGATGTCACGAGTCTCGTCTCGCGCTCGTGTCGCCTAGTGCCGAGCCGTCGCGTCGTGTCGTGCGCTCGCGCGCCGCATTGCCCCCGTGCCGTGCGCGCGCATGCGCTCATGTCGCTGCTGCGTACTGTCCGTAGCGTAGCCTCGCGCCCGGCCCAGCCCTTTTTTTGCCTGCGCGCTGCTGACGGCTCGTTCGCGCGTGTCGATCGCGCCTCGTGAGTTGCTCCGAGCCGAGCCCTGTTTATTTTATTGTATTTAGGCCTATTTTATGATTATTGATGTGTTTGTTTGGCTCGCTATAGGTTGCTCGGGTTCGATCGCAGTTAGGTTTGTTGTGTATTTTTGCCTTCCGACCAGGTAAGGATTTCTTACCGGAGTTGTGTGGGCCCTGCGATATATTATGTGATTGCTGATTGTATGCTTGTTTGTGTTTATTGACATGTTTAGTGATAAGTGCTCTATTCTGAATTCCCGACTGGCATGATTTCCTATATTGTTTCTCATGTTAGTCCATGCTAGGTTGTTCCTTTCTGGCATGCTCGTATCTGTTCTTACTTCGTAGTATCATGCTAGGTTCGTTGTATTCTTGTTGAGCACGTATTGGATTGTTTGGATTGTTTGCTGATTGCTATGATGAGTTAGAGTTCGTAGTTAGCATCATCGGCCGGTGCATAACGAACCTTGCATCCCGACGGCAGGACGTCACGAGATGGTGCTCCGTCCCTGATCCCGTTAGGGACTAGCTAACCCTAACGGCGGGCCCTGCAATCTTGGGTGAGGGTGACAGACTGTTAAATGCCCCAACGGTCGGGATGATGACTTGGCATTGCCTTGTCCCCGACATCCGGCACGTCCTCAACGTGTTTCGGCGGTAGCCCTTGAGTTGCCACCTGATAGGGCAAGGACGGTTTCCTGGTGTAAGCCTACCGCGACCCGTGCCTTAGCCTCAAGTGCGGTGGTTCAAGCTGACATAGTTCACGTGTCTAGGTCTCACACCCCTATGTCAGTGACACCGATCCAGAGATTTAGTTAGGCGTGGTGACTAGACATGGGCAGCTTGCCACTAGACCCGACACCCCCCATAGTCTGCAGTAGCACGCGGTGCGCGCGAACGCTCATTATAGCGCCCACCGGAGAGCTCCTCGGGATCTTGAGCCAGTGCACCTTTCGTCGACAGTAGACAGGCTGAGGTCGAGACTTGTTTCTCGTATAGGACGTATTGTGTGGTGAGTTATTTCTGGACTAAGACCCTGAGTTGGCATCCGAGGCCCAATTGTGGGCTAAGCTGTGTGCTCTATTCTGTGTTTATATTCATAGCTTGCATACCTTTCTGCTAGATTACCATGTATATCGTATTGTACCCCGGTTGGGGATTCTTACTGAGTAATTCGTTACTCACCCTTATTATGTGGTTTTCCACAGGTAACCATGGTGCGAGACAGGATGGCTGGAGGAGGAGCTGTGATCATGGAAACCCGTTGTTCAACTCTGAGTTTTATGTTTATGATTTAAATGTCCTCTGAATGCATGTAGTTGGGCACGGAGCCCTAGGGTGTTTTCTGAATGTATTTCCGGATTCTAGCATTGTTGTAACTATTGTAAAGCTTGTATGTTTTAAATAAATCTCTGATCAGAGTAAGTTTTGTAAATGTATTTGTCTTGGAACAGGTGCTTGGAAACAGGGACAGGTCCCAGGAATTGATGTTGATTTTTAAATGGATGTTTTATGTTTTAGTTTTTACTTAGAATCCGAACACCCTATTGCGAATTTTCTGTAGATTTGAATGCATGCATTGAGGTAACGGCCTATTTTAGAACCGTTTCGGGTCGGGTCGTTACAGAAGCCAAAGAAACTCACGATAGCGTAGATCAATCGCATCAATCGCTAAGTTTTGGGGAACTAAGCCTCACCTTCATTGAGGACAATGAAGATTTTAAGTTTAGGAGTGAGGGCAGCCCAGTTTTTAAACTTTAAAAAAAAACCATCAACTTACTCCGGCAAAAATAAGAAGGTCGACTTGCGTATGAGCCCAAGGATACCCTAAGTATTTCGTTGTCTACATTAGCGCAAGCTTGAAATTCTTTTGCTAAGTGGAATTGTTTGATGCTCAAACGATTTACGCTCAGAACTATGGAATTTAGTAGATATGAGTGCAACTTGCGAGGAATGCAAAAGGCATAAATAAAATCCTCAAAGGACACAAGGACCGAAACAAATACCTTTGAAGAGTAGGTTGGGCAAACTTTGAACCAGTGCGATTGCAAAACAATAGGTTGAGCATTATGAAGTACTTGCGATGAGGTTAATTTTTCAGTCATGATAAAGAAGATTTTAAGGCTTAAATTGAATCTTTTGGAAAGTTTGAATTTTGCGAAAAGAAAGAAGTTCCTTGCTGGAAATAAGACGTGTGTTAAGAAACATGGAAGTAGACGGGAAGAAGGGTAGAAATGCTGAATTAATTAAAATAAGCATCCTAAACAATTAAGCATTACTTGAGGACAAGCAATGATGTAAGTTTACGGGTGTGATAACTCTCGAAGAGAGCATATTTTAGGCTGCTTAGTTTGCATTATTTTAATAGTTAAGTAAAGAATATATGCGTTTCGAGAAGAAATACGGAGAAATAACTTAGAAAATCAGCATTCATAAAGTAGCATCAGAAGCATGAATCTGCGCTTTAGCGCAAATCGCAAAGCAATTGTGCCTAATTAACGCTTTTCAGCAGGATTTCGCACAGCATCGAAGGAAAGACAACAATGCGAACGATGACCATATCGCGCAAAGACGCAGAACCCAAAGAAGGAAATACGTTCGGACAAAGTTTCGTCTACAAGGAAAGAATTAGATAATCAATTATGCAATCAAGGCGGCAACAATCAAATAAATCCTGATGAAAATCATGGAATATGCATTGATGATGATTTGTACAGCTCACCTCTACTTGCGGATCACGAAATTCAACCCTATAAGTAACAAAGTGAGGAGTGTAATTCATTGAGCTGGTCGGTTAGCCATAAGCCGATCGAGGGACGAAATCTAAAACTTGAGTCTACTGTCGAGGAGCAAATGGTGGTGCCGTGGGAACTGATGAAAAGGAGACTACAAACCTTCAGCCGTGCCAATTCCATTAACTATTTTTAGGAATAGTTGTAGTACTTAAACATTTCATAGTCATAATAAAATCGTCTGGTTTAAACTTCTATATTGTGTTTATTTACTATGATTGCGTTATAGGAGTATATGATGGCTACTTATGAATAGATCATGCTACGAGTGTAGGTCATTGAATGTTACACTACTGAATATATATATATATATATATGCGTCGATTAGCTACCTACGCATGTACCTTGCGGAGAATCGGAAGAAGAACTGCATGTAGACCCAGTACGCTACTTTAGGTTGCATGAACAACTGTTCAGCATTTAGGGAGTTAGGAATAACCTCACTACTGCTTACGTTGCCATGTGGGTTCTTTGGCATTTAAGTACAATAAGCATTCAACATTCAAATTTTACTTTAAATTGCGCTAATTTCCCTAGCCTTTTATATTTAAGCTTTATAAATCATACATGCATCTTGTTTATATAAATTCCCCATTTTAATGCTATTCTAATTCTAAAATTCATTTAGTTAATGCAAAAATATCTTCAAAATATATTAAGATATTAGCCTAAATAACGCTATCTTCGTGAGCTATCAAAACCCTAATCCCAAGGTGGGGAGAAGAACTCCAAAAAGAAGCACATTTTCTCTCTTTGTTCTTCTCCTATTTATAGGCTTTGAGATGTTTGTGGACCAATGAATTGAATATTGGAAGGCAAGGAATTGGATTTGGAAAATATCTTTTGTTCAAAATTGAAGTTGGATTTGGGAAATATATTTTATCAACATTATCTTTTTGACATCATATTTCATAATTCTCGCGATTCATTCTTTTATATTCTCGCTTATCTTTTTACATTAAATCCCTTAAATTTTTCGATTAAAAGATCTTATGATTCTGTAGCTTTCCAATGCGTCCGTTTTTGCATTCCGGTCTTCAACTTTTCTAAATGCGAAGCTAATCGGCAATCCCCAACGCCTACAGATATAATAAGAAATTAGTGAAGCGTGAGATCTTTGGCATTTAAGTAAAAAAAAAGCATCCAATGTCTACACTTTGTTCCAGAAAGCTTTATCTTTTCCTTTTCTTTTTATATCCAAGTTCCTAAATCATACATGCATCTTATTTATATAAATTTCCCATTTCAATATTATTTTAACTCTAAAATTCATTTAATTAATGCATGATACTATTAAAATATTAGCCTAAATAACTGTCTATTTGAGAACTATCAATAGTTATAGAATCACCACAACAATATTCCCTCATCACCATGCCTCTTACTTTTAGAAATGAAATGAATGTTACGATAAATCCCTAAGAAGATGACATGTACTTTAACTAAGACTTGCTAAAAAAAGACTGTGTATACTTGCACATTTCGAATTCAAGAGACGCACAAAGATTTAAAACGTTATTTATTTTCGATGAAGCATACTATTGAAACGCGTGATCCATTGAGAGTCCAACATGCAGCATGACTAAAGTTTCCAAGAAAGCTGAAGCACATTGGCCTTACGCAAAAGAACGAGATACTACGTTGTTTGGCGCTCTCGCATTCCTTACCCCTGCATCTGCCTTCCACCATTCCCCAACATTGTTGAAGTCGCATCTTCTTTTGATTCAGGTAGTGATGACTCTGCAAAAGAAAATTAAAGGAAGTCTTTGTCTTTTTTGCTTTATCTTCTTCGCATTACTCTTTTCTAAAGAAATTGTTAATATAATTCGATCTTCGTTTCTTTTCGCAGTTGCTCTGATTCACTTTTGTGCATTGACTATTTTTCTTTGTCTCTCTGCTATACATAAAGTTTAAAATATTAACTAGAACTTGATTTACCAAAGGGCTTCTGTTTGTTAGAATTTCAGCCAAGGTTACCAAAGGGACGGACCTTAGGTACATATAATAAAACTAGTTAGGTACTTAGAGCTGAATCTGAAAGCGTGAGTGTTGGAAATCAAACCTTAGAAAAGCATACATTTGGGGAAATTATGTCTTAAGTTAGAGGTTAATAGCCATAGCTTCTAAGAAGCATGTCGCAGCCCTCTTGAAGCCCCAACGTCGTAGTTGATTCCTTTGCTTAGATCAGCCGCTTTATGCTCAGGCGAGTAATTTTAAGAACTACGGAATTTGGGTGAAGGCATGAGTGAAATCAGAGTTGGTGTATACTGAAACATATAGAAAGAACAAAGAAAACGCCATGAGGGATTCTAAGATGCTAAAATGGGGGAATAAGAGAGAAAATAAAGACAAAGTATACAAAAAGATTTGAGCAAAGTTCGGCTAGTCCAAGGATTGAGTAAAAAGGTTCTTCATCACTAAGGAATGCCCAATTTACTATGTTGATTAGGAAATGGACCACGAAAAAGGAGGAAGTGTTTTAGTAATAGGAAGCCATGGGTAATCAAGCTCAAACGTTAATAATTGTTAAGTTAAAAAAATAGTTTTCTAAAACGTAGAGTTTACAAAGCGAGAAACAAACATGACATTATGATAAGCGCTTTCATTACTAACTACTTTTACACCAATTATAGCATTGCCCTGACCGGCTATGATTCAAGTTTGGGAGTTTGATAACTCTCAAATCGAATTAACATTTAGCATATTTTAGAATAATTGTTTAAACTATTGTTGAAAGGATTTGAGCAAAAAATAAAATAAAATAAAAATGGTAATTAAAGGTGTAAAAGACTAATGCTTACGAATCAAGAGACTAAAACAAGGAATGTGAATTATGAGGTGGAAAGATGAGGAAATTATTAAAGATTTCTTATAAAAGAATAACTGCACACTAATGAACAATTGTTGCAGGAAGCAGTAAAGCAGAGTGCGAGCGAATGCGAAAACACCAAAGTTGAGCGTCAAGAATGTGGATTTACGAGAGTCGAACCCAAGAAGAAGTGAAATGTGAAATTTTAGTCAGATCGATGAAAATATACAACTAGATAAATCTGGGATTCTTTCGCTTTGCCACCGATTAATTATTGAAGATCCAAACGGAAGAAATCTTGTAGCCTAAGTCAAACCCTAGTGTCTCAAATCATTGTTTTTTTTAAACCCTAGAAGGAAACTATAAAAGAAGGAACACTCCTAAAAAGAAAAGAGTCAAGATTTGGTATTTTGAGCAAACCAGAAGACACAAAGTGTCATAACTACGAAGTCAAATTATTGTCGATAATTTTAGTAGTTTTTACATTGTTTTTCTTAGTTTATTTCAGTACGTTTTACATTGTTCTTTTGACTCATTCTACAAGTTGGTAATCTAATGGTTATCATGATTTCTTCATCTATGATATTTTTTGTGTGTCCTTGTTTGCATGATGAACTAATTCTAATAAGACGACGTTGAGAAAAAGTGGATTGTAGACGCATGTGCTAGGGAAAACTAGGAAGGTATAATTAAAGCATGTTAGATAAGGGTTTAACTCAATAGTAAGTGTTGACGGCCATCCACACAAGCCAATAGGTTGTTAAATCGAAAGAAGAGATAACTTACGACTAATTTACATGTTCTGTAGGTTAATAATTCATGTTCCTTGAATTATTATAAATTATTTCCACAATTGCACAAGTATATGTTTTCTGTAGTAAGTGATAAGTAAATTAATATCGTCTCCTCAGGGGATGCGATTTTACCAAAAGTTATAGTTTAAAATCAAGTGCAGAAAATAGACAAATGGAGTTGGGTTTGGGTTTCCTTGCGTTTAAGCAAAGGAAAGTTGAAATGCATAAAGTTCAATTAAATAAAAAGACTTAACTAAGGTACTCATGGAATGCATTCACTGCAACAGGGGAAAGATGCGGTAAGGAATAACTATCACACTTTGCCCATTTTTACCCTCTTTTCAAAACTTTTTTTTCTACAAAATCCTTCAAAGGGTTTTTTCTCCATTCTCCATCTTTATCTTCTTCTTTCTTCTTTACGTTCTTGATTCATTTGAAAAAAAAATCCAAATTTTCTCTCTTCAAAGGTGTCAATAAACCACCCGTAACATAAAGAATCATCCTGGTACCAAACTAGATTTCTCAATTGGTCCTGACCAACATTTCTGATTTGTTCTATCCAACATTCTCGATTGATCCTATCCAACATTTCTAATTGATCTTGGAAGAATTTTCGATTGATCTTGGCAGCATTCCCGATTGGCTCTAGCATCAGTATTCTCAATTGGTCTGGCATCAATATTCTTAATTGGTCCTAGCATCATATTCTCAATTGATCCTGAAATCAGTATTCCCAGTTGATCCTGACATTAGTATTCCCACCCTAGCATCAGTATCATCATCATCCCAATTGACGCATCATCATCATCCAAGGACCAACTCTGGTTAATTTAACTCTAAGCTTGACTTGTATTCCATATAAAATCCAACTTAAGGGGGAGTGTTGGTTTATGTTAATTTTAGTAAGATAGTATTTTTATTTTTTCTTAATTATTTTTTCCTTATAGGATTAGATTAAATATTATTTTATATCTTTACCTTTTATGATTAGGTATTATCCTTTTCATTTTATAATTAGGTTATCTCTTGTACTCGATTTAAACCCATTGTTGGGTTCATTATTAAATAAAGAATTTGAATAATTTTGAATTTCCATCTTTCAACAGTCACTACACTAATTTGAATAGTTAAGGGGATGCCTTAAGTGAACGACTCTAGACTAACTATAAATGGTGTACTGACGACACTAGCCAGTGGGAGCCTTCCTCTCGACATCTAGTGCATGTACGCATACACTACATGCTACTGCAAATAGATAGGTTTAGGCCTACACAAACTGACCTAATCCAAGTCCACATGTGTAAGAATCCGTAATTTTCAAACTACCCTTCTTAACGACATGCTACTCAAATACAGTTACAAATCAATGAATATTTGAGTTTTCAAATTTAAATAAATAACAATCTTGGCCAAGGTGTTCAAATAAAAAACAAGTGAATAACAAATAGATGATTTGATAATAGGCATCCATGCCACAAATTAACTGAGAATTTAAAAATGGAAATAACAGGAGTTTAAAACTTTGCGTGCTACTAAGCAAATAAAGACATCTATCATATCAACAATTTCAAGGAAAATGTAGCGGCTCCACCCATGATCTCTTCAACGCCTCCCAGCTAACTGTCTCGGTGATGACCTTGTTTACCTGTGGAAAAGTAAAACCACAGAAAGTGTTAGTATAAAAGAATACTTAGTAAGAACTCCCCAATAGGGGTACAATGCACAAAGAAGAACTTAACATGCTAGCAATACATATTTCTAGACTCAAAGTGTCATGAAGTTCGTCACACGAACCTCTAGCTCAACCATCAATCTCAACTGGTTATAAAGTACGTTACACAACTCTTTAGCTCAACTAACAATCTTATATGGTTATGAAGTACGTTACACAACTCTCTAGCTCAACTAACAATCTTATCTGGTTATGAAGTACGATACACAATTCTCTAGCTCAACTAACAATCTTAATTGGTTATGAAGTACGTTACACAACTCTCTTGTGAGACCCTTAAGATACTCACCTAAACATAAGAATACGACAGGTCATGAAGTACGTTACATAACTATCTAGCTCAAACAACTCAATCACTACTGGTGTACTGACGTCACCAGTCCAGGTGAGCCATCTACCTGACACTTGGTACGTGTACGCATACACCACATGGTGCTGTAAACTAGTCAGGTGTAGGCCTACACAGACTGATCTGGTCTAGGTCGACATGCCTATCTCAACAAGGAAGAGGTGTCAAATGAGTCACGGTCCTAGAGATCCTCACCAGCGATTCGAGTCAGCCTGTTCACACCTATCACCCCAAGCTAAGACCCTCTCATAGCAAGCGTACACTATGATCAGAGCCCGCCTAAAAGGGATACAACTAGGCATCACCAAGGGCGGCATGTCACATCACTTCCCCGGCTATCGAGGGCGGGAACAAATCCTCAACCATCCTAACCAATGAGGTCAACAGTACGTTGTGACATCTATAGCCACTAGTTGCATGTCAACGTCTATTAGCTAGGAAGTTTAACTGTCTATCTACGAGATCACCAAACATGCTCAATATTCTCACACAATCATCCTAACAGGATACTACTCAACACAAGATCAGGACTAGCTATATTCTAAACACACGTCATCACCAGCTTACACATATACCAAGAGAAACACAAAACAACAATAGGAATACCAACATGCTAAGACCCCATAATCTTAGCATGTTTCACAAGAATATATAATTAGAAAATCGACATATAAAAATTGTGTCGGGGACACCCCATAGTCTCAAAGCACGAGTTAAACAGATCAACAGGAAATATAATTTAAGGAAGACATACATAATTAGCACACCGGGACCCCATAATCCCAGAATGCAAGGCACACTGAAAGACAAACAGACAATCATACTGTAACGGCCCAGGTTTTCATCCCGGTCTTCCAGGTATGCCCTAGGGGTATTTTGGTAATTTGGTTGGGCCGTCAGGGCCGTTTATATCTTTTTCCAGTTGCTAAAATTATTAGATGGTCTTATGTAAGTTTTCGAGGCTTTGTGGTGGTGTTTGGGCATGGGGAGATGCAAAAAGAAAATTAGGAGTTAAAGATGTGTTTGGTGGGTTTCGAACCCAAGTGGTCTGGGAAGTCAGGTGGGTGGTGTGGCCAGTTGAGCCACCAGGTGTTTTTGTTACTCTCTCCGCAGCATATCTTAGTTAGCCTTGAGTTCTTCGGGTTTTGGTGCATTTGATTAAATGAAAGAAAATTAGGTTTTGTTATGTCTTCTTCTCCAAAACCCCATGGCCGCCCAACCCTTTTTCTCTCTAGCCATCTTGCGTGAGTCTTTCCCGAGAGTCCTCCGAGTGTCGTTCGGCCAGACCAGCAGCCCAGCCGAGCGGCGGCCGAGCAGCAGCCAGCCCAGATCGCACACAAAGAAATTTCAGCGCCAAAGAAGAAGTCGCCAGACGCCAGCGCCAAAGAAGACGCAGCCAGCGCCTGTGCCGCCGCAGCCGCCGCCGCCAGAGGCGTCGCGAAGACCACGATCCACAAGCGTCCGCCTCGTCGCCGCGCGCGCCGCAGATCGCGCTTCGCGCGCGCGCCAGCGCCTCGCCATCGCCGGTGAGCTCGCGTCGTCTGCGCGCTCGAAGCGCCGCGCCCGTCGTCTCGCGTCTCGCGCGCCTTCGCCCGCTGCGTGCGCGCGCGTCTGCGCCGTCGCGCACCGTCAGCAGCGTCGCACCTAGCGCGCGCATCGCGCCAGCGCTGCGCGCTGTCCGCGCTGCAGCAGCGCCATTTGTGCGCCCATTTGCCGCCATCAGCGCCATCCGCGCCCCGCCGCGCCAGCCAGCCTGCCGTCTTTGCCGCCCGTCCGCGTGTCACCGTGCATCGCGTGAGTTGCTCCCCGAGCCGAGCCCTATTTATTTTATTATATTTAAGCCTTTAGAGTGTGATTATCATTGTTTTTGTTAGGTTCTCGGTAGCTAGCTCGGGTTCGATCGCACTTAGGATTTTGTGTGTAGTTGCCTCCCGGCTGTAAGGATTTCTTACAGGAGTTGTGTGGACCTGCGATGTTCTTTGTGATTGTTGTTTGTATGTTTGTTTGTGATTATCAGCATGTTTAGTTTAGGTGCTCGCTCGAATTCGTGGCATGACTTCGTATGTTGTTCTCTCATGTTAGTCCATGCTAGGTTGTTCCTTTCTCGCATGCTCAGATCTGTTCTTGCTCCGTAGTATCATGCTAGGTTCGTTGTATTCTTTTTGAGCACGTATGGGATTGTATTGGATTGTTTCTTCGATTGTTAAGCGCGAGTTAGAATTCGGGTAGATAGCATCATCCGGGCCCGATGCATAAAGTATCTTGCATCCATGACAAGGACGTTCGAGACGCTTCTCCGATCCTTGGACCCCGTGAGGGATTAGCTATCCCAACCGGTAGGCCCCGCAATCTTGGGTGAGGGTGGTAGTCTAAGCGATGCCCCAACGGTCGGGATGATGACTTGGCAATGCCTAGTCCCGGCACTGCAACACGTCCTCGGCGTGTTCGGCAAAGAGCCCTTGATTGCCACATGTTAAGGTAAGGGCGGCTTCCGGTGTAAGCCTACCACGACCCGTTCCTTAGCCTCAGGTGCGGTGGTACAGGCTGACATAGTTCACGTGTCCAGGTCTCACACCCCTATGTCAGTGACACCGATCCAGAGATTTAGTTAGGCGTGGTATCCGGATATGGGCAGCTTGCCACTAGACCCGGCACCCCCATAGTCTCGTAGAAGCACGCGGTGCATGCTTACGCTCATTACAAATACGACCGGAGAGCTCCTCGGGATCTTGAGCTAGTGCACCTTTCATTCGACAAAGAGAGACAGCCGAGGCCGAGACTTGTTTCTCGTATAGGGCGATTTGTGTGGTTATGGTAGTTAATTCCGGACTAAGACCTTGAGTTGGCATCCGAGGTCCAAGTGTGGACTTAAGCTATGTGCTCTATTCTGTGTTTATATTCATAGCTTGCATACACTCATCTAGATGACCATGTACATTGTATTGTACCCCGCTTGGGGATTCTTCTTGAGTAATTCGTTACTCACCCTTATTTTGTGGTTTTCCACAGTGTAACCAAGGTGTGCGAGACAGGATGGTCAAGGAGGAGCTGTGATCATGGGAACTCGTTGTCGCTCTCGACTTTTTATTTCTATGACTCTTGTCTTTTATTTTCCCCCCGAATGCATGTAGCGGGCACTGGAGCCCTAGGATGTTTTTTCAATGTTTTTATGGATTCCACTTTGTTGTATTTGAGGATTGTTTCAAATGTTTTAATAAATCTTCGATCGTGAGTATGCGTTTAGAAATGTATTTGCCTTAAAGCAGTGCTTGGAAACAGGGGATGAGTTTGACAATCTATTTGATTTTCGATTGAATCTCTTTTGTTTTGTTTTAATTGGGAATCCAAAAACTAAATTGCATATTGTTCTTTACTTTGAATGCATGCATTGGGGTAAAGACCTATTTAGAGCCCCTTTTGGGTTGTGTCTTTACACATACCTAATACACACATATCATCAACAATTCATAAACCAACAATTTAGCATCAGACCACATTCAAATCTGACAACAATACATAGAGCAGCATAATAAATTTTGCCCTATGCAGAGTCCACACAACCTGAGTAAAGAATCCTTACCTGAAAAGTGATACAAAAAGCACTCCACGAAATTCCACAGTAACAACAATAAACAACCCATATATTCAAAAGATCAGTCGCTAAAATCAGCATTAAAATAACATTAGAAAATCATAGTACAACCAAGGAATCACGTCGAGAACCTCACCCAAAACTGCAAACACGGTTGTTCAAAACTGACGAGGCTCAAAGAAAAGAAGAATGACCAACATACGCTTCAATCTACCAAAACTCTAAATCAACAACAAAACCCAAAACGAAAATATTGATTACCCAAGAGTTCGAGGTTGCAAAAACTTACCCACTAAAAAATGACACGTGTGAAGCTGTGGTTGTGAAGGCAGAACAAATCTGAGGGCACGCCCCCCTGCATTCCACCATCAGCGTAAATCTATAGGGGAATCCCACATCGGTTGGAAGGGGAACGAAGCACTCCTTATATAAGGGTGTGGACACCTTCCCCTAGTAAGACGCATTTTTCCCATGGGAGGCAAAACAAATCTGTGAGGCTAGTGGGCTAAAGCGTACAATATCTTGGCTAACAATGAGTTGGGCTGTTACAAATGGTATCAAAGCCAGGCATCGGGTCGGTGTGCCAGGTCTATCAGGGCGCTGAACCTCTAAGGGGGTGGAAACCCATATGGGAATCCCACATCAGTTGGAAAGGGGAATGAAACACTCTTTATAAAAGGTGTGGACACCTTCCCCTAGCAAGACGCATTTTCCCCATGGGAGGAGAAATAAATCTGTGAGGTTAGTGGGCAAAAGCGGATAATATCTTGGCTAGCAATGAGTTGGGCGTTACAACTTGCCTACAAATACAGAATGATGTCCACTAAGTCACAGTCAATGGGAGGCACTTGACATCGACTGAGTCAGCCTGCTCACACCCATCACCTTAAGCTAAAGACTCTTCCATAACAGTCTTTCACTATGATCAGGGTCTCGCTCTAGTAGGCCCAAAACTAGGTTACACTAGGGGCGACATATTACCTCACATCCCTGAACTGAGGTCTGAACGGTCAGGAGAGTTTTCGTACTCTTTGGTTTCTTTATGGGATTTCTCAATTTGATCGCTGCATAACAAGAATGATTACTAAACCTTTTAGGTTAAAAGCCTTCTCCCCTAGATTGTAAAACTAACCCTGAAGTTCTGAAAACACAAAAGTAACCCCAAAGCTTAGTGAATTACAAGATAGGCCATATGGTAAATTTACTAATTTTCCCCTAAGGTTAAAACTATAAATAACTACTTAACAACTTAGAGAACCGTTCGGAAATCATACGTAGAAGGTCGTATAAAAAATACTGGATGGGGGTAGGCATTCTCCACAGAGAATTTGTGTCCATGTGGGGAATTATTTCATATTTATTTTTTTTTCAAATCTCAATTCAATTTGATAGTTCATTTTTTATTTTTTTATTTTTATAAATGATCAAATAGTTAACTTTTAATCCTTATTAAAACAATATTTAACATTTAGTGATAAATATTTATTAACTTTAAATACATATTGAATTTTTTAAGGAATCATGTGTGTTTTTAGTATAAATTGGAGGACGAAGACCATAAACTCTACATAGAGGGTACTACTATTCTCAATTAATTGAGAATCCAAATACTGATTTTTAGAATCGAATCAGTGATTACCACCACTAAACAATTAACTTCACATAAAAACCAATTAACTTCATTTCACATAAGCCAATAGAGCAGTAGCTCAAGCGGCATCAGTGTATACCTAATGACCTAGAGGTCTTAGACTCGAGTCTCCCCCACCCCCTAATTGTTGTAATGAAAATCTTTAACTAGCAAATTTTTTAATTTTACTTCTGATTGTATTCCATTGCAATTTTTTGGTAATGGAAAATATAGGCTACCCCAATGGGGCTTTTTCGATATAACTATCGACGAAGAAATATCCGTCGATATAAGTTACGATGGTGAAATTTGAGACCTACAATGACAGAATCTTCCATCGTGGAAGGCTTTAAAAAACAAGAATAATGATGTCCATTTAAAAGCAGGCGAGGAAGGAGTAGACTAAACCGGGGCATGGAAGGGTTCAGGAGGGTGTTTGAGTCATTAGCGGAGAAATTACAAATTTAGTATTACATCTCCCAGTGAGGTCTCTACACGCGTCACTCCGCCAGTCACCCTTTCCGCGGGATCCCCATCGTCCGATCTCTGTGGTCGCCCATTCTCCGATCCCAAAAGCAAAAGCCAACTTTCTTTGTGAATTAGATGAGCGATCAAGTCACTTGAGCTCTCGCTCATGGCGTGGAAGCAAGGGTTGCTTTCCGAGCTTCCGAGGACTTGATCTGCTTCGTCTAATGTCGTCCAAGGTCGTGTATGAAGGTTGGATGGTGCGGTATGGCCGCCGCAAGATCGGCAGGTCTTTCATTCATATGCGCTATTTCGTGCTTGAATCTCGCTTGCTTGCGTATTATAAGAAGAAGCCTCAGGATAATCGAGTCCGTGTCCTCTGCCTTTTCTTCTCAATTTTCATGTATTTTGATGTGCGCCAATGCCTCAATTACCTCACTCACATTGCAGCTTCCAATCAAGACCATGCTTATCGATGCCAACTGTAGAGTGGAGGATCGTGGCTTGAAGACCCACCATGGACATGTCACTTCTTATCTCTACATTTGCATTTCTGCTTCCTGTGCTTCACTTATTTCCTGTTTTTCTTTTTTTGTAGATGGTTTACGCCTTATCACTATACAACAAGAAAGAGAAGTACCATCGAATTACGGTTTCTTCCTACCTCCAATCACTTTATTGGATATCCTTCGTTTTCTCCAATACTTTATTTATATGATTAACAATTCCTTTTTTTTTGCATATAATAATTTTAGAACAAAATTTTCATGTTGCACACTATCTATTATGTTTCATGTGATTCATTCTTTACATTCACCATATTCTGGGGGTTGCTCTCATTTTAGTTAGCGTTTCCTTTGCAGATGGCGGCCTTCAATATCCAAGAAGCATTATTGTGGAAGGAGAAAATTGAGCTTGTCATTGATCTGGTACTTTTCAAATCTCCTATACTTCCTGTCCAACATAAATTCCAATTGGAGCACCTTTGTAAGCTCATAGAAAATCTCATGAACTGATGAATTTAATCTCATGTACATGTGGATATGTCAGCACCAAGGCTCACAAGTTCCAAATGGGAACAAATTTGTTGGGATGGATAATGGGAGGACTGCTTCCTCCTCAGACCGTGAAAGTCAGTGAGTACATTTTCTTGACTTTCCCTTGGTTTGTATCTAAATATGTAGGAGTATGTAGGAGTATTACCCGTTGCATGTTTCATCTTAATGTGCATAACTTCTTTGTTTCTGAAATACTACCAGGATTAGTGCACAGGAGGATGAGGAAGATGCTCATCCATATTTACGGCGGAGGACAACCATTGGAAATGGTCTGTAAATTGTACTTTTCCTTCTCAGTTTTATTTTCTTTTTCTTTCAATGATATTGCTCTTGTTCCCTTTATCTTTCATAATTTGGTAACTCTTCTTTTAAATTCATTACCATGCAATGTGTGGCAGGACCTCCAGAGTCAGTATTTGACTGGACCAGAGAAATAAGTTCAGATTTTTCAAATCAAAATGCCGATAGTCAAGCCTTTTCGTGGAAGTCTTGGCGTCTAGTTCAGTGCCAAAATGGTCAGCTATTTGTTTTATTTGTGTTATAGCCTTTATATTAAAGGATGGTATAATAGAAGGGTTGCTTGGAGAATTGCATTTTTAATTTTATGTTTGCGGTACTAAAATGAATTTCACAAATGATTTTGAGATTTTTTAATTTAATTTTTGGCAGGACTTCGCATCTTTGAAGAGCTTGTGGAAGTTGACTACCTTGTACGTTGTTCCTTTTTATTCACACACATTAGTTGATTTTCCATTCATTACTTCGTAGTGTACAGGATAATACATAAATTCTCTTTGTAGCCAAGGAGCTATAGTAGGGCAATGAAAGCTGTTGGTGTAGTGGAGGCTACTTGTGAGGAAATCTTTGAACTTGTCATGAGCATGGATGGAACACGGTTTGAGTAGGTGTTTCCCTTTTCAATTTGAGACACTTGTAGACTTAGTGTCATTGTTTAATTTGTTTATTGATATTATTTTTCGATGAAAAAATTTAGTACTTATAAAATTGACTGTAAATGAAGTAATTTTGTTGCCTCTAAGGAGTGGTGTGGTGGTCGAAGGTTTGAGTTTTGAAGGTTTGCTCCCCTCAAGGTCTCAGGTTCAAGATTCACTGTGAGGACTCCGAGACCAACCCTAGTAACGACAAAAAAGGATATTGTTGGGAAGATGGAAGCAGAGGAAATAAAAGAGAATATATGGGCCGATAGACGAAACTGGGAAGAACTGATGGTTACATTCGTAGAAGAATTGCCTAACTCGTTGAGGAAAGAAAGGGTCATGATCGTCACAGATCAAGAGAGCTATTAATGCCATTTTGTGGCACTCCCACAAGGCTACTTAGAACAAAATATTGTAGCGGTGTTGAACCATGAGTTGATCCGAACTCATGGATTCCCAAGGGTCATAAGGAGTAGACAGGTGAAGAACGAACTAGCCAGGATTTGGGGAGCAATGTTCCAGAGTCAAGGAACTCGCAAGAAGAAAGACACGCATGAGGCGAAAGGTGAAACAGGGGAAATACTAAGGCACAGGGAAGCAGTGAAAGATTTTATAAGAGGTCTGAGTCAGGAGCACCCCCACAATTGGAGCAAGAGTTTGGCCTGGGTAGAACTTAGCTACAACACTCATTACCTAACGCCCTGTGGGTTGACTCCCCATGCGAGAGTAAATCGGAGATCTTCGACAAGATTAGAGAAGGCAATTGAAAGGGCGGAAGGAGCTAAGAGCGAGGGTGATTTGGAATGACCTCTTTTGGCGGAACTCTTAGACACCGCGTAGCACCGAGCCAAAAATAGGGCTGACCAAGGTAAGGCACGCCGAGAGTTCGAGATAGGGGAGGAAGTTCTCATCAAAATCAAAGCCCGCTGCATCGCTTCAACCCACGGAAACTCAAGGGAAAGGTTAACTGCTCAGTTTTTCAGGCCATACCCAGTCACCAAGAGGGTGGGGAGCTTCTCATGTAAGCTGGCATTACCCCTGGGCATCCTAATTCATAACGTCTTCCACAATTCACACCTAAAGACGAGAACATCATCCGAGCCAGAGTTCACGCCAATATGAACATGTTTGACATCAGAGCTAGCATGGAAGAATGAACCCAAAAGAATAGTTCAAGAAAGACAATCTGCACATTCACGACGGGTAGAGTGGTTGATAAAATGGAAGGACCTCCAAAGGTAGAAAATGATGCAGTTATTGCTCGAACACCACCTTGAGGACAAGGTGGAAGCTTGGCAGGGAGGTATTGTGAAGACTTTGAGACCAACCCTAGTAACGAGAAAAGAGGATACCGTTGGGAAGATGGGAAGCAGAGGAGGCAGAGGAGAAGACATGGGCCCATATGGCCAGACATACACCAGAAGGGACAAATGGGCAGCCCAAACAGGTGCGAGCGGTGGGAAGGTGGAGCAGGCCTGGACCACACAGTCTGAGGGGAGGTTGGGAAAGATAAATTGGAGAAGGAAGAACCAGGGAAGAAATCTTTTGGAGAAATTAGCTAAGTCAGAGTGACTTAAGGGGAGGGATTTCGGTGCCCTCGAATACACCGACCGTTTGTTCTTGTTTTTGTTTTCTATTTACCTAGTATTTTGTAGTATGGACCAAGGGTCATATTTTGGTAATCTATCATGTTTCTGGGTTATTTTATCCTAATCCTTATTATTGAGCATTGATCCTGGTAAAGGTAGCAATACCTTTACACTAACTTGTGACATTAATTTGTAAACACCTTCCGTGTCTCCATTCCTTCAATGTCTCCCGGTGCCTGGCTTAGGGATAGGCGTGGCTACCCCCCGTATACTGGAGCAAAGCTTAGATTTCCCGGTTTCAAAAAGAAAAAAATGAAATAATTTTGTTTCGAACAAAAAAACTACGAAAAGGAAATGGAATTCAGATTTCATATGCTACGTAAAATTTAATTTTATTGTGTCTTGTAAATGAGTTTTTATATTTTTATAATTTGAAGCCTATTCTTTGAGTTGTTTTGTTAGCCTACTATAATTTGTGTGACGAGGTGTGGGTGTTAGCAGTTTTTACTCCTTTATTCCATTTATCCATGAAATCTCTCTCTTCTAAAAAACAATCAAGGAGCATCTGAGAGTTCGCTTTCAATCTGATTTGAAGGCACATGATTGAGTTCCTTAAGAATGTCTGAGTGGTAAAAAATAAGATCCGGTGCTGTAGCTTTGTATAAGAAGAGAAGGAAACAATCCATCTGCCGGACCAAAATCATCTCTTATTAGAATTTCCTTGGACCCTTGGCATTATGTTTTTTTTAATGATAGAAGATGAGGATGGCATGGTTTCACTATTGGAAACTATGAATTTAGTGGAAGCTTACATTTTTGGAGAACGTCATGAAATGTCTCTCATCTCAGAAAATTCTTCTTGAATTTGATTGTTTCCCCAATTCTTTAAGTTGCCAGGTCATGTATTTAGAACCAAAGCCTTAAGACAAAATGTTCTAGCGTTTCTATGGGCATTTCTACATGGAATAAAGCCCATGCAAGCAATATTTGTTAATGACCTTTTTATTGGATACAGTAGCAACTAGAAGATTGAATTAAAACTTGTATTCAATTAATTAGAGCCCATGCTAGTAATATTTGTTAGTTTTCTTACTCCCGCTTCTTCCATGCTTGTTTTTGGTATGCCCTTGGCCTTATATTCTTTCCTTCGATCAATGAATGTTTGGTTTCTTACCAAAAAATGAAACATTAGTTGTCATTATTTTCTTAAATTATGATTTTCTGCAGCCTATTTTAAATGTTTTTGCTTCTCAAAGTTTTGTTCATCTGGTAGGTGGGACAGCAGTTTTCAGTTTGGTAGCTTAGTTGAAGAGGTGGATGGACATACGGCAATACTTTACCACAGGCTCCAGCTAGACTGGTTTCCAATGTAATATGCCTCTCAAGTAGTGATTGAATATCTGAAAAAGCTGGTGCCTATTTCTCAATTTTGCATACAAAGATTTTACGTGCATTATTAAATCAAATATAAATTAATTAAAGTGTCCCCAAGAGGTGGCACAATGGTTGAAAATTTGGGTTTTGAAGGTATGCTCTCTTTTAGGTCTTGGATTTGAGACTTACCTGTGATATTACTCCTTTGATGTCTCCGGTACCTGACCTAGGGACGGGCATGGTTACCCTTGTTTCAAAAAAATTAATTAAAGTAAAATTTTGATAATAGACGTGTTTTATTCCTTGACAATAACCATTCTGTGGAGTGATTTCTATGTATTTTTTGCTGCTTTTTTCATTCTTTCTTTTAATCATTATCAACCCTCGAAAGTGGTTTCTGTTGTCTATAATTTCTCGAGTGCTTTTCACTAAAATATAGTGCCCTATGTACAACCATCTTACATACTTCTTTTCCAAGATTTCAGTTTGATGGAAAAAAAGAGAGAACTTGCAATTGTTTTCAAGCATGGTTATGATTTTTGCACAGAACGTTTCAAGTTCTTGACAATTGTTTCAGAGCATTTCTTTTGGTTTTGGATCTTTAAAAAATATAGCTGTAAACCCCCCCCCCCCAAATTAGTTTGAGTTGGTTTTCGAGAACAACCCATAGGTTCTAGGAGTTATTATTATTATTATTAAAACATGTTGTGGATGGTGCAATGTTTTCTCTCTTGGTGTTCCTTTTTTCCTATTGTCAGTTTCTCATGCTATTTCAGGTTTGTTTGGCCTCGTGACCTTTGCTATGTGCGTTACTGGCGTCGAAATGATGATGGAAGTTATGGTTAGTGTTTGTATGATCAACTCTTGTTTGTTGTTCTTACTAGCACTGAAATACCTTTCTATTCTTCTTTGGTGTCATGCAGTGGTATTATTTCGCTCAAGGGAGCATGAGAACTGTAGTCCACAGCCAGGGTATGTGCGGGCCCATATTGAGAGTGAGTTTTCGAACATTTTTCTTTGGGACTAAAACTTTGAAGAATAGAGCTATTTAACAATGATTTCACACATGCCATCTCATCTGAACCTCTTTTTTTTCTTTTCTGGTTTTCTAAGGTGGAGGATTCAACATTTCATCTCTTAAACCTCGAAATGGGAGGCCAAGAACTCAGGTGCAGCATCTCATGCAGATTGATCTGAAGGGATGGGGTGTGGGCTATTTGTCATCATTTCAGCAACATTGTCTCTTGCAAATGTTAAATAGTGTTGCTGGTGGGTTCTTCTTCTAGTTATTGCTCGCACTCAGAGTTTGTAAAATTGCATCACTATAACCGTGATGTTAAGTTTCTGCATCTGGCATGTTCTGAATTATTCCTCTCTTCTTTCTTAAGATTTTTAAGGCGTAGGAAAATAAGGGATTAAACAGGAAGAGGGAAATAGAAGATAAAGAAATGAGATGTTTTAATATTTGGTGACAGTTTGGAGTTTAGTAAAAGAGCAGTTGATTGTTTATTACTTATAGTTAGCACTGGTGGATGATGATTGGGAACCAGAAATTAGAGGAAATTAATTATGATATATTTTTTTTTTTAAGGGTTCATAAATAAGAGGATGAAAGCTCCTTGGGTGTTTTTTTTCCCTTTTTTTTCTGGCTATTATCTGGTACATTTGGGAACAAAGAAGCAATAGAACTTTCTAGGCATAAATTAAAGAAAAGACTGAAGTATTTATACCTAGGAGAAAGTTCATCTTTTATTATCTTTATTATGGTAGCTAGTTTGGTGATAATTTGTTCTTTTGTATCATACATGATGGCCTTCTCTAGCTGTATGTAATGGTTTGGAGGGGCTCTGTTTTGTTTTTGAAACAAGGGTAACCACGCCTGTCCCTAGGCCTGGGAGGGGCTCTATTACTTATTAGAACTTTGTCTGTCACTTTTTACTCTAGATAAATATTGGTGGAGATCGCTCATTCCAAATTTCATCATGTTCCTAAAACTTTTTGGTATTTTCAAAGAGATTTAGGTGGAATAGGCTTATGAATAACTATATTATTTCTTTATGGCAACCAAACAGTCATCATTTTCTTCTTCTTTTTTTCATTTGGATAGGGCTGCGCGAATGGTTTGCACAAACAGATGAAAGGAATGCTCCTCCTAGAATACCAGTTATGGTAAACATGGCATCAACTTCAGTTTCAGCACAGAAGAGCTTGAAAGTGCAAGGTTCCAGTGTTCATGCTAGCTCTTCTATTGACCAAATGGCTGCAAGTAGAAACTCGGTGATGTTGGATGAATACTCTGAAGAAGATGAAGATTATCAAATACCTGAGAATGAACAAGAGGTACGGGCAAGTTGCTGTGAAATTCATTGGGTTCTTAATTTTTTAATTTATATGTTATTTTGAGAATAAATATATAAATTAATTAGAGGGAATTTGCTCCAAGTGGCAACTTTTTGGTTGTCTATTTTAATTATAACATTTTTTTAGAAATATTTCATCAATGGTAAAATTTTAGACGTTTGCTTTTGCATATTTCAATTTTGTCCTTCACCGTCTCTTGATTGTAGACTATTTGGTATACTGATTAAAGACTACGTTGATTGTTCTGAAAAAAAAAGACTATACTCATTGAAAATTGTCCGTGACATTGATTGAAGGCTGGTTGTGGCATTGGTTGAACATTATATGTGCATTGATTGAAGCCATCAAGTAGAATTTTTCGTCTTTTTGTTAGGCCTGCCCCAATTTTCTGCAAATTTCTTCTAAAAAGTTGCTATTCATTACATTTTTTTGGTTCTTTTTATTATACATGAAAAAATCCCTAAATTATAATATTTTTTACTCTTTTTGTTCTGGCATATTTTCCCCTCATAGCAAAACTGTTTAAATTTGTAGGTGTACCCAAATGAACAGGAGAATGATATTAAGAGAGCAGGTAATGCATTCTGTACATGAGTATTCTTATGTTATTTAGGATAAATATTTGCTTAGTAGTGCTGATTTAATTCAATATTTTGATGAATATAAGCCTTGGAAGAAGAACCAACAGATCAAATTGATTTCTCCAGTTTCTCGGGAAGCGTAAGGCATGATGTCCGCGATGGTTCTCGAGACTGCTGGCGAATTTCTGATGGAAACAACTTCAGAGTTCGCAGCAAGACCTTTTGTTTCGATAAGACTAAGGTTCTTTAAAGTTTTTCTGCTGCTTTTACTAGGATATTCTTCAGGATCTGTTTATATTTCCTAAAGTTCGATCCTGTTCTGAGAACATATATATCCATTCGTAATGTTGTGTTTGAAGATTCCAGCTGGTAAGCATTTAATGGATCTGGTTGCTGTTGATTGGCTGAAGGACACAAAAAGAATGGACCACGTTTTCAGGCGGCAAGGCTGCGCAGCTCAAGTAAGTTCTTATTCTTAGCAGCTCCATACATTACCTTTTCTTTTCCTTCAATTTTCCCGGGCAAACAAAAGGATGCTACTTTTTGACTTACAAAAGCCCAAGAACCCAAAACAAGAACAAGATACTTTGAAAGCTTTTTTTGAAACAAAAGACAATATTTCCATTAAGAATATGAAAAGAAGCCAAGCTTTGAAAACTACCACCCACTATATGCAAAACCATTTATATTAAGACCTAAAGAACAATTACAAAAATCAATACACACTAATGCTCAAAGAGACGCATGAAACCTAGCAAGGGACCAAGTCTTCTCCTTATTCTATTTTTTGATAATAAACCAAACTTTCATCGAAAAAATAATGAAAGAAGAAAACATGGGGGCATACCAAAAAAACACCCCAAGTAAACGGGGAGCCTGTCTATTAAAAGGGGCTCCAATATTCCTAGAGGGCAATTACTAAAAAGTTCATTAACTGTGGTTAAAAGAGAAACATGGAATTTAATGAGGGCCAAATATTGACCGACATCTAAAGAATCTATTATTTCTCTTACCGCAAAGACTCCAAAAAAATCGTATTCAATCCTGTCTTTCACAAAAAAGGTGAGAAACAAAAAAATTCCAAGCATCTGCAAATTAATTCTCTCCCTTGAAAACAACATGCCAAACAAGTAAAAAAATTGACTCCCCACCACAGCCCAATTGCAACCCCATAGAAGGTGATCAAGTTTCCGGCCGCTCCCCACTGCTCTCCGGCATAAGATGCCTCCTCTCAGGACCTCTCAATCCCTCTAAAAACTCTATGGTTCCTCTCACCATAGATCCCATAAATTAGCACAAATGCCGGCAAGCAATAAAAAACGACCCTTATCACGAAAATGTGAGTGAAGTAGAAACTTGTCCACTTGAAGCTACAATCTCTTGGCGAGGCTAAGCTATGACCAAAGACCAGAAATAACTTCTCCAAAACTAAAAATTAAACAACTCTTTTTGGACTGAAAGTATGTAATCCAACTTCTAAGACATCAAATAACACCATGCATTTTTACATTTTGGCTCTCTCTCTAAAACTTCTCTCTTTAAAAACTCTCTCAACAAAACTCTAAACTTTCACCTCTCCCTCCCCTCCGGCGTTGTTCTTCACCGGCGCTGGAGGAGGAACCCGGCTAGAACATCTCGCTAGGGACGACGTTGCCCTCTACCTCCTCCATTGTTCACCCTTGTTTTGGATTTGCTGTGGAATCAAACACATTTTCACTAAATTATCATGGTCTATCTCTCCTCCAACTCTTTCATCTATCATCTCTGATAAAGTGCTCGAACTCATCGGAGAAAAAAACGTCTTTTTATCCAATCGTACTTGAGCTCTTCTCGTCGGTGGTGTTAGATGGCGCTCGGAGGTTTGTCGTCTGACGCTTGAGTCGATCTTGTCGGTGGTGCTCAATAGCCGGCCTTCATGGACGTCCGGTCGTGAGTTTTCTGCAACGGCTGTAGGTTTGTTGGAGAAGACGGCTTGCATCGAAGAAAAAGGTAAAATCTACCCTAATTTTCAAATCGGACCGGTCCGATTCAAGTGAATTGGGCCGGTTCGGTTTTCTTTTTCCTTTTTTCTTTTTTTAATTTAATTTTTAAAAAAAATTTGGGGAGGGTCGTTCGGGTTTGGGGGTGGGTGATGGGGCAGGCTTGGGTCGGGTTTTGGGAAGGGTCTTGGATCGGGGTTTTGGGTGAGGTCTCGGGTCGGGTCGTGGGTAGGGTTTTGGGTCGGGTTTTATTTGGAGTTTTCGGGTTGTTTTTTGTAAAAAATAAAAAATTTCTGGACAATATTTTTACCTTTCTTCTCCATCTGCTTGTCTAAATTGATTGCCCCTCAACCTTGGTGTTGGCCAAGTTTGTAGCATTTGCATATGGTGAAACCATGAGAGCAACAATTTGGAACATGGTTCTTGGAACGATTGGTGTTACATCATGATGATCCTCCTCAATATCGTTGTTGGCTGTATCATTGACCGTTTTCAGACGGACAGGAAACCATGAAAGCTTGACTGTGATGATACATAATTTATCCTTGCGAGATTCTTGTTTCATCACCTTCCTATCGGCCGATGGATGACGTTCTTCCTCCATCGCTTATGTGACCTGCCCTATTTCATCTGCCTTTGCACGGGATTCCCCTCTCACAACCCATGCAGCTCATAGTCAGATAAGCCGTGGGTCTTCTTCACTCTCTCCACTATCTAGCGTTGAATTGGGATGCGTCTCAGTCTCCCCCTTCCTTCTATGCCAAGTCCATGGGTTCCTCCATATGCGAGTTCTGCCTCTTGGATGTGTAGCTGATGATGAAATAATCCCTCGGATATGCAACCTTCTTTTTAGGATTCAAAGTTGGATGTACAACTTCCTTTAATGTTGTTTTGTACTTACCGTATTATCTCATTGTATAAAAACGGCGCATAACCTGGCCCAAAAACTTGTAACACTTTCATCTTATCAATGAAAATGTTTTGGTTTCCTATAAAAAAATAAATAAATAACACCAGGCAGACCAAAACCTAAACTTCAACAATTTAACCTAAGATGAAAGAAGACCTTCGTAATATGAATCAGGGAGAGTTTGACTTGCAAGTAAGTTTGTATAACCTGTAATTGAGAAGTTGAGACGAGAAGTCTAAGTCTTGTGAGTTTTTTATCGGAAGCTACAAGTTTGCTAATCCCACCCAAACTATATAAACCTACCTTATTTTTACTATACTGGCGTCGAATGCCGGAGAGAAGAGATCGTTTAAGAAATTGGAAATGCCGATATTCTCGGGAACCGAATTGGATTCATGGATGTTTCGGGCAGAGAGATATTTCGAGTTGCATCAACTCTCAGAAAAGGAAATGGTGAATGTTGCCGTGATAAGTTTTGAGAAGGTAGCAGTAGACTGGTTCAGGTGGGCCAATAATCGTAGGGAAATAAAAACATGGAAGGAATTGAAGAGGAGACTCTTCATCAGATTTCGGCCAACACAGGAAGGGACATTGTGCGCTCGATTCCTTGCAATAAGGCAGGAGGGCACGCTGGAGGATTACATACATCAGTTCGAAGTATTATCGGCACCATTACTGCATTTGGAAGAAGAGGTTCTGGAGAGTGCTTTCCTCAATGGTCTCACGACAGACCTGAGAGCAGATGTGATCAGCCACAAGCCCAAGGGATTGGAAGAAATTATAGAACAGGCCCAGCTAATTCAGGATCGGTGTGATGCGAAGAGCAACACCCAAAGTAATGGCAAGGCCCAGAAGAATAGCCCAAGTTCAGGTAACCGAGCTAATCCGACTGGCTATCAGAATCGTGTCCAAGGCCCAAAAAATGAAAAATTCTTTCCCCTTCGTACCATCACTATTCCGGAGAAAGGGGGACTGGTTCGCAGGGAGGTGCCGTCAAAAAGACTGCTTGACGCAGAGTATCAGATGAAAAGAGAGAAGGGGCTTTGTTTTAAATGCGATGAGAAGTTCATTGTTGGTCATAAATGCAAAACCCGAGAGAGTAGAGAATTAAGGGTTATGGTGGTTACCGCTTGTGGAGAGGTGGAAATAGAAGGGCCGGATTTTGAGTCCGAAACAGAGGAGGAAAGCATGGAAGACATAGTTGAGAATGCCGAACTCGCTATCCGATCAGTCATTGGGTTTTCCACACCGGGAACCATGAAATTAAAAGGATCCATAGAAGGCAAGGACGTGATCGTTCTCATAGATTGCGGGGCGACTCACAACTTCATCTCTCAGCAGTTGGTGGAGGAATTGAAATTTGATCGAGCAGAAACCACAAATTATGGAGTAGTAATGGCACTGGGACATTGTATGATGGAAAGGGATTTGCAAGGGAGTTAAGTTGGATTTACAACAGTTCCGAATATGTGAAGATTTTTTGCCTCTGGATTTAGGGAATGTGGACCTAATATTGGGAATGCAGTGGCTACGTAAAACAGGGTTCATGCATATTGATTGGAAGGCTCTCACGATGAAGTTTGAATCGGATCAGGGGACGATAACTCTCAAAGGGGATCCTTCTCTTACCCGTGCAGAAGTATCTCTGAAAATGTTATCTAAAACATGGTCAAAAGGGGACAAAGGATACTTAGTTGAGCTGTGTGAAATACAAAACCCACCAATAGAAGGGCAAGGGAGTATGAAGAAGTTTAGCAACACTGAGGAACTACTTCCTAGCACACGGGAACTTTTGGAGCGATTTCAAATGATTTTTGAGTTGCCCCCAGGATTACCTCCGAAACGAGTAGTTGATCACCAAATCAATTTGAAGGATGAGCAAAAGACAGTGCAGGTGAGGCCATATAAGTACGCGCATGCACAGAAATCCGAGATAGAGAAGATGATTGAAGAAATGCTTCAATCCGGAATAATTAGACCCTGTCATAGCCCTTTTTCGAGCCTGGTGTTATTAGTTCGGAAGAAAGATGGGGGATGGAGATTCTGCGTGGATTACAGGGCCTTGAACAGAGAAACAATTCCGAGTAAATTTCCAATTCCAGTGATCGAAGAGCTTCTCGATGAGTTACACGGTTCAAAGGTGTATACTAAGCTAGACCTGAAGTCTGGATATCACCAGATCAGGATGAAAGAGGATGACATAAGCAAAACTGCTTTTCGTACACATCAGGGCCAATATGAGTTTTTGGTTATGTCGTTCGGCTTAACGAATGCTCCAGCCACCTTCCAGAGCTTAATGAATCAGGTTTTTTGATATTACTTGTGCAAATTTGTGTTAGTTTTCTTTGATGACATATTAGTCTATAGCCCTGATTTAGAAACACACGAGCAACATCTATGGGCGGTATTTAGCACTCTGCAGGAACACTCCTTGTTTGCAAATCTAAAGAAATGTGTGTTTGCACAGCCCAGATGTGAGTACCTTGGGCACTGGGTATCTGCTGAAGGTGTGGAGACAGATCCAGAGAAAATCAACGCAATGTTGAACTGGCCTACACAAAAAACGATCAAAGAGTTAAGGGGATTCTTGGGATTAACGGGTTATTATCGAAGATTTGTTGTGAATTATGGATCACTAGCAGCCCCATTAACTGACTTACTCAAAAAAGATGCATTTCAGTGGAACGACGACACCAACAAGGCTTTTGATGGCCTAAAGAAAGCGATGGTCACGCTACCTGTATTAGCCCTTCCTGATTTTGCCATACCATTCGTGGTTGAAACTGATGCTTCGGGCACTGGCTTAGGGGCTGTTTTGTAGCAGAACAAGAGACCAATAGCGTTTTTTAGCCAATGGTTGTCTAATGTGGCTAGAAGCAAATCGATTTATGAAAGAGAATTGATGGCTATAGTTCTGGCAGTACAGAGATGGAGACACTATCTATTGGGAAGAAAATTTCTGATTCGAACGGACCAAAGAGCACTTCGATACCTCACAGAACAGACTGAGATTCAACCGGAATATCAACGATGGGTGACCAAACTATTAGGTTATGATTTCAACATCGAATACAACCCGGGGTTGGAAAATAAAGCAGCGGATGCTTTGTCCCGAGTCCATCAGTTATCCGAGCTAGCCACCCTATCAGTACCTAATCTAATTGATGTTACTCAGATTGACGCTGAGGTCCGTAACGATGAGTACTTGTGCCCCATCATTGACGCTCTTAGGGAGGATCCAGATAGCCATCCGAAGTTCGAACTTCGAAATGACAAATTGCTATACAAAGGAAGAATGGTTGTGTCGGCTACATCCTCGTTGATCCCTACAATTCTACATACGTACCATGACTCGGTTATGGGGGGCCATTCCGGTTTCCTCCGAACGTATAAACGGTTGACAGGTGAACTGTTTTGGAAGGGTATGAAGGCAGCTGTGCAGAAATATGTGACTGAGTGCGAAGTTTGCCAACGAAACAAAACCGAGGCGTGTTCACCAGCGGGGTTATTGCAACCGTTAGAAATACCTGCTAGGATATGGGAGGACATATCCATGGATTTTTTCGAAGGGCTGCCAAAATCCCACGGAAAGAATTCCATTTTGGTGGTGGTAGACAGACTCAGTAAGTATGCTCACTTTATGTCCTTGAGTCACCCCTATACTACGAAGGAAGTTGCGGCAATATTCATTAACGAAGTAGTGCGATTACATGGATTTCCAAGAACGATCGTTTCGGGTCGAGACAAAATTTTTATCAGCCATTTATAGACTGAATTATTCAAGAGTCAAGGTACGCGACTGAAGAGAAGCACGACTTTTCATCCACAGAAGGATAGGCAAACTGAACGTGTAAACAACTGTCTTGAGATTTACTTAAGATGTTTTTGTAGCGAGCACCCCAAGCAATGGAACAAATGGATGGCTTGGGCTGAGTATTGGTATAATACCAACTATCATATCTCTATCAATACCACGCCATTCCAGGTGGTTTATGGGAGAGCCCCTCCGCCGCTTATCTCTTATGGAGAAAACAGGACTTCAAACGATGTTGTGGAACAACAATTGTTAAAGAGGGATTTGGCTCTAGCAGCTCTGCGGGAACGGTTACACTTGGCACAAGAACGGATGAAGCGTTATGCTGATAAGAATAGGCGGGAAGTAGCTTACACTGAAGGGGACATGGTGTATCTAAAGTTGCGACCCTATAGACAGCGTTCCCTTGCACGACACCACTGTGAGAAATTGGCTCCAAAATTTTTTGGACCCTATCCAATCACGGAATGTATTGGCAAGGTGGCCTATCGGTTGGCGCTACCACCAAATTCTTCTATTCATGATGTTTTTCATGTGTCCCAACTAAAAAAATGTGTGGGACAACAAAGACCAGTGTACATGAGTAACCCCATGCTTATTACCTAAGATTTCGAATGGGTAGCTTCACCGGAGGAGGTGCTCGGATTGCGTTGGAATAAGGATTTGGGACATGAAGAATGGCTAGTCAAATGGGCAGGGCAGCAGCACAGCGAAGCAACATGGGAGGAAGTTAACTACATGAAACTACAGTTTCCGCAATTCCACCTTGAGGACAAGGTGTATCTGACCTCGGCGGGTAATGTTAGACCCCCAATTATACATACATATGCTAGACGACCTCGGATTGAAAATGAAGAGGAAGGAAAAAGGACACCTAGGTTGTTGACGTATGCCAGGAGGGGTAAAAAAGTATTTGAACATGGGCAGGGGTCAGGAAGTGGGGCCGGCAGTTAGAGGTGAGTGCGGTTCGTTTTGAGCCTTGGCGTAAAGAGTATTAAAGAACGTTTTGGCTTGATGGGCAAGGAGGAAATAGTCTCAGGAGTGAAGCAGGGAGGAGAGAACCGGTGCTCTTGAACTCACCGGGAGTTTGCTGTTATTTCTTTTCGTTTTTGCTATTTCTCTTATCTACGTTCTTATGTTGTTGTTATTGTAACTCCCTGGATTTACACTCTGTTTTGTGGTATTATTATCAATATCACAAGTAGAATTTCCATTGTGGGTATCTGGTATTTGTGCTCTCTGCAAGTTTTGGGGCTAGATACCTAACAGAACCATATGTATCCCCTATATGCCTACTTCAGAACAAGTGGCTGACGTCTTTACGAAAGGTCTTCCTAAGCGACATTTCGATGAGATGATTGGCAAGCTGGCAATGGAAGACATTTTTAGTCCAGCTTGAGGGGGAGTGTTGGTTATTTGATGATTATTCTTAAATTATTTGTTTCCATATTTATTGGATTAGTATCTTGTATTTATGATATTATTGATTTGTAGAGGATATTATCCTAGTGTATTATTTGTTTCCTTATTTGTAAAGTAAGGGTTTCTCTATTTAAGAAACACCTGTTATCAATGAATAATATAGAAAAATATTCCTCTCTTTATATTTTGTACAACTACACAAATTAAGCAAAAGCTATGTGAACTCAAGCTTCTAAAACCTATTTATTTGCACCATCCAAACACATAATACTCAATTTCTATCTCTAGGTTTAAACGTTGGTTTCTAGTCCACTGACTGCCCTCTCCAAGATTATACAGCGTGTGTATATATATTGGAATAAATAATCGCAACGCAGGGCAACAAGGTACACCATCATATCACTTGACCTAAGAAGCAAAGATACGTAGATGAGACCCAGACACGACACAAATACAAATGATTTTATTTTTTAAATGTGGGGTATAGGAACGCTATTTATTTATTATATACTATTAAAAGATAAAATTGAAAATCTCAACAAGAGTTAAGCTTAACTGGCATAATATATGTCTTGATAACCAGTGGGTTATGAGTTTGAATCCCCACACTCCCAATACTAAAACTAAAAATGCTTTAGTTTTATGAAAAATAATTAAAATGAAAACCAAAAATGAAAATTTAATTATCATTTGAATTTAACCGATGCAAGTATATCATATATGAAGCCATTTAAATTCAATAAAAAACAAAAGCTCTATATCCTACCTTCTTGACCTTTTTATATTTTTTTTTATTTAAAAAGACTTGAAAGCTCTCAATTACTTATGTTTTTGTTTATATTTGTTGGGTTAAATTTTGAATACATGTTTATTTCTTTAGGTCGCTTCAGAAAAAGGTCTTTTCTCTATCGTCATAAATGTGCAAGTAAGTTATATTTCATTAGAATTTAAGAGGAAACAATCGTACTTTACCGTGAGTTTTTGATAGTGAAGATACTGCTATTTGTTCAGGTACCTGGTTCGACGCACTACAGCATGGTATTTTATTTTGTGACAAAGGATCTGATTCCTGGATCTCTTTTGCAACGTTTTGTTGATGGTGACGATGAATTCCGCAATAGTAGGTTAAAACTTATCCCATCAGTTCCCAAGGTATACCTCAAATTTTCACCTATTTTATGGAATATATTATTGTATCTTGGACTAAGTGCTCTCCACTTTTTATTGAATACTCATTTTTCACCCTGACTCATAGTAGAGGTCTTTCATAATAACCTTTTGGTTCCTTCTCTTTTATTGATTTCACCTATCAAAGAAATAGTTTCGTATGAAAAATATATATATATATATATATATATATATCAAATTTTCATGGAACGTAGGAGATCTTTCTTTCATGAAAGAGTTTGGAATGATTTCTAAAACAATTTGAGAAATTTCAAAATCACCATGAAAATGTTCAAAAATATTTTCATTTGGTTAAAAGTACTTTTCAGCCTCCAAACTCACATATTTTTTAATTAGCTAGTGTGTGTTTGTTTTTTTTTTTTTTTTGAATTTTTAATTATGGCCTCTGGCTGCCAATAATACTTCCTTTCCTCTGTTCTATTATTAATTTTATACTGAGTAGTGCATGGGAAACCTCTGGATGTTGTCGGTTATTGAAATCTTAAAAAAAAGGGGAAAAAAACTCTAGATGATCGGTTTCTCTATTTTTTTGTTAAAATTGTTAATGGATTAAGTGCTCAAACCATCAATAGATTTTAGCTCATGCTACTTTAGTTTAACTGGTGTTTTAATTTTTTCCATAAATATATATAGTAGATAGAGTACAACATCAATATTTGGGTTTGAGAGATCTGAACTTGTAACCTCTAGGTCTAGGATCCATGCCAATTACTACTGAGCTTTGGCTCCTACATTATATTTAATTGTTTTCAAATATTACGAGTATTATTTTATTTTGTTAACTAAAATTATGAAGAAAAATAAATGCAGGGTTCATGGATTGTTCGCCAAAGTGTTGGAAGCACTCCATGCTTGTTAGGAAAAGCAGTGGATTGCAACTATATCCGAGGCCCCAAGTATTTAGAAGTATGAAACCCAAATGACTCTTAAACTTGTAATTGCTTTTGGTTGGCTAAGAACAAGAACAGATTCATTAACAGACTTATTGATGCCTGTTTTCAATCACACAAATTGTGATATTTATGAGTAAATTGATCTTTGTTTGTGCAGGTCGATGTTGATATTGGCTCTTCAACGGTTGCTAATGGAGTTTTGGGACTTGTCATTGGCGTAATTACAACATTGGTCGTTGACATGGCTTTCCTTATACAGGTTTGTTTTCAAACTATGCTGAGGTTCTTGTTGTTAGAGAAGCTTACATGTCGTTCCATTTGCAGGATAAGTTGAGAGTTCTGAAGTATGTTTTAATGTTGCTTGAATAGCACTTTGTTAAAAAGAGAGCTAGCCTAAATATAATTAGTAGCATGAATAAGGATCCTTTGTTCTTTGTTTTTGTTTTTGTTTTAGGTTTTGGTTTTGGATTTGGTTTTTGTTGTAATCGGCTGTTGAATATCAAATTATTCTACAATTTTAAAACGAAGTTTTTTTGCAAAAAAAAAAAAAAAAAAAAAATCAATTGTATTTTTTCAAAATTCATCATTATATTTTATTTAGATCAAAGTTCTTTAAGGTTGTATCAATAAAATCCCAAACAAATTATAATATAATTTAAGCCTTGAATTTTTACGAGGGTATCAATTTACGTATGTGTCTGATTCAATTCAAACCTTAGTTTACACGTGCAAATTTATAACATTTATAAATGATCAATGTATTAATGTTTACAAACAGAATTTGATAGAGTTTGTAAATTAATATACATATAATGTAGTTCAATGTTTAAATGAATACAGTAATTAATTTATAATCTATATTGATACAAGTTCAGTGTAAGTAAACTTTTATTCTTGGTAAATTAGTCTTCGTTGTCGGCTTTTCCAATTGTGGGTCATGCTCCGATCTGTGGGGTCGGACCAGTTCGAGGTCCCATTTTTTGGGAGACTAAGCTGTTCGTTTTCTGCTTAATGAAGTTGCAGTTTTTTTTTTTTTAGTAGTTGTAGAAATTGAGTTTTGCCTATGACTTCTTGGTCATAAGCTGCAGTCAGGTGTTGATCGTGTTGTTGGCTGTTTCTTTTGTCATATTTGATATAATAAAAAAAAGAATATGATTTTGAGAGCTCTTACAAATGTAGGCAAATACAACAGAAGAATTACCGGAGCGATTGCTTGGAGCAGCGCGAATGTCGCATATTCAACTCTCCTCTGCCATAGCCGCTAACTTGGACTCTTATCCATCTGATTGATTCATTCATACCATGAAATTGGTTCTGCTTCTACACACTCTCATTTGTCCACCTCTTACTTCTTTTACTTCCCTCTCAATACCCAATTGCATTCTTTTCTGCCCCAGAAAGTTCCACACATATATGTATATTTTTTTTCTTTTTGTAAAAAAAAGGGGTTGAAAATAGAAATATGGATGGGCAGTGCTCAATCTTTCTAAATTCTCTAGATAAAGGGTACTTTAGGAACTAGAGTCGTTTGGGTGTAGAGAAGCTAGATTAAAGAACGAGATAGATAGAACATGCAGCGAAAAAGAATCACCCAACCTTCCATAACTAGTGGATTTAGAATGGAATCAATACATTTATGTACTTCTGATATTGAAGAGGGTCGAACTCGTGTTCGATTCTGCCCTCCCGCGATGCATCTAACGACAGGAGGAATAATTTGGCAATCGGTTGGGTTGGATTGGGAAGAGACCTACTGTTCTTGGTTGAGCTATGAAAAAAAAAAAGAGTTTGAGCTGAATAGGAAGGTAAAAAAAGAAAGCCTCTTCCGATATTGGTGTATTAAAGATGGATTTTTCTCAGTTCCCTTGAAGCTTTGTGCCTGTAAGCAGTTTCCACCTAGTCTGTTCATTTTTTTTTTTTATTTGTGCTGCATTTCTTGGAGGGAAATTGGATTTTTTTTAAGCGACTAATAATTTTTAATAGCTCCTGGGTTTGTAGTTATGATTTGTAGTACATGAAGTTCATTTTGATTGCTATTTTAGTGATGAAGTTTTGAACGAATTTGAATAAGAGATTGTTAGCCATAAACTATGGATAGGTTCGTTCTAACTTAGCAAACTATGCAGTAGAAAAAGGTTGAACGCTAAGTCATAAATTTGAGATCATAGTGGTGTTTGCTAAATGAATTCCTTCAATTTTATGTACGTTAAATATTCATTTTTTATAGAAACCATCCTAGCCCTAGTGGTCAAAAAGCAACTAAGAGGTAATAAGTTTAATGTATAGTGGTCATCTCAATAAACTTTTTATTATTTGGATAGGGTCAGATAATATATTTTATGAGGTGCACATAAGAATAGATTTTTCATAGAACATATGACACATTGGTCCGTACATTTATCTTAATACTTTAAAGTGTGGCTTAAGGAGAAAATCATTTTTTGACGATTTTGTCCTTAAGCCATATAACATATCTACAAATATGTCATTGTCTTCTTAAAATTAAAAAAAAAAAAAAAAAAAAAAAAAGCAAAAACCTACGGACAAAAAACAATTATCTATGAATTTATTTATAAAAAACATCAAATGCAATTTAACCACATCAATTTATCTATAAAAAATATAAATATTATCTCTAAAAAAATTCCTCAAATTCTTCCATTAATTTATTTTATAACCACATGAAATATAATGCAATTCAATTTCCTTTTTCATATTTTAATCTTATCTTAATCTTAATCATCTTAATATATATAGATATATATATACTACCTTAAAGTGTGGCTTAAGGGGAAAACCATTTTTGGACGATTTTGCCCTTAAGCCATATTATATATCTACAAATATGCCATTATTTTTTTCAAATTATTAAAATCATTAAAATTTTATAGTATCTTCAAGCTAAATTAAGTATAAAATAAAATGAAGATCTTGAAGTTTTTTTTATACTACCTTAAAGAGTGGCTTAAGGAGAAAATCATTTTTGGACGATTTTGCCCTTAAGCCATATTATATATCTACAAATATGCCATTATTTTTTTCAAATTATTAAAATCATTAAAATTTTATAGTATCTTCAAGCTAAATTAAATATAAATTCAAATGAAGATTTTGAGGTTTTTTTTTTTTTTTCAAATTTAGAGAAAATCTTGGTTCCAGCTTATTCTATAAATACCACAAACTTATTATTAGTCATTAAAATCGTATAGTATCTTCAAATTAAATAAGTATAAAATCAAATTAAAATCTTGAGTTTTTTTTTTCAAATTTAAAGAAGATCTTAGTTCTAGCTTTTTCTATAAATACCGCAAACTTATAATTCTTCCTTACTTTTTTTTTTTCAATGTATGATCTGTTTTAATTCAAATTACTAATAATTCTTTTATCATTGATGTTGTAGAAATTCTATTCGGATTGGGATCGAGTCTTAACATTGGTGCACGCGGGAGCCGTTGTCGTCGAAGGTAACAAAAAGTTTTTTCAATCAGTATTTAATTCGTTATCTTCTTCTTCCTTTATTTTTATTTTTATTATATTTTCTTTCTGTTATTTATTTTATGGTTCAACACTAATTTATAATTTTTTTAAAACATTTATGCAGTATTTAAAATTTTGAAGAAGTGTTTATAATGTTCTTCAAACTAGTGAAAGATAATTTTTTACAATTATTATTTTTGTTATTATAATAAATATGGCTTGAACATGTAATTTGTTGGTTATTCTTTTATATGTGATGTCATTAGAGTACTACTCATATTTTGACATATGTACCTATTTATTTTACAAATTAATTAATTAATTATTTATATATATTTTTAAATTTTAAATATAAATCTATACACCATATCGTTTTCATAGAGAATAATAGATTTTAAAATAAAAATATAATATTATTATTTTATTTACTCAATTTGTGTTAAATTAATATTTAAAAATTGATATTTCATCAAAAGTCGTTCTATTAGCGATGATAGAAAGAATGAGAAGAGATAGATAATGAATTTTATCTTTTCTTTTTCAATGTTTTCTTTATTTTTTATTACTTATATAATATAAGGTGAAATAATAAAACAAATAGGATTTTTGAAATTTTAGATTGTTTTTTTTAAAGGAAATTGTATTTTATTTGTCATACTTTTACGTCAAATGAAATGTTTGATAACAAATAAATAAATAAATAAATATATAATAATAATAAATTTGAGCTATTAAAATCGATGTTTTCAAATATTACAATTAGTAGTAAAGATACATGATATATTTCAATTAATTAATCCGGTGTTATAGTATTTTAAAAGAGTTAGAAATTTGAAAAGATGATTTACGTCTATGTAAATGAAAAGATCGAGATGATGATTAGATTAAATAAAAATGATAAACAAATGAAGAAAAAAAAAGAAATGGGTACAAAGTAAAATTTTAGCATAAATATTAAGATATATATTAAAATATATATTATTATTTATAAGTATTTTAATAAATAAAAATATAATTTCACATACCACACTTAGAGAAAAAAATACCACGTGCAAAAGGCACGTTTAAAAAATTCTAGTATACAAAAGAAGTAATAAAATATGCAGTAGGAGAAAGCTCTGTTTCCACTCATTTTCACTTTCTCAACAAAACCATCTTAAAGAATGATGGTTTCGTGAGTTAGTTCTCAATGAATACTTTGTTTCTTGCTAATTTAAGCCTCGTTTGATAACGTTCTCGTTTCTTGTTTTTTGTTTCTTGTTCTTGTTTCTTTTAAAACGAAAAATAATAATGTGTTTGATAACTCTTTCTATTTCTTGTTTTTCAAAGAAAACAAGAAATAGAAACTACACTTGTTTAATAATCCTTTCTTGTTTCTTGTTTTTTTTTTCTAACATTTTAATCTTCAAAAATTTAAAATAAGTAAATTATATTGTATAAAATTATATAACACACATTCAAATATTTATTATATATATTGATTCATTTTGAAAGTTAATGTAAATTAATATGAATTAATCGTTTTATCTATAAAAAAACGAATTATTGATGCAAAATTAATAAATCAAACTTAATTATATTTTTTTTGTAATTGTAATTGTAATTGTGTTAAACTATTTATTAGAGAACACAACTACTCTCAAATAATATGAGGGAGAGAAATCGATTTTCGAGCTCGAACTCGTGATTGTAGAATTGAAATAGATTAATATTAAATAAGATAAGAGTACCGACACATTTGATTTGTGTCAAACTATTTAAATGAGGCTAAATGTAAGTGAATAAAATTTATTTATTAAAATATTCAAACCGACATCAGGTATAGTAAGAATTTAAAAAGTATATTTAAATATATACAAAAATAAATATATTACAAAATAAAAATTTATATTTATATTTAAATTAAGATATAAATATATAAATTTAACTCAAAGCATACAAATATGCATATTTAAAATGTTACTCGTCAATTACAAACAAAAGAATATTAATAAAATAAAATACATTATCGAAATTTCTAAACAAATCAAGCGCCCGCACCACAACAAAAATCTTTTGAAAATAAAGGAACAATCATGTTTACATAGGAAACGGAACGGCCGGGAACTACAATTTATAGTTTCTTAAATTTGACTCAAAATTTAGAAACGTTTCTCACATTTTTTAGGAACGAGAAACGGGAACGATTATCAAACGAACATGTTTCTTAAAAAGAAAAACAGAAACAAGAAACAGGAAATGAGAACGTTATCAAACGAATCGTGGGCATTTGGAAAGTGTGTCAGTTTAAGCACAAGAGGAACTCAGTGTTTCTTTATTCATTATTAAGTGGGTATTTATACAAGAGAACAAGAGCTCTAAGGGCTAGAATTAGATAATAGAATAGCACAAATTGTGAACTTAATTCACTTGTACCGATTGTAGTCCTATCATCCCCCTTCAAACTTGGCAGAGTTATTAAGACTGCAACAGTTTGGCACAAAGAAAGCTTAAATGATCGGTTGTCATAGGCTTTGTAAAGATGTTAGCTGGTTGGTCATCGGTTGGAACGAATTGAAGAAGAACATCTTTAGCAGCCACTTTTCATGAATAAAGTGATCATCAATTTCCCCATGATGTTTTGTACGTACACCATGAAAGACTGGATTTTTGGGGATTTGGAGAGCTGATTAGTTGTGTACATACATAATTGGTAGTTGTCAAAGAATAACATATAAATCTTTTAGCAATTTCCGTATGCAGCATACCTCAGTAGTCACAAGATTTAAACCAATGTATATCACAAACCTGGTTGAAGATTGTCTATCTAAGTTATCACCTGTCCAACCAAAGAGCCTGGTTTAAAAAGGAGTCCAAGATGTGTCGTTCCAAAGAGATAGCAAAAGATGCATTTTAAGGCACTCACTTATAGCATAGTTGCTCATGTATTGAGATAGGCGACTATCAACGAAAATAATATCCGGGCGCTTGAAGGTTATGTAGTGCAATGCTCCAATCATTTGTCTAGAACAAGTGATATCTTCTGCACATCAAAATTTAGAATCAGTCTATAAGTTTGTTGAGAAATGAATATAGAACATGGTTGAGCTAAGGCCATATTCCAAACTTGTGAAGTACATCAGGTATATATATTTGGTTTGAGTTATAGAGATACCAGTACTTTGTGAATTTCCATGCCAAGAAAGTATGTTTAGGGAGCCCAAATCAGACCATATAAAAGATTGTGTTTAGTTGTAGAACAAGTTGACTGATGAAGGGTGCATCAGTACATGTTAAGACAATATTATCTACGTACAGTAAAAGGTAAGTAATGGAGGATGGTATTCTTCGAATAAACAATATTGTGTCAGATAAAGAAGGGAGAAAGTCATATGTAGTTAAATAGGATGTTTCATATGTAGTTAAATAGGATGTGAAACATCCAAACAAGGCCCCATGTAATGACTTCCTTAACCTACAAACAAAGTGAGGATCAGCTTTATCAATAATTGTTGGTTGATATAATTAAATTTACCCCAATCAATTAGCTTAGGCTTTTGGATTGATTGGTGGTTTAACATAATTCAACATGGTATCAGAGCAGGAGATCATGAGTTCGAATCCGAAAGCCAAATCTTTAATATGCCAATGCTTCTATTATAGAAGATGATGTTAAAGAGCTGGAGACGTATGAAGAAGCATCAGAAAACTCAGTTTGGAAAAATCAAACATGGGAGCTGGTACCAAGACCAAGAGATGTCAAACTCATTTCCTGCAAGTGGGTTTACAAAATAAAGCGACACCCAGATGGATCAATCGAAATATACAAGGCTCGCCTTGTAGCTCGAGGGTTTTCTCAACAATATGGCCTAGACTATGATGAACATTTAGTCCTATAGCAAAAATTGCTACCGTCCGAGTCCTCCTAGCACTTGCAGCAAGTAAAGAATGGAAGTTGTGGCAAATGGATGTGAAAAATGGTTTCTTGCACGGAGAATTGGATCGAGAGATCTATATGAACCAACCAATGGGATTTGAGAATGAAGTCAATCTCAATTATGTGTGCAAGTTGAGAAAAGCTCTCTATGGATTAAAACAAACACCTAGAGCTTGGTACGGTAAGATTGCAGAATTTCTTACTCGAAGTGGTTATTCAGTTGCATGTGCAGATTCAAGCTTGTTCATCAAAGGAAGGGAAGAAAAATTGGCAGTTGTGTTGGTCAATGTGGACGACCTAATCATCACCAGAGACGATGAAAGAGAAATTTGCCAAACAAGAGAAAATTTATCAGTGCGCTTCCATATGAAAGAGCTTGGAGAACTTAAACACTTCTTGGGCCTAGAAGTTGATCGAACAAAGGAAGGTTTATTTGTCTGTCAACAAAAATATATGAGAGATATATTGCAAAAGTTCGGCATAATGGAGTGCAAGCCAGTCTCAACGCCGATAGAGCCAAATGTTAAGATTTGTGCTCATGAAGGCAAAAAGTTGGACAATGGAACAATGTATCGACAACTTGTAGGTAGTCTTAACTACCTAACTTTAACTCGACCTGACATCTCTTATGCAGTTGGAGTCATGAGTCGATACATGAAAAATCCAAAGAAGACTCATTTGGATGCGGCACGACGGATCCTAAGATATGTCAAAGGTACGATTGACTATGGTCTTTTATACGAAAAAGGTGAAGATTGCAAACTAGTTGGATATTGTGATGTTGACTACGCAGGAGACCATGACACTCGAAGATCAACCACTGAATATCTGTTCAAGCTTGGTTCGGGAACAATTTCTTGGTGTAGCAAAAGACAACCAACAGTATCATTGTCAACTACAGAAGCGGAGTATAGAGCAACGGCTGCAGCAGCTCAAGAAAGTACATGGTTGATACTCTTAATGGAGGATCTACACCAGAAAGTTGACTATGCAATACCACTTCATTGCGACAACCAATCAGCAATTTGCTTAGCAGAGAATCCAGTGTTTCATGTTAGAACAAAGCATGAAGAGGTGCACTATCATTTTATTAGAGAGAAAGTTCTAAAAGAAGAAATCGAGATGCGACAAATCAAGACAGATAACCAAGTGGCAGACTTATTCACAAAAGGGCTGAATACTGGCAAATGTGGGGGCTTTCGTTGTCAGCTTAACATGGTACGAAGAATAGGAGCTAGTGCTGAGGGAGAGTGTTAAAAGTCATCACTAGCCCATTGAAGTTTAGCCCAAAAATTATAAAAGCCCAATTATCATGAAGAATATTAATTAGAGTAGAAGCCCAATATTCTAGAAGTTTCTTAATAAATTGTAGAAGTGTTTAGAATGTTAGTTTTATGTGGACATTTAAAGAATGTCCTAGAAAGTGTAAAATATCTAGATATTTTTTGGATTACTCTAGACAAATGTGTGGTCCACATTGTCTAGCCCATACTATAAATACTCCTCCACCTCACCATATTTTGTATCCAAGAAAAAGAAAGTGTTGTAAAGTACTACAAAGTGTCTTGTAAGAGCCCTAGTGTGATTTTGTAGGGTGTGTCCTAAACACTTGTCTTGTATTCTCTTCTAAAGTAGTCATAATAAAAAGTGTCTGTGTTTCCCACGTAAGAGTTGTGTTCAACAGAATATACTGCTTTAACCAAATAGAAGACCTGGGATATGATCTCATATAGGCTAAAAATAAACTCGGATCAAAGTATTGCACGTCATAAGGTTCAACTAGTTGCCATGGGATATCATAAAAAGAGGGCATAGACTATGAAGAAACCTTTACTCCAGTGGTAAAGAAGCCAACCATTCGTGTGATTTTATCCTTAACAACCACTTATGGTTGGCCACTATGTCAACTAGATGTGAAAAACACTTCCTTAACAACCACATTTATATGAATCAACCACATATATTATTCAAATTCTAAACACAACCAAATACTCGAAAGTAGCTAATTGTAGGTTTCATATCCCATAGTGTCTCAAATGGTGAGATGAAGCCTAACCTGGGCTGGGGAAGTTTGTTGATCACATGGGCTGCAGTTCGCATGCCTTTGGCCCAAAATCTCCCTAGGACATTCTTTACATGTAGCATGCTTCGACATATCTCTGCAAGATGTCGATTCTTTCTCTCTGCTACACCATTTTGTTGTGGTGTATTGGCACATGTAAACTGATGACGTATTACGCTCTTCTGCAGAAATCGATCAAACTCATCAGACGTGTATTCTCCTCCATTATCTGAGCGTAGGCAACGAATCTTCATTCCTACTTCTCCTTCGACCGATGTCTTGAATTCTTGAAATTTTGAAAATGTGTCAGACTTTTCTTTCATAAAGAAAATCCACACATATCTTGAGTAGTCGTCAATGAACGTCACCATATACCGCATTCCACTGATTGATGGTTGCTTGACTGGACCGAACACATTAGAGTGAATTAACTCTAATGGTCTCTTTGCTCTGAACTTTGACTCCTTGTATGGTAATTGATGAGCTTTACCATATTGACATCCAGTGCAAACAATATCGATCTTGACTTCAAGTTGAGGAAGGCCTTTGAGTAAAGATTTTTCCATAAGCTCCTTCAACTTTTGGTAGCCAACATGTCCCAACCTTGCATGTCATAAATCTGATGTCTCATTCTTTCGAGTCTTATCGACATAAACAGTCTCTGCAAAGAGCACATAAACAGACTCCACTCTCCGTCCTTTCATTGTTGGATTTCCCAATATCTTTATGTCTTCATAGATCTTCACATCTTCTGGCCCAAACAAGACGTAGTTGCCTAATGTTGTTAGTTGTGACACTGACAACAAATTCTTCTTTATACCCGGCACATGATAGACATTGTGTAGTAACACCTTGACAGATTTATTACCAGGCAACAATCGTTGTATTGCATATCTGAGCAATCGGCAACTGTGTGTTGTTGGTTGTACGCACCACACGACTTCCTTTATACTCTTTCTTGTCTCGGAGTTTGCTCTGATCACCAGTCATGTGGTTTGAGCATCCTAAATCAATGATCCAGTCATTCTCATAATCGATGTGCTCTCACACCATCGTCATTAGTACTTGCTCGTCTTCTTCAAAAACACATAGTGCTTCAACATCCCATTCATCCTCTGTCTCCTTTTTGGAAGTTGTCGTATTGCTTTCAATGGACTTTTTCTTCGACCAACAGTCCTTGGACATGTGGCACTTTTTTCCACAATTATAGCAATTTCCTTCAAACTTCTTTCCTTGAGAACTTTTATTTCTTTCTTATGAGTTCTCCAGGGTTGTGTGGTTCCTTGATGACTTTTTCCTTTATCAACATTTCCACCTTTGGATGGTTGCTAAAATTTTCTCCGGCTTTTGCTTGTGTAGAGCGCTTCTTCTTCACTCTTTAACGTGATGCCTCTCATTTGCATAGTTATGGCTTCTTGACTAGCTTGCAAATTTTCGAACTCTACAAGTGATGGTTCGGTAGGCCATCCTTGTACAGCAATGATGAAGCTTCTATACTTTGGTCGCAATCCGTGGATGATGATCCTCTTCATCCGAGCTTCTCCGATAGCAGACTTTGGATCTAGTTCAGTAATCTCCCGATAGATCGACTTGACCCTGTGGAAGTACTAAGCGATCGTCATGTTGCGTTGTGAGATCGATAATAGCTCACAAGTTGTAGCCTCGCATCATTCTTCTTTGACAAGAGCATCGCAAACGTGTCTCATGCTTCTTTAGGTGTTTTGTTGTCCCGAATGTGCTCCAACATCTCTTCTTCGACGGTGGTCTTCAAGGCAAACATAGCTTTGCCTGCTTTGATTTTCCATTTCCGCAAAGCGCCATTAGCATCCTCCTTTGGCGACGTAGTTTCGCTCCCGCCAATGACCTCTCATAGGTCTTGTCCTTGCAAGTAGGACATCATGCATGTTGCCCACGTGTTGTAGTTGTTGTTATTAAGTTTCTTGATTCCTCCGACGACTTGGAGATCACCCATCGTGTTGGCAGTACCTCAGTAATACCAAACAAGTTTTCTTTCGACACAAAACTTGCAGAGTCACAGACTACTCACGACACGAAGAAACTCACTCACTAACAATCTCAAGAAATTGTTTCTGATATGGAAGATCAGTCAGAGCTGCAACCACAGAGCATACTAAGAATTTCAAGAGATCTGACAACCTATCACAACTTGGCTCTAATACCAGATTGTTGAACACAACTCTTACGTGGGAAACACAGACACTTTTTATTATGACCACTTTAGAAGAGAATACTGTTGGGAAAAAATGGAATATGAAATTAATATTGCGGAAGCAAAAGACAAATCAAAGTCTCAATGTTTGTTGAACAAAGAGAGAAAATGTGAGAGTGAAACAAATGTGAATATGTTTCTATTAGAAATGGGGAAATTGGTGATACACAAATGTTGTTCAAAAATTGTATCACAAGATATGTGTACTCAAATGTGGTTTCACAATTGTAGTACCAAAAAAGTATGTTATTGGTGTTACAAACTTTCTCAAGGATTGTTCATCCTTATATAGGTATAAAAATTGAAGCTAATTAATACCTATAACTTACAACATTTAAAAACAAAACATAATAAAACTTAAAAGAGATAACTCCAATAGAGTTATAAAATCAAAAGAAACTTAAAACAAAAACTTAATCAATATTAAATATAAAGAAACTTAAACCTTAAATAAAAACTGAAAATTAATTAAAGAAAAAACTCAAACTTCAACACTCCTCCTTGAGGTTTTTCTTTGTGACGTTGGACTTCTGAGGTTGAAACATAAATTTGGTCAATGACAAATCTTTTGTGAGAATGTCAACAAGTTGCTCTTCATAACAACAAAAAATTAAGTTTGATTTTGCCTTCTTTCTCTTTCTTTCTCGACTTTCAACAAACAAAATTTTGACTTGGATGTGCTTTGGTCTACCAAGTTGAATTTGATGAAAGGCACCAACAAATTTCTTATCACATAATCTTTTTGTGTGTCCTTCTAGTACATATCCAAAATTATCAAACAATTTATAAATCCATATCGCTTGATTTGCGAAATTTTTGTGCAAAAACAACATATCCAATTTCAACGGTAAATCTAACCACAAGTTCTTGTCTTCTTGAAATTCCAAAAGAAGAAACATACGTCGAAACGTTTTATTTAAAACCATCAATTAAATATGTTCAACTGATATCACCACATCCAATCAAATTCAAATTACTTGTCATTCCCAAGACTTTGATCTTGAAATCACTCTGAATGCCAACTAGATTCACAAGCTTCTTGAAAATACCATAAACTTGAGTTCTCTCAATCAAAAAATATTCCCAAGTCATCTTGGTAAAATAATCAATAAATGGAATAAAATATTTACTCTCAATAAATGTGTTGCAAATGGAACCACAAACATCATTGTGAACCAATTCAAGCTTGTCATTGGCTCTAAAATTACCACATTTTAAAAAAGGTAATCTATGCATCTTCCATTCTATGAAACTTTCATAAATTTGACCAATTGAGATAAAATTGGAAAAATCATCAACCTTATTAGAAGAATTCAAGGATTTCAAAACCTTGTTATTGTAGTGACCAAGATGATGATGCCACCTTTTGTTTTCTTCTACTTCGGTATTTAGTGCATGATGACTTAGCGAGTCACCATTTAAAATGAAGGCATTATCAACCATTTTGACCCTTGCGATCTCTACTCCTTGAGGGTCATGAATGACACAAAATTGATCTTTAAATGCCACAGAAAAATTATTATGCAACAATTGAGCAATACTAAGCAAGTTTTGAGATAATCTTGGAACATATAAAATATTAGATATTTTATGTTCACCTTTGTTTAGTATTCATTATGACATGAGTAGATTTTGCCTTCTGTTGGTACTGTCTCACCATGTCCAAGAATCACCTTGGACTGATAGATCTGTCAATTTGGCTAAAAAGATTGATATCTTTAGCCATATGGGTAGTGCATCCACTGTCAATAAGCCAAGAGGTTGACTTGTTGTCGTTGACATGAGAAGCCATAAATAAAAAGTTTGTTTCTTCATTGTCTTCTGCACAATTTGCTTGTTGTTGGAGATTTTGTGTTTGGTTTTGTTTGGCATAACAAAACTTCTCTGTATGCCCATCCTTGTTGCAATAATCACAGTGGTAGAATCGTTTGTTCTTGAACCAACAATTTTTCTCATCATGGTTGGTCCTTTTACAAAAGCGACCTGGAGGAAATTTTGTTTTTTTTATGCTCCTCCTTTCTCCTTGCTTTCTTGACCTTTGGTTATTTGTCTACCATCTTCTGCAACAAGTTTATTATTTTTAAACATGGCATGAAATGCTCCTTCAACATGCTCCTCATTACGTATTGTATCTCTTTGCTCCTAGGCTTGCAATTTGCTAATTAATTCAGATATGGTAAGAGTAGTCAAATCGGAAGACTCTTCTATAGCTGAGATCTTTGACTCAAATTTGCTAGGAACGCTGACCATTATTTTCTCCACAACTCTTTGATCTGAATGTTTTTCACCAGCAAGTCTTATCTGGTTTAAAATGGTCATCACTTTCGTTGTATAGTCCCTCACAGTATCTGAATCCTGCATTTTTAGCATTTCAAACTCTCTTTTGAGAGTCAATAATTTGACAGCTTTAATCCTTGCACTTCCTTCAAATTCCTCTTGCAATTTATCCCAAGCTTCTTTTGTTTTTTTACAATCAATAATCCTAGCAAATATAGGATCTGATAAAGCAGCATGAATCACAGATAGAGCTTTGGGCTTCTTCAATTTCTCCTCTTCATGTAATCTGATCTGATTCAACGTTGGATTTTCTCCTAATGGTTGAGGATCAGCATCAGTAGAAACACATTCCCAAAGGCCAAGGGCTTTGAGATAGGATTGCATTTTAACAACCCAAAATTGGTAATTTTCACCATTAAAATGTGGAGGAGAGGTGACACCAAAATTTGAAGACATATTCAAATACAAAAACTAAAATTTTCACTCTCAAATACAATCACAGTCCTTTAAATCTAAGGCTATGATACCACTGTTGGGAAAAAATGGAATATGAAATGAATATTGTGGAAGCAAAAGACAAATCAAAGTCTCAATGTTTGTTGAACAAAGAGAGAAAATGTGAGAGTGAAACAAATGTGAATATGTTTCTATTAGAAATGAGGAAATTGGTGATATACAAATGCTGTTCAAAAATTGTATCATAAGATATGTGTACTCAAATGTGGTTTCACAATTGTAGTACCAAAAAAGTATGTTATTGGTGTTACAAACTTTCTCAAGGATTGTTCATCCTTATATAGGTATAAAAGTTGAAGCTAATTAATACCTATAACTTACAACATTTAAAAACAAAACATAATAAAACTTAAAAGAGATAACTCCAATAGAGTTATAAAATCAAAAGAAACTTAAAACAAAAACTTAATCAATATTAAATATAAAGAAACTTAAACCTTAAATAAAAACTGAAAATTAATTAAAGAAAAAACTCAAACTTCAACAAATACAAGACAAGTGTTTAGGACACACCCTACAAAATCACACTAAGACTCTTACAAGACACTTTGTAGTACTTTACAACACTTGCTTTTTCTTGGATACAAAATATGGTGAGGTGGAGAAGTATTTATAGTATGGGCTAGACAATGTGGACCACACATTTGTCTAGAGTAATCCTAAAAATATCTAGATATTTTACACTTTCTAGGACATTCTTTAAATGTCCACATAAAACTAACATTCTAAACACTTCTACAATTTATTAAGAAACTTCTAGAATATTGGGCTTCTACTCTAATTGATATTCTTCATGGTGATTGGGCTTTTATAAGTTTTGGGCTAAACTTCAATGGGCTAGTGATGACTTTTAACATATTCGCCATACATGATGGCCTCTTGCCATTTTTGTATTTTTGAAACCTGATTGAAAGATGATGGTTTAAGGGAAGTATTAATGGTTGGAACCTGAGATTCTTTTTGGCATGCCTGATTTTGACCTAGTTTCCATGTATGTGTGTTTTGTAGAGAGGGGAACAACTAGGGATTCTTGAGAAGGAGATGAACTAGGAAGGGTTGTACTCAGGTGTAGTAGAATCTGTATATGTAGGTACAACAAGACCATAATGTACAACCCCTAAGTGAACTGGTAAAGACGAAAGATTTTTTACTGCACTGACGTATGCATTAGTATGTAACACAGAAGAAGCACTACTAGAAAAAGTACATTCCATGACTATAATTTATAGTCATAAATATCTTCCATGACTAAAATCAAGAGTCATTGTATCCGCTGTCACGGAAGGTTCAACCATGATACTATGTAAAAGTGTCATGGTAGAATTAATAATGACACTATATTATACAGAGTCATTGATGAAGTTATAACGACAATTTAAAAGTGTCATCATAGAACCAGTTATGACATTTTATTATAGTCACGGTTGATCTATTAATGACACATATACATAGTCATAATTGAGTCATTTATGACATCTTATTTTAGTCATGGTTGAACCATTAATGACACATATATATAGTCATTAAAGAAGTATTAACGACATGTTAATATTGTCATTTTAGCTTATATATTGACACTTTTTTATAGTCATCAATTTGTGTAATATAACTATTTAGTTTTCATGACACTTTTTTATATCTATTTACAACATGTTTTATTTGTGTCTTTATCTGTCAAGAAAGATTTATAATGTGCAACCCAGAAATCTTATTCAACAAATATTATTTCATATATGACTAAATAATTTGTACATTACACTTGAACAAAAAAAAAATCAATATCAATAAAGTTATAATTATTAAAATATCTGCAAGGGGTTTGAAAACTAGAAAGTTTACAATATAAGCATGGTCTGTTATCCCTTGTGCGAAGTATACGTGGATTGACACAAATTACACGATAACTGTAGATGCAAACGATCCTCACCTTGAATAAAATACCTGCACAATGTACTAATAAAACTTTGAATTAGAAATTGCAATAGAGAATATAAACATATAATAATATAGAAAAGTTAAAGCAATAAAGAAATTTATGAGAATTATTGCAGCTTTCTTAAATTTTAAAACAGAATAAATCCAAATTTTTGAAAAAAGAAGCAATGTCTACGTTCAAATCTAAACATGATTGAAATAGAAATCGGTTATAGTTGCAAAGATGAACAAAAAAGATAAAGAAAGGAAAAAATAAAGAGTTGAGGTTTAAGTTCAAAGAAATAGATGACTTGGAGAGACATTTACAAAACTTCTTAACATAAAACACATGGAGATAAACTATTCATTTAAACTATTAACAAACTATTAAACTATTCACTTGGAGAGACATTTTCACAAACATCCTATCTACAAATTCCTACTATTATATACAAATAGTTTTGTCTAAACCAAATTAAATTAGTTCAAACTTCAAAGTAAATGATACAGACATAAATAGCGTTGTCTAAATCAATAATATTTTTATTCTACACAAAACACAAAAAAATACAACAATAGTCCACAAATTCTATACACAATTTTAAATATTCCAACAGGAAGATCAAAAGCATGTTTCCTACCTTCACTCCATTTAGAAGAACATTATAACGAGCCCTGAAATTCCAAGATGTAAAAATTATGAGAAACTTTCTTGTGATAAATAGAAGACAGCTAAATTATTGTACATAAGAAACAAACTTAGGATAAGAGAAAAAACATGTATAAAATATAAAGTTAGTACTTCAAGTTTAACTGTCGTTCCTGTTTAGTTTAGTCCTTAAACTAAAAGCCACTCACCTCTCTTTTTAATGGTGGATATCTTTCAAGACCTAGGGTGTCATTAGCTGCAACAGAACAATCTATCAATTACTCTTAGCACCTACATATTTTTGTCAAACCATAAAACAATGTGTTATGAAAACGGCAATCAACAATCGTAAAATGTCACATTTGGCTGTTTATTTCCATGTACATAAAAACATTTATCATCACTAAGCAATTAGATAATGAGAATGATCGCCACTAAATAATTTCCAAACAAACAAAAGGAAAATTTTTCATGAAACTAATTATTTCTAGTACAATTTTATTTTCGTTAATTCACATCAGTTCCAAAAGTGGAAAAAAAAAACAAGACGAAATCAAAGCTCACAAGAATAATATTTGGATTACCCTTCCGCTATATCTCCAAATGGCAACTCCAAAGTTATTCCACAAGTTTCAGTCTCATCTTCAAGCACTGCATAAGGATTCTTAAAGACATATCTTGTATGAATAGGAGTGAATTCATACCTCAAGAAAAAAGGGAAAGAAGATTGCACTGCAGTTGGGTATCATAGAGAAATGTATTAATTAAAAATCTATTGGCTCCACAAAGCCTTCATAAGGCTTACTCTAAAGAGCTACAAGTCCTAACTTTCTAAGACAAAGGCTCTCTATATCTCTCATCTATCCTTTCAATAAAGTTGAAAACAAACCTTGGACAGTTATCACTCATCACTCCTACAAAAATAGATGAAATCTCCAACTTCAAGTACTTGTTGTTGCTCCTGAAAATTCATACAACTAAATGTAATCTTAGATTAAAAGTAGTTACATTAATCACACAAGGGTTGGACAAACTCAAGCTCAAGCAGAATTTGAACTTCAAAACTATATGAAAATTGCAATTTTTTATCAATTGGAGGGAGAAAATAGTATACTGGACGCCAAATTTTTTTAGTTCCTTTGGGCCCTTTTGAGTTTTGACCACACGATGGTTTTCCAAAGGAGAGGAGAAAAAGACTTCCTGAGGTTGAGAGAAATGATCATCATATCCATGTAAACATATTACAGACAATTCTCAAATTTCAACAAAACCACTCACAAGAAAACAAAGGCCTGCAAAGTAAAATAGAAGAAATAACAATCAAATGGAATCTAAATGGATACCATCCACTGAAGAACAACATATGCTCCTCCAAGCACCGCAACTGAGAATAATATTCAGCTGTTGTTTCTAAACACTTGAGAATGAACACTAAATCAATTGAGAATAATTACCTTCATCATCAAAATGTTGTTGACCACGTCAACCTCTTATGCCAATCTTAATGAACATCAAATAAAGTAGGAGATATTGGAATTAATACATAAGTCTAAGATTATAGAGACAAGGGAAAAAATCAACAATTATGTGAAACATACTAGTATATACATCCTAGATTGAACTCAAATACTAAAGCAGTACAATAACCAGTTACAATGAAATTGGAAAAAAAAATCTTACCTTTTCATGGTCATCCCTTCTAGAGACCTTTGAAAATGAAACATGAAAGTTTTAACTCCTTCATTCCAATTAGAGGAATTTTTTTAAACCTTCAAATAAAAAAGAATTTACAGTGTAACTTTTAACATATAAAATTTACAGTGTAAGAATTATCAAACCATTGGTCAGATATTCTAATGTTGAACATATTGGTTCAATTCTTATTTCTCAAAGTAATATATATTAATTTTGAGAAATAAGAACATAACCAACCAATAAGAACTGAACCACTACCCCTCCACGTTCTTCTCTATTCCATCATACTCCAACTTCAAGTTCTTACTTTTCAAGTGCACCCATTAATTATTTTCTAACAAATGAAATTAAGAAATAAAGATTAGTGAAGAGTAGCATCGATGAATTGAAGAACATTAGATGGTTGAGCAAAAGCACGAAGAGTTTTGGAGTGATAAAGAGCTAATCTCTACACTCCAATTCGTAATTGTAGAGAATCTTTAATGTCCTCCCCAAGTGCCGATATCCACCCTTCATCGATTTCGTTATTTCCTTAAGGATCTAGAACTGCACCATTTGGTGCTAATGTAGTCAAGTCAGTTATAGGGAGAATATAAATTTGAGGTAGATTTTGTCGATTTTAAATGGTAGGGGAACATAAGGAAGGTTCTTTGAAAGAGAATTTCTTTTCATTAAAAACTATGGGGGTGTTTGGATGGAACTAGGTTTTCAAAATAAGTTTTTTAATCAATCTTCAAAAAACTACATCCAAATGAGCTATTGTAATCACTCCATAAAAGAGATTTCAAAACCAGATTTTCAGATTAAAATAATAATTTAAAGATAATGATTATTTTTTCGTTGACATTCTATATATTTTATTTAAAAATAAAAATATAATTCTTCAAAAAAGATTGAGTATTATTTATTTTTATTTAAAAAATTTCTATTTTTTTATAAAATTTAATTAGAATTAAGGCTAAATTATAAAACATACCATTGAATTATGAAGTTCGTGTCAAACATGCCCTAGAACTTTGAAAAGTTTCAAAGGTATTCTTGAACTTCGAAAAATGTCAATACTTTACCGTTAAAGGTTTTTTTTTTTATAAATCATCAATTTTAAAAAAGTTTCAAAAACTTTCTTAACCGAAAAAATTGTTAAAAATAATTTTTCCAATAATTATTATTATTGTTTTATAATAAAATGTTAAAGATTTTTTTGTTGATATTTTGAAAACTAAGAATATTTTTTTAAAAAAATTAAAGTTGGGAGTATTTTTTAAACAAAACTTTTTCCATCCAAAATTAACCGCAAGCTTATTTTTGAAACATTTTTCAAAATTCATGGGTACTTTTAAAAAAACTTAAGTTTGGGGGTATGTTTAATACAAACTTAATAATTTATGGATATGTTTATACTTTAGCCTAAAATTAAACATGCAAAATACATTGTTTTAATATTATTTGAATAATTTAGAAATTTATATAATTTTCACAGCAAGATAATTGGAAGAGATAAATTGACAAATATTAATAAAAATGAGAGATTTTGTATAAATGAACAAAAAAAATCATATAAATTGTCTATATAAATAAAATATTTAAAAAAATCAACATATAACTCCTCCTCTAAAATCTTCATCCAAACAAGTTATTCTCGCAACTCCTCCTCCAAAATCTCCATCCAAACGAGTTTTTCCCTATAACTCCTCTACAAAAAAAATTCCATCCAAACAAGCTATTGCACAAATCCCAATTTTTAATCACACCTATAAGTCCTCATTAAAACAATACTCCTAGCGAAACACTCCTATAAATTCCCATCTAAACAGCCCTTATATGTCTTGAAACACTGTGAATTTTCAAGTGGAAGGTGGAAACCAAGATAACTGTTTTATATTTTGATAAATTATAATATTTGTTTCAATTAATTCAGTAAGGGTACTTTTGACAAAGATTTCAAACCCTCTGTATTTCATATTTTTTTCACATGCAAGTGTAGGACCAGTGTATTTGTGTGAAAAATGTAAAATAAGTTTATAAAAACTATTGTGAGTCTGTCATCTTTTATAACTTTCATCCGAGTTTTTTTTCCTAAACTTAATGAAAAGTTATCGGTATTGGCCAAGAAGAAGGAAATTGTGGTGAATTGATTTTATGACTAATTGATGTTTGAAGTCATTTAAAACTTGTATCACTCATTAATGAAAGAAACTAGTGAAGTAGATCACATTTGATGGAGCCATTCTAAAATCCAATATTATTCTCTCTTCTCTATTTAATTTCTATAATTGATTTGTTCTTCATCTGTATATTTTATTAGATAAATTTTGTTTTTATTTGAAACATATTGTCTGGCCAAAAGGTTTCAACAATAATTTATGTACTTTAAAAGGTAGCCAAGGAAAATATGATGATCAGTTGTGGAAGGTCTGTGAGTTGTATGGACGCAACAAAGGGCAACAGGCACAACTTGAAGTAGGCAGGATGATCATGAAAGAGATACTCATTATATATTATTCAGATTGTATTCCTATGACAAAGAACTACAAATCTCTCTCTTTTACTATAACAAACAGTCTAGATGTGTAAGTGAATGAGTTTTTATGGGTCAGATAATAGAAAAAGAAGATCAGTTCCAAACATATATTATAAACAAAATATAATATATTGTTACAACAAAGAGAATGTTTCAAAACCTCGGACACCCATTACTTGCTATTATTCTAAGTTGCTTATTCTTTTACTTGTTTTTAAATATCTTCCTTTAACATGCAGCAAAATTGGAATGTCCAAAGAAACCCAGGTCCTTGATTTCATTTGCAACAAATAGAATATAAAAAAGGATAATAACGGCAAAAACTAGTGGAAGAATTCCACAAAACTCATCTTTTTTTTATTTTGAGAAAACAAAACTCATCTTTCTAGTGTGATAATTGATTTACAATAAGGAAAGTACAGAGGAAAATAATAATTAGTGAAATATATTAATGTATTTATTTGACCAACATTAATACATTAAATTTCCTGCCATGCCAACATTAATACATCGCATTTATTAATGTTGATCGAATAAATGTTTCGATGATAAAAATAAAAATTATTTATAGTCGTATGTCTCCAGGTGAAATTTCTCATCATAACAACACTGTAATTTTTATTTTACCGCGCATAACCCAGCCACCAACTACTTGCCCTCCAACCTCAGCCCCAAACGGTAATAACCACTTTTCATTTTTATTTTATCCATATTTTATTTGCATTCTCTTATTATTATTTTTTTCATTAATAATTATTTAATTATATACTTTTTATTTTACTGTAGATCTACTATCGCACAAGAAAAATGAGGTTTGGGTAATTTTTCGACTAGTTCTAGTCGTTATTATTCTTGTTATAATCTACATTTTGCAAAGAAAATCAAGGACATGAGTTTCACCGAACATCTTATTTAGATGTCATCTAAATAAGATGTTTAAGAGCAACAAGAAGAAGAGCAGCTTTACAATAATTTGGGTGTCTTTTTTATTTTACATAAATTTATGTGTAATTAAGTATATATTTGTGTAGTTAAGGCTGTTATTATGTTTTCTAAGTACTAAATGTTATGTTTTAATTTTTGGAATAAAGTTTCCTTCTATTAAGTCTTGTATGACACTGTCCACATGTATTCAATTCGTGTTGTTATGGGTTTGGCTGCTAGCCTTGACTTAGATTGGAGCAGATGGATGTTACGACTGCATTTCTTCATGGAGACCTAGATAAAGAAATCTATATGGAACAACCTGAGGATTTTGAAGAGAAAGGCAAAGAGAAACTTGTGTACAAGTTGGAGAAAAGCCTTTATGGGTTGAAACAGGCACCGAGACAATGGTACAAGAAGTTTGAGTCAGTTATGGGGGAGAAAAGCTACAAAAGGACTACTTATGACCATTGTGTCTTTACACAAAAATTTTCTGATGATGATTTTGTGATATTATTATTGTATGTTGATGACATTTTGATTGTTGGCATGAATGTTCTAGAATTGACAGGTTGAAGAAACAGCTGAGCAAATCCTTTGCCATGAAGGATTTGAGGCCAGTAAAGAAGATTCTTGGAATTCGAATAGTTCGAGATAGAGCATCCAAGAAGTTATATATGTCACAGTAGCAATACATAGAGAAAGTGCTCGAAAGATTCAACATGGATAAAGCTAAAGTTGTTAACTCCTCTCTCGCTAGTCATTTCAAACTGAGTAGCAAACAGGGTCCTTCTAATGATAAAGAGAAGGAAGAAATGAGGAAAGTCCCATATGCTTCAGCAGTTGGGAGTTTGATGTCTGCCATGGTGAGTACTAGACCTGATATTGCTCATGTTGTTGGAGTTGTTAGTCGATTTATGTCCAATTCAGGAAAACAGCATTGGGAGGCAGTCAAGTGCATCATGAGATATTTGAGAGGCACTTCCAGTTTGAAGCTCACATTTGGAAGTGGAAAGCCCTTGCTTACAGGCCATACTTCAGATATGGCAGGAGATTTAGATAACCGACGGTCTACTTCGAGTTATTTGATGACGTTTGCAGGTGGTGCAGTTTCTTGGCAGTCAAGACTACAGAAGTGCATTGCACTTTCTACTATAGAAGCAGAATATACAGCTGCAGCAGAAGCGTGCAAAGAGATGTTGTGGATGAAGCAGTTTATACATGAACTTGGCTTTAAGCAACAACGATATGTGATATTATGGACAACCATAGTGCTATTCATCTTGGTAGGAGCTCTACATTTCATTCCAGAACTAAACATATAGATGTGAGGTATCACTGGATGAGAGATGCATTGAATGATGGCTTGTTTGAGCTTGAAGAGGTACATACGGATCATAATGAGTCTGATATACTGACTAAGAATCTACCAAGAGAGAAGCTTCAGTTTTGTCGTTCCGTTGCAAGAATGAAAAATTCCTCCACACAGTGAATAGGGGGAGATTTGTTGGGTTTTATTCACTTTTGTGAAGGCCCATCAAATAAGGCCCATTAGGACTAAGTGTTTAAGGGCGTGTTTGGTGCAGGGATTATGATTAAGTTAGTCGGTATTAAGTTAAGCTGAGTATTAAGTTAAGTTGAAGATTAAATTAATCTGTGTTTGGTGAACATGTTATCTTAAGTTTGATTAAGTTAAACTGACTGTTGTTTGGCGCAAGAATTAAGTTAAACTGAATTTTTATTTAACATTTTTTAAAAATTGTTTTCTCTTAATAATAAATAAATGACATTAATTAGAAATAGTAACAATATAATATTCATTCAAAAAAATATGTTTATTATTTATTTCAATTTTAACTTAATATCTATATTAAATTTAAAAAATATATAACAAATTTTATATTCATTAAAAAAATTTAGAAAGACATTAAATTATGTAAAAATCATTTTAATTTAATTGCTTAATTATAAGGTTGGTATAAATTTAAATTTAAAAAAAAAACAATTTAATTTATTTAGTACATCTTAAGTTGAAATTCAATTTTACTCATATTTAAGAGTAGTTCAAACTTCAAATTCGTTGATTAAAGTTATAATAAAAGTGTAAACCTAATTTTCATGCATTTTTAAATTATTTTACCTAATACTCATTCAAATTAAAGTTGTAGTTAATATAGAAATAACAAAATTACATTCATATATGGGTATATATAATAAAAAGGTTTTTTTTTCATTTGAGAAACATAAAAACCTATTTAGATGTTTAGAAAGAAGTCATCAAATAACACAAGTAAAATTTCTTATGTCTATAATAATAAATCAAATTATATTCTAAGTAGTAAAATGAGTTTTAAAATTTAGCAATTTTTGTGATATTTTATGTACCAACTATTGATTTCAATTGAACATAATTTTAAAATAGCCAACTAAAATATTTAATGTTGTTTTTTTCAATTAATTAAACTAAAGTATCCAAATGGATTCAAATTATTTATGAAAATTTACTATGTAACATGTTTTATTTGATTTTTTATTTAATAAAACTCATTAATACCTTTTAAAATGAATATATTTTTAAATTTATTTTTACAATAACTAGGATAAAGGAATTCGAACCATTTTTAAATACCATAAAAAAAAATAGCAAGACAAATTTCTTGACATTCTATTAGATGTATGGATTTTATATTTTACGAAAGTTTTCTCCAATATAAATTGAAGATTGGTTAACTTAGTTTTCTCCAATAAAAAGAGTCAATTGTTAATATCCATTATTTCAAATTATTTGTTAATTATATTGTTAATATCTATTCCTTCCAAATTTAAAGAGATTCATACTATATCTTAATAATAAAATTTTGTTACATTCAAATAATTATCTTTTGAAATTCAAATATAGTTGTCTTGTTCTTTTGAATCATTTATTTCTTTAATTATTTAACATTTAACATTAAATTTAGAATATACAATTATATATTAAATAAACTACAAAATATAAAAAAAAAAAAAAAATTATTCTAAAAAAATTAAACATAAAAAATAATTTGAATAAACTTTTAAATCTAAATTTTAAAGTTGAATAAATTGTTTGAAAAATAGAATTAAAGATGATTTCGGAAAACAAGGTAGAGAAAAAATATATGAGGATTATTGTTGGATTTCGTGAAGGATTAAGTTAATCTGAGGGATTAACTTAATCCGTCCACCAAACACGAATTGGGAGGATTAAGTTAATCCAGATTAACTTAATACTCACCCCAAACATGCCCTTACAGTGCATTTTGTCACTTTCGTTGAGAGAACACACAAAAAGAAGAGCTGGAAAATCAGCAGCCAGAGAGAGAAACAACTTAGAGGGAGAAAGTAAATAGAGAGGAAAAGAGGTTTTTGCCCTGCTTCGGTATTTTGGCGTTTCCTAGCGATTTAACCGTTGGATCGAGTTCAAATTTGGACAGCGTGTTCTTGACACAAGATTCTTCAATCTGAACGGTGGAGATCGGGTTTGGAGGTTTCTACGGCCAGATTCCAGTGGCGATTCGGTTCCACAATTTTGTGAGACCTCTATTTATTTCTCTTTGTTTGTGTTGTTTGTTGCCAAGATTGTTTATCTTGAGTTGCTATGTGTTGTATACCTCTAGTTGTAAGTAGAGAGAACTTCGGTCCGTGGTTTTTACTCCTCGCCTTGAAGAGGTTTTTCCACGTTAAAAATCGTTGTGTTATGCTTGCTATTTTTCCCATACTATATGCTTGCTGATTCATTAGGAACACAAGAGATGAAATCATTTATCTTATTAGAATAGTGTTTATTCCCAATAGAGATTGGATTCTATTTAATTACGTGTAGTTCTTAGGACCCAAAGGTAGAATATCTCGGGCATTGGATATGAAAGAAGGGTGTTGAAGTTGATGGAGAAAAAGTTCGAGCGAAGTGCAATGAACGAGAGCTCAATGGATTTTTAGGCCTTTACAAGAGAGATTTATAACCTCATCTAGAGAAGAGGACAAAACAGTATAACCAAAAATACTCCAACAAACATAACTAATCATCTCTTAAGAAGCCAACACTTGATGCTTATACATTAACAACATGCTACAATAGGCGTTTCATGATGAATTATGGTGAACAATTACGACCCTCTTGCCCATGCTACGTAAGGCGTAGGAACTCTTGCATGGACTAACAAAGCTTCTAATGCTTGCAAAGAATTGAAGAAAGTTATGATGAAAATCCCTATTTTTTCTCTGGTGGATTTTTAGAATGCCCCGGGTAAGGGTTTGGGTGCTATTCTATCTTAAGAGGGACGACCAATTGCATACTCTATAGTCATACTTTCTCTACTCGAGCTTAAAGTAAGTCGATTTGAGAGAGTGAGATGATGACCGTGGTTTTTTGTTCATAAATGGTCGACGGGGACTGAAATTATGATTTTCTACTAACATACAAGGGCATAATATGAGAGTTGAGTTGGGAGGGAGTGAGGCCAAGAAAAAAAGAATATGTGAAACAAAAGAACATATAGCTTTGGATGCTTTTAAGAAGAATCTATATGTTTCTCAAGCTGCCACCTCCTTTACCTTTTTGTCATATGTTCTTTTGGTTGCACAGTTCGGATTGTGTTTCAAAATAATTAATTATCAAAATTAGAAAGAAAAAAATCAATTATATATTTTGTTGTTCTATCTTTTTGTTGCTTTATTTACCAAAAACTATTATGAATTAGGAAGTTGTTCACACGAGATTTCCGGAAAAATTTGGTTTCGTGGAGTTGAACTTCAGTTTGAGATGAGTTTGCGAAAGTGGTTCGATCTCTATGCTTGATCCTCTGATTTGTTCTCTCTGAATGGATGTTCTTGGTATGAAGAGCAATTTGAAGAACAAAATGTGTGTTCTTCGTATACAACTGCTCGTTTATGGAACTATTTGTCTTTCGAAGTAATTTTTTCCTTCGAAACGACGTTTTATCTTTAGAACCGTGGAGAGACCTCAACAAATGTGAATTCCCTCTCTAGTTCCAAAAATTTTCCACCCCTTGAAATGAAGAGAGCTCCTCTATTTATAGAGTTCTCATGCATCGTGGGCTTGGGCCCTAATGGGCCTGACCCATGGGTTTGGCCTTTTGGGCTTGAAATTCATGGTTCGGTTTACTTGGTTTGGTTTTATTTTGGCCAAATTCAAGATAAACCAATTTATTTTATTTAAATTAATTTTGAGAAATATTGTCCCAAAATTTAATTCAATTTCGCCATTAAATTTGAGATAACGACGTGGCAGCTTGTAATTGACCGAATTTTCTTAGTCAACAAATGCCCCCTTTTCGAGATTTATGCACAAGTATGTGTGGATGAATTTCGAAAACTATAGTATCAAGTCAAAACGCGAGCTTGTTTATTCTTGCTTCAGACTTCAATTCTATGAATTGTCAGTTTAACCGAAGTGTATGAATTTATGTCATAATTTCGATTGTTTCGACGTATTTGTTTTCTATGCCAATCAATCACATTTTGGAATTTGGTCAAAATCCTGATTGGCGTGAAAATTTTGAAATTAGTAGAATTTATGATTCACTCAATTCCAAATTGAATATATACCAAATTGTACGACTCTTTTTTTTTTTTTTTTTTTTTTTATTTGGAGTTGAAGAGATATGGATCTTTGATTTGAATGAACATTAAACCTTGAGTTGCTTAATCGACGTTGGACCAACCTCATCTCTTGAATATGGTTGCACTTTGGACTTGACACATACAAGCTTCCAAATAATTCAAGTTTCAAATGAAACTTGAAATTTTTTCCATGTTGCTTTAATCTGAAAACGAAACAAATAATTAGCTATCTTGAAGTTCTTCGATACCTTAAATTGGATAGAATCTGGCTTCAAGTTGGCATGAGTTCAAAGCTTGAAATTTATCAACATCAACATATGCCCATTTCTTTTATTTTAATATAAAATTGCAATAAGCTTAGACTTGAACATGGATGAACTCTTCTTTGCTTGGATTTGATTGATCTTTTGAACTTGCAAGAAAACTTGGCAGCGATCTCACAAAAATTTGGTTGCTCAGTTCTCTTAATAAAATCGAAATTGCACCGACTTTATTTGATAATATTTGAAACATGTCTTGGCTATTTTGCATGAATTTGAGAACATGTTTTAAACTTGAATGTGATGATTATAAATGTAATTGGATTCATCCTGGCTTTATTTGGATTCTTTTCACTTTTATATAGTGAGGCAGAAGATTTTTTTTTTCTTTGCTATTATCGCATAAGAATATAAATTGCAAATTTGACTTATCCAACCAATCTAATAGCCAAGATAAAAACTTTCAAATTTCAAATTTAATCTGGAATAGATTTTGGTGGACACTCGATTTTGAACCATAAATCATAATTTCAGTTATACATCCGAATATCCAGGACGGTCACATTATTTTATTCAACCAACCAACCATAAATCTAGGTGAATCTTATGGAATGGTGATTTTGAATTTAAACGATTCAAAATCTAAATTCGATTAATATCTAAATTGAAGGAAAATCCATCTCAATTTTTTCCAATAAATACCCATTGATCTTATTCAACAGGTCGATAGCATTTGTGCAATAATAGGAGGTCAAATGTTGAAGTTGTTGAACACCGAGTTGTTCGATGTGAGTCTAAGAGCTAACGTTGAAACCCAGTAATCGAGTTGTTCGCATATGCAGTCGCCATTATGCCGGAGTTTTGTGCCATCGCCATCGAGCTCGTCACCGCAGCACTATGAGAACCATTAATGGGATTTCGTCGGAGTCCATGATGCTTCACGTGGATAGGAAGGGAGACACAATGGGGATGAAACCTTCAACGGAGAGAAAAAAATTTGGGATGGTGAAGGGAAAGCGGCGGCACATAGAAGATGATGGAATATAAGGTTCTTTTTCATTTAATGCAAAAATGCTTTTTTAATAAACAATTTGAGACCCACCATATATTCTTCTTTCTTATTTTTCGTTTCCGTTGCTTTCATAGACAAAAATACATCTATTCACCATAGGCATAAATAATATCATTGTATTGTTCTTGCAGGTGTGATGCCCAGTAGAAGATAAATTGAAAAATGTGTGGTCAATTAAAACTTGGTAGGGGCGAGCGGCAAAGACCCATCCAATATAATTGAAAGGAGCTGTGAGATCTAGAGTAGAAATCGATTTCTACTTACTCACTACAAATGTCCTCTTCAAAGCAAAATAAGAGACACAAGAAATGTAATTATGTCTCAATGAAACATCCAAGTCATCAAAATGATTCCTAAAATATAGTCGGTGGATCATTGAAGACCCATTTGAATATGAAAGAGGTGGAGCAATGGGTCGTGGGTCGAAGCAAATATGTAATGGACGGAGCTGCGAAGACCCATTCGAATATGTAATGGGTGGACCTGAGAAGACCCATTCGAATATATAATGGACGGAGCTGCGAAGACCCATTCGAATATGTAATGGGTGGACCTGCGAAGACCCATTCGAATATGTAATGGACGAAGCTGTGAAGACCCATTCGAATATGTAATGGACGAAGCTGCGAAGACCCATTCGAATATGTAATGGACGGAGCGAAGACCCATTCGAATATGTAATGAACGGAGCTGCAAAGACCCATTCGAATATCTAATGAACGGAGCTGCAAAGACCCATTCGAATATGTAATGGACGGAGCAGCGAAGACCCATTCGAATATGTAATGAACGGAGCTGCGAAGACCCATTCGAATATGTAATGGACGGAGCTGCGAAGACCCATTCGAATATGTAATGGACAGAGCTGCGAAGACCCATTCGCATATGTAATGGGCGGAGCTGCAGATTCAATCAAATCTTATTGAGGTTTTACGCTTCAATAGTCCTATAAATATTTACTTGCAGCCTGCGTTTGTAAATGAGTTATTAGAGCTTTGCCACCACTAGCGTACTTGAATATTTTGCAGTCGAGCCACTATGAAGTTCATTATTGAGGGTCTAAACGCCGAGTCCCGCTTATATTGTCATCAACGAAGGTCTTCCATTGTTTGAAGGCACATTAACGTCGAACATTCATATTTTGTATAAGTTGTCTCACTTGAGTAGTTGTTGGAGTTTGCTTTCGTTTGCCACCATTGGAGCTCGCTAAATCTATATTATCCCAAACGATTTGCATCGAAATATAAAGCTCAAGTGTACATCGGCGTTGAAACTCCAACACAAACTGGCTTGGTCCAGTTCATAATTCACAACTTGGCTTGGTCCAATTTGTAATTTGGATTGACTCTAGGATCGCAAACCTCACACGTAGTTTAAATACATAGCTTGGGGCAATAATAATTTTTTTTTAAATTGTGACTGAACTTAAAATTTGTTAAGCTGCCTACGTACCCTTTTATAAGGAAGGGATCAAGTCATAACGTAGTTCAATTACATAGCTTGCAGTTTATACTCATACGCCAAGAAGTGTTACACTCTTAAGCATAGAACTTCTTAAGAAACTTTCCGTTGATCGGGCCAATTTTTAGTCCGTCCTTATCCACAATCTTGTAAGCTCCGTTAGTGTAGACTTCTTGAACAACATAGGGTCCGTCCCATTTAGGTGTGAACTTATTTCCTGTATGTCGTGTCGTGATGATAGGTCTTCTAACAGCGAGTACAAGATCCCCGACTTGAAACAAATGAGGCTTGATATTTTTTGTCGAAAGCTTTGCTCATTCGTGCTTGATAACACTGCAATGCTTGCTGAGCTTCAAGTCTTCTTTCATCCAATGCTTCTAACTCTTGGAGGCGGAGTGTTGCATTTTCTTCAATCATCAATCCTTCTTGTCTGACCATTCAAGTGATGGAATTTCTCTCTCCAATGGAAGCACGACTTCTACTCCATAGACCGAGAATATGGGTGTGACTCGATAGGTGTGCGATGCGCGAGTCCGATAGGGGCCCACAATGCTTCACCGATTCTTTCCCGCCAATCCTCTTTGCCTTGGAGACTATCTTCTTCAATAGGTTGCACAAGGTCTTGTTAAACGCCTCGGCCAACCCATTGGCTGCTGCATTGTATATAGATGACTTGTGTTGTTTGAAATGGAATTTTTCACATAACTTATCTATCAAGCTATTGGAGAATTGTCTTCCATTATCTGTTACAATGCGATGGGGAATGCCATAACGGTAGATTATATGCGTTCGGATGAAATTTGCAACATTTTCTTTCTTTGCTTCCCGCAGAGGAATCGCTTCAGCCCACCTTGAAAAGTAGTCGGTCGCAGCCAAAATGTAAGAGTGACCTGCTGATAACTTTGGAGTTATAGGGCCTACAAGATCAAGTCCCCAAGCCTCAAATGGCCATGAAGCAACGGTTGGATGAAGAGGCTCTGGCGGTTGGTGTATAAAATTCGCATGGACTTGACAAGCTTCACATTTCTTTGCGTACCTCATCGAATCTTGGACCATAGTAGGCCAATAGTAACCCATCCTTTTTAGCTGAAAATGAAGCTTTGGACCGGACTGATGAGCACCACAAATTCCTGAGTGTGCTTCCTCTAGTGTTGTATCTGACTCATGTTTTCCCAAGCATCGAAGAAGGAGTCCTTCGTAAGAGCGACGATAAAGAGTCTCTTTGTAATAGACAAATCGAGCAGATCTTCTTCGTACATCTGCCTTGCGTCGAGGCTCTGTAGGGAGCTTCCCATGTTGAAGGTAGTCAATGATGGGTTGACGCCAGTCCTTCTCTTCAATCACATAATCAGATATTGCATTAGCCTCACGATATTCATAATCGGTCGGTGGTATGACCCATTTCTGACAGAGTGTAATGCTCATATTTTCCTCATCAGAGATTGTCGGTATGATAGCAAGTTAGCCAATGCATCAGCCCTATTATTTCCCAACCTTGGAACATGTTCTATGATGAAGCTATCGAACTTCTCCAATAATTTTCTAGCATATGTAAAGTACGGTTTCAAGTCTTCATGCTTGGTATCATATTGGAGTAGGACTTGACTTATCACTAATTTCGAATCGCCGAATATCTCTATATACTTTACGCCGATATCGATGGCCATTTGAAGACCGATTATCAAGGCCTGATACTCTGCTACATTATTCGAGCATAGTTCTCCGAGAGTGAAGCTATAAGGCAACATATGCTTTTCGGGTGAAATAAAGACAACACCTACACCTGCACCACTTTTTCGTGCTGCACCATCAAAATACATTGTCCACGGGTTTATGACCTCAACAGTGAATACTTCTTCATCAGGGAAGTCTTCACACAACTTCCAGTCTGAGGGAATGGGGTGGTCTGCTAAGAAATCTGCCAATGCTTGTCCTTTCATAGCTTTTTGCGGGACGTAAACAATGTCGTATTGTTGAAGAAGAATTGCCCATTTAGCCAGACATCCTGAAATTATCGGTCGGGACAAAATATATTTGATTGGGTCTGCTTTTGCAACTAAACGTACGGTGAACGCCTGCATGTAATGCCTCAGTTTATCGATGGAGAAGAAAATAGCCAAACACATCTTTTCAATGGGAGAGTAGTTTAGTTCTGCTCTTGTGAGAGTTCGGCTTAGATAATATAGTGCTCGCTCTTTTCCACCTTCTCCTTCCTGGGCAAATAATGCCCCCAATGATCGTTCTTGTGCGGTAATGTACAAAAGCAATGGTTTTCCAGCTATAGGGGCGCCCAAGATAGGAGGGTTAAGCAAATATTTCTTTATGCTTTCGAAGGCATTTTGACATGCCTCATCCCACTCAAAGATTTCTCCTTTCTTCATCAATCTTTGGAAAGGATGGCATCTACCAGCTAGGTTTGAAATGAACCTTCTGATGTAAGCTAGGCGCCCTTGAAAACTTCTAAGCTCATGTAAATTCTTTAGCGGCTGCATCTTTTGTATCGCATCGATCTTGGACTGATCTATCTCAATTCCTCTATGTCTCACGATGAACCCTAGAAATTTTCCCGAAGTAACTCCAAATGCACATTTGAGAGGATTCATCTTTGGTGATACTTTCTTAGTCGATCGAATACTACCTTAAGCTCTTCTAAGTGATCTCGTCGCTTACAGATTTAACGACGAGGTCGTCAACATAGCATTCAACATTTTTATGCAAAGCATATCATCAAAAAATCTTTGCATTGCTCACGATAGGTTGCACCGGCATTCTTGATCCGAACGACATGACCTTGTAACAGTATATTCCCTTTGGAGTTCGAAAGACAGTCATTTCTTCATCTTCAAGAGCCATCCTTATCTGATTGTAGCCCGATGATCCATCCATGAAAGATAAAGCTTCATGTCCAGTAGTGGCATCAACCATGATTTCTGTAATAGGCAATGGAAAATCATCCCTTCGGACAGGCATTGTTCAGATCGCGAAATCAACACCGACACGAAGTTGTCCATTCTTCTTTCTTCATTGGAACAATGTTGGCGATCCATGTTGGGTATTTTACTTCACGGATAAACCCAGCTTCAATCAACTTATTTACTTCGACCTCTATTTGTGGGATAAGTTCTGGTCTAAATCGCCGCTGAGTTTGCTTGATCGGTCGAGATCCAGGTTTAACAGCTAGATGATGGACTGCAACTTTTGGATCAAGTCCCGACATTTCCTTGTATGACCAGGAAAAGATGTCCTTGTATGTAGTAAGTAGACTTAGATACTCGGTCTCTTCCTTGGGCGTAAGCAACGTGCTTATGAAAGTTGGGCACGAATCGTCTTCTGTGCCAATATTTATTTCTTTAAGCTCATCTACCGTGGATTGAATGTCATCTTCTAACAGGAGTGGTGCTTCATCAACATCTTGTTCACTTACCTCAACCTCTGTCTCTTCTAGGACGGTGATGTGGTGACATAAAGCCTTGCTTTCTTCTTGTTTTATTTTCTCTTTTCCCGGATTAGTGAAGACAACATCACGCCGCTTTACTCTCAACGAACCTTCAGTTTCAATGGTAGCAAACATCTTTCTTTTCATGCGAGACGGAACAACGCTGCAGATATCTTTGTTGCTCCTTATCTTGCTTGGTAAGTTGTCTTTGTGATTCTCCTAAGCTTTCATGAGAGATTCGGTCAAACACAAACTTGGGATGCCCCCGGTCTTTTGTCGTGGTTAAGTTTAATCTTTGAAAAACTGATTGTCGGTTCAAATTTGTAGTTGAGCTTGTATCTTCCTCTCCCTTTACTTGTCTGCTTAACCTTTGAAAGATGGGTGGTCGCACTCCACCCCAAGATAGAGTTTGTTTTTGCTCTACGGGCCTACTTAATCTGTTAAAGATTGAGGGTTTCATCTTATTGGTGATAACAGATGTTTCTTTATTTTTTCCTGTTACCGTACCCAACCTTTGAAGTGCGGCAATGCGAGAAGTTGATGATCCAATGCGTTTAAGGGTGGGTACTTTGCGACCGACATTCTTCTCTTTCTTCGACTCTTCAACCTCTTGAATCGTTATGTGGTTTCCATCTTCCATCTTTGCTTTATCTCTTCTTGTTATGCGAATTGGTTCTGGTGACTTATATCTGAGTCCTTTTCTTGACGTTGGTAGAGCGTAACCTTTCTTCAACAGTTTCTTTTGCGTCGAAGAAAGCTCGGCTTAGTCATCAAATATACTTAAGCGTTTGAACTCGGTATGTGTCGTGAAATCATACCCTGCTTTAGCCAGCAGTCTGTACGCATTAGGGTCAAATCCATCCTTTGTTCGTTTCTCAGGCAAAGCCACATTCTTCTTATCTTCTTCGTACCTTTGACTCCATTGCTTTTGCATCTTTGTCAAAGGAGTGGTGAAACTTTGCTTTAATACTTCGATATCACCTAGTTTCAAATCTTTAGAACATTCGGAGAAAGGTGCTTCACCCTTTTTCCGTCGGGATATAGGGACATAGCGCAAGATGGGTGAGTTTGGAAGTTTCTCATCTTTTGGAGCCTTAGGAGCTACTAGACTCGTTGAAGCCTCTATCTTTACAGGGCATGACTTTTCTTCTCTCACTACCCATTTCTTTTTTATGTCGGCCTCTGGTTTTAGCTTAGCTTTTTCATTTTCTTTTATCTCAAGGACCTCTTGTGGCACTGTTTTCTCCACAGTCTCGTTTTTTGCATAGAATTTTGCATCGGCGAAATGAGACTCGGCCTCCAAGAACGGATTTGTGTCAGCTTCTACTTTCTTAACCCCGTCTTGGTAAAACTTAAAGCATTGATGCAACGAGGAGGTAACAACTCGATTTTCATGAATCCAGGGTCGTCCCAATAGTAGTCGATATGTTGTCTTACAATCTATAACATGGAACAAAGCATTTGCACTCAGCTCGCCAATGATGACCTCAAGCCGTATCATGCCAATCGCCCATTGCCCGCCTTGGTTGAAGCCTTGGATTAATAACTTGCTGTCGGAGAGCTCTTCCATGGAGATGCCTAGCTGCTTAAAGGTTACCTTTGGCATTATGTTGACGGCCGAACCATTATCAATGAGAATTCGCCCGACTCTTTGCTCTCGTATATAGCCCAAAGGACGATTATGAGGCTTTGATCCCAACAATAGATCCTCGTCTGTGAAACTTATGGACATGCATGCCGAACTGTGAGCGTGTGTCACAGGTATTTTGACATTCTCGCTACTTGAGTCTAATAATGCCTCAATCAGAGAGTTTTTATCTATTTGACGAAGTGATATCAAATCTTCAATGTTGAAAGAGAGCGTAGCTTTAGGCTCAATGACATCTTTTGAAGAGCTCGCTGAGTCATCACTTACGCAAATTGCATGACATGTAGCAATGTCTATCACTTCATCTTTTCCTTCACGCAAAAATTCCTTCGGGATGAAATCAGCCAACGTTATAACATGGTGTGCTCGTAGAAAATCTTCGTTCTCCTCTATAATGGGCTTAAATTTCCTTACACATCTTCTGCCTCGTTTCTTAGGCAATTTCTTCCTCTTCGACTCTTGAAATCTGCGTGATTCTTTCTGAGCATAAGTTTGTTTTTGCTTCCGGCGACGGGTTACAACAATCCAACCTTCATTCTCATCTACGGTTGGCTCTAAAATACATCTTTTTTGGATGGAAGCTTGTTGATTTTCCACCTGAAGGTTGTGGTCCGAGAATCTCCTTTGACATTGAACAAAAACTGGCTCAAGGGAGCCGAATTGAATCAAGTATTGAGACCAACACAGTGTTGCACCCTTGAGTGGTTGTATTTTAGGCTGAAAAACCACAGCAGCATGATTTGCTTGAGCTACTTCCTCTAAGTCCAGCTCGATTTTCTTTTCTCTAGCCAATCTCAGAATCAACTCTTTCAGAACGAAGCATTTCTCGATGGGATGGCTGACAACGCGATGGTATTTACAGTAGTTAGAATCATTTACCTTGCCTAACTCCTCGGGACGCTTGCATTCGGGCAACTGGATGAGTTTTGCTTCCAGCAGTTGCTCCAACATGTCAGCAACATCGGAGTCCGGAAATGGATAGACTTTTTCTTGTCTTTCCTGAAGCGTTAGACGACGTCGTTGCTCTACAACTGGTCGTTTCTCAGCTTTTGTTTCCTTTGCTTTTGAGGAAAACTTTAATGGAGTTGCACCGATGGTCATTGACTCCTTTGCCACATTTTTTGTAACTTTTTCTGTGGGCTTGAAATCCTTCTTTTCCTTACGGGTTTCTAAGACCAGAGAATCTTTGTTTCCCTTTGCTTCAATGCTCAGCTCCATATCATGAGCTCGGGTGGCCAGCTCCTCAAAGGTGCGAGGCTTTATTCCTTCCGGGATGTATAGAAGTCCCCAATGCATGCCCCGGATCTGAGATGTCGATCGCGGACGTTTCAGTGAGGCGATCTTTGCGATCCAGACTTAGAGCTCGCCAATGTTAATATAGTCGCACGCATGTGCTCGCTTCCACGCTTCGCATTTGTTAATTCTATCATGCCGATACCGTCTCGTGCTATAGAACCGATTGAGGAACTCTCTCTCCAACTCTTCCCGACTATCTATCGTTTGACTTCAAGATCGTGATACCGATCGAACGCATTCCCTTTAACGTTCGAACAAATCGCTCGACGAGAAGGTCTCCTCGAGTTCCAGCGGTTTCACAAGTCTCTACGAAATGAGCAACATGTTGTTTGGGGTTGCCTTTTCCATCAAACTACTGGAACTTAGGCGGTTGGTATCCTGCAGGCATTCTTAAGTTGTCTACTCTCTTTGTGTATGGCTTGGAGTACAAAGCAGAACTTTGAACTAGCCCACCACCTTGAGCTCTAATAGTGTTCGTGATCGTGTCGTGTAGTGTTGGATGAGATAAGGAAGCGGCCGAGGCCGAGTGCGGTTGTGGTTGTGCCTCAAGGAGAGGGTTCTTTCCTTTATCATTGACTCTCTCATGTGGACTCGGCTTGATTCACCCGTCTCTCGGTTCGTGATTTGATTTTTGAGGTAAGCGATCTCTAAGTCTCTTTCCTCAATTGTCTTCATCATCCGCTCGAGCTTTCTTTCAAACTCCGCCATTCGATCATCGCCTCCATCACGGCCATCATATAATGACATCACATCGAGATTAGATGTCTCCTTTGGTTGATCAACGCTAGGACTGGCTTGGTCAAATAATGGGTTATCTTTGACGACGATTTCATCAGAGGTCCCCTCTAGTAGTCCTGCAATTCGTTTTGCGATCGTATCCGGTGTTACTTGAGGTTCATTGCTCTCGACGGACTTGGAACGACTACGCGTGATAGGTCCAGTGTAGTTTCTTGGAGCAAGCACCTTCGAGGTAGTGTTTCTTCCTTTGATTATGCCTTCTGGAGCAGCGGTCTTTGATGTGGCTTTTCCAGACATTGTGGCTTGATTTATGTGAAAGATTGAGATGAGAGGTAGAGGGATCCCACTGGGCGTGCCAATTTGTTCACACAAGATTTCCGGAGAAATTTGGTTTCGTGGAGTTGAACTTCAGTTTGAGATGAGTTTGCGAAAGTGGTTCGATCTCTATGCTTGATCCTCTGATTCGTTTTCTCTGAATGGATGTTATTGGTATGAAGAGCAATTTGAAGAAAAAAATGTGTGTTCTTCGTCTACAACTGCTCGTTTATGCAACTATTTGTCTTTCGAAGTAATTTTTGCCTTCGAAACGACGTTTGATCTTTAGAACCGTGGAGACCTCAACAAATGTGAATTCCCTCTCTAGTTCCAAAAATTTTCCACCCCTTGAAATGAAGAGAGCTCCTCTATTTATAGAGTTCTCATGCATCGTGGGTTTGGGCCCTAATGGACCTGGCCCATGGGTTTGGCTTTTTGGGCTTGAAATTCATGGTTCGATTTACTTGGTTTGGTTTTATTTTGGCCAAATTCAAGATAAACCAATTTATTTTATTTAAATTAATTTTGAGAAATATTGTCCCAAAATTTAATTCAATTTCGCCATTAAATTTGAGATAACGACGTGGCAGCTTATAATTGACCGAATTTTTTTAGTCAACAGAAGTTTAATTGCAAAGATGAATAATTTAAAATTATGATTTTCATTTTGTTTGATAATATTTATAATTTGGGAATTTGATTAGAAAGTAGAAATTTAAATATAAAGATATTATTTTAATTTTGTTGTACCATTTTATTTACCCTATCGACAAAACATTTACTAGAACAAAGAAATTTGAATTTAGCAAGATGAATAATTGAAATTTATGATTTTCATTCCATTCAATAATTAATAAAACTTAGAAATTGAATTAAAAACAAGAAATTTAATTATAAGTATCAAAATTAAAGAAATAATTTTTTTTAAAAGAATAATAAAAATAAAGCCATCCCTTTTAACCCCAATTTCCAAACAAGATTTTCAATCAATTCTAACGCTTAACACAACATGAAAGAAGGTTTCCATTCTTCTTCAAATCCCAATATCAATCTCCAAAAAATATTTGTATATATATGCATCTTCCCCCTCCGAGCTGCTAACCTGAAACCCCAAATAAGATTTTCCTACCACATTTCCTCTTAACATCAATTATTTACTTAAATAAGGTTTCCACTCCACTTTCCCTCCTAAAATCAATCCTCAAACATGGAGTTAACCCCTCCAAACTCTTCTTTCCCTCCCTCAGCCTTAATCAAAAAAAAAAAAAAAAAAAACTGAAAGGAGACTTTATTTCTCTTTGAAACAATAATATTCACTTCCTTGTTGGAATCTTAAAATCTGATAGGTGAATGAGAATCAGAACTCCTCCAATGCTTCTAAGGTTTATGGTATTTTCAAAAGATGCCTCTAAAGGGGGTTAGGGAGAGCATGTCAATGAAAAACGAGTGAGGCAAGATGTACAATGAGAATTAGATTGTTAAGTGGGATCAGCTAGGAAGCTATGAAATCAAAGTGTGAGTGCTCTAACAAGAATACAAATACAATGAAAGTGAAGTTTTACACTTTCAGAGCATCCCCGAATCTAAACAACAACAGACAGAACAGGTGACGATGACAGTCAAAAAAATGCTAATCAGCATCTTTTCCAGATACCACCTTACTTGAACAAGATCCATTATGCTCTATAGGTTTTATTTCTGTGTCCTTGACTTCTAAAGTTTCTTTTTCAGGTGGTGCTGTGTCCTTGAGTTCTAAAGAATCTTTTTCAGGTGGTGTTGACACCTTGAGCTCTAAAGTATCTTTTTCAGGTGGTGGTGTTTGGAATTGAATGTAGTTAGAAAGAGAGAATTTGGGAGGAAGAGTCATCAATGGTTCATCACCTCCCATTCTTCTCACTGCTAATCCAAGGGAATATCCCAAAGCCCGCGAGACCGATACAGCAACTGCATTCCCAATTTGACGGTATCTGCAGCATGAATATTAATTACATGAAAAAACATCAGGTATCGTAAAAGTAATCAATTGTATATTTTAAAGGCCTCATTAGTAACCATTTTGTTTCTGTGTTCTGTTCATAAAGTTTGTTGGTTATTAGGAATAATTAGCTTATGCAAATCTAGTAAATCTTAAAAGGTTCTTGAGTGTTTTTGACAACTACTCTTTTAGTTCTCAAACTTGGCTTGAAATATGAAAAACATTTGTAAAAAGTAAAAAAAACAAAATAAAATAAAGAATTCCATAGGTAGAAGATATAAGTAGCGTTCACGAAGACAAAAGAATGTTAAGAAAAACCTGAATCATAAAATATTTTGATACATTTTTTAGCGATGAAGTATTTTTTAGAGGAAAGCACAACTGGTCATGCATTCCACAGTTAAGAAAGTAGTAAAGTAACTACGGAGGAGAAGGATACTGACCTCTCTTTGACAGTCCCAGAGAATCTATAATAATCAGGGAACCCTTGCAATCTTGCATATTCTCTTACGGTCAATACTCGATCTTGTTCCGGGTGTAATGCTACCTATATAATAATAGAAAACACTTAAAAGAAATTAGGAACTATGGGCCAATGCAACAAAGCCCTTTTGAATATGAAAATGCTGTTTTTATGTTAATTATAGTCTACTACTCTCTCTTTGAACTAAAGAAGAAATATAAAATTGTTTGGTAATCATTTTTCTTTACTTTTTTCTCTGATATTTTGAGGGAAAAAATATATATTATATTGTATGACAAAAGATAAAATATTAGTACATGAGTTGTTTGCTTCATCATATTAATATGCAAGCCAAAGGGGGAAAAATCTGGGAACTTGCAACAAAGTTTTGTTAGGTACATGGTTATGGAGTTTCTTCCAAGAGTTAACTTCCCTAACTCGGAAACCCGTGGAAATGTGTCATTGAGATTTCCCTCTATTCTCTAACTTCCTTTTTATCATTGTGGGGAATGGGAGAGATACCTTTTTTTCTAGGAAGATAGGTAGTTGGGGATAGACCTTCCTTGCATTTATCATTTATCCCATATGAAAAATCAAAAAGTTGTTGATGTCCTTGTTTACGCAGGAAATCTTTCTTCGTTGTCTTTAGATTTTAACCATCCTCTTTCTAACAAGGAGATGTTGATCTTATTGATTTTAGACTTCGCTTGTGTTCCCCATCATAGGGTTGTTCATTGTTGGTCTCCTAGCCCATCGGAAGATTTTACTTGTCGTTCTTTTTTTAGCTATCTAGTGAACCACCCCCCCCCTCGGGAGAGTTAGTCTATGCTTCATTATGGAGGATGAAAATTCCAAACACTGTTAAGCTCTTTGCTTGGCAGGATTAACACCATACACATGATGAAGCAAAGAGGCAGATAGGGATCTTGATCCCCTCCTTCATTGAGTCGACATGTTGCATTATGTATAGAAAGGCAGATGGGGATCTTGATGCCCTTCTTTGACATTGCAAGTTTGCTGTTGAGGTGTGGAATCAGTTTTTCTCGAAGTTTGGGCTTGTTTTAGCCCAACACTTTCATTGCAAAGATATGTTTGTTGAGTTAGTTTCTTCCCCTACCCTTCGCAAGAAAGGGAGCTTTTTGTTGCAAGCAAGTGTGTGGTGGGGTCTTTGGTGGGAGAAAAATATAAAAATTGTGGAACATTCCTAGCCTAATAATGTGTGGAGCCTCATTAGACTCTATTTTTTATGGACTTTTGTTTTTATGTTTTTTGTGTTATTCTTTAAGCTCCATGATAGGTCCCTAAAGGGTTTTTAGATATTAATATTATATTAGTAAGGGTATAGTAGGAATTAGCTATTAGGATTGTGCATAAATAAGGGAGTGGAGTTCTTAGAAGGGTAAGAATATCTAGGTGTTGTTGTCTTGTTGTCTTGTTCAACAAGTTGGGAGTGAGTAGCCCTCTCAAAAGGCTACAGATGATATTGTAACGTCCTTCTATCTCTATTATCTTAATATATTGTGTTTCGTTATTAATCTTTTCGATATTAGTTTTATTGTGCTTGTTAAGATATTAGTGTCTTTAACACTCTATTTCTCTTGATTCAAGACTGCTTTTATAAGGCCTCCTATTATTTGTGGGCTCTTTTTGTACGCCCCTCTTGTATTTTGTATTTCCTTGCATTTTTTTCTCCAAGAAAGCTTGGGTTGTTATTAAAAAGAAAATAGTTATATTAAATGGTAGAATCCAACCAAAGTTGAAAACTTATCCTAAATGAGAAGAGTTAAAACCATAACCAGGATGAAGAAACAAAAAGTTATCACATGAAATGTTATACCGAGTTGTGACAACTAGGGAAAGTCACTACTGTGGGTACTGTCTCATCCCACCACAACCTGCCAAATGGTCTGCACAACCAGAATGTGAGATAGATAAGGATAGAGAGAAAGTGAGGCAATCATAAGGAACTATGAGCAGATACTTCAATGAAAGATTACAAACCTTTTAGACTTTCCTTGTTCAAATGTGAAAGCATAGTCTGGTACCTGATTGTTGTTTTTGGAAAAAAAAAACAGGGGTCAAGTGTGGGGAAGGGCTGATACAATAGCATGAGCAGCCAAACATGTAGAGGTAACAACTATAACATTTTATTTCAATCAAGATAGAAATTTATTCTACTTCCGTCCATTTCATATCTACCACGTCAAGACACGTCTACTTTTCTATAATTAAAATTTAAACTCAGACTTTTAATTTCATTCAATATTGAATTCTAAACTGAATAAGTAGTGCATTTATGATCTGTTGCTAGCTAGGAACATTGGTTCTTGTGATTAAATAAGACTACTTTTATAATCCTTGGTTCTGACGATTATGTTTAATGTCGTTAGACAGAGGTTTGAGAGAAGAACTTGACCACCCGGTGATTTTTCATAATGGATAAATGAAAAGGGCACGAAAAATTATGTAGATGAGAAATGGCAATGAACCAAGAAGGAAGCTAGAAGGAGATTCTAACTTCTTACATGCTTCTCAAATCATTTATTTCCCTGGATTTTATTTTGCTAAATAAAATACCGAGTTCTATGATATTCCTTCAAAGCAAAAGAATCTCTTTCTGATTATAATCATCTGCATAAGAAGTACCCAGCAGTTTTGTTCATCCCTTTTCTTATACAAGAAGGCAATTGCTTGTTTTTAGAGTTTCATTAGCACAAGTAAACCCCTTCTAGAATCAAAACATGGGAGAAATGAACTCTAAAAGGCTCGATGAATTTTCATAAAGAAATTTAGGAAACTAACCATGGATTTTCCTGATGGTAGTAATACAGTGTTTGCTACATCTCGTCGAGCAACATTGTCACTCCCCACAACTACACCAGGGAGATCCCTGAAATTTGCCCCCTATATATAATCTTAATGTAAGAAAGAGGAAAAGCTTAATGAAAAATTCAATTGTAAAAATTGTGTTGAACAACCTTTCTCTTTGGAATGTTACAAACTCGCAAGTAGTCGTCTTCGTTCAACAAGTATGGCTGATGGTCATAAAGTAAATTTGTACTTGTGTCATTTGTTTTACATCCTGTCATCTCTGTGCGAGTAATTAAAAGCATAAAATGAAAATCAGAACTTAGTCATAAGTGGACATATTATTTTTGCATGCATCTTTTTTTGTTGTTTCTTTTCTTAATCTTCTTTTACTTATCAAAAGCATTTTCATTTTCCAAGCAAGTTACAAGGGGAAAAAAGATAGGCGTTAATTATTTGTAGATTATAGAAATGGAAAGGCTTGTTGTAGAAAGATAACGATGTTCTCACCATATTTAGATGATCTTATATATCTCTGGAATTCTGTTTCTGGAGGCTTTTCATATGGCATTTTTTCCCGAGACTCTGAATACAAGACCTGCAGTATTCACAAATTTGTATATTAGACGATCCTCTTGCGTTAAAAGATTAAAGGTGAGAATTTCAAATCTGAAATAGTGTGAGTACTGCTGGGAGGTCAGAGATGGCGTCTTGAAGAAGCACCGCCTTTTCAAGATTACGGGGTTGGTCTTCATCATAAGCAACCGTATTTCGCTGAAAATACAAGGCCAAAGAAATTAATATATGATAAATAAGCAAGAACATATTCTCTTATCCAACAAATATTACCTCAAATTCTGGTGGGGGCCAATATCTAACAATTACTTCATGCGTCGGAAGGGGAAATTGAGGTAGTTTCTATATATGACAAACTCAACTTAATAAAAGAGAATGTGCAATAAATTTAACTTCTACAAGAAAGAGGCTTTGACTTCATGCAAGAGTTTCTGAATAAATTTGATCTAAATATCATAATAGAAATACCATATTCACCTCACTAGGAAGAGCACCCCAAAGGAAGACACGCAACCGAAACTGCGGGAGACCAAAACAGCCAGCAGCTATTGTACCAAGTCTTGTTTGGTAATTCATATGTACCAAACGACTCATTGCGTATCTTCCCAAGGAAGCTTGATTGAATCTCAAAATGTCAGTCACATTTTCCATCAGTACAAATTTAGGCCGTAAGAATTTCACAATATCCATGAAAATAACTATCTGATGATTTCGTTCATCATCCATAGGAGAATCAACGTTTCTAAAGCGATTATAGCCACTGATTCCTTGGCAAGGGGGACCACCACAAATAACATCAACATCTCCCTGAAATATCTTATTCATTAGTCAACTGAAGAACTCAAATATAAAATTACTGTTATTCCCGCTTACGAAGTGAATAGACCACTACTTACAGGAAGTGGCAAAATTTTCTGCCTCCCACCTCTTCTTACAAAATCCTTAATTGCTTCCTGGCAGTTACTGAAGAAGAAAAAAGATGAGGGAAAAAACGCAAGGGAAAACAGGATATAGTAAAGGTGAAAAGCCATAAAGAATAAGAATGCGTATCAACCTTAAGCCTTCTATTGGTTCCCACGTATTTTCACTTGGACCATAGCCTTTCCAATGCACCTAGTGAAATACAGAATAATTAATTATGAAATGTGAAGAAAAGTACCAAAATGACAAATACAGCTGATTGATCCATAAAAAAAATTCAAACCTCCCCTTGATATGTTATGCCTTGTTTATAACTTCATATTTTCTAAATGAAAAAATAAATAAGAGTTTTTTAACCTTAGATGAAGAGAACAACATTCAAGGCTAGCGAAAGGCAATTTATTTGATTGGCTTGTTTGACCTGAGAATCTTAAGGCTTTTGGGTTTTTTATTTCGTTGAATTATGTTAAACCATCAATCAATCCAAAAGCTTAAGGGGGATGGAATGACTCGATGGAATGACTCGATGGAATGACTCAGCGGGGGCTCGAACAAGACTTCTCTGATGCCACATGTTGAATTATGTTAAACCACCAATCAACCCAAAAGCTTAAGCTGATGGGTTGGAATAAATTTAATTATATCAACCAACCCTTTCCTTTTCTTTTTTTCTTTCTTTATGTATATATATGTTTTTCTTAATATTAATTGGAGTCCTCTATTGTAAAGCTCATTTGGCATGAGAGATATTATGATCTCTTGCTCTGCTATTTGCTTCACTCCACGAATGAATTAGTTTCTTAAATAACGGTCAAACATCACCCTACGATTGAGTTCAATTGAAATTTAGAAGCAATATATCAAGCAATACTTTTTAAGTTAAGAGTCAATTTATACACCCGCACCCCCCAACCTGTCACACTACCCTCATATAATACACTTCCTCATTTTTATCAAATTACTAGACCAAATCACCAGCTGAACATTATAACTGACAATTTTTTTTTATACAAACAATCGAGCTTTCATTGAAAAAAAAATGAAAGAATACAAGGACAAACAAAATAGAAAACCCCCAAAACGAGGTATCCTTCAAAATGTCAGATATATAGGTTGTCTAATTGGCCTCACCCCGGAGGGTCAAAGAGAAACATAGAATCGAATAAGGTAAGCATAAATCACCCAGAAACTTTTTCAGCCCCAAAAAACTCTATTGTTTCTTTTCCCACAATAATTTTTCTTTATCCCGAAAAGGAAGATGATAAAAGTAGTCCACAAACCCCTTCCTATAGTCTCTTTGCCTAACCAAAGACAAACCAAAAGCGGCAAAAAAATTACTCCCGATGTAAGCCATCTCACAGCACCATAGAACGTGACTAGATCATCAGCTGCCCTTCTGTAAAGAATGCAACACAAAGGCCCCTTGTCTGATAGCACTCTCCTCACCACCGTGTCTGACTCTTCCGTGTGAGATCTTCCAAGAAAAAAAAACTAAACCTTGCTTAGAATTTTTGCCGACAAAAGAAATACCCCTCCTCTAAGGGAAACAACAAAACTCTGTGACATACCCTATAAAGACAAACTCTCTCCAAGGAAAAAATACGACTCCCGACTGACAAAAGAGGAGGTTTATCAATAACAAGACATAAATATAGGATTTGCAAGAAACAAAAAATACCCCTCCTCTAAAGAGAACAACAAAACTCTTTGACGCAGCCTATAATGACCAAAGAGAATAATCTCTCCAAGATGTCTAAATTTCAATCTTTATTTATGAATCAAAAGTTATTGAATGGATGAGGTAGACTTGCTATTCATGGGGATTTATGAGAACTAACTAACTAATCAAGAATTACCCAAAATGCATTAACTTCTTTACACCACTCTCCCACAAAAGAAATGAGACCAATAACATCCACCATCTCTGTATCACACAACCAAAGCCGAAAAATCCAACATAGACAAAAGACTAGGCCCAGGACTTACAGAACCTCGGCCATGAACAATTTTTCATCAAAGATAAATGATAAAGGCAAAGAAATGCAGAGCAAAGAGGATCTATACCCCGTCCACTTATGTTCCAAAAAAAAAGTGTCCCTCCCATCCCCACCAAATTATGAATAAAGCAAAGAAGCAGACTTCTAAAAATACTCCACTTCTGTAAAGAAAGAATTCACTATTATGTTCCACTAGAAAGAGCCAAGTTATTTACCATAAACTTCAATCCACGCTTGCCTGTTTTGGTTGGATCACCATAACAAATGTCAACTAAGCTCGAAACCTCATACTCAGAAGTTGGAAGTTCATCTTTGGGGGACTTCACATTATCATCAGAAACTTTAGACCTTAACTTCCGTGTTCGTACTGCATCGTTGTCTTTATAACGTCCACATAGCTTCTCCCACTCCTTTAGTAGGTCTAGAAAATCATCAGCAGTTTCATTTCTGATCTATTACAGAATCATGTTACATTTTAAATATCTCAAATAACAGAAATTTTTTTTTTCTAGAATCCAATAAACAATAACCTATACTCACATGTGTTTCTGGATGATTCAGTTTCAAGCTCTCACATGCAGAGTTACGGCTATCCACAGCCCATCTCTAAAACAAGGATGAATCTTAAAATTGAATGAAGTTGAATGTGCTGAAGACAAAAAAAAAAGAAAAAAAAATTAACAGTCCAGAATATAAAAACAAAGCATAAGAAAGGCTACCGTAATGAGGCCAACAGAAGAATATTTGGCACCAAGGCACAGTCCAGTTGACATTCCCCCACATCCCGAGTAAAGATCTAATAGTTCTAAGTTAGGCTTCTTGGGAATATTTTCCAAGGAGTTCGATGACGATGATACATGAGAAGTTTCCACGCCAGCAGTCGGTGCCGTGTCAATGTTCTTCAAGGATTCATCTAATGGAAAATAAACATGAGAATTTCCACTTATCAAACAATACAATTCACCATAAAACCATATATCCAAAAAAATCATAAAATTCTGCAGATAAGATAACTGTCCATAACGTTTTTAAAAAAGAATTAAAGAAAGAAAAAGACTATAGTTGTTAGGATAAAACGTCAAAAATCCAGCACTCATTCTTTTTAACACCATTGGGTAAAAAAACCATGCCCAGCCCTTTGCAGTATTTAACATTTAGACTTGACAAAATTTATAATTTGGTTTGACGCCAGATTTAACAGAAGTAAAAGATTTGATTAATTGAACTAAAACTAAAGAGAAAAAGGAGGGAAAAAAATGAAGTACAAAGATCAAATTGAAGTGTTATGCAAGAATCATAAAACAAAAATCAAGAATTAAAGAACGCTGAGACAAAAAACACATAAATTTACTTGGTTCACTAATGATATCTTAGTTACGATGACGGATAGAGGAGAAAAATCGTTTTATAAATGAGATCGTGAAAAATAAAAAATGCTAGGTAGAGAAGGCAAAAGTTTAAAGAGAGTTTATATGGTGTTACTCTTATAAAACTCTATTAGAACATTTTGGCCCAAATTACTTAAAAGCCCATCAGGTGTTTTGCCCCTAGACCTCGACTCTTTGATCAGATCCCGTACTGAGTATTTGTAGGCAACATAGTTCAAGACATTTCAACATAAAGCATACTAAGAGTAAAATTTAAACATCATTTTGTAAGTATTTGTTAATAGGTAAGAATTAAGATGCATCACTTATTGCCAAAAAGAGCATATCTCGACTGGCATTAGTGTGAAATCATGGGCTTGAATTCTCCACCCTCAATTGTTATTAGACTGAAAACAAAATAATAAGCCATCACTTACTTTTATCATATTATATCTATGCCCAGTAAAAATTACCTCACCTTCTTTCAAGGTGCGAAAAGTCGAATAGTCTACACAGTATTCCATGTCATAATAGAAATCAAATGAAGGTGCAGGGTTAGATTTCGGGCTTACCTGCAACAAGTGTACAATAGTTCTGAAGGAGATGAGGCCTTAAATGCCGGTAACAAAGTTAAAAAATAGTGATGCGCGCTGTCAAATGAGATTAAATTTTGAAGGCAGGGATTGTGACGCTTACCCTGGGTTTTACTCGTTTAATACTGACTTTTGAAACAATACAATCTAGTGGGTTGTCATTCATAACTGTTGAATAAAACAAACGCCTCTCGTCATGAAAAGCACCCTCGTCCTTTATGACCTGAGAAATAAATTCCTTAAGGTACTCCTAGGAATCGTTGAATCATTAGTAATTACTAGAAAAATGACAAGAGTGAACAGGAAATTTAACTCACTGTATCTTCCACTCTATAAAACCATTGTCCTCTGAAATAATTATCCCCATCTGTTGTCTTAAAAAATTCTATAATCGTTCCAACATGATATTTTTCTCCATCGCCCTGTAGCAAAGGGTTGGCATATACATTATACATTATCTTATGAAATAAGGGATAGTTTATCCTTCAGAAAGAACCCAAAAACTCTCTTCATGCAACATTTGTTATCTGATACTCAAAATGGTCTAGTAATGAAATAATAAAATAAATTTAAACAAAGGGAACAAGATAGAGATATCCTTTTCCTTCTCATGAGAAACTGCATTCAATGCTCAACACATATGGACAATGAAACAAAATGGTAATAAAGGGATGTTGAGATATCCTTTGTCTCCTATAGAGAAGTGGTTTCCTTTTGGTCCCTAATCCTTAACAGTAGTGTAGGAAATAGAGAGCACCATTACCTTAATGTATACACAATCTCCGAGAGTGAACAGGGTATTTGCAATAGTAGCTTGAGTATAGTGGCAATCCACATTAAGCACGATCCTATCTTCATCGTCGTCACTGTAAAGCATGGGAAGAAGGAAATAATTGCCATGTGAAACACATGTAAGGGATATGGTTAAGAACTGATTAGGGGTGTGTCTCACCTTTGTGCCATCCTCTGCCCCTTGGAAATTTCATTCTGCATATTCCATAGGAATGATGGTTCAAAAAAGAAGAAATAGAAGGGGTGGGATGCACATGGAAGAACAGAGGATGTACCTTCCTGTCGTAGCGCCATTTCCATGTGCGTTGAGCCTCGTCCGCAGGGAGTGGGTCTCCAGGAAAGAAATGGTCCATTTTGTTGTGAAGTGGAGAGTGTAGAAGCTGGGTGGAGGAATTTGTGATTTTGGGGGTTTGGTTAGGAAAAGATAATGAAGTTAATGGGTTGTCAGTGTTGGAGTGGAATCTTGGAGATCTCCTCAGATGGGGGGATATGGACTTCCTCTTCTTGGAGGAGGAGGAGGAGGAGGAGGAGTCCATGTTGCTGGTAGGAGCATGCATTAACAACAATCTGCATTTGCTTAAACCTGCATTCACCATCATCATCATCATCATCAGTCTCGGCGATCTTCTCAGGCAATTACCAGATGCCAACGGCACCGGAATGCCGCCATCCATTTCGCAAGGCACCATCGCCAGCGATCGCCGTTTGGGTTTGGGTTTGGGTTTGGATTTGGATTTGGATTTGGATCTGGATGTTGATTTTAGAGGCGACGCCATTCTAACAACAACGCTGGAGAGGAGAACCCAAACAAGAAAGAATACCCTATAACCTCATTTGAGAGTGAGAGACACACAGATCCATGGAATTCCATGCCCGCTTACTCCATTTCTCAAAATGCCCATTTCAAATCACTACATGCATCTATTCTACTCCAAATCAAACACCCTTCTCCTACACATTTATTCTTTTTTTCTTCACTACTCTATTCAATTCTAACTCTTCATCAAACTCAAAATAACTTTTCTTTTCAAAATAAAGGGAACCTAATTGTTGCATAAACAAAACTTATTTGTTAAACAGATCCAACTCCTCCTCGTGGAATGAAAATAAATTAACACTAATAGAACTCAATTTGAATTTTCTGCTACAAATGAATTAATTTTGATTTTATGCTATAAATGAAAATATTTTACTCCTACTAGAAAAAGGGGATTAGATGATACTTATATCAAACACAATTCAAGAAGGAAAGACAATTAAAATGTCATAAATTAAAACACGCATTTTATGACACTTTATAATAATTATCTAATAATAAATTAAAAAAACATTGTTTTATGATACCTTTTTATAATCATGAATTTATGAAACAAAATTTCAATTATATTCTAACCATTAAAAAAAAGAAAAGAAAAAAAATCTTTACATATATATTTTAATTTTAAAAGTAGAATGTCATAGCCTTTTAAGGCTATGAAAAAAAAAATGATGGGCGGCATTCCAAATTTTAGTGGGAGGGAAATGATTTTAGAAAGCCACTCAAAAAGTAACTCCTTCCCTCCTTTATTTTAATTTTCTTACTCTTGTACTCAACTCACACACATCGACAAACCTAGGGTTTTGTTGTTAGAAATTACATTGAAGCTCCTAGATAATCGAAGCAACATTGCCAAAAAATTGCCTCAAGCCTTCCATATTTCTCAGTGAACGCTTAATCTTAAGGTATGCACTGTAACGACTCGACCCGAATGAGGTCCTAACCTAGGCCTTTACTTCAATGCATGCTTTTAAAACCTAAATAAGTTATGCAAGATTGCCATCCAGATTCTGTATAAATTTAAAACTTTCAATCATCCATTAAACTAGCAAGCATAAAAACATCCTGAAACCTGTCCTTGTTTCCAAGCACCTGTTCCAAGTTATAAATAATTCAAAACGTACTCTGATTGGAGATTTATTTCAAACATTCAGTTCCAAATCATTTCAATGAAAAGACAGAATCCAGATACAATCCAAAACATCCTAAGGGCTCCGTGCCCTAACTACATGCATTTAAGAATATATAAAGAAAAATCTGTAACATAAAACTCATAGATAAAACAGCAGGATTTCATGATCAGCAGCTTCTCCCTTAGCCATCCGGTCTCGCGCCCTGGTTACCTGTGGAAACCACAAAAGTAAGGGTGAGTAACGAGTTACTCAGTAAGAATCCCCAACCGGGGTACAATACGATACAACTGATCATCTAGTAGAATGTATGCAACTACAACTACAAACACTGAAGAGAGCACTTTACTTTAATCCATACATAACTATAAACGGATGCCATCTTACGGTCTTACTCTGGGAGTTATCTTAAAACTCAGAACTCTACGAGAAACTAGTCTCAGCCTCAACGTTTCTAACATACTAACTATACAAAAGGTGCACTGAACTCAAAATCCCGAGGAGCTCTCCAGTCGGCGCTGTAATGAGCGTGAACGCACACCGCATGTTGCTGCAAACCAGGGAGGTGCTGGGTCTCGGGCAAGCTGCCCTGGTCCAGTACGCATGCCTAAAAGAATCTCTGGATCGGTGTCACTGAACATAGTGGTGTGAGACCAGGACACTATGAGTATGTCAGCATGTACCACTACACCTGAGGCTAAGAAACCGTCTGTGGTAGGCTTACACCAAAGATCGGTCATTTCCCTATCAGGTGGTAATCAAGGGCTACTGTCGACACGCTGAGGCCGTGACGACTGCCGGGGACAAGGCAATGCCTCGTCATTCCCCCGACCGTTGGGGCATTTAACAGTCTGCTGCCCTCACCTAAGATTACGACTGGGCTGCCGTTAGGGTTAGCTAAACCCTAACGACGGATCAAGGAGGGAGTACTGCCTCGCGCATCCCTGCCACGGATGCAAGTTACGTTATGCACCCTCGCCCGGATGATGCTACCTATCATGACACTATGCTATAACAGCTAACAATAAACATACTAATACGTGCTCAGCAGAATCAACAAACCTAGCATGGTACTACGAAACAAGAACAGAATACGAACATGCCAGAACAGAACAACCTAGCATGGAACTAACATGAGAATAATCACGAGAAGTTATGCCAGTCGGAATTCAGAACAAAGCACCTAATAACTAAACATGTTGGTAATCATAAGCAGACATACAAACAACAATCACAGAAATATCGCAGGGCCCACACAACTCCTGTAAGGAATCCGTACCTGAATCGAAAGACAAACAGTCACACAAGTGGGCACCCGAGCTGCAAATAGATAACCTAGAGAACCGGAAACCTAGCAAACAACAGTAATTAAATTACTAATTATAGGCCCTAAAATAAAAAATAAAACAGAAGCTCGGTCTCGGTCGGGAGTAAACTCACACGGCTCGGCCAAACATCAAGGATGCCTCGGCTACAAGGCATACGACAAGAAGGCTCGCGCGCGACAAGGCAAGAGAGCAAGGGAACGGCGCGCGGATAGCTGCTGTGCGCGTTGGCGTGCGCGGGTGAGCGGTTCGGCGAGGGCGTGCGGCACGGTGCTGCTACGCGGCTGGGCAGAGCGCACGCGCGAGGCTGCTGCTTGAGCGGCGCGTCTCAATGCTGGGCAGGCGTGTCGCGGTATGGGCTGGCGTGAGCTGGGCTACGCGTCTTGGGCTAGGGCTTGCGGGAGTCCTTTCGGCTACACACCACAACAAACAAACACAAACAACAACAAGCCCCTCAACCTCTCGGCCAGCAAGAAATCGACAACCCTAGGCCATGAATCGGCAACAACAACCAAGGAGGAAGAATTGAACAAGGAGAATCGCTTACCCGGAATGGTCGATCGACGAAGGCTCTCAGGAGATGGTGGAATCGCAAACTGCACGGGAAGCTTGGAGGAACGGTGAACGCTTGCGTCTTGGGATTTGGGAGAGAAAAGAATAAAACCTATTTTATCAAATAAATCCCACTTAAGTCCTGAAACCAAGGCCAAACAATTAATCTGTGGAAAGAGTATCAGAAACTACCTATAGGTCAACCGGAATGCAACCAAACCCTAACTGTGAACAACCAAGAATATATTTAGCTGAGACAAGACAAAAACAACCCTAACGGCCAGACCAAATTACCAAAATACCCTTAGGACATACCTGGAAGACCAGGACGAAAACCTGGGTCGTTACATGCACGGTCTATATGTCTCTTCTTTTCATTTTCGTTTTGGTTTCTTAGGTTTAATGAACTTCAAAATATAGGAAAGAAAATGTCAAGGGAACTATTTTCTGGGCAAAAGACAGCACCTATGGGTGTTGAACTCTTCATTCCCTATCATTTCCACCGTCATTGTACTGTTCTGATCGGGCTTATATTTTCCACAATCGAGTTTTCCACAATCTGACTTCTCGATGCACTCCGTCATTTTTGGAGCAAACCCAAAAGGGGATAATTTGGGGGCATAAATTTGTGTTGTTAAACTAGAATGTGTTTATGTTCCTGACTATTTTGGATTATTTACTTCAGTTTTTTGCAGCAAACCACTTCTTTGTGATCCTTCAAGCTTGGCGAAGTATCCTTAAAGCAAAGAATTTTATGATAAAATAATGAATGAGGAAGTTAGAATGATTATTTTGATTTACTGCCAAATGTATCAGAATCTAACATTCACTTATCAAGCTACTTACCTCACTGAAATCTTACAAGGAATTTATTTGTAAACTCTAATATTCTTCCGGCATTACTTTTTTTTATAGGATTGATAAATGAAATGAACACACAAACTTCTCTATATTTTGGTGAGTTTTATTTTCTTATTGTTTTATATAATAATCCTACTGAGTTTTTTTTCCCTAATAATCTTACTTTATAATGTTGAAGAGACCAATTATCTCACCTATTTCAAATACAAGTTTTAAAAGTTCGAAGCCATGAAATTTTGAAGATCAATGGCACTAATCGTACAGTGCAAACCTATTCCAAAGTATAACTTCACTTATCACCACATTTCAAACTATTCCTATCATTGAATCTCATAAAATATATGTTTACAAACATTTGAGTTCTTAGTTTTCTTATGGATCATGTTCCATCGAGACGCCATTATACAATCTTTTTGGTGGAATTTATGGTTGGAGTAAAACAATCGAATCTTCAAAGATAAATCTCCAATTTTTGAGAATTTCATGGATCCTACTTCGTGTTTTGCTCTTTTTTTGGTGCATCGTTTACATCCCTATTTGTGGTTATAATATCTCTTTACCCATTTGTTTAGTGGAGATGTTTTTTTAATTATTCTGTTAAGATTTTTTTTTTATTCCCATCAATGAAAGTCTTATTTTTCTTATAAAAAAACGTCATGTTCCGTTTTATAGATATTATAATGTTTTTCTACAGGTATAATCAGTGAGTAATAATTAGGTATTACAAACTTTTTATATGTCTCAATCCACTCAAACTACTGCATTTTACATACCCAAAATATTAAGGTATTTAAGGTATAAGTTTAATTATCAAATTATATTTTGAGTCTTTGTGATCATCATATTTCTCCAAATTGATTGATTGTATTGGTTACTCTTATATCATTCATTCATTTTCAATATTGATATGGATTTATTATTTTGATTGTTGATTTTGGAAATATCTCATAACCTATATTTGTGATATCTTAGTTTGATTAATTGTTTTCTTCTAGTGATGCTTTGTAGGTTGAGATGGTAAAAACTTTATCTACTCATGACCTCTTTTGAGAATGTTTCTATTTGTGTTAAAAGTACTAATGTTTCGAGCAATGTCGTTTAATTTCCTCTTATGTGTAAGAATCCAACAATCTCTTGCTTACTAATAATGGATTTAAGGCACATTCCATCTAGCTTCACCATCTACTGCAAGTCATCTTTTTTATAAAGTTTAAGCTTCCACTTAATTTCCTAAACTCTTCTCTTAACAGGGTAATTGCATTTGGCTCATGTTGACAAGCAAGCCTCCAAATTTAAAATGGATGAATCGTAGCTCTTGGTTCTTGATGATTCGTTTAAGCTTATGAACAAGGAATATATAAAGCTTTCCTATCTTGCCATTGTTATACGAAAAATTTATAACACTCGGTAAGTTTGTTATACTTGTTCATTTTTCAAAGTCTAATTGATGAATACCTAGCAACAAATATGTTGCAAAAAAATCTTCGAGAGGAAGCTTAAAGTCTTCCTAATATTATTTTTTTCAATTATATTTGATTTATTTGATTTTGATGTATACCAAGCACGAATACCTTCGTGCAGTGAACCTATCTTTCTCTTATATACGATACCCGCAGCTTTACCGTGATTTATGATTTGTTTGTGCATGTGTATTTAATCATTTGATCTTTTGTTGAGGAAGGAAAAGTTCAAATAGAAATATGTTGAAATAACTAAATGTTGTAATATGAGTTTTGGTTTTTTTGCAAACTTCATTAATTCTTACTTAAATATTAATTGTTTATATTAGGTCTTGCTCGAACTCAAGTCAAGTGATGGAGGCATAGAGACATACATTGATATATTATTTTTTACTCGTATAGGTTAGCAACAAAAATTATTGTTTACTCTCTTTTATTAGATATAGCTGAATTTGATATTATCTGCTCTTGACATGGAGAAGCTAGAATATTAGAGGTCAAAGACACCAAATATTCTTAGAGATTACTTTTAGGCGTTCTAGTAAGTTCCCTACTGAATTTCTTTTTAGACATTTGATCCTTTTATCCATCTTTTGCTTTTTTGGTTTTTTTATGAATATTTATGTGGTAAACTATTATTTTCACTGCAAGGAAAAGGGTCTTTGCCGACGGCAAATAACGTCGCCTAAGGCCAAGAAATCGTCGCATAAGGCTTATGCGATGTTAAACAAATCGTCGCCCAAAATGTAGGCAAAACCTCGTCGAAAGAGCCTTAGCCAACGTCTTTGCCACACCGTCGTCAATTCAAACTTTGTACGACGGTGTTCTCAAACGTCGGTTATTAAATTCTTAGGCGACGGTCTGGAAAACGTCAGCTATGGTATTTTGACAGACGTTTTTTATACCGTCGACTAAGTTTAGATTATCCGACAATTTTAAACCGTTGCATAAAATATATTTTATCTGACGTTTTAAAGTCGGATAAGGGTGTATTTTGGTTTTTTATATCATTTTATTTTTCTTTTTTTTTGTGTGTATGCATATGATATTATTGTTCAACCACGAAACAAGTTAAAAGTAAACTAAATCACATCGAATAGAAATTGCGAAATTTATAATATAACCTCTTATAACAAAATACAAAGTAGCACAATACAAAGTTCTTAAAAACGTAGCACAATACAAAAAGTTCTTAAAAAAAAGTAGAATAATACAAAAAGTTCTTAAAAAAAGGTTCAATCCATATACTGTCTCCTTTTCCTCAACCATAGTTCGTACGTCATCTGAAAAAATGAAATGAACCATGAGTTGGGTAATAAAAATTATACTCATATAAAAGAAAATTTGAAATTTCGGCAGCATAACAACACCCCTATGCCTAACCAAAAATAAATTACACCTACTTTAACCATAAAAATCATATATAGTCTACATTATTGTAGCTACCTTTGCTGTAGGGTAGCCACAGTCCACATAAAATATGCATAAATGTAGAGTTTCAATTACTTACCTAAGTGTAACATTACGTTGTTGTTCTCTCGAATGACTCCATCATCTCTCGAAGCTGGTTCATGCCTTCGCGAGCTTCCTCTTGGGACTTCACTAATTCCTCACGAGTTAAGGCGAGCTCTTTTTCTAATTTTGCCCTCTACTCTCTTTCAATATCCAACTATTCTTGAAATTGTAACTCACGCTGAGAAGGCAGGGATTCACTAGCACTAGAACTTGATGAGGACGCCCTCTTTCCTCTCGTAGTAGACCGGACCTCATAAGGAACCCGACCTAGGCCCTTTATGCTATCTCCCCTAATTCCTAAAACTCTACTGGTGATCTCTAACTCGTCGTATGGGAGTCCAGCGGCAATCGTCGTCGTTCTAATCTCTATCATTTGTTCTTGTACAAAAATCAAACATACATTAGTATCAAGATAAAATTTAAATGAATAAAGCAAAATCAACATTCTTACATAAGCTTCCTTAGAGTTATTGTCGACCCATCCAGTCTGTTCTTTGAAGTGTGTTTCTTTGAATAGGTCGATGTACCCCATGAGCTGGCCATCCCTCTTTCTCTAGAAACATAAAATAAAGTCGTTAGTATATTGTACGAATCGTTCGCAATAAAGTATTACACAATGAAGTATTACATGTTCTTATATAGTCAAGAAAGAATTATTCCCAGCCACGTGATGGTATTGAACTTGAGATCTACTCTCCTCAGCCTTCTTTGACTTGGATTTGAAATTTGGGTCCTCCCATTTATTGCACAAATATTCCCAATTAGCTGGATCCGTTATGGAAGTATGTGGGTTCGATCGTCGAACTGCATGATCCAAACTCCTAAAAAAATGGTAATGTATGATTAGTTATGATGCATTAGAAATGGAACAACATAAGTATAAGTTAATATATTACTTACTTGTAATGTTTGTTCAACGTGCATCTATACTTCTTCATCGTGGTTTGCATCACGTCATCTATATGCTTGTTGACCCTAGGATTACTAAGGTCCAGGTCGAAGTGTGACTGTGTAAAACGAATGTATAGATTAATACAACAAAGTAGTGTCTAAAATACAAACTATGTGTTTTTAAACATACCAGGAATCTTTGTTTCACTAGGTTCTTCAATTTTGGAGTGGCCTCTTTCCATTTATTAAGAGTCACAAGAAACGACCCTCTGACAAGCACCCCGATCTGCTTACTCAAGCTGTTTGCAGTTCATCCAACAACTTTTCTGTACTCTTAATTAAATTGGACGCTGAAAAGGCCGTGATTAGTCACATTTCTCTCCAACTCAGCGCCTGCTGAAATACCTCGACCGCGTCGAGGTCTAGATGTACTACCTGCACGTGGTTGAATGTTAAAAACCAATAAAAAAAACTGTGAATGAACAAAACAAATGAAATCGTACCTGATGGTTGGGTCTCCTCAGAAGGCAAAGTCGTAGGAACAATATCCTTATCATTAATGGTCTCATCAACGAATGTGCTAGACATCCCCAACAAATTAGCAGGCATGACTACACTGCAGAAAATAGATAATCATTATCATATGAAATCAGGATGCGAGCTAGTGAAGTCGATAAGTATTTAAGTATACTAATCAGTCTGAATAACAATCATCCAATGAGAGGCTCTCAGAAGACGTTTCTTGGTCATCTTGGATCTCATGGTCGTCAATGAAATCGTCCAAATTATTTGACAATTGTCTCTTATTCCGTGTTAAATCGACTATGACAGGTTCGACATCAATCCTATGTAATATATTTTCTTCTATACACTTATCGACAGTCGTTCGACCTTCTAGTTGTATTCCATCAAGTTCTTCATCTTCTTGCTCTTCCACTTCAGGCACATCCCATACCTTTTTATTAGGTACTAATTGCACTACCTTCCAATTGTGACCATACTTTGGATCGCTTATATAAAACACTTGTTCTACTTGTGTGACAAGGATAAATGGCTCATCTTTGTACCAAAATTGAGACGTGTTAATTGAACGCAAACCTAGCTCGAAATGAGATCTACCTGGTTTTTTTTTCAGTGTTGTACCAATCACATTTCAAAGTTATAACTCGCCTTCTATTAACGTACACAAGATCAAACACTTCCTTTAGTACCCCGTAATAGTACAAGGGGTCATCTTTGGTTCCCCCTTCACCCGGCACCATAACACCACTATTTTGTGTTGTTCGATGCTCTTGAACCTCAATATTGTGAAACCTTACACCATTAACTATGCATTTTTCGTATGATCGAACCAAATTAATAGATCCCATTTCGACTGCTTACAAATCATCACAATTATGTCCATTTTCCCGCATTTTGAGAACTTCTTTTTTAAACCAAAAATTGTTGCTCGTGTTTTGTATATAAGTCAGTAGCAGTTACCACACCTGGTCGAAGTAGTTCTAAGTGTTGAATAAGATAACTACTTATCTTATCAAAATTATGGAGAATGTACCAATTTAATCTTCGCATGTCAATATGAGATAAAGTCTTTGGTGCCATTTCTCCCATTGGTCGTGCATTTTGTTTGAATACTTCATATTCTCCAAGTCTTTCATTATCAGTGTTGTGGTCATCATTGCGGTATGCCCTATTGAACCGAGTTTCAATACCAGTGAGATATAATGAACAGAAGTTTAAGCATTCTTTGTTCACATACCTTTCAACAATCGACCCTTCTGGACGTGCTTTATTCATAACGAATAGTTTGAATATTCTTAAACTTCTCTCGAAAGGATACATCCAGCTATAGTTCACAGGTCCAACCAACTTACATTCGTACGACAAATGGATAGTCAAATGAATCATTACATCAAAGAACGCAGGTGGGAAGATCTTCTCCATTTTACAAAGAATTATAATAATGTTATTTTGCAACTGATCCAAATCAGACACACGTAATGTTTTAGAACACAAAGAACTAAAGAATTGACAAAATTTAATGATCGTAGTACACACTTCCTTAGGTAAAAATGCTCGAGCACCGATAGGGATTAGTCTTTGAAGCAGAACATGACAGTCGTGTGTCTTCAACCTTGTTAACTTTGAATCGTTAACGCACCGTCCTATGTTAGAAACAAAACCATCAGGATACTTGACTGTTTTTAAAAAGTTACTGAATTCAACTTTTTCGTCTTTACTGAGCGTGTATGTTGCATGTGGCTTAAGCTCTTTATCTCCTAATTTTTGTACGTGCAATTCCCTTCGTATTCCCATATCTTCGAGGTCTTTTCTAGCGTTCATTGTATGTTTTGTCTTCCCTTCAATATCGAGTATAGTTCCTAGCAAATTCTCACACACATTTTTTTCAATGTGCATTAAGTCTAGCTTATGTTTTAACAGAAGTTTAGACCAATATGGGAGCTCAAAGAAAATGCTATTTTTCCTCCAACTGTTTTCGGATTGTTTCCTCTTCTTATCTTGTTTAGAAGGATGCTTGCTAAGCACAGGAAAACACATATGACTAACTTGGTACAGGATGTCCTCTTCATCCCATGTCATTGGAGGTTCGCGAGATTCATTCTTCCCATCAAATAATTTACTTCTACGCCAAGTGTGATTATTAGGTAGATAAAGTCGATGTCTGGTGTAACCTCGCTTCCCTTTTAAAGCAACAGATGGAGTTTTTTCTTTACAAATAGGACAAGCTTTGTAGCCTTTCGTACTCTAACCTGACAAGTCACCGTACGTTGGGAAATCATTTATGGTCCACACCAAACAAGCACGAAGTTGAAAGTACTCATTCTTGAATGAGTCATATGTGAGAACACTAGTATTCCATAACTCTTTCAACTCAGCAATTAGTGGTTGCAAGTACACATCAATCTCCTTTCCCGGTGATTTTGGACCAGGAATTAATAAGGATAATATGATATTTGAGTCTTTCATGCATTTCCAAGGTGGTAGATTATACGCCACTAATTGTACAAGCCACATACTGTACGTGGTACTCATATGATCGTAAGGGTTGAATCCATCTGAAGACAATCCAAATCGTACATTTCGAGAATCCAATGCAAATTCAGGAAATTGAAGGTTCAAATGTTTCCAGGCTTCACTGTTTGATGGATGTCACAAAACTCCTGGTTCCTCAACACGTTTTTCCTTGTGCCATCTCATATCGAAAGCATAATGCTTAGAAGAAAATAATCTCTTTAGTTGAGGTATTATCGGGAAATGTCGCAAAACTTTGTGGGGGAAGTTTCTTAGAATTATCTTTATTTATCTTATATCGAAACTGATCTCCACATGTAGGGCATTGTTCTGCATCTTTGTATTCGTTCCTCTACAACACGCAATCGTACTTGCATGCGTGAATTGATTCGTAAGTCAACCCCAACTCTCGAAACTTCTTATTAGCCTCATAGAATGAACCAGGTATGTAAGCACCGTCAGGATGCGATTCTTTTAACAGTTTCAACAACAAATCGAATGAGGTATTGGTCCAGTTATTCATAGCCTTCAAATGCATCAATTTGACTAGAAAATGGAAAGCGGAAAATCTAGTACATCCTGGATATAACTGAATAGATGCTTCTTTCATCAAATCATCAAACGATGTTGATCGATCGTCTTGTCTACTATTGTTGGGTGCAGCATTTTCATAAGTATAATTATATTCTTCTTTAACTAAAATTGATTCCAAAGTACAATGGTTCATGTCATTCAACATTGTCATTATTTCATTCCCGTCATTATGCCCACTTGGCTCAGTTAAATTGACCCTTTTGACATGTACTGACCTAACTCTTTGACTTTCATACGTGGGTAAGTTCACAGGTTCTCCATAGTATATCCAGTCACTATAAGATTCGACAATTCCATATAGGAACAAATGAGTTTCTACTCATTCAATACTTTGCCACAACACATTCATACATTTTTTGCAAAATAATATATGCTTTATGACTTTAAACTAAGTGTGATACTTGCTTAGAGATGTCCCCGGGGCGGGGTTGGGGATGACTTTCCCCATTTAACTCTTCTTCTTTTCTTTTTTTATTCTTAACTTCTTACAAATTTTCTCTATTTTTAACTCAATTCACTAAATCTAAGATAATTTTTTTAATATTAAAAGGAATGTTTATTGATTGTTAATTAAATAATTAATTAGCTAAGGAAAATATTAATCCAAATAAGTATTTTTACTACTTTATGTATATAAGTGTATTTAGAAAAATTAAAATATATATATATGAACGGGGTGGGGAACGGGGAAACGGGGATGGGAAAATGGACATCTCTAGTGACACTAAAAAGTAAATAAGTTTGTGTGCTTTAAGGGTTTAAACTAAGTGTTCAACACTAAAAAGTAAACAAGTTTGTGTTCAACATTTAAAAATGCCCAAACCATAACCACATATTAATAAACTCTAGTTTCCAGTTTCTCAAAAGCAAAAATGATGTTACCATGATATCAACTCAACCCTATAAAAGACACATTATTCAACAATAAATTATAGATTCCAAACAAAAATTAAAAAAAAAAAGCCAAATCCACAAATTCAAAACCCAAGCAATCATCAACATGGAGTAAATCAAAGAAACATTTCAAAGAAGATTTACATAGAGTTAATTATTGTTAACAAAATAAAAAAAATTGAAAAATGTTAATTAGGATTAAGAAACAATAATTGAAAACTAGTGGGTGTTTATATTTTTATTTTCTTTTTTCTTGGAGATATTGATTTTGATTCTTATTGGGACTTGGTGGTAGCCATGCATGGAAGTAGCTAGAACATTTCAAATCTAAAATCTATCTTAAATCTATTTTTAGATATAGTTGATTTTTTTTGGGATCTATCTAAACCATCAATATCTTATTTGATTCAACTAACTAATGTATTAATATAATATTATATATATATATATATATATATATATTAGAGTGTTATAAACAAAGAGTTTTGGCCTTGGAAGTGAATTGGGTGATGGGTGAGAATAATGAAAAAATAAAATGGAGTATCAATGACATTACTAGGATGCAAAAGATAAATCTTACGAAAACCAACATTAACCACAACAGTTCTTTGTATATTTTATTACAAACAAAATATACAAGCTTCAAATCGAACAATGAGATCTACTCCAAAAATTCAAATATTGCAGCATAATCATCCTAATAAGGAAGAAATCGCGAGATTTAGGAACTCCTTGTGTGATAATCATCAAGATTGAAAAGGCCAAGCTGCTTGATTTTTAAGTTTTAATATGAATTCAACTTGACTTAATTTCGAATATGTTCTTACTCGAGGTTTTAACCCAGCTTGCATTGGACAAGAATCGCAAATTAAAAGGCCAACTAACTTCAAATGTGTAGGAAAAACCTCATATGATTAACTACGAAAATAACAAAAGCTATAGCGAGAAGACATGAAAATAATATGAATAGTTGAAGAGAATATTAGAGTTAATTTATCTCTAATAATCAACCACAACAATTCAAATTAAGGTAAAATGCAAAAGATTTAGGGATTTGAAGATTTACCTAGAGTTAGAGATTTGAAAGTGAGAGAGAGAAGGCGGCAGCACAAGAACAGAAGCGGTGGCAGATGATGAGAGGCAGTGGCGGAGAAGGGAGAAAGAAGCAGAGAAGTTACGCGGCAGCGGAGAAGGAGAAAAGATAGAAAGAGAGAAAAGGAAAAGAGGGGAAGAAAAAAATGATTCACACAGATTTTTTAACAGAACCTTAGCCGACGGTTTTAAAAACGTCGGCGAAGCCGAGAATTTGTTTAAGCGATGTTTTTTTTCAAAACGTTGCTTAAAAGGGGGTTTAACCGACGTTTTAAAAAATGTCGGTTAAACCAAGTTTAGCCGATGTTTCTTACCCGACGATAAAAAAAACGTCACACAACCCTTTTTTTCTTGTAGTGTTTGGAGTTTAAATTTCTCTTGCATTTAGTATTCGTGTTATTGTTGTGTACTTCTAGTATCAGAAAGAAGATGACTTGCTAATCCTTTCATCATGTCTCCTCCCAAAATACCTCCTTTTTAGCATGTTATTTTCATCATCATGATGAATGGTAACCTTTCTTCCTAACTATACTCTATCAAATAAGTAGTTTGCTATTCTAGGTTGTATTGTTACATAATTTTCTATATCATTTTTTTTTTTTTTTTTAAATCATAATTCTTACCCCTGTAATTTTAAGTTGCAGGTTTGGCACGATGTTTTCCACATCTTTACTAGTTAAATAACTAGTCTCAACTTCTTTCTCATGTGTAAGTTCCTCATTTTTCTATGATAGAATCTATTTTTCCTTGAGTTTTAATTCTTCCATGATCGATTCTTATTTTCCTTTATAATCAAGTTGAACTAGAACTTATACTATTTAGAAAATAATAAGGGCATCATGTTCAAGTATTGTGGGAGTTGGTATTTTTTATACTTTTATCTTTCACTAGTTATTTAATAACTGTTTGTACCGTGACATTTGAACTGTTTATTCTAGTCAAAATTTGGTAAGTTCACAATTTGATATAACCTTCAGTTACTTTTTTTTTTTATTATTGTTATTCTTTAAGTTCTTACTCCTAATGCAATCTTTATACATTGTGATCATTCTAGACCTTTTTTTTTATAGCTTTCTATTACCTTTTGTTCTTAGTATCTTACACCATTTGTGTGTTTTATACTAGTTGCTACCAAATCCAAGAAGGGACAAAGCCTATAATGAATTGTTAGCTTATACTTTCGTTAGCCTATATTGTGGATGTTTTTATAGATCATTAATTGTTAGCTTACTTTCCTTAGTTTATATTGAATTTTGTTTATATAGTATTTGATATTTGAATGTTCGTCTAATTTTAGATATTGTCAATGTGATTGGGGATGCTTTGAAGCTTCTACGATATAGAGGTGGATTAACCTAATAAATAAGTCACATATTCGTCTTGGTGTAACCATGAATATTTTCTATATATATTACGTATGTGGTAATAGTAATATCGATTTCGTGAACAATATTCTTTTTTTATGTAACAATATTTAGGATCATGTATAAGTACATTTTGATTCATACTTATTTACGAATGAATTTGATGAAAATAGTTCTTATATTAGATCAGATTTAGAGACTATTAAATTTTAATAGTTGTATGTGCATCATAGGTACGAATAGAAAAAAAATTGTTGACAATAGATATTTGTCAACAATTTGAGATATATGATTAAATGAAGAGTCATGTTTACATATTTAGTGATTATAAAAAAATGTCAATATAAATTCTTTAATGATAAATTTTATGGGTTATCCATAAAAGGATAACATTGGTTGATAACATGTATGATCCCATATTCATTTATTTCATTAATTTAAGTTTCAATAGTTAACTACGTAATTTTTGTAAGTGTCTCCTCATTGTATGCCATCTACCATTCAAATTCAAACCACGAAATATGTACGTGAAAAAGTTGGTAGATGCTTTTGGTGGCAGAGGGGCAAATGATGGAAATTATTGAGGAAAAAATAACAAGAGTGAGAAAGGGAGAAGTTAACTGCAGCAGTTAATTGTTTAAAAACTATTACTAATGGAATATGAATGAGTAGTGTAACTATTGTAAAAAATCACCCAAGAGTATGTATTTGTCACTAGTCTCTAGTTTTGAAAAATGAATAGTAGTTTTCTGGCCAGTTCAGACCTGTTTATCGAGAATCTCAAATTTATTTTTGAACATTAATATTGGGTAGTCATTACTTTGTTCTCGTTCACATTATTTAATATATTGTGAACATCAATGGCAGTCGCTGCTAATTGTTTAAAAACTACTTTTAATAGAATATGAATGAGTCGTGCTTTTATTGTTACAAAATCACTCAAAATAGTTGTGAGTATCTATCTCTAATCTCTAGTTTTGGAAAATAGATAGTAGTTTTTTGGCCTATTCAAACCCTTTTATCCAAAATCTCGAATTTATTGTTGAACAATAATTAAGTATTGGCGGCTGGCTAGCTACTTATTAAAATATTGGGAACATCAATCGTAGACACTAATTGTTTAAGAATTACTCTTAATAGAACATGAATAAAATCGTTTTTCGATTTTAAATAAAACTTAGTTGACGCTTCTTATATTAGGTATAGAAATATTTGAGATTTGGCATGACGAATTGTTCTATTAAGGTTTGTGCTTATTGATTGAGCTTTTTGTTTTTTTAGACAAATACCGATTCTTGGGCTCGAACCTGTGATGCTGGTGTTGAACTGGTTTACTATCAAACAATGAAATCATTGCGCCACTGACCCATTCGGTTGCCGTGTGGAGTTTGTTGAATTATGTTGAATCACTAATCAATTCAAAAACTTAAATTAATGAGTTATGATAAATTTAATTATATATATGAATACTCTTTTCATTTGTGGGTTTAAAATTTTGAGAAATACCCTATAAGTAGAACTCAATTTTTAATTAGAGATGAAGTGAATTGGCATGGATTAGAATGGAATGCACTTCTAAGTCCATGTTTGGAGTCCAGTCACGAGGTCTAATAAGTATGAATCTTAGTTTTAATATTTTCTAATCTATTTCATAAATTTGTGCTCTAGATACTACCATTTTGTTCCTCAAAATAAAAAGACTAATCCTTAATTGATTGTAATCCAATTTTATTCCATGAATACGAGTTCAATGGTGAAAATCTGTATTTAACTCGGGTACTACAACACTCTCCTATTTTGTGGAGCTAATGTTTTTAAGGTTCCCTACCTACAAAGTACGCGATTTAATGGGTGAAGAATTTTTTCTCAAAAATTAGTTACTAGTTGGTGGCCTTTATAATTAATGGAATCAAGCCAAAATAGATTTATTTAAAATAAATAAATAAATAATTCTATTTCTTTTGAAACTTTGCATGAAATGCATGAGTTGAGAAAATTAAGTTTGAGGTGCAGATGAAAGCCTGATTCGAGGTTGAAAACATGTAAGCTTTTCATCGAAGAAATTGTTGTAAAGGCCAAGATTTTTCTCTTCCTTATGGGCGAATTGCTTTTGTGGATTTAAAGACAGACAACAACGGAAGAATCACATTCAGTCAGATTCAAGTAAGTTTTTCTAATTTCTTTCAAATCATCTTGTTAGCTTTGGTGGATTCAAATTTGAGGCTTATTAGTTTTTGCAATTAACATGGAAATCTAATAAAAGATATCATTTCCAATTAATTTTGAGGTGGAACTCTATATTATCTAATAGCTTTGTCATGAAAGTGCATATACCAATCACAACTGTTTGTTTGTCACCTGCTGAGCATGTTATCAGCCATTGGGAATGTGTTGTTGGTTCTTTTGCTTGATGTGATGAAAATATAAAACTACCTGTTTTTTGTGATGCCTTATAAGCTTGTCTTTGACAGCGGACACTGGTAAAACTGTCATGTCCCAGATGTTTTTTCCTATGAGATGCTTAAATGTTGGATATTTGATTGAAGATGAAGTTCTTGATGAGGTGATGACATCAATGATGAGAGGAACTTCTACAACACATACACTAAAACTAGCATGGGTTAATTGGTGAAAAAATTCTTACCTATTTAAAGATGGAAGGTTTGAATCTCTCATTCACTTATTATAGACATGAAATAAACATTTTTGTTGATATTTATGGACACCGATATAAATGAAAGGACTTAGAGCCAAAATAGAGAGGGAGAAGGGAATTAGTTTACTCTCCACACTCCATAACAACCTCCAACAAACAGCATCCCAAGGGCTTGAGAAAGCTATTATAGTCCACCAATAGTTACCGAAAGTAAGGATATTGATCTTTGGTTGTAAGAACCCGACCCAAATAGTGGTACTAAACCCGGTTCTTACTTAGCATGCTTAAAATTTAAAACATTTAAATTCACATTGGAACTGCTTAACAAGAAAACGTATTAAATAAAACTTGTAGAAAAATATTTATTCAAATAGTTTCCATAAATAGGTCCTGGCCAATATTTAAAAGTTTAACATTCAAAGAACTTCTCAATTCAAACAGTTTCCCCAGCATGCTAATCAAAGAAATAAGACTCAACAAAACGACAGAAAAACAGAGTAAACGCCGGCAGCTCCCTCCGCTAGCCGTCCCGGTGTTGTCTCAAGTTACCTGGTGGAAAAATCACAGAAAATAAAGGTGAGTACAAAGCACTCAGTAAGAATCTCCAACCAGGGTACAATACGATACAACCATCATCTAGCATCCTAGTATACATGTAAAAAGATACCAATACAGATCTTTGCTCATCGAGCTAACAGGTAAGTCCGGAATCCCCAGAAGTCTCCTACTTCTGGCTTAAAGATCAGCTGTAAATATCTTATTTCAAACTGAGGGGACAAAGTGCGTTATGTCCAACCTGAAAGGACAAAGTGCGTTATGTCCATGTTGTAGGGGCAAAGTACATTATGTCCATGTTGTAGGGACAAAGTACGTTATGTCCAAACTGATCCTGTGATGAACGGGAGAGTACCCGAAGTCTGGCTCTAAATTGGAACGAAAGTGGTGTACTCACGAACATTATCCCGGGGAAGCTCTCCGAACCGGCGACTAACGTGTGTGCGCGCACACCGCATGCTGCTGCAAACTGCGTAAATGTGGGGGCCTAAGGACAAACTACGCAGTCTAGGTACGCATGCCTAAAGACTCGGAAGCTGTGTCATTGATCTACAACAGTGCGAGGCCCTCAACACTCATCTGTAGCAGCTTGTACCGCCGATGCATGAAGCTAAGAACCGGCCAAGGTAGGCTTACACCGTTGGCAGGGTTCTGCTCTATAACAGGCTACAAACTAGACTTATGCTGGTGCGATTAGCTAAACCACGCGCGGCTGCCGGGGGCGGGAACAAGTCCTCACTGATCCCGACCTGTGGGGACAAAGTACGTTATGTCCGCTCTCAGTCTCTGGATAAAGACAACCTAACTAAGCTATCTAAGATCACAGAGTAATCGATTCCTAACAGATCAAACATGTTTAACAAGTATATGTAACCTAGCATGATACTACGAACTTAGAGCAGAAATCACAGAACATGCTTGAAGGACAAACCTAGCATGACACTAACATGTAGAAACAGAGGTAAACATGCTAGCAGAGATAAATCAACAAGCAATCCTATCCACTAACATGCTCGTAACAATTCAACAGATATACAAGGTGCAATCAAGATATTTCGCAGGGTCCACACAACCCTGGTAAGAGATCCTTACCTGGAAAACAAGCAGTAAAACAATAAACAATGTAATATGCTCCTTGAGCTGCAGAGTCTCACAACCTATCAATATCATAAACACATACATATTAAACCTAGCTAGCTAACAACCAAAACAGGAACCAGAAGATAAGGGTTCGAGAAACTACCGAACCAACAGGAACAAGTGCTCTCGGCCAAGCACGAAGGAGGAGAACAATGAAGCTCTCGGCTGTAGGGTGTCCTTGGCTACAACAATTGAGCAAGATGATCTCGGCTAGGCAAATCTTCACCCTTGGCAAATGAAAGCTCTTGGCTTGGGCATCACAAGCAAACGACAAACAACAGCACAAGTTAGCTCTCGGTCAAGGAGTATGCAACACATCCAACCAAACAATATTGGACTTCGGCAAGGGCTAACAAAACTCACCTCGACAACCAAAGATGTTCTCGCCCAGCAAGGGTTGTAGCACCAAGGAAGAGCCGGCTAGGGTTACAATTGATGATTGAGAAAGAGGGGAACTCTCGGCCAGGGCTTGCAATCGGCAAGATTAGGATCAAGATCAAAGCTTGAATGATGGTGTTTTTGGAAATCACAAGGAGAAGAGAAGGGAGTGAAATCGCTAATGGTTAGGGGAGTGATCTCGGCAAGAACTAGTAAGAAAACGAAGGGAGAAGATGGAGGGTTGAAGAATCGGCAAGAATGGATGAGAAGGAGATGAAGGGGATGATGAGTTCAACAACAATGGTGAAAGGGGAAAGGTGAATCAGCAGCTAGAGGAGAGAAGAGAAGAGTCGGCGAATAGGAAATGATGAAATCACAAAGCTACTGCAAGAACTCTCTCGCAAAACACAAACCCCTCCCTCTAATCGACCAACCAATCTCTATGTGGCACGTGTCCCTGGCCATCCCCCCTTCAAGTCTCAGCTACAACACATTTTTCCTCTTATTCTGTCCTTTTCAAAACAAGCCTCCAAACTCCCTTGTCAATCCTCCCTTCGAGTCTCAACAGCAACACTTTTATTCTCCTATTTTATTTAAAAGCCAAACTCCCAAATCCAAACTCTTCGAGTCCCATCAAACACGCAATTAATTCTTATTTTTCCCTTTTTAACTGGAAGACCTCCAAACTTCTCAAAATGCATTCCAACCCTGGAAACCTGAAATCGAAGAACAACTGAACTCAACAACCGACAGAAACAACCCTGAAACTCTGGTTAATTACAAAACCGGCCCTAAGGAAAAAAGACCAAAATGCCCCTAAAGGCTTCAACTGCCCTAACGGCCCAACCGAACAACCGAGTAACAAACCGAACATACCTGGAGAACCAGAATAGGATTCTGGGCCGTTACATTGGTAACTATTTTTTATATCCTTTCCTTTTCTTAATCATACAATAAAATCAAATGGTAACTTTCATTTCAAACATAAACAATAAACCATGTTATAATAATATACACATCCAGATGAGACCGTCTAGTAGACTAAGGGCCCAATTGTAGACTAAGCGTTTAAGTGGTAATTGAGCCCTTAAAATTATCACCAACCTTGGTTCAAGTCTACTTCTGGCATCAATGTACACGCGATGATCATGAGATCATGGGTTCAAATCCCCCACTCCCGATCGTTAAAATCTAAAAAAAAAAGTTTAGCTTTCGGCATTTTTATTTTTCAATTTATTTTCCTTCTTTGTTGTTCATTTTTATTGATTCTTTTTTAATATATATATATATATATATATATATATATATACATATATACATATATATTATACACGTGTTTCTTTAATTCAACTCATTTTGATTATATAATTTTTACTTTCTTATCCTTTTTCTCTAAATATGTTTTTAATTATTTCTTTGCTTTTTTGTATAATTTTTCATTTTTATAAACACTTTTTTTTTCATACCTTGGTTCTTTGTATGAGTTAATATTAACTTATTATATTATTAATTTTAATATATATAGAAACTACTCTAAAAAATTATTTAGCGAAGAAATACGGTGAGTGAGAAAGAGGCTTGGTTGCAATTGAGCTAAACGAAAGAAGTGATTTATTCAGTATATTGCCAGCTATTTATACACTATACAACAAAGGATTTGGTTCAACAATTGAACCGTGTATCAAAAGAATACAATAATAAATGAACCGGCTGTATCTTAACTGCATAATAACAAACACTAACAATATAGCAACTTGATCTAATAGTCCCCCCTCAAAGTGGGCTATAGATATTAATGATCCCCAACTTGGAACATATGGAAAAATGAGATGGAGCTGATAAAGCCTTGGTAAACAAGTCTGCTAGCTGGCTGGAATTTTTTATAGACAATATCTTCATAAACCCATATGTAATTCTATCACGCACAAAATGACAATCCAACTCTATATGTTTCGTACGCTTATGGAAGACGAGATTGTTTGCTAAGTGAACAGCTGAGACATTATCACAAAATAGCACAACTTGTTTTATGTTTGGAAATTCCTAGATCCATTAGCAAATATGACAACCAGATAACTTCACAAGTGGCCATTGCTATTGCTCGATATTCTGACTTCCGATGACCTTGGCACTGCAGTTTGCTTCTTGGATTTCCATGAAATCAGGGAATCTCCAAGGAAGATGCAAAAATCAGTAGTAGATTTTCTCATATCCAAGCATGAAGCCTAGTCTAAATCCACAAATCCTCTTAAATTGAAGTTATCTATTTTAGGGAGCATCAATCCTTGTCCTGGTATTCCTTTAAGGTACTTGAGTAAATGATGCACAACTGTAAGATGCGTAGTGCAGGGATCTACTACATATTGACTTAACTTGTTCACTGTAAAAGTTATGTCTGGGCGAGATATTTTTAGATATATCAATCTACCAACAATTCTTCGATGCATAGTGTAACGGCCCAGGTTTCTATTCCGGTTCTCGAGGAGCTTCCGGTTCAGATTCAGTGGTTCGGTTGGGCCGTTAGAGCTGTTTTGACCCTTAGGGGCATTTTGGTCTTTTGGCTGCCTGGGCAGGATTTGTGGTTTTTCAGGGCTTCGAGGCAGCTCCAGCCTTTGTTGAGGCTTGTTTGTTGGTGGCTGCGAGTCCCGAGATGTTTGGGCTATTCGTTTGGGAGTTCGGTTGTGATTTGGGTTTTGGGCAAAGTGATGGTTGTTTGGGTGTTTCCTTCGGGATTCGAGCCGGGCCCTCAGTGTTGATTTGGGAGGTTGATTTAAGTGAGATTTGTTGATTGGAAAAGGTTGCTTCAGTCGGGTCTCGAAGGAGGAAGTCGGGAAATGGGATTTAAGGATTTTAAGGATTTTTGGAAAATTGGATAATGGATAAGTTTGGATTTATTTGGATAAGGATAAAAAGAGAAAAAGGAAATTTCTTTTTTTTATTAAAATCCCCATTTTCCCCCATTTTTCCCATTTTTTCCCCAAAATTCCATTTTTCCCATTTTCTCTCCCTTTCTCTCTCCTCCAGCCCGACCCCAGCCCCTACCCACGCCCGAGCAGCCCCTGGTCGCCCAGCCTTGGCCGCCCAGCTCGCCCACGCCCGAGCCAGCCCGAGCCCAGCCAAGGCAGATGCGCCGCCGCCGTGTTGCCCTCGCCCGATCCCGCGTCGCGACGCATGTCGCCCTCGTCCGTCGCCCGCCCCACGTGGTCGTGCTAGCCCGAGTGTCCGTAAGCTCGTGTCGCTTGCGACCGAGCACCCTGTAGCTCGTCGCCCCGCGCGTGTCCCTGTGCTTGCCGAGCTCGCGCCCGCGCGTCGTCCACTGTGTCAAGCCGCTCCGCGCCCAGCGCCCGACCTGCGCGCCGCCGCCGCCCGCCCGCGCCGCGCCGCTGCGCTGCGCGACCAGCCAGCCCGCCGACAACCTGCTTGTTGTGTGTTGGCTTGGCCCGAGCCTTGTGGCTTCTCGGATGGTATTTCTCGAGTCTTTGCTTCGTTGGGCCCGGATTTATTGGCTGCTGGTTATGGATTTATTGGGCTGTTTTATGTATTTGATTTGGGTGCTTTATTTGATGTATAGGCTGTTCGGGATTGTTTAGAGGCTCGAGGGTCGCTCGTTGATTTATTATTATTATTGTTTTGCTGCTTGTCCCAGGTAAGGATTTCTTACCGTGGTTGTGTGGACCCTGCGATATTATCTCAATTGTGCCTTGTATGCTTGTTTACTGTTATGAGCATGTTAGAGATAGAGCAGTTGATTGATTTCTTGCTAGCATGTTTGCCTGATTTTACATGTTAGTGTCATGCTAGGTTTGTTCTGCCAGCATGCTTATGATTCCTGCTTAAGTTGTAGTATCATGCTAGGTAATATGATTTATGTCGGTCATTGCTTGCTAGCCAGGAATCATTGATTTTACTCTGTACTCTTAGATAGAGTTGTAGGGTTTGTCATCATCCAGAGGCTGAGCGGACATAACGTACTTTGTCCCCACTGATCGGGAGTAAAGTGTGCGCAAAGATAACGTATCTTGCTTCCCCGCCGCCAAGGTGGATTTAGCTCAGACGGGAGTAAAGTGTGCGCAAAGCATAACGTATCTTGCTACCCCCCCCCCGACCCGCCGGTTGTGGACTTAGCTACCCACTTCGGCAATAGCCTAATTTGTAGCCTGCTAGAGCGGAACCCTGCCAATAGTGTAAGCCTAGCTTGGCCGGTTCTTAGCTTCAGGTCGGTGGATCAGGCTGCACAGATGAGCGCCGAGGGCCTCGCGCTACTGTGATCAGTGACACCGCTTCCGAGTCATAGGCATGCGTACCTGGCCCGCGTTGTAACGGCCCGGAAATTTCATCCCGGCCTTTCCGGGAAACCAAAGGGCATTTTGGTAATTTTGGGTCGGGCCGACAGGGCCGGTTTTGAAATTGAAAATTGCTGGAATAATTATGAGTCAATTTGAATAGGATCGGGATTTTTGGTGAAGGCATTTGGGCTTGGGAATGAGTAAAATTAAATGAGGAATTAAATAGCGCGTCGAGTGAGATTCGAACCGTGGACGTGTCGCGTGCTAGGCAAGGCGCGCCACAAATGAGCCATCGGGCGTGTTTGTTAATCTACGCGCGCGATTTGGTATATATGCCGTGCGCAGAGGGATTTTCATATAAAAATAGAGCTCGCCCGAAGCTTCTTCTTCCTCGCGATTTCTCCTTCGTTTCTCCTTCGACCGACTGGTGATTTCCGGCGATTTCTGCCTTCTCCAGCTCCAAATCGCTCGTGGTTGTCTTCCCCAGCTCTGAGGTCGATCATTTTCCGGGTTGAAGGTAAATTTTCTTTCCTTTCTTCTTCTCTTCTTCGTTCCGAGCCCCTTCTTCCGGGCTTCGTTTCACGGCCATGGTGAAGTGATTTTCTGGGTGGTTTGTGTGCAGCTAGTGTAGGGAAGTTCTCCAACGAAGAATCGCTCGTCGAATCCCCGTGGATCGTTCGATTTCGGGTTGTCTCCTTCGCCTCGCTTTCGTGCTCTGTTGTCGCTGCAGATCTGCCGCCGAGTCTCGCCACACACCGCGCGCGCCTCGCGCCTCGCATCATTCGCGCGCAGTAAGCAGCCAGCCGTGTCCGTGTCCGTGTGCCTGTCGCCGAGCCGTGCCGCCGAGCCGTGTCGCCAAGCGGCGCCCCAGCGCCGCGTCGCGTGTCCTGCTGCCGAGCCGAGCCGCCAAGCCGAGCCAAGCCGAGCCGAGTGAGAGCCGAGCCGAATTATTTTTATTTTATTTTATTTTATTTTATTTATTTAGATATTGTGTGTAATTGTGTTGTGCTCGTTAGGTTCCCAGTAGCTAGTTCGGGTTCGTTCGCAGACCTAGGTTTCCGTGAATTCGCCCCCACCAAGGTAAGGATTTCTTACCGGAGTTGTGTGGACCACGCGATATTATATGTGATTCTTTGATTGATTGCTTGTTTGTGTTTATTGACATGTATAGCTAGGTACTCAATTCTGAATTCCCGATTAGCATGTTGTTCCTGATTAATTCTCATGTTAATCCATGCTAGGTTGATCCTTTCTAGCATGCTCGTATACATTCCTTGCTTCGTAGTATCATGCTAGGCCCGTTGTATTCTTATTGAGCACGTATTGGATTTTATGGAATTGCTTTGCTGTTTGCTAGGCGAGTTAGAATTGCGGTAGATAGCATCATCCGGCCCGATGCATAAAGTACCTTGCATCCATGGCGGGGGACGCCGAGCAAGTCATTCCGCCCCTGGACCCCGTGAGGGATTAGCTAACCTTGAGCGGTAGGCCCCGCAATATTGGGTGAGGGTGGCGGATCGTTAAATGCCCCAACGGTCGGGATGATGACGTGGCATTGCCTCGCCCCGGCGGCCGGCATGTCATTAGCATGTTTGGCGGTAGCCCCCCGATTGCCACTGTTAAGGCAAGGACGGCTTCGGTGTAAGCCTACCACGACCGTTCCTTGGCCCCCAGTGCGGTGGTTCAGCCGACATAGTTTACGTGTCAGTCTCACACCCTATGTCGGTGACACCGATCCAAAGATTTAGTTAGGCGTGGTGGATCGAATATGGACGACTTGCCTCCGCACTCCAGCAACCCCCATAGTCTCTCAGAGCACGCGCGGTGCATGCTTACGCTCATTACAGCGCCGATCGGAGAGCTCCTCGAGATTGTGAGCCAGTGTACCTTTCGTGCCGACGATGAGGCAGCCGAGGCCGGGACTTGTTTCTCGTATAGGGCGACTTATATATATTGGATCTGTGTGATGATACTATTAGGACTAAGACCCTAATTGGCATCCGAGGCCCAAGTATGGGCTAAGCTATATGCTCTATTCTGTGTTTATATTCATAGCTTGCATACGCTCATCGAGATGACCATGTATATCAGATTGTACCCGGTTGGGGATTCTTCTTGAGTAATTCGTTACTCACCCTTATTCTATGGTTTTCCACAGTAATCGTGGTGCGCGACAGATGCCCAAGGAGGGAGCTGTGATCATGGGGCCCAGTCTTCCAACTCTGATTTTTGTATTATGACTCTTTGTGTTTTGTTTTCCCCTGAATGCATGTAGCCAGGCCCGGAGCCCTAGGATGTTTGTAAATATTTGTGGATTCCAAAGATTTTGTATCCGAATGAGTTTTGAATGACTTTTAGTAAATCTCGATCAGAGTAAACTTTGGAAATGTATTTATCTTGGAAGCAGTGCTTGGAAACAGGGACAGGTTCCAGGGAAATTGTCTAGTTTTTAAAAGGGGTATTTTGAATGTTTTGTTTTAATTGGAATCCGAAATCATGTCTGTTTAAATGTCCTTTACTTTGAATGCATGCATTGGGATAAGGGCCCATTTAGTGCCCCATTCGGGTCGGTCCCTTACAGTTGGTATCAGAGCTCAGAGTCATAAATTCGTAGTATGACTGTTGTTGTTGTAGGTCGTTTTCCCATGATCACTAGCACTCCGGCGGTCATCATCAGTACGCTAAGTTTACAATTTGTTGTTGAGAAAAAGGGTTAAGAATTTACAATACCTGTCATCTAGTATATGCCTTGTGTAGTATTGTGGAGCGGAGACGAGTAGGTTCTGACTCGTTATTGGTTTGGGTGTAGATCTCAAAGATGCGCATTACCCGCGCGGAAGAGGACGCCCGAGAGGAGGCCGAGGTGTCGGGATTGGATCTCGACACCGCAGGGACATCGTCCCAAGCTGAGACTGATAGCATTCCGCCTGTAGCTCCTCCTGTTGAGCCCAGAGTAGGCATTGAGGCGACTGTGCGCCGTGAGACTGCTCCTGGAGCAGAATTTGCTAATTCTATGAGGTCTATGGTGGTCGACCTGTTGAGTGGCCAGAGGGCAGAGACCCAGGCTTTGTTGGCAGCGCAGCGGGAAGAGTCCCGAGCTCAGATCGAGCAGCTGACCCGTTTGTTTTCAAAGAGGCGCAAGAAGACACCCCCACCCGCAGGAGCAGTGCACTTTGAGGCAGAAGTGGCAGAAGGTGCCGATGAGCTTGGTAAATGGTTGAAGGACTTCGTAAAGTGGAACCCTGATAAGTTTGATGCCACAGGTGATGCTTTAGCAGCAGCTAGATGGATTGCCCATTTGGAGTACACCTTCCTGATTATGGTGTGCCCCGATGTGCAGAGGCCGAGGTGTGCAGCCCATGTGTTAGGGGGCGTGGCTAGATGGTGGTGGGAGTCCACCTTGAGTGAGAGACCAGCTGGGTCTCCACCTGCTACCTGGGAATTCTTCAAGACAGAATTTAAAGCCAAGTACATTAGTGATGAGGCTCAAGAAAAGATGGTAGCGCTTTTCCAGAATCTGCAGCAGGGTTCTGATTCTATAGAGGAATACGAGAGGAAGTTTTCGGAGTATGGTTATTTTGCTCCGCAGCTAATAGCGACCCCTGAGTTGAAAATTCGGAAGTTCATTTCTGGTCTGAGGCAGGGTGTGTCTCAGGATGTCCGGGCACAGGCCCCTACCACTTATGCTAAAGCTGTTCAGCTGGCCACTATTTACAATGGAAAGTATCCTGTTGAGCGGACTGGCGCCGCTCCGGTGCAGCGTCCTGTCCAAGCTGTAGTGGGGCAGAAGAGGAGGTTTGAGTTCAGAGGAGGCGGCCAGCGTCGCCAAGGGCCGTTCCAGAACCGGGATCAGCGTAGGATTCCGCCCGCGAGCCCTACGCGGCCAGGCGGTCCTAGGCGATTCACGCTGTGTCACTTGTGGAAGAGTCCACTTCGGAGCTTGTCAGACCGGGCTCAGGCGGTGTTTCTGATGTGGAAAGGAGTGGCATATGATCCGTTCTTGTGATCAGCCCGGCTATGGCGATTCATTCACGTGCAGCAAGCAGCAGCAGGGCCGGGTGTTCGCTACGAACCGTCAGGAGGCTGAGCGTGCAGATGCCGCAGTGGCAGGTACGCTTCTTGTTTTGGATCATTGTGCATTTGTCTTGTTTGACTCTGGTTCTACGCACTCGTTTGTATCTGTTTTGTTTGCTGAGCATGCTAGGTTGAGATTAGAGCCTCTAGGTTTTGAATTATCTGTTGCAACTCCTTCGGGAGTTAATATGTTAGCAAAAGATAAGGTTAAGGATGGCCGGATCGAGATATCCGGAGAATTTCTGGTAGCTACACTCATAGTTCTACCCATGAGTGGTTTCGATGTGATTCTTGGTATGGAGTGGTTAGCCGCTAACCACGCATTGATTGACTGCCACCGGAAGGAAGTAGTGTTCAGGCCGCCGGGTCGGCCCAGCTTCAAGTTTCGTGGAGTCCAGGGTGGAGTTTGCCCGCCAATGGTGTCAGCTGTGAAGGCCCGTCGTTTGCTAGCTCATGGAGCTTGGGGCTACCTAGCCAAATTGTCCGGAGAGAGCCGTCCCTCACTGACTATTGATCAAGTGCCGGTTGTGCGGGAGTTTGCTGACGTGTTCCCTGAGGAATTACCGGGGTTGCCCCCGAAGAGAGAGGTTGACTTCACAATTGAGCTCGAGCCAGGGACCCTCCCTATCTCGAAGGCTCCGTATCGTATGGCGCCAGCCGAGCTAAAGGAATTGAAGGTTAAGCTGCAGGAGATGTTAGATCGAGGATTCATTCGTCCGAGTGTGTCCCCGTGGGGAGCTCCAGTGTTGTTTGTGAAGAAAAAGGATGGCTCGATGCGCCTATGCATTGACTATCGCGAGCTTAATAAGGCGAGAGTGAAGAATAAGTATCCGTTGCCCCGTATCGATGATTTGTTCGATCAACTTCAGGGAGCTTCCGTGTTCTCCAAGATAGATTTGAGATTCGGGTATCATCAGTTGCGGATTAGGGACGCCGACATTCCTAAGACAATGCTCGAGTCTAGATATGGGCACTACGAGTTTGGGGTCATGTCGTTTGGGTTGACGAATGCACCAGCAGCGTTCATGGACATGATGGATAGGGTGTTCAAAGCATTTTTGGACAGCTTCGTCATCGTGTTCATTGACGATATTCTGATCTATTCACGGACCAGGGAGGATCATGCAGAACATTTGAGACAAGTGTTGACAGCCTTGAGGGAAAACCAGCTTTATGCCAAATTTTCCAAATGTGAGTTCTGGTTGGAACAAGTGGCCTTCTTAGGTCACGTAGTCTCGAGAGATGGTATAGCTGTGGATCCTGCAAAGATTGAGGCCATGAGTTCGTGGGCCAGGCCGACTTCCGATTCTGAGATACGCAGCCTTCCTAGGTTTGGCGAGTTACTACCGTCGGTTTGTTAAGGACTTTTTCGCCATAGCCTCGCGCCTCACTCGCCCGGACGAGGAAGGGTGTCGAGTTTGTTTGGGACGGTAGGTGTGATGAGAGCTTTGCGTGCTCAAGCGCGATTTGACTTGGCACCACTGTTGGCAATCCGGAGGGAACAGGTGGTTTCGTGGGTTTCTGATGCTTCCAAGTTCGGGTTGGGTTGTGTGTTGATGCAAAGACGGGAAGGTTATTGCTTATGCTTCCGTCGCCACCAAGCCATATGAGCGAGTAACTATCCAACTCATGATATGGAATTGGCAAAGCATGGTGTTTGCATTGAAGATTTGGAGGCATTACCTGTATGGTGAGCGGATCCGGATGTTTATCGACCACCGAGCCTCAAGTATCTGTTTACTCGAAGGAGTTGAATATGAGGCGTAAGAGATGGTTAGAGTTAGTAAAAGATTATGGCTGCGAGATTCTGTACCATCGGGTAAAGCCAATGTTGTAGCCGATGCCCCGAGTAGGAAGACGTCGCACTCGCGGTGTGCTTGAGCTCCGGCCAGATTACGGAGAGAGTTCAAGCAAGCGGGTGAGATTGCAGTGTTGTTAGGTGAGGTTATCGCAGAGTGGCTCATTGATGATCCCACCATCGATTAGACAGCGGATTATTGATAGTCAGCTGAGTGACCCCGCACTTAAAAGATTATGTGACAAAGTTAGTGCTGATGGAGATTTTGATTTTATGTACTCACCAGACAGTGGGCTGACGTACAGAGGCCGGTTGTGTGTTCCAGATGTCGCAGGAATGCGGGCAGAGTTGCTCTCAGAGGCCCACAGTTCTCCGTTTGCTTGGCACCCCGGGGGTACCAAGATGTATCAGGATCTTAAGCAGACATTCTGGTGGATGGGTATGAAAAGAGATGTGGCGGAGTTCGTTAGTCGATGTCTCACTTGTCAGCAAGTGAAGGCACCTAGGCAGAGACCAGCCGGTTTGTTGCAGCCGCTGAGTGTACCTCAGTGGAAATGGGAAGAGATCTCCATGGACTTTATTTCTGGCTTGCCGAGGACTCCGAGGAAGTTCTCTCAGATTTGGGTGATAGTCGATCGATTGACTAAGAGCGCACACTTCATTCCCGGTAGAGACACTTATACCGTGGAACAGTGGGCGCAGTTGTTTTTGGAGCAGATCATTCGCTATCACGGTGTGCCTGTGAGGATCGTATCTGACCGTGATTCAAGGTTCACTTCTCGTTTCTGGAGAGCGCTCCAGAAGGGTTTAGGCACTGAGTGCGGCTTGGCAAGACTTTTTCACCCTCGCACCGATGGATGATCGAGAGGGTGAACCAGATTCTCAAGATATGTTGAGGGCTTGTGTGTTGGATTTCGGGCAATTGGGACCAAAGATTCGATTCGATGAAGTTTTCATATAACAACGATTATCGATCGACGATCTGGATGGCTCCATTCGAGGCTTTGTATGGTAAGCGTTGCCGATCTCCCGTGTTCGGGAAGAGGTTGGTGATAGGCGAGTTTTGGGTCCCGAAAGTTGCTGCAGATTGACCAATGGTGCCGCTGCGAGAAGATTAGAGCTCGTATGTTGACAAATTTCAGAGCGGAGATGAGAAGAGTTACGCCGATGTTGGCGTCGGGATTTGGAGTTTGAGGTTGGTCAGCATGTATTCCTAAAGGTCGCACCGATGCGAGGTGTTTTGAGGTTTGGCAAGCGTGGAAAGCTGAGTCCCCGTTTTGTTGGTCCATTTGAGATTTTGGAGAGGATTGGCAGAGTCGCTTATCGATTAGCCTTGCCTCCGTCATTTTCGGCAGTGCACAGTGTCTTTCATGTTTCGATGTTGAGGAAGTACGTGCCGGACCCGTCGCACATTGTTGATTTTGAGCCTTTGCAGCTGAATGAGGATTTGAGCTTCGAGGAAAAGCCAGTGGGGATTCTTGCTTTTGAGACAAAGACACTGCGTAATCGTGAAATCAGGTTGGTAAAGGTTCAATGGAGGAGTCAGAGTTCAGAGGAAGCCACTTGGGAGCGGGAGGATGAGATGAGATTGCAGTATCCCGAGCTGTTCCAATCTTAAGTGACTTTCGAGGACGAAAGTCTTATAAGGGGGAGTATTGTAACGGCCCGGAAATTTCATCCCAGTCTTTCCGGGAGGCCCAGAGGCATTTTGGTAATTTTGGGTGGGCCGACAGGCAGGTGGTTTTGAAATTGAAAATTGCTGGAATAATTATGAGTCAATTTGAATAGGATCGGGATTTTTGGTGAAGGCATTTGGGCTTGGGAATGAGTAAAATTAAATGAGGAATTAAATAGCGCGTCGAGTGAGATTCGAACCAGGGACGTGTCGCGTGCTAGGCAAGGGCGCCGCCACCAGTGAGCCATCGGGCGTGTTTGTTAATCTACGCGCGATTTGGTATATATGCCGCGGCGCAGAGGGATTTTCATATAAAAGCAGAGCTCGCGAAGCTTCTTCTTCCACGCGATTTCTCCTTCGTTTCTCCTTCGATCGATTCGCGATTTCGGCGATTACGCCTTCTCCACCTCCGAATCGATCGTGGTTGTCTTCCCACCTCCGAGGTCGATCATTTTCGGGTTGAAGGTAAAATTTCCTTCCTTTCTTCTTCTCTTCTTCGTTCCGAGCCCCTTCTTAGGGCCGTTTCACGCCATGGTGAAGTGATTTTACGGGTGGTTTGTGTGCGGCTAGTGTAGGGAAGTTCTCCAACGAAGAATCGCTCGTCGAATCCCCGTGGATCGTTCGATTTGGGTTGTCTCCTTCGCCTCGCTTTTCGTGCTCTGTTGTCGCGCAGTGATGCCGCCAAGTCTCGCTGCAGACACACGCGCGCGCCGCCGCGCCTCGCGCATCGCCGCCTTGTAGAAGCAACCCAATGCAGGTGTCCGCGCGCTGTCGCCGAGCCGTGTCGCTAAGCCGCGCCCAGGGCCAGCGTCGCGTGTCTCTCGCTGAGCCGAGCCGCCAAGCCGAGCCAAGCCGAGCCGAGCCGAGCTGAGCCGAGTGAGAGCCGAGCTGAATTATTTTTATTTTATTTTATTTTATTTTATTTATTTAGATATTGTGTGTAATTGTGTTGTGCTCGTTAGGTTCCCGGTAGCTAGTTCGGGTTCGTTCGCGACCTAGGTTTCCGTGAATTCGTCCCCCACCAAGGTAAGGACTTCTTACCGGAGTTGTGTGAACCTGCGCGATATTATATGTGATTCTTTGATTGATTGCTTGTTTGTGTTTATTGACATGTATAGCTAGGTACTCAATTCGAATTCCCGATTAGCATGTTGTTCTGATTAATTCTCATGTTAATCCATGCTAGGTTGATCCTTTCTAGCATGCTCGTATCATTCCTTGCTTCGTAGTATCATGCTAGGCCCGTTGTATTCTTATTGAGCACGTATTGGATTTTATGGAATTGCTTGCATTTTTGCTAGGCAAAGTTAGAATTGCGGTAGATAGCATCATCCGGCCCGATGCATAAAGTACCTTGCATCCATGGCGGGGACGTCGAGCAAGTCATTCCGTCCCGGACCCCGTGAGGGATTAGCTAACCCGAGCGGTAGGCCCCGCAATCTTGGGTGAGGGTGGCGATCGTTAAATGCCCCAACGGTCGGGATGATGACGTGGCATTGCCTCGCCCCGGCGGCCGGCATGTCCTCGGCATGTTTGGCGGTAGCCCCGATTGCCACTGTTAAGGCAGGGCGGCTTCTCGGTGTAAGCCTACCACGACCGTTCCTTGGCCCTGTGTGCGGTGGTTCAGCCGACATAGTTTACGTGTCCGTGTCTCACACCCTATGTCGGTGACACCGATCCAAAGATTTAGTTAGGCGTGGTATTTGGATATGGGCGGCTTGCCTCGGACGGCAACCCCCATAGTCTGCAGAGCACGCGGTGCATGCTTACGCTCATTCTGGCGCCGATCGAGAGCTCCTCGGGATTGTGAGCCAGTGTACCTTTCGTCGACGAGAGACAGCCGAGGCCGGGACTTGTTTCTCGTATATAGGCGACTTATATATATTGGGTGTGTGATGATACTATTCCGGACTAAGACCCTAATTGGCATCCGAGGCCCAAGTATGGGCTTAGCTATGTGCTCTATTCTGTGTTTATATTCATAGCTTGCATACGCTCATCGAGATGACCATGTATATCGTATTGTACCCCGGTTGGGGATTCTTATCGAGTAATTCGTTACTCACCCTTATTCTCGTGGTTTTCCACTGTGTAATCGTGGTGCGCGACAGGATGCCCAAGGAGGAGAGCTGTGATCATGGGGCCCGATCTTCCAACTCTGATTTTTGTATTATGACTCTTTGTGTTTTATTTTCCCCTGAATGCATGTAGCCGGGCACGGAGCCCTAGGATGTTTGTAAATATTTGTGGATTAAAGCATTTTGTATCTGAACAGGTTTTGAATGAATTTTAGTAAATCTCTGATCAGAGTAAACTTTGGAAATGTATTTATCTTGGAACAGGTGCTTGGAAATAGGGACAGGTTCGAGGGAAATTGTCTAGTTTTTAAAAGGGGTATTTTGAATGTTTTGTTTTAATTGGAATCCGAAATCATGTCTGTTTAAATGTCCTTTACTTTGAATGCATGCATTGGGATAAGGGCCCATTTAGTGCCCCATTCGGGTCGGTCCCTTACACGCGTAGTTTGCCCTTAGGCCCCCGCATTTACGCCGGTTGCAGAGAGCATGCGGTGTGTGCGCACACGCGTTAGTTGCTGGTTCGGAGAGCTCCCCCAGGCTAATGTCGTGAGTACACCATTCCTTCCGTTAGAGCCTGACTTTGGGTACTCTCCCGTAAGTCCAGATTAGTGCAAGGGCAAGGAGGCCCTTGAGGACATTTTAAGGATCAGTGTATTCCCCCCGAGTGACAGATACCTCGGTGATGTCACAGGATTGGTCAGTGTATCCAATGCCAGTTAGGCCGGAAGAAAGAGACTTTCGATGGCTCCAGATCTTGTTTTATGAGCTCGTTGAGCTATGATCTGTGTTGATAGCTGTTTGCTTGCATGTTGAGGTGCTAGATGACTGATGTATCGTATTGTACCCCGGTTGGGGATTCTTACTGAGTATGTTTATACTCACCCTTATTTATCTTTTAGGTAGCTTGGGACAACACCAGGATGGCTAGCGGAGGGAGCTGATTGATCATAGGGAGCCGCCGACACTCTGTTATTTATTATTGCATTGTTTATTCAGCATGTAGATGGACAGAAGTCCTAGGGGAACATTGTTTAAAACGCGGTTTAAATTGTATTGTATGTTTTTATAAATACTGGCCAGGTTGTTTTACTTTGTTGGATTGCTTAAATGAAAACTGTTGTTTATGTTTTAAGGGTTCCCCCTTCTCATATGTTTTGAATGGTTTTTAAATATGAGGACTAAACCGCTTGTTATCATATTTAACTTGCATGCTGAGTGAGAACCCCGGTTTATGGCCATGTTTTGGGTCGGGTTCCTCACAGTTGGTATCAGAGCACAGAGTCATAGATTCGTGAGACTAACTCGCTTTGTAGGTTGTTGCTCCCATGATCATCAAGACTCCACACACCGCGAGTTTTATGCGAGTTCAATTAAGCTAAGGGTTAAGAATTTACAATACTTTTCATCTAGCTTTTATGCCTTGTGTAGAGTTGTGGAGCGAAGACGAGCAGGTTCTGACTCGTTGTTGGTTTGGGCTTAGAGAGCCATCATGCCAACTTTCCGCAGTGTGAGCAGTGAGAGCCCCAGTGTGGGCCAGCATTTATGCTTTGTGCAGATCGCCAGTGTGTCGATCGCACCCAGAGGGAGGCAGAGCTTAGACTCCGTGAGGCCATTTGTGGCCCGATTGTTGCTTTTCCCTAGTGAGAGGGTGGAGGTGCTTTGTGCAGATCGCCAGTGTGTTGATCGCACTCAGAGGAGCAGGACGCTTGGCATGTCCGACCGAGGAGTTGGACTGATTGTGTTGATGATGAGGCCGCGTCCCAGGGTCGTTTAGACCCGTTGGCCAGAGTTGTCCCTGGCAGTTGAGTTGCCAAGTGGAGGGGGTAGAGGTTAGCACGCCTCAGAGTGAGACTCCTTGAGCAGAGTATTTCAGCAGTTTTCCCCCTGTAGCTCTTGTAGCCCCGGAGGTTCCCGGGAGGGCATGATCAACAGGTTTATGCAGACGAGTTTGTTGGCGTTGATGGAGCCGCCCAGTTTGGCAAGTGGATGCATGTAGAGCTCGTTGTTTGGAAAGTCCTGCTGCTAGTAGTAAAGCGATTGCTTGAGTTTGAGTTTAGCATCCGTGTGTTGGGATGCCCTGCTGCTCAGAGGCCGAGATGTGCCGTTCTGTCTTTATTTGGTACAACAGTTGATGGTGGTAGTCCCTCGAGAGAGGTGGACTAGCAGAGTCTCCACCAGTCGCCCGATTGATTGGCAAGTTGCCGTGTTAGTGGCTTGAGGCAGATGTAGAGACATCTTTGCCCCCTTGCAAGCCTGCTGTTGTTTTGCAGCCAGTTCTTTAAGTGCCCTCGTAGCCAGGGTGTATTGTGGAGTTTGCTTGCCAGGGTTTTGTCCATTTGTGGATTTCAGCGGGCTAGTAGAGTGGAGCACTCTTTTAATTGGATGTTCCCAGTGTGGAACAAGTTGTTGCCACCCGAGGAGTTGGCCTGAGCTTCTGTTGAGCATCGAGTGAGATGCAAGAGTTGGCCTGAGCTTTGTTGAGCATCGAGTGAGATGCAGAAGTTAGCTTGAGTTTTTGTTGAGCATCGAGTGGGATGCAGGAGTAGGCCTTGGCATGTCTGTTGGTCGAGATGCCAGAGATTAGGCTGCTCGAGTGTTTGGACTCTTGTGTTGAGTGCCATTGCCCCGTCACTTGGAGTGTGACCTTTCCTTAGAGGGGCATAAAGCTCGTTTAAGGCTGATTTGTGTTGTAAAGGATGTTGTGCTTGTTGGCACCAGGCTTTGAGAGGAGGCCTAGATTGGGGCCAGTTGGCACTTTTGTGCAGGTGGTTCCATGGCCGCCCAGAGTATAGCATCCCCGTTAGTCTTGTACCCATTTCCTGAGGTTGCACATGTTTGGTTGCATAAGAGATCTAGCTCGGTGGTAGTCAGAGGACTACAAGTATGAGATCTTTCGAGGGAAAGTAAGAGCTTTTCAGTGTCACCGAGAGTTGGGTACCCAAGGATGCTGTAGGTTGTTAAGAGCTAGCGCGTTCGAGTTCTCGCGCCTGTGTTGTGAGCTTTTGAGCCAGTTTGTTGGTAGCATGATTCGGCTACCCTTTGAGTTACCCTAGTATGGGTAGTGTTGGCATCGAGGATGCGTGGTTGATCCAGTGTTAGAGCCATGAGTTGGATGGCTGTTCGGAGCGCGTTTAGTGGCACATTGGCTTGAGGTATGATTGCTTGGTATGGATGCGCTCTTGTAGAGTGAGTTGGCCAATGTGGCTTTCCGTGGTGAGTTGACCCCGAGAGGGTTTGGACTCTTGTTGCTCCCTGGTTAGTAGTGGCTCTGTTTGGAGGCAAAAGTTGCCCTGTGTGAGAGCCCTTGTTGGCATTGGATCAAGTTGGAGCTGTACACCCCGGTGTACTATTGTGTAGCTCGTTCCGTGGTTTATGTTTGGAAACCACGAGAGGTTCGTGTTGAGGACCCAGTGCTCAGTCTTTGGTTGTCAAGGCTTTAGTTCTTGGCAAGTGCCCTAGCTTTGGTTGTAAGGATGTCGTGCTCGTAGCCGGGTTGTTGTTTAAGCAAGTTTTACTTGTTGTCCTTAGCCTGGTTAGAGTTCAGTTGGAACTGAACAAGAGCGGTGGTAGCAAAGCCGTGCAGTTTCTGATCGTTATGGCTAAGAGCGCTGTTCGGATCCTTACCATGGGCAGAAGGTATGTCGTGGCTGATGTTTGAGTAGGAGGATGACGCATTCTGTAGCATCTCCGGTCCTCTTGGTTTTCAAGTTGGAGTTGGCGAGCGTGGTTGAGATGCTGGAGAGGGTTGTGCCCGTGTAGCCGGTTGTCTTTTAGATCGTTTGACGACCGTGTGTGTCGGAGGGTGATCGGAGGATCCCTAGGTTGTGGAGAGCCTCTCCTCGAGCTCGGTCGAGACCAGTGCAATGTTCCTTGGGTGAGTTGCTTGCAGACTTGGTAGTCTAGCAAGCTAGTGCTTGTTTGGAGTAGAGTCCGGATTGGTTCCGGTGTGGTGGCTAGTTGGAGCTTGGTGTTGACCAAGATTTGATTCTCTTGATTTTTCTTGAGCTAGCTCGGTTCGAGCAAGAGGGCGTTGCCCTGAGGACTTGTTTCTAGTCAGGAGGTTTTGGGAGTTGACCCATCCCTCGGTGGTTGAGTAAGTTCTGCTAGTTCTGGATTGGTGGTCCAATCAGTTGGGCTTCCCTTGGGTGTTGCTTCTAAGAGAGTTGGTTGTTGTTGCCCTTGGGTTTGAGCAAGTCAGCGAGCGTGTGAGAAGTTCGCTGCCTTTCAGAGTTTGCTTGCTGGGAAATCGTTCCCGTTGAGGAGTCAGCGTAGCTCCTAAGTTGTGCAGTTGATCAGAGTAGCGCAGTGGTTAGCCCAACGAGAGGGTCCCTGCATGGTGTTGTTAGCAAGCGAAAGTTGTTTGTCCCCGCAAGAGCGGAGGCCAGCCAGTTTAAGAGTTGAGCTTTTGCTGGAAAGTTGTTGGTTTTTGGGGTTTGAGGAACCCCTAGTTTCTATGGTGGTTGAGTTGCACCATGGATGCCAGCCTCGAGTTTTATCTTTTGAGGTAGCCTTGCCAGTCCGTATTCCTTGCGATGTTTCGAGTGTGGAGTTTTGTGACGAACCCGACCCAAAACATGGCCCTAAACTGGGGTTCTCACTCAACATGCAAGTTAAATATGATAACAAGTGGTTTAGTGCTCATATTTAAAAACCATTCAAAACATATGAGAAGGGGGAACCCTTAAAACATAAACAACAGTTTTCATTTAAACAATCCAACGAAGTAAAACAACCTGGCCAGTATTTATAAAAACATACAATACAATTTAAACCACGTTTTAAACAATGTTCCCTAGGACTCATGTCCATCTACATTGCTGAATAAACAATGCAATAATAAATGACAGAGTGCCAGCGGCTCCCCATGATCAATCAGCTCCCTCCGCTAGCCATCCTGGTGTTGTTCCAAGTTACCTGAAAGATAAATAAGGGTGAGTATAAAGATACTCAGTAATAATCCCCAACCGGGGTTGTAACGGCCCGAAAATTTCATCCCGGTCTTCCCGGGAGGCCCATGGGCATTTTTGTAATTTTGGGTCGGGCCGACAGGGACGGTTATGTAATTGTTAATTGCCGGAAAAATTATGAGTCGATTTGAATGGGATCGGGAATTTTGGGGAAGACATTTGGGCTTGGGAAAAGGTAAAAATAAATAGGGAATTAAATAGCGCGTCGAGTGAGATTCGAGCCAAGGACGTGTCGCGTGCTAGGCGGAGGGCGCTGCCAGCCGAGCCACCTCGCGCGTTTGTTAATCTAAACGCGCGATCTATTACTTAACCCTTGTTTCGTGCCTTCGGGTTTAAAGCCAGGCCGCCCGAGGCTTCTTCCCCGATTTCTTCTTCTTCCTTCTCTTTTCTTCTTCGACCGACCTGAGCTCCCTCTCGCGTTTCTCCCTCGCCAACCTCGAATTCAGCCGAGCTTCTCTCCCAAATTCGAAGTCGATCTCACCTCGAGCAGCAGGTACATCTTCTTCTTCTTCTTCTCCTTCAAAATTCGAGCTCTTCTCCCCTATTTCAGGCTTCGCCATTTCTGGCCGAGTCGAGGTAATTTGAGGTATGGGTTTTGTGCAGCTAGTGTAGGGGAGTTCGCCATCAAAGCATCGCTCGTCGAATCCCCGTGGATCGCCCGGAATCGAGCTCATTTTCTCTCCGATAACTGTTGCTCACATTCGCACGAGCTCGCGTCGTGTGCGACCAGACCACCACGAGCCTCGCCGCTCATCGTCCCTTGCCCGTCCTCGCCTCAGCGCCCAGCCGCATCGCGTCGCCCGAGCCCCTGCTCGCCGAGTCGTGCTGCATCGCCTTGTGCCGCTCGCGTCCGTGCGCCCGCGTTCGCGCCCAGCGCCCAGCTCTGCCGCCCATCTGCACCCCAGCGCGCCCACGCGCCCATTTATGTGCCCCAGCTCGCCCAGCCAGCCCCGTTGCTGCCCCGTTCGTGCAATCGGCTCGTTCGTGCGTTCGTCGCGCCTCGTGAGTTAATTCCGAGCTAAGCCTCGTTTATTTTATTATATTTAGGCCTATTGTGTGATTTTTGTTGTGATTGATAGGTTCTCGGTAGCTAGTTCGGGTTCGTTCGCCGCTTAGGATTTCGTGTCAAATCGTCCCCGACCAAGGTAAGGATTTCTTACCGTAGTTGTGTGGACCCTGCGATATTATATGTGATTGCTGATTGATTGCTTGTTTGTGTTTATTGACATGTATAGCTAGGAACTCAATTCTGAATTCCCGATTAGCATGATTTTCCTGATTTAATTCTCATGTTAATCCATGCTAGGTTGTTCCTTTCTAGCATGCTCGTATCTGTTCCTTGCTTCGTAGTATCATGCTAGGCTCGTTGTATTCTTATTGAGCATGTATTGGATTTTATGGAATTGTTTGTTGTTTTTGCTAGGCGAGTTAGAGTTGCGGTAGATAGCATCATCCGGCCCGATGCATAAAGTACCTTGCATCCATGGCGGGGACGTCGAGACAGTTGCTCGTCCCCCGGACCCCGTGAGGGATTAGCTAACCCTACCTGGTAGGCCCCCGCAATCTTGGGTGAGGGTGGCAGATCGTTAAATGCCCCAGCGGTCGGGATGATGACTTGGCATTGCCTTGTCCGGCGGCCGGCATGTCCTCGGCATGTTTGGCAAGTAGCCCCGATTGCCACTGTTAAGGCAAGGACGACTTCTGGTGTAAGCCTACCGCGACCGTTCCTTGGCCCCAGTGCGGTGGTTGGTGACATAGTTTACGTGTCCAGTCTCACACCCCTATGTCGGTGACACCGATCCAAAGAATTAGTTAGGCGTGGTATTTGGACATGGGCGACTTGCCTCTAGACCCGGCACCCCCATAGTCTGCGTAGAGCACGCGGTACATGCTTACGCTCATTAAAGCGCCGGCCAGGAGAGCTCATCGGGATCTTGAGCGGTGTACCTTTCGTCGGCGATGAGACGAGTTGAGTAAGGACTTGTTTCTCGTATAGAGGCGACTTGTGTATTGGGTGTGTGGTGATATTATTCCGGACTAAGACCTTAAATTGGCATCCGAGGCCCAAGTGTGGGCTAAGCTATGTGCTCTATTCGTGTTTATATTCATAGCTTGCATATGCTCATCGAGATGACCATGTATATCGTATTGTACCCCGGTTGGGGATTCTTATCGAGTAATTCGTTACTCACCCTTACGTGGTTTTTCCACAGTAACCAAGTTGCGTAAACAGGATGGTCAAGGAGGAGGCTGTGATCATGGGCCCGATCTTCCAACTCGATTTTTGTATTATGACTCTTTATGTTTTGTTTTCCCTGAATGCATGTGGCAGCACTGTGAGCCCTAGGATGTTTTTGTAAATATTTGTGGATTCCAAAGCATTTTGTATCCGAACAGTTTGAATGGTTTTAGTAAATCTCGATCGAGTAAACTTTGGAAATGTATTTATCTTGGAGCAGTGCTTGGAAACAGGGCGGAGTTCGAGGAAATTGTCTAGTTTTTAAAGGGGTTATTTTGAATGTTTTTGTTTTAATTGGAATCCGAAATCATGTCTGGTTTAAATGTCTTTTACTTTGAATGCATGCATTGGGGTTAGGGCCCATTTAGTGCCCATTCGGGTCGGTCCCTTACAGGGGTACAATACGATACATCAGTCATCTAGCACCTCAACATGCAAACAAACAGCTATCAACATAGATCATAGCTCAACGAGCTCATAAAACAAGATCTAGAGCCATCAGAAGTCTCTTTCTTTAGGCCTAAGCGGGATTGGATACATCGACCAATCACGGGACATCACCGAGGTATCTGTCACTCTGGGGAATACACTGATCCCTAGAATGTCCTTAAGGGCCTCCTTGCCCTTGCACTAATCTGGACTTACGGGAGAGTACCCGAAGTCAGGCTCTAACGGAAAGAATGGTGTACTCACGACATTAGCCCGGGGGAGCTCTTCGAACCGGCAACTAACGCGTGTGCGCGCACACATCATGCTCTCTACAACCGGCGTAAATGAGGGGGACTAAGGGCAAACTACGCAGGCCAGGTGCACATGCCTATGACTCGGAAGCGGTGTCACTGATCACAGTAGCGCGAGGCCCTCGACGCTCATCTTTGCAGCCTGATCCACCGACCTGAAGCTAAGAACCGGCCAAGGTAGGCTTACACCGTTGGCAGGGTTCCGCTCTAGCAGGCTACAAACTAGGCTATTGCCGAAGTGGGTAGCTAAGTCCACAACCGGCGGGTCGAGGGCGGGGGGGTAGCAAGATACGTTATGCTTCGCACACTTTACTCCCGACCTGAGCTAAATCCACCTTAGCGGCCGGGGAAGCAAGATACGTTATCTTTGCGCACACTTTACTCCCGATCGGTGGGGACAAAGTACGTTATGTCCGCTCGACCTGCGGATGATGACAAACCCTACAACTCTATCTAAGAGTACAGAGCAAAATCAATGATTCTGGCTAGCAAGCAATGACCGACATAAATCACATTACCTAGCATGATACTACAACTTAGCGGGAATCATAAGCATCTTTGGAGAACAAACCTAGCATGGCACTAACATGTAAAATCAGGCAAACATGCTAGCAAGAAATCAATCAACTACTCTATCTCTAACATGCTCATAACAATCAGCAAGCATACAAAGCGCAATCGAGATATATCGCAGGGTCCACACAACCACGGTAAGAAATCCTTACCTGGGACAAGCAGAAAAACAATAATAATAATCACAAATCAACGAACGACCCTCGAGCCTCTAATCGATCCCGAACAGCCTGAACATTAAATAAAGCACCCAAATAAACACAATAAAATAGCCCAATAAATCCAGAACCAGCAGCCAATAAATCCGGGCCCAACGAAGAAAAGACTCGGGAAATACCATCCGAGAAGCCACAAGGCTCGGACCAAGCCAACACACCACAAGCAGGCCGTCGGCAGGGGCTGGGCTGGCTGGGCGCAGGCGCTGGGAGCGCTGGGGCTCGGACACGAGCGTAGGGGCACGCTGGGGGCGCAGGCGCATGGGCGCGCTGGGGCGCAGAGCTGCGCGCGGGCGAGCTGGGAAGAGGCGAGGGCACGCGGCGTGGCTCGGCACAGAGGATGGCGCGCTGGCGCGAGCTCGGCAAGCACAGAGGACGGCGCGCATGGGCGCGAGCGACACGAGGCGCTACAGGGACGCGCGCGGGGCGACGCGACGGGCTCAGGGACGCTCGGGATGGCACGGCGAGCTACATGGCGCACGGACTCGGCACAGTGCGGGCGGCACGGACCTGGGGCGACGCGGGGCCTGGGCGAGGGTTGAGCGACGCGGTCGAGCCGCTCGAAGCCTGGCGACGCGGACGGGCTCGGGCGAAGCTGGGCCGGGCGCTGAGCTTGTCGTGGCGCGCTGGCGGGCGAGCTGGGGCTCGGGCGTGGGCGAGCTGGGCGGTGGGGTTGGGCGAGCTAGGGAGCTGGGGTCGGGCTGTGGGGTTGGGGTCGGGCTGGAGGAGAGAGAAAGGGGAAAAAAAGAGAAAAAGGGAATTTTGGGAAAAAAATAAAGGAAAATGGGATTTTTAAATAAAAAAGAAATTTCCTTTTTCTTTTTATCCTTATCCAAAACCATTTTATCCAATTTTCCAATTTTCCAAAAATCCTTAAAATCCTTAAATCCCATTTCCCGGCTTCCTCCTTCGAGACCCGACTGAAGCAACCTTTCCAAACAACAAATCTCACTGAAATCAACCTCCCAAATCAACAGTGAAGGCCCGGGCTCAAATCCCAAAGGAAACACCCAAACAACCATAACTTTGCCCAAAACCCAAATCACAACCGAACTCCCAAACGAATAGCCCAAACATCTCGGGACTCGCAGCCACCAACAAACAAGCCTCAACAAAGGCAGGAGCTGCCTCGAAGCCCTGAAAAACCACAAATCCTGCCTGGGGAGCAAAAAGACCAAAAATACCCCTAAGGGTCAAAATAGCTCTAACAGCCCATCCGAACCACTGAATCTGAACCGGAAGCTCCTCGAGAACCGGGATAGAAAACTGGGCCGTTACAAGTTTCTAGTCGCAAGATGAGATAGGCCTTGGCTAAAAGGAGGAAGTCCTTTGAGTAGCCTGTTGGACTTAAGAGTTGAGTGGTAGCTTGGAAGAGAGCTTTGCTCGTGATGAGCTTGAGTTGAGTTCTGCTGAGCAAGCCTTTCTCGGGCTTTGCTTCTAGTTGTTGTGCTTTCGCAGTTGGCATTAGCTGAGCCTCAGTTGAGAGAGTTGGCACAGTGGTGCCGTGGCTCTGGTTGGTTAGCTGTGGGCTGTTCTCCTCAAGCTGTTGTGTTGCTAGTAGCTGCGTGATGGTTTGGTCATTGCAGCCCGAGGTTTTCCATGAGAGGAAAATTGGTTGTTTCCTTGCCTGGCAATATTTCTTTGGCCAGTTGCTAGTAGGTTTGCATGGAAAAGTTTGCGTTCGGCCGTTGAGAGGCTTCAGTTTGTTGGCTAGGCCGAGTGGAGCCTGTGCCTGGTTTTTGGCCATTTAGGGTTGGCCGTAGCTGAAGTTTCAGCTTGTGCTAGTTGGAAAAAGTTTGCCTTTTTGGATCAATCGCTAGTTGGTGGTTTGATTGTTTTTCGTTAAGGCTTTAGGCAAGCTTTGTGGTTCGCTGGTCTCTTGTGAAGCAAGAGTAGGTCATTTAGTTTCTCGAACACGAGAGGTTCAAATTGTTTGCTTGACATGGTGTAGAGTTGAATTTGTTTGATAATGGTGTGGGCATTCTCGAGAAGTTACGCCAGTGCGTGGCGTTGAGTTTTGGAGCTTGTGCCAGTCTGTGAGTTTGCTGAGAGTAACACCGTAGAGAGGTGTTCAGTGTTGGATTAGCAGGGTTTTGATTGAGCCCCTGGTTTGTAAGTTCTTTTGAGATCCTTGAGCGGAACGGAGCAGTGGCCTCTCGGTTAGCTTTGCACCGTTTGTGGCAGATTGGTTAGCTTTGTGGCTTTGAGCCTTTGAGAACCCAAGAGGGTTTGGTTCTCAAAGAGGGCTAGTGTTGTCTTAGCCGAGAAGTTCAGTTGGCTAGGAATCAATGGAGTATTCCTAGAGCCGTTTCGTCTTAGGACTTTCGAGGATGAAAGTCTTATAACGAGGGAGTATTGTAACGGCCTGTGTTTCTATTTAGGTTCTCGAGGAGCTTAGTTGGATTCAAAGTGGTTCGGTTGGGCCGTTAGAGCTGTTTTGACCCTTAGGGGCATTTTGGTCTTTTGGCTCCCTGGGCAGGATTTGTGGTTTTTCAGGGCTTCGAGGCAGCTCCAGCCTTTGTTGAGGCTTGTTTGTTGGTGGCTGCGAGTCCCGAGATGTTTGGGCTATTCGTTTGGGAGTTCGGTTGTGATTTGGATTTTGGGCAAAGTGATGGTTGTTTGGGTGTTTCCTTCGGGATTCGAGCCGGGCCCTCAGTGTTGATTTGGGAGGTTGATTTAAGTGAGATTTGTTGATTGGAAAAGGTTGCTTCAGTCGGGTCTCGAAGGAGGAAGCCGAGAAATGGGATTTAAGGATTTTAAGGATTTTTGGAAAATTAGAAAATGGATAAGTTTGGATTTATTTGGATAAGGATAAAAAGGGAAAAAGGAAATTTCTTTTTTTTATTAAAATCCCCATTTTCCCCCATTTTTCCCATTTTTTCCCAAAATTCCATTTTTCCCATTTCTCTCCCTTTCTCTCTCCTCGGCCAGACCCACCCTACCCACGCTGAGCAGGCCTGGTCGCCCAGCCTTGGCCGCCCAGCTCGCCCACGCCCGAGCCAGCCCGAGCCCAGCCGCGCAGTGCCGCTCGCTGCCTGTGCGGCGTCGCCGAGCCGCCTAGCCCGTGTTGCCCTCGCCTAGGCCCCGCGTCGCCGCATGTGTCGCGATCGTCCGCATCGCCCGGCCACGCATGTGCGTGTCGCGCCGCCGTGCCACCCGAGTGTCAGAAGCTCGTGTCGCCGCGCCAGCGCCTGCGTAGCTCGTTGCCCCTCGCGCGTCCCCGTGCTTGCTTGCGAGCTCGCGCCGCGCGCCGCCCTGTGGTCGAGCCGCGCGCGCGCGCGCGCCTCGCCTCGCCCGGCCTCGCCGCTGCGCTCGCGCGCCCGCCCGCCTCTGCGCCAGTGCGCCCGCCACCAGTAGAGCCCCTACCGGACACCGCTTGTTGTGTGTTGGCTTGGCCTGAGCCTTGTGGCTTCTCGGATGGTATTTCCCGAGTCTTTGCTTCGTTGAGCCCGGATTTATTGGTTGCTGGTTATGGATTTATTGGGCTGTTTTATGTATTTGATTTGGGTGCTTTATTTGATGTATAGGCTGTTCGGGATCGTTTAGAGGCTCGAGGGTCGCTCGTTGATTTATTATTATTATTGTTTTGCTGCTTGTCCCAGGTAAGGGTTTCTTACAATACTTTCAAATCAAAGTTTACTGTTTTAAAGAAAGGGGTAAGAATTTACAATACTTTTCATCTAGTGTTTGCCTTGTGTAGAGTTGTGGAGCGGATACGAGCGGATACTTTTCATCAGCACTCCGACAGTCATCAGGTTCTGACTCACACCTTTGAAGAGTTGGCCACCCAAGCTCACGATATGGGTTGAGCATTGAGGCAAAGAGGAAAAAACAATTCTCCAGTACTAGAAACACGTAAGGAAAAGAAGGATTTCAAGCCCACAGAAGAATTTGCAAAAAATGTGGCAAAAGAGTCAATGACCATTTGCGCAACACCATTTAAATTTTCCTCAAAGCGAAGGAAACAAAAGATGAGAAACGACCTGTTGTAAATCAACGACATCGTCTAAGACTACAAGAAAGACAAGACAAAGTCTATCCATTTCCGTATTTCGGTGTTGTTGACATGTTAGAGCAACTACTGGAAACAAAACTCATTCAACTACCCGAATGTAAGTATCCTGAGGAGTTAGGCAAAGTAAATGATCCTAATTACTGTAGGTATCATCGCGTCATCAGGCATCCCATAGAAAAATGTTTCTTTCTCAAAGAGTTGATTTTGAGGTTGGCTAGAGAAAAGAAAATCAAGTTTGATCTAGAAGAAGTAGCTCAGACAGATCAGGCCATTGTGGTTACTCAACCCAAAACACAACCATCCAAGAGTGCAACACCCCTTGAGTCTCCATGCTTGATCAAATTTGGATCCTTTGAGCCCGTTGTCGTTTAGCTTAAAAAAGGATCTTTAGACTGCAACCTTCTTCAAAAGGAAAACATTGAATAAGCTTTCGTCCAAGGAAGATGTATTTCAGAGCCAACCGTAGATGAGAATGAAAGTTGAACCGTAGTAACCCGTTGTAGGAGGCAAAAGTAGACCTATGTTCAGAAAGAATCACACTTATTTCAAGAGCCAAAGAGGAATAGATTTCCAAGGAAGTGAGAAAAAAGAATTGCAAGGAAATCCAAGCCAGTTATAGAGGAGTCCAAAGATTTTCTACGAGTGCCTCATGTTGTAACGTTGACTGATTTCTTTCCAAAGAAACGTTTATGTGATGGAGAAGAGAAGACGATAAACATTGCTACATGTCATGAGATTTGCTCAAGTGATGACTCGACAAGTTCTTCAAAGGCTGTTTCTAAACCTAAAGATACATCCCCCTTCAATAGAGGATTTGTTATCACTTACTCAAGAAGACAAAAACTCTCTTATTGAGACATTGCTAGACTCAAGTGGTGGGAATGCGAAAACACCTATAGTAAATGCACATAGTTCGCCATGCATGTCAATAAGTTTCACTGGTGAAGACCTGTTGTTGGGATCAAAACCTCACAATCATCCTTTGTATGTCTCAGGCTACATATGGAGTAACAAGTTGGACAAATTCTCATCGATAATGGTTTGGCGGTCAACATAATGCCTAAGTTCACCTTGAAGCAACTAAGTATTTCCATGGAAGAACTCTTGGATACCAAATTAATGATTCAAGTTTTCAATCAAGGGTGGACAGCGAGCGATTGGCATGATTAGGTTAGAGGTCATCATTGGCGAGTTGAGAGTTGATGCTCTATTTCATGTCATAGACTGCAAGACAACATATCAACTACTGTTGGGACGCTATTGGATCCATGAAAACCGAGTTGTCACTTCATCATTGCATCAATGCTTTAAATTTTACCAAGACGGTATCAAGAAAGTAGAAGCTGACACAAAATCTGTAACGACCCAGGTTTTTCTTCCCGGTCTTCCAGGTATGCCCTAGGGGTAATTTGGTAATTTGGTCGGGCCGTCAGGGTCGTTTGTGTCTTTTCCAGTTACTAAAATTATTGGATGGTTTTTGTAGGTTTTTGGAGGGGTTTGAGGTTTGGTTTGAGCAAGGTTTGATGCAAAAGTAAAAATAAAGGAAATTGTCTTTGCAAGTGGGGTTTGAACCGGGCCTCCCGGGAAGCTTGTAGAGAGGTGTGCCAATTGAGCCATTAGGTGCTCTTGTTGCTCTTTTCGCATCACATCTTAGTTAACCTTGGATTTTGGAGTTTTGGTGCATTTGGTTAAATGAAATAGAATTAGGTTATTCCATCTTCTTCTCCAAAACACCTCTTGGCCGCCCAAGCTCTCCATCTCCATAGCCTTGCCGATTCTTCATCCTTGCATCTCCTTGGGTTCGATCATCATCATTCCGGGTAGGTATTGATCTTCTTCTTCTTCTTCTCATCCGTTTGGTGTGCGTTTGGCCAAGTGAAAAGAGGTGTGTTGTGTGTGTTGTGTTGATCGCAACCACCGAGTGTAGCCGAGAGCAAGAAGACAGATCGCTCGATCGCTCGCAGACGCCCAGATCTGTCCCAGCAAAGCCTTGTCGTTCGCCCAAGAAGACAGATCGCCCTCGCTGTCGCGCAGACGTCCAACCGATCGCTCGACGCCCAGATCTGTCCCAGCGAAATTTTGTCGTTCGCCAAAGAAGACAGATCGCCCATGTCGTCGCGACGCCCAATGCCGTCGCTCGCGACGCCCAGATCTCGTCTCCCAAGAGCCTTTGCCGTTCGCCGCCAGCCAGCAGAATCGCCCGTCGCCGCGACGCCGAGAGAGTCTCGCCAGCGCCCGCGCGTCGGCCGCGCCGCTGTCGCCATCGCGCGCGCCCTCGCCGTGTCCGCTTGCCGAAGCGCCGCCGCGCGCGCGCGCCGCCCGAGACGTTACGCGCGCGCGCGCGCTCGTCCTGCCGCCGCTTCGCCGTGTCGCGCATCGCGACGCGCGCCGCGCCGCGCTTTCCCCAGAGCGCTGCCGCGCGCGCTGCGTCCCTGCCGTCTTGCGTGCGGCAGCGTTATGCCAGCAGCCGCCGTCCGTCTGTCGCGTAGCGGCCAGCAGCGTTCTGCTGCCGTCTGCCTGCTGCGCGCTGACCCCAAGCTCTAAGCTCGTGGTCGTCGCGCGCGTGAGTTCCCGAGCCGAGCTTGTTGTTCTATTGTTGTTTAGATATTTTAGATCTTTGATTATTGTTGGTTTGCTAGGTTCCCCGCTCGCTAGCTCGGGATTGTTCCATGACTTAGGATTTGTGTGTAGAAGTCTTCCACCAAGGTAAGGATTTCTTACAGGGGTTGTGTGGACCTCGGTATATTTGTGATTGTTGTTTTGTATGCTGTGTATGATTACTAGCATGTTTATCTCTAGGTGCTGCATTCAATTCTGATGGCATGAACTCTTGTATTGTTTCTCATGTTAGCCCATGCTAGGTTGTTCTATTCTAGCATGTTCGATATCTGTTCTTGCTTCGTAGTATCATGCTAGGTTCTTTGTATCCGATGAGCACGTATTGGACCGCATTGATTGAATCGTTATTATTGTTAAGGTTTAGAATTGAGGTAGATAGAATCATCGGGCCCGATGCATAAAGTATCTTGCATCTATGGCAAGGACGTTCGAGACGATTCTCCGTCCTTGACCCGTGAGGGATTAGCTATCCCAACCGGTAGGCCCCGCAATCTTGGGTGAGGGTGGCGGATCGTTAAATGCCCCAACGGTCGGGATGATGACTTGGCATTGCCTCGTCCCGGCGATCGGCACGTCCTCGGCGTGTTCGGCCGTAGCCCTTGATTGCCACTGTTAGGGCAAGGACCGCTTCGGTGTAAGCCTACCACGGCCGGTTCCTTAGCCTCAAAGTGCGGTGGTACAGCCGACATAGTTCACGTGTCCGAGTCTCACACCCTATGTCGGTGACACCGATCCGAGAGATTTAGTTAGGCATGGTGGATCGAACACGGGCGGCTTGCCACTAGACCCGCACACCCCGAGTTTGCGGTAGCATGCGGTGCGCGCGCTTACGCTCATTACTGGCGCCGATCGAGAGCTCCTCGGGATCTTGAGCGAGTGCACCTTTCGTATCGACGATGAGACAGCCGAGGCGGGACTTGTTCCCGTATAGCGCGTTTAGTGTGTTGTGGTATTTCCGGACTAAGACCACGAGATGGCATCCGAGGTCCAAGTGTGGACTTAGCTATGTGCTCCGCTCTGTGTTTGTACTCATAGCTTGCATACATTCTTCTAGATGATCATGTATATCGTATTGTACCCCGGTTGGGGATTCTTCTTTGGGTAATTCGTTACTCACCCTTATTCTCGTGGTTTTCCACGTGTAATCAAGGCGGGTGACAGGATGGGTGATGGAGAGAGCCGTGATCATGGAATCCTGCTTTGTCATCTCGATTATTCTATTTTATTTATCATGACTCTTGACTTTTGTTATTTCCCTGAATGCATGTAGACGCGCACAGAGCCCCAGGATGTTTTCTCACGTTTTATGGATTCCAGCATATTTGTACTTGTGGATTGTTTTAATGGTTTAAATAAATCTCGATCGAGTATGATTTTAGAAATGTATGTTTTGGTTGTTGAATGTTTTGTTTTTACTTGGGATCCGAAATGTATTTTTCTTAATATCTTTTATTTTCACTACATGCATTGGGGTAAAGGCCCATTTAGAGCCCCTTTTGGGTCGGGTCTTTCTGATTGGTATCGAGCTCGAGTCATAGATTCGTGAGAGACCGACCTTTTGTTGTAGGTCGTTTTCCATGATCATCAAGACTCCGGCGGTCATCAGTACGCCTAGATTTATTGTTTTAGAAAGGAAAAGGGTTAAGAATTTACAATACCTATCATCTAGTGTATGCCTTGTTTGGTGTTGTGGAATGGTGATGAGCGAGTTTTGATTCGTTGTTGGTTTGGATGTAGATCGCCAAAGATGCTACCATCCGTCACGGGAGAGGAGGTTCGAGAGCGGTCGAGGTATCGTGGATCGGATCTCGTCATCTGCAGGACATCGTCCCAAGCCGACATCGATGGCATTCCACCAAAGAAGGCTCCTCCCATTACGCCTAGAGCGGGCGTTGAGGCGATCGAAGCGCCGTGAGATCGCTCCTGGAGCAGAGTTTGCCTTGAGTCTATGAGGGCTTTTATGGTCGCATGTTGAGTGACCAGAGGGGAGAGACCTGAGCCTTGTTGGCGCAGCCGCAGCGGGAAGAGTCCCGGCCCGAGATCGAGCGGTGACTCGATTGGTTCAAAGAGAGCTCAGTAGCTCCTCCGGCTCCTCAGAGCAAGTAGCCCAGAGGCGGATATGGCGAGAGGGTGCCGAGGAATTGGGTAGGTGGTGAAGGATTTTGTGAAGTGGAAGCTCGAGAAGTTCGATGCCACCGGTGATGCGTTAGCGGCGGCCTGTGTGGATTGCCCATTTGGAGTACACCTTCCCGATCATGGTGTGCCCCGATATTTTGAGGCCGAGGTGTGCGGCCCATGTGCTAGGAGGCACTGGTGAGATGGTGGTGGGAGTCCACCTTGAGCGAGAGACCAGTGGGTCTCCACCCGCTACTTGGGAGTTCTTCAAGGGTGAGTTCAAGGTAAAGTTCATCGGTGATGAGGCTCAGGAGAAGATGGTGGAGCTCTTCCGAACTGAAGCGAGGTTACGATTCCATTGAGGAATATGAGCGCAAGTTCTCGTGAGTATGGATATTTTGCTCCTCGATTGATTGCCACCCCAGAGTCAAGATTCGGAAGTTCATATCCGGATTGAGGCGTGGTGTTTCCCGAGATGTCGTGGCTCGGGCCCACGACACTTATGCTAGGGGCTGGCCCGATTAGCCACGATCTATAATGGGAAGTATCCTGCTTGAGCGGGTTGTTGCGCTCCTGTTGGCCGTCCTGTCCCAAAGAAATTGTGGGGCGTAAGAGAAAGTTTGACTTTCGGGAGGCGGCGCAGCGCCGCCAAGGGCGATTCGAAGCAGAGATCGGCGGAGAGCTCGATCCGTTTCGGCCGACGGCAGAGAGGAGGACCCGAGCGATTTCCGCTTGTGCTACTTGTGGGAAAGTCCACGCGGAGCTTGTCACTGGACCTAGATTGTGCTTCCGTTGTGGTAGAGAGGGTCACATGGCCCGTTTTGTGATCGACCGGCTATGGCGGCTCGGCCAACAGCAGCAGCAGAGGTCGAGTGTTTGCTACGACCGTCAGAGGCCGAGCGTCACGGATGCGGCGCCGTGGCGAGTACGCTTCTTGTTTTAGATCACTGCGCATTTGTCTTGTTTGATTCTAGTTCCACGCATTCATTTGTATCTCGTGTTGTTTCTTTGAGCATGCTAAGTTAAGTCTAGAGCCTCTAGGTTTGAGTTATCTGTTGCAACTCCTTCGGGAGTTAATATGTTGGCTAGAGATAAGATTAAGGATGGCCGGATCGAGATATCAGGAGAGTTGCTTGTGGCTACGCTCATAGTTACGCCTATGAGCGGTTTTGATGTGATTCTTGGTATGGAGTGGTTAGTCGCTAACCACGCGTTGATTGACCGCCTCCGGAAAGAAGTAGTGTTCAGACCGCCAGTCGGCCTAGCTTTAAGTTTCGTGGAGTCCGGTGGAGTTTGCCCGCCGATGGTGTCGGTGTTGTGAAAGCTCGTCGTTTGCTAGCTCATGGAGCTTGGGGCTATCTAGCCAAGTTGTGCGGGAAGAGCCCCTCATTTGTCTGTTGATCAGTACCGGCCGTGCGGGGAGTTCGCGGATGTGTTTCGAGGAGTTACTGGGGTTGCCCCCAAAGAGAGAGGTTGACTTCATTATTGAGCTCGAGCCGGGGACCCTCCCTATCTCGAAGGCTCCGTATCGCATGGCGCCAGTGAGTTAAAGGAAATCAAGATTCGATTGCAGGAGATGTTAGACCGAGGGTTCATCCGTCCAAGTGTGTCCCCGTGGGAGCACGATTCATTTGTGAAAAAGAAGGATGGTTCTATGCGCTTATGTATTGATTATCGCGAGCTTAATAAGGTGGCGATGAAGAATAAGTATCCGTTGCCCGTGATCGATGATTTGTTCGATCGGTGGAGCTTCCGTGTTCTCCAAGATAGATCCGAGATCCGGTTACCATCGATTGCGGATCGGGGATGCCGACATTCTTAAGACGACTTTCGAGTGTCTAGATATGGTCACTATGCGTTTGTGGTCATGTCGTTTGGATTGACCAATGCCCCACCCGCGTTCATGGACATGATGGATAGGGTGTTCAAATCATTTTGGACAAACCGTCATCGTGTTCATTGACGATATTCGATTTATTCGAGGTCTAAAGAAGACCATGCGAGCATTTGAGGCGAGTATTGGCGGCTTTGAGGAAAAACCGACTTTATGCGAAGTTTTCCAAATGTGATTTGGTTGGAGCGGTGGCCTTCCTAGGCCACGTAGTTTCGAGAGATGGTATAGCCGTGGACCCCGCGAAGATTGAGGCCGTGAGTTCATGGGCCAAGCCGACTTCCGATTGCCGAGATTCGCGACTTTACGGGTTTGGCGGGTTACTACCGTCGGTTCGTCAGAGACTTTTCTCGCTTTAGCCTCGCCCCTCACTCGTCGACGAGGAAGGGTGTCGAGTTTGTTTGGGACAGCAGGTGTGATGAGAGCTTTGCGAGTGCTCAAGCGCAGCTTTGACTTCGGCACTGGTGTTGGCGATCCCGAGGGGACAGTGGTTTCGTGGTCTACTGATGATGCTTCCAAGTTTGGATTAGGTTGTGTGTTGATGCAAAGACGGGAAGGTCATTGCCTATGCTTCCCGTCACCAAGCCGTATGATGAGCAGAACTACCCGACTCATGATATGGAGTTAGCGGCAGTGGTGTTTGCAATGAAGATTTGGAGGCATTACTGCACGGTGAGCGGATTCGAGATGTTTACCGATCACGAGCCTCAAGTATCTGTTTACTCGAAGGAGTTGAATATGAGGCGAGGAGATGGTTAGATTTGGTAAAGGATTATGATCATGAGATTTTGTACCATCCGGGTAAAGCCAATGTAGTGGCCGATGCTTTGAGCGCGAAAGCCGTCGCACTCTGCTGCGGCGTTGTTGAGTTCAGCCAGTTTGCGAGAGAGAGTTCGAGCGGCCGAGGTTTGAGTGTTGTTGGGAGAGGTTACCGCCGTGGTAGCTTCTTGACTGCTCAACCGTCGATTCGGCGATGGATTATAAACGACCAGTTGGGTGACCCCGCACTTAAGAGATTGGTTGACCGAGTCGATCTTGTGGTGACTTTGACTTTGTGTATTCACCGAGACGGTGGGGTTGACTTATAGAGGGCGGTTGTGTGTTCCGGACATTGCGGAGTTTGCGCAGCAGAGTTGCTCTCGGAGGCCCACAGTTCCCCTTTGCTTGGCACCCGGGGTACCAAGATGTATCAGACCTTAAGCGGACTTTTCGGTGGATGGGGATGAAGAGAGATGTGGCAGAGTTTGTCGGTAGGTGTCTCACTTGTCGCCAAGTGAAGGCACCTGTGCAGAGGCCACTGTTTGTTGCGACCCCATCGAGTGTACCCAGTGGAAATGGGAAGAGATCTCTATGGACTTTATATCTGGTTTGCCAAGGACTCGAGGAAGTTCTCTCGATTTGGGTGTTAGTCGACCGTTTGACCAAGAGCGCACACTTCATTCCGGACGAGACACTTATACCGAGTGAACGATGGGCGCATTTGTTTTTGGAGCGAGATCATCCGTTATCATGGTGTACCGGTGAGGATTGTGTCCGATCGTGACTCGCGGTTCACTTCTCGTTTACGGAGAGCGCTCAGAAGGGTTTGGGCACAAAGTGCGATTTCAAAGCCTGACTTTTCACCCTCGACGGATGGTCGGTCGAGAGAGTGAATCGATTCTCGAGGATATGTTGAGAGCTTGTGTGTTGGATTTCCGGGGAAGTTGGGACCGAAGATTCTGTATTTTGATGGAGTTTGCCTATAACAACGAGCTACGATCGGCGATTGAGATGGCTCCATTCGAGGCATTGTATGGTAAGCGTTATCTGGCCCCCGTGTGTTCGGGAAGAGGTTGGTGATAAAACAGTTTTGGGTCCCGAGTTCGCAGCTTGACCAATGGTGCAAAGTCTGCGTAAGATTAGAGCTCGTATGTTGACCGCTCAGAGCAGGCGAGAAGAGTTACGCCGATGTTGGCGCCGAGATTTGGAGTTTGAGGTTGGTCGGCATGTGTTCCTTAAGGTTGCTCGGCGCGCGAGGTGTTACGAGGTTTGGTAAGCGTGGGAAGTTGAGTCCCGATTTGTTGGTCCGTTTGAGATCCTAGAGAGGATTGGCAGAGTTGCTTACCCGGTTAGCCCTACCTCCGTCACTATCGGTGCATAGTGTTTTTCATGTATCGATGTTGAGGCAAGATGTGCCGGACCGTCGCACATTGTGGACTTTGAGCCTTTGCGGTGAATGAGGATTTGAACTTCGAGGAGAAGCGGTGAGGATCCTTGCCTTTGAGACCAAGACGTTGCGTAATCGCGAGATTCGTTTCGTAAAGGTTCGATGGAAGAGTCGGGGTTACGAGGAAGCCACTTGGGAGCGGGAAGACGAGATGAGGTTGCATTACCCCGAAGTCTTTTTGTTTTAAGGACTTTCGAGGACGAAAGTCATAAAAAGGAGGAATATTGTAACGACCGTGTTTTTCTTCCCGGTCTTCCGGTATGCCCTAGGGGTAATTTGGTAATTTGGTGGGCCGTCGTGGTCGTTTGTGTCTTTTCCAGATTACTAAAATTATTGGATGGTTTTTGTAGGTTTTTGGAGGGGTTTGAGGTTTGGTTTGAGCAAGGTTTGATGCAAAAGTAAAAATAAAGGAAATTGTCTTTGCAAATGGGGTTTGAACCGGGCCTCTGGGAAGCTTGTAGAGAGGTGTGCCAATTGAGCCATTAGGTGCTCTTGTTGCTCTTTTCGCATCACATCTTAGTTAACCTTGGATTTTGGAGTTTTGGTGCATTTGGTTAAATGAAATAGAATTAGGTTATTCCATCTTCTTCTCCAAAACACCTCTTGGCCGCCCAAGCTCTCCATCTCCATAGCCTTGCCGATTCTTCATCCTTGCATCTCCTTGGGTTCGATCATCATCATTAGGGTAGGTATTGATCTTCTTCTTCTTCTTCTCATCCGTTTGGTGTGCGTTTGGCCAAGTGAAAAGAGGTGTGTTGTGTGTGTTGTGTTGATTGCGGCCATGAGTGTAGCCGAGCCAAGAAAGACAGATCGCCCGATCGATCGCTCGACGCCAGATCTGTCCCAAGAGCCTTGTCGTTCGCCCAAGAAGACAGACGCCTGAATCGCCTGCCGCGATCGCGTCCGGCCGATCGCTCAGACGCGCCCAGATCTGTCCCAGCAGCCTTTCGTTCGCCCGGCCCTGAAGACAGACAGTCGCTCGCCACGTCCGACGCCCCTTCGCCGCGACGCCCAGATCTGTCCCAAAGCAATTTTTGTTGTTCGCCGCCAGCCGCGATCGCCCGATCGCTACGCGACGCCAGAGGTCTCGCCGCCAGCGCGCGCAGCGTCGGCCGCGCCGCGTCGCCCATCGCGCGCGCCGCGCCGGTCCGCTTGCCGAATCGCTGCGCGCCCACGCGCCGCCGCGAGACGTTCGCCGCGTAGCGGCGTCCTCGCCGAAGCCGCTTCGCCGTGTCGCATCGCACGCGCCGCCGCGCCGCGCGCGCCGCCGCCGAGCGCTTCGCCGCCATGTAGGCGTCCTGCCGTGTTGCGTGCAGTAGCGGCAGCAGCAGCGTCCGTCGTGCGTGCGTGTGCAGCAGCCCGGTAGCGCGTCCTTGCCGTGCGTGCGGCCGCCAAGAGCCCCAAGCTCGTGTCGTCGAGCGCGTGAGTTCCCGAGCCGAGCTTCTTTGTTCTATTGTTGTTTAGATATTTTAGATGCCGATTATTGTTGGTTTGCTAGGTTCCCGCCGCTAGCTCGGGATTGTTCCGCGACTTAGGATTTGTGTGTAGAAGTCTTCCACCAAGGTAAGGATTTCTTACAGGGGTTGTGTGGACCTGCGGTATATTTGTGATTGTTGTTTTGTATGCTGTGTATGATTACTAGCATGTTTATCTCTAGGTGCTCTGCTCGATTCCTCGGTGGCATGAACTCTTGTATTGTTTCTCATGTTAGCCCATGCTAGGTTGTTCTATTCTAGCATGTTCGATATCCTTCTTGCTTCGTAGTATCATGCTAGGTTCTTTGTATCGATGAGCACGTATTGGACCGCATTGATTGAATCGTTATTATTGTTAAGGTTTAGAATTGAGGTAGATAGAATCATCAGGCCCGATGCATAAAGTATCTTGCATCTATGGCAAGGACGTTCGAGACAGTTCTCAGATCCTTGGACCCCGTGAGGATTAGCTATCCCAACCGGTGAGCCCCCGCAATCTTGGGTGAGGGTGGCGGATCGTTAAATGCCCCAACGGTCGGGATGATGACTTGGCATTGCTCGCCCCGTCGGCGATCGGCACGTCCTCGGCGTGTTCGGCCGTAGCCCTTGATTGCCACATGTTAGGGCAAGGACCGCTTCGGTGTAAGCCTACCACCACGGTTCCTTAGCCTCAAGTGCGGTGGTACAGCCGACATAGTTCACGTGTCAGTCTCACACCCTATGTCGGTGACACCGATCCGGAGATTTAGTTAGGCATGGTGGATCGAACACAGGCGGCTTGCCACTAGACCCGGCACCCCGAGTTTGCGTAGCATGCGGTGCGCGCTTACGCTCATTACTGGCGCCGATCGAGAGCTCCTCGGGATCTTGAGCGATGCACCTTTCGTATCGGTGAGAGACAGGCCGAGGCGGGACTTGTTCCGTATAAGCGCGTTTAGTGTGTTGTGGTATTTCCGGACTAAGACCACGAGATGGCATCCGAGGTCCAAGTGTGGACTTAGCTATGTGCTCCGCTCGTGTTTGTACTCATAGCTTGCATACATTCTTCTAGATGATCATGTATATCGTATTGTACCCGGTTGGGGATTCTTACTGGTAATTCGTTACTCACCCTTATTCGTGGTTTTCCACGGGTAATCAAGCGGGTGACAGGATGGGTGATGGAGGAGCCGTGATCATGGAATCCTGCTTTGTCATCTCCGATTATTCTATTTTATTTATCATGACTCTTGACTTTTGTTATTTCCCTGAATGCATGTAGACGGGCACAGAGCCCCGGGATGTTTTCTCACGTTTTATGGATTCCAAAGATATTTGTACTTGTGGATTGTTTTAATGGTTTAAATAAATCTCTGATCAGAGTATGATTTTAGAAATGTATGTTTTGGTTGTTGAATGTTTCTGTTTTTACTTGGGATCCGAAATGTATTTTTCTTAATATCTTTTATTTTCACTACATGCATTGGGGTAAAGGCCCATTTAGAGCCCCTTTTGGGTCGGGTCTTTACAAAATCGTTCTTAGAGGCTGAGTCTTACCTCGCTGATGAAAAGTTCTACAAAAAGAATGAGGATGTAGAAAAGATAGTTGTAGAAGAGGCCCCCTCAGTAAAAGAGAAGGATAAAGCTAAGCTAAAGTCGGAGGCCGATGTAAAAAAGAAAAGTATAAAGGGAGAAAATAAATCATGTCATATCAAGAGTGAGGCTTCAACAAATTTAGTACCTCCTCAGATTTTGAAAGACGAGAAAACCTCAAGATCACCTATCTTACGCTATGTTCCTTTGTCTCGACGAAAAAAGGGCGAAGCACCTTTTGCCAAATGTTCGAAAAATTTGAAAGTAGATGATATAGAAATGTTAAAAGAAAATTTCACCACTCCTTTGACAAAGATGACAAAGCAATGTAGTCAAAGAAATGGAGATGATATTAACTTGTTTTCCACTTCGTTGTCATCTATTGGTTTTCCTGCTATTATATTGGCAAAGGGATCCTTGTCTCCTGTTCAGGGCTCAGGATCAGTCACACTTACCTCTACCCTATCATTATCTTTTGTCTTGTGCCTACCTAAATTCTCATATTATTTGATTTCTATAAGTCAATTGTCTCGTGACTTCAATTCTTTTGTTTCATTTTTCCCTGGTTATTACTTGTTTCATGATCATTTGACGAGAAGATTAATTGTAGGGGGCATATTGAAGTTGAGGGTATTTACATTTGGATCAACAACCAGTCCGAGCTGTAGCATGTGCGAGCAATGCATCTGCATTTGAGGTTCATTGTCGATTGGGTCATCCATCGTTGTCTGTCTTGAAGAAGTTCTTTCCTGATTTTAATAAGATGTCGTCTTTGAATTGTGAGTTTACAAAGATTCATCATTTGAGTTCTAGTCCTAGAGTCAATAAACGAGCTAATGATCCATTTGAGTTAGTTCATTCAGATGTTTGGGGTTCGAGTCCTATTGTGTCTAAAACAAGATTTCGTTATGTTGTTACTTTTGTTGATGATTTTTCACGTCTTACTTGGGTTTATTTAATGAAAAATTGTTCTGAGTTGTTTTTTGCATTTTTGTGTCTTTAATGCCGAAATTCGTAATTAATTTCATGTATCTATCAAAGTCTTGCATACTGATAATGGGGGTGAATACTTTGAGTATCCTAAGTGCTTATCTCAGGGACAAGAGTATTATTCATCAATCGTCTTGTGCAGATACTCCATCTCAAAATGGAGTGGCTGAACGTACGAATAGGCATTTGCTTGAAACCGCGAGAGCCTTGTCCGTCCATATGAACGTTCCAAAACACTTTTGGGTTAATGCTGTTACCACATCGTGTTTCCTCATTAACCGAATGCCATCTTCTATTCTCAATAATCAAATCCCGTTCCAGGTCTTGTTTTCATCTAAGGAAATGTTTCATATTTCCCCAAAGATCATTGGTTGTACATGTTTTGTGTGTGATGATCGTCCTTACCGTACGAAGTTTGACCCAAATTCTTTAAAATGTATTTTTCTTGGGTATTCTCGAGTTCACAAGGGTTATCATTGTTATTGCCCTAGCACAAATCAGTATGTTGTTTCCTCAGATGTTGCCTTCTTTGAGGATATACCATTCAGTTATTTGCCCAGTCCTTCTTCTGAGGAGGATGATTGTAAGAATCCGACCCAAAAAGTGGTCATAAACCTAGTTTTTACTAGCATGCTTAAAATTAAAACATTTCAAACGGAGATAGAACTGCTTAAAACAAAACATGATTAAACAACATGAAGGAAACATTCATTTAAAAAACTTCCATAAATAAATCCTGGTCAGTATTTCAAAATAAAAAAATTTAAACAACTCTTTAACAATTCAGTTTCTCCCAACATGCTACTACAGAATGAAAGACTCAAAAGATAAATAGATGACAGAGTATGCCGGCGGCTCCCATGATCAGTCAGCTCCCTCAACCAGCCATCCCGGTGCTGTCCCAAGTTACCTGAAAGGAAAGTAAGGGTGAGTACGAAGGCACTTAATAAGAATCCCCAACCAGGGTACAATACGATACATCAATCACCTGACATCCTAGTATACATGCAACAGTTACCAGCACAGAACTTTGCTCAGCGAGCTAATCAAGACAAGTAAAAAATCCTCGGAAGTCTCCTACTTCCGGTTTAGTGATCAGCTACAATATCTTATTCCAAATTGATGCGACAAAGTGCGTTATGTCCAAGCTGATCTAGCAAGATAAGTTTCGAAACCTCGGAAGTTTCCTACTTCCAGCCTAATGATTGGATCTCCTAACCAATCCCAAATGACAACCTCGAGGGTCTTTCTCCCTCGGCCAATGACCAACTCAAAAGCTGATCCCGAATAGGTGTCCTCGAGGGCCTCTTACCCTCGGCCAAGCTTATCCTAGGACAACGGGAGAGTACCCAAAGTCAGGCTCTAAAATAAGAACGGAAACGGTGTCACTGATCTACAGTGGTGCGGAGCCCTCGGCACTCAGCTGTAGCAGCTTATACCACCGACCTGAAGCCAAGAACTATCTTTCGGGCAGGCTTTCACCCGTGACGGGTTCCGCTCTAGCAGGCTACAAACTAGGCTTATACCGATGTGGGAGCTAATCTGCACTGGCTACCGGGGGAGGAAGCAAAGTACGTTATGCTACTCACTGATCCCGACCTGTGGGGACAAAGTACGTTATGTCTGCTCTCAGCCTCTAGATGAAGACAATTCTAACTAACTATCTAATATCACAGATAAGACAATATCTAGTAGTTCAAACATGCTAAACAAGTATACAAGTACAACCTAGCATGATACTACGAATTTAAACAGGGATCTCAGAACATGCTGGAAGGACAAACCTAGCTTGGCACTAACTTGTAGAAACATGGGCAAACATGCTAGCAGAGTTAAACAAAGAAATAGTCCTATCCACTAACATGTTCATAACATATAACATATAAACAGAATGAAATCAAGACATATCGCAGGGTCCACACAATCCTAGTAAGAGATCCTTACCTAGGACAAGCAGAAATACAAATAGTAAAGTGCTCCTTGAGTTGCAGTGCTCACAACCTAAAAGCATACAACATACAAATTTACCTAGCTAGCTAAACACTTAACTATGAACTACAAACTAGAAGAAAGGGAATCAAGGGACTACCCCTACTTACACCTAGTGCTCTCGGCCAAGCACTTGAAGAAACCCTAGGCTCGGCTACTCCTTGCAACAAGGTGTCTAGGCTAGGACAAACCACAAAATAACCAAGGTTAGGTCTGGCTAGGAGCAAGCAACACACACACAACACATACACACTTGGAGCTCTAGGCCTCCTCCACACCAATGAAGCTGTCGGCCATACCAACATAACAAGCACACAAAACCACAAGCTTACCAATTCACCTATGAAGATTCGACAATGACCTCCAATGGAACTAGGTGTCTCGGCCAAGAAGAATGCACAAGCAATGAGGATTGGGCTAGGGTTTGGATCTTGCACAAGAAGGAAGAACAAGGTTAGATCGACACATCTACAACTCAAATCACAACAAAACACCATCAGCCCTACCTTGAAGCTCTCGACAATGGAGGTTGGAGAGGAGAGGTGAGTTCGGATCTCGACAAACAAGAGAAGCAAGCAAGATCTTCCCTACCCAAACAAGCTTTTCGGATCTACAAGAAGAGAAGAGAGGAAAAACCTCTCTTGGTTAAGGCTAGTCTCGGCCATGGCAAGGAGAAGAAGAAAAGAGAAAAGCTTGCAAAACCTACCTTGGAACAACAATGGAGGAGATGATCTATGGAGCAACACTTGAAAGCTTTGGAGATGGAGAGAAATGGAGAAGAGAAGCTCGGCCAACGAGGAGAAATAGGGGCTAAAGTGGTCGGCCAAGAGGGAGGAGTAGAGAGAATAAGATGAAGCCCTAATTTGATTTTTCCCTATTTTTAATAATAAAAATGCCTCAAAAAATCCCACCTTCAAATCCCACCAAGAGCACTTTTTAAAACTCTTTTTAATTTCTCTACAAACGGCTCAAACTCAACTCCCAAACCACCATGGTTCGAATCCTAGCTCCAACGCTTTTATTTTCATTTTTTCTTGTTTTAACCTGGAGGGCTCCAAACTTTCCATAAATGGGATTCTTGACCTGAAACAACCGAAGAATAACCGGAGTCCACAATGACAGAAACAGCCCTGAAACCCTGACTTATTGCAAAATTGTCTCAGAAAGGCAAAATTGCCAAAATATCCCTAAAGGACAAAATGACCAAAATACCCCTGGAAGCACAAACATCCCTAACAGCCCAACCAACTCACTGGAGAAACAACCAAACAAACCTGGAGAACCGGGAGGAAAATCTTGGGCTGTTACAATGATGTGCTGATTTATGAGGTGGTCTCTGAATCTAGTGGCCCCGAACCACCTCTATTGATCCCTGTTTCATCTTGTCCACCGATTACTCAGGTTTACACCAGGAGTTCTCAACCTTTAGTGGCAAGCTCTGCACCAGTGAACTCTTCATCATCTGACTTGCAATCTAGTGATGATTTTGATCTGCCCATTGCTCTTCGTAAAGATAAGCGTTCTTGTACGTATCCTATTTCCTCGTTTGTGTCCCATCATCAGGTGTCATCACCATCTTTATCCTTACTGACTTCACTTGATTCTGTGTTTGTCTCTAAAACAATTGGTGAGGCTTTGTCCCACTATAGGTGGCACCTGACAATGGTCGAGGAGGTGGTTGTGTTGGATGCATACGGAACTTGGGAATTAGTCGCTCTATCTGGAAGGAAAATAGATGATCGGTTGTAAGTGGGTGTTTGTTGTCAACATGAATTCTGATGGATCTGTTGTGCGACTTAAGGCACGCTTGGTGGCTAAGGGGTATGCCCAGCGTATGTGATTGATTATAGTGACACTTTTTCACCTATTGCAAAAATGACGTCAATTCGATTGTTTGTTTCTCTGGCTGCTGCTAATGATTGACCACTATATCAGCTTGATGTTAAGAATGCTTTCTTGCATGGTGATCTCCTCGAGGAGTCGTATATGGAGCAACCACTTGGGTTTATTGCTCATGGGTAGAATGCTAAGGTTTGTCGTCTTCGTAAATCGTTGTATAGGTTGAAACAGAGCCCCTGAGCATGGTTTGGAAAATTCAGTCAAGCTCTTGAAAAGTTTGGAATGCAGAAGTGTTCTTCGGATCATTCTGTGTTCTATCGCCGGTCTAATTGCGGAATTTTGTTAGTGGTAGTGTATGTTGATGATATTGTAATCACTAGAAGTGACGAGTCTGTGATAACTTCACTGAAGATCTTACTCCATAGTTAGTTTAGTGTCAAAGATCTTGGGAACCTGAAATATTTCTTAGGTATTGAAGTCATGAGAAGTAAGAAGGGAATTTTGTTGTCTCAACGAAAGTATGTTCTTGAATTATTGACTGAAACAGGAAAGTTAGGTGTAAAGTCGTGTAGTACTCCGATGGTACCAAATCAACAACTTGTTAAAGAGGAGAAGTTTTTTCTAATCCTGAAAGATACAGGAAAATGGTTGGAAAATTGAACTATTTAACAGTCACAATACCAAATATTTCCTATTCCGTGAGTATAGTGAGTCAGTTTATGTCATCTCCCACAGTAGATCATTGGACAGCCATGGAACAAATTTTGAGCTATCTAAAATCACTACTACAAAAATCAATATAGTTGACGCTTGATATTTTTTAAAATTGACGTTTTGAACATAAAATGTCAACTAAAATATCTCTTACATGAAAAAACGTCAACTAAATTAAAAACACGCGTATGTGAACTCTATTTTTTTATACTTGGTTTTAGTTGATGTTGTGTGCGCGTCAACTATAAAATAAATATGTTGACTCGTTTTCAACGTCAACTAATTAAATTAATTAAAAATAATAAAATGATAGATATGACTAATAAAAGAAAAAGTAAGAGTCGCAAAACTAGGGCACGATTGCATTCGCAATTTTTCCAGAGACTCCTTCGTTGTCATCAAGTCCACCGCGCACTCTTCCATTCCCTTCATCTTATTCACGTTTTCCTCGTGGTGGATTGAAGATTGTGAAGAGGCTAGGTATTCAAGCCAATCTCATCACCAATGGCCATTTCCATTTCTCTTCATCTCGCACCAGCTTCTCAAGCATTGCGCCATTTCCCTCTTCAACGACCTCCCTCACGCCATCCATATTTTTCGTCCTTCGCGGCGCCGTACCAAGCTCTAATCCCTCAAATGCCATTTTCTAAAACACATCCTTTGCTTCCTCAAATGGGTTTCACAAAGTTGATGCTCTTTTTTGTTCTTTTGCTCTCAAAGCTTATGCCAGTGCATTGACTTGTTCTAAAGCCAAGCAGTTACATTCATAGGTTTTGTGATTTGGGTTTGATGTTTATTCTTCTGTAGACCATGTTGCTTGATGACTATGGGAAATTTAGAGATCTTGATCTTGCACGGAAGGTGTTCGTTGAAATGTTGCTACCAGATATCGCCTTGTGAAATGCTTTGGTGTGCGTAAGTTTTCTTTCCCATGGTATATTTGCTTAAAATGATGCAGGTTTAGGGAAAAAGCTATCAAGTTATCATTGAATGGTTGAGTTTCTTGTTGAACTTTCTACACCATAGATGAGAACTTATTATTAAATAAGTAATTAATATTGTTTGATGTTGGCAAGACATAATGAGGCATTTAGGACGCTCGAATAGCTATACACTCTCTTGTTAAATTTAGGAAACTCAATCTTGAGGATGCTAAATAGTTATTGTGTATGCAATATTTATTTTTTTTAAGCTCTGGATTGATTAAGTACTAGGTTGGGCTAAACTAGGGTCCTAGTTATGCATGTAGGAATTGGTATAAGTCCCTGCTTGTTCTAAGTTATATTTTTTTGTTGTATTTTTTTTTATATTCAATAAAGAAGGAAGAATGAAATTTCACAAGAACAAAGTGTTACAAAAATATTCTTTTGGTTTGTGAGGTGTTTCGTGAAACATTAATTACTGAACATGTCTCGGGTTTTTGTGGTGACTTTGTGGTCTCTATGGTATATTTAGTAATGTATTTGTTGCATATTGAAAGTGGAAACGTATAATGATTATAGGTTAGTTGCCTCATAGAGTTGATTGTTCACAATCTTTATTGCCATAAGGAAGTATTTCTTCGAGAGCTAGTGAGCTAATGAAGTTCAATATGTATTGATTCTATAATTCCATTGATGTTTTTCTTCGTAGAACAAAAGAGAAGCGTTTTTCTCGAACGACAATCGAGGGATTCTTCTGCTTAAGTATGTTTTTACCATTCATTTATTCAAGAGGGACTTGAGGTACTCTTCTTTTTTTTCTCTCTGTTTTTGTTTCAAATCAAGTTTCTGAACATTAATGGAGGCCTAGAAATCGATATGTATTGTTTTATGCAATCTTGTCTCCTCTCTCCTTCTAATTCTCTGGTAGGCTTCCAATTTCTAATCACGTCTTTTGATTGTGAATCCTAAAATTGATTTTCTTTTTTTCATCTCTCTAACAATGATTTTTGTTTCTTCATCTCTTTCATTTTAGATAGATCCAAGTTTTATGGTTTGTTTGGTTTATTTCTTTATAGATTGAACTCTTGTTGGTTTTGAGCTCTTTTTACAAAACCTCCATTGCCAAAGGTTCTAGGTTGCTTTAATTCAGGGGTTAATCGTACATTTTTTGTCTAATTTGTTTTGCTAAAAAGTTGAAGTTAATTCGGAGCTTAGGTTGGAAATAATGTTGAACATTTTTTTGAAACTTTTTATAAATGTATGTTGGTGCCCGAGTATGTAGTCAAGTGAATCTTTGACCCTCTTACCATTATTTGGGTATATTACTTTTGCCTTGTGCATTATCTTTTTGAATCAGGCCTTTTACTTGAAGAATTTTACGCTTGCGATTGATGTGTAATTTTTGTGGATTCTGTTTTGTACATTAGAGAACTCGTTTTGTTGAGCCTATGATATCGACGTGCATTCTCTGCTAGATTTTTGTTGTGGATAGAATTTATTTTTGTGTTTTAATAGTAGTTTTGTTTTTGGTGTTTTGTTGTATTGTATTGTTGTAGAGCTTGGGAACACTTAATTAAACCATGCGCTTAATTTGTTAGTGATGTTTGATGTTCCCTACTCTTTATTCTCTATTTTGCATAATAAACTATTTCAAGCATATTGCCACAACTTTACAAGTATCTTACTGACGTTGTAAATCAAGAATTTCTAAAAACTCTTGAAAAGGTAAGTCTAAGAAAAAAATATGAAAAAGGAAAATTATATGCTTCTAACTGGAGTATCACTATTCACTTTTAGGTCATATTTGTGGGTTAAGTGTGCATTCCTCTAAAACTTGTATTTCTAATTTAGGTTTGAGCTTCATATTCATTTCAATTTTTTGACATCGATTATAGAGTTGGAGATACTCTTATATTGATTGATTGAAAGGTATGAGTATTTCTTTTTGTATGCATTCTTTGTCGATTTTCATTTTATGTTCAATAGTTGCTCAAACTTCTATTTTTAGGACAATATCTTTATCATATCTAATTTCAAATCTAAATATCTAGTGGTCTTTGCTAGACTTGAGATGTTTCTTTTCTCATATCATTTTCCCTTTAGCAATGACTGATATACTCCTTATTTCACGAGTTATCACATTGATCTCAAGTTTGGTTATCCTTCTTTTCTTAGCAACTTGTGGTGAAATTTTCTTTGCCTATGTTGGACAACAAGTATGAATATTAATAGTAGTCATTTGGATTAAAGCTTTAAGCATTTTTTAGGTTGTGTTTTGAGCATGTTGTTCAAGATGTATTTATGTTTACATTGAAATAGGGATATGTGGGAAGGTATTGTTAGAGTTGTTTGAGTGGTCTAGGAACTTATTCCATCTAAAACATGCTAATTTAAGTTTTATTATTTATAAAACTATTCAATCAAAATATGAGATATCCTTTTTTTCTTTTGGTGAAAAAAGAACACCATGCTAGAATGTTATATTATTCTTTTGGATTTTAGTAGCCCAACAAGCTTTGTTGCTGCTTCAATCTTGAAGTTTATTTAGGTTTTTAAAGAAACTCATTTTATTGCAGCTTCAATTTTGAAGCATGTTGAAATTGGGATAGGAGAAATTTGAAGTGCATAATTTGGAATCTCTTGAAAATTTAGGGGGTTTTGTAAGGGACCGACCCGAATGGGGCACTAAATGGGCCCTTATCCCAATGCATGCATTCAAAGTAAAGGACATTTAAACAGACATGATTTCGGATTCCAATTAAAACAAAAACATTCAAAATAACCCCTTTAAAAACTAGACAATTTCCCTGGAACCTATCCCTGTTTCCAAGCACCTGTTCCAAGATAAATACATTTTCCAAGTTTACTCTGATCAGAGATTTACTAAAAGCCATTCAAAACCTGTTCAGATACAACATGCTGGAATCCACAAATATTTACAAACATCCTAGGGCTCCGTGCCCGGCTACATGCATTCAGGGGAAAACAAAAACACACGAGAGTCATAATACAAAAATCAGAGTTGGAAGACTGGGCCCCATGATCACAGCTCCCCCTTTAGGCATCCTGTCGCGCACCACGATTACCGTGGAAAACCACGAGAATAAGGGTGAGTAACGAATTACTCAAGAAGAATCCCCAACCGGGGGTACAATACGATATACATGGTCATCTCGATGAGCGTATGCAAGCTATGAATATAAACACAGAATAGAGCACATAGCTTAGCCCACACTTGGGCCTCGGATGCCAACTCGTGGCTTAGTGGGAATAATATCATCATCTGATCCAATACATGAGTCACCCTATACGAGAAACAAGTCCGGCCCCACGGCTTCATCGTCGACCAGAAAGGTACACCGCTCACAATCCCGAGGAGCGCTCGGTCGTATTTGTAATGAGCGTAAGCATGCACCGCGTGCTCTGCGCAGACCATGGGGGTGCGGGTCTAGAGGCAAGCCGCCCATGTCCATCCACCACGCTTAACTAATTCTTTGGATCGGTGTCACCGACATAGGGGTGTGAGACACGGACATGTAAACTATGTCGGCTGAACCACGCACTTTTTGGGGCTAAGGAAGCGGGTCGTGGTAGGCTTACACCAGAAGCTGCCCTTACCTTAACAGTGGCAATCGGGGGCTACGGCCGAACACGCCGAGGACGTGCCGATCTGCCGGGACGAGGCAATGCCAAAGTCATCATCCCGACGGTTGGGGCATTTAACGATCGCCGGCCTCACCCAAGATTGCGGGGCCTACCGCTTGGGTTAGCTAATCCCCTCACGGGGTCCAGGGGCGGAATGACTTGCTCGACGTCCCCGCCATGGATGCAAGGTACTTTATGCATCGGGCCGGATGATGCTATCTACCGCAATTCTAACTCGCCCTAGCAAGCAAACAAACAATTCCATAAAATCCAATACGTGCTCAATAAGAATACAACGAGCCTAGCATGATACTACGAAGCAAGGAATGCAGATCACGAGCATGCTAGAAAGGAACAACCTAGCATGGATTAACATGAGAATTAAATCAGAAAATCATGCTAATCGGGAATTGAGAATAGAATACCTAGCTACACATGTCAATAAACACAAAAAAGCAGTCAATCAGCAATCACATATAATATCGCAGGGTCCACACAACTCCGGTAAGAAATCCTTACCTTGGTCGGGGACGATTGCACGAAAACCTAAGCTGCGAACTATCTCGAACTAGCTACCGGGAACCTATCAATCACAACAAAAATCACACAATAGGCCTAAATATAATAAAATAAATGAGGCTCAGCTCGGGAGCAACTCACGAGGCATGACGAACGCACGAACGAGCCGATTGCACGAACGGGGCAGCAACGGGGCTGGCTGGGCGAGCTGGGGCGCAGGAATGGGCGCGGGCAAAATAGGGGCGTGCGGGCGATGCAGGGGCGACACGGAGAGGCTCGGCTGGGGCGCTCGCGCTGGCACGACTCGGCGAGCAGGGGCTCGAGCGACGCGTTGCGGAGCTGGGCGAGGCGCGCGCGCGGTGTGCGGCGAGGCTCGGCGGCTGGGCAGCTTCTGCGCACGCGAGCTCGGCGAACAGGGGCGAACAGAGGATCGAAGAAAACGAGCTCGATTCCGGGCGATTGGGGAAGATTCGATGCGCGATTTGAAGCTGGACCAGTTCCCCTACACTAGCTGCACAAAACCCACACGAATCTCCTCACTCCTATGGCCGGCAGAGCGAAATCGGAACCAAGGGGAAAGAAATCAGATTTTTCGAAGGAAAGGAAGAAGAGGAAGAGAGGAGAAGAGGAAAGGACTTACCAGCTGCTCGGCATCAGCTTCGATTTGGAGAAGGAAATCCGGCGAATTGAAGTCGGCGAGGGAGGAATTCGCGGTCGGTCGAAGAAGGAAATCGCGAGGAAGAAGAAGCTTCGGGCGGAAAATTCTGCTTTTATAAAATCACCACTGCGCACGGCATATATACGAGATCGCGCGCATAGAATAACAAACACGCCCAGTGGCTCGGTTGGCAGCGCCCCTTACCTAGCATGCAGCGCGTCCTTGGCTTGAATCTCACTCGACGCGCTATTTAATTCCCTATTTATTTTTACCTTTTCCCAAGCCCAAATGTCTTCACCAAAATTCCCGATCCTATTCAAATTGACTCATAATTTTTCCGGCAATTAACAATTTCATAACCGGCCCTGTCGGCCCGACCCAAAATTACCAAAATGCCCCTAGGCCTCCCGGGAAGATCGGGATGAAATTTCTGGGCCGTTACAGGTTTGAATTAGGTTGTGAATGTGGAAAATTCATGAAAATTAGTACAACCCTTATGGTAAACAAGGCCGCAAAGATTTTGACTTGTCATGAATACAGAAAAAATCTCAAACTCAGCAAATTTGCCTAAATTTCAATGTCATCCTCTAGAGTTTTGATATTGTTTTTCATCCCTAAACTTTATGATGGAAAAACTTAGATTCTTTTTCATGCTTTAAAGTATCATTTCTTGTTTTATGCTTTAAAGTATTTTGTTCGTTGCTAAATATATCTAGGAAGACTATAAATTTTTAAAAGTATTTCATATTCTTTTTGTGTGTATACAATTAGTTTTGATAATAGTTGGGCTATTTTTTGGAATGAGTGATTTTGTGTATATTTAGGAAGGCAACTTTGAAAGCGAATCTTGTTCCATACTTTGTTTGTAATTTTGGATTATGTAAAATATTAATACTAAAAATATATATTAAGTTTATGCTAATTATGTAGAATGTTTTGTAATTTATAATCAGAATTCTGTCAAGCAATATATCATTTTACAGGATGAACAGGAAATTTAGATACATTCGACCAATTTTTTTAAAAAAAAAGATATATTCCTTGACGTTTAATACACGTCAACAATAATGACCAAGTTGACGTTAGATAAGCGTCAATCGTATTTTACAATGACGTTTTTGGTTAAATTTGTTGACGTTTCTAAAATGTCAACAAATAATTTCGTTGATGTTTAAATAACGTCAATCCATGTACATTTCTTGACAATTTGACTATGTCAATTATATCATTGGATGACGCTTTAGAAGCGTCAACTATAGTGACTTTAGTTGACAGTCGATTCGTTGACGTTTTCAAAAGCGTCAACTATACTACATAGTTGATGTTCTGTGCGCGTCAACTAACCCGTTTTTTGTAGTAGTGAATCTGCTCTTGGAAGGGGTGTGTTATACAAGAATCATGGACACTCTAATATTGAGTGTTATTCAGATGTTGGCTGGGCAGGCTTTAAAGAAGATAGGAGGTCGACCTCAAGGTACTGTGTGTTTGTAGGAGGAAATTTAGTGTATTGGAAAAGTAAGAAGCAAAATGTAGTGTCCCGGTCAAGCGCTGAAGTGGACTACAAAGCCATGTTAAAGTGACATGTGTGATAGTGTGGCTTGTTCAGCTACTGGACGAGATCGAGATGAGAACTATGATATTTGTGTGATTATGGTGTGAAAAATCAAGCAGCTATCTACATTGCCTCGAATCCAGTGTTTCATGAAAAAATAAAGCACATTGAAGTTAATTGTCATTTCATTTTAGAAAAGATGCAGCATGATTTGATCTCAACGAGTTATGTGAAGACTGGGGAACAGTTGGGTGATATATTCACCAAAGTGCAAAATGGAGTTCGTATAAACTATCTTTGCACCAAGTTGGGCATGATAGACATATTTGCTCCAGTTTGAGGGAGAGTGTTAAGATTATATGTATATATGTGTTTTGTATATATTACTTCTTTCTCGATTACAAAGAGGTCATGAGTTTTGGAATTCTTCCTTTCCAATTGTAGTTGAACTAAAAAAGGTTCAAAGAAAATTTAAAATCCACAATCATAATTATCATTCATAACCCTTTAAAGATTAGAAAATAAAGAATAAATTACTATTGGGGATGACTTTTCGTACCTTAATGAACATTTTGAAGTAGAGGTTTTTTTTAAGAGTATTTTGAAATAGAGATTTGTTCCATCATTCTGAGTTTAAATATAATTTATGGTTGTTTTGATCCATTTTTAGCTTGAATTTGATTAAATTATTCATTTACTCATGTTTGAAAAATAAGTTATAGAAGTTAGATTTCATTTATCACTTTTCCTAAAAAAAATTCATTTATCACTCTCTAATTTATTTAAGCTTATAAATTTTCGATGTTAATATAGCATTAAACATGAAAATTATTTTTTCAAAAAAAAAAAACATGAAAATTCGAAAGCACGTTAGAACTAACCAATCGGAAATTATTGGAACTAAACATTCCATGACTATTTATTTAATTGAACAAAGGTAAAATGGAAAAAAATAATAATAACAAAAAATAACGATTTGGAGAGAAATATATTAAGAAATTGATTTTACCCCTCAAACAAATTTATTAGAATATTATGAGATTCCATCTCAAAATTAATCGATAATAATTATAGTAAATCATCTGTTTTATAAATGGTATGAGATATCAACATGTACCGGTTTGAGGTTAATCAAATTTATTATAATAGCATGAAGTTTCATCTCAAAATCAATTGACAATGAGAAAATAACTCGTCAATCTTATAAATGTTAGATGTATCATCATATTTATAGCGTGGGATTCTCAACACAATTAAAGTAACTTAAAAACTAATAATGACATAAAAATAATTCATATATATAAATTCGGTATACAAAAATGCGAACTATCTTTTACGAACACAATTAAATATTTAGAGTTTTATTGAAACAAAACTTTAACATTTTCATCCAAACTTAAAATTAAATAGATATTTTTGAGATCAATGGTACTTTTGAGATATTTTAAAAGTTTAAGGATATTTTTTTAACCAAAATCTAATATGGTTTCATCCAAATTTAGTAATAAATGTATTTTTGAAACTTTCTTATAGTTTGGGGACAGTTCTGCTGTTTTCAAAGTTAAAAGGTCATTTTCTTTTACCCAACTTTCAAAGTTGAGAGACATTTCCTATGATTTAATTTTTTTTAAAAAAAAATCAGTGTCAATTTTTTGTTAGAATAGTATGACATTAACCTTTCAAAAAGATTTTTAGCGAAAGTTATTATTTGTTATTATTGAACTAGTGTTTTTTGAGGACTTATTTTAAGCATACAATGATCGATTCTTTTACTTCAGGATTCAAAAATTGATTTATCATTCAATTAAAAAAATTGAAAAAAGTTTCCAGCCATGTAGAATCATCCAAAACAGTAAGTAAAAGATAGATAATAGAGAAATCGACACATTAATGTATAGTGGTTTGGTGCGTAAGCCCTACTCCACTGTTCCCAAGCGATTAACGCTTGAGCGAGTCCATGTTATAAAAAATAAATGTTCCAATGTTCAAGATTACAATAGTAAACAAGAAATTACAAAGGCTATTTCATTATATATTAGAGATCTAACCAAAAGAAAAACAATATTCCAAAGTGGGAAGGGAAAAGAGTTGTTAACACTTTAATAGACAAAGAAAACCCACGTGATTTTGCTACACCTTAGTAAGAATCACTCCTTTGTAGCTTGTTGTGAGAAACCCTAAAATTATTCAAGAATTACCTCCTTCTTTGAAGTCTTGTTAAGAGAAAAATCCCAAAAATGGCACCAAGAAACAAACACCTCAAACCTCTCTCCACAAATCTGAAATCTAACCTTTCAAAACAGTCACACAAGCTGGCAGTGGTGTTGTGCAGATGGCGGTGGTGGCGTTTCGTCGGAGATGTTGGCGATGGCAACCGACGACGGTGGAGCACTACTACAATTACAAGAATAGATGGCGGACTAAAACGATTATAAAGAAAAATACGGAAGAAAAGATGGTGGACAGAAATATCCCCGCCGTGAATTGTTAATGGTGGCAGGAAAATTTGCCCTCCATTAATTACTTTTGGTGGCAGACACTGCCAGCCATCTATTATAAGCGCAAGAAACGATCTTTTTTTTTTCTTTTCTTCCTCCTTCGACAAAAACAGGCTCATTCTTTTCTGCTCTTTCTCTTTTCTCTTCTCAAACCTAGGGTTTTATTTCTTCTTACAAGTTTGGCTCATTTCTTCGACATATTTCACTCGATATTTTTTGGCCAATTTGAAGCTCACAACTTCAAGTTTCATTTCTCCCTTAACTTCAAAACTCACAAATTTAAAGTTCATAAATTTTGGGTTTCATTTCTTCTTCAACTTTGGATATTTCTTCATAAATTTGGTAACTCTTTTTCTTAGTCCCTAACTTTTTAAAACTATTTATAGGTCATTTATGTTGTAATCTATCCATATTTCAAGATTTGGGAAGCGAGATTGCAGTGGAGGAAGTACCAAAGTAGATTGTAGGCGATGAAGCTGATGTTGTATTGGTTATGGGTGATGATTTTTTTGATGGGGTCAGCGACAGACGTCGGCGAAGAGGACGTCTTTGAGGAGGAGGGCGACGTGGGTAGCAGAGCGATGGCGAAGAAGACGACAAAATAGTTGAGAGATGTGAAGGGTAATGATGGGATAATACACGGCGAAAGAAGGATTCGATTTGGAGAGAAAAGTGACGGAGCTATTGAGGATTTGAGAAAATTAGGATTGATGGTATTGGTGGCGGACAAAGATGTCTGCCATCAATTGCTTACAATGTCATCAATATTGATGGCGGTCTTATGCCTGTCCATTGTTTGCGAATAATGACGGGTCATGCTCGCCATCAATACCCAATGTTTTACTAGTGGAGCAAGCTATAAGTTTGTCGAAAAATAAAGAAAAACCCCACCTTGGAGTTCTTGCTGAAAATTTTGCTCTCTCACTTCTTTCTCTCTTTTGTTCTTTTGTCAAAAAACCTAAAGTGCCCTTCTTTTCATTTTTTTCTCAACCAACCTTACAACTAACTGAAAATCAACCGAACATACCTGGAGGACCAGAAGGAAAACTTGTGTTGTTACAAGTACTATGAGGGTGACTGCCAATGACTCTCTGTATACTAGAATCCGACCATCTCTAATTTTATCACTAGCAATCATACTAACTCTCGAAGGAGTGGCAACACACAACTCGAACCCTAAAGGTTCCAGTACCAAACAGGCTTGACTAGCTAATGGGTCGAGCCGGAATCAAACAGAACATAAGCATAATAATCCAGGACAAGTAAAGTACATGCAACAGCTGCGTCAGTCTTCTCGGCCTCCTGCCGAGTCGTGGCGAATACGCGGCTCTACTACTGAGCTGGTCTAGCATCTGCCCTACCCTGCGGGCACACTCTAGCTAGGTTTCCCTCCTTTCCACATTTGAAGCAGGCTTATGGCGATGCTCCACACATACCAAAATGGGACTTGCCACATGTCCGGTAATAAGCCGACTGTCTCACAACATCCTGTTGACGACCTTGATCTCTCTGCTAGAAGCGGCCCTGACGGCGCGCTGACCTCTCTACTTAAACTTTCCTTTTGCCCGGAACTGGCTGGTGCATTCTGAGCTACTGCTGGAGCCTTTACAAGAGGGTACTTCCGGTTATATATCTTGGCCAATGCCTCAGTCCTGGTGTACGTCTCTCGAGCGAGTGCCCTAATATCCTGGGCAACCTCCAACCTGAGTCGTCCGTAAATTTCTTTATCTTCAGCTCCTCAGTGGCAACTAACTCGCGAGCAAAATAGTTGTGCTCCGAAAAGCTTTTCTCATACCATGCTATAGAGTCATCTCCCTACTTCAGATTGCTAAAAGCCTCAACCATCTCTTTTTGAGCCTCCTCACTGATGTACTAGGTCTTAAATTCAGCCCTGAAGAATTCCCAAGTAGGGGGTGGGGATCCTGCAAGTCTGCCTCTAATGGTGGACTCCCACCACCACACTACTGTGTCAGTGAGTACATGTGCGGCACATCCGACCTCTGAATATCAGGACAATCCATCACTTGGAAGATGACTCCATTCTGGCCAACCACTTTGCTGCTTTCAGCGGGTTCTCAAAAGCATCAAACTCTCTGGGCTTCCACTTACAGAAGTCTTTGAGCCACTTGCCATACTCGGCGGCTCCGTTCCCTACAACAGCCTCAAAAACCATAGGCTCCCGTCCATCCTGAGGAATCACTTGGGCTGCAGGTGCAGCTGGTGCAACTGGTTCCTGTCAGAGCAACTGAGTCAAATGAGCCATCTATGCTCGGGACTCCTCTCTCTGCACCTCAAGCTGCTCTGCGAGCTGTGCTGAAAGCTGCACCTGGGATTCAGCTCTCTACTCAGCCATCAAGAACATCATCTCTCTCATCACTTATGCCAGCTCTGCTCCAAAAGCTGCAGTCTGGGGTTGATAATCTCTCCCCCTACTTTGGGGCATATCAGCAGTTGGGGCCTGTAACAACCCGACCCGAAAGGGTTCTAACTAGGCCGTTACCTCAATGCATGCATTACAAATCTACATAAAATTTGCAAGACGGTGTTCGGATTCTAAGTAAAAACTAAAACATAAAACATCCATTTAATTTTCTGAAACCTGTCCCTGTTTCCAAGCACCTGTTCCAAGACAAATACATTTACAAAACCTACTCTGATCAGAGATTTATTTAAATCAAACAAACTTTACAACAATGCAAGAATCCGGAAATACATTCAGAAAACACCCTAGGGCTCCGTGTCCAACTACATGCATTCAGAGAACATTTAAATCATAACATAAACATAAGACTCAGAGTTGAACAACGGGTTTCCATGATCACAGCTCATTCTCCAGCCATCCTGTCTCGCACCATGGTTACCTGTGGAAAAACCACAGAAATAAGAGTGAGTAACAAATTACTCAGTAAGAATCCCCAACCGGGGTACAATACGATATAATCAGTCATCTAGTACCAAAGCATGCAAGCAAACAGCTACCAACACAGATCATGGCTCAACAAGCTCATAAAACAAGATCTGGAGTCATCGGAAGTCTCTTTCTTCCGGCCTAGCTGGGATTGGATACATTGACCAATCCTGGACATCACCGAGGTATCTGTCACTCGGGGGGAATACACTGATCCCTAGAATGTCCTCAAGGGCCTCCTTGCCCTTGCACTAAACTGGACTTACGGGAGAGTACCCGAAGTCAGGCTCTAACGGAAGGAATGGTGTACTCACGACATTAGCCCGGGGAGCTCTCCAAACCGGCAACTAACGCGCGTGTGCGCGCGCACACCGCATGCTCCTCCGCAACCGGCGTAAATGCGGGGCCTAAGGGCAAACTACGCGGGCGTGTGCACATGCCTATGACTCGAAGCGGTGTCACCGATCACGAGAGCGCGAGGCCCTCGGCGCTCATCATGTGCGCGCAGATGATCCACCGACCTGAAGCTAAGAACCGGCCAGGGCAGGCTTACACCGATGGCAGGGTTTCGCTCTAGCAGGCTACAAACTAGGCTATGCCGAAGTGGGTAGCTAATTCCACAACCGACGGGTCGGGGGGGGTAGCAAGATACGTTATGCTTCGCACACTTTACTCCCGACCTGAGCTACTTGGGACAAAGTACGTTATGTCCGCTCAGCCTCTGGATGATGACAAACCCTACAACTCTATCTAAGAGTACAGAGTAAAAAGCAATGATTCCTGGCTAGCAAGCAAAGACCGACATCAATCACACTACCTAGCATGATACTACGAGCTTAAGCAGGAATCACAAGCATGTAATATCAAGCAAACATGCTAGCAGAAATCAATCAAAGCTGCTCTATTATTATCATGCTCATAACAGTCAGCAAACAAGCAAGGCATAATCATGAAAATATCGCAGGGCCCACACAACTCCGGTAAGAAATCCTTACCTGGTCGGAAGGCAACAACACACAATAAAAATAACTGCGATCGAACCCGAGCAACCTATATCGAGCCAAACAAACACATCAATAATCACACAATAGGCCTAATTACAATAAAATAAACAGGGCTCGGCTCGAGAGCAACTCACGAGGCGCGGCTGACACGCGAACGAGCCGGCTGCACGGGCTAGGCAGCCAAAGGGGCTGGCTGGGCGCGCTGGGGCCGCAGGAGCCGCTGGGCGCTGCTCGAGTCGGGCGAGGAGCTGGCGCGAGCGCGCATGAGGGGCGCTGGCTGGCGCGCGACGGCACGCGAGCGACACTGTAGCGTGGCGCGCGCTCGGCAAGCTACAGGGCGAGGGCGCGCGACACGGGCGCGGGGACACGCGACCTGGGCGCGGGGACGCGCGATCTAGCGCTGGGCTCGGCACTGTGCGACGCGACCTGGGAGACACTGTGCGAGGCAGGGGCTCGGGCGACACGAGCTGGGCGACGCGAACCAGGGAAGGGCGAGCTCGGGCTGGCGACGCGACGGCCTGGGCGAGGGCGCGCGAGGGTTGGGCGACGCTCGGGCGAGCTGGGGCTGGCGATGGCACGACATGGGCAGGGCGAGCTCGGGCTGGGTGAGAGCAAGGGCGCGCGGGGCTGGGCTAGCTCGGGCGAGCAGGGGCTCGGGCTGGCTGGGCTTGGGCGAGCCAAGGGGCTGCTTGGGCAAGGGGGCTCGGGAGAGAGAGAGAGAGAGAGAGAGAGAGAGAGAGAGAGAGAGAGAGAGAGAGAAGAGAAAAAATGAATTTTGGGAAAAAGAAAAGAAAAAAGGGAAATAAAAAGGAAAAAGGGATTTTATCCATTTAAATCCAACCTTATCCACTTAAAACCTCAAAATCCCATTTCTCGGCTTCCTCCTCCGAGACCCGACCGAAGCAATCTTTTCCAATCAATCAAACTCACTTAAATCCAACTCCCAAAGCAACACTAAGGGCTCGGGCTCGAATCCCAAAGGAAACACACAACCAACCAACACTTTGCCAAAGCCCAAACCACAACCGAGCATCCAACCGACTAGCCCAAACACCACGGGACTCGCAGCCACCAACCAACAAGCCTCGACAAAGGCAGGAGCTACCTCAAAGCCCTGAAAACCACAAATCCTGCCCGGAGAGCCAAAAGACCAAAATACCCCCAAGGGTCAAAACCGCTCTAATGACCCAACCAACAACCGAATCTTGACCCGAAGGCACCTCGAAAATTGGAATAGGAAACTGGGCTGTTACAGGGCCACAGGCGGCCTACGCATCTGGTCAATCCCTGATGCTATCTCATTAGTGGTGATCTCAATGCCAACACCTCGGTTGGCTGTACCAGACGATCCTGCTCTTCTGCGGGTGATCGGCATACTGGCGATTTGTACCCAAACCACACTAAGTTAGTCCATGCTCGGACCAACACTGCCAACAACAAAACAGGCAAGTATGCTAGATGCAGGTATTGTAAACTTAAACCCTTAAAATAAACTTAAACACATACCTGGCGGTTGTTGGAGTGTTGATGATCATGGGACACAACGATCTAACTTTGTAGGTCAGTCTACAGAATATATGACTCTGAGCTTTGATACCAACTGTAAATACCCGACACTCAATGGTCCAAAATGACCTTTACTAAATGATGTAATTCAAAAAAATTCAATACACTTTAATCAATAGATTTCAAAACTTTCATATCATTAAATAATCAAGTTCCAAATATCATGTAGAAAACATTAAAATAGTTTAGCCTCTGGTCAGAGTACAATAAAACCATTACAATTCTAAGTAAAACATCCCAACAGTTTAAAACATGAAATGAGTAAGAAGATGCAACGGACTCTCCCATGATCATCCAGCTCCTCCTCTAGCCACCTCGATTTTCTGCCAAGGTACCTGGTGGAAAAAGCACAGAAAGGGTGAGTACAATTGCACTCAGTAAGGATCCCCCAACTGGGGTACAATACGCAAGACAAATCCTCTAGCTTCCTAGCATACAAGCATAACACAACAAACATGGCAGTCTCAACAAGTATAAACAGCAGGATGTACAACATCAAAGATCTATGCTTATAACTAGTCGAGGTCAGCACATACTGGGCTAACAAACAGGAGAAACAACTAAGTAATCTCGGAAGCTCTATCATTAAAACAAACATGGTTAGCACACACTGAGCTAACAAAGGACAGCAACACACTGGGCTAGTCCTACGTATACTTAACAGAATCCACCTATCACGAAATAACCTAGAGCTAGCATGGTTCAACATCAACAGTAAAAAACAGAAACAGAATAACAACATTCATAAGAAACAGCACAGTGCAACAACAGGTTACATCGGTCTACATGCCAAGCCCTGACAAACATTTGAGACAAACCCTATCTACTAACCTGCTTAACCACAACATATGAGAATAAGGCATACAACATACAAAGACAGGTCAAACAATATACAGGATCCAAACATAAACATTAACAGAGTAGCATCCAGATAACCTGCACAAGCCCATCCACTAACAAAATATATATCAGACAACCTGCACAAGCCTATCCACTAACAGTTTTACTAAATGTGCATAACAAAGAACAAACAGCCAGAAGCTATCAAAGCCAAGCGCAGGGTCCACACAACCCCGGCAAGGAACCCTTACCTGAAATTTAGAAACAGACAATCAATAGTGAACAAACTCCTCGACCTGCAGATTCAATCAACGAAGACCTAGCAGACAATTAGCACAACAATTAATTACCTAAACAAATAGACAAACAACAACACAAGCCCCTAGGAGTTAGGGCTTACCCATCCTGAGAAGGCACAAGGCTCGGCTGCAAGGTGGGTGGCCTCGGCAAGTGTGCTCCTCGACCTCCAAGCTTGGATTGATGTGTGGTGCAGCAAGGAAACTCTCTCGGTAAAGGTGTGTTTGCAAGCTAGCTGGTTGCGGTAACAAGAACAAGGAGTATAAGAGCCCTCAGGTAGGATTGGTGTTGCGGCAACAAAGGCTAAAGGGAATGGAGTTCTCAAGTGCAACCTGTGTTGTGCGACAACCAAACAAAGAAGAGGAGATCTAGAGATGGCCTCGACAATGGAGTTCTCGGTCAAGGCTTGAAGATGGAGCTCTCGGCCAGCTCTTGCAATGGAGTTGGGGAAATCGGCAGCTGGGGTTTGTTTTCTGCAAAGGAGAGAGTGATTCGGCCAAGAGGAGAAGAAGAAGGAGAAGACTTGGAGATGGAGATGGAGATGTAGCTTTCGGCAATGGGGAAGGAAGAACACGAGGGAAAAGAGAGGAAAAGAGAAAGGGAGGGTCGGCTAGGGCTTGGAGGGAACAAAAGAGATTTTCTCTTCTTTTTCTTATTTTTAAATCATTTAAAAAATCCCCCCTTCGAGTCCCAGCAACAACACATTTAATCTTTTATTTTCTGTTTTAAACCGAACGACCTCCAAACCTCTCAACAGCAACTCCCGAATCTGGAACCTGAAACCGAGACATATACATCAACTCACCATAAGTCTAGAAACAACCTGAAACCTCGGATAATTACCAAACTACCCTTAAAGGCCAAATGACCAAAATGTCCCTAGAGGCTCAAATAGCCCTAACGGCCCAACCAAACCACTGAATGAACAACCGAACGTACCTGAAGAACCGGAATGAAAACCTGGGCCGTTACAAAACTGGACTGTCACAATTACATTTGTGCTTTAGGGTTGTAACCTTACCTTATTCAGCCTCATCTTTGTAAAGTGATATGTTACCAATTTTAGAACGTTCATCCAATTGGAGATCTACTTCAATCGACGATATAAGTTGGCATATGGTTGTTCCATTTGCGATATCGATTTTTGGTATCTTTTAATTCGGATCTTTTCATCTCAAACATCATTGGATGCAACTGTGATTGAAGTAACTTCCACTGAAGATCACCGCACACGATTCTTGTGAGTAAATAATAGAAAAATGATCAAACTTATTTAGTGCTTCGTATGATATGAGCATTTTCATTGCAAAATAGAAGACTAGAGAGATGTTTTTGTGAAGCCGTAAATTGAAAACAGTGTGAACCTACTATTTGTTTTTTTTTTTTAAATAACTTCCGAATTTGGTCCAATCGGAAGCAAATGAAAAAAATATCCAAGATATTAAGAGAGTTTTGAATCTTATATAAAATGTTATTTTAGATTTTTTTTTAATAAAAAAATAGAAAGTTTGTTTGAAAGAAAAGATTATTCCATAGAATTTAAGATGAATGAGATGATTTAGTTAAATATCTTTTTATTTAATAAGAAAATTAAAAAACAATGTGAGTCTCTTGGAAAATAATTATTTATCAATCTTCGTAGATTTCCATGTTAGCCATGCATTTAAATACTCGCACAAACTAGCTATTTTCTTAAATGTTTTTTTCTAAAACTAGCTGTTTGCTCCCATTTCCCTTTAGAAAATGAGGAGAATCAAGCTAACCAAGATTTATTTTCCTTATTTTTAGCTTAATAACAAGACATATAATTATAAAGGGTGTTATTGTACTCTACAAATTAATCAATTTTTCTAATTGTAAATGGATGAATATTGATGCAGATGGTTTGAAAATTGGTTAGATTTGTTTTTTTTTTTTTTTCCTAATCCCGCTAGTCTCGTAAAGGCCTTAATTTTATTTATTAATCTTATAAGAAACTATAATGATGTATGGAGCATAAATTTAAATTGTATATATATATATATATGAGAAATTGTGCTAGATAATCCAATTTCACAAAATAATTACAAATCTAAGCAAATTTGAAATTATTCAATCTATAGTCAAATATACGATATAATTAATAATTTATGTATAATATAATTTAAGGTATTAATATTTGGGGTGATTTCGGTTCAATTTTTGTTGGTTTTGTATCAAACCAACAACCGAACCGATATTTTCGATTTGTAAAAAAATGAATCCAATCCAATGTCCAACGTCAAAAAATGGTAGGAAAAGAATTTCAGTTGAAGTTTTCTTTAACACCCTTAACTTTCCAATATCCTCTTGCCCATTCAAAAAATTCCAACAACAGAAGATTGGAATTTCTTAAACACTACCGTATCAACATTCCATGACGAAAGGTTTTAACAAAATAAAGATTGGAAGCGAGCGAAATGACCTTTCCACCCCCATTATCCCAACCATCAAACCCTACACAACCAAATACTACCCTTCCTTGATCACTTATTCTCCTTGAAACAACTAATAATCACCCTGGAATTCATTCAACACAACTCACCAAAAGTGCCCTCACATGGAGGGTATTCTAACATTGTTCCCCACCGCTATGCCCAAACAAAATCAACCCACAATTTCCAGCAAAAATCAAAACGAGGAAAGGAGATTAAATCCATCCAAACACGAACAAAAACAAAACACTATGAATTCACAACTTACGAAGCAAGAAATTTATCTGACAAAAAGAGGAAGTGAAGGGGCCAGTAATTCCTTTGTGCATAAGGAAACCCTAAGCGAAGCACAGAAGGCAAACGCATACAAGACAAACGCAGAGGAGAGAAAAGGAGGCACTAATTCTAGGGGTGTACAAAAAAATCGGTAACCCGAACAACCCGGACTACCCAACCCAAACCGTAAGGGTTGGGTTGGGGTTATGATTTTATGGTTTTTGTTGGGTTGGGTTGGTTCTTGGGTTTGGCTCGTTCAACCCAACCCAACCCGAACAAATAATATTATATGCATTATGTGTGTGCAAGCAAAATATAATAATAAGATAACTTTTTAGAATACTTGTAAGTCTTCTAAAAATAAAGAATTGCACTAATTAGATAGGTAATAGGCTATAGTATAGTATCAAACATTTTTTAACCTATTTATGAGCTTATGAGTTGTATCTTTGAGAGAAAAAAAGGAGAGTAACATAACCCAAGAACCCAACCTAACCCAACCCGAAAATCTAGGGTTGGGTTGCGTTTATGCATAGGGTCAGATGGGTTGGCGAATTGCCCAACCCGAAAAGTTGGGTTGGTCCAAAAATATCATTCAACCCTACCCAACCCGGACCATGTACACCCCTAACTAATTCTAGGGTTTTTATTTATTAATTTTAATATCGGTTTGGTTTGGTTTTCTATTGATTTTTCCATACAAAACATAACCAAACCAAAAATGATCGGTTTTCAGCCATTTTAAACCCATTGATCCAATGAATTCCTAAAAAACCGAATCGATCCAATGGATCGGTTCGGTTCGATTCAGTCGGTTATTGGTTTTCTTTTTCACCCCTAATTAATATAGTATTTTGTATTATTAATAATATCATACTACCTTAAAGTGTGCCTTAAGGGGAAAATCATTTTTGGACGATTTTGCCCTTAAGCCATATTATATATCTACTACCTTAAAAGTGTGGCTTATCTACTACCTTAAAGTGTGGCTTAAGGGGAAAATCATTTTTGGACGATTTTGCCCTTAAGCCATATTATATATCTACAAATATGCCATTATTTTTTTCAAATTATTAAAATCATTAAAATCTTATAGTATCTTCAAGCTAAATAAATATAAAATCAAATGAAGATCTTGAGTTTTTTTTTTAATTTAGAGAAAATCTTAGATGCAGCTTATTCTATATAAATACCACAAGCTTATTATTAGTCATTAAAATCGTATAATATCTTCAAATTAAATAAGTATAAAATCAAATGAAAATATTGAGTTTTTTTTTTCAAATTTAAAGAAAATCTCGGTTCTAGCTTTTTCTATAAATACCACAAACTTATAATTCTTCCTTACTTTTTTTTTCAATGTATGATGTATTTTAATTCAAATTACTAATAATTCTTTTATCATTGATGTTGTAGAGATTTTGTTCGGGTTGGGATCGAGTGTTAGCATTTGTGCACGCGGGAGCCGTTGTCGTCGAAGGTAACAAACAGTTTTTTCAATCGGTATTTAATTCGTTTTCTTCTTCTTCCTTTATTTTTATTTTTATTGTATTTTCTTTCTGTTATTTATTTTATGGTTCAACACTAATTTATAATTTTTTAAAAAATTTATGCAGTATTTAAAATTTTGAAGAAGTATTTATAACGTTCTTCAAATTAGTGAAAGATAATTTTTTATAATTATTATTTTTTGTTATTATAATAAATATGGCTTGAACATGTAATTTGTTGGTTATTCTTTGATATGTAAAGTCTTTACATATGTACCTATTTAAAATTGATCAATTTTATGAATTAATTAATTAATTAATTAATTATATATTTTTTAAATTTTAAATATAAATCTATACACCATATCATTTTCATAGAAAATAATATATTTTAAAATAAAAATATAATATTATTATTTTATTTACTCAATTTGTGTTAAATTAATATTTAAAAAATTGATATTTCATCAAAATTCGTTCTATTAGCGATGATAGATAAGATGAGAAGAGACAGATAATAGATTTTATCTTTTCTTTTTCAATGTTTTCTTTATTTTTTATTACTTATATAAGGTGAAATAATAAAACAAATAGAATTTTTGAAATTTTAGATTGTGTGTGTTTTTTTAAAGAAAATTGTATTTTATTTTCCATACTTTCACGTCCAATGAAATGTTTGATAACAAATAAATATATATAAAATAATAAATTTGAGCTATTAAAATTGATTTTTTCAAATATTACAATTAATAGTAAAGATATATGATATATTTCAATTAATTAATCGGTGTTATAGTATTTTAAAAGAGTTAGAACTTTGAAAAGATGATTTACGTCTATGTAAATAAAAAGATTGAGATAATGATTAGATTAAATTAAAATGATAAACGAATGAAAAAAAAAAAAAAAAAAAAAAAAAGAATTGTGTATAAAGTAAAATTTTAGCATAAATATTATGATATATATTATTATTTATAAGTATTTTAATAAATAAAAATACAATTTCACATACCATACTTTGAGAAAAAAAATATCACGTACAAAGCATGTTCAAAAATTCTAGTAATATTATATGTTATTAATACAGTTATGTATTGTGTATTGTGTATTAAGTATTAAGTATACCGTATAACTATAATTGTTAAAAAAAATTGCGTAGTATTGTAAATACTTTTTTAATTTGACATATTCTTTAAAAAAAAAAACCCTGTATATAGATTTGAAGGATGGATTGGAATGAGGAGCAAAATGAAAGGATTGGATGACAGGTTGGAATGAGGGATTAGAAGGAGGGATTTGGAGGAAACTTTTTTCTGGGTAAATTTTACTCCTTCACCCATCCTCTCAATTCCCGCCTCATCCATGCAGCCCTCGAGGTTTTAAGTAATTCAAATATCTATTCTCCATTCCTTGGATGCTACTGTCAGCAATCTAATTGAGATAAATATTAGGATATTAGCCATATTTTGAAATTAGTATTCAGAATAATTGCAATTCTCCTTAAACCAATTTCAAATGCTACTCAAGATCCATATAAACAATAAGAAATGCTTATGACATGACATCTATTTATAACTCAAAACTCAGAGGATGAAAGCAAATCAGACTAAATGAAACATAAATAACTGTAGCATTCACCAGATAATAAAGAAGGGGCCACTCTTCAACCTTCAACCAATTGAGAATCACAAGAAGGCGAAGTGAAAATCAAGTAAAAGTCATCCATCAAACTCCATCTCCATTTTCCAAACCTAAGAATAACGAATAAGCAACCAAGTCAGTCAAAGACAACAAAAAACCAGCTTAAAAAAGGATAATAGTATAACAAATGTATTTTCCCATGGGTCTAGAGCCACCACAACTGATAGAAAACTCTCAAAACTTGCACTATGGTTTCTTATAAGATATGTAACAAGAAAACGTTAATTGGACAGTTTGTAGCGAGAAGGAGAATGATGAAACTTGGCTTATAGAAAAAGAAGCCCCATCCATTAAGGTGTAAACTTGTTCGGTGGTACTAATTTGATTTCGAAGGTACATTTCCATTGGTAAGAAAGTCATGGATCTTCTTCTATAGCCAAGTCGAGTGATAAATCGGAGAAAAGAAAACATATTTACTTGAAACCCATCAAAGCCAAACTAGCAAAACATATATAATTCTACAGGGCCAAACTAAGAACAGGAAAATGATGTTGAATAACTCCTAACTTACAGAATAACAATTTCAGATCGTCATTTTAGCACTCTAGTCTATCTATAGGCAAATGCCCTGTTTTTTTATAACAGCTTTCTTTGAAATTCAAAGACATAAAACTATCATTTTAGCATAGAGTTTATCCATAAGCAAATTATCCTGCTTATATACAACTTTCCTTGAAAAGAAAAAAGGAAAATATTAGATATGGTAGTGTGAGTTTAGTAATTCACAGTAATTGTTTGCAACGGCTATCTTGTCTACCAAGTTTTTAAGCTTGGTTAATTTTTAACTAAAGCAGTGGCCACCTCTGTGGATTGGGAAAAAAGGCATTTAGGGATCGCTATTTAAGGTCCCTCCTTTCTCTTTGAGCTGAGTAGAAAAAAGGAAATAACTCAGAACTTTGTAATTGAGAAACTCCCCTTATTGCTCTCTTTCTGTGGAGGTAAGTCACACTGACTGAACCACTTTAATTCATTGTGTTCTTCTTCTTCTTGGTTCCATTTACATTCAAATTATCGCACCTGCTTAGTTATCAATCAAGGACTTCGTTTTTTGCTTGAATGTGAAATTCTCCATCTCTCACGTTCTTCAAAAGTTTAAAAGGTAGGATTTCACCTCAAAACTAATTGATAATAAGTGGAGTAGTCTCCACATCTTATAAATGCGTTGAGAGCACTTCATCTTTCAAATCTGAGACAAGGTGAGGGCATTTTCCTCACAAGTCAACCCATAGTTAATTCTTCCATATAAAATTTGACAGGTAAAGAACATAACTCTTTCTGAAATCTTAATTTGCTAGATAGGGGGTGTACAAATAACCTGACAATCCAAATAACCCATATCAACCCAACTCAAATAACCTGAATCAATCCAACTCAATTTGACGGGTTAGGTTCAAATAAATGAAATTTTCTTGGGTTGAGTTGGTTCTTGGGTTAACCTAAATTTAATTTGGGTTGGCCCGATCTCTCGAATTTATTATTAATTTTATTAAAAATATTTTTTTATCTATAACATAATTATATATGCGTATATTTATTTTATTTAATTACTATTTTTCGACTTTTTATCCTCCAAAATTCTTTTAAATATTTTTTAAGTCTTTATAATGTTATAAATTGGAGTTGAATTGTTAATGAATGTTATTATGTTGATTTTATAGATTTTTTTGGTTATCTTCATTATTCTCAGAATATCTGTTTCCATATTTATTGGATGAATATCTTATAATTATTATATTAAAGATGATATTCTATTGTATTATTTTTTCCTTATTTGTATAGTGAGGGTTTCTCTATTTAAGAAACACCAATTATCATTGAATAATAGAGAAAAATATTTCTCTCTATTTTGTGCACATAGAACATAAAAAAAAATAAGAGAAAAAAAAGGCGACAAACCCTAGAATACAGACCCTAGAACGAACTGTTCTTCGTCGATGCTAAAAAAGGGTTGTGTGCTATTTTGTCGTCTATTTTGTTAGGATGAGAAATAATAGAAACTTTAGCAGAGTGAAGACATTGTCAACTGATGTTTGAGCCCTCAATAGATTCGACGTTTCTCTTTGGATTTCGTTTCTAACTTTTTTTCTGAAATGATTTTACTTGATTGGAGGTCGTTTTTATACGACTATCTCCCATGTTTGTTTGGGCTCTTCTATTTTGAATGCTCCTTTACTTTGTTGTTTCATTCTTTTCTCAATGAAAACTTGTTATTAAAAATAAATAAATAAATAGTATCTCTAAAGCTACAATAAGCAATCGAACAAATTATCCAAGTAATAGGCAAGAGATGCAAGCAAGGGCAATAAATAGACTGTTAATAAGAATGAGGCATGATGTACCTAAGATATTTCCGAAATCTCTTTTCTGCATTTATTTGTGAGAATAAACAAGAAGCTCAATTTGGATAAGTCAATTGTGAATCGTTCTGTCAGTCCTTCAACAGGAAGAGAATATCATGATGTTGATGGACAAGAATCCAAGGGAATCCCATACCCAGTCTTGCACATATAAGATACTACTTGGTCAACCTTGTACCTGCAACCACTTGTTGAGTAGGCTTTATACAAAATCCAAAATGTTTTTTTTGTCCAATCCAAGTTGATGTTTTTCATTTCATCAAGGACACGCTCCATTTCTTCAAAGCGCTTTTGTGATGCAAACATAACCATTTTACAATGATATAAAGACCGACAAATTCTCCAACCTGAACATTCAGCACGACTAACAAAGTCTGTTAGCTTGTCCAATGCATTACACCGGAAATAGGTAGTGATAATGCAGCGCATCACATGGATAGTAGTTACTGAAGTACCATGCTCAAATGCCTCATTTATTGAGTTTTCCATTGCCTCTAACAGATCTTCTTGAGCGTAGACTTTTATCAATAAGACATTCAACCATGGTCTATATTCTTTTTCTGGAATAAGCTTCAACAAGGCCTGTATCTTTTTTACTTTATCTGCTACAGAACTCCTACAATATGCACATATCATTGCTCTAATAAGATAGAAATCCTTGTAAATATCATGAGCTTTTAACAAGTCATGTATCTCTTCCATCTTTTCAAGATTGCCTGAATGTGCATATCCACGAAGCATTAATGAAAAAGTTTCAGTGTTGGGTTTTACTGAACACGCCTTCATCTTCAAAAAGGTTTGCTCCATTTTATCCCAAGTCCATGCAGTAACAAACCCAGCTATTAGATTATTGTATGTGCTCACGTTAGGAGAGAGATCCAAATCATATATCTCCCGCATGGTTGCCTCCATGTGATCAACTAGCATCAAGCGACCAAACACCGATAGTAGAATGTTATATGTTACAATGGTAGGGACACAATCGGCCTCCCTCTTAAGATCCAGAAACAATGAATGGCATTTGTCAGCCAAGCCATTAAACATGTAAGCTCCCATCAGTGCGTTATAAGTAGAGGTTGTCTTGATCCCTTTGTTAGAAGCCTCGGTGAACAACTCGGTTGCAAGGTCTACATTTTTAGATCTACCTGCAAATGTAATGCCCTTCGCATATTCCTCTGAAGTTAAAGGAAATAAACCCTCTTGCCGTTTTCTCCAATCAAACACCTGAGCGCAAAAGAATAATGATCAGAAATGACTGAGTACCAAGTTATTTAAATGCCTTCCAAAACTCCTAATGTCAAATGGGGATTCGATTGTACTACTTAATGTCATAACTTTATATAAGATATCAATCACTGAAATTTCAACCTTGGGACTAAGACTAAATAAACTCAAAGTTGGCTAATAGTAATCATATCCAACAATCCCATTAACTTCATTTCAGTCTAAATATCATCCAAGTGTTCTAAATCTGTACATGTAGTACAAAAGAAGAAAGAAAATAAGGCAGAGAAGTTGCAATAAAATGGAGGCGATTAGGTTAGAGAGAATAAAAGTGACCTCCAGCGCCAAGCGAGGTTGAGAACCCAACTGGTTGAGCAACTCGACAAAGGCGATACCGGGAGTGTGTTTCCGCAAGAGCAAGTCTTGAGTGTCTTCCAATTTCTTGACGATTTCATCGGAATCCTGAGAGCTCAGAAGCAGAGCATTTCGGAGCAGCGAGACCTTCTTTTGCATAGAAATTCTGAGGAAAAGGTCGTGATCGGAAGGGTTGTGGGAAAACAGTTTGATGATGTGAGGAAGCAGGGAAGGCGGCGAAGAGAGTGGGTATTGAGTGTGGAGGCGATGAGGAAACGAGTAGAAATTGGAAGATTTTGGATTGAGAATGAATCTAAGAGGAACAGAAAGCATCCATAGCTGCTTCATGGTTGGATTGCTTCGAGTCCTACAGGACCAGATTTGAAGCGCTTTCCTCCCCCGCTGACGGCAATGGAGACAGCGCTGAAATGAGCTCTCTGCCCATGGGGGTTTCTCTAACAACATCATGTCCACCCAAAACTTCAATTCCCAATTATATTACAAATTAATTCCTTTTATTGCTTCAAAAAAACAACAAATATTTTTTTATTAATTTTGGGGATATTTGCATGAGAAATATAAATTCAAATAAAAAAAAGATATTCATGATCTATACCTTTTTTTTTGTACTAATTGGGAATGGAAGGTTCACTCCCTACACTCTAAGACATAGCATTGAGAACATCGGAGGAGTGGAAACATAATAGGAGATCTACAAATTAATGTCGAGTCTGTTCGCATAAATCTCAACGCACAAGTAAAATTGGATAATAATGATGTGGAAAAGGACTGGACTCATGCAAGCAAAGCTATTCGCTTGTGCGTTCGTGTGATGAATTTCAACAAATGTGCAAGTATACACAATCGTTTTGTAGCAAGTTTTGATAAGTAAAGTTCGTCTCCATAGGGATTATTTTTCACGTCTTGATGCTTAAAGACCACGAAAGTACAACACGGTTGGGGTCAAAGTGAGTAGTAGTTCTTTTTGCTAAAGTGAAATTTTATGGGAATTTATAATATGACTGATGTCTCGGAAGGAGTCGAGGTTTTTAGGGGCTCGCTTTAGCGAAAGGATTACGAAGTAGGCAAGCAATTTAGCCCTTAGAAACCCTCTATGATTCTGGCTAACGGCTCTCTCGAGCTCCCTTCAAAGTTCTCTCGAACCTTCGACTGTCTTTTCAACCAATTCTGCTCAGGCGAACCTTATCTCTAAGTGTTCATAGATCCTAAACTGATGCATGCAAGATCGCTCTCTGTAAAGTCTCTCGACTTGCCGCTTAGCTCGAACCAGAATTAAAGAATGCAATGTAGGTCAAATGTACTTAGCATGCGAAACTATGCCTCTTCGCCTCTTATGGCGCTACCGTGAACCCCTTACTTCCCATTTTCCCTTCCGGTAATAGAATTAGCTACTCATGATAACAAAATGCACGATTATAAGCACTTGATATTTCAGCATACTTGAGATAGTTAAATTGTACGATTGACAATTGAAAATAAGAAAAGGGAGATATAGAAACGCCTGGAATTCTTGTAAACTTGAAGTTCTGATTACAATTTGCTTCTAAGAACACGAACAACATGAAAAAGGGAGAAACAACCTAAACTAGCTAAGCCCGGCAAAACTGCCCCGGCGGTTGAAAATTACAAAGAAACACGATGAAGGTTCGTCGGAAAGGAAAACTGGAATGCTGAAAACTAGGAAAAAAATGGAAGGTTCTCCCCTTAAATTGAGGCAACTCTTGCCTTATATAGGCCTTCCGACAATTCGCTGAAATTCTTGCTCCACGATCTCCTCTGCCAAAAGCTGCTCTGGGTCTGATTCTTCGGATGCGCCAGAGCCGACAAGATGAACGGCTGCGATGGGCTTTGGAAACCTGGATTGCTGCCACGCGTCCTCTTCAAAGATATTTTCTCGATCATAGCTTCTTGCTTCGCTGGACTTTGCTTCAGCGAATTTGGAGTGGCTTTCTTCGTTTATTTTGGAGAGCTTAATCTTACAACGGCGAAGCTTGATACGTTTCCCTCTTTTTTCTGCTTCCGCTTGTGGGAAGTGTCATGTAACAAAAAATGCGAGTATCAAAATTCTTTTAAAACAATTTACTGGTTTAACTTGATTTCGCCTAGATTTTGTTATATTCAACTTCTAGTTCGAGTTTCGTTTCCTATTTTTCTTTTCGCTAAAATGAATGTTTGATTCCGCAAACATTTGAACCTAATTGAATCATTTTGGCGTTCCAGTTGTGCATATCTCAATGATTTGGCTAAATAAACTCTCAATTCTTGAGAGTTTTCAGGGTCTCAAATTTAGAATCTTTAAGGGAGCATACCCTCAAAATTCAAGCATTCGACCAACTCTTCACTCTTCGAGAACACATAATATATTGTTCGGGATATTCACCGTATGACATTTTTATATGAGCTACTCTTCTTACTATCAATTGGTTTTAGGATTTAACCCCATATGATCTAATATGGTATGTGGTTTATTGGTCCCCGAGTTCTGATCCAACTCAAATGCTTAAAAAATATATAAGCGAGTGATTTGGATCTATCCAAGAGGGCATAATCTTAAGCATAGACTCTACTCAACTCAACTAAACCGTACAATCTCTTTTATATACTTTTTGTAGAGTTTGACCATACATACTCATTTTCAGGCGATTACAACATTCAAGATGAAAACATGTCAATTTGGAGCAAACTTTAATAATTGAAAACAAAATGACCAAGACTATCCTTGAGAGAAAACTCTCCCTTTCTCCTAATTTTTTATTGAAAAGTTTAAAGTCGGTGACCTAGCCACATCAGTGTTATTCTTTGTAGGTTTTTTTTAACTATATTTTTGTAAGTTATTTATGGAAGAAAAGAAAATTAGCGATATGTTTCAATTAAAAAACAAAAACAACAACAACAAAAAGTTATAAGGCTCACTCCCTCTCTCACTTTTAGAGAGAAAATAGTTCTATTTGACTTCGGGACAATCTCTATCGGGGTTTGCTTGTGGGTGTTTGGAGGTACCATGACATATGTTATGTGACTCTTGCGAGCTTCTTAACGAAGTCTATTCGTTGAGGTGTAAGGGCTCTAAAGGGTGCGTTGAAAATGGAGTTGGGGTGGGACTTGAGTGAGGAAAGGTTGAGAGCACGTTAGGAGCTGTCGTGGAAGGGGCTGCTTGTTGGAGATGTCAAGACTAAAATATGTGGTGGAAAGGTTGGCTGGAGTTTTTCCCTACATGCAATGGCGTTTCTGATGGGTTCTATTGTAGGGGAAGAAAACTTAATGAAGAAGATGTGGAAAAATCAAAGGTCACCAAAGGGTTCAGGAGAGGTAAGACACTTTTTGAATTGGAGAAAATGACGTTGGAGGAAGAACCATGGAAGGATGACACATGAAGGTTCGAGAAGACAAAGTTGAAGGTGCTTGCTCGTAGCTCCAACGAGTTCCTAGTGTATTTCCTGTCATCTACGGTGGATCTACAATGGGCAAGAATAAATTAGCGAAAGAGGAAACTCGGATTAGGCGTTGAGGGGCCCAAGATAAGAGGACATTTGTCGTCTGATAGAGTCAACCAACATTTGAGCAACTATTGGATTAATGAGAAGACAGTTGGCAATCATGCAGTCGTTGATCAGGTTGGTTTGATTTGATGGTTTAAGAGGTTGACCAGACCAAAAATTGAACCATGTTGGTTCTGTTTTCGATCCATCCAACAAGGTTTTGTGACAAAATTTGGTTTGAAATCAAACTGGGGGTTTGGCTGAATTAACAACCCTCTTCCTCCATATCTTGGTTTTTTTAGCTCGGGTGGCCTTCATAATTCAGCTTTTTTTCTTGAGTTCGGTTAAGATTTTTATTATAGTGATGTATTTCTTTATGAGTTTTTAGATTTTAATTTTTGGTAAGTTGTTTGAATTTAGGATTAGTTTTTGGTGTGTTGTTTGGTGCGTGTGGTTTTGAATTGGTAGATAAAGGTGGGTCCAAGTTTATGGTGAGAGGTGTTGCGAGTGAGGCGAATATATATTCCCATTTGGGTTTTGCTAAAAAAATGATCTGATCCATTGGATTGAATTTGTTCGATTTTTCGATCCACGGGTGGGTGAAGATATGCCCAACCCGGCTACATATGTGACCACGCGAATTTACCGTAAAGGCCTTCTAAGTATTAGGACTTATTGTTAAGATCTTATTTTGACTGCATATTTGCTAAAATTCTGTTGTAACAAATTCCCTTGTACATCTCCTAAGAGCCTCTTATAAAAAGGCCATTTACTCTTTGTAAAAGTCAATCAAATACAACAACATTGATTTCATATTTTAATTTGGTATTAGAGCTCCCGACTTGCGTCCTTTTTTTTCTCTCTCCTTCAAAATGACAGAGCCTTCTTCATCAGCCAATCCCCTGGGCAATGTTGCATCAACTCCCCATTATCTACTATCTAACATTTGCAACCTCATTCCAGTTCGTTTAGACTCTACGAACTACATCCAATGGAAAGTACAAGTAACTGCCATTCTTAAAGCTCATGCTCTATATGGCCACATTGATGGAACAACTCCCCAACCTGGAACTGAAAATTCATAGTACTTATTATGGACGTATCGTGATCAAGTGTTAATTACTTTAATCAATGACGTTATCCTCATCTGCCTTCTCTCAAGTGACTTCGGCCAAAACTGCAAAAGAATTATGGGAATCTCTATCAAATAGGTACAGTTCCAAAACTCGATCCAATATTTTAGCTTTACGTTCTGCTTTATACACTGTGTAGAAGGCCACGAATGAAACGGTTGAACAATTCTCCCGACGTATGAAAGACATTGTAGACAAGTTAGCTGCAGCTTCCGTCACAATCAATGATGAAGAGACTCTCTTACACATATTAAATGGATTACCTGCTGAGTATAGACCATTTCGAACTTCGATTCGAACTCGAAGTGTGCCGATTACCTTAGGCGAGCTTGATGTTCTTCTAGATGCTGAGGAGAAATCAATTGGAAAAGTACAATCAGTAATTGAACCTCAACCCACTGCGATGACAACGATCAATGGTAACGAAAATCGCTCTTACTTAGGCGGAAACAAGCAAGGTCGAGGCATGACTCGTGGATCTTACAGAGGAAATCGTGGTGGTCAACGTGGAGGTTTTCATCGAGGTGGTTCTAACCCTAGATGGCAAAACACAAATGGATCAGGTAATTTAAACCAATGGAGTGGATGTGGATCCAGGTCAGGATATTCGGGTGGAGCAAACTCTCATGGATTTGGCACACAAAATTGGGCCTCTAGACCCTCAAATGGCACTATTTATGGGCATCTTAATTCCCAACCCAATGGTAACATTCCTAATAACTATGGGCCTATTTCTCAACCTTATTATAATCAAAACAAGCAGTTTAATCAACATAGTGATTATGGAGGTAGAATGTTTTGTCAAATTTGCAATAAGGCAGGACATAGTGCAATTTATTGTTACAATATAATGAATTTTTCATTCCAAGGTCGGCATCCACCAGCCCAGTTAGCCGCTATGGCATCCAATTCTATAAATTCGAATAATTCTTGTGCTACTAACGACTATTGGTTGTCTGACAGTGGTTGTAATTCCCATTTAACTAATGATATGGCCAACTTGAACCTTGCTCAACCTTATAATGGTGAAGAAGCAGTAACCGTTGGGAATGGACAACATCTAAACATTTCACATAACGGCAGCGATATACTTTCAACTCCTTCACACAATTTCCTTATGAAAAACATATTTCATGCTCCCAATCTTGCCCTAAATTTATTATTTGTCAATAAACTCTGCGTTGATAATAACTGCCTTTTTATCTTTGATTCTGACTAATTTCTCATTCAGGATAAAATTTCTGGCCAAATCTTATATAAGGGTAAAAGCATCAATGGCCTCTATCCTATTCCAAGAAATCCCAATTTTTCTTCAACAATTGCAAAATCAACAACTTTTGGATTTATAGCAAATAAGGAGTGTTCTCTATGGCACCAACGGTTAGGTCATCCGTCAACTAAGGTCTTACGTCATTCTTTACGTTGTTTAGGTATTTCTTTTTCAAATATTTTGTCAACTTGTGATTGCACTAGCTGTTTACGTGCAAAAATGACAAAACAACCTTTTAGTTTATCGAATTCTATTTCAATTAAATCACTTGAATTAATTCATAGCGATGTGTGAGGACCTTCTCCTATTCCTTCAAATAATGGACTTCGTTATTATGTGATTTTCATTGATGATTATAGCAAGTTTACTTGGTTATTCCCTATTTCTAATAAAAATGAGGTGTCCAGTATTCTACAAAAATTCATTCCTTTTGTTGAAAATTTATTATCCTCTAATGTTAAAGTTTTTTGTTCCAATGGGGGTGGTGAATTTTGCAACAAAACATTATCTACTTTGTTTGAGTCAAAAGACATTCTCCATAAAAAATCTTGTCCATACACTCCAGAATAAAATGGTGTTGCTGAACGAAAGCATAGACATCGTTGAAACTGCATTGTCTCTACTCTTTCACTCTTCAGTACATATTGAATTTTGGCCATTTGCCTTCTTAACAACTGTTTTCTTAATCAATCGAATGCCTACACAGTCTTTAAATATGATGTCGCCATTTGAAAAATTGTTTGCCTCTACTCCTGATTTGCTACATTTAAAAGTTTTTGGTTGTGCATGTTATCCCCTCTTGAAACTTTATAGCAAACATAAACTCGAACAAAAAACCTCCCAACATGTATTTCTGGGATACACCCTAGATTATAAAGGGTATATTTTCCATAATCTTCAAACACGAAAAAATATTGTTTCTCGTCATGTTCATTTCCATGAAACCATATTTCCGTTTTCTACGCTTCCTCATGCATCTTATCTTGGTTCTATAGCCTTCCAACACATTTCAAAAAAATCCATCTCCCCTACCCCAATTCCGATTAATATAGCTCAAAATCTTGATCATCAAAGTACACCGACTGTTGTAATGTTTAATGCACATGATATGTCTGTCTCACTAGTGCCTACTTACATATATCCATCCCACATACCCAACTCACCCATCCCACCTACACCCCCATTTCCCCCCTCACAACCTCAGTTTCTGGTTCAACACCTGACCCTATATTAGAACCACCTCCCTTGCCAACTGAAGTACCCATTACATCATAACCTCAACCACCTGTAAAATCATCATCGTATGCAGACACGTTCCAAGTCTGGAATATTTAAGCCTCGTGCCTTAACTGCCACCAATAGCCCCACCATTGAGACTGACCCTGATAAGGTTGGGCCTAGGGCTCTATGTTAGCAATTACTTGGAGAGTAAGTTAGGATTTTGGTGATAAATAGAGTGTGTTAGGTTAGGGTTTAGACATCCAATTATTGAGTGAGTTATTGAGTGATTTATTGTAGGGCTCAAGAGATTCTCTTGAGAGGAGAGATTCCAAGACCTATCAAATCTTGGTTTATCTTTTAATCTTTTATCGTTTGATATAATCTAGATCCTGGATCATATCAATTTGTAGCAGAGCCGTTTTGATTCATGGGTGTAGAGATGAATCAAGAAGAGATTCATTCATTCTGAGAAGGGTTGCAAAGTTTGATGGCCTTGATTGATTCATTTCGTAAAGAAATTAGAGAAGAACGAGAACAAAGAAGATTAGAGATGGAAGCTAGGATTCAAGGAAGAAGGAAGGTCGTGGAAGAAAAAGTGATGGCTAGGGTTTTTACACCACCTCCACCACCGCCACCGCTGCTGTCGCTGCCCCCACCTCCGCCGCCGCCACCTCTGCCATCACCAACCTCACCGACAGCGCTGCTGCCGCCGCTGCCATCACCACCACCTCTGCCACCGCTATCGTTGTTGTCACCAACGTCGTCGTTTCCACCGCCGTTGTCGAACGTCACCGTGTCCACCGCTGCCACCATTTTCGCCACCACCGACGCACTGCCGCCGGAAAAAAAAATACTATTTTCAGTTTTTATTTTTCTATTTTTTGTGTATGCCCACCTTGAGGACAAGGTACTTTAAAGGGGCGGGTATTGATAAGGTTGGGCCTAAAGCTCTATGTTAGCAATTACTTGGAGAGTAAGTTAGAATTTTGGTTATAAATAGAGTGTGTTAGGTTAGGGTTTAGGCATCCAATTATTGAGTGAGTTATTGAGTGATTTATTGTAGGGCTCAAGAGATTCTCTTGAGAGGGGAGGTTCCAAGACCTATCAAATCTTGGTTTATCTTGTAATCTTTTATCGTTTGATATAATCTAGATCCTGGATCATATCATGACCCTACTTCCTACACTAAGGCCTCTAAATATCGCCATTGGAGATCTGCCATGGCCGAAGAGTTTATGGCTCTTCAGGAATAAGGAACTTGGAGTTTGGTTCCTCGTTTACCACATATGAACATTGTTGGGTGCATATGGGTCTACCGCACAAAGTATAATGCAGATGGTACAATTGCTCGGCATAAATCTCGCCTAGTTGCAAAAGCATATCATCAAATTGAGGGGTTTGACTATGATGAAACATTCAGTCCCATTGTAAAAAAACCCACTATTCGAGTTATTTTAACCTTGGCATCGAAGTATGATTGGACATTGCATCAGATGGATGTGAAGAATGCATTTCTTCAAGGTCATTTACAAGACAAAGTCTATATGTCTCAACCAATTGGGTTCATTAACCAACATTATCCGAACCATGTTTGCTTCCTTCAGAAGAGTTTGTATGGTTCTAAACAGGCACCACGTGCATGGTATGATAGATTCACTTCCTATTTACTAACATTGGGTTTCCTAATGTCCCATGCAGACACATCTTTATTTGTACGTTCTGTTGGCACATCACTCACATACCTTCTTCTATATGTGGACGATATTGTCATTACTGGACCGGATTTCGTTTATATTGCCACCTTAAAGAGAGAACTTGCCTCAGAGTTAAATATTTTGGACCTCGGACGGATGAAATACTTCCTTGGCTTGGAGATTGAGTATGCGTCAAATGGAATATTTGTTCATCAGGTTAAATACTTATCAGATCTTTTATCTTCCTCCGAAATGTCTGCTGCAAAGACATGCCTAACACCAATATCCACCACTATTGATCTACATTCCAATGCTCCACCTTTCACTGGTGTTACACTCTACAAAAAGCTCGTAGGGTCCCTATAGTACCTCACATTTACTCGCCCAGATATTGCTTTTGCAGTTAATAGAGTCATCCAATTTATGCAACAACCATCATCGTTGCACTTCTCAGCCGTCAAACGCATTTTATGATTTCTTCGTGGAACATCTAATCTAGGCATCTTGTTCCATCCTGGGGATCTTTGCCTCCAAGCCTTCTGTGATGCTGATTGGGCAGGTGATTCATTAGATCGTCGATCTACGACTGGATATATTGTTCTTCTTGGCTTCAGTCCTATATCTTGGTCTGCCAAGAAACAACCTACTGTGTCCCGGTCCTCCACTGAAGCTGAATATCGTGAACTTGCTACTGCCACATCTGATGTTTATTGGTTGCGTCAGCTATTATGTGATCTCTGAGTATTTTTTAAAGCACCTCCAACGTTGTGGTGCGATAATGTCTCTGCTATCTCTTTGGCTAGCAATCCTGTTTTTCATGCACGCACAAAACACATTGAAACTGACTATCATTTCGTTCGTGAGAAAGTAATTCGCAAAGACATTACTGTCCGATTTATCTCCTCGAAAGATCAAATAGCTGATATGTTCACCAAGGCTTTATTTGCTTTTGGCTTTCAATCATGCTCAAGCAAACTCATGACTTCCAACTCGTCATGCGTTTGAGGGGGCATATTAGGACTTATTGTTAAGATCTTATTTTGACTGCATATTTATTAAAATTCTGTTGTAACAAATTTTCTTGTACATCTCCCAAGAGCCTCTTATAAAAAGGCCATTTACTCTTTGTAAAAATCAATCAAATACAGCAGCATTGATTTGATATTTTAATTCTAAGAAGTTGTCCTCCGCTTTTCCATTCTTTTCTTTGAGAAGAAGAAAAAGAAGAAATTATATAAATCGGAGTTGTGTTTCTGTATTTTGGTTTCAGGTTGGAGAATCCATAGCCATGGCCGCTCTACAGTACCTCGATTCGCTTCGTAGCTCTCACCCGGAGCTCGCTGAATGGTACAATACGCTCGCAGATCTGTACCAGAGGAAGCTTTGGCATCAGCTCACACACAAGCTTGAGCAATTCGTCGCCCTCGCCGTCTTCCAGGTCGCTTTCTTCACCTTTAACACATTTTCATGTCCTCAGTTTGTGCTGCTATTCCACCTTACGCTGTTAGGGTTTTGGGTTTGTGAAGGTTAAGAGTCTGTTTTATCATGGCAAAATTTAGGGTTGTTAGACGGACAACACAGCGGAGTTTGAATCCGGGGTTTTCTTAGCCTTTTGTATTTCGGATTCGATTCAGAGTAATTTTTCATGTAAACTGCGACGGAAATTTGGCCGCATACAAGCTTAAAAGATAGATTGAATGTGGCGGCTCTTTTAGTCGGAGAAACGAAGATCTGTTTGAGGTGACTCGTGACCATTTTATCCATTTGTAAGAATGGATTGAGAATAAGTTATTTACTATGTAACTTTCGTTCCATTTCTTGTTCATAGTCTGCGCGTTAGGTCTATGTTAGTGAGAGAAGTGTCGAGGCATTATTCGAAAGTGTTAATGTACCTTAGCCTACTAGGCTACAATCTGCAGCTTAAGCTCTTGGGTTTTGTGTAGTTTTTTGCACTCTTGATAGATAGTAAGCATCAACTACCTGAGTTTGACTTACACTTACCTATCTCTGGATATTTAGACTGGGGAGAGGATATTGATGTACTCAATTGGTAATCTATATTGGAATTCTCAGTTGATTTTTACTAATTTTTTATGATTTCTTTATGCATAAACCTCATATTTAGTTAATATATTATTATGGTTAAATTTTCAGGCTGGTGATGCACTGATTCAGTTGTATCACAACTTCATCACTGATTTTGAGACCAAAATCAATCTTCTCAAGCTTGCCCATTTTGCCGTGATTGTTTCTCGGCAATATGCAGAGAAAGAAGCTGCCATTAGTTATCTTGAAGGGATAATTGAGAAACTGAGGAGTACTAAAGAGAACCGCATAGAGGAGCCTATCCTTTACATTAAGATGCAAATAGCTGTTTGTAAGCTTGAGCAAGGTGATCGAAAAGAGTGCAAGAAACTCTTGGAAGATGGAAAGAGCACCCTTGACAGCATGACCGACATTGATCCATCTGTTTACGCTAGCTATTATTGGGTTTCATCTCAGTTTTACAAGTTCCGCCAAGAATATGCTGAGTTCTATAAAAGTGCTCTTCTTTACCTGGCATATACTTCAGTGGAATTGCTCTCAGACTCTTTTAAATTGGTATGATGGATAGTTTCTTACTCTTTATACAGATTTACCTTTTTTTTCCTTTCAAATATTAAAAAGTTCAGTAAATCCATGCTGATGGGTACTTGGCCCTTATCCATACTAGGTTCATGTTAAAAAAAAATTTCTTTCAAATATTAAAAAGCTCAGTAAATTGATACGATCCCGGCATCATTAAAAGTATATTCGAGGCGAAGCAAGAAGTGAAGAATGCTTTAATTACTATTTTAATATATTTTATTATGCACATTTAGTTTGTAATGGGCCTATGGGCCTAAATAGAGTTATTTACGAAGTTAGGTTAAATCCTAGGAAGGCTATAAATAGGCGGACTAGGTTACTCTTTTAGGTATCGAATTATCATTGTTGTATTGCGGCTCTTTGAGAGATTCTCTCGAGAGGTTTATCTTATTTTAATAGAAAAGTGTGGTAGATTCTATCATTTTGGTATCAGAGCCATTTACCGATCCGGGAATGGTAACTACCAAGATGGAGACTAGGGTTCAAGAGTGCGAATCGAGTGGTGCCGAGATGGTGAAGAAGCAACAGGAATTCGAGGTTCAACTGGCAGCGATGAATAGTGAGATAGGTCAAATTAACCTAAATTTACAAAAGTTGCTAGAACGAACACCGAACGGCCAGAACCGAGGCAAAGCAAGCGGTGCGAACAAAGGGAAGGGGTGGACTCGTGGTTGGGTCAAGTGCGGTGAGCGCGAGGGCGCGTGGCTGGGGCCGATGGGGGGGACAGACGGAGGGCGCGGCGCTACCGGGCGCAGGCGGAAGGAACGGGGCGCGGACAGAGGGTGCCGCCAGGTGGAGAGCGAGCGCGGGGTGGAGCGCGAGCGAAGCGGCGCGGGGTCGCAGGGTTGGGGTTGGGCGCTGGGCGGTGGCATGTAGCGGTGCGGGGCGCAGGGGTCAGGGGTCGTGGCTTGGGACGGGCGAAGGCCGGGCGTGGTTGGGATGTCGGCCGCGGAAGGCCGGTGGGGGCTCGGTGGGGCTCGGTGGTGTCGGGGGCGAGCGGGGTCGGGCGGCGTGCGGGTCGGGAGTGGCGCACGGCAGACCAGGTGTCGGGGGGCACGGGGGCGGTCAAGGGGGACCGGGTCGGGCCGGAATGTTCGGGTCGGGTCGGTTTGGACCATTTGAGCGGGACCGGAGAGAGAGATACCCGGAGTTCGGTGATGGGAATGTGGCCGGGTCCACGAGTCACCGGAGGAGAGGAGGGTGCGCATGGGTTATGACAGACCGATAGCGCACGACGGTTGGAACGAACGGGGGTGGGATGGCGGTAATCGAGAGGGAGACCGGGAAGACTGGAGAGAGTGGGAGGACCGTCACGAACAGGAGGACCGAACATAGGAGAGCGAAAGCGAGTCCGGTGATTTGACAGGAGGTTACGAAAGCTCGAGATGCCAGTTTTTAAGGGTCTTACTGATGAGGATCCGGAAGGTTGGTTGTGTCGAGTGGAACGGTATTTTTGGGTTAACCGATTAGTTGGGCAGGAACGAGTCGACGCCGCGGCTTTGTGTATGGAGGGCGAGGCCCTGGAATGGTTGCAGTATGAGGAAGATCGATCACCGATCAGTTCTTGGGAAGAATTTCGTGAGCTCCTGTTACACCGATTCCAACCCAAAGATAAATGACAATAGGTACGCTAAGGTGATGAGTTTGCGTCAAGAGGGTCTCGTGTTAAAGAATATCGACGATCGTTTGAGAAATATGCTAAGGGAATGCGCGATATTAGTGCCAAGTCATGTTAGAAGGAAAATGGGAGAGCGGTTTAAAAGAAGAAATAAGGAGTGAAATGAGAAAATTACGACCCGTGGGAATACAAGATAAAAGTTTATGGCACAAGTAATTGAGGATGATCCGCTTTCAGAGCACTAGAAAAGGGGTGAGCAGGACTAGTGAATGAGAACAAGTGGGGATCGGGATTTGTTAGCACGAAGGGCGGGTGTTGCAACTATGAGAACGACTACATTCTCAACGTCTAAACCCGATTACAAGCAAGTATTACACGACCACTACGCCGTATAAGCGTTTGACTGACAGTGAAATCCGTGTCAGGAAGGATAAGGGGTTGTGTTTCCGTTGCGATGAGAAATTTGTACCCGGGCACCGATGCAAAAAGAAAGAACTTCAATCTTTGGAGATATTGGTAGTACACGACACCTATGACCACGAGGAGTCGTCCGAAAATGATGAGGCACTGGAGGATGAAACTTTTGTGGATACGGGCGATACAAGGGATTTAGCGGCGTTGTCCTTAAACTCATTGGCGGGGCTGAGCTCACCCAAGACTTTGAAAGTCACTGGATTTATTCAGGGGTTAGAAGTGGTGGTTTTGATAGATTGTGGGGCCACCCATAACTTTATTTCCGACGTCCTTGTGGAGAAGTTAAAGTTACCGATAGAGCCCTCAAATGATTATGGCATCATGTTGGGAACCGCGAATGCTGCGTAACGCAGCGGGAATCAAAAATGTGGTGCTACACCTTGCTTTGAATTGAAAGTGGTACATGAATTCCTACCTTTACCTTTAGGTAGTGCGGATGTGATTTTGGGGTGGCATGGCTAGAAACATTGGGAAGGATAGAATTCAATTTCGGTTCCTCGAAGATGCGGTTTGTGTTGGGGTCCCGGCAGCACTGCAAGGGGACCCCGGTTGGTCAAGGCTCAAGTATCCTTGAAATCCATGATGAAATCCTTACGCCCCGAGGACCAAGGATTCGGTCGAGTTGAACATGTGTGAGGTGACAACACAGATTGTGAACCAACCAAGATGCTCCGGATTTATCGCAGTACCCCGAGAGCTTCACTCTTTAATTAAATCTTTTCATCGGTTTTTCAATCTTTGGCGATTTACCTCCGAAAGAAAGCGTGATCATGCGATCGAACCGATTGCGGGGACGAACTCGGTGAATGTCCGCCATATCGGCATCCACAATATCGTAAAAACGAGATAGAGAAACTAGTTCGGGAAATGTTGCTAGTCGGTAATTCGCCCTAGCACGCGAGTTCTTTCTCTAGCCCTGTGTTGTTAGTGAAAAGAAGGATGGAAGTTGGCGTTTCGTGTCGATTATCGTGCATTAAATCAAGCTCTGAAGATCTGGGATAAATACCCAATACCATTTGGTGGATGAGTTGTTGGATGAGCTTCATGGCGCGCGTCGGTTTTCTCGAAAATTGATCTAAATTTGGATATCACCAAATTCGTGTCAAACCGACCGACGTATACAAGATGACTTTTCGAACGCATGAAGGACATTACGAGTTTGTAGTCATGCCCTTTGGTTTGCGGAATGCTCCGCTACGTTCGATCTGTGATGAATGAGATTTTTTGCGGTCGTATCTGCGTAAGTTCGTCTTTGGTATTTTTGATGATATTTTGATTTACAAAGACATGACTATTCAGAACACGAGGAGCACTGGCTCGTGTTTTTGAGGTGTCTGCAGCACATGCTTTCGTCGCAAATGCGAAGAAGTGCCCAATTTGGTTTGCAACGTATTGAGTACTTAGGGCATTTTATATCGGTGGAAGGCGTCTCTGCCGACCGGCTAAGATCACAGCGATGATAGAGTGGCCTAGTCCTCGAAATATTCGGGACCTCCGAGGATTCTCGGGTTAACAGGTTACTATCGACGTTTTGTGGCTAACTACGGTTCCATGGCTTTTCCGTTGACCCGGCTATTAAAGAAGGGGAAGTTTGAATGGGGACCATTGCCAAGACAGCGACTTTTCAATGATCAAACATGCTATGAGTAGTGTTAGGCCCTGCGATTGCGATTTTGACCAAATATTTGTGGTCGAAACCGATGCTTCAGGCATCGGGGTGGGAGCAGTTCTGATGCAACAGGGTCAGCCGATAGCATATTTTAGCAGGGCATTGCCAATTACTCATCGGGTGAAACCGGTGTATGAACGTGAGTTGATGGCAATCGTTTTCGCGGTGCAGCGCTGGCGGGCCTATCTGTTAGGGCATCACTTTGTTGTTCAGATGATCGACCGTAAGAGTCCGAAATTTCTTCTTGAGCAGCTGCGTGTAGTGGATGGTGACTATCGATGGATCGCGAAATTAATGGGTTATGATTTCAAAGATCGAATATAAGAAGGGCCTTGAAAATAGAGTCATGCGGATGCCTTGTCACGAATGCCCGAGAAATGCGAGCTTGGCATGTCGAGTGTGGTGGCGGGTATTAACACCGCCGTATTTACTAATAAAAGTTAAAGAGGATGATAAGCTGATGGAAATTTATAAGTCAGTGACCGCTGGTAAGGGGGCCCCCCCGGGATACTCAGTAGTTGGTGATGTGTTGCTTTATCAGGGTCGGCTTGTTTTGCCTCCGACATCTCCAACGATTCCTCTACTTTTGCTTGAATTCCATTGTGGTGCTATTGGGGGACATTTCGGAGTCCTTAAAACTTATCAGCGCTTGGCTAAGGAGGTGTATTGGCAAGGAATGAAGGCTCGTGTGCGTTCCTTTGTGGCCGAATGCTCTATCTGTGTTCAAGCTAAACATCTATCCTTATCTCCTGCGGGGTTGCTCTGACCTTTGCCGATCCCTGCCCAGGTCTGGGAAGATATTTCGATGGACTTTGTGGAAGGTTTACCGCGATCTGAGGGTTATGACACTATACTGGTGGTGGTTGACCGTTTGTCCAAATATTCTCATTTTATACCTCTTCGACACCCGTTTTCTTCCTTTCGATTGTCAAAGGTGTTTATCAAGGAGATTGTTGGTTGCACGGAATTCCAAAAAGTATTATATCTGACCGCGATAAGGTCTTTACGAGTTTGCTTTGGGAAGAGATGTTCAAGGCTACGGGTACTAAACTGTGTCGGAGCACCACTTACCATCCACAGACTGATGGCCAGACTGAGGTGGTGAATCGTTGCCTGGAATCCTATTTGAGGTGTTTCGTAATGCATCATCCTAAGGCGTGGTACCAATGGTTGTCTCGGGCGAGTACGGCTTTAACACTTCTTTCCACTCATCCACGGGTATGGCACCCTTCGAGATCGTTTATGGCGGACCCCTCCTACCCTGTTGGGTTATGATCACGAGTTAGCTTGATGGCATCCGTGGATTCATTGATGAAGGATCGCGATCGGATCTTGACCACATTAAAGGCTAGTTTGTTGCGCAGCGCAACAATCTATGGCGGATCGCGCAAAGCGCAAAACGTAGGGATGTGCAGTTTAATATTGATGATTTGGTGTATATCAAGCCGACCATACCGCCAATCTTCTTTGGCTTAATTTCAACACAGAAGCCGGGCGCCGAGGTTTATTGGGCCCTACCGTGTCTTTGGCTCGAGTAGGAGTCTGTTGCTTATCGTTTGGAACTTCCGCCGGCAGTTAAAATTCACCCGGTTTTTCACGTGTCAGTTCTGCGTAAAGCGGGAGACTCGTCGGTTCTTGTCATGTCTACACCGTCCTTGGTGGGAGATGATCTGTGCATGGTGGTTCGCCCTAAGGCTGTGTTGGGCGTCCAAGAGAATTTCCACGCGGAGGATCGCGTCAAGTTTTGGTCCAATGGGAAGGCTACGCACCAGAGGATGCGACTTGGGAGTCCGCAGCTGATTTGAAATTGCAATTTCCGGACTTTCACCTTGAGGACAAGGTGGCTCTGTGGGGGGGAAGTATTGATACGATCCCGGCATCATTAAAAGTATATTCGAGGCGAAGCAAGAAGTGAAGAATGCTTTAATTACTATTTTAATATATTTTATTATGCACATTTAGTTTGTAATGGGCCTATGGGCCTAAATAGAGTTATTTACGAAGTTAGGTTAAATCCTAGGAAGGCTATAAATAGGCGGACTAGGTTACTCTTTTAGGTATCGAATTATCATTGTTGTATTGCGGCTCTTTGAGAGATTCTCTCGAGAGGTTTATCTTATTTTAATAGAAAAGTGTGGTAGATTCTATCATAAATTCATGCTGATGTGTACTTAGCCCTTATCCATACTCGGTTCATGTTTTAATTTCATTACTCAAGTTATTGCCTGTTGCTGTCCCTGTAGGATTTGGCCTTTGATTTATCTCTTTCTGCACTTCTGGGAGATAACATCTACAACTTTGGAGAGCTTCTTGCACACCCTATTGTAAGAACTTAAACCATATTTCATTAATATTTTGCTTTTTTTTTCATATAATATTTTACATTACCTTTGAGGGCTTAAAATGGAGTAATTATTACTGTTTTCTTTATACAATATTTTATATTCCCTTCAATGTTTGTTAATTAAAAAATTTCCTTACTGATCTTTTCTCCTTAAAGTTGAGTAATCACATATATCGTTTTTTTTGTAGTTAATTTAGTTTGGGGATGAGTACAATGATCTTCATATTTATTAAAAAAAATTATCAATAGCTGCAAGTCCTATCTTTTGTAACTTTTTGTAGATATTGCAGACCAGTAATATGGAGTGTTTACTGTTATCAAACTCGTACGTTACACAAGTTGTATCGTACAAGTTAACTCGGAATAGAGGTAAAACGAGCTGACTCGTTTGTATAAATTGGAAATAGTAAAAGTGTGCGATTCAACATTTTGAATCATAGCATACTTCCTTAATCGCATCCAATTCTGTAGAACGAAAACTGTAAAAAAAAAAAAAAACCAAAACTAATAAGTTACCTGCAATGAAGATTGGACAAAAGAATGGAGAAAAAGAAAACAAAAGAATGGAGTAGAAAGTAAGAAAAACATTCGGGGGTTGTTTGTTTTTGGTAGGAGAAGAGTGGTAAACAACCAATCTTCTTAAACCCCTTGTTTGTATTTTGTGGTAAACAACCATCCTTAATCACCTATCAAACCCTCCCTCAAACGAAACCCAACATCAAATCCTCCATCGAACTCTACCTTCAACCTAACATCAAATCCTCCATCAAAACTCCAAATCAAACTTATCACTCAACCACTACTAACACTAATCCTCAAATGAGTAGTTAACTACCTCAACCACTATTATCATCAATCCCAAAACAAGTAGTTAATTACCCCAACCACGGCTAACACCAATCCCTAAATGAGTAGTTAATTACATTTACCCCAACTACCATTAGCCTTTCCCTCTACTCCACTCTTTTCTACCTAATTGAAACACACCCTCAGAGAGAAGAACTATTGAGAAAAAGGGAGAAAAAGAGAAGAGAGAAAAAAATAAGGGAAGAAGAAAAGAAAGGGAAATGAAAAGTCAAAAAAGGAAACAAAAAATGAAAAGACGTTATTTATATAACATACACACGACTTAAGAAGATAAAATAGATCATTGAAATCTTGTGTATTTCTTTCTATTTGTTTATTTTTTTAATATTTTAAAGGAATGTTTGAACTTATTAGAAATGTTTAAGTTTTAATATTTTCCAGTGTTTTCTTTTTTATAATATATTTTTTTTGTATTTTTAATTTAGATAACGTTTTTGTATCTATTTTGAAAAAATATTTTATGTTTGACTATAGTAGGGTAGCAAAATTCAGATTTCCTAGTTTAAATTTTTTTTATTCATCTAATTGCAACTTAGGATACACTATATACTAAAATTTGATTTTAATACACGTTTTGTTTTACGAATTACCAACTTTGGTAGTATGTGCCTATATTTTCATGGCTTTATTTGTTTTGGTCTTCAAACCTCATGTGTGCATGTAACTTTTTGTCAATTCAGATCAAAAGTTTATTAGGCACAAAGGTCGAGTGGCTTTACTACATACTTCAGGCATTTAATTCTGGTGATTTAGTCCGTTATCAAGAATTATGCCAAGTGCATAATGCAGCTTTAAGTGCTCAACCAGCTTTAGTTGCAAATGAGAAGAAACTATTGGAGAAGATAAACATTCTATGCCTCATGGAAATTATCTTCAGGCATGCAGGATTTACCACTTTGTCGGCTGAATATCTACCCAATATCTTGATTTTTTCTTTGTTCTTTTTGTACTAATTTTGTTTTGTTGCAGCCGACCATCTGAAGATCGAACCATTCCATTGAAGGTTATAGCAGAAAGGACAAAACTTTCGATAGAGAATGTGGAACATCTACTGATGAAAAGCCTCTCTGTAAGTCTCACGTACAGTTATTTTTTCACAAGAAGATGATACGATCCCGAGATCATTGAAAGTTTATTCAAGGCGGACCAAGAAACGACAGATCTATTTTATTATTATTTTTAAATATAATTCTGTTTTAGTTATTTAAGTTATATTGAGCTTTTAGACCTTATTAGGGCTATTTACTAAATTAGGTTAAATCCTATGATTACTATAAATAGGATATGATAGGTCACTAGGAGATTCATTCAGTTATCATCTTTGTACTCTGGCTCTTTGAGAGATCCTTTCGAGAGATTTATTGTAGTTATAAAATAGTGTGGTAGATTCTATCATTTTGGTATCAGAGCCATTTGCCGATCCGAGAATGGTTACTACTAAGATGGAATCCAGGATGCAAGAATGTGAAGAAGGAGCGGCCGACTTGGCCAGAAAGTTACAAGAGACTAACGCAAAGATGGAAGCGATGGAAGAAAGGTTAGGGAAAAGGATGGAATCGCAGGATTCGAAGCTTGAGATGATGAACCGAAATATGGAACTATTAGTGGAGTCAATCCGAACAGACAAAGGGAAGGGCTCGATGCCTGAGGCTATGGGGGAGGGGTCGAACGGCGCGGCTGCGGCTAGCTCGCGTGATGCAGGGGCTGTGGCGTTCGGCGAGGCGAAGCATGGCGCGGCGGAGGACGTGATAGGGTGGGCCGGCGTGGGCTCGTGTGCTGCGCACGCTGGCTCGGGTGTGGGGAGAGGGGGCTCGGAGTGGCTGGGAAGCGGAGGCGTGGGCGTGTGCGTGGGCGAGGCGCACGCCAGCAGGGGGCGAGCGGCGTGGGAAAAGCGGGTGGCACGGGGGTCGTGGTCTGTGCGAGTGGTGCGGGAGGCGCCGGGCGTGCGGGCTGGGGGGTGTCGGGCCGGGAGGAGCTGTGCGGCGTGACGGCTTAGGGGCAAGCGGGGAGTTCTGGGGAGTGGGTGAGCGCGGGTGGGGTGCGGGATCGGGTCGTTGGGGGGGTCCGGGTGTTGTTGCAGGCGTGAGCGAGCGCGGTCCAGCGTGAGAGCCGGGCCGGGCGCACAAGGCCGGACGGCGGGTCACCGGGCCGAAGTCGGCTTGTCTTGTCGAAAGTGGATCGGAGGGAGAGTTTCCAGGGTTGGACCGACGGGGAAAATTGTATGGGCTCAGATTTAGATCGATGGGGAGAATTCCGGTCTGATGGAAGGGGAAACAGTTTTAACGAGGAAGGGTGCGCACCGGCTATGAAAGGCCGTTGGCGCATGACGGTTGGAACGAACGGGGTTGGGACGGCTGTAATCGGGAAGGAGAGCGTGATGAATGGAGAGATAGACAAGACCGTTTTAAGCGAGGAGGACAGGGAATAGGCGGTCGAGATGGACCCATGGTAGATAGGAGGCTACGGAAGTTAGAAATGCATGTGTTCAAGGGATTAGCGGATGAGGACCCTGAAGGGTGGCTATGCCGAGTGGAGAGGTATTTCTTGGTTAACCGTTTGACAGGGCATGAAAGGGTTGATGGCATTAGAGTGGTTGCAGTATGAAGAGGACCGAGCCCCGATTGCTTCATGGGAAGAATTTCAAGAATTGTTGTTGCATCGTTTCCAACCAACGGTCAATGACAATAAATACGCCAATTTAATGAGTCTGCAACAAGTCGGAACAGTCAAAGAATATCGCCGGCTGTTTGAAAAATATGCAAAGGGTATGCGCGACATCAGTGCGAGCGCCTTGGAAGGGAAATGGGAGAGTGGTCTAAAGGCAGAAATACGGAGTGAGATGAGAAAACTTCGGCCAGTGAGAATTCAGGACAAGAAATTTATGGCACAGGTAATTGAAGATGACCTTGCTTTTCGAAATCAAGCAAAAGGAGTGAGCACGACGACAACAGTTAAACCAAGTATGGGATTAGGGGCTGTAAGTGCAAGAGTGGCTGGTAGTACGAACCAAAAAACTCTCACCCTCACTCCCACTTCCAACTATTCCAACCGGTCAGCACCATCGAACACCCTCACCTCCACCGTCCCTTATAAGTGCTTAACAGATAGTGAGATCCGCATACAAAAAGACAAAGGGCTGTGTTTTAGGTGTGACGAGAAGTTCGTCCGGATCACCGGTGTAAAAAGGAGCTGCAGGCTCTGGAGATACTTGTAGTACGCGATGCAATAGAAAATTTGAACATCGAAGAAACCGTTGATCTTCAAGATTATGTGCTCGAAGATGAGATTATTGAAGAAACTGTGGATACACCAAACATGACAGCTCTATCTCTGCACTCAATGGCAGGGCTGAGTTCACCATAAACACTAAAGGTCACAGGCTCGATACAGGGACATGAAGTAGTGGTATTAATCGATAGTGGAGCTACTCATAACTTCATATCAGATGAGATTGTTGCTAAATTGAAATTACTGATGGAGCCCTCGGATGATTATGGCATTATGTTGGGAACTGGGGATTCTGTGAGAACTGTTGACATCTGTAAGAATGTGGAACTCCAGTTGGCAAAATTGAGAATAGTGAACGATTTCTTACCCTTACCTCTGGGCAGCGCAGATGTGATTTTGGGAGTTGTGTGGCTGGCGACATTGGGGAAAATTGAATTCGATTACCGAGCACTAAAAACGCAATTCAAAGTGGGAACGGGAAGGGTTGAGTTGCAAGGCGAGCCACGGCTGGTCAAGGTCTAGATCTCTTTAAAATCCATGATGAAGTCCTTACGACCAGAGGATCAGGGGCTCCTAGTCGAGTTAAATATGATTGAGAAATCAATACCGACTCGAGAACAGACCGGAGCTCTTCCAGATCTGTCTCAGGTACCCACATAACTGCACTCTGTACTTCATTTTTACTCAACGGTTTTTGAATCATTGACAGGTCTACCCCCGCAATGTAATTATGACCATGCTATTGAACTATTGGCCGGCAAGGGATCAGTAAATGTACGTCCGTACCGGTACCCACAATATTAGAAGAACGAGATTGAAAAATTAGTGGGAGAAATGTTGTTGGCAGGAATTATTCGACCTAACACGAGCCCGTTTTCAAGCCCAGTTTTATTGGTTAAAAAGAAAGATGGGAGTTGGCGTTTTTGCGTCGACTACCGCACTTTGAATCAAGCAAAAGTGCCCGATAAATATCCGATACCACTGGTTGATGAGTTGTTGGATGAGCTGCATGGGGCGACCGTGTTTTCGAAGATTGATCTTAAGGCGGGTTACCACCAGATCTGTGTTAAGCCAACTGATGTTCATAAAACAACATTTAGAACTCATGAGGGCCACTATGAATTTGTAGTCATGCCTTTCGGATTACGCAATGCTCCTGCAACGTTTCAGTCAATTATGAATGAGATTTTGCGACCGTTTCTATGCCAGTTTGTGCTAGTATTTTTTGATGATATCTTGATCTACAGTCTGTCCATCCAAGAACATAAGGAGCACCTAGTCTGAGTGTTCGAAGCCCTACAAACCCATGCCTTTGTAGCCAATGCCAAGAAATGTCAGTTTGGGCTGCGCCGGATTGAGTATTTGGGGCACTTTATATCTGCTGAAGGAGTGGCTGCCGATCCAGAGAAAATTGCGGCCATGGTACGTTGGCCAAGCCCTAAGAATATTAAAGATCTTCGGGGTTTCCTTGGGTTGACAGGTTACTACCGTCGTTTTGTGGCAAATTATGGGTTGATGACTTTTCCACTGACTCAGCCCCTAAAAAAAGGGAAGTTTGAATGGGGCCCGACAGTAGAAGATTGCTTTCAGAGACTTAAGCATGCGATGAGTAGTGTGCCAGTTTTACGATTGCCAAATTTTGATCAGTTGTTTGTTGTAGAAACTGATGCTTCCAGTATTGGTGTGGGCGCAGTATTGATGCAACAGGGGCAACCATTAGCGTATTTTAGTAAGGCCCTACCTATAACCCACTGCGTTAAGTCGGTTTATGAGCGTGAGCTGATGACCATCGTGTTTGCAGTACAGCGCTGGCGAGCGTATTTATTGGGACATCATTTTGTCATCCGTACGGACCAGAAGAGGCTTAAGTTCCTGCTGGAACAACGTGTAGATGATGGGGAGTATCAGCGATGGATTGCGAAGCTTGAGTTATGATTTTCATATTGAGTATAAGAAGGGCCTAGAAAACAGAGCGGCAGATGCACTTTCTCGAATGTCATCGACAGGTGAATTGAGCATGTTGAGTTGTGTGGCGGGAGTGAACACAACAGTGTTTTCTCAGCAAGTGCGGGAAGACGAAAAGTTGTTTGCTATTTATACTACTTTGGTTATCGATAAGAAGGGCCCGCCAGGTTATTCCGTCACTGGCGATGTGCTATTATACCAGGGTCGACTGGTGCTACCTCCGACATCCCCTACGATTCCATTGTTATTGACTGAGTTCCACGGGGGCGCCATCGGGGGACATTTCGGGGTTCTCAAAACGTACCAAAGTTTAGTTAAAGAACTTTATTGGCCAGGAATGAAGGCCCGCGTACGCTCGTTTGTGGCCGAATGTTCGATTTGTGTGCAAGCAAAACATTTATCATTGTCTCCAGCTGGCTTATTACAACCATTACCGATTTTCGAAAGAATTTGGGAAGACATCTCGATGGATTTTGTGGAAGGACTTCCTCGTTCCGAGGGTTATGACACTATTTTTGTGGTGGTCGATTGGCTTTCTAAGTACGCTCATTTTATACCCCTACGACACCCATTCACTTCTCTCACAGTGTCTCAGGTCTTTATCAGAGAGGTAGTCCGTTTGCACGGGGTACCTAAGAGTATCATGTCGGACCGCGACAAGATATTCACTAGTCTGCTCTGGGAGGAAATCTTCAAGGCTTATGGGACGCAGCTACGTCGCAGTACCACTTACCATCCACAGACTGATGGTCAAACCGAGGTCGTGAGCCGCTGTTTGGAATCGTACTTAAGATGCTTTGTGTTGACGCTACCAAAGGCATGGTACCGGTGGCTGGCATGGGCTGAGTTCAGTTTTAATACGTCATATCATTCTTCCACGGGCATGACACCTTTTGAGATTGTTTATGGGCGTTCCCCGCCGACAATTTTGGGTTACGATTATGGGGCTAGCCCGGTTGCGACTGTGGATTCATTGATGATGGAACGAGATAAAATGTTGGAGAAGCTTAAGACAAATTTGTTGCGAGCTCAGCAATTGATGACGGATCGTGCTAATGTAAAACGTCGGGATGTTCAGTTTAATGTGGACGATTTGGTGTATGTTAAGCTCCGACCTTACCGCCAGTCCTCCCTGGTGAAATTTAAACACCCTAAGTTAGCACCACGATTCATTGGGCCGTACCGAGTGTTAGCTCGGGTGGGGCCAGTCGCGTACCGATTGGAGTTACCACAGACTGTGAGGATTCACTCGGTTTTTCATGTTTCTGTGTTGCGTAAGGCGGTTGGTTCCCCTAGTCTAGTCTTCCCTACATCGGCTTTGGTGGGAGATGATTTAGGCGTGCTGGTTTGTCCAAAGGCTGTTTTGGGCATACGGGAGTCCCCACAGGATGGAGGGTCGCGCCAGATTTTGGTACAATGGGAGGGGTCCACTCCTGACGATGCTACTTGGGAGTCCGCTGCCGACCTCGAGTTACAGTTCCCGGACTTTCACCTTGAGGACAAGGTGGCTCTTTGGGGGGGGAGGAGTATTGATACGATCTCGAGATCATTGAAAGTTTATTCAAGGCGGACCAAGAAGTGACGAATCTATTTTATTATTATTTTTAAATATAATTATGTTTTAGTTATTTAAGTTGTATTGGGCTTTTGGACCTTATTAGGGCTATTTACTAAATTAGGTTAAATCCTATGATTACTATAAATAGGATATGATAGGTCACTAGGAGATTCATTCGGTTATCATCTTTGTACTCTGACTCTTTGAGAGATCCTCTCGAGAGATTTATCGTCGTTAATAAAATAGTGTGGTAGATTGTAAGAATATTTGTCTCAAATCTGTCCATGAACTTGGTGCCAAGAGATTAAGAGAAATTGTGATGCTGGAAAAAATTAGTTCTTATGTAGAGGTGAAAAAGTAGTATTGATATTAATTTGAAAGACATAAAAATAAGTACTTGATCTTTCTTTATGAATTCAACATGTGGGGTGTTGAACATTTGACATCTTGGTCGAGGATATATATTTTAACCACTTGAGTATTAGTTTGGAAATATTTCTTAACTAATTGCCTTATATGCTCAAATGGACAAATTCGCTCTAGATTAGCCAAAAGTTTCGGGTGCATGGAAAAAATTATTTTTGTTGAAATATTTATTTATTTTGGATAAGAAACAATGAAGTTTGTTGAAATGAACTATTTATCATATATCTTTGGCCACATAAATACCAACCATTCATTCACTCAACAATGTGCAACTCTTTATGATTTTGTTTCTCAGATTGATAAGAAAAAACTATTGCAGGTGCATCTTATAGAAGGTATAATAGACCAAGTTGAGGGGACAGTACATGTTTCGTGGGTGCAACCTAGGGTTCTGGGCATTCAACAGATCAAATCCCTACGAGACCGGCTGGACAGCTGGGTGGATAAAGTGCATTCGACTTTGCTTTCAGTCGAGGCCGAGACACCCGATCTTGTTGCATCGTAATCCTCTTTCATTTCATGTTTAAACAACTTGGCAAAAGGGAAAAAAGGGGAGAGGGGCAAAACAAAGGCCAGGGATGAACTGATCTGATCTGATCCTCTGTGATTTTCATGTTCTGGTTGATATCTATCTTTTTTGATCTTTGCATATTGCTTTCTTGAAGTATTGTGTAGGAAGCAGAAGCCTCTAATACTGGAGTCTAGTTAGTTTTGAAAGTGAGAGCATGAATTGAAGGAGTTGGTTGAGAACAGACTTGAGAGTGGTTATTGGACTCTTCCTTCTGTATTTGTTTGTTACTTTTGTTGCATACAATTTAATTGAGTTTTATTGACCTCCATGCCAATACATTTCATGAAAATTATAATCATAATAGAACTAATCTCAAATTCATTTGGTTTGAGATTCATATTATTATAACTAATAGTATTTGAGATGCAAATTATTGTATCAGGAGATCAATCCTTTTTATTTTAATCTACTACCTAGATTTGTTAATCGTTTATCAATCTCTCAAAATGAATTTCATAATCATGCCATCTTACTCATTCTTCTTTTTTCTTTGTATAGAATATTGGGACTTTGGCATGAATAATAATAATAAGAATTGAACTAATTAAACAAATGTGACTTCAATAAATTATAATGACCGGAGTCTGTGAATGAAACTAATTAGCTGGTTCTTGGCTACACTAGTTGAAGTTAATTGATTGAAATTAATTGATAACACTGATTGAAAACAATATTAATTAAAGGCAAATTGTGTTGGTTCCGATTGAAGAATGATTAAAAGTAGCCATTTTGTCTTGAACCTCGTTTCTCCAGCAATAGCTTCATCAATATTTATTAAAAATGACTAAAATGGAATAAGTTTTGGTAAATTTTGATATCTCTGACAATTTTTCTCGAGAACCCATATGGTTAAAAAAATAAAATTATGAGTCAAAGGAACAAAAAAAGAATATGAATTTTCCACTATTTTGTTTTTAAAAAATGAATTATTATTATTAATTTATTTATTATATTATTGATTATCTATAGGTGGAAAGAAAATGAAACATGAAAAAGGTAAATCTCATCGCTTGAATTTATATTGAGAAATATTTGTATTGTTATAAATAAGGAGTCAAATCCTCCTTAATTACATATATGACACTATTTGGTGTTACAAAATTTTTGTTTGAACAATATAGAAAGAAAAAAAGAAAAATTTGATGACACCAAATAGTACCACATATACACTAAGAAGGGCTTGTTTCATATTTAATTTACAAATCAAATATGGATTGGAAAATTCATATTTCTAGTTCCATTGGCATAAACGACACTCAAACACAACCTAATTTTTACTTCGCTCATTTGATGACTATTTTGTTTTTAATTTTTATTTTTGAGATTTAAATTACCAAATGTTTTTCTTAGTTTGTTATCTACAACATCCAAACCAAAATTTAGAAGGAAAAAAAAAAGTTTTCAAAGAATAATTTTAATTTTTGAAATTTGATTAACATTCTCGTACTTTCTCAAAAAAAAAAAAAGTGAGATTAACTATTTCATTCATCGATATAACTTATCTTTTTAAAACAGAACTGATCCAACTATTGTTCCAATCCAGGCATGGGAAGGAATAAAATGCTATTAAGATTCCAAAGAGAACTCTATACAAAATTACAAGACATCCTTCTACAACAGCAATCCAACATCTTGCTTCCTTTTGAACATAAGTATGAAGAACATTGGCTGTAGGCCATGGCCTAAGAAGAAATCAAAACTTGAAAAAGAATTGGAAAACTAACCTTATTTAAGGAGATGATAGGAAAGTGAAGCACATGTTTTTCTTTCTTTTTTAGGGCTTCCTTTTGACACTATTTATGAAACTAGTACAATAATATCTGTTCATCATCATAGCTGTTGTCTAACAAATGGAGATGAGCTCACATCTGTGCTATAGAAGGAATCCTCAGGTCCAAAGTAGGTCTCCTCTTTCTCCTCATCCCACTTGACAACTTCTCTTATATACTTGAATGCCTCATCGATAGTCACTCGGTCCCTCGCTCTCGCTTGCCACACAAAAAGCTTACGACCCGAGATGGATTGATAAAGGTCTTTGAATTTCATAGCTACATAGTAGTAACCTTGATGGGAGAGTGACTGGTTGCTGTGCAGTGGTCGCACAGGGCTGAAATCGTTAAACCATTCGCAAACGTTCAAGGACGCCCGGTTTACTTTCTCTTCGAAGAGATCGTACTTGTTAAGTATCAACACGAATGGGGTTTCTTTGAAGCAAGGGTGTCGAACCATGGTCTCAAAGAGCTCCTTGCTCTGCATCATCTTGTTTTGTAATAGGTTTCCGCTGCCACTGCCTTCTGGGGCAAGAGATATCTGGTCGAAATCACTTAGAGCAACACAGAATACGACTACTCGAACATCTTCAAACATCTCTACCCACTTGCACCCTTCATTCATCCCCTTAGCACTTACCCTTATAAGTTGGTATCTGTAACAATAGAATACAACCAAGATTTTAGATTGTCGTAAAATATAAACATGAGAGTACATATCAATATGATCCGTTTGGTTTTTGATTTTATAGTTTTTGAAAATGAAATTTATAAATACTATTTCTATCTATATATTCTTTTGTTATGTTATTTCATTCCCCAATAACACTCTCTATAATTTCTTTAGGTAATTTTCTCTCCACACAATCACAATATCTTCTTCACACAAACTTCGTCACCATTTTCTTCTCCGTAGAAAATTTCTAAAAGCGCAATTTCTCTCACTAATCTTAATCTCTCAAACAACATTCCTCCCAAAACCAGACAAAAATGTTTTATTGTTAATCAAAAGCACTTATTTTTAAATCATTCACACAACCGAGAGAGACAATAAATCTATTTAGAAATCTCTCATCCACATATCAATTATATGCAGAATGGGAAATTTATATTACCTAGTAAGAGGTGGGGGTGGAGCTTCGAGATTATCAGTGTAGGTCTCGGACATTGGACTCCGATCGTCAAGCGAAAATTCCATGAAGGCCAATCCATTTCCTTGCGTCACCCCTTCTGCATAGAGGATATCTCGATCGGAAGGTTCATATTCATTGCTTGACACCTCCACAGCCTGAAACAATCACAAATCCTAAGCATTTTCTCCATACCATTCAATCATTTCTAAACAAAAGAGATGATAGAAGATGGCAGATGATTTTAATTCCAATGCAAACATTATGGTTAGAAAATCAAGCATAAGAATGAAGAATTGACGAGGAAGTGTTGGATTACCCTGCTTAAGAAGTACTCCGCAACATCGGGAAGGAAGTGGAGCTCACTTTTTCTCTTGTAAGTTTCTTGGATTGCAGGATCTTTCCATAGCTCTTCGACTAATGGAGCGTATTCGCGAGTTGCAGCAGGGAAGAATGCGTCCAAGTCTCCTGTGGCGATGATATCAAGGAGCCAATCGGAAAAATGTTTCAACCTTGAGTTGATGGAGTATATGCATTCACTAACCTCCCTCTCTCCATCTGTGAAAAGAAAATTTTGTAATTAGAGAAGCATACATTCAGTAGATAGTACAATGAAAAATATGAAACTAAAGTGTTGCCCAGCTCAAAAATTAAAAGGTAAAATTGCACAAACCACTGGGTGAGATGATTGGTTATAATTAGATTTTCACCACTTGCAAAACCATTTCTTTTTATGCGAGGCGTTGGGTTTTTGACAAAATATTAGAAGTGAATTTGTCCCACATCGGAAAGATGCAAGGTAGTGGTGTGCTCCAAGCACTATAAAAGAAACATAAGGCTTTGGTTTCAAAGCATCCCAGTCAAAAACACTTTAAGCTTTGTGTATTTGAGTATTGACTCTAGTTAAATTCCTTTTGTATTCTCTTGTGGAGAGTGGGCAAAGGGTGTGAGTAGTATAAGTTTTGAAGAGAGTGCTTTTGTAATTGAGGTCGGGGAGAGAATTCTGTGTGATTGTAGCAATTTTTCACATAGTGGAAGTTCTTTCTGTCCGTGGTTTTTTCTCCAATGTGGAGTTTTTCCATGTAAATTCTTGTGTCCTCTACTTTGTTATTTTCTTTTAATTTCTAAATTATTTTCTGCTTATTCCTGCTGTTATTAGGGAAGGTTTTTTTCCCAACAAGTGGTATAAGAGCTTTAGGTTTGTAGTTTCTTGAATTTCTGAGTATGCTCTGTGGTTGCATCTTTGTCTGAGCTTCCACATTAGAAAAGTATTTTTGAAATAAGTTACAACTGGGTGGTTCATTATTTGCAGATTTGCTAGGATTGAAGTAGAAATGACAAGCTTTATGAGTTCAGTGAAGTTTAACGTGGAGAAATTTGATGGAAGGATGAATTTTGGCTTGTGGCAAGTGCAAGTCAAAGATGTGCTAATACAATCTGGATTACACAAGGCTTTGAAGGGAAGACCAAGTGGTGGTGATTCTGAAAAATCAAGCGGTGATGGTGGTTCAACAGAGTCCAGTGGTGGTTCCAGCAAAGGTTCTAAGAAGTTCAGCATGAGTGATGACGAATGGGAGGAAATGGATTTGAGAGCTGGAAGTGCCATCAGATTAAATTTGGCTAAGAATGTTCTTGCTAATGTGCATGGAATATCAACAGCCAAAGAGTTTTGGGCGAAACTTAAAGCGATGTATCAGGAAAAAAGCATTTCAAATCGGTTGTACCTGAAGGAGCAATTTTACACGCTGCGAATGGAGGAAGGTACGAAAATCTCAGATCATCTGAGTGTTCTCAATGACATTCTCTCTGAGCTGGAGGTGATTGGTGTGAAGATAGAAGATGAGGATAAGGCACTGAGACTTATCTTGTCACTTCCCCCTTCTTATGAACATATGAAGCCAATCTTGATGTACGGAAAAGAGTCTTTAAATTTTGCAGAGGCTACTAGTAAACTTTTATCAGAAGAAAGAAGGCTGAAGCTTGATGAAGGTACTTCACAAGAGGATTCAACACTTGTAGTTGGCAATTGGAAAAAGAAGAGAAACTTTGTGCAAAAGAGAAGTTGCTAGGAATATGGACAACCTGGTCACATGAGAAACAATTGTCCTAACAGAGTAAGTTCGTCAAAGGGCTCTGGTTCGGATGCTGACGTGGTCTCTCTCGTTCGGGGATCTAGTGACGCCCTCTGAAGAAAGAAAGAAATCATTCTCATTGTATGTCCGCTTTGCCATGGTAGAGGATGTGTGTCAGCAGTTCCACAAGTTTGCACACGGGCATCGGCTTGGCGGTTATGCAAGGTGTGTGGTGGAAGTTATGTCGATGGGCTGAAGAACTTCCAGGTAAGCCAAGTAGGTGGAAGTTGCACCATAAATTTTAGCAAGGTGTATCGACATGTGACGACGAAGAAAAATCTTGGAATGTGAGATTTCAAGTGTTGTACCTTTTATGGTGGAGTATGTTATAATTCTCAGGGTTGACAATTATGATTGTCAGAGAAGACAATGTTGCAGCAGAAGAGGTAAATTCTTCAAATATCTTGCCAAGGTGGAATTTGTTGTGTTTTTGGCAAAATATTAGAAGTGAATTTGTCCCATATCGGAAAGATGCAAGGTAGTGGTGTGCTCCAAGCACTATCAAAGGAGCATAAGACTTTGGTTTCAAAGCATCCCAATCAAAAACACTTTAAGCTTTGTGTATTGACTCTAGTTAAATTCCTTTTGTATTCTTTTGTGAAGAGTGGGCAAAAGATGTGAGTAGTATAAGTTTTGAAGAGAGTGCTTTTGTAATTGGGGTCGGGGAGAGAATTCTGCGTAATTGTAGCAATTTTTCACATAGTGGAAGTTCTTTCTGTCCGTGGTTTTTTCTCCAATTTGGAGTTTTTCCACGTAAATTCTTGTGTCCTCTGCTTTGTTATTTCCTTTTAATTTCTCAATTATTTTCTGCTTATTCCTGCTGTTATTAGGGAAGGTTTTTTCCCAACACGAGTATCTGGGACAGTTTACATGCCTGATTGGAAATTCGTAAGAATTTAATTCTTACGTAAGTTGCTACCGTAGGTTGATCCTATTGTTATAGTAGGTATGTGATTTATGAGTACATTAGTATTTTGTCATTTATGGTAATTTTACTAGTCTTAGTTAGGTTCTCTTGTATGCCTATATATATGTATCATTTTAATGAATAATATAAGAAAGTATTCTCCTCGTTAAAGTTTACATGCAATCAGAGCAATTTTCTAGAGAATTAGGATTTGTTAAGACAGGATTCTGAGAATTAGGTTTGTGGTTTAGAACCCACTTTAGGGTTTTTGGTATTTGTATTCAGACCAACCGTTATTGTCAGATCCTTTGTCACGCCTGTCAGCACCGCTGCATACAATTGGATTTTTTCGTCACCATCCCCACTAAAAGAGAACCCAAGTTCCGATATGTATAACACAGAAAGATCAGCCCCATCGGAGCAGCGCGTGAACAATAGATTCAATAGCAGCCACCACATACCGACGCGTGTGGCCGCATGCCATCACTACTCGGTAAAGATTTGGAGGAAAGATTTAAGAGGCAACTTACCTGATGTATTACTGGAACTTCCAGTAATGTGATACAATTCTGAGACCTTTGATTGTGTATTCGAGGCGGGGCCGGAAGTGAGAAAAGACTTTAATTAGTATTTTATTATTATTTATGGAATAGGATATCTCTAGGTGTCCTATAAATAGGAGTTATTAGGTCATTGTTAAGACATCAGAAATCATTTGTCTTTTGTTAGTTTGTAACCTTTTGGCTCTACGGGAGATTCTCTCTAGAAATTTATTATAAAATTGGTAGATTCTATTATAATGACGATATAATCTCAACATATATGACTTGTATTTTGTCCTTCCATTTTCTCTCGGAGGCGTACCACTCCTGAAATGACTATTATATTAATGGATACATCTTTCTCTACCGGAGTAAGTTTTTATTTTCTTTTATATTTGTGAATCATGCATATACCTCATGAGATTAACTATCATACGCCACTACAAAAGAAGAATAAACTATCACTCTCTTATCTAAAAAAGTCTCCTTTTTCTCTATAACACAGTCCTCCCAATAAAAGCATTCTATCTACTCTCAGTCTCACTAATACATCCCTCAATTTTATAGCTCTACTTAGATGTTTAAGGGATAGGAGCGTAATAAAAAGACAAAAGGGAGGTTTTCCAGAGGATTTTTTTCTCTTTCATCTTAGAGAAGTTTTAACAAAGGGCAACAAGACTCCAATTTTATAATAGGCAAGTTTAGGGATTACAAATTTGTAGGTGCGATAATAACTATTACTTCATAAGTTTAGGAGTTTCATTTTTTTAGTTCAAAATTTTGTGGGTGTGATTGTGACAACTACTTCGTGAGTACTTTGTGCAAATTGTCCAGAATTTAAAAAATAATAATACATAATCGCCTAGAACCTCTCCATCCCAATCTTATCATAAACCCAATAAACTTAGCAATGGAAAATTACCAGTTTCAAGAGCTTGATCCCCCTGGGAAATTGAAGCCTTTTTCTGATTTATGAACTCCTCCTCAAAGCGTTCTCGACCATCAAGTAGGATGCTAAGATACTTGTACATGTTACTCTGAATCATAAGCTTCATATCTTGAATTTCTTCTTCATTAAATCTGTTCCCATATAAAAATTTTCCCTGTCCAAAAAAATAAGCATTGAAGATAGTGGATGGAGTTGTTTTATTTCTAGAGGATTTTAAACAATGTAATAGAGGCCATTTCCTTTTCAATGGCCACAAGCTTTCCCAGCGATAACTTCCCATTTTCTTTGCAAAATAACTTCAAACAAGGCTCTTACTTGCATAAATTCACATTCAATGATCAATTGATTTAGAGAGAGAAATTTACCCTATTGTATCGCCAAAATTAGAAGGAAAGTATATGAAATAGATTGTTCGAGAGATCTGAGAATTCCTTAAGGCTTAACGCTTATCTTATCATACTATATAATGAAACAACGAACTTTCTTTCTTGGGATATTATTAGAACAGTGTGGACTGTGGACATCCATCTCAAAACAAATTGGTGATAATAGTAGTCCACTTTTCTAAAGTATTGCGCCACTCTTTCTAATGTAATCGGATCCCAATTTCATTTTATTGGATCGGATACTCGTTTAACTTTAATGGGCTCTGATACCAGATTAGACAAGGCAAACATCCTTCTCAAAACCAATTGGTTGATATAATTAACTTCACCCCAACTCATAAGCTAAAGCTTTTGGGTTGATGGGTGGTTTAACAAAATTCAACAAATACACTTCACTTTAGTTCCAAAAATCTCAGCTCAACAAACGAACTAACTCACTCTATCAACTGATGTAAATATAACTATATAAGTTCCTACTCTCCCCTTGCGACATTAAGTTCCAAACATAATACCGAGAAGATTAAAAAGCTTGAGGAAGTGATGATTTGAGAACAAAATAACATCAATGATGGCGTGTTTACCTGCTTAAAGATAGTGCTAGTTCCAGAGCCTTCAATCCCAATGAGCAGAAGTTTCTGAATCCTTTTTTGTTGCTCGAAAAAGTTGGGAACTGTTGTATAATTGCTAGCCTCTTCTCTAACTCCAGGTTGTGGTTGACCATGTGGCACAGGCAATGAGAACAAAGCACAGACAAAGCGAGTAGAAGCCTGCATTATTCAAAGCATATATTAGATTCTTGACATTCAATCAATTTCACACTTTATTCAAAAAGTTTGATGTTCACCTTCTCCCAAATATTCCCTCTGATATTGTTCTGACCTTCTTCCTCATAACGACCGTCGTCGTAAACCCAAAAATGGGTGTCACGCGGGCATTGTACATTTGCCAACTGAAAAGTAATAGCATTGCATAGGTCTAGTTATTGAAGAAACCACAGACCATTAGACTTTGAAGGGAACTGAGCTTAGAATGAAAAACATATTTTTTAGATACTTTTATTAGCAACAAAGCAAATTAAACAAAATCCAGAGTTTTTATCAAGTCATCAACGTGACAAGGAGGCTGAAAATAGTGTCATACCGGTCAGTGGAAAAGTAGGGTTTTCTCTAGAGAATCCCCCAGCCAACCAACTCATATAAAAATACACACACATGTATGTATATATATATATATTACATTTTTATATAGCATGTTTTAACATTCAAGCTGATTAATGATTTCAAGTCTTTATATACCTCCAACTATTTCAATGAGACAAAGCATGCCCCTCGTATTCTTATTCAGTTTTTTTAATCAATTTATTTAAATTGGAAAAATAATAAGAAGAAGAATAAAAGAAACACAATTTATAATTTTTTTTTTAGCCTTGGTCTCTTTTCATTTCATCAAGCTTGTAAAAAAAGTGAAAAAAATAAAAGAAACACAACTTTACAATGACATGTAGGAAGTTGCACAGCCTTGGCAACCTCCAAAAGATTTACGGTAGCAAACAAAGACTTTTTTATCAGTGTTTTTAGCTTTCAAACAATTCAATTCAATACATAAGTCATTGCTTCCACGCTCCATAATTGAAATCCATGTGATTTTTTTTATACATACATAGTTTCTGAAGTGACATTCAAGTCAAAACTTCTCAAATATTCCAAGCTTATTGTTGAGACTAGTATAGAGTTCTACGGACACATGGGAGAGAAAAGACAGATTCATTTTAAACCATGAACCTGAAAATCATAAAAATGACAGCCAAATTATGGTAGTTACTTCCGATAATTTTCCTTTTCGTAGGCTTTTGTTGGGTATAGTTCTCCAAGCCATTAGGATTGTGAGGCATTGATGTACTTTTGAAGACCTCTTTTCATCACCCATAATATATTAGAGAGAATCAAGTTGTTCCTTTGCATTATGACATACGCTCTAGCAAGTTTGATGTACAATTTAAAGGTAATCAAAATTGTTTTTTTTAAACCGGGAAATTAGAGCTTCGCTCTACTATACCCGAGGTAACCACATCCGTTCCTAGGCCAGGTACTGGAAGACATCGAAGGAGTGTTTCTTCAAAACTCAAGCCTTCGACCATCACGTTACCTCTTGGGGCAAGGATAATCGGAGTTGTACCAAGGTAGGAAAAGAATTTAAAGATTTTGAACAAGTTATCTTTAAGATTTGAGACTTATACTCGATCATAATTGCTACTATCTTCAAAATTGGCATTGAAACAGTCCCCAAGGGATGGTGCAGTGGTTGAAGACTTGGGCTTTGAATGTATGCTCCCCTCAAGGTCCTAGGTTCGAGCTCACCTGTGACATTACTCATTCGATGTCTCCAGTGCCTGGCCTGGTAACGGGCGTGGTTACCCTTATCTCAAAAAAAAAAAAAAATGGCATTGAAACACAATAGGCAGCAACATGCATATAATTCAGAACTAGAGAAGTTCATAACTGGAAAGTTAAAATTTTATCAGAATCAAACAGCTGTATTAGAGAACTTGCAGTTTCCAATAAGTGACATACGTTCTAAAATCAAAGCTCTTATGTGCGAATAAATCAAGAAAGATGTACCATATTTGGTGATCAAGCTATGATATGATATCAGAAAGTTAGTCGTTACATTTTCAAAAGAAAAAGACATTGAAAATTATAATGTATAAGTTTTAGTTCTTGAACCAAATGGTGTACCTTAAGCACCCTTAGTTCGAGTCTAGTGATTTCTCGACCGTTGATGAAAACTTCGGTGTTTCCATTGCTTGCATGGGGGCTAAGTTTTCCGGTGAAACTCAAGTTTGAACTAATGATTCTATCTGGTTTTTCTCCGTCCTGTCAGACCAACACAAAAGTAATTCATGAAGTTCTTGTTGCAGAGGCAAAAGTGTGTATATGGCCAAACAATAAATATCAGTAAGAAAAAAAATGCTAACGCCAGTAGATTATATTCACCTTTCCCCAGAGGCCAGATTCTTTGTCATACCAATATCTCCCAGGTTTCAATTTCTGTGGAGGAAGAGAGCATCCAAGTAATTCCGCCATCTCTTCGGCCTTTAGAGGAAATTCATTAACAATCAGTTGTTCCGGGCGAAGCTGATTGGCAGGACACTCTTTCTCTGCTTTCATAATCTGTTTGACTTCCAATGGACTAAGTAGTCGAGACAAGACCCTTGAATGCTTACCCAATTTTGTCCTCTTTGACTCGTCTATAGGAGCAGTAATGCAAGTGACGCATTTACGCCCTTCAGGCATCGATCCCATGGCCCTAAGCACACAGCTGCTGCAATACTTGGCATCACAAACTAAACATGACTCCTTTGTTTCCCACTTTCCTTTCCCACACCTATAACATACTCTTCTACTTTTCTTTTTTTTCTTCTCTTTGGAAACTCCGACATACTCCGAATACACTTGATTCTCAACTCTAAGTTCCTTTCCATTGGAGTGATCGACAGTATTGAAAGTGACAACAGGTGTTCTCCTTGCATCAATAACTACTTGTTTAGGTTGATTGCTAGGAGGGATGTGAACTGAAGCTGGGGAGGCAGAAGGTGAAGCAGAAGAAAAATCATGGTTTTGCAAGACAGACACTACAGACTCTGAACTACCCGATACCCTTGGACTCTGAGCAGGCGAACTCGTGACGCCAACGATACGAGAGACTGGCAAGGGAATCGGCTCGATAGTCGGAGGGGGATGGCTATTTGCAATGGACCTTTGGGATTCAGATAAGGGTTCAGCAACTGGAATTGAATGAGGATTTACATCAAGGGGTTCGACTCTTGGGACGTCGTAGATAACAGGTGGACCCTCATACTCCATAGCTATCGAGCAATCCAAATCGGTAGCACTTTCAGGGAAAGATGCTCCAGGTGGGAGCATCTTCTTCACCAATTCCCTCCAGTTTTTTTCCTCCATTCTTTCGGTTTCTAGATTTAGAATCAGAAACAAAAGCTTAATAATAATAATAATAATCTTGAGACAGTCAACAAAGATAATCGTAAAAGTGGTCAGAAAGAGAGAAAAACAGCAATCAGAAAGGAAAATGAACATTCATCATCAGCATCCATGTATTGACAATTCCTAGTTCAACCAAACCGCAACAATGAGAGACATCATCAATCAAAGTTGAAAATCAAAAGCCCCATTCAACAAAACCTTGGGACAACAAAGTTAGCAGTCAAAATCAAGACATCCAAAACCACAAATCAAAGAATATATATATATATATATATATATATATATATAATTGAAAAAATCAGAGTCAAAACAAAGGAAAAGAAGAGCACGGGGAACAAAAGCAGGAGAATCAAATATTCAAAGGTAAGACCAGAAGAAAATCACTTGGATTAAAAAGAGAGAGAAAGAGAAATACCCTTTTGAGGAGTTTTTGGATGGGGGTTTATGGAAAAAGATGAAGAAAGTGACAAAATGAAAGGGAATGGTGGAGAGGAGGTGGGTTTTGGAGGTTTGATAATTGGTGCTTTTGGAACCTAAAAGCCAACAAAAGGGTCTGCTGAGAAAGAGAAACCCACCACCATGAAAGGAAAGGAAAGGAAGGTCCTTTAAGAGAGAGAAAGAGAAAACAAAAATGGTGAAACCCAAGAACACAACACAACACAAAGCAATTGACACTCAGAAATGAGGCCAATTCCCACATGTTCAATCCACTAAATATGTCCAAATCTCAATCCCACTAACATCACATATCTATCCACAATATTATTATTTTTTATAAACTCCAAACCACTTCAAAGTTCAACCATTAAATTTCACCATCGTCAAACTAATATATTTTTTTTTTATTACGGAAGCTATCTCAATATTATTTAATGAATAAAATATTAATAAATGGGTTGAATCTAGCACTAATTTATATAAATTTGAAATATTATTATTGTATTAAAGAAAAGGTATAAAATAACAATTAATCAATTAATTTTTGGGAAATTGTAGTGGATAACCACATTTAGGAAAATAATTACAAAATTAGTCATATTGGAAAGTATTTGCAAATTTATTTTTTGTTTTTTAATTTTATCAATAATACATTTTAATATTCCAATTCTACCTTTCTTCCTCCTTGCGTTCTGTTTGCCTTTTTTTTTCAAACCATTTTTGTTTTATGTTTGCCATTATCACCCAGCACCTCTCATCACCCGTCATCAAGGAACTCAGGCGACTTCGTCTCCATCACCAATCATCGTTATTTTGTGCCTTCATTTTTGTCGCATCTATACAAAACGATTTCTTCAATTTTCGTTGTTTCTTTACCTCCATTTTTGTCAATTTGTCCAAATCGATTTCAACTCCAGCAATGAATTATCGTAGAAGGGAAGCATGTTTCCGTAGATGGGTCAAAATAGATTAAGATTCGACAATTTTGGGAGATGGCTAGTCGAAATCAATTTAGATTTTATGAATCTTTAGTTGTTTTTACCTCCTTGAAAATAGCAGTCGTCAAGACTGCAAATCCCTAATTTCATCTTTAAAATTTTAAATAAATACTATATTGATAAATATTGTATTAATATTTTATTAGATAACATTTAATGTTAAATGTCAGTATTAATACTGTTAATAATAATAAATACAGTAATTTTAAGTCGTATTAATAATATATTAATCATCAATACTGTATTAATCATTAATACTATATTAATTATTGATACGATATGACTTAAAGTAAAATGGATGGTATTTTTGTAAATACATTCATCTTCATTTTAGGGTTTGAGTTGAAAATGACAGCGGCACAAATAGAGTTCCAACAAAAATTCAACGGATTAAGCTCGACGGCAGCACAAATGGAGTTCCGACAAGAATTTGGTGGGTCTGCTTCAAAATTTTGTAGAGAGGCATAGGTGTGTTTCTTGCAGGCAGTAAAGGAAAGGGAAGAATTTGGTGAAGAAGGTGACGACTTGGTGGATGGATTTCTTTCTTACGCGCAATAAAAAAAGGAGAGATTTGGTGAAGGGGTACTTTTGTCTTTTATTATTAAAATGAATTTCTTTAATTAAAATAAAAATTAATTTTGCTAATATTTTTACTTTTGACTACATTTGCAATTATTTTCTAAATTTGGCTTAGTTTTGTGCAAAGCCCTTAATTTTTACATGCTTGAAATTAAACAAATTGAACCGGATAGAGGTTTGATTTGAGCATCTCACGATTCTTATGATTTTGAATCTATTAGTAGTGGTCAACATGAGTAATAGCTCAAGTATTAGGGAATTTGCTACAAGTAGCATATTTTTGCCCTCCCATTACAATTATAGCACAAAACTAAAATAAATTCACCCATAGCACATTTTGAAGATAATTTTACACATTTTTAAATTTACCTTTCTCTTTAACTTCCTCTACAAGCCTCTTTCTTGCCATTTCTCTTGCCATTTCTTTATTGCAAGCTCCTCTCCCTCTTTGCAATTTTTCTTCCCATTTTCATACCATTTCTCTTGAAGTTCCTCTTCAAGTCTTCCTTCTTGCGTGCTCCTCTACCATTTCTTCTTGCTATTTGTTGGTTCCTTCTTGCGCGCTCTACCATTTCTTCTTGCGATTTCTTTGTGAAATTCCAGCTACGTCAGTCCACTCCACTGATAGATGTCTATCAGCTCCACTGATAGAAGTCTATCAATGTTCCACTGATAGACATCTATCAGTTCCACTGATAGAAGAAGTCTAAACTGCAAATTTTATAACAGTGACAAGTCTAAACGTGAAGTCAGAGTTTGAAGAGACGATCAGAGTGGATTGAGAGTGGATGGTTGTAGAGGTGCGAGTAGCAGAGAAAAAAACCCCCAAAATCGTGAGAAGTCTATCAGTTCTACTGATAGAAGTCTATCAGTATTGAAGTCTATCAGTGTTCCACTGATAGACTTCTATTAGTGGAATTGGTAGACATCTCACGGTTCCACTGACAGAAGAAATATAAACAGTAAATTTCATAACAATGACAAGTCAAAACGGGAAGTTGGAGTTTGAAGAGAAGGTCAGAGTGGATTGAGAGTGGATGGTTGTAGAGGTGCGAGTAGCAAGGAAAAAACCCCCAAAATCGTGAAGTCGGAGAGGTCGCGAGTGATGGGTAGAGAGAAATCGTGAAGCGAATGGGTAGAGAGAAATCGGGAAGTCGGATAGCTCGCGGGTATAGAAAAATCGTGACGCAAATGGGTATATGAGAAATCGATGAGGTCGCCGATAGAGGGAAGTCGGAGAGCTTGCGGTAGAGAGAAATCGTGGGGAGAAGAAATTGAATTAGGGCATGGAGTTATATGGGGGTACTTATAGTCATTTCACAAGTTTTTTGCCACATATGTATAACTTTTAGAATTGTGCTATGGAGGGAATTATTTTACTTGTTTGTAATATGCATGCTAAATCCCCCGAGTATTATCAATATACACTTAATGATCTTGAGATCATAGGTTCAAATTCTTCCATCCAAATATTATATCTTCTTAACAATTTGATCTAAGCTCTAAAGATCGGAGAATTAAGTTTAATGAAGTACAATTGTGATGGACAAATGTTGATATTATAGGTAGAGAAAAGACCGTATTTCATTAATAAATTCATGGGATTGTAATCCATTCTCAAATTTAACAATTCATCAATGTTAATATAAACAGAATGAATTCATGTGGAACGAATAATGTTTGCAATTTTTATAATATATTTATTAACAAGAAAACTTGTATTTTTAATATTGACCAACTTAATTAAAGATATAAAATATATACATTTAATTTCCTTACGTGTAAATCTATCAACTCCTCCAACTCTTTATGTTTGAGTAACCAACCCAACTTCAACTTTATATTTTTTATTGGGATATATCGGATTATTTTTGTTTTAAATTCAAATATATATTTATTATTTGTTTTTAATCTTGAAAGAAAATATTGTGATAACTGTCATTAACATTTCAACTTCAATTGTCAAAAGTAGTAGTACTCTAGTGACTTCGTATATTAAATGGTAATTCGAATCTCATATTGTTGATTTGATAAAAAAAAATCAACTTCACTTTATATTATGATATTTATTAATATTAATAATAAATTCGGGTTAGTTTACGTCAATTCAAGAACTCCTATTTAAATAAAATTAATAAAAGTTTGAGCTTAACTATGGATATGATAATATTCGAGAGGATTTTTTTTAATTCAATAATAATTGGAAGATTGGAGGATCAAGTCTGTAACCTCTTGATTATCGGATCATAGACATCATTGGAACTCTACTTCTTTTGGCCAATAATCAAGAGGTTATATATTCAAAAAATTTCATTACAAATATCATTAAATTAATATATACATATATTATATCATTTAAATTGGCAGAAATTTCTTATTATTAATATTATTTTTTTAGTACAAAGTGGGGAAAGGTAGACAACAAACCCTACATAGAGAGCACAGATAACCAACTGTGCCACTGACCCTTGATTTTTGTTATATTGTTTTATTGTTCCACCGATTATACTTTTATATTTATTTGACTTTCACAAATTACAACACTTAAATTAACGATTTATTTGGTGAGAAAATTGCATTTTTTTTTATAAACCCCAACATTTGAGAGAGTAGAAAATCTCAAACTTAAAACTTATTAGTTATTAAGTCATACTTAGCGGCACTAGAGCACTGCTCTTTTTTGGGGAGAAAATAGTGACAACGAAGCACCGCTCTTTTTTGTGGAAAAAATTGTATCTCTTATCTTTTGACATATAAAAATTATAGAAATTTAATTCATATTTCAAATATAATTTTTATGTTCAACTATTTTTAGGAGAATAGAGATTCAAATACATAACTTTATATAGTTTAAAAGTAGTTCGCAATGTCATTAGAGCATAGAAAAAGCAAACTTGTTACTACCATATTAATCATCAAATGCAAACTCAAAGCTCCATCAATCTCTAAACATTTGAAGTTTGTAATATAATTCTTTAATTATATTTAACATTCTAACTTTTTGATCATATTGTTAGAATCGCTAAAATAACTTTTAAAAGTTAGAGAGAAAATGATTTATTATTATTATTATTAATTTGAAGCGAAAATTTAATACGTTTTGAATATGTAACCTTTTGTCTATCAAATCGTGCATGATGTTAATATATATATTTTTTAATACATATTGGGGAACTGGGAACAACAAACCTTACATAATGGGTGGTACTGCTCTAAAAAAATATGAGAGCCCGCAACCGTGAAGTTGAATTGGATTACAACCAAACTATAAAACCACGGACGACTAATCCTTTCGGTGTGCATGACGTCAATTAGAGTTGTGTTTCTTTTAATGATAAAAGTACTGTTTTTTAATTACCAAAATATGATGATAAATAAATAAAAATATGATGAAAAAAAATATAACCAACGAGAGCAATAGTTCATCAATAAAAAGTTTAGTAAAATAATATATATTTTTATTTATAATTCTAAAGGGGTTGTTTGAAGGTAAAATTTAAGGTGCAATTAGAAGGAAGAATTACGAACTCCTCGAATAACTACATCAAAATGAGCTATTGTAATCAATCCAAATAACCACTTATTTTTAATTACTCATTTATAATCATTCAAATCAACTCTTCATTTCAAAATCACTTAAAATAACTTATCATTTTAAATTCATTCTTAATTTTTTGTGTCTATTTATGTAAATTATTAAATGTAGTTTGATATTTGATTAATAATTAATTAAGTTATTAGATATTATATATATATATATATGATTTTTTATCATCTATATAAATATAATATAATGAACTTTGCGACATTAATGTGTACACCTGAATAAAAAAAAAAGTCATGGATTCAATCCCGTCATCGTTGTTGAACTAAAAAAAACATTATAACCTTCTCACTTAATATTTTATTAAGTTATTAGATAAAATAAAAAGTTTTAAATTATTTCCAATGGTAAATTTGAAATTTATATTAATGTAATTAGATTCAATAATCTTAACAATTTTAATACAAGAAAGTACAAAATATAAGTGACAAATATATTACCTTTTTAAGAAAATAATATTTAAATTTTTTTATGAAGACTAATTTTAAAGGTTTTTTTTAAAAGGATTATAATAGAACATTTGAAAGCCTATCGATCAAAATAGAACAAATTTAAGAGTTTAATGGCTAAAATTTGACCATTTAAAAGTCTAGATTCTAAAAATGGAATAAAACTATAAGTTTATGATCAAAATTGTACTTTAACCAATGTTTTATTATATGATTTGATTTTACTTTAGTTGATAGAGTCTATACTTTTTCTGATATACTAGACCACGTCTTTTTTATAATTATCAGGACACACTTAAATTGACAAAACAATACTAAATGGGTCGATGACGCAGTTGGTTATCTTGTTTAGAGATGTTCATTTAAACCATGGGACTGGAGCCCCGTGAGGACTTCCCCGATCGGGGTGGTGAATCTCCAATTTTCATGGGGAATGGGGGAGTAAGCAAGAAGGAAATTTTCCCCGATGACTAAATGGGGATGGGGATCCCATCCCGTTTTTCTGGCTCCGCCTGATATTTCGTTTTTAAAGAATAATTTTCTTATTTTAATTAAAATTGTGTTAATATACATGTTTTATTTTTTAATATTGGGGTGTATATTTTGACAAATTTATGAGAAATATTGATATAAAAAAAAAATAATATAGTAGCTTTTAAAAAACAAATAACAGCATTGTAGCACTTTTAGAGTTTTTTTACACATCTTAGAGATATATATTGATATAAGAAAAGGATTACACTTTTTCCTCAAAAAAAAAGAAAAAAAGAATGCACTAACTTTTTTTTTTAAAGAAAATAGTCTTTTATAATTTTTTACACATGTAATAGACATGCATATATTGGTTTAAGAAAAAATAATACAGTAATGTTTTTTAAAAATGAAAAAATAATACAGTAATGTTTTTTAAAAATAACACAGTAGCATTTTTATAGTTCTTTTACCCATTTTATATGCATACTTATTTAAAACTAAAGAAAAAACTAATATGATAAATATCAAAACAAAACTACATTAAAATAAATGATGACAAATTGGATTTGCCTCTATGGGCTGCCCCTATGGATACCGGCATTTCCCTGCGACCTGACCACGTTAGCACCTAGCCTTTATCGTTTTTAAGAATGAAGACTGTCCCACAAACCAACACATGAGATTTCAAGTTATTGCTTTATATTCAAATATGTTCAATCATATTCTTTTTCTTTTAAAAAATAAATTCATTTTAACTATTTAACAAAAGACCCAACCATTATAATACACAATGGGCAAACCCTAAACTTCATCTTCTTCTCTCCTCACACACGCACCTAATGAAAACCCTTGTTTTCCCTTTCCCCTTTGCACTTTACTCCAACCAACTGTGAAGAATACCGCCTCCCGCCATCACACCGCGAAGCCTCGCCGCCTCTCGCCATCACGCCGCTAAGCTTCTGCAGCCATCGTTAGTTCCTCATGAGTCCAAAATCCCCAACACTAAAGTTGTCCATTCTTGCATAAAGAGATTTGAACAAAGTTGGGTAAGTCATCTTAAACCATCTTGAATCTTGGATATTGAGTTCCTAATACCAAATTGTTGTTCTAAATTTAAGAGAAGATTTTTCCCTAGATGAAAGTTATAATTTAGATTATTGGTCATGAAGATCAACGAGAATAAAGACGGTCTTTTGTGGCCAGAACTTGATGCCGGAATCGAAGCTGACTCAGGGGGGGGGGGGTTGATGTTTTGTTCAACGAGAAGAAACAATGGAGGACAAACTTTTCATCTTCCTAAAAATTGTGCATATAATGTGTTGAATTATGTTAAACCACCACTACTACAAAAATCAAGAAAGTTGACGCGCATGGAACGTCAACTGGCTAGTTTAGATGACGCTCTAAAAAACGTCAATGAATCGACTGTCAACTAAAGTCATTATAGTTGACGCTTGTATAAGCGTCATGTAATAATATAATTGACATGTTCGAAATGTCAAGACTAGAAGTGATTGACACAAAAAAGCGTCATGTGAGGTTTTTGATGACATTTTCCACACGTCAACGAATTATTTTGTTGACAGTTATAAAACGTCAACGATAGTTTCATAACGTCAAGTAAACATACATTTGTTGACGTTTTTTATGTCAATAAAATTTATAGGCCCACAAAGTTTCATGAATCTTTATGTCAACGATACTTTCATGAATCTTTCAAATGGGTACATCCATCGCAAATATATAGGCCCACAAAGTTTTACTTCTCTAACAAGATGTACCGTGAGGTGCATCATAATCGTGAAGAATGAAGGTTGGAAATATTTCTCCAACATACATAGAGTAACCACGATGTCTTCTTGTAACTTTTCTAGCTCTATCACATCGATGACTTTATTACATATAGAATTGAAAAAGAGACACAATCTAGTTATAGCATATCGAACATATTTTGGTAGCACAGATCTTATTGCAACAGGGAGCAGTTGATGTAAAAGCACATGACAATCACGAGATTTTAAACTATTAAGTTTTAAATCATTCATTGACACAATACTTCTAATATTGGAAGAGTAACCCTCAGGGACCTTCACGTTCGACAATGTTCTCAAAATGCAACGTTTTTCTTCCCTAGTAAGTGTATAACAAGCTGGTGGAATGAATATCTTTTTCTCCTCAATAATAGGTGCAAGCTCTGGTCGAATTTCTAAAGCCTCTAAATCACGTCTAGCCTTCAATCCGTCTTTACTTTTTCCCGGAATATCCAATAGTGTACCCAATATATTCATGCAGACATTTTTCTCAATGTGCATCACATCTAAACAATGTCTAACATGGAGATGCTTCCAATAAGAGAGCTCGAAAAAAATAGACAACCTATTCCAACAACTTTTTGTACTCTCTTTTTGAAGTGGCCTCTTTTTATTTTTCTTTCCAAATTTGAATTCCATACTTTTAACTTTTGTAACTACTTCTTCACCAGACAAAGGTTCAGGAATGGTTTCAAGTTCTTTGTGTCAGTTAAATGATTTTTTTTACGTCGAAATATGTGATTACATGGTAAAAAATTTCGATGTCCAAGATATGCAAATTGTTTCCCATGTGACAACCATATAGAAGATGTGTTATCCCCACATATTGGACATGCCTTTTTTCCCTTCACACTACATCCACTAAGGTTTCCATATGCAGGAAAATCGTTAATTGTCCATAATAAAACAGCCTTTAAGTTGAATAATTCTTCTCGATAAACATCATAACATTCAATACCATTTTCCCATAACAGTTTTAAATCTTCAACTAATGGTGCTAAGTATATGGCAATGTCATCCCCTGGTTGCTTTGGACCTGATATCAACATTGATAGCATCATGAACTTTCTTTTCATACATAACCATGGTGGAAGATTATAGATAATTATCACAACATGCCAACAACTATATTTAGAACTCATATTACCATGTGGATTTATTCCATCTGCTGACAATGCTAAACGTAGATTCCTATGTTCAGAACCAAACTCGCCACTTATCATCTACTAACTTCCAAGCCGGAGAGTCTGCAGGATGACGTAATTTACCATCTATGACTCTCTCTTAAGAATGCCATGTCAGGTTCCTAGCATAATCAAGAGTTCTAAACATTTTTTTGAATCGGGGGATAGGTGGGAAATACCATATAACTTTTGTAGGAGTTTTTTTTTGTTTCTTCTTTTTATTTGCATCATATTTCCATCTTGATTCACCACATTGAGGACAAATATTTTCATTTATATATTCGTTTCTATACAAACAACAATCATTAGGGCATGCACGAATTTTTTCATAATCCATTCCTAATGCCCCCAAGGTTTTCTTTGCTTCATACATAGATGAAGAAAGCTCATTAGTCATAGGAAGAATTTCTTTAAATGTTTTGAGCAATTCTGAAAAACTAATGTCACTCCATCCAAATCTAACTTTCAAATTATACAATTTCACTAGTGTGGACAACTTAGTGAATTTCTTGCATCCCCTATGCAATGGTTTCTCGGCATCGGTAAGCAACTTCTCAAATCCCCTTGGATCTTTTGAATATTCCTCTTGAGCAACTTCAATCATTTCCTTAACACCTGCAACATCATTCTCTTCATACATATCAGTGTCCGACTTAGAATACCCACTATTGAAAGTTGAACTAGGAAGATCTTCGCCATGACAATACCAAACTGTATAACTTTGATCTATGCCATTGACATATAAATGGTCTCTAATAACATTGCGACTATGCTTTTCACAATTACAACATTTCAAACAAGGACAACGAATTGATGTACTATTTGTATTAGAGAATCCATATTCAATAAAATTTTCCACACCCAACTCAAACTCTTTAGATAATCTACTATTGTTCATCCACGATTTATCCATTATTAGAAAGCTGTTCAAGGAACAATAATTAGTATTAAAGCTATTGGGGTCATTCAACCACTACAAGAAAAGACAATAATTCTCAATTTAAAGGCCAACACAAGAAAAGAAAAGAATTGCAGCCTTCATCTTTTTACTCTTCAATATTGATTTGCTCTTAAATTCCCTACGAAGTGTTAAAGTGCTTTCACTACTCTAAAAAAAATAATAACACTCTTTAAACAAATTATCTAGTCAAAGAGACCAAGTCGTGAAGAATCTAAATTGAACTCTATGAAAAAAGAAAAATCAATATTTCACCTCCAACCTCTAGAACTAAAATAAGGACAACAAGAAAAAGAATAAAAATAGAGGAGAATTTGGATGCGATCAGGGTAGTACCCCCACCATGATATCATTCATGAAACAATTTGGACCACTTGGGTTTCCTTGAGTGATCTAGATTAAATGAACTTACATGGCTGTCCCCACAAAGTTGGATGAAATTTCTCACATTTTTTTAAGAATGTTGAAAAAAGAAACCTCATTTTGATTTCCATTTTGCTCACTTGGTTTTTGTAAATGTAACCTTTAAAACCTTGCTTATTACCCAATATTTACTTAATTAGTGAGTGGGTGAATTTGTCAAACAAAAAGAACATGAAAAAAATAGTTTGTATACCTATATAGTGACTATTAGTTAGTCTTTATCTACATTTTCATTTAAAAGATACAATTGTTTTGGCTAGACAATTGGAATGGAAACAAAGCCCTCAATTTGACATATCCCCTCATTTACAATATCTCTTTATGCAAGCAGGCTTTAATTACTGATTGTTGGGGTGTGTCACTCATAGATCCTGGAACTTGAAACTTCTAAGAAACTCTTAAGGATGATGAAATTTCGGAGTGGGCAAAATTATCTCATCTTTTGGATAGTACCACTCTAAATGATAGAAAGGATTATTGGAATGGACTCTGGAAACAAGTGGGACTTTCACATCTAAATCTCGATTAAAGCAATTATCCTCATCCCCTTTGGCTGAAAATAGTGAATATTATATCGAAATATAGAAAGCCCAACATCCTAAGAAGGTAAAGTTCTTTGTTTGGGAGCTTAGCCATGGAGCTATCAATACTATTGTCACCTACAGATGAAATTGCAGAGAATGGCCTTGGCACCTTACAGTCATGGCTAAAATCTATGTGAAATTATCTACTCTATGTCAAATTATCTACTCTACACTTGTTTCAGGTTTTTTTCTTTCAACTTTTGCCTATTTTTTATATCTCTTTTTCAGCTTGGAATTTCGTCGAACACCTTACAGTCATGGCTAAAATCTACAAATTCCTACAATGTTGATTCACTTTATCCATCTCTTTCAATTAATTTCTCACTACTAAGTTATCAAATGCCTAAAAAATAGTGTAGCCTCCATAATTCAGTACATCAAGTGATTTTGGCATCCAACAAAATGAAATGATATTTGAAGAGGGGGGAGGGGTTAATAGAGGAGTAAATTTACCTGGAGAACCAAGCAGATCTGTTGGTGTAAGGGACCGACCCGAATGGGGCACTAAATGGGCCCTTATCCCAATGCATGCATTCAAAGTAAAGGACATTTAAACAGACATGATTTCGGATTCCAATTAAAACAAAAACATTCAAAATAACCCCTTTAAAAACTAGACAATTTCCTGGAACTGTTCCCTGTTTCCTAGCACTTTGTTCCAAGATAAATACATTTCCAAAGTTTACTCGATCGAGATTTACTAAAAGTCATTCAAAACTGTTCGGATACAAAATCTTTGGAATCCACAAATATTTACAAAACATCCTAGGGCTCCGTGCCGCTACATGCATTCAGGGAAAACAAAACACACGAGAGTCATAATACAAAAATCGAGTTGGAAGATCTGGGCCCCATGATCACGGCTCCTCCTCCAGCATCCTGGTCGCGCACCACGATTACTGCGGAAAACCATAGAATAAGGGTGAGTAACGAATTACTCAGTAAGAATCCCCAAGCGGGGTACAATACGATATACATGGTCATCTCGATGAGCGTATGCAAGCTATGAATATAAACACGAGCAGAGCACATAGCTTAGCCCCATACTTGGGCCTCGGATGCCAACTCGGGGTCTTAGTCGGAATAATATCATCACACAATCCAATACATAAGTCGCCCTATCGAGAAACAAGTCCGGCCTCGGCTGTCTCTTTGTCGATGAAAGGTACACTGGCTCAAGATCCCGAGGAGCTCTCGGTCGGCTGTTGTAATGAGCGTAAACATGCACCGCGTGCTACTGCGCACCATGAAGTGCTGGGTCTAGAGGCAAATTTGCCCATGTCCGATCCACCACGCCTAACTAAATCTTTGGATCGGTGTCAGCGACATAGGGGGTGTGAGACACGGACACGTAAACATGTCGTGGTAGGCTTACACCGAAGCGCCGCCTTACCTTAACAGCGGCAATCGGGGGCTACTGGCCGAACACGCCGAGGAGGGCGTGCCGATCTGCCGGAGAGACGAGGCAATGCCAAGTCATCATCCCGACGGTTGGGGCATTTAACGATCTGCCACCCTCACCCAAGATTGCGGGGCCTCTTCGCTCGGGTTAGCTAATCCCTCACGGGGTCCGTGGAGCGAATGACTTGCTCGGCGTCCCCGCCATGGATGCAAGGTACTTTATGCATCGGGCCGGATGATGCTATCTACCGCAATTCTAACCACGCCTAGCAAACAAACAAACAATTCCATAAAATCCAATACGTGCTCAATAAGAATACAACGAGCCTAGCATGATACTACGAAGCAAGGGACAGATACGAGCATGCTAGAAAGGAACAACCTAGCATGGATTAACATGAGAATTAAATCAGGAAAAATCATGCTAATCGGGAATTCAGATTAGAGAACCTAGCTACATATGTCAATAAACACAAACAAGCAATCAATCAAAGCAGCTCGCATAATATATCGCAGGTCCACACAACTCGGTAAGAAATCCTTACCTTGGTGGGGGGACGAATACACACGGAAACCTAGGCTGAGAAAGACCCGAACTAGCTACCGGGAACCTAACAAGCACAACACAATTACACACAATATCTAAATTAAATTAAATAAAATAAAATAATTAGGCTCGGCTCTCACTCGGCTCGGCTCGTCTCAGCTCAGCTTGGCTCGGCTCGGCTTGGCTCTGGGCAGCGGCTCGGCGGCGGCAGCGAGACACGCGACACGACGGTTGGGGCGCGGCTTAGCGACACGGCTCGGCGGCAGCGCCACGGACACGGCTGGGGTCTCTGCTGTATGGCGATGCAAATGCGCGAGGGCGCGCGCGAGTGTGCGGCGAGACACGAGCTGGCGAGGCGCGGCGCGCTGTGCGCGCGCGCGGCGCGGCGCGTGGCGCGGCTCGGCAGCGATGGCTCTGTTTGCCGCGCGAACGAGGCGAAGTAGAAAATCCGAATTCGAGCGATCCACGGGGATTCGACGAGCGATTCTTTGATGGAGAACTCCCCTACACTAGCTGCACACAAACCACCCAGAAAATCACTTCACCACGGCCGTGTGAAGCGAAGCCGGAAGCGAGGGGGCTCAGATCGAAGAAGAGAAGAAGAAAGGAAGGAAAACTTACCTTCAGCCCGGAAAAGGATCGACCTTTGAGCTGGGGAAGACAACCACGATCGAATCGGAGCTGGAGCAAGAAGAAATCGCCTGAAATCGCCGGTCGGTCGAAGGAGAGATCGCGAAGAGAAGAAGGAGAAATGGGGAAGAAGGCTCGGCGAGCTGGCTTTTATACCAACCGCCTGCGAAAACAAGCATATTGGACAGCTGGCGCGTTTAGAAGCACAAAGACGCTTGATGGCTCATTCGGCGCGCCACCGCCTAGCATGCGACTTGTCCCTGGTTCGAATCTCACTCGACGCCCTATTTAATTCCTCATTTATTTTTACTCTTTCCCAAGCCCAAATGCCTTCACCAAAAATCCCAATCCTATTCAAATTGACTCATAATTATTCCGGCAATTTTCAATTTCAAAACCGGCTCTGTCGGCCTGACCCAAAATTACCAAAATGCCCCTGGGCCTCCCGGGAAGACCGGGATGAAATTTCTGGGCCGTTACAATACTCCCCCCTTATAAGACTTTCGTCCTCGAAAGTCACTTAAGATTGGAGCAGCTCGGGATCTCGCAATCTCATCTCATCCTCCCGCTCCCAAGTGGCTTCCTCTGAATTCTGACTCCTCCACTGAATCTTTACCAACCTGATTTCACGATTACACAGTGTCTTTGTCTCAAAAGCAAGAATCCCCACTTGTAAGAGACCGACCCGAATGGGGCACTAAATGGGCCCTTACCCCAATGCATGCATTCAAAGTAAAGGACATTTAAACAGACATGATTTCGGATTCCAATTAAAACAAAACATTCAAAATAACCCCTTTAAAAACTAGACAATTTCCCTGAAACCTGTCCCTGTTTCCAAGCACCTGTTCCAAGATAAATACATTTCCAAAGTTTACTCTGATCAGAGATTTACTAAAAGCCATTCAAAACCTGTTCAGATACAACATGCTGGAATCCACAAATATTTACAAACATCCTAGGGCTCCGTGCCCGGCTACATGCATTCAGGGGAAAACAAAAACACTCGAGAGTCATAATACAAAAATCAGAGTTGGAAGATCTGGGCCCCATGATCACGCTCCTCCTCCTTCACCATCTGTCCTGCCTCGCTTCGGTTGCACTGTGGAAAAACCACAATAATAAGGGTGAGCAACGAATCGCTCAAGAAGAATCCCCAACCGGGGTACAATACGATATACATGGTCATCTCGATGAGCGTATGCAAGCTATGAATAAAAACACAGAATAGAGCACATAGCTTAGCCCACACTTGGGCCTCGGATGCCAACTCAGGGTCTTAGTCCGGAATAGTATCACCACACAGTCCAATACATAAGTCGCCCTATACGAGAAACAAGTCCCGACCTCGGCTGTCTCATCGTCGACGAAAGGTACAGCGGCTCACAATCCCGAGGAGCTCTCTCGATCGGCTGCTGTAATGAGCGTAAGCATGCACCGCGTGCTCACTGCAGACTATGGAAGTGCGCAGGGCCCAGAGGCAAGCTGCCGATGTCCAGTCACCACGGTTAACTAAATCTTTGGATCGGTGTCACTGACATAGGGGTGTGAGACCTAGACACGTAAACTATGTCGGCTGAACCACCACTTTGGGGCCAAGGAACGGTCGTGGTAGGCTTACACCGAGAAGCCGCCCTTGCCTTAACAGTGGCAATCGGGGCTACCGCCAAACATGCCGAGGACATGCCGATGCGCGGGGCGAGGCAATGCCAAGTCATCATCCCGACGGTTGGGGAATTTAACGATCGCCACCCTCACCCAAGATTGCGGGGCCTACCGCTCGGGTTAGCTAATCCCCTCACGGGGTCGAGGATGGAATGACTTGCTCGGCGTCCCCCGCCATGGATGCAAGGTTCTTTATGCATCGGGCCGGATGATGCTATCTACCGCAATTCTAACTTTGCCCTAGTAAGCGACAAACAATTCCATAAAATCCAATACGTGCTCAATAAGAATACAACGAGCCTAGCATGATACTACTAAGCAAGGAAGTCACGAGCATGCTAGAGAGGAACAACCTAGCATGGATTAACATGAGAATTAAACCGGGAAATTCATGCTAATCGGGAATTGAGAATAGATTACCTTGCTACACATGTCAATAAACACAAACAAGCGATCAATCGGCAATCACATATAATGTCATGAGGTCCACACAACTCGGTAAGAAATCCTTACCTTGGTTGGGGACGATGGCACGAAAACCTAAGTGCGAACTATCTCGAACTAGCTACCAAGAACCTATCAATCACAACAAAAATCACACAATAGGCCTAGATATAATAAAATAAATGAGGCTCGGCTGGGGAGCAACTCACGAGGTACGACGAACGCACGAACGAGCCGATTGCGAGCGGCAAGCAATAGGGCTTCTTTGGCGCGCGGGTGAGCGGATGATGGGCGGCTGCTGCGCAGCGGCGATGCGGGGCGAAGCAGAGCGTGGCTCGTCGGGCGTGGCGATGCAACGCGACACGAGGCGAGGCGGGGCCTTGACGCGCGCGAGCTTCGGGACGGCGCGGCGTGGCTCGGCGGTGGGCTGCTGCTGCTGCATGCGAACGGTGGCGAGCTCGGCGAGCAGGGCGAGCAGAGCGAGCTTCCACGCGAGGAAAAATGAGCTCGAATTCGAGCGATCGAGAGGATTCGACGAGCGATTTGTTGATGGCGAACTCCCCTACACTAGCCGCACAAAACCCATACCTCAAATCACCTTGGCTCGTAGGAAATGGGCGGCCCAAACAGAAGAACTCGGATTGAAGAAGAGGAGAGGAAAAGCATACTGCTTTGCTCGGAATAGAAATTCAACCGAAGATGGAGGGAGAACTCGGTCGAATTGGAGTGGAGAAGGAAGAATCGTCGGGAATCTCTCGCGGTCGGAAGATCGGTCGCGAAGGAGAAGAAGAAAGGAAATGAGGGAGAAGGCTCGGGCGAGTGCCTTTTAAACCAAAGCGAGGGACAGACAAGCATACATAGAAGATGGCGCGTTTAGAAACACAAGAGCGCTCAATGGCTCGATTGGCGGCGACGCTTGCCTAGCTTGCTTCACGGTCCTCGTTCGATTCCTGCTCGACGCGCTATTTAATTCTTTATTTGTTTTTGCCTCAAATCAAGCCCAAAACCTTCCCAAAACTTCCCGAACACATTCAAATTAACTCAATATTTTTCCGACAATTAACAAATACATAACCGGCCCTGTCGGCCCGACCCAAAATTACCAAAATGCCCCTGGGCCTCCCGGAAAGACCGGGATGAAATTTCTGGGCCGTTACATCACTAACTTTTCCTCGAAGCTCAAATCCTCATTCAGCTGCAAAGGCTCAAAATCAACAATGTGCGACGGGTCCGGCACGTACTTCCTCAACATCGAAACATGAAAAACTCGCGTGCCTTCGCGAAAATGACGGAGGCAAGGCTAATCGATAAGCGACCACCGCCTATCCTTTCCGAGAATCTCAAAGCGGACCAACAAAACGGGGACTCAGCTTCCCACGCTTGCCAAACCTCAAAACACCTCGCATCGGTGCGACCTTTAGGAATACATGTTGACCAACCTCAAACTCCAAATCCCGACGCCGAACATCGGCATAACTCTTCATGCGCTCTGAAAGTGTCAACATACGGGCTCTAATCTTACGCACGGCACCATTGGTCAAGCTGCAGCAACTCGGGACCCAAAACACGCTTATCACCAACCTCTTTGAAAACAGGAGATCGGCAGCGCTTACCATACAAAGCCTCGAATGGAGCCATCGAATCGTCGATCGATAATTGTTGTTGTATGCAAACTCCATCGATCTGTGTCATCTGGTCCCAAGCGCGGGAAATCCAACACACAAGCCCTCAACATATCTTGAGAATCTGGTTCACCCTCTCACCGATCGTCCATCATCGTGCGAGGGTGAAAAGTCTATCTTGAAAGCGCACTCGGTGCCTAAACCCTTCGGAGCGCCCTCGAAGCGAGAAGTGAACCTCGAATCACGGTCAGATACGATCCTCACAAGAACACCGTGATAACGAATGATCAGCTCCAAAAACAACTGCGCCCACTGTTCCACGGTATAAGTGTCTCTACCGGGAATGAAGTGTGCGCTTTTAGTCAATCGATCGACTATCACCCAAATCCGAGAGAACTTCTCTTGAGTCCTCGGCAAGCCGAAATAAAGTCCATGGAGATCTCTTCCCATTTCCACCGAGGTACACTCGGTAGGCACGCAATAAACCCGGTGGTCTCTGCTGGGTGCCTTCACTTGCTGACAAGTGAGACATCGACTGACAAACTCCGCCACATCTTTTTTCATACCCATCCACCAGAATGTCTGCTTAAGATCCTGATACATCTTGGTACCCCCGGGGTGCCAAGCAAACGGAGAATTGTGGGCCTCTGAGAGCAACTCTGTTCGCAATCCTGCGACATCCGGAATACACAACCGACCTCTGTATGTCAGCCCACTGTCTGGTGAATACACAAAGTCAAAATCTCCATCAACACTAACTCTGTCACCCAATTTCTTGAGTGCGGGGTCACTCAGCTGACTATCAATAATCCATTTGTCTAATCGATGGTCGGATATCCAATTGAGCCACCACAGCGATAACCTCACCGAACAACACTGCAATCTCGGCCCGCTCGAACTCTCTCTCAGTGTCTGGTGGGAGCTCAACAACACCGCGAGAGTGCGACGTCTTCCTACTCAGAGCATCGGCTACAACATTGGCTTTACCCGGATGGTACAGAATCTCGCAGTCATAATCTTTCACTAACTCTAACCATCTCCTCTGTCTCATATTCAACTCATTCTGAGTAAACAGATACTTGAGGCTCTGGTGATCGGTAAACATCTGGATCCGCTCACCATACAGGTAATGCCTCCAAATCTTGATCTGTGCAAACACCATCACGCCAACTCCATATCATGAGTCGGATAGTTACGCTCATATGGTTTGGTGGCGACGGAAGCGTAAGCAATGACCTTCCGTCTTTGCATCAACACACTGCCCCAACCCAAACTTGGAAGCATCATTGTAAACCACGAAACCACTTGTCCCCTCGGATTGCCAACATCAGTCTTTGAAGTCAAAGCTGCGCTTGAGCACGGCAAAGCTCTCATCACACCATTTGTTCCAAACAAACTCGACACCCTTCCTCGTCGAGGGAGTGAGGGGCGAGGCTATGGCAGAAAAGTCCTTAACAAACCGACGGTAGTAACCTGCCAAACCTAGGAAGCTGCGTATCTCGGTAACTGAAGTCGGCTTGGACCACGAACTCACGGCCTCAATCTTTGCAGGATCCACGGCTATACCATCTCTCGAGACTACGTGACCTAGGAAGGCCACTTGTTCCAACCAGAACTCACATTTGGAAAACTTCGCATAAAGCTGGTTTTCCCTCAAGGCTGCCAACACCTTCCTCAAATGCTCTGCATGATCCTCCCTGGTCCTTGAATAGATCAGAATATCGTCAATGAACACGATGACGAAGCTGTCCAAAAATGCTTTGAACACCCTATCCATCATGTCCATGAACGCTGCTGGTGCATTCGTCAACCCAAACGACATGACCCCAAACTCGTAGTGCCCATATCTAGACCTGAACGCTGTCTTAGGAATGTCGGCGTCCCTAATCCTCAACTGGTGATACCCGAATCTCAAATCTATCTTGGAGAACACGGAAGCTCCTTGAAGCTGATCGAACAAATCATCGATACGGGGCAACAGATACTTATTCTTCACTGTCACCTTATTAAGCTCACGATAGTCAATGCATAGGCGCATCGAACCATCTTTTTTCTTCACAAACAACACTGGCGCTCCCCACGGGGACACACTTGGACGGATGAATCCTCGATCTAACGTCTCCTGCGGTGAACCTTCGATTCCTTTTAGCTCGGTGGCGCCATACGATCACGGAGCCTTCGAGATAGGGAGGGTCCGGCGGCTCGAGCTCAATTGTGAAGTCAACCTCTCTCTTCGGGGCAACCCCGGTAATTCCCTCTGAAACACATCCGCAAACTCACAACTGCGGCACTTGATCAATAGTCGGCGAGGGACGACTCTCTCCGGATAATTTGGCTAGGTAGCCCCAAGCTCCATGAGCTAGCAAATGACGGGCTTTCACGGTGACACCATCGGCGGGCAAACTCCACCACGAACTCCACGAAACTTGAAGTCGGGCCGACCGGCGGCTTCGAACACTACTTCCTTCCGGTGGCGGTCAATCAATGCGTGGTTAGCGGCTAACCACTCCATACCAAGAATCACATCGAAACCACTCATGGGTAGGACTATGAGCGTAGCTACAAAGCAACTCTCGGATATCTCGATCCGGCCATCCTTAATCTTATCTTTTGCTAACATATTAACTCCGAAGGAGTTGCAATGAGAGTAATTCAAAACCTAGAGGCTCTAATCTCAACCTAGCATGCTCAAGCAAACAATACTGAGATACAAACGAGTGCGTAGGAACCAGCAGTCAAACAAGACAAATGCTCAATGATCCAAAACAAGAAGCGTACACCATCGCTGCGGCATCATGACGCTCGGCCTCTGACGGTTCGTAGCGAACACCGGCCTGCTCGCTGCTTTGCCTGACAGTTGAATCGCCATAGTTTGGTGATCGCGGCAGGCCACATGCCCCCTCTTCCACATCGAAAACATAGCTTCGGGCCCGGTCGACAAGCTCCAAGGTGGGCTCTCCGCAAGAAGCACAAGCGGGAATCTGCACGGGACCGCCTGCTGGCGAGGTGGAAATGAGCGAGAACCCTACGCGATCCCGGTTCGAATTTGTCCTCACGGCGCCGCCGCCTCCTCGGAAGTCAAACCTCCTCTTCTCGTCCTACCACAGCGGGGGCGGGCTGAGCCGAGCGGCAACAATCCGCTCAATAGGATACTTTCCATTGTAAATAGTGGCTAGGTCAAACGGCTCTAGCATAAGTGCTAGGAGCTGTGCCGGACATCTGAGACACACACCCGCCTCGGACGAGAAATGAACTTCCGAATTTTCAACTCAGGGGTCGCTATCAACTGCGGAGCAAAATAGCCATACTCCGAAAACTTCCTCTCGTACTCCTCTATAGAATCGAACCTGCTGCAGATTACGGAAAAGCGCTACCATCTTTTCTTGAGCCTCATCACTAATGTACTTGGCTTTAAATTCTGTCTTGAAGAACTCCCGGGTGCGGTGGAGACCCGGTGGTCTCTCACTCAAGGTGGACTCCCACCACCATCTAGCTACGCCCCTAACACATGGGGTGCACACCTCGGCCTCTGCACGCCGGGGCACACCATAATCAAGAAGGTGTACTCCAAATGGGCAATCCATCTAGGCTCTTTGCTAAAGCATCACTGTGGCGTCAAACTTATCAGGGTTCCACTTTACGAAATCCTTCAACCATTTACCAAGCTCATGGCACTTTACGCCCATACGCCTCAAAGGCTGCTGGCTCTTTGGTGGGAGTCTTCTTTGCGCCCTCTTTGAAACAAACGAGTCAATTTGCTCGATTTGAGCTCGGGACTCTTCCATTGCTTGGCTGCAAACAAAGCACAGGTCTCTACCCTCCGGCCACTCAGCAGTCGACCACCATAGACCTCATAGAATTAGCAAATTCTGCTCCGGGAGAAGCGATCTCACGGCGCCATGATCGCCTCAATGCCTACTGCGGGCTCAGCGAGGGGAGCTACGAGGCGGAATGCTATCGATCTCGGCTTGGGGCGATGTCCTGCGGTGTCGAGATCCGATCCCGACACCTCGGCCTCCTCTCGGGCGTCCTCTTCCGGCGCGGGTAAGCGGCATCTTTGGCGATCTACACCCAAACCAATAACGAGTCAGAACCTGCTCGTCTCCGCTCCACAACACTACACAAGGCATACACTAGATGACATGTATTGTAAATTCTTAACCCTTTTTCAACAACAAATAGTAAACTTAGGCGTACCTGATGACTGTTGGAGTGCTAGTGATCATGGGAAAACGACCTACAACAACAAGTCATATTACGAAATTTATGACTCTTGGCTCGATATACAAGCTGTAAGGGACCAGGCCGAATGGGGCACTAAATGGGCCCTTATCCCAATGCATGCATTCAAAGTAAAGGACATTTAAACAGACATGATTTCGGATTCCAATTAAAACAAAAACATTCAAAATAACCCCTTTAAAAACTAGACAATTTCCCTGGAACCTGTCCCTGTTTCCAAGCACCTGTTCCAAGATAAATACATTTCCAAAGTTTACTCTGATCAGAGATTTACTAAAAGTCATTCAAAACCTATTCGGATACAAAATCTTTGGAATCCACAAATATTTACAAAACATCCTAGGGCTCGTGCGCTACATGCATTCGGGGAAAACAAAACACACGAGAGTCATAATACAAAAATCGAGTTGGAAGATGGGCCCCATGATCACGGCTCCTCCTTGGGCATCTGTCGCGCCACGATTACTGTGGAAAACCATAGAATAAGGGTGAGTAACGAATTACTCAGTAAGAATCCCCAACCGGGGTACAATACGATATACATGGTCATCTCGATGAGTGTATGCAAGCTATGAATATAAACACAGAACAGACCACAGAATAAGGATGATGCTATCTACCTGCAATTCTAACCTGCTCTAGCAAACAGCAAACAATTCCATAAAATCCAATACGTGCTCAATAAGAATACAACGAGCCTAGCATGATACTACGAAGCAAGGGACAGATACGAGCATGCTAGAAAGGAACAGCCTAGCATGGATTAAAATGAGAATTAAATCAGGAAAAATCATGCTAATCGGGAATTCAGATTAGACAACCTAGCTACATATGTCAATAAACACAAACAAGCAATCAATCAGCAATCGCATAATATATCGTAGGGTCCACACAACTCCAGTAAGAAATCCTTACCTTGGTCGGGGACGAATACACGAAACCTAGGCTGCGAACGAACCCGAACTAGCTACCGGGAACCTAACAAGCACAACACAATTACACACAATATCTAAATTAAATTAAATAAAATAAAATAATTAGGCTCGGCTCGGCTTGGCTCGGCTCGGCTCGGCAGCAGGACACGCGACACGGCGCTGGGGCGCGGCTTGGCGACACGGCTCGGCGACAGGCGCACGGACACGGCGCTGGGGCTGTGTAACGGCCCAGAAATTTCATCCCGGTCTTCCCGGGAGGCCTAGGGGCATTTTGGTAATTTTGGGTCGGGCCGACAGGGCCGGTTTTGAAATTGAAAATTGCCGAAATAATTATGAGTCAAGTTGAATAGGATCAGGATTTTTGGTGAAGGCATTTGGGCTTGGGAATGAGTAAAAATTAAATGAGGAATTAAATGGCGCGTCGAGTGAGATTTGGCAAGCGTGGAAAGCTGAGTCCCCGTTTTGTTGGCCCGTTTGAGATTCTGGAGAGGATCGGCAGGGTTGCTTATCGATTAGCCTTGCCTCCATCATTGTCGGCAGTGCACAGTGTATTTCATGTATCGATGTTGAGGCAGTACGTGCCGGACCCGTCGCACATTGTTGATTTTGAGCCTTTGCAGCTGAATGAGGATTTGAGCTTCGAGGAAAAGCCAGTGGAGATTCTTGCTTTTGAGACAAAGACACTGCGTAATCGTGAAATCCGGCTGGTAAAGGTTCAGTGGAGGAGTCAGAGTTCAGAGGAAGGCACTTGGGAGCGGGAGGATGAGATGAGATTGCATTATCCCGAGCTGTTTCAATCTTAAGTGACTTTCGAGGACGAAAGTCTTATAAGGGGAGAGTATTGTAACGGCCCGGAAATTTCATCCCGGTCTTCCCGGGAGGCCCAGGGGCATTTTGGTAATTTTGGGTCGGGCCGACAGGGCCGATTTTGAAATTGAAAATTGCCGAAATAATTATGAGTCAAGTTGAATAGGATCGGGATTTTTGGTGAAGGCATTTGGGCTTGGGAATGAGTAAAAATTAAATGAGGAATTAAATGGCGCGTCGAGTGAGATTCGAACCAGGGACATGTCGCATGCTAGGTAAGGGGCGCTGCCAGCCGAGCCACTGGGCGTGTTTGTTAATCTACGCGCGCGATTTGGTATAAATGCCGTGCGCAGTGGGATTTTCATATAAAAGTAGAGCTCGCCCGAAGCTTCTTCTTCCTCGCGATTTCTCCTTCGTTTCTCCTTCGACCGACTGGCGATCTCCGGCGATTTCTGCCTTCTCCATCTCCGAATTGATCGTGGTTGTCTTCCCCAGCTCTGAGGTCGATCCTTTTCCGGGTTGAAGGTAAATTTTCCTTCCTTTCTTCTTCTCTTCTTCGTTCCGAGAGCCCCTTCTTAGGGGCCGTTTCACGGCCATGGTGAAGTGATTTTCCGGGTGGTTTGTGTGCGGCTAGTGTGGGAAGTTCTCCAACGAAGAATCGCTCGTCAAATCCCCGTGGATCGTTCGATTTTGGGTCGTCTCCTTCGCCCCTGTTTCGTGCTCTGTTGCTGCGCAATGCCGCCGAGTCTCGCCACACACACGCGCAGCGCCCTCGCACCTGCGCATCGCGCTTCATGGCGGCGCACCCAGCGCAGTGTCCGTGCGTGCGCGCTCGCGCCGAGCCGTGCCGCCGAGCCGTGTCGCCAAGCCGCGCCCCAGCGCCGCGTCGCGTGTCCTGCTGCCGAGCCGAAACGCCAAGCCGAGCCAAGCCGAGCCGAGCCGAGCCGAGTGAGAGCCGAGCCGAATTATTTTTATTTTATTTTATTTTATTTAGATATTGTGTGTAATTGTGTTGTGCTCGTTAGGTTCCCGGTAGCTAGTTCGGGTTCGTTCGCAGCCTAGGTTTCCGTGAATTCGTCCCCGACCAAGGTAAGGATTTCTTACCGGAGTTGTGTGGACCCTGCGATATTATATGTGATTGCTGATTGATTGCTTGTTTGTGTTTATTGACATGTGTAGCTAGGTTCTCTAATCTGAATTCCCGATTAGCATGATTTTTCCTGATTTAATTCTCATGTTAATCCATGCTAGGTTGTTCCTCTCTAGCATGCTCGTGACATTCCTTGCTTCGTAGTATCATGCTAGGCTCGTTGTATTCTTATTGAGCACGTATTGGATTTTATGGAATTGTTTCTTTGTTTGCTAGGGTAGGTTAGAATTGCGGGTAGATAGCATCATCGGGCACGATGCATAAAGAACCTTGCATCCATGGCGGGGGACGTCGAGCAAGTCATTCCGATCCCTGGACCCCGTGAGGATTAGCTAACCAAGCGGTAGGCCCCGCAATCTTGGGTGAGGGTGGCGATCGTTAAATGCCCCAAGCGGTCGGGATGATGACTTGGCATTGCCTCGCCCCGGCGGCGGCGGCATGTCCTCGGCATGTTTGGCAAGAGCCACGATTGCCACTGTTAAGGCAAGGGCGGCTTCTGGTGTAAGCCTACCACGACCGTTCCTTGGCCCCAAGTGCGCGGTGGTTCAGGTGACATAGTTTACGTGTCTCAGGTCTCACACCCTATATCGGTGACACCGATCCAAAGATTTAGTTAGACGTGATGACCGGATATGGGCGGCTTGCCTCCGGACGGCAACCCCCATAGTCTGCGATAGCACGCGGTGCATGCTTACGCTCATTCTGGCGCCGATTGGAGAGCTCCTCGGGATTGTGAACGATGTACCTTTTCGTCGGCGTGATGAAGCCGTGGCCGGGACTTGTTTCTCGTATAGGGCGACTTATTATATTGGACTGTGTGGTGATGTTATTTCCAGACTAAGACCCTAGTTGGCATCCGAGGCCCAAGTATGGGCTAAGCTATGTGCTCTATTCTGTGTTTATATTCATAGCTTGCATACGCTCATCGAGATGACCATGTATATATTATTGTACCGGTTGGGGATTCTTCTTGAGTAATTCGTTACTCACCCTTATTCGTGGTTTTCCACGGATAATCGTGGTCTTGTGACAGGATGCACGAAGGAGGAGCTGTGATCATGGGGCCCAGTCTTCCAACTCTGATTTTTGTATTATGACTCTCGTGTGTTTTGTTTTCCCCTGAATGCATGTAGCCGGGCACAAAGCCCTAGGATGTTTTGTAAATATTTGTGGATTCCAGCATTTTGTATCTGAATAGGTTTTGAATGACTTTTAGTAAATCTCTGATCAGAGTAAACTTTGGAAATGTATTTATCTTGGAGCAGTGCTTGGAAAGCAGGGACGAGTTCCAGGAAATTGTCTAGTTTTTAAAGGGGTTATTTTGAATGTTTTTGTTTTAATTGGAATCCGAAATCATGTCTGTTTAAATGTCCTTTACTTTGAATGCATGCATTGGGATAAGGGCCCATTTAGTGCCCCATTCGGGTCGGTCCCTTACAGTTGGTATCAGAGCCTAGAGTCATAAATTCTGTAATATGACCTGTTGTTGTAGGTCGTTTTCCCATGATCACGGCACTCGGCAGTCATCGTGCACGCCTAAGTTTACTATTTGTTGTTGAAAAAGGGTTAAGAATTTACAATACCTGTCATCTAGTGTATGCCTTGTGTAGTGTTGTGGAGCGGAGACGAGCAGGTTCTGACTCGTTATTGGTTTGGGTGTAGATCGCCAGCATGCCAGTTACCCTCGCCGGAAGAGGACGCCCGAGAGGAGGCCGAGGTGTCGAGGATCGGATCGACACGCGCAGGACATCGTCCCAAGCGAGAGATCGATAGCATTCCTCCCGTAGCTCCCTGCTGAGCCCGGAGTAGGCATTGAGGCGATGCGGCAGTGAGATCGCGCTCTGGAGCGGAATTTGCTAATTCTATGAGGTCTATGGTGGTCGACTGTTGAGTGGAGAGAGGCGAGACCCGGGCTTTGTTGGCGTATGGCGGGAAAAGTCCCGAGCTCGGATCGAGCGGTGACTCGTTTGTTTCAAAGAGGCGCAAAGCGACACCCAGACCGCAGAGCAGCAGCCTTTGAGGCGAAGTGGCGAGAAGGTGCCGATGAGCTTGGTAAATGGTTGAAGGACTTCGTAAAGTGGAACCACGATAAGTTTGACGCCACGGTGATGCTTTAGCAAAGCGGCTAGATGGATTGCCCATTTAGAGTACACCTTCATGATTATGGTGTGCCCCGATGTGCAGAGGCCGAGGTGTGCGGCCCATGTGTTAGGGGCGTGGCTAGATGGTGGTGGGAGTCCACCTTGAGTGAGAGACCGGTGGGTCTCCACCGCTACTACACAGGAGTTCTTCAAGGCAGAATTTAAAGCCAAGTACATTAGTGATGAGGCTCAAGAAAAGATGGTAGCGCTTTTCCAGAATATGCAACAGGGTTCTGATTCTATAGAGGAGTACAAGAGGAAGTTTTCGGAGTATGGCTATTTTGCTCCGCAGCTAATAGCAACCCCGAGTTGAAAATTTGGAAGTTCATTTACAGTCCGAGGCGGGGTGTGTCTCGGGATGTCCGGCACTGAGCTCCTATCACTTATGCTAGAGCTGTTCAACTAGCCACTATTTACAATGGAAAGTATCCTGTTGAGCGGACTGGCGCCGCTCCAGTGCAGCGTCCTGTCCAAGCTGTAGTGGGGCAGAAGAGGAGGTTTGTGTTCAGAGGAGGCGGCCAGCGTCGCCAAGGGCCGTTCCAGAACCGGGATCAACGTAGGATTCAGCGATTCGGCCTCGCGGCGAGGCGGTCTAAGCGAATTCCCGCTGTGTCACTTGTGGAAGAGTCGCCGGAGCTTGTCGGGCCCGGGCTCAAGCGGTGTTTCCGATGTGGAAAGGAGGGGCATATGATCCGTTCTTGTGATCGACCCGCCTATGCTATGGCGATTCGGCGGCTGCAGCGCGAGTAGCGGGTGTTCGCTCTGAACCGTCGGGAGGTGAGCGTCGCGAGATGCCGCTTGATGGCGAGTACGCTTCTTGTTTTGGATCATTGTGCATTTGTCTTGTTTGACTGCTGGTTCCTACGCACTCGTTTGTATCTGTTTTGTTTCTTTGAGCATGCTAGTTTGAGATTAGAGCCTCTAGGTTTTGAATTATCTGTTGCAACTCCATCGGGAGTTAATATGTTAGCAAAAGATAAGGTTAAGGATGGGCGGATCGAGATATATGAGGAGAGTTCTTTGGTAGCTACGCTCATAGTTCTACCCATGAGTGGTTTCGATGTGATTCTTGGTATGGAGTGGTTAGCCGCTAACCACGCATTGATTGACCGCCACCGGAAGGAAGTAGTGTTCAGTAGCGCGGGTCGGCCCGACTTCAAGTTTCGTGGAGTCGAGGTGGAGTTTGCCCGCCAATGGTGTCATTGTGAAGGCCCGTCATTTGCTAGCTCATGGAGCTTGGGGCTACCTAGCCAAATTGTCGGAGAGAGCCGTCCCTCACCGACTATTGATCAAGTGCGGTTGTGCGGGAGTTTGCCGACGTGTTCCACGAGGAATTACCGGGGTTGCCCCAGAGAGAGAGGTTGACTTCACAATTGAGCTCGAGCCGAGGACCCTCCCTATCTCGAAGGCTCCGTATCGTATGCGCGCGGCCGAGAGTTAAAGGAGGCGAAGGTTGATTCTGCAGGAGATGTTAGATCGAGGGTTCATCCGTCGAGTGTGTCCCCGTGGGAGCGCCGATGTTGTTTGTGAAGAAAAAGGATGGTTCGATGCGCCTATGCATTGACTATCGTGAGCTTAATAAGGTGACAGTGAAGAATAAGTATCCGTTGCCCCGTATCGATGATTTGTTCGATCAGCTTCAAGGAGCTTCCGTGTTCTCCAAGATAGATTTGAGATTCGGGTATCACCAGTTGAGGATTAGGGACGCCGACATTCCTAAGACAGCGTTCAGGTCTAGATATGGGCACTACGAGTTTGGGGTCATGTCGTTTGGATTGACGAATGCACCAAAGGCGTTCATGGACATGATGGATAGGGTGTTCAAAGCATTTTTGGGACGGCTTTGTCATCGTGTTCATTGGCGATATTCTGATCTATTCATGGACCAGGGAGGATCATGTAGAGCATTTGAGGAAAGTGTTGACAGCCTTGAGGGAAAACCAGCTTTATGCGAAATTATCCAAATGTGAGTTCTGGTTGGAACAAGTGGCCTTCTTAGGTCATATAGTCTCGAGAGATGGTATAGCCGTGGATCTGCAAAGATTGAGGCCGTGAGTTCGTGGGCAGGCCGACTTGATTCTGAGATACGCAGACTTCCTAGGTTTGGCGAGTTACTACCGTCGGTTTGTTAAGGACTTTTTCCGCCATAGCCTCACCCCTCACTCGTCGACGAGGAAGGGTGTCGAGTTTGTTTGGGGACGGTAGGTGTGATGAGAGCTTTGCGAGCTCAAGCGCGATTTGACTTCAAAGCACACGATGTTGGCGATCCGGAGGGAACAAGTGGTTTCGTGGTTTACAGCGATGCTTCCAAGTTCGGGTTGGGTTGTGTGTTGATGCAACACGGGAAGGTCATTGCTTATGCTTCCCGTCAGCTGAAGCCATATGAGCAGAACTATCCAACTCATGATATGGAATTGGCGTAGTGGTGTTTGCATTGAAGATTTGGAGGCATTACAGTATGGTGAGCGGATCGGATGTTTACCGATCACGAGCCTCAAGTATCTGTTTACTCGAGAAGGAGTGAATATGAGGCGAGAGGAGATGGTTAGAGTTAGTGAAAGATTATGCTGCGAGATTCTGTACCATCCGGTAAAGCCAATGTTGTAGCCGATGCCCCGAGTAGGAAGGCGTCGCACTCGCGGTGTTGTTGAGCTCCGGCCAGTTACGGAGAGAGTTCGAGCGGCCGAGATTGCGATGTTGTTGGGTGAGGTTCTTGCGAGTGGCTCAGGGGATGATCCGACCATCGATTAGACAATGGATTGTTGATAGTCAATCGAGTGACCCGCACTTAAAAGATTATTTGTGAGTTAGTCTTGATGGAGATTTTGACTTTGTATATTCACGAGACGGTGAAATTTTGGCGTATAGAGGGCGGTTGTGTGTTCCGGATGTTGCAGGATTGCGCAGCGAGTTGCTTTGAGAGGCCTGATTCTCATGTTTGCTTGGCACCCCAGGGGTACCAAGATGTATCGAGATCTTAAGCGAGACATTCGGTGGATGGGTATGAAAAGAGATGTTGCGGAGTTTGTCGATCGATGTCTCACTTGTCGGCAAGTGAAGGCACCCGTGCAGAGACCAGGCCGGTTTGTTGCGGCCGTGAGTGTACCTCGATGGAAATGGGAAGAGATCTCCATGGACTTTATTTACGGCTTGCCGAGGACTCGAGGAAGTTCTCTCGATTTGGGTGATAGTCGATCGATTGACTAAGAGCGCACACTTCATTCCCGGTAGAGACACTTATACGCGTGGAGCAGTGGGCGCGATTGTTTTTGGAGCGAGATCATTCGCTATCACGGTGTGCTGTGAGGATCGTATCCGACCGTGATTCAAGGTTCACTTTCGTTTCGAGAGCGCTCCGGAAGGGTTTAGGCATCGAGTGCGGCTTTCAAGATGACTTTTCACCCTCGGGGCCGATGGGCGATCGAGAGGGTGAACCAGATTCTCGAAGATATGTTGAGGGCTTGTGTGTTGGATTTCCCGGCGATTGGGACTAGTATCTCATACACGATGGAGTTTGCATATAACAACGATTATCGATCGGCGGTCGAGATGGCTCCATTCGAGGCTTTGTATGGCAAGCGTTGCCGATCTCGTGTTCGGGAAGAGGTTGGTGATAGGCGAGTTTTGGGTCCCGAGTTGCTGCAGATTGACCAATGGTGCCGTCTGAGAAGATTAGAGCCCTTATGTTGGTGGCTCGAAGCGACGGAAGAGTTATGCCGATGTTGGCGTCGGGATTTGGAGTTTGAGGTTGGTCAACATGTTTTCTTGAAGGTCGCACCGATGCGAGGTGTTTTGAGGTTTGACAAGCGTGGAAAGTCGAGTCCCCATTTTGTTGGCCCGTTTGAGATTACGAGAGGATCGGCGGGGTTGCTTATCGATTAGCCTTGCCTCCATCATTGTCGGCGGTACCACGTGTATTTCATGTATCGATGTTGAGGCGATGCGTCTGCCGGACCGTCGCACATTGTTGATTTTGAGCCATTTGCGGTGAATGAGGATTTGAGCTCGAGGAAAAGCCGGTGGAGATTCTTGCTTTTGAGACAAAGACACTGCGTAATCGTGAAATCCCACGGTGGTAAAGGTTCAAATGGAGAGTCGAGTTCGAGAGGAAGCCACTTGGGAGCGGGAGGATGAGATGAGATTGCATTATCCCGAGCTGTTTCAATCTTAAGTGACTTTCGAGGACGAAAGTCTTATAAGGGGAGAGTATTGTAACGGCCCGGAAATTTCATCCCGGTCTTCCCAGGAGGCCCAGGGGCATTTTGGTAATTTTGGGTCGGGCCGACAGGGCCGGTTTTGAAATTGAAAATTGCCGAAATAATTATGAGTCAAGTTGAATAGGATCGGGATTTTTGGTGAAGGCATTTGGGCTTGGGAATGAGTAAAAATTAAATGAGGAATTAAATGGCGCGTCGAGTGAGATTTGAACCAGGGACATGTCGCTTGCTAGGTTAGGGGCGCTGCCAGCCGAGCCACTGGGCATGTTTGTTAATCTACGCGCGCGATTTGGTATATATGCCGCGCTTGTGATGGGATTTTCATATAAAGCGAGCTCGCTTGAAGCTTCTTCTTCCTCGCGATTTCTCCTTCGTTTCTCCTTCGACCCATTGGCGATCTCCGGCGATTTTCGCCTTCTCCGACTCGAATTGATCGTGGTTGTCTTCCCGACTCACGAGGTCGATCCTTTTAGGGTTGAAGGTAAATTTTCCTTCCTTTCTTCTTCTCTTCTTCGTTCCGAGCCCCTTCTTCCGGGCTTCGTTTCACGGCCATGGTGAAGTGATTTTCTGGGTGGTTTGTGTGCAGCTAGTGTAGGGAAGTTCTCCAACGAAGAATCGCTCGTCAAATCCCCGTGGATCGTTCGATTTTGGGTCGTCTCCTTCGCCTCTGTTTCGTGCTCTGTTGCTGCGCAATGCCGCCGAGTCTCGCCGCACACCGCGCGCGCGCCCTCGCACCTCTGCATCGCTCGCGCGCAAAAACCCAGCGCCGCGTGTCCCGTGCGCTGTCGCCGAGCCGTGCCGCCGAGCCGTGTCGCCAAGCCGCGCCCCAGCGCCGCGTCGCGTGTCCTGCTGCCGAGCCGAAACGCCAAGCCGAGCCAAGCCGAGCCGAGCCGAGCCGAGTGAGAGCCGAGCCGAATTATTTTTATTTTATTTTATTTTATTTAGATATTGTGTGTAATTGTGTTGTGCTCGTTAGGTTCCCGGTAGCTAGTTCGGGTTCGTTCGCGACCTAGGTTTTAGTGAATTCGTCCCGGAGACCAAGGTAAGGATTTCTTACGGAGTTGTGTGGACCTGCGATATTATATGTGATTCTTTGATTGATTGCTTGTTTGTGTTTATTGACATGTGTAGCTAGGTTCTCTAATCTGAATTCCCGATTAGCATGATTTTCTGATTTAATTCTCATGTTAATCCATGCTAGGTCATTCCTCTCTAGCATGCTCGTATCTCTTCCTTGCTTGCCGTAGTATCATGCTAGGCTCGTTGTATTCTTATTGAGCACGTATTGGATTTTATGGAATTGTTTTGCTTTGTTTGCTAGGGCGAGTTAGAATTGCGGTAGATAGCATCATCCGGGCCCGATGCATAAAGAACCTTGCATCCATGGCGGGGACGTCGAGCAAGTCATTCCGATCCCCCGGACCCCCGTGAGGATTAGCTAACCCAAGCGGTAGGCCCCGCAATCTTGGGTGAGGGTGGCGATCGTTAAATGCCCCAGCGGTCGGGATGATGACTTGGCATTGCCTCGTCCCTGGCGGTGGCATGTCCTCGGCATGTTTGGTAGTAGCCCCCGATTGCCACTGTTAAGACAAGGCGGCTTCACGGTGTAAGCCTACCACGACCGTTCCTTGGCCCAGTGCGGTGGTTCAGGTGACATAGTTTACGTGTCCAGTCTCACACCCCTATGTCGGTGACACCGATCCAAAGATTTAGTTAGGCGTGGTGGATTGGATATGGGCGGCTTGCCTGCCTCGGACGGCAACCCCATAGTCTGCAGAGCACGCGGTGCATGCTTACGCTCATTAAAGCGCCGATGGAGAGCTACTCGGGATTGTGAGCGGTGTACCTTTCGCCGACGATGAGCAGTGGTGAGGCCGGGACTTGTTTCTCGTATAGGGCGACTTATATATTGGATCGTGGTGATGTTATTTCGGACTAAGACCCTAGTTGGCATCCGAGGCCCAAGTATGGGCTAAGCTATGTGCTCTATTCTCGTGTTTATATTCATAGCTTGCATACGCTCATCGAGATGACCATGTATATCGTATTGTACCCGGTTGGGGATTCTTCTTGAGTAATTCGTTACTCACCCTTATTCTCGTGGTTTTCCACGGTGTAATCGTGGTACGCGACAGGATGCTGAAGGAGGAGCTGTGATCATGGGGCCAGATCTTCCAACTCGATTTTTGTATTATGACTCTCGTGTGTTTTGTTTTCCCTGAATGCATGTAGTCAGACACGGAGCCCTAGGATGTTTGCAAATATTTGTGGATTCCAAGCATTTTGTATCCGAACAGAGTTTTGAATGGCTTTTAGTAAATCTCTCGATCGAGTAAACTTTGGAAATGTATTTATCTTGGAGCAGTGCTTGGAAGCAGGGACGAGTTCAGGAAATTGTCTAGTTTTTAAAGGGGTTATTTTGAATGTTTTCGTTTTAATTGGAATCCGAAATCATGTCTCTTTAAATGTCCTTTACTTTGAATGCATGCATTGGGATAAGGGCCCATTTAGTGCCCCATTCGGGTCGGTCCCTTACAGTCGTCACACATGAAGCGATGCGAGGCGCAAGAAGCGCGTCTTGTGGTGTGCGGCGAGACACGGAGGCTGGGCGAGCGTCTTGCGCTGGCGCGAGGCGATCTGTGGCGCGGCTCGTGGCGATGGCTCTGTTTTCTTGCGAGCAGGGGTGAAGTAGAAAATCCGAATTCGAGCGATCCACGGGGATTCGACGAGCGATTCTTTGATGGAGAACTCCCCTACACTAGCTGCACACAAACCACCCAGAAAATCACTTCACCACGGCCGTGAAACGAAGTCCGGAAGCAGGGGGCTCGGATCGAAGAAGAGAAGAAGAAAGGAAGGAAAACTTACCTTCAGCCCGGAAAAGGATCGACCTTTGAGCTGGGGAAGACAACCACGATCGAATCGGAGCTGGAGCAAGAAGAAATCGCCGGAAATCGCCGGTCGGTCGAAGGAGAGATCGCGAAGAGAAGAAGGAGAAATGGGGAAGAAGGCTCGGCGAGCTGGCTTTTATACCAACCGCCTGCGAAAACAAGCATATAGGAAAGCTGGCGCGTTTAGAAGCACAAAGACGCCCAGTGGCTTGACTGGCAGCGCCCCCTGCCTAGCATGCGACACGTCCCTGGTTCGAATCTCACTCGACGCGCTATTTAATTCCTCATTTATTTTTACTCTTTCCCAAGCCCAAATGCCTTCACCAAAAATCCCGATCCTATTCAAATTGACTCATAATTATTCCGGCAATTTTCAATTTCAAAACCGGCCCTGTCGGCCCGACCCAAAATTACCAAAATGCCCCTCGGCCTCCCGGGAAGACCGGGATGAAATTTTCGGGCCGTTACAGTTGGCGAGCGGAGAAACTATTGGAAGAAGAGAGAGGACGGACGTGTGTGGAAGCTCTGTTGTGCGGGAGTGGTAGTGGGCTTGCGCGGGAGCTCTGGGCGTGCGCGAGAGGTCTGTGAACGAAAGAGTGGCGCGGCGAGCTCTGGTGCGCGGTAGTGGGCGTGCGAGGGAGTGGCAGTGGCCGTTCGCGACGAGCTCTGTTGAGCGGGAGCAGTGGCCGTGCGCGACGAGCTCTGTTGTGCTGGAGCTCTGGCCGTGCGCCGGAGTGGCAGTGGTATGTGAACGAAAGAGCGCGGCGGGCGAGAACAAATCCGACTAAGGCGACGGCGTTAAGAGGGCGGTAGGAGAGGAAGGGGTTAGGGTTTGAGGATGGAGGAGAAGAGAATATGATTTTCCTTTTACTTTTCTTAATGTCCTAAATGAGTTTTATTTTATTTTTTCCTTTTTTTTCCCTCATTTAACAAAACAAAAACCAAAACAAAACAAACATTTTCTCCTTCTTTTTTTCCCCCATTTAACAAAACAAAAACCAAATCGTGATTATTAAAACTAGATTTAATAATTTAATTTTTTATAAGTATTCATTGACGTTTATAATTAGTCAACACATGTATTATAATAATTGACATGCAAAATGCGTCAACTAAAAAGAAGCAACAAAATCATCTCTGCCTTTTTGTATTAGTTGACGTTTTTGATACTCAATTTGTATTACTTGACGTTTTTTCCTTATAAACGTCAATTATTAAAAACTATCGAGCGTCAACTATACCATTTTTTGTAGTAGTGCACCAATCAATCCAAAATCCTAAGCTGATGGATTGGGGTAAATTTAATTATGTCAACCAACAATCTCCCTCACTTGTGGGCTTTGAATTGAAAAATGCCCTACAAGTTGAATTTAATTTTAATTGAGGAGGAAACGACTTGGTAGGATTTGAACTCACGATCTCCTGCTCTGATACCATATTGAAATATGGAAATTAAAATTCTCTAAATTATTCATTCAATAATGAATCCAACAATCGATTTAAATAGAGTCTAAGAGATGGCCTAATTATAAAAGGAAAAATATAATATCTAATCATAAAAAGAAAAAGATGACGTAATCATAAAAGGAAAAGACTCTACCTAGTTATAAAATGAAAAGATAGAAAATAATATTTAATCTAATCCTAAAAGAAATAAATAATTAAAAAAGATGAAAATACAATTATACTAAAAATAACATAAACCAACACTCTCCCTCAAACTGGATTGTATATGGAACACAAGTCAAGCTTGAAGTTAAATTTATCAGAATTGGTCATTGTGATGCTGATGTGAATTGGATGAGTACTGCCATGGACAAATTAGGAATGCTGGTTAGAGAAAATTTGGGAAATGTGGTCAGGGCCAATTTGGAAAGGAGGTGCGAAGGCCAATTGGGAAAGGAGATGTCAGTAGAGATATCCATTTAAACCGTGGGGTTGGGGCCCCGGGATGACCTGCCCCGAACGGAGCAGTGAATCCCCGATTTCACTGGGAATGAGGGAGTGAGCAGGGAGAAAATTTTTCTCGATGCCTAATCGAGGATGGGGATGGGGAATATGATCCGCATCCCCGATTCCTCGACCTTGCCCCGATATTTCTTTTCTAAAGAATAATTTTCTTATTTCCATTAAAAATTTGTGAATGTTGCTTCAATTATACAATTTTTTCTTTTAAATATTTAATGTATTCAACATATTTAGAAACTTTTGTTAGATATATTGAATATGAGTACATTAACTTTTGCTCTAAAAAATAAAACAATACGTTACAGTAGCTTTATTTTTATATCAATACAATAACAAATGCTTCTTTTTTTTTCTTTCATTTTTAATAACAATACAATAACTTCTTAGATATTTCTTTCACTCACCCTTTAAACTTTACTTATTTTAAAACTAAAGAAAAATTAATATTTTAAAATATAAGAATAAAATTATTAAAAATTATATTTAAAAAAATGAACACATGGTGAAAAATTCATCGCGGAGAAACCGATCCCTGCAAGTTCTCAGTGGGGAATCCTCGCCTCGATCCCCATAAAATAATATGGTGAATTTCGCGGGAACAATGAATAGAAATGGTGATGGGGATGGAAAGAGTAAAGTCTTCCCCGTCCCTGCCCTGTGGAAAAGAAGAATGGAGAAAAGGTTTGAGAAGATGATTATGTTTTGAGATGAGGAAAAAAAATGGAGATTTCAGGAAAAGTTTTTTAAAAAAAGAGGAAGAAGAGGAAGATGATGAAGAAGAGAGTGAAAGAGGACTAGAGAAAAAGTTTACCCGGATCGAAAGGAAAAGTTTGAGGCTCTGATACCATGCTGAATTATTGTTAAACCACCAATCAATCCAAAAACATAAGCTGATAGATTGAGATAAATTTAATTATATCAACCAACATAATGCCCCTTAAAATCCATTTTTAATTTACTACATAATCAAATGGTTGTAGATTATGTGTAGGAGATGTATATCAATATTTTGTCAACTTCAAAAACAATATTTCAAAATTACCTACAAAGTTAAAATTTCCAAAATCTTTAATTTCACGGTATATTTTCAAAATTTTACATTGTCAACTATAATTATTTTGACTAAGGTTTTTTAAAATTATTTATTCAATTTTAGATTTTTCAAGATTCAAAAGTAGTGGCAAAATAATCTATTTAAAATATGTGGAAAAAAACTCTTAAAAAATGTTGGAAGTATAATTATCAATCGATTCTCTTATTAAAAATTAATAAAAATTCGTAATTAAAATAATGACATAAATTTAAAGTCTAACCATTAATAGTCATGACCTTAATTAGTTTCTAATGGCTAGCTATTCTCCAAAAAAAAAAAGTAAATTACTACGGCTTGAATAAATATTAGTTTTTTTTTTTAAAGAAAACTAAATTTATTTATGAATTTGTTTTTAAAAATTCAATACTATTTAAAGGGTGAGAAGATTCAAACATGATTATCTATTTATAAGTTAGTTTTTTTTTATATATGTTCAAAAAATTAAATTGTGTTTGAAAAATTAAGAAAGATTATGTTAAAATGGGTTATTGTTTTTAAAATTTTCTAAGAGTTTAAATATTTTCTCAAACTAAAAAAAAGGGTTTACATGAATATAAAAAAAAGATTAAAAGAAAAAAAAATCATCAATAACACTTTTCTAAAAATATTTCATATATAGCAGAAAAATGGGGCACCTCTTGTAAAATGACCAAAAAACCCTTATATCAATTTTCAGTTGATAGCCTTCAATCAATTTCAGGCGATAGTCTTTAATCAATTTTCAGTTGATAGTCTTCAATCAGTTTAAGCTGATAGCATTCAATCAATTTTCACAATCAATTTTCCAAACTAATTCATTCGGACATAAAAAGGAAACGACATGCTTAAAAAGACCGAAAAGCCCACTTCAATCAATTTTTTAATGATTGACTCTATCAATTTGCTAATGATTGACTCGATCAATTTGCTAGTGATTGACTCTATCAGTTTCATAGTGATTAAATCTATAACACTCCGAAAATATATTGTCACCACAACCCCACACATATAGGTAGGGGAACTTGACCAACTAAGTTATAGAATATAACCTTTAAGTCACTTTGGAGAACCCTAATAAATATCAATAAGTGTCGTCACCACGACCTCGCCATCATGCAAAAGAAATTATACAAAGAAAGGGCGAATATAAAAATACCCAATAAGTAGCTTCTCGACGAACCTAACTTTCCTCATTCCTGGTAGAATAACTACAACTATTGAAATTGAATTCTCAATCTGAAATAGAGCACACCGCCTCACCATACTAAACTCAGGTCTAACCTTCTGTCAGCAATACCCAATCCAACTGGTAATGTAAAACAGTCATAAACATTACTCCAACTTCACCTCTTACAAGATCAAGCTTTCAGCTCACGCATACCATCTTGACAAACACTATAAAATTCCACCCAATATAACGTTGAGGGGCTACCCTCGAAATAAAAACTCAAGTACAAGAAAGTAATCCCTACATTAAAATGATGGAGAACAATCTCATAGAAAAACGTACAAACTCTAACGAATGATTCCAAGTCATCATGAAGCTAAAAAAGCTACCTTCACTTAAATGATCCTAATACCGACGAAGAAAAACTTCTAAAAGTCACATATGCTAAGAAGGCATAGTCACGTTTCCAAATTATCACGCTTTTTTAGAGATCCTAGACTTGCAACTGATGACTTTTGCATGTATATTACAAAAAGGCTAAAATATTCTATGAAAAGCACAATAATGAAAATATTTGCACACATAGAAACAAATGGAAACGAGTATATTAAAAAGACCAAAAGGCCCATGACGTGGTCCAGTCGCTTTTAAACCATCTTGTAACGACCTGACTTCCTAAAACTCTAATGGGGTGTTACGGGTGCATGCATATTTAAAGCCCTCAAAATCAATTCAATAATCACATGCATTTTTCCAACATAAAACCTCATAAAACATGAAAAACAGTATTGATAGTTCGAAATCATAAAAACATAGTTCGGGATCCCGATAGTTCAAAATAAATACGGTTCAACACAGTTTAAAACATGAAACATAAAGTTTGACACAAGTAAACAATGCGAAAAAGAAATGTCGACACCGTGTCCATGATCCATGGAGCTCCTAGTCTAGCCACCTCAGAATGGATCAATACCTGAAATGTAAGGGGTGAGTATATTGAAATATACATAGTAAGGGGCCCCACCATGGGTTTAAGCATGTAAACAGAAACCAGATAGAAAATACGACAACTGAAGCTAAATGCCTTGCTCAAGCGTGGTCGGCCCTTAGGTCGGTCACGAGCAAACAGTGTCAAACAATGGTGTGCAAGCCATGAGCAAGGTACGTCTAAATGCCGAGCAATCATCTAACCATGGTCAGATCAAAGACCCCGAGTGAGGAGAACACACAAGTTCCCTAAACCTTGGGTCAGACAAGTCCCATACCGTGTCCTAAAGGGCAAACGCCATTATCTCGAGGTAGCCTGACCTTTGCCAGGGACCCACTAAACTGCATCGATGGAGACATACACGAATGCCTCCGGTAGCCTGACCTATCAGGGACCTACCATGCTGTGCTCGCGGAGACATACTCCAGTGTCTCGGGGTAGCCTGACCTACTCTAGGGACCCACCACGCTTCTACTGTGCAGCTCCAATTAGCGTATCAACAGAGACATACTCTAATGCCCCAGGGGTAGCCTGACCTACATCAGAGACCTGCCATGCTTCCGCTGCGCAACTCTGATAGCGACGCAGGCATATACAAATGCCAATAAAGTCACCCGACCCTATCGAGGAGGACCATGAGTGAGGGGAACACACAACATCCCTAAACCTCGGGTCGGGACAACGAAACACGAGTCGTGTCAGCAAGGGCATACACAATGCCAAGTAAAATCCCCTGACCCTATTAGGGAGAGCCACGAGTGAGGAAAACTACAGGATTCCTAAACCTCAGGCTCGGGGTGCCGACTGCTAACCCCTAGCATGCAAGAAGACCAACCTGCCTTTAGACAACATCCCCAATAATGCATACATGCTCACCGACAGACATTCCTCCGTGCCTTAATCTGTCCCAGTGGTCTCTTCCAATAGTCTCAGGGTCAAACAAGGCATGACCGGCTTCGCCTCCAATGTATTGGGCGGGTAAACTGGTGGGACAATGCACACAACATATGAGGTTCCACGAGTACAAACAAAGATAATAACTAGCACTAGAGTCACATGAGATTTAGCCTAGCCTAGGCGAGTGCACCTTGCCCACCCGAGGGTTGGTGTAAAGACCCGACCCAAAAGGGGCTCTAAATGGGCCTTTACCCCAATGCATGTATTCAAAATAAAAGACATTATGAAAAAATACATTTCGGATCCCAAGTAAAAACAGAAACATTCCACAATCAAAACATACATTTCTAAAAGCATACTCTGATCAGAGATTTATTTAAACCATTTAAACATTCCACAAGTACAAATATGTTGGAATCCATAAAACGTAAGAAAACATCCTAGGGCTCCGTGCCCGTCTACATGCATTCAGGGGAAATAACAAAAGTCAAGAGTCATGATATAATAAAATGGTCAGAGATGACAGCAGGATTCCATGATCACAGCTCCTCCTTCAGCCATCCTGTCTCCCGCCTTGGTTACCTGTGGAAAACCACAGAATAAGGGTGAGTAACGAATTACTCAGTAAGAATCCCCAACCGGGGTACAATACGATATACATGATCATCTAGAAGAATGTATGCAAGCTATGAGTATAAACACAGAATAGAGCACATAGCTTAAGTCCACACTTGGACCTCGGATGCCAACTCAAGGTCTTAGTCCGGAAATAAATCCACCACACAATACGCCCTATACGAGAAACGAGTCCGGCGGGCACCGCTCTCATCGTCGTCACGAAAGGTGCACTAGCTCAAGATCCCGAGGAGCTCTCTCGGTCGGCGCTGTAATGAGCGTAAGCGCGCCGCTGCGTGCTACTGCAGACTATAGGGGTGCCGGGTCTAGTGGCAATTTGCCCATGTCCGAGCCACCACGCCTAACTAAATCTCGGATCGGTGTCACCGACATAGGGGTGTGAGACACGGACACGTGAACTATGTCACTGTACCACCGCACTTTGAGGCTAAGGAACCGGTCGTGGTAGGCTTACACCAGAAGCGGTCCTTGCCCTAACAGTGGCAATCAAGGGCTACGGCCGAACACGAGGAGCGCGTGCATCGGCGGGGACGAGGCAATGCCAAGTCATCATCCCGACCTTTGGGGCATTTAACAGTCTGCCACCCTCACCCAAGATTGCAGGGCTAGCCGTTAGGGTTAGCTAAACCCTAACAGGATCAGGGACGGAGTACCATCTCGCACGCGTCCTGTCGGGGATGCAAGTTACGTTATGCATCCGGCCGGATGATGCTACCTACTTGAACTCTAAACCATAACAATAATAACAATTCATTCAATGCGGTCCAATACGTGCTCAGCAGATACAAGGAACCTAGCATGATACTACGAAGCAAGAACAGATATCGAACATGCCAGAATGGAACAACCTAGCATGGGCTAACATGAGAAACAATACAAGAGTTCATGCGATCGAGAATTGAGAATAGAGCACCTAGGGCTAAACATGCTAATAATCATACACGTGCATACAAAACAACAATCACAAATATATCATGAGGCCCACACAACTCCTGTAGAAGAAATCCTTACCTTGGTGGGAGGCTTCTACACAAATCCTAAGGCTGCGGAACAATCCCGAGCTAGCGAGCGGGAACCTAGCAAACCAATAATAATCGGCATCTAAAACGTCTAAACAACAATAGAAGCAGCAAGCTCGGCTCAAGGGGAACTCACGCGCACGGCGACACGAGCTTGGAGCTGGCAGCCGCGCACGGCAGGCGAAGTGGCGTGCTGCGCTGCCGCGCACGCACGCGACGCACGATTCACGGCGAGGACGCGCGCGCGCGCGCGAGCGTCTGGCGTCGCGCGGCGAGCAGCAGCGAAAGCGCGCGGGTCTTTGGCGTCGCGGCAGTAGCACGCGGACGCTAGTGGCGTATGGCGTAGCGGCGCGGCCGGGCGGCGCGCGCGGCGCCGGCGTCTCGCGCGTCTGCTGCTGCGCGATTCGCACGATCCGCGAGCGATGGCGTCGCGCGAGGCGCTTCAGCAGATCTGGGCGACACAGTGAGCGATGGCGTGCGGCAGGGCTGCTCAGCCAGATCCGGGCGATCCGTGCGATGCTGCGAGGGCGATCTCGTGCGACGGCAGGGGCGACTGCGTCTTCTGCTTTGGCGCGATCCGGCGTGGGATCTGGCCATTTGGGACGCGGCGACGATGGTCGCTGGTTGGGCTTCTCTCGGTGCCGCAATCAACACAAACACACACAACACACCTCTTTTCACTTGGCCAAAAGCACACCAAACGGTGAGAAGAAGAAGAGGAAGATCGATACCTACCGGAATGATGATGAACGATCCAAGGGAGTGCAAGGATGAAGAATCGGCAAGGGCTATGGAGAGGGAGAGCTTGTGCGGCCAAGAGGAGATTTGGAGAAGAAGATGGAATAAACCTAATTTCTATTTCATTTAACCAAATGCACCAAAACTCCAAAATCCAAGGCTAACCATAAAATGATGCAGGAAGAGCAACAAGAGCACCTAATGGCTCAATTGGCACACATCTCCACAAGCTTCCCAGGAGACCCGGGTTCAAACCCCAGTGCCAAGACAATTCCCTTTTATTTTTACTTTTGCATCAAACCTTGCTCAAACCAAACCACAAACCCTTCCAAAAACCTACATAAATCCATCCAATAATTTTAGCAACTGGAAAAAGACATAAACGGCCCTGACGGCCCGACCAAATTACTAAAATACCCCTAGGGCATACCTGGAAGACCGGGATGAAAACCTGGGTCGTTACAGTTGGTGTGACCCAAAACGTGTGCTAAAAAACCAAGGAACCCGTTGTTCCGTACACAAGGTGACACGTGGATGAGGTTCGACCCCTTGGTCGGATGCAAAAGTCAACCCATAGGCTAGTGCAGCCCAACCACGTGTGTCGAAGCAAAGAGGATTCGTATCCCCGCTCAGTTCCTAAGGGGCACTAGCGAGTCACAACAACATCAAGATATCAATCATGCAAATCTCGAGCCCTAGAATGGGTAAGCTAGTTGCTCCTCTAGGTGGTCAACACGATAACCGTGCCTAGCTATTCTAACGCCAAGCACAACATATACGGATAACCCTTTAGGTAACAAACAGAGAAACCGAGCATATAATCATGGCAACACGTATGCAGCCAAACATAAATGGAATCAATCAACATAGATCATGCATAAATTACCCGAGGCAATTCATCACATAAACGAGCAAGGATACAAATCGAGAAATGATGCTACGATCACAAGATACACAACAACTGAGATTTAACAGTTTACGAGCTATACACGATTTCATGCTACCACGAGTAGTAATAGGTTCAAATAGTGAATAACAACACCAATGCATACATGCGACAAGTCATCCAACATTCAATTCTCGTAAATCCTATCATACCACTATTCACATACTTTAAGCCACAAACCTGAATCATAATGAAGCTCCTTACCTTCCTGACGACTCGGCCGAAACACCACGAGAATCCATAAGCTAATCGACGAGCTGAAATGATGAACCCGAGAACACCTAAAAACAAAACAGCGCCGAACATTCATTGGGGACAAACTAAACAAGCCAAAAAAGGGGTAAACATCATGAGAAAGAAGAGAAGCTACAGCCCGGAAACACCTCGCCAGAACACGACAGCGGCCAACGGCGACACGTGGTCACAGACTGGGGCGGGTCATACCTCATTGGAAAGATCTCGGTCTCAGGATCACGGAACAGGTCTCAGATTTGCAAACAAACTCCTCTAGCTTCTGGAAATTACGAATAAAGAAACTAAATCTATGGTGTGTTTGAGCAAGCTCGTCGGAAAACTCCATTGATGGCTTGGAGCAAGCTTGAAAAAGAGTCTTAAGAGAAGAAAAGACTGACCCAAGAAGGGTAGAATGAAGAACCAAGGGGAAAGTGAGGAAAACGAAGCTCGGTGGGCTTGAACTCACTAAGAACCCGAGCCGACGGTAGACACAGTTGAGTCGCGCGGATAAGATGGCGACGGTTGGGGCTGCTTCCTCGTGAGCTGTTGACGGGGGTGGCGGTTGGAACCACAACTCGATGGCGAGGTTGGACCGTAGAGGCGAGGGGCTGTGACGGGGGAGACGCGCATGAAGAGGCCTCCTGCTCGCGTGACACATGGCGCAAGCTGGGTGCTTGGATCGATGAATATCGACCGATGCAAGGAGGAAACGAGATGGATGGCTAGGATGGCACGAAAATGAAGGGCTGGGATGGATCTTCACTTGGACGGCTGAGATTTGGGAAGGAGAGGGAGGTTGTGTAGGGGCTACTTTGGGATTGGGGAAAGGAGAAAGGAATTGTTTTATTTATCTAAAAAAAATATTTTCCCTTTTAGACATGCTTTTAAAACTCTAATAAAACCCTAGTTTTTATTTCTCTAAATAAACATAAAGAAATAAAATAATTTATTTAACTAAAACAACATGGTTATATATACCTTTCTTTTAAGCTCTTCACTTGAATAAATTGGTCAATTACTCCAAGAGAATTAAGTAAGAAAGATTATGGATTTAACAAGAAATAGTTTACAATACTAACTTTAATTAACATACTCTAAACTTGAACAAATATTAGGGATTGTTTCGAAACATTAAATGCATAACTGTTTAGTTAAAAATTAGGGTGTTACACATCTACTCGTATTGAGCTTCTTTTAATTTTAAGTATTGAGCTTTTCCCTTTCTCTATCAATAGTAAATTGATATACTTCCATCAGAATGATAGATTCTATCAATATGTGCTGATAGAATCGATTATTGATAAATAAGTATTTTGAAAAGTAACTAAAACTTTTGAATGAGAAGTTGATTCAATTAATAGTAAATTGATAGACTTCTACCAATAATAAATTTGATAGAGTTTCAGCATTAGAGAATGAAAGATTCTATCAAATTTGTCGTTAAAAAATGGTAAAATAGAGAATTTTTTTAAAAAATAGGCAGAGTTATAAACGAATTATTTTTAAAAAGTTGCTACAATTGTAAACTGGGGTCAAAAAGTTGCTACACAGTACAAATTCCCGTTACCGAGGTTTATATATATATATTTTCAATAATAAAAGTTAAGTTTAAATGGTAAAAATTGAATCTTTATTTGAATGTTTGAATATTTAAAGACAGTTTAGAATAATTACAAATGGTGGTAGGAGCCCACAGCGAGGTGATTTTAATGATAACCACGTGGACGACTGTAATTAAGTTTGGAAGTGGGACCCGCAAGCTCTGAGGTTAAAACAAAAAAAATAAAAATAAAAGTTATTATTTTTTTTTTGTATTTATTATTATTTGTTATCTTAGAAAAAAAATACTAAAGGTGATAGAGAGTGCAGGGTAGAATTATTGGGTTTGGTTCACAGGTTACAATTTATGAGCTTATTTATTGGCAATTCCCCAACTTTTTCCCTTTTTCTTTTTTGTACTAACTTTATGTCCCTTTTTCCATCTGCCAAATCCACTTTCTTTCTCCTCTTTAGTTTTAATCTCTTTCCAAAATTCAATCACAATACCTAAATTGGATTTTAGTTACTAGATTATAATTCCTACTTCAAAATTTGTAAAAAGTATGAGACAAAAATAGATTTTGAACCACTCCATTTCGAATTGCTTTTGTAGGCTAGGTAGCAAGGAATTACAATCGGTGGATCTTGTTCAAATTTATTTTTTCTTAAAATTAATTAGCTTTTCTAATAGTTTAAGTTTTATAAGATAACTATTTGAGTCCGTTTGATAATTATTTTAAAATTTATTTTTTCTTAAAATTAATTAGCTTTTCTAATAGTTTAAGTTTTATAGGATAACTATGTGAGGTTCCACGGGAGTAATTGATGTTGGACTGATGGTGCCTCTTTTTTGAATTGGATCATTCTATCAAATCTCAATTTCATTCTTATTGGATTGATACTCGTTTGAGCTTTATGGGCTCTGATACTATATTACAGAATATGATATTCCACCTCAAGACCAATTGACAATGAGGAGTAACATATATCTCTTTTATATTGATGTTGGACTCTCCCACTTCCAACGTGGGATATTTATGAGATTCTAACAACTATTGTTTTCTTAGTCATTGAATATATACTAATTTGATTGAGTTATCACTTTTATTAATAATTTTAGAACACTTATTTGATAACTATTTTGTTTTTGTTTTTGTTATTATTATTATTATTATTATTTTAAAAATTAGCCTACACCAACTATTTTATTATTTATTTATTTTTTTACTTTGATATTTTCATGTTACCTATATTTTTGAAAAGCAAATCAAAATTTGAAAATTAAAAAAACATCTTCCAAAAATTTGTTTTAATTTTTTCAAATTTTAAGAGGATTCAAATACTTATTTAAAGGAAAATGTAGCCATTTATAGAAAATTTGAGTGAAAATAATTTTAAATTTAAAAAACTAAATAATTATCAAATAAATTCTCTAATAAAATAGATTTTAAAAAGTTGATGTGATTTTAGAATTTAACTAAAGATTTGAATGCTTCCTCCAGAGAGGATGAAAATTGAAGAAAAATTAATTTAAATTTTAAAAATTGAAGAAAAACAAATTTAAATTTCAAACACAACAAATATAAGATCAAATGATTATCAAACAAATATTTAGATTTTTTTTAGTTTTAATTTTAAAAATTAAGCTTATAAATATTATTTTCAACTATAAATATCTTCATTTTGTTATCTATTCTTTAAATTTTTATTTAAAAAATTAAGTCTTAGTAATGAAAATTTAAAACTCATTTTTGTTTTTTCTTTAAAAGTAAGCTAAAAAATAAATCTTTCATTAAAAAAAATAAAATTGATTATTAAGTAAATTGAGAAAAAGTTTGATCATTTTTTTTTAAATTATAACAATTCATTAATAATAAAAATAGAAACAATCATTTTTTTAAAAAAAGAATTATAACAATTCATTAATAATCAAAATAGAAAGAGATATAAACACACCCTCAACCTATGGGAAACAGATCCAAGGGATGCCATAACATTTTTACTACTTTGGTGCCAATTTTTAAGTCGGACGAACACCAATAAATAATAAAAGAGTTGTGCCAATAGAGCGGAGCTCAAGTGGCATCGCTGTACCCTCAATTATTCTAAAAAATGACTTGTTTATATTTAAAATGGAAAGAGTCAAATATAAAAAATCAACTAATAAATTTAACATTACAAAGATTGAGTTTTAATATGTTTTGGGGCGAAATCTAATATCATAAAACTTAGGGACAGATACGAACCTACTATAAAAAGAAGAGATCTTCCAGACCATATCATTCCTATGATATAATTCCCTTTTATCTATCAATCAGCTCATAAGCAAAATTGGCATTATCCAAGACAATTCTAGTTAAAACGAAATTAAAAACCGAAAATAAAAATAACTTGAGGAAAATATCTTTAGAACAGATTTTAACTCAGTTTTGTGGGATATTTTTAACATCTGCAACAGATTTTAATTTTGGGGACCTCTATTTCGCAACAACTCACGTGGATGCCTTGCTACAATTTGATCATCCTTAAAATTCTATAATTTCACAGGTTCCTTTTTCATGTTTATTCTTTTTTTTTTTTTGAAAACAAAGAGCATTCATAAACAACTCACCACCATACAATCGTTATCCAAAGTGGAGTAAATATCTGGGGGGAGATTCCCCTCAAAAAAGGAGACTCAACCTCAATATCAAAGAGCCTTCCAACTACAACTATCAAAAAAACCTTTCGTGGCTAACAAAGCAGCTACCGAATTACTAAATCTTTTACAATGAGAAACACGCACAACACCAAGCAAATCAATAAGATATCGGATATCAGCAACAATGTTGCCGAATTTTGAAAGATCTGAGGAGCCATTAAGAATCGCATTGACCACATCTAAGCGTCGGACTCCACCAGAATTGGAGGGAGAAAAGACAAATTGGCATCCCTCAAATGCTTTAAACCTTCACGTATAGCAATCCCTTTGAGAAACTTAACTGAAAGGCCGGCAAAATTAGCCTTCCTACCTATCAGCTTGGGAAACCCCCTCCAATCTCGAACTACCCAGCCGATGCCTCCCCTCCTAGATCGAAGATCCAAGGAAGCAATCCACATTCAGCTTCCACATGTCTTTTGGGGGAGCCTTCCACTTTGGCTCCACAAAGGAACCTAAAGAAGCCTTGGACGAAACACCTACACAAAGGAAATTATGAGCATTAATAGCCCTTCTCAATAATATTTATGAGATTATGGAACTTCAGGTCCATCTTGCCATTAACCCCATGGTTCCTGAAGGTCCATAAACTCCAAATAATGATAATACCTTTAAACCTCTCATCTTTAGGAATTTTATCACAAAGCCTCTTCCAAAAATCCACCCCTCTGACAATACCAAAAAAAACTCGATTAAAATTCGAGAACCCGGGAATATGTGCCTCCAAGCATGAATGGCCACTTTATGGTCCTTGATAATATGCATATTAGACTCCCTCGCAGTCCTACACAAAGGGCATCTCACATTAATATCCACCCCTCTAAGATAAATGTTGTATTTAGATGGAAGAGCATTAGCAAGCACACTCCAAGCCCCCACTCTAATCTTAGGAGAGAGATCCACCTTCCAAAAACTCTTCCAAATACTAGAAGTGACTTTGAAATTCGAGGTGGACTCCTTTTTGGCTTCCTCCAACTGGATCCCAACATGGTAGGCGTTTTTAACAGAGAAGGAACCGTTTGCATCATTACACCACATTACCTCATCAGAAACATCAACCTCACTTAAAAGAATATTATAAATAAGATTAGCATCATCTTTGCAAAAAATATTATCAATTAGCTCCACATTCTAAGAATTATTATCTAAAATCAACTCAGCCACACTCCTAAGCTTCCAATCATCCCGAACTCCATTTGCAAAAGGATTGCCCACTCTGTTGAGCCATGGATCTTTACCAATAGTAATCCTTCTTCCGTTTCCCACCTTCCACCTAAACCCCTTTTGAAATAAATCACAACCCCACAAAATGCTTCTTCAAGCCAGAGAGGGATTACAACCAAGGGGGGCTGACAAGAAATCACCATTAACAAAATGATTCCCCCTCGAAAGTCTACTCAACAAACTATCAAGATTTCTTAAAATGCACCAACTATGCTTAGCCAACAAAGCTTGATTGAAAAAATTTAGATTGAAAAAGAGACTTCTTATTCCTACTATTTTGAGAAGGCATACCAAGGTGGACCCCCAAATTATCATTCACTTTAACCCCCAACAAACTGCTAAGGACGATCTGATCACTACCCTTGATGTTGCCAGTAAACAAAATAACTGACTTCTCAAAATTGACCATTTGTCCCGAGGCTAACTCATAACAATTAAGAATGTCCTTAATTTTTAAACAGTCCTCCATCGTAGCACTGAAAAACAACAAACTATCGACAGAAAAAAATAAGTGAGAAATAGTAACAAAGAAGTAACAATTGATTCATAATTTTATTAACTTTTATCAGGTCATTTAGATTTAATAAAATTACTTGCAATTTAAATCATATATATTTGAAATAATTATTTTCTCATCAAATAGATGACGTGGCATATTTCTAACAAAATAATTGAATGAGATTTTTGTTTCATCATTATTTTATTTGTCTCAAGATTTTTAACCATGGGTGGGAATTAGAGATCCAAACATAGAATCATTTAGTTATGAATATACACTTCTGTTAATTTGGTGTTATAAAAAAGCATGAAGATCAGAGTAGTTAAAATGATTATTTCTCGTATTCAAAATCACTCTTAAACGTGGTTTTAATTATTCAAAAGGAATGAAAATTACACTGAAAAGTGTAAACTCAAGCACTAAATTGATTTTGAATGCGAAGACATGTTTGAGAGTCATTTTAAACATGCCATGCATGAAACACAACACAAAGTTTGGGGTCAGCACTTTGAAGAGCAACTCCATTGAGATCTTCTGTTACTGAGAGGGCAAGAACATTGAGTGAAGTCCATGACTCAATCTCATGGCGGCTAGAACTACTCAATGCAATTGCAAAAACAGCATCAAACCCACCTGCCCAAGGTAGCGATCAAATCATTCATCTTTAAAAGAATAATTGGTATTTTATTCACTGACATGGTTTCCTATTTGTTGCTTCATATACTTTCCATTGCCAACGAGTAAGGACAACATTGTGATAGAATCTGGATCTATCTATTAGTAAATCATCACGAACATACACGGTAAACCAAGTGATTCGAGGTACTTGGACCCTCCCTAACTCTTGAGATCTCTCAAGCCCTAATTCTCATACATTTCAAAGATACTTCCTCTCTAAGCAAACCTCCCTATTTATAACCACCATATGTAACTAACTCTCTAACTAATTGCATAAAGACCCTTAAACTATTCTTCAATATTCCTAAGGCCTAAACCTATCAATACCCTCCCCTTTAAAGCACCTTGTCCTCAAGGTGGATATACAAAAATGAACCACAAAACAAAATATAAAGTGCAAAATTCAAAAAATAAAAAATAAAATTCCAGCCCAGCCCAAACAGCCAAAAACCAGCCTTTGAATAGTATCATGGCCTTTCACACAACCCTCCAATTGAAGCCCAATAAGTGCAATCTAAATGGACCCATCACAAATAAAATCCAAGCCCATATTCTAATTCCATCAACCATTTAACACGGCAGAATAATGGGCCAAGTGCAGTGCAGTTTCCTTTTCAACACCACCAAAAACTTCCGTCAACCCACACAATCCAAAAGCCCAGCAAGCAATTTCAGCTCTACTTCTCATATTAAAAGGCCCATTTAAAATATTTTGTGCAGCCCATCTTCAATCAAGTCCACTTTCATCTTGTATCTCTTTAGCAGAAAAATCCCTAGCCGTCCGCCCTTGTTTTTTTTTTTTTTTCCCTTCCATTTTTTTCCCTTGTAATCGCAATATCCTCTGCGAAAAGCCGATTTCTCCCCTTTCGTAACCACGTCAACTTTTTTTTTCCTTTTTCCGCACGATAACAACCATTTCTTCCCCAAGCTTCAATGGCGGTCTTCTTCTTCTTCGAGGCTTCAATGGCGCCTCTTCTTGATCGTTTGACCTTCTTTTTTGGCCATCGATGAATACGTTGGCAGCGAAGTATGCACGAGGGTTTCCTTCTTCGAAGCCTCTGTTTTTTTGCCCACCATCAATCGACATTCTGAAGCTTTCTTCCTCGACCTTACATACCTAAATCGTCGTCTCTCTTCATCCTGCAAGCACGATTTCTGGTATGTTTTACTCGTCGCTTGAATTTTTTTCTTGGTCGAGTAATTGGATGTCGACGCTTTCCCTTTCTTCTGTTTTCTCTCCTCCAATCTATTCCGCGCGATTTTCTCTTTTTTTGCCGCAACCGTTGACGCTTCCTTGTGCTTTTCTCCATTGCAGGTTCTTCATTAGTTTTGTTCTCGATCTTCTCCTCCAATGTGACTTTCGATTGTTGTATATAGAAATTTGAATCTGATCTAACACACACCATCTCTGTTGAATTTTCAATTTCTTCCACACCATCAACTTCATCTCCATGATCAATTTCTTGTAATTTCTCATCTCTTCTTTTCTTGAAAGCTTCCCACCTACTTTTCATATTTTCCAGATCACTCTCTACTCCCTTCTCTTTTTGTTCCTCAGATTTCAAGACCTCTAAATCTGAATTTCTTTGATTTTCCTCTTCTCTTCTTTGTTTTGATTCTGCGGCAAAGAAATCAAACAAATTCATCATTCGTTGGAATCCTTCATGGATAGCACGCTCATCTTCATTCATCTCCATGCTCGAACGGATCAAAATCGCTCTGATACCAATTGATAGAATCTGGATCTATCTATTAGTAAATCATCACGAACATACACGGTAAACCAAGTGATTCGAGGTACTTGGACCCTCCCTAACTCTTGAGATCTCTCAAGCCCTAATTCTCAAACATTTCAAAGATACTTCCTCTCTAAGCAAACCTCCCTATTTATAACCACCATATGTAACTAACTCTCTAACTAATTGCATAAAGACCCTTAAACTATTCTTCAATATTCCTAAGGCCTAAACCTATCAATACCCTCCCCTTTAAAGCACCTTGTCCTCAAGGTGGATATATAAAAATGAACCACAAAACAAAATATAAAGTGCAAAATTCAAAAAATAAAAATAAAAATTCAGCCCATTTAAAATGACCAAAAACCAGCCTTTGAATAGTATCATGGCCTTTCACACAACCCTCCAATTGAAGCCCAATAAGTGCAATCTAAATGGACCCATCACAAATAAAATCCAAGCCCATATTCTAATTCCATCAACCATTTAACACGGCAGAATAATGGGCCAAGTGCGATCTGATTTCCTTTTCAACACCACCAAAAACTTAGTCAACCCACACAATCCAAAAGCCCAGCCAAGCAATTTCACTCTACTTCTCATATTAAAAGGCCCATTTAAAATATTTTGTGCAGCCCATCTTCAATCAAGTCCACTTTCATCTTGTATCTCTTTAGTGAGAAAAATCCTAGCCGTCCGCCCTTTTTTTTTTTTTTCCCTTCCATTTTTTCCTTGTAATCGCAATATCCTCTGCAAAAGCCGATTTCTCCCCTTCGTAACCACGTCAACTTTTTTTTCCTTTTCCGCACGATAACAACCATTTCTTCCCCAAGCTTCAATGGCGGTCTTCTTCTTCTTCGAGGCTTCAATGGCGCCTCTTCTTGATCGTTTGACCTTCTTTTTTGGCCATCGATGAATACGTTGGCAGCGAAGTATGCACGAGGGTTTCCTTCTTCGAAGCCTCTGTTTTTTTGCCCACCATCAATCGACATTCTGAAGCTTTCTTCCTCGACCTTACATACCTAAATCGTCGTCTCTCTTCATCCTGCAAGCACGATTTCTGGTATGTTTTACTCGTCGCTTGAATTTTTTTCTTTGGTCGAGTAATTGGATGTCGACGCTTTCCCTTTCTTCTCTGTTTTCTCTCCTCCAATCTATTCCGCCGATTTTTCTCTTTTTTTTGCCGCAACCGTTGACGCTTCCTTGTGCTTTTCTCCATTGCAGGTTCTTCATTAGTTTTGTTCTCGATCTTCTCCTCCAATGTGACTTTCGATTGTTGTATATAGAAATTTGAATCTGATCTAACACACACCATCTCTGTTGAATTTTCAATTTCTTCCACACCATCAACTTCATCTCCATGATCAATTTCTTGTAATTTCTCATCTCTTCTTTTCTTGAAAGCTTCCCACCTACTTTTCATATTTTCCAGATCACTCTCTACTCCCTTCTCTTTTTGTTCCTCAGATTTCAAGACCTCTAAATCTGAATT